>CM067262.1:6115178-8515178 GCA_034195605.1 Santalum album
TGAACAGTGAAATGTTGTCTTCCTGTCCTAATAGACATGAGCAACAAGTTCTGATCCTCATCGAGCATTGTATATTTTGTCACAAACAATTCATGGAACTTCGAAGACATGATTGAATTCTTTATCTACAATCACACCACAATCAAGATCCAAATTTCATTCAAATGCCAAAGCAAGAAAGATAGAATATTGAATCATAAAACTACCAATGTCATAGTGGTAGTTACTTCATCAATTATAAACATCTACAGAACAAAAGTTATCTAGGGATAACCGTCTTCGTGCATACCCACTCCATCAGAGATCACAGGTTATTCAAGGGCAAGTGCATGGTCAGAGGCATGTATGAATCCTGCATACTAAATCCCATCACATGTAGAACACAATTTTGTTAGGTATCTCATTTATGGGAACCAAACCAGTATTGGTTCGGCCCCAACTTTCTCAGGGAAAAAAAAAAGCAAAAATAGAAAAAGAAAAAGAGTTCAAAACATCACAACCATCTTCGAATCAACCATAGCGGCAGAATCGAATCTCAACACACTTGGACCATGGAATGTAGTCCCTTAGCTTCTATTCTTCTGTAGTGCTAGAATCGAATCCATAGTGAAAAAGGAATTATCATTCATCTGCAGCACTAGCAGCACTTAGGTCCACACTGAGGTCCAGAACCTGTCCAGAAACAGAAACAGGTTTCGTCACTTCTACTTAAAGTCTGGGGCTTCAACAATTTAAACATCAACAAAAGGTGAAATCGGGTTTCTTTTGCACTGCCCGAATTCTATGAGTCCAAAATGATCAGGCTCCAACTAAAGGAGAACTGGCCTAGTCCCTTAAACCAGTCTCCAGGTAAATCAGTAGATATTATGAAGTTGCAGGCAGCAAGAATCAAACCAGGCTCATGCCTTACCATGCGACCAACCCCACGGTGGCAAGATAATAGAATTTATTATTCAACATATGGGGCAATACAACAGTGATCAAATAATGCAGTGAGGATCAAATGTTCTATAAAAAACTTGCATTAGGAAAGAATGGGGATAGATCTTTCTAGTTTCTTTTCTTTGTTTTTGGTCTTCATTTCTTGAGGTATGAGGGATGAGAGGATGACTCCAATCAACTGCCTGATGATTTCTTAAAAAAGAAAGGGAAAATTAGGGCGATACAATTTCATAAGGTAAAACCAGTAAAGTTTCATATCCTAATGCCTCATACAAAAACGGGTTCAAACTTTTTATTATATTTTTTTTACTAGGCACAACCCACGAAAAACCCACGCTTAAAATACATCATATTCAATTATAAGAGATGTAAATTCTCTCTGACGCTAAATTTTTCAACAAAAAGAAAAAACTGTTCCGTTCCTTTTAAGTCACCATGCAGGCAATTTGGCCACACTTCTGACATCTGTTTTTTTTTGGCATATAAGTAACATGCGCATTTGAGGAATCTATATGACATCAGTAATTCACATTTCAAATTTTCTCAATAATTTCAAATTAGGGTAAATGATAGCGTCAAAATGAAGCAGCAATTCTATGCTAATTCCCTGGCATTAATTTACTGCTAGGAAAGGGTCATTGTATCTGTATCGGATATGAAAATACAATAAAGATACGTGTCAGGGATGTGTCTAAATCAATAAAATAAAATAATATAAAAGGTACGAGTTGCGACACAAGATATGACCGCGATATGATTTTAAGTGGGATACCCACTTTTCTTATCAAACAAAATTTGTTTAAGCAAAAGAACTTCATTTTTTAATATCCTTTCATACATCTCCCCTCAAAATTAGAGTTTCACATCTCCAAGTGACCTATGCTCTCCCTCAATGTCCTCTTCCTCTCTTAGAGAAGCAGCGGTTCTTCTCTCCCTCGATCTCCTCTCCCTGTCCTTGCGAACAGACTCTTCTCTACTAGTTATGTTGAACAAATTCTTTCCACTTTCTCTCCCCTTTTCCCTTCAACAGAGTCATCTTTGTTCGCTGAATTTTTTGTTCAATTTTGTTTGGTCACCTACCTAATTGTTGCTCTTTTGTTTGTTTTTTAATTTATTTTTGAAGACATGGATTCATCTATTGGTTTTGATTTTAGTTTTGGTACATTAATGCCTTGTTCACGTTATTTCTCTTAAACTTTGTGCATGTTTATAATTTATTATTTTTTAGTTTTTAATATTGTTTTACCATATCGTATCCATATCCTAGTGTTTGGAAAATTATCGAATCATCGTACCGGATTCATATCATATCTAAAGCTCGCATCCGTACTCATGCTTCCTTGATTTATTGTAAATGCAAAACTACTAAGGTTTTTCCCTAAAATTTTGTAAGAGCATTAAACAGCCAGTAACGAAGACGTGATAGGACTCAAGCCTAATTATAACTACTTAGGAACCTTGACAAACTTGAATAGGGCGAATAGAAAGGAAAGGAACAAACACAACAGAAATTCTTACCTTTCCGGTTATCAAAGTATACATGTTGAGTACATCCACGGCAGTTGATTCAAAGTGTGTTGTGGCATCATAACTCTGTTCACAACACAATACAACTAGTCACTCCATATCCTACAAGAAACAGCAAGGTGGAAATACAAGGATCAAGAAAGGTAATAAAAGGACTCAAATCTCACAGTTGATATAAAGCAGTTGTCCAGAGATGGCTCATTGACTGGTTCATATCTATCATAAATATCAAAGAATATCTCTTCAACAGGCCCAAGAAGGTCAATTCCTGGCTTTAATTCAGTCTGAGGTTCGTCAGTCTCTGCCTCAGTTGACACAAATGCAATGAATTTGCCTTTTGGGGCAACGTTGTGGGAATATGAACAGCAAAAAAGATACCTGCACAACCATACCAGAATTAGAGATGATAAACATGCACCCCATAAGCCTTGGAAGCTGCAAATGGCTCTTCTTGCACAAACAATGGGTGGGGGATTGACAAACCATCAGAATGGAATCCTTTCTTAAGCTAACACACACATAAGGCGTCATTGTGAACTCAATCAAAAGTACAATGTTTTAAGCTCCACTCTTGGAGAGAGTATGTTATGGGGGAAGCTTGATATTCAACCATCACCCTAGTAATATGAACTGTAACTCTTACAACATTTGGTAAAACATGGTTAAGATTGTCATAGTGAACATCAGAAATGTAAACAATAAACCTTTATATAAGTAAATGTGAAACCGATAAAACAATTAAAATTCTACAAAAGAAAAACTCAGCACTCATTTCTCGAAATGATATGTACAACACAGCAAACTGTTTCACTCTTTATGGGACAGCTATACACTCTGCTAGCTTTCCACTCAAAATCTGGAAACCCTGATTAAAAGAGCTTTGGATGCGAGTCGACCATAAAGCACCAAGAGAGGGTGAGGAGAAAATTTGTTTGACAACCTTAATTGAACTACGTTACGCTCAATCTAAGTCTGAACAATGTGTGCTTCTTTGTATGAGAGTAAAGCTTTTTTCCCTAGCCACCAACTCGGGCAATACCAAGTGAATATATTTTGCCAAAGAGTACCTAAAGCCTTGCACAAGGCAAGGCAAAATCATCATATGGAAATTCAGGCTAGTGTCACCTTTGCAAACATTCAAGATCAAATAACAAATTTTAGTCTATACTATCTGCTAGCTCTGACTATAGCTTAAAACATTTTATTCACCATTTGGGTACACAAGCGGGAGGTTGTATAATTTGAGCAGAGCAGAGAAGAAATTAAAATTGAATTTCATGTAAATGCAAAGTGACAACGCACATATCTGATTTGCGACCCAATTGCTTCTGTGGTAGGATGATCTGCACAGACTGCGAGTCATTGGTGTTTGGGATTGGGTGGTTCATAATACAGATTGCCCTTGCAACTCTTCCAACTTTCCTGACCTGTTCAAACAGTCATAATGTAAGCAAAGGGAGAAAAGAACAGACTTAATCATACACCATGCTTGCCTTGATTTAGATCGTTATTAGGACTTTCAACCTTCAAAATGCTGCATTAATGATGCCACATGCTGTAAATTGATATAAAAAAAAATGGTCTATACACAAAGTAGCTTCCTTAGCCAGAAAGGCTTCACACGGTCAGCAGGGGGTTGAGCAAATTACCTTGTTAGGCAGGCAAAAAGCTACATTAATGATGTCACATGCTGTAAATTGATATTAAAAAATGGCCTATACACAAACTAGCTTCCTTAGCCAGAGAGGCTTTACAGAGTTAGCACAGGGTTGAGCAATTACCTTGTTAGGCAGGTAAGAAGGATCACAGACAACTTTCTTGCACCTAACAGTTTCCCCTTCTGAAGTGACACCAACAACTTTGCCCTCCTCACTGAACTCTACCTAGCAATTCAGCAAGACCAAACTCATGTAAAGCATCAATTCAAATTGAAATTAGATTTCCTGTTATCTACGAAATTAGAATGCAGACAACAGTATAGGTGAAAAGAAAAATTCAGGAAGTCAGACGTACAACATGATGCCTCCTCTAGTAACAATTCTAAAAACATGTGTACCTTGCATTCAGGCTTATTTAACATGTACGTTCCACCATAAACAGCACTGAGTCTCGCAAATCCCTGAATGAAACAAAACATAATCTCACGAAAAAGAATAAAAATAGGAAGTAACAGAAAAGGGACTAGAAAACATTTCCAAGGCTAGAAATACAGGAATGAGATGTACCTGGGGAAGCTCTCCTAACCCATACAAAGGATAAATATAAGGCGATCCTCCTTGAAAACGTGCAAAAGATTCCGCATAGAGCTACCACATGATGGTCAGAAAAGTGCATGATAAAGTCTTAATTATCACTGCTTAATAATTCAAGCTGAATCGACTAGCATAAATTACATATCTCATATATCTAACCTTCATTCTCTTCACAGTATCCAATGCTGGTTCATTAAGGTACCTATCATCTCTATGAAGTGCCACTGCGTGACCAATGAAATCCACTGTATTATCATCAAGACCATATTTTCTGCCAAGAAATAGAGTGACACATTAACTCAATAATTTGAGATCAACATAATAAACACAGATGCCTCTATATAATTAAAGACTATATGCAAATAAGAAGGGTAAACATAGAACATCAAAAGCATAGCAACACTATAACGAAAGGATCAACATGTGAGCATAGTTTTCAAGGCGTTGCCTTGGCATCTGAGCGGTGAAGGGGCACTGAAAGGAACTCCACCTTGAGTTTTGATCAAAAAGCGGGTGCCTAGATTGTCGAGGCGTCCCTTGGGACACCTTAGGCCCTAGCCGGGTGCCTTGTGGATTGGGTCTTTTATAACAAAATAGCAGGTGAGCTTGGGTATTTTTTCTGGTCAATTGGACCATTCTTTCTTTCGTTTTTTTGTTTCAAAATGGGCTTTCATTGTTTTGTTAAACGACCCTTCTCATTTACAAGTAAAAACCCAAAAGCATTTACAAACTAGGTCATGCCTTAATTTCAGGTAGTTACTATTAATATATAGGATGCAATATGAGGAAGACAGCAGCCATATCATGGCAATGATCAATTATAATGCATCAAGTTCAATTCTAGCATTTATCAACAGAGAATTCCCCAGGCATTCTTAGAGGGCCTAAGAAGCTACTGCTCCCCAGAACATGGGCCAATTACCAACCCATCTCAATCTTTTACCCATAAACTGTTACAAGATAATATGCGTATCCCTCGTTCTGACAATAACTTGCAGTAAACCTTCCACTTAATCTCCGGAGTGGAATGAGCAATTTCATGCTAAAAACCATTGAAATTTTTTTGTTAATGGTGGTCCCCTGCAGCTAAGCAATAGAAATGAAGTACTCACACAGTTTAAGACACACCAGTGGCTGCCATCAGAGTTATATAAAGGCTTGGAGCTAAAGACTGCATCATTACAAATTCCTTTACAAATATCTCAAAGCTGATTATAGCCGAAACCACCAAAACCTTTTGAAGTTTTACTTCGCAAAGCCGCAGACAAGCATGCATCAGTGTTCTCAAAAGCGCTAGGCGGACTGAGGCGCTTGACCTACAGCCTAGCGCCTAGGCAGTTAGGCAGCGTAGGTGGGTTCTTCCATTTAAAAAAAAAAAAAAAAAATTAGTAGTTCTATACAACTAGTTTAGATAAATTCATAAAATACTATTGAACTAATATAATAAAATACAACAAAATTATATAAATAATATCCTTTCATAGTTTAAATAAATAATATTATTTCAAGTATGTCTTGTTGCAACAATAGATTTATGATTGCAATTCTGAATTTTTTTTATTATTTTATAAATAATGGCCAGGTGTTATTGCAAGTAAAAAAAAATATATAAAAAAAAAGTATGCCTAGGCACCATATCCACCTAGGAATCCTTCTAAGCGGCTACACCTTTAACCGATTAATAGCATTGATTGCTTAAGAGAGTAGTTTCCTCCTAGGTGAGGTGTTGCGCGGACACCTAGGCGCTAGGCCGCCACCTAGGCATTTTGTGACTGCCTAGCACCTAAGCGGTCGCCTAGATTGTTTTTTAGAACACTGATATGCACAAAACCGTCTTTAAGCGCTGGAAATAATAAATGCACAAAACCTAAGATAAAGAACATACGCAATAAGTTCTCTTGTTGCTACTCTCGTCAAGTCCATCCCCTCATGTGTTTTGGGGTCATCTTCTTCATAATTATTCACATATATGAAGAATTTGCGAGCACGACGCTTTTCAAATAAACCCATGAGCGGAGATTTCAGGGCCTCCATGTCAGTGGCTGGCACCTTGTGGATCTATTGCAGCAACTTGCAGTCAAGACTATTTTTATTTTTATTGTGGAGATAAAAATAGAGGTGGTTAATTTATCCAAAAAAAAAATAGAGGTGGTTAAATGTGGCATAGGAGCCATACCTTTCCTTTGTTATAAACAAAGCTGCCATCAACTGCTTTAAAGTACAGATATTTAGTGACATCTGTATGAATGAGGACACGTACAAGGGTACCATTTGCCATTATAAACTGCACAGATGCAAGCAATCAGCGTACCAAAATGCATGCAATAGATAAACAAAGAGAACAAATATTAATTTAGCAGTGATAAAAAAAAACCTTTGGGATCATATCCACATTATAATCCCTGCTAGAGCCCAAGTGCAAAGGAGGCTTGTCATTACCCCGAAACCTTTTCCAGAGCTGTAAAGTAGTAGCTACATTAGTATTTAATGGAAATAAAGAAAATTAAACAGCTCCACATATAACCCAAGAATTATTGGGCTCACCTGAATCAGATTAAGAGAGGTTGACTCTCCTCCGTAGTAATCATTTCTATCCATGTGCAGAACCTGATTCAGCATATTTTTAATTATAACCAAAAAAAACCAAAGAAGTCACAATCAAGCCAAAAAAATAATAATAAACGGCATGACAATGTGAATGATTGAATATGCTAAAACCATGGAACAACTACATTCAAGAATATAACAATCATTTATAGAGTGCGGACCAACAGTCTCTTCATGTCGTTGGAACGAGACCTTTACAAAATCAAATAGCCTATGTATATCCTATGATGCATGAACACTCTAAAATCCAGTATCTGACACTCCCGAAACTGACACGCTCCCGACACATCGGAGACACGCAGTCAATGGCTCCAACATAGTCAACAAATCCCACGCTCACGACATGCTCACAGCACACAGTCAATGGCTCCGGCATGGTCAACATATCTGACACATTTTTTTCTTTTTCCCTTCCTCTTTTCTTTCCTTATTTCTTTTCCTTGTTCCCCAAATCAAACCCATCACTTCTTTGCAAAATGCGATCTCCACAGTGTCTGCGATCTTCTCCCTCTACTGTTGGTTCTTTTTTTTTTTTTTGATTATATATATATTGGAAAAGAGTATTATATAAATACATACACAAACACACACATACCAATAACATGTCAGTCAATATGTTGAAATTGTTCATTTCTTGAAGAATTGTGTGTCGAGTGTCCTTAACGTGTCGTGTCACCATACTGGTGACGGTGTCGGTGCATCCTAGCTTATATCATTTATAAGATTTCACGATTCTTAAGATTGTTAATAGTAATAAAAGAATAATAAATAGAAAAGGAATTAACCAACAGCCAATCTTGGGTAGACAAAAAGATAGGAGAATATCTTCTAGTGTCAAAAGAATTGCACATATAAAGATCGAAGCCTCTTGTTCATATTTCTCATCAAAATCCCTAGTTGATAATGTCTATCTAGCAAACTCTCTGCCAACCCAAGTGGGCATTCAAATATTTATCCTAAATTCATTCGCGAAGGTACTCCTAATGGATTGAAGACCATATGACCATATCTTGTCTAGACAAAATTTTGGAAATTATACCTTTATTTCTAGCCACTTTATCACCTATTTTGATTTTGCGTTTCTGTGAAATATATAAAGAAATCATTTCTCGATTATAACTAGAACCCCTATTTTCTGGGGTTCCATCTCACATCTATAACTCTACCTCTACCACCTATAGGTAAAGAACTCCACACACAAAATAGCTCTATAGAAATATTACTTTGATTAGGGAGCCGCTGCCTTTGATTAAGATTTTATGTTGTATAGATCATAAAACTTTGTTCTTGGTGTGTTTCTATTGTAGTTACTAGATCAAAAGTTTTAAAATGTATATACACATATAAATACATAAATAAACTGCGAATTACTAACTCATGAAACGTCAAGCATTGTACATCAGAGGAGGACAAAATACGCATCCAACAATAGAACGAAGAAATAATTTTCAAAGAAAATTCTGCATAAAAATAAAACGGATTACATGATCTTAGTTTTACTGTATGAAGCTTACTCCCGCTGAAAAATTGAGTGCGCATTCGGAAATGTGGAGCCTTTAGTGCATAAATGGCTTGATTAGCTCAAACTCAACTAAGATTATCAGTTATGAATGACTAGTTCACTGTTTGTACTGTGATTAGAAGTTAAATCTATGCATTATAACAATAGCATTAGCTAGAACTCTTCATGCAGTCTAATTGTGCAAAATTGATTTCAAACTTCGACAGTCCAAACATTGTTTTTCGGGTGCATAAGCACTTAGAAACAGTGACACTGCATAAAGCAGAAAACAGTAAAACTAAAGAAAGGGCAAGTAACCAGATTTACACATCCAGATCTGCAACTTCACCAAAAAACTGTTCATCGGATTAACGTCAAGATTTTCAAAATGCAATTGCTAAAGTAAGACGGTAAGGGATGGAGACCTTGAGTCCATCAACAGAGAGAAGACCGCTGAGGATGCATTCTTTGAGACCAGTCCCGAGTACTACAACGTCATACTCTTCATCCATGGCGGCGAAGATCAAATCAAACCCACAAATGGAGAAAGAGAGAGGGAATCAGACTGGGTTTCTAGGGTTAGATCAGTACATAACCCGAAGTGGAGAGATGGAGAGAGAAGAGAAAGAGACAGAGATTAAGGAAAGCTCGTTATTGTAAAAATCCTCCAAAACGGAAGATTTGGGCTTTTTGTTGACGAGAGTGGAAAACGAAATAATTTTTGTTAAGCCCATGTCCCCGAGGCTATTCAAGTAATCTTGCTTTCAACGGAATAATATTAGCGTTGAATAACATTTTTGTCTCGTAAAGTAGAGACGGTAAATGGACGGGTCGAGTGAGATCAATTTGGGTTTCTTGTTAAGACTATATTACGGGTTGGATTATATTATGGATGGACCGAGGCGAATTAACGGGTGGATGATTCACATTACTTGGGCAATTTATATTTCTTTTGATATTTTCATAAATTAATCAATATTTAACAATAATTTCAATTTTAAACCTAAAAAATATTTAAAAAATAATTGAAAATGATGATTGGATCAATTGGCTGGGTTGCAAGCGCGTTAACACGAGCCATAGGTCAAAATGGGTAGGTTAAGAGCAGATCAAAATTATGTTGCAAGTTATCATATGATCACGTTAGACAAGTTAAGAGGTCACGAGTTATGATTGCCAACTTTACTAAAAAGTCACACTTTCCTAAGTTGGTCCCTATTTATATTTGCATTTATTTTGGTCCCTCATTATGTAAATTTTTTTGCCGATTCACATGATCTGGACCATCAAAACAAATTTGTCTCAGCAAAATGCACAAGTGAAACCTAGGTAGGTGCAGCCATATAATTGAGGGTATTCTCTCCCCAATAAAAACAAAAAACCAAGGTTTTTGCTTTCATTAGATTCTCAAAAGAGCGGAAAGTACATTGAGGATGAGATCGTGATCAAATATCTAAGGTTCTTACTTTTTTCCCTAAGGGTGAAAAATGAGAAACTAAAGTGGCATAAACCTTAACAACCTGAAGGTACGATTCATGTGAGGTGATTTTGGAATGCTATCTTCCTGCTCAAATTAAAAGTTAGGGTCATAAGCATGCACCATGATGGGGGGTTTAAACACAAGAAAATCCGTACCAATGTAAGAGGTTCTACTACTAGCCACAACTAAGGGCCTATTACTTTTGTGGTCTAGATCCTAAGAACATGATTTCTGAATTAAGTTATTTTAATGTTCAATCGTTATCCTAATTGATGCTCTATGAAGTGGGTTGCAAGAAATTGGGGTGATGGTAGCATACACAAGATCATTTCAATTGCACTAGAGCATAGAGTAGTTGATGTATACATGAAGCATGAGGTTAATGAGACTAATCTGTCTAACCAAGGTATACCCCTCCTACTATTTAACATTGGCCTACATAATGATATTGCTAATACAACGTAGCAGGTTCGAGAAGGTAGACAAAGAGAAATGGAGGTGGATGGTGAAACAAAAGATTATAATGAAGGGAACGATGATAGATGTAAAGTTATTTTCAAATGATGAAGAGCTAATTAATTTCGAGAAAACAAATAAAAAAAGTCAAGGAAAAAGTAGATTGGAACCAGATAATTGTTTTTATTAAAGATGTGACTAAGAATGATAAGGTAATACTAAGGAGTAAATGCATGGCAAAATGATGTGAGAGGAAGCTATGGGCTTCTTGAATGCAAAATGAGAAGAGTTCTCAAATTAACTCTTTACCTAATAAACTATAATTGTGGAAAGCCTCGCAGTACAATAAGGTTATCATCTAAGTGATTAGGTAACTACTATTTTGTAAGGGTTAGGACATCTCCCTTTTTAGAGTTAAAAGTTGTCGAAGAATTTGGATTTAAATGTCTCATTGGTAAGTGTTTGACAGCTAAGTAGGAGCCCCTGAAGGCAATTTATGGTCACTTTATTGCAATGTAGATTGGGTTAAACATTATAGCTAAAAATTGGTAAGGACAAATGTAGGTAGCATAATTAAGCTCTTTGTAGAGAGAAATGAAGAAAGTTCAACTGGGTTTTAGAGGACATACATTTGTATCAATGCATTAAAAAGAGGTTTTTTAAAAGGTTGTAGAAAAGTCATATCTATTGACAAGTGTTTATTAAAGGGTACATGGAATGGCCATAGGTGTCAACCATTAAAAGGGGTGGGAATAAAAAAATGTACCCCGTAGCTTGGGCTGTTGTTTAGAATGAGACATGACTTATAGAAATTATCATATCTTTGTTGAGTAGTGATTTGAATATGGTTGATGCGCATGGATATACTTTAATTTCATATCAACAAAAGGTAAATATTTAAAGTTTATCTTTATATGATTTGAATATACTATGATTTATTTATTTGCTGAACTTTTTTGGCAGGAACAAATAAATGTGGCAGAGTTCTCTCCATTGGTGGAGCACAGATGTTGTGTAGGGCATGTATACAAATTTTAGTAAGTTGTGCAAAACATGTATATAAAGAGCATTTTCATGTCTTGAATCACACAACTAACTTATATTAAGTAGGTTGTACTTAAGTCCTTCCACAAAAAGTATTTCTTTGGAAGCCAACATCTCACCATTTATCTTTGCTTGCCATAAACCCATTATCTTCAAACCACTTTTATTAGAAAATCCAATGACCTTTTTCTCTTGTCTTGGATGTTATTCAAAAGCTTTTTGTCAACAGTCATGTGAGTAGAACATCCTTTATCAACAACTCAAGATGGTCCATCAGTGATGGTCAAAAAGGCAACCTTAGTGATGTTGGCTCTTTCATCCTTCTTAGTTGTTTCAATTTGAGCCCTTTCTTTGTAGTAGGTTTGGAAGTGTTGTTACATAAAGCTTAGCAGCATATAACATGTCTTACCACATTTTTCATACTCAAACACTTCTTTCTCTAAAGGTCGAAACCTACTGGTTAGTAGAAATAGAGGTAGAGCAAGAGTCTGTGTGTCTTTTATGAGGTCGTGGCTTAACTTATCTCCTCTGGGGAATATCCAACTGGTCTTCTAAACTGATCAAACTTCTCAAAGTGACCACTGAACTATTCCATCGGCCCACTCATCACTCCATACCTGCCCAATTTGTGCCTGAACCCCCAAATTCCACAATTAAGACTTATGACCATACTGTCCACAATTGAAGCATTGCCCATTAAACAATGTAAACCTTCCTTGAGTTCTTCAAAATTGAAGCTACATAGGCAATGGTTCAGGCTGAGCTTTACCCATCTTCCACTAGGGGGATGGTTTCCCTAGCTTTTCTCTGTGTGGCCCTTCTTTTTTTCCATCAGGTTGGGGGATGATTTCCTTTTTTTTTCTCTCTCCCACGAGATGGTCTTGCTTCTTTTTTACTTGCACTGGAATCACATATATCGAATATGAGAAACTTCATCTTTTAGACTTAATTGGACATACCTCAACTAAGGTCTTTAAAGATTGGGTGTTAACTCCTCTTGCACTGGAATCACATATATCGAATATAAGAAACTCCATCTTTTAGACTTAATTGGACATACCTCAACACCAACGAATTCACTATAACTGTATTGGCTCTTCACTAGAGCGATACAACGGCCTCACTGACCAATTACTAAGTCATCTCCCCTTCACTAGGTTTGACGAACTTATCACAAGTCTCACTGACTAATCACTAAGTTGTCTCCCCTTCACTAGGTTTGACAAACTTATTACAAGAGTCTCACCGACCCGAACATAAACAAGATTACGGAATAAAATTCACGTAAGAGTGATGAACAACCTACCACTCTTTGATGACCAGCAAGCACCTTGTTGTAGCTTCAAGAACTCAACGAACTCAAAGAAACTCAAGCACAAGCACCAAACGTAGCCACCGCACGGAACAGCCCCTCGAACACCGATTACTTCACGTGTGGATGTTCAACGTCACCTCGTGGCCACAACACAAAACACTCACAAGTGTTTCCCCAATCTCGCACACACTCAACCCTTTGGAACCCCAAGAGCGCTCAAGAACACATATGGCAGCCCCAAACCCTCCAAGAGAATTTCTCTCAATTCTCTCTCTCAAATGCTCTCCCAATACTCAAGGGAGGTCACAAATTCGTCCAAAGGAGAGGCCCTCCTTATATAGCCCTCCAAAGCCTCCAAGACATGGCATAGTGGTTGATTTTAATACTCCTCCAAACATGGTCCATGTATTAGGGGTGGGAGACTCATTATGGTGTCTCCACTTAGCCAAAAACATGGCATTAATTCCTCCACCAAACATGCTCCATGTTTTAGGGGTGGGAGACTCATTATGGTGTCTCCACTAGCCAAAAACATGCCATTAATTCCTCCACCAAACATGCTTCATGTTTTAGGGGTGGGGGACTCATTGTGATGTCTCCATTAGCCAAAAGAAGCCTCCAAACATGGATGTCTTTGAATGCTCAAACAACATTCCTCAAATTAGGGGATTATGTCACCAATGGTGGACCAAATAGTGGAGTGGCTGCTGCCCACGAATTTGACTTGGTCCAAGTGTATTTGGACTCCTCCAAGTGTCATTGGGCTTGTTTAGTTGCTGCCCATATGTGCCAAACTCATTAGTTGGCCCAAATTCGTCACCTTGCACAATTAAGCCCAAAATGGCTCCCCAAAGGCCCACCACGAATTTCTCTTGACCCATTACCATTCCTTGAGCTCATTGCAACCCATTTAGCCCAAATTTACCTCAATGCAGCCCAACAACTCCAAACAAGCTCCTTTTAAGCTCAACACGGTGCATATGCTCCAATAAGGCCAAACCGGGCTCAAACCGGGCTCAATTATGACGCTTGACCAAAACCGATTTCCATTGTGCCGTTTGTGTACATACCACTTTATTATGGTATATTATAGCTGCTGGTGTCTTCCCATGGTCATCGGATCATCCGAAGTGCCTCAAATCAATAACCGCTCCAAATTAGGTCAAACCGGGCTCAATTATGGCGCTTTTCGGTACTTCACTCCCTCGCTGTGTCTTCTTCATTTCCACATAATTCTGATGTCCCAAAGTCATGCAAAGTCGATATACAAGGTGTACCAATGATATGCACACTCATTTAGGCTTGCCAACAATGACAACACCTCATTATTCCAATGGGAACAACACTCAACTGGGATCTTTGAAGATTGGATGTTAACTCCTCTAAATCCCAATCCTTGCTTTCCCACTTGGGTGGCTTAATTGAGCTTCCAAACACCCAAGGATCACAACACGCAATAGAATATCCAAAGTAGTAGTAAGTAGTATATTGTCCAATAAATCCATCAACCATGGAAGTAAGAAATTAAAGGCAAACTTAGTCTAGCACATGATAGGTATTTAAATTGAAGCTGATCCTATCAAAGCTTTGATACCAATTGTTGTTCCCCAGAATGTGCACCGAGAGGGAAAGTGAATCAGTGATACCTAAAACCTTTGGGTCTTTTTCTTTAGTGTTCAACTAACCCCTAAGTCAATTTCTTTCCAAATGTTTTTTGATCTACTTATTGCTTACTATGTTGTTTCTTGTTAACAATTTATCAATGAGGTATGTCTTGCTTGAGTTATTCAATCATGCATATGCCCACATCCACAAGCATGCAAATGAAAAGATGATGTATATGGTTCATTTCTAAAAGGAAGCTACATCCCGGGCATGCAAGAGCTTATTGCTCCTCCAAGGCAACTCACGATCACCTTCTTACAATGCTTTCCATAAGCTGACAATGTCCTTTATGGGCTCACATTTCCTTAGCTCACTTGCTAGGGTCTCACAAATGCACACACACCCATGACTTCGCTAGCCTAAGGTATATACACACACAAGACAATACAAACACACAATGATCAACTGGGTACTCGATTAGGTCTTCCCCCTAGATGTTGGCCTTGCAAATGGCTCTTCTTTAGGTTAATCACTTCAATCCTAGAGAAATATAATTAATCATTAAATATTCAAAATTTACAACTGGTACATCACCATACACATGAATGGATAATACTCATCCTCCTAACATACAAAGTTAAGAGAGGAGTGGAGTGAATATATCGCCCACTAGGTGAAAATAGTGCTAAGGAAGCTTTAGAAAGATGTGTAGCCACCTCTCCCTTGCACCACTAGCCATAGGTTACCGAAACTCCATAAAGAGCACCATGCTCCACCAAACCCATAAGCACCAACCTCCATGGATCCTTACAAAATTTGGTTCATTTGATTCACATAATGATGAAAACTACTTTAAGTGGGTGTTCTTTTAAGAGGAAGGATGAAACGAAAAAGCAAAAAGCTCTCTCTTTTTACTTAGATGGCATTCACGTATTCCTCGAGTGAAATGAGAAAGAGGATTGCTTTCTGTTGCAATTCTTTCTTAATAAATTATCCACTACATCCCACTCTAGCCATTTCTTTTACAATCTCTTCTTCTAATCAATGGGAACTTACCAACATATTAATGAAAGTGTAATCACCACCCTCCATTTCATCTAGGGTCATTAGATCATTTACACTTTCAAATTGCTTCTCCACTTACATATATAATTTTTCCTCTTACAAAAGATACTTTAATATGCGTCATGGATGTCATCAACAGGTGTAACATCATGAGGTTCCAATATGGGCTCAACAACCCCCCCCTCCCCTCGCCTTAAGTACACATTCTAGGGAACAACAATACCGAGCATAAGAAAAAGGGAAAAAAGAGAAAAAAGAAAGAAAAAACACAAAATATAGCATAGGGAAATAAATATTAATTAGAAAGGCATGGAGCCATATCTAAAAGAGCTTCAATAAAAGAAGAAAACATCCAAAAATAATTACAGAAAGGGAAAAAGAGAAAAAATATATTATTGTATATAAAAATAAAATGAAATTTTATAACTAAAATACAAAAACTTATTCCTCAAAACTTGTCCTATTAGATCCAATGGTGATTGCCCCTCTCATCTTCAACATCAGGATTTACATTTTAATTAGAAAAAATTTATTTTTTTAATTACAATAATTTATTTTTTCCTCTTTTTATTTTAATTTCCAATTTTTATTCTATTTTAAAATATTTTTCATTATCAATTTGGATGGAATTGTAAGTATATGAGGCGTGATGAAAAAAATTGAAACTATAGGAAATCTCTTCAATAATCATCCTAAATTATAAGGGATGTTTAAGATATATATTTTTGGTAAATAAAAGAACAGGGGTTGTATATATATATATCGATAGATATTTATCCTAACAAAAATGTAAACGTTATTGTATATGGGGACATTATTGCCAAAAATTTTCTCTTCCATATAGTTGAAGTCCATGGAGAATGGAGAAGGGGACCATACATGTTTAGGGTTTGCACATGGGAGGAAGAAGGGAAATGAGCAAACAATGTTTAAGAATTGGGCTCACACACGCCACATAATCGAGTCAAATTAGCACCATAAACCGAAATGCAAATTGAATGAAACATAATGATGAAATTGAAACAAATCTCTAAGTTGAGTGGGATTTTCGCATCAAATACCATTCTGATACCAACCCTATTGTTCAGTGAGCATAGGTAAAATTTACTCTTGAAGGTGATATGGTGAGATGATTTTTGTAACACCCCAAAATCACAATCCAACCACATAGCATATCCTCATTCGTCCATGGGATAAATCCACACTCTCATCCAAAGGGGCTAGCCAACGACTAATACCTTATAGTAAAAAATGTATTACTATTCTAATAGTCAAAACCGTGCAACTTTAGTTGTGTGCAACACAATTGTTAGAAATTTATTGGTTTGGCAACTATTCCAATGAAAATTCTCTGTAAAAGTAACATGAAAACGTAGGTGCCACACAATTGGGGAGCCATGAACTTTATAAAGTAAGGGCACAATCTAAAATTCTTTTGTACAAAAACAAGAATATAAAGTGGAAGAAATAAAGTAATTAAATTAAACAATGATGTTTGGTAGCTTCAATAACAAGTATAAATAACCTCAACAAATTGTTTATATTTTGAAAACTCTTTTTAATTAAACCATTATTGGGGAACAATTTGACTAAGCGTTTACAAAATAACGTTTTATGGAAAGAGCTTTAGAAAATAAGTTGTTTAGCAATAACATTCTTAGAGACGAACTCATGCAATCTTTTCACTTTTACAAAATAAATAATTACCTTAAGAAAGGTAACACTACAATGAGAGAATTGCGTGAATGGAGGGTTAAAAAATATAACACTGTAGTATGGAGTGTTAAAAAAGATAACTCTTTGGTATGGGTAAATGGAGAGTTAAATGGAAGATTTTTTTCCCCCTAATCGAAAGAAGGGGAAAATTTTGTTTATCATTAATTTTATGATACAATGCTTTTTAATTTATTTATTTTAAAATTATTATGCATCCTTAGCAAAAACTAAAGATATATATAATGGGTGAACCTCCCCCCTCCTCTCTCCTTGGCTCCCCCAATGGTGCCACGCCATATGGAAAAATCTTGAAATATGGAGAAAAAAAGAAAATGTCAACATTATGTGTGTAGTTCACTTTTTCCCCAAAGCAAGTTCTATTTCTAGTCAAACGTTTGCCAATTAAAAATCAATTTGCTTCAATTTTAGAAAGTTACTCACGCATTTGTCAAATAAGCTATTAATTAAAAATTAATTAGCTCTAATTTCGGAAAGTTATTCACACAATTGCCAAATGCTCGACTAACTTCAATGAAATGTGGGACCAAACAAAACTTATTTTTTGCAAAAAAAGGGAAGTGTACACCTAGTCTTTTTTTTTCCTATATTATTTTAAGATTTTCTTTCCTATAGAGTTGTGTGAATTATGCTGTTTTAATAAATAATCTTAAAAAGGGGAAGTATACACTTAGTCTTATACATCGTTCATACATCTTTTATATTGAAAATACTGATGTGACTAGATTTAAGTAATTATTTTATTATTGTTGCAATATTAGTATTTATGGCAAGAAATATCTACAAATAAAGATTTTATTGATGATCAGGCCTCAGTTGTTTGCATTTGATGGATTTTGAATATTGTCCGGATCTAATTCGATTAGATATACCATTTATATAAACCAAATCCAAGCTTCAATGACCATTTTGTGATGGAGAAAATAGGAGACCGAAAATGGGTTCTATACAAGCCACATCATCGTACTATGATAGCCTAGTTGATGGCGTTAACTAAAGTGATTAACTTGAACGGGTCTTAAATTTTAATGGCCCAATTGCTTTGAATTAAAGTTTTGAATTAAAGTTCATTGACCCTTTTGAGTAGTTGATCCATATCACCCGAATTTAGAAGGTTTATAAATTTATGAAATTTGAACAATTCTAATAATTTATTACATAATAAAATAATAAAAAAAAGCTAAAAATGAAAAAAAATAATTATTAAAATTCATAAATTTATAACTTTTTCAAGTCAATTCAGATTTAAAGTCAAAGTCAGATTACTCTGAAATTTATCCTAAAATTACGTGTACAGGTTGGATTACTCAAAAGTTATATGTGCTTCCAATCCCTAGAATTTATTTGTTAAAAGCAAAAAAGCGAGAAAAAAGAAAAGAAAAAGAAAAACACCTTTAATAAACTTCTCCAGCGTGTCTTCCTTCTCCTTGGCCATCGGCAACAATGGCAACTGGAACGCTCCCCTCCGTACGCGTCTCAGTGTTCCTCGCCTTCCTTCTCGGCTCCCATCATGCGTCCTCCTCTCCCTTCTCCGTGCATCATCACCCTTCCTCTCCTCTCTCGGATCCCACGTTTGAATCTTTCTCTCCCCTCTCTCTCTGTCTCTCTCCACCCGTCTCCATTCAATTCCCAATCTTCCAATCTCTCACAGTCCTCCCATGGACGACAGAATCGCGGACGAAGACAGGGACGCGCTCGACGCCCTCAGCGACGCCCCACCCCACCGCAAGGCCTACTCCTACAGCCAGCAGCTCCGCGTCGGCAGCACCGGGGGCGGTGGTGGAGGCGGCCACAGGAAGCGCCACCACCAGATCCGCAAGCACAGCCTGGACGAAAACAGCATCCCCAACCACATCGACCGCTACTACGACTCCGACGACGACGATTTCTTCCCCTACGCCTCCTCCTCCGGCGCGGGCGAGTTCCCCCCACCCGTCGCTGCCGGCGAGCCCAGGGAGTACCAGGCGCTACCAGAGTTCGTCGCCGGCGGTGGGAGCGGGGTCTTTAGGCTCCCGATCCGCGCCCCGGTGCACCCCACCCGGCCGCCGTGCCTCGAGCTGAGGCCGCACCCGCTGCGCGAGACCCAGGTCGGTAAGTTCCTAAGGAACATCGCGTGCACGGATTCGCAGCTGTGGGCGGGCCAGGAGTGCGGGATTAAGGTTTGGGACTTCGCGGACTCGTTCGGGAGCGGGCTCGGGGGGAGGGTGCGGAGGGGCGACGAGGACGCTGCGCCGTTCCACGAGTCTGCCAACACGTCGCCCTCCATGTGCATTGTGGTGGATCCTGGGAATCGGCTTGTGTTCACGGGGCATAAGGACGGGAAGATCAGAGCATGGAAGATGGATCTGCCCACGGAGGAGACTCCTTTCAAAGAAAGCCTGTCATGGCAAGCGCATAGAGGCCCCGTCCTCGCCATTGTTATCACTTCTTATGGTAAGACATCAATCCATATTTTCTATTATCAACATGATGTCGTGCAGCTGAATGGATTAAGAACAAGTGGAAGCCCAATGATATTTTATGTGCATTCATTTTTTTATTTACTTGTCAAAACATTGAAAATGGGAATCTTTTGAGGAATTTGAGTTTTATATAGTGCAATATGAAGGACCTGCCATGCTTATGCTACCTTGAATTCCATATTTTTAGTTAGTTTATGATACATTTGTTTGATTGGAGTTCATCATACATTTTGTATGTAGTATTTAATGGCCCCAAGGATTTCAGTCTCCTTAACATAGGAAGTTTGCACATCTTGGGTACATGGGAATGACAATAAATTATGCCTTGTGGTTCATCCTATATTTAAAATTATGGCAAGATAGTCCTGCCAGTTACTTGACTAAGAAGTGTTCTTTTTTGCAAATTTAAGCTTCCTTCAAGTGTCGAAATGGGTGTTGACCAAGTGTGCCTTGTACAATATGTAATTCATCATTGCCGCTGTTTAACCCCATGTTCATCCAGGTGATATTTGGTCGGGTTCCGAGAATGGTGTTTTCGGCATATGGCCATGGGAATCTATAGAGAAATCCCTTTCTCTGACAGCAGGGGAAAGACACATGGCTGCTCTACTGCTGGAGAGGTCACATATTGACCTTACACATGAAGTCATGACTAATAATGCCTATAACATTTCTTCAGATGTGAAGTGTTTGCTATCTGATAATGTTAGAGCAAAAGTATGGTGTGCGAGGCCTCTCTTCTTCTCACTTTGGTATGTTAGTGCCATGGAGTCTATCTTGTGCAAGATTTGCTATAC
This sequence comes from Santalum album, assembly GCA_034195605.1. Lineage (NCBI taxonomy): Eukaryota > Viridiplantae > Streptophyta > Magnoliopsida > Santalales > Santalaceae > Santalum > Santalum album. Next base: position 6,135,966 of record CM067262.1, read on the forward strand.
ATGAACAAGAGTATCTTATTATTTTTTTCACCTTTTTATTTTTTTATATGTATATTTTTTATACTTTTAAGCAAACAACGAGTGTTCTTCTGTGTCCAGAAGGTCACAGGTTTGATTCATAAAATAGCCTCTCTGCACAGTAGGGGAATGCTACTTATAATAAATGACTCTCCCTGGACCCTGGCAAGTGAAGTGCCTCGTGCAGGGGGCCACCTTCTACTGTATTGAGCATATTCTATAGAAGCTTGATTTTTAAAAGAATAAGAATGATCAAGGTAATAGAACCATGCTGTCCTTTCCCCTTTGGTGTCATCTGGCAATGAAGGATGGATTGTTTTGAATTCAATACTTAAGATTGTAAATTTTAAGAAAATATAATCTATAATTACTTGAGTAGGTTGTTGCTTGTGACGGAATTCTTATAACTTAAATCAGGTGCATTTGTCATTCTATAGGGATGCCCGGACAAGGAAGCTTCTGAAAGTATTCAACATTGATGGTCAGGCTGTGCATCGGGTCGACTCATCATCAGGGCAAGAACCAGCAATAGAAGATGAGGTTAAACCAAAATTTGCCTCCGCATCGAAGAAAGAGAAATCCCAGAGTTCTAGTTTTCTGCAACGGTCACGTAATGCCATAATGGGAGCCGCAGATGCTGTTCGTCGAGTTGCAACAAAAGGTACTGGAGCATTTGCAGATGACAACAGAAGAATAGAAACACTTGTGCAAACTGCCAAAGGGATGATTTGGAGTGGATGCTCCACTGGCTTACTTGTCCAGTGGGATTCAAATGGAAATCGTTTGCAAGATGTCAATCACCATCCTTGTGCCATTCAATGCTTTTGCACTCTTGGCATGCGTATATATGTGGGTTATGTGAGTGGTATGGTTCAGGTGTTGGATCTTGAGGGAAGGATACTTGCGGGATGGATTGCTCATAATAGTCCTGTGTTGAAATTGGCAGTTGGGAAAAGTTATATATATAGCTTAGCTGCTCATGGTGGTATACGTGGATGGAGTATCTTATCTCCTGGACCCCTTGACACCATAATACGTTCAGAATTGGCTGGGAAAGAAGATATGTATACAAGGCGAGAAAATTTCAAAATCTTACTAGGCACGTGGAACGTTGGTCAAGGGAGAACAAATCATGATTCACTCATGTCATGGTTGGGTTCTACAGCTTCAGATGTTGGCATTGTTGTTGTTGGGTTGCAAGAAGTGGATATGGGTGCTGGTTTCCTGGCATTGTCTGCAGCAAAAGAAACTGTGAGATTCTACTAAATTTACGTTCTTACTGCCAGCATTCTGATTGTTGAAGAAACTGTAACTGATTCTCATTATAAGATAATTGTATTGTCAACCATTTTAATTGGCTATAGGGGGCTAACTGTGGTTGCCTGAGGAAAAACTATATTTTCAAGTTTAAGAATAATCTACTATGTTCGTCCCTTGTGTACTAAATTTTTCATCAAAATGGCATTGTTAAATGAATCTGGACTCTCCATACTCTTTTCACTTTTACTCATTTTTCAGTTTTATAGATTTGACAAGCAAGAAGCTGTAGACATTCCTAGTGGAAAGCCTTTTTGAACTATGCCATGATCATGAATTGACATTTGTCTAAGATCTAAAACGGAGATATGTAGAAGTATGCTAAGATGGATGTGGCAGGCTAGAAAAGGTAAAATTAGAAATGAGGAGATTCTTGCAAGGCTAAGGATCAGTTCACTCAAAGATAAGATGAGAGATTGTTATGTAAAGTGGTTTAGACATGTGCAACGAAGACCTACGAGCACAATGGCTAGGAGAAGTGAGGTGACTGATATGAGCGCACTTGTAAGAAAGGATATGAGCATTTTGGAGGTAGATGAAGAGGTCACCTTAATATTAATGAGTAGCGTGGAAAAATTCATTTCAGCGACCCAATGTAATTTGTTGTTTGGTTCGTTGTTGCTGAACCCAAACTCCTAGAACAATGCAGTAGTGTTTATGCTTGTATTTGTCTGTCCCTATTTATCTTTTGTTCATTAGCTGCTCTTATGTCTATTGTAGGTAGGACTTGAAGGGAGTGCTATGGGGCAGTGGTGGCAAGATGCTATCGGAAATGCCTTAGATGAAGGGTCAATTTTTGAACGTGTAGGTTCAAGACAACTGGCAGGCTTGCTTGTTGCTCTCTGGTATGTGCTTATCTTGGGAATCGTTTGTGTGATTTGTTTGGTACATATTGAGCCATCAAGACCCCACGGTGCCTTTGATCTCGCAACTGCTTCTACTTTTGAATTCTGATTCATCTTTTGTATCAATATGAGGCGATATTTATTATTGTAGGGTAAGGAAGAATCTTAGAAAGCATGTCGGGGACATTGATGCTGCAGCAGTTCCATGTGGGTTTGGTCGTGCGATTGGTAATAAGGTATGATACAAAACGAGTTCATTCCTTATTTTCTGAAGGCACATATATAGCCACGTGATTCCTAATACTTCAAATCGAAACTACTATTTATAACGTTGTAATTTAGCTCGACTTGAAGAAGAAGAAAAAAACAAGGGGTCCTAATTTAACTCCTGCAAGTGAAAAATTTCTCTCTCTGGAGATTCTGCCCCACTGATCATAAAAATATTTAGATGCCTAGAAAATTGTTGACTTACAGTTTGTCAATTTATGTCTGCATTACACATTCTGGAACAACTGAAATAGGTTGTGAGGTTTGTAAATGGTAATTCAAAACCCATTGGCATCACATAATGTGGCTTTGTAAAGTCTCCTCTTCATGTTCATTCTGAAACAAATTCGGGATAAAAAAAATCCAATCCAGTGCCTCGCTTCATTCTTTTCTCATTCCTCCTATTCTCTAATTTATTTTACTTTCTTCATGAACCACATAATTTTTCTCCTCAACTATGAAACTACTTGCGGTCATGACAAGTTGTGTCTCTCTTTGTTTGTACTGATCTGTGATTAACTTACCCATCCCAAACCAGATTATTCTTTCTAGTTAATACTAATCAATATGTAATGGTTATACTCATAAAATTGATTGTGGCTATATTTGTTCAAGTAGGGAGCAGTTGGCTTGAGGATTAGAGTCTATGATCGAATAATGTGCTTTGTGAACTGTCATTTTGCGGCACACTTGGAAGCAGTCAATCGTCGGAATGCTGATTTCGACCATGTTTTTCGAACTATGGTCTTCAACCGGTCATCAAACCTACATAACAGTGCAGCTGGTATGGTGCGATATTTACTTTTGTTCTGCTCTCTTGTCTTCTCCGCATATTTATTTTGGCTGCTTTATGCTTTTGGCGTGCCATGGGTTCTCTCTGTTGCAGTTGGCTTATCATCTACTGGTCAAATGCTTGGCACAAAGGTATGTCCAATTGTGTATACTGACATATAAATGTCTCTTGCATTCCTTTTTTGGTAAAACTCCCAAAGGTCTAGATAGTAAATTTGGGTTGCTCTCACACAGGCTGCAAAGCCTGAGTCTGAGGATGTGAAGCCTGAACTGTCTGAAGCAGACATGGTTGTATTTCTTGGCGATTTCAACTACAGGCTTCATAGTATCTCTTATGATGAAGCAAGAGATTTTGTTTCACAAAGATGTTTTGATTGGCTTAGAGAAAAGGATCAGCTCAGAGCTGAGATGAAAGCTGGGAAGGTTTTCCAAGGGATGCGTGAAGCTCTTATTAGATTTCCTCCAACTTATAAGTTCGAGAGGCATCAGCCTGGGTTAGGAGGTACAGTCTGTTCAAAATAGTGTTATTGTTTTATTTGTGTTGAGAGAGGAGAGAATGATTGTTGTATGATAGATCTATTACAGCTATATATAGGCAGAAGTAGGCCAAGATTATGCAGGGTTAACCCGTACTCATACGTGCCTGTTTTTCACTGGTTGAGAACTTGATGCAAATATACACTACTCTCAACATGTTAGGATTAACTGTTATATTGTACTCTGTAGATAGTATAATTCACTGCCATAGAAATTTTTGTGTTTCTGGGTTTCCGCAAGTAAATGATGAATTACCTTCCCTTAGGGCTGTGTGAGTAGGTGTTTCATTTCCTCGTACTGTTATCTCTATTTTTGGTATAAATTACATTTGCTGATCCATAATAATAGTAATAATATTAATAATAATAATGTCTGTTAATTAATTATTAGGATATGATGCGGGTGAGAAGAAACGTATTCCTGCCTGGTGTGACCGAATAATATTTCGAGATAGTCGGCCTGGCTTCAGAATGTCACTGTAATTTAGAGCATCCTGTGATCTCTACAGTTGTACAGTATGTATCTTTTTAGATTCAGTTCTTTTAATCATTTTTTTATGCTGTTCTTTAGCTTTGTCTCCTCTATGACAGATATGACTGCTTGCATGGATGTCACTGATAGTGATCACAAACCTGTACGGTGCAAAATTCATATCGAGATTTCCCATGCTGACAGATCAGTGAGGAGAAAAGAATTTGGCGAGATTGTTAAATCTAATGAGAAGATCAGGTCTCTGCTTGAAGAATTACATTATGTTCCAGAGACTACAGTTAGCACCAACAGCCTAACCCTTCAAGACCAGGACGTGTCCGTGTTACATATCACCAACCGATGCACAAAGGATGAAGCTGTATTTCAAATCCTTTGCGAAGGTCAGTTGACTGTTGGGGAGGATGGGGAATCAGCCGAGGTTCATCCCAAGGGTTCCTTTGGCCTTCCTGGTTGGCTTGTGGTAATTTTCCTTACTTCTTTTAGCTTTGTTGCCCAAACTAGTAGACACAGTTAGCTTAGTATAGCTCAAAAGGGTACTTTAAGCATTACATCTAGTCCCAAACACAATTTGGGCTTCTCAGGGCCAAAACCAAACCATGTCAAGTTTTCATCTGAAAACCAAAATCAGGAAGAGATCAATAGGGCACTTCAAGTACCACAATGCCAAGTGCCAACCTAATGAGCGAAATCGACCACCTTTTGAGTAAGCATCTCTTAGGAGCAACAAATCATGAATTGTTAGTTGACGATAGTGATATTAGGGTTAGCAGTGTCTTAGTGTTTCTACCTTGTTAGAAACCCTAGGTTGGGGAGCACTCCTTGTAGGCCCTGCTATTAAGTTGCATTTGTATGTTGAAAATGGAATAGGAATGGAACGGAAAGAGAATGGAATGGTCATTCTCGTTTCATTACATTCACGTGTTTTGTTTGCTCAATGATCGAATGGAATGGAATGAGCTTGCGAGCAACTTCAAATTGCTTTATAGATATAAAATAAATAAATAAATAAATTATAGGAACATTGTGTTAAGGCGTTTACGGCACCATGCGATCTCATGGGAGTCATGGTGTCATGGCAGTCAGATGTCAATGCTAGAATTGGAGATGAGAATGATGATTCCCTTGTATTAAGAGTAGAATAGTCATTCCCTCATATGATGATCATTCCAAGCTCGAGTGCATAAATAAACAAGGGAATAGGAATAAGCATGAGATTTTCATTGCCTCCATTTGTGCTGTTCTTTAGGTTGCGTTTGGATCGTAAGAATGGAAAGGGAATGAAATGACCATTCCCACTTCATTCTATTCTTGTGTTCGGTTTGCTCAATGATGGAATGGAATGGAATGAGCATGCAAAATAGTTTTATGAATATTTGCAAATATAAAATAAATAAATAAATTATAGGAATGTTGCACCAAGGCGTTTATGATGCCACGCGATGTCATGGGAGTCACGCGGTGTCATGGTGTCGCAACATCAATGCTAGAATTGGAGATGGAAATGATGACTCCCTAGTATTAAAAGTGGAATGTGCATAACAAACAAGGGAATAAGAATGAGGATTCCCATTCCCATTCCCATTCCATTCCATTCCCATTCTCATCATCCAAGTGGATCCTTACAGTTTCTATACACTGATAATAGTCCCTTATCCTAATTCTATGGTTGACTTTTAGTCATTGCTTTCTTCACTGAAATTAGGCCCATTTGTTTGCATTTGTCTTTAACAAGGTGAGTCCGGCAGCTGGCGTAATCAGACCAGATCAGGCTGTGGAGATATCAGTACATCACATAGAACACACTTTAGAGGACCTTGTGGAAGGCACGCAACAGAACTGGTGGTGCGAAGACATGCGAGACAAGGAAGTGACATTAGTTGTGAATGTGCAAGGAAGCCGCTCAGTGGAAAGGAGCACTCACCAAGTGCAGGTGCGTCACTGCTTCTCAAGCAACAAGACCATCCGCATTGACTCCTCCAAATCCAACCGTTCACGAAAAATGCACGCCAATTCCCAAAAGCAGTCTGATATTCCCAAAAGCATGCCAATTTCCCCGCAGCGATCGGATAAGCCCAGGAAATAATGAAAGGCTCACTCTAAAATCTGACAGCGATAACCAAAAGTTGGAAATGCCTTTGCAGAGCCTGGCTGCAACAGGTGGTGTTTTTGTTCCATTTGGGCGGGCTCTTTTCGGGCTTATCCTGGATCCTTGCTTTCTTTCTTTCTTTCTTTCATTCTTTCGTTAGGCATTGGAATTCTTTGGCATTCTTCTTTTTTGGACAAATTGACTGTTCAAGTGTGTACATTAGAGGAGAAGAGAGAAGAGTTGCAGAGTTGATGGCTTTATATATTTTTTTCCCCCTCCTTTGCTAGGAAGTTTGTGTTAGGTAGTAGGTTTTTTCTTTTTGTAAGCATGTAAAGGTGACTGTACTGTCCTGTTGTATTGACTTATAACAAACTCAGAAGAATTCTTACATGAGAATCTTCTCTCTCTCTACATTGAGAAGCTGATTCTTGCTGGTTAGATGTCAGTTGAATGAAAAGTTTGTAGATCATCAATTTGTTGATTATCATTTTACCAAGGATATGAATTAATTCAAAATGTTTCAAATGAAAAGTATGATGTTGCTTTAGGAGGGAATACCAATCAAGTACACACAGCAATTGATCATCGCATAATAATTAAGCAGCAACAAATGGTTTGAAAATTTTAACGATGTGGATGGAAAGGACATGAAGTATGAGAATTTATGAATAGCTTCAGAATTTTCGTTCAGGGAAAAAAAAAACCCTAGTGAATCTTTATGGTATTTGTGATAGTGCACTTATATCATCGAAATGGAGAAATATCAAGAGATTTGAATGCTTTAATTATTTTTCATCCTTCATCATTTATACTATAGACATGGCAAATACAAATTGCATGAAAATTTATACGTTGTCATAATTTTTTTTGCATATTAACTTCAACAATTCTATGTTACAATCATATATGAGCACTACATGGGCCAAGTCTTATGAGAAATTCGACTCCTAACTCTTTTTAGCATTTTCCAGTATATATACAAATATATATAAACTTCTCTATCTCCTTATCCTATTGTACTCCCTACTAAGGAGCTCCATACATTTGGGCTACTATATATACTATATAATGAATTATTGAATTTAAGAGGGCTGTTTGTTTGCGCTGAATGGGCCCTAAATGAGCTTATTCTTTGATTCAGTCAAAGGTAAGCCCATTCAGAGCGTTTGGTGCGTACTCTAAATGGGTTTCTGAATGCCTTTGACCGAATTAGAGAACAAAATTTGTCTAATTCGTTCAGCACTCCCATTTAGAGGCAAAAGATGAAATTGCTCTCAACATTTTCAAAAAATTATATCATTACCACTCACTTTTCTCTCCCACTCTCTCACTCTCTCTCTCCCCTGAGCTCTCTCTTTTCTCTCTCAGTCTCTTGAACTCTCCTCACTCTCTCTCTCTCTCTCTTCTCTTCTCTCTCTCTCTCTCTCTCCCCTTCCCTCAATCCCTCACCCGACCTCTCCCTGAACTCTCTCCTCCCTCTCTCTCCCCCTCCCTCAATCTCTCGCGCGATCTCTCTCTCTCTTCTTTGTGGGTTTTGGAGTTTGATTTAAGGTTTGTTTTTCCGATTTACGAATATTTGGGAGCTTTGAGGTTCAGATTTAAGGGTTTTGAATTTAGGGTTTTCATGTTTTAGGGTTAGGGTTTTTAGGTTTGGAGATATTCTTTGGACTTTTTAGATTTGGGGATTAGGGTTTTTAGATTTGGGGGTATTCTTTAAGATTTTCTTTTTAATAGGGATTAGGGTTTTCGAAATCTTGGGTATTCTTGGGGATTTTCATATTTGGGAATTAGGAATTTTCAAATTTGGGGATTAGGGGTTTCAATTTTAGGTTTCATTTTATAACACAAGGGAATCTGCGGATTGGGTTTGTGAAGTTATTCTTACTTTTATTTTTTTCCAAATTAGGACTTAACTTTCTAGATTCGGGTTTGATTACATAGCACAATGGGAAAAAGAAAAGGGAAAGATTTAAAAAGAAAAATGGAAATAAATTATTTTTTGATTTAAATTTATTCCACCAATAAAGGTTTTAATTTATCATTTTGAATTTATATATGCTTTAAAAAATAGAGACAATGTTCATTTTTGTACTTATTTTTTAATTTGATCAAAAAATTAATTTTTTTTGTTATGATAGGAGTACAATTAGAAAATATAACTCATTTCAGATATTCAGGTAAATGGTAATCAAACAGACAGAAGTATTCAGATTCAGACCCTTTAGTTACAATCTATATGATTCAGGCATTGTATTCAGCATCCAGAACTTAATGCTTAATTTTATTAAACGGGGCCTAAGTCTTATTCCTTTCATTTCAGATGGTTGACAGACTAGAAACAATTAGATATAGAAATTGAAAAGAAAAAGTAAAGTTTTCTCCAAGGGAAGCAATCGCATAATTTAACAAAAAGGAAAAAGGAATTAGAAATAGAAAAGTCTTTGAAAATGGGAATTTTTGGGCTAATGGCAAAAGGTTGGGTCAGTCGAAAAGCACGCACGGCTCGACCTGAGCTTTAATCGATCTGGCATGGCTCGGTCGACAGTTTGGCTAGGACTGAACCAGTTTACTCTCATAGGCCTATTTGGCCCCCTAATGTGGAGGCTAAGCCCAACCCAGGAACTAAACTGATTTGGCCTAAACCAAACTAAAGTGAAGGCCCAGCACAGTCTTAATCCGAAAGCTTGGCCGAAATTGAACCTGAAGCCTAACCCTAACATGGGCTGAACTAGCCCCAAGGCTAAATAAAAGTTGAAAATTGAAGACCCACTCTCCATGAACACCATTTAAATGACGAGTAATTCAACCTCTAAAGATACCTTTTTGTGTTCACTTGAGTATTAATCATTCAACTTCATTACCCACCGTCTAGTGACACCGCCAATTGAGCCAGCCAGGTGGTTAAGCTCTTGTGAGTTGTTAATTACTATTAATTAGGGTTAAATTTAAATTTGCAGCCATTTGTTAAAGAGTTTTTTTAAAGGCAATTCACTCGCTTTACCAGTTTACTCATTAGGGTAGGATAATTGTGTTTCTAGTTTACACGTTATGGCAATAATAAAACTTTCAAGGTCATGGTAAAGGTAAGGGTAAGACCATTACCTTATCCTTACCCTACCCTTGCCACCCTTAGATGCGTAGGGAGAATTCCCTTTAGCTTTTCAACATAGGATAAGTGATTTTGCCCTGTGCTTGAGATAAAACAAAAAAAAATCCTTTTGCTTATCCCACATCAAAATATGCAAGTGAAAGAGAGTTTTTTCCTTCCTTATAAGATGAGAGAATCTTAAGTAATTTATAATTTGTTTTAGGTTTATGTTGAGTTCTTGCATCAATCAGTATAATTTTTTTTTTCAAATTAAATAAAAAGGGCTGAACTGAAGTCCTATTCAAATGGGAAATGGGTGGTGCAGGGACCTCCAAAGTTTGGGCTTTCGGTCTGATTGGGCTTGTACAGTGCAAGGCCAAATTGGTCATGCCAATAGGCCAACTTAGCTCGGATTGTTGCCACCCCTAACCTCCCCTACCCCCTCCCCTTTCCTTTTTCCCTCTCTCTCTCTCTCTCTCTATATATATATATGACCAAACTGTGTCTAATAGCTTAATCTTTGATAAAAGTTGCAAGTCTAGCCCAAACTTTGCTTCATGCACAACCCTTTTGGCATACGATTCATCATCTTCTTCTTTATGTCTTTTTTCCTCGTTCCTCTGTAATTCTCTTTGAGCAATCTGAGCTTATTGTTCTCCCCCAAATGGTGATTGCTTGTGCTTTTACAATCAAACTATGAAGATTAATCTACCTTGCAAAAGAAGAAATGGCAAGTGGGTGTTGTTGTATAAGTTTGGTCAACACATGTGAAGTCAAATTTCTTTCTTTTCTAGAGTTTGTGCTTTTGCCTTTAATTAAGTTGGATTATTGTGGTCCATTGGATTTGTTTTAATCTAGAAGCTTGTGTTAGTCCTTATTAGGGTTTCCTCTTTGCTTCTATATATGTGTGTGTAGCTATAGACATATAACATGAGATAATTGAGAGTAGTTGTAGGTTGGAGAAGCCAACTAAGAGAGAGAAAAAGAGAGACTCATATGTGAGAAGCTTGTGTGGGTTGCTTTGTGCATTCCTTCCATTGTGTTATGTGTAGTATTGTAAAGGAGGTGAGGAAGTGCCTTGTAACCAATATTTTAACGATGTAAAGCTTGCATCTTTATCTCTTTGTTTTCTCTTGTTGGTTTTTATATAGGTAGCCATTCCATTTGTTATTAGTGGTATGTCATTTCTGTATAAAACACTGCACACCAAGTGTTTAATAAAAGTCCCTATTCAACACATAACAGTCAACCATTTCCTATCAACATTTGCATTTCATAAACTCCACCATAATAGCTATTATCAGAGCCAAGTTCCATTCTTTTATGAAGAGGAAATTCTAGTGACTTGTTGAATAAGTAAATTAAGCTTTATTGATTGGTGAAAGAGGCAGATCATAGGATAGAGACCAATCCTCTTACTGCAAGGGTAAATCTCAAAATAGAGGAAGACAAAGGAGAAAGGTGACTTGTTATATTCAAAGAAAATTGGCTTATACAAGGAAGGGATGATACAGTTTTTTAGAATACATAAAAAAATCAAGGGAAAGACAACTATGGAGAGTCAAGCATATACAACATTGGAAAATGAAAATGTTTGAATTGGACTTGGGTGCATCATTTCATGTTTGCCTTGATAAATCTAGTTTTTCATCTTATAGAGAAGTTGATAATGATTTTATTTATCTTTGAAGTAGTCATCCTTGCAAAATTTCAGCCATTGGTGATGTTGTTGTTGAATAGCTAGATGAAAAGTGTCACACATTGAAAAATGTAAGGCATATGCCTAATATGATTAAAGATTTTATTTTGGTAAGGCAATTAAATGATGCTGGATTAAAAGTTTCTTTTGGTGACAGGCCATGAAAGATTTCACTTGGTTGCTTGACAACTTTAAAAGGGTGATAGTCTTTACATCCCACATGCTATCGCTCACAAAAATGACATGGCTGAAGAAATGGTTGCAAGGTTTGGCCTAAGTTGTTTGGATTGCCTTTTTTAGCATGTAATAAAGTCCGCAAGATCAGAAGTTAATTCCTAATTTTGAGCATTCTTCTCTTGAATTTTGTGATCATTGCATTATGGGTAAGCAGCACTGTAATAATCTCAAAAGAGATAAGTCTCATGGAAAGAGTAAGAGATTAGAATTGGTCTATTTTGATGTTTTTGGCCTTTTAAAGTCAAGTCACTTAGTGGGGCATCCTATTTTCTTATTTTCATTGATGATTATTCAAGAAAGTGTTTGCTTTACACTTTGGCAACCAAGGATTAAGCCTTCGAGATTTTCTAAGACTTTTAAAGTTAGAGTTGAGAAAGAGTTTGAAACATTTGTTAAATGCTTGCAAACTACTGATGATGGTGAGTTTTGTTTCAATGAATGATGAAGTAATAGCCATTATCTAGAGTGGTCAAAAGCTATTTTATGATTCACTTGAGGATTTTTGGTTTTGAAGTTTATGTTCAAATACCAAAAGTTCACCTTTCGGTTGTTATGTGATGCTTGCTGAAAGAAAGTAAGAAGAGCTAGACAAGAGAAGCTTGTGGTTAACATAAAAGCTAATAATTTGGTTCATTATCCATGAAGATAGTGTAGAATCAAGTGGATAATAACTTAATAACTATATGGAACCTGAGGAAAAATCCACCTATAACACCTATTTAAGAATTAAGGAAATTAGCAAGGCCTCAATAGGCCTACATAGAGGTACTCTCTTTCCTTATGCTATACCTTGTTTATTAATGGTGGTGAACTTGAATCTTTTCCAAAAGACTAAAAATTATTATAATGTTGATAAATGGTTTAGGGCAATGGAAGATGAGATGTTGTCTTTACATCTAAATGATATTGAGGAGTTAGTTAAGCTACTACCTAAGAAGAAGGCATAGAAGAATCAATGAGTTTATGCAATTAAATGGGAAGTTGATGGATAAATTTATTGTGAAAGATTATGACCAAGCACTAGGTATTGATTTTAATGAGATTTTTGCTCTTGTTGTCAAGCATAGTTCTATTAGAGTTGTTCTATCATTAGTTGCTAATTTGCATTCAAAGCTTGAACAACTTGACATTAAAACTGCATTCTCACATAAGTGATTTGGATAACAAGATTTGTATGTCTCAACTTGAAGACTTTGTAGCTATAGCTAGTCCTAACTTGTTTTGTAAGTTGAAAAAGGGTTTATATGGCTTGACACAAGCATCCGAGCATTGGTAAAATAAATTTGATAGTTTTATGCAAGATAAATGCTACAAAAAATGTGAGTTTGATCATTTTAAATATATAAAGGGATCAACATATGGTAAGTTCACCATTTTATTGCTTTATATGGATGATATATTGATTACTAGCAGTGATGTGAAGGAGATTAAGTCCTTAAAGCTCAATATGTTCAAATGTTTTTGAAACAAAGAACTTGGACTAACCAAGAAAATTTTGGGGATGCGCATTCATAGAGACAGAAAGATTGGTAAACTTTGGTTGAGTCAAACTGAATACATTTCAAAGGTTCTCAAATAGTTTTATTTCAAGCTATCTAAAAGAAGGTTTTTGACAAATGAAATGGAGAGAGAGAGAGGATGAAGAATGTTCCTTGTACTTTTGCTGAGGGTAGTTTGATGTATGTCATAGTTTGTACAGGACACAACATTGCTCATGCGGTGAGAGTTGTTTCATAATATATGCTTAATTCTTGATAAAACATTGGTAAAAAGTAAAATAATTTCTTCGGTATTTGAAAGTTATGCAAAATGTTTGTCTGTGCTATATAAGTTTGTCATTGGAAATTATTGGTTTTATGGATGTTGATCATGTAGGTTGTCGAGAGACGAAAGGTCCATGACAGGATATGTGTTTACAGCTGATGGTTGTGTTAATAGTTGGATGTCTCGATTAGGAAACATTGTTGTCTTATCATCATCTAAATCCAAATGTGTTATGCTAACTTAAATGGCAAAAGAAATGATGTGGTTGAGAAGATAGCTTGAATAGTTAGGAGTGATATAAGAAAAGTATGTTGTGCATTGTGACAATCGAAGTGTAATTCATTATGTTAAAAAATATAGTTTATTGCTTGAGAATGAAGCATGTCAATGTCTTAGATGATTTTGTCCATTTGATTTCATAGCACAATGATCTAATTGTGTATAAAGTTCACACTGACAAAAAGTTGGTTGATATGTTAACGAAGGTTGTTTTTTCGGTGAAAATTCAAATGTGACTTAAGCTTTTAAAAAAAAACACATCTTTAGCTATTCGTCTTGGTGGTTGATGATCTGTTTTCAAGCTATGAAACATCGACACACTAAAATGACCTACGTACTAGTGTCTGACACTTTCCGAGCATGATATATATGGGACATGCAGTTAATGCGCTCGACATAATCAACCCCCAGGACACACTCTCAAGACACATCCCCCCGAAAAATTGATATAGGACACATTTTGTCCCTTTGTTTTATTTCCTTTTTTTTATTTATTGTTTCTTATTATTTTCTTTTTCCTCCCCCCGTTGAATTTTTTACTTTACCTTTCTCCCTCCCCCCTAACAAACCTAACGTATCATGATTCACAAAACCTCCATTCTCCTCTACCTGCACCTTCTCTCTTACAACCTTAAACCTAAATCCCCCTTCTCAACAAACGTGACCAGCACTCCAGGTGTTTCTAACTAGCAATTTTGTCCGACCAGGTTACTCTTATATTTTCTACTTATGGCTGCAACATATAGTTTTTGTTTATTTGCTAAATTTTTTTCTTTTTAGATTGCTTATACAACACATAGAAGTAGTAGTGCTAGTGGGGCTTCCAACAATACATCATCCAATTCCATACAAACACAACAAGATATGAATCCCTTGTGGAATTATGTTACTCAACGAGAAGTCATGGAAAAGGTGGACGTAACATATGATGGACATGTAATTTTTGTCAAAATGAATCAAAGAACTCTTATGATAGGGTAAAAGCTCATCTATTAAGGATTTTGGGTAGAGGAATCGGAGCTTGTAAAAAAAATAAAAAAAGAGAATGGAGATGGAACACTTGGAAAAAGCCATTTAAAGAATAAAAGCTAAAATCGCACAACTTGTACCTTTGCCACCTATTAGTTTTCCAAGCATGCTTAGAGATTCAAAAGGGAAGAAAGGGACAATTAAAGACCCAATTGGAAATGCATTCAACTTAAATGAAAGGGAGCATATGGATTTTGTGTTTGCAAGGCATTTTTATACTGTCAGCTTATCTTTTGTAATGGCAAAGTGTCCATATTTCCATAAAATGATTTCTTATGCTTGTAATCATAATCTTGCAAGTTATGTTTCTTTAGGTTATAATAAGTTGATGACCAAATTATTGGAAAAAGAAAGAGAATATTAATAGGTGAATGGAACCATACCAAAGAAATTGGTTGGAAAAAGGTGTAAGCACTGTAAGTGATGGTTGGAGTGACTTACAAAGGAAGCCAATTATTAATTTCATGGTTGTTTGTGATGGTAATGTGATGTTTTTAAAATCGGTTGATTACTTGAGGGAGATAAATAATAAATACTTCATTACAAGTTTGTTAAGAAATGTTATTAATGAGGTTAGGGTGCAAAATATTGTTCAAATACTTACTAATAATGCATCAAACTGTAAAGTAACGTGTATGATAATTGAGCAAGGATTTCCATCAATTGTTTGGACTCCTTGTATTGTGCATACTTTCAACCTTGCTCTTAAGAATGTATGTGCATGAAAGAATATGAAAGCTAATGAAAACACTTATCGTGCTTGTGGGTGGATTACGGATGTTTGTGAGGATTTTTATTTGTGAAAAACTTTATAATAAATCATTTCATGAAGTTGACATTGTTTAATGATTTTGTTAACTTGAAGCTACTTTAGATTGTTGACACTCATTTTACTTTGGTTGTTGTTGTACTTAAGAGGTTTAAGTTTATAAAGGAAGGGCTTCAAACCATGGTTATTAGTGATAAATGGAATATGTACAAGGAAAATGATGACGCAAAAGTTAGGAATGTGAGGGATATGGTATTAAGTGTTGATTGGTGGGCCAAAATTGACTATATTCTTTGTTTAACGAGCCTAATTTTTTATATTCTTAGATTTTGTGATACAAATAAACCTTGTCCTCACTTGGTTTACAATATATGGGTTTCAATGATTAAAAATGTGAAAAAAAACTATATACACTCATGAGAGGAAAGGGCTTGAGAAGGAGTCGATTTATACCAAATTGTGTATGACATTATTGTGGCTTGTTGAACAGAAAACAACACTCTATTTCATTGCCTGGCTCATGCATTGAATCTAAGGTAACTAGTTAATATAATTATCTCTTAATTTTCTCTGACAATTTTATCAGTGAATGAAATCAATTCTTTTTAGTTTCCTTTCAAAATTAGGTATTATAGTGATGACTGGTCTGATGAAGATCATTCTAAAGTTCCTCCTCACCATAATGATGAAATCGATAATGTAAGCTTAATGTCTTTAAAGAAATATTTTCTCAATTCTGAAGAACGCATAAAGGCCAACATGGAGTATGTGGCTTTCATAGACAAAAGTAATGGTTTCAGAAAATTTGATTCAATTAATGAAAGGGGAAAAATATACCCCAAGGCTTGGTGGTATCTTTATGATACTTGTGTGTCATGACTTTGTGCAATTGCCTTGTGGTTAATTGTGCAACCTTCTTCTTCGTCATGTGCTAAAAGAAATTGGAGCAATTATAGTTTTGTACACTCTTTAAGTAGAAACAAATTGACACCGAAACATGCTGAAGATTTGGTCTTCATTCATAGTAATCTCCAGGTCATTTCAAGAAATAATGAAGAATATAAGAAAGGCGAGACAATGATGTGGGATGTGGCTGGTGACTAATTTGATTCTTTTGAAGAAGAAAATGGGTAACTTGAAATTGCAAATCTTTCAATTGATGAACTTGCAATGGAAGTAATGCTTTTGAATGATACTGACGCGTATGATATTGCTTTTGCTTAGTGAGCTTTCATTTCATGAATTTATGTTATATGCTTGGTGAACTTTCATTTTATTTCATGAATGAACTATTATTGTAATTTGCTTATTAAACTTTCGTCAACTTTATAGTTTGCACATTTAACTTAAATTTAAAAATTATATATATATATATGTGTGTGTGTGTGTGTGTGTCAACGTGTCAAAATTGTTCAGTTTTTCAAGGATCGCGTGTCCCATGTTGATAACTTGTCATGTCGTAGTACCAGTGTCAATGTTGGTGCATCCTTGGCTTCAAGTAGGAGATTGTTGTATGTGTTTGGTTAGCATGTGAATTCAAATCTCTTTCGGTCCTGGAGTTTACCCTTTTGCCCCTTTTTTAAATTGAATTGTTGTGGTCCTATTGAATTTGTTTTAATCTAAGGGCTGCTGCTACTCTTCGTTAGGGTTTTCTCTTTGCTCCAATATATGTGTGGTGTTGTAGACATATAACATGAGATAATTAAGAGTGATTGCATGCTAGAGAAGCTAGCTAAAAGAGAGCAAAAGAAAGGCTTATATGTGAGAAGCACGTGTAGGTTTTTCTTTTCTTTTTTTTTGTGTATTCCTTCTATTGTTTTGTGTGTGCATTATAAAGAAGATGAGAAAGCGTCCAGTAATCTCCATGTTAATAGTGGAAAGCTTTCATCATTCTTCCATTGATGTAGCTCATTTTAGAGTTTGAGCCACGTTATATCTCATTGTTGTTGTGGTTTGTTGCCTTGCATATTTATCTCTTTGTTTCTTTGGTTATTGGCGATATTTCATTGATATATAAAACACTAGACACCAACTATTCGAAAAGTCCCCGTTCACCAAACATTATAACATAACAATCAACTATTTCTCATGTTATTTGTATTTCATACACCCCTACCGTAATAGGTTTGTGCGTTGTGCTCAATAGAGAGTGCTCCAGCTTTGCTTATATTTGACAAACTAGTGTCAAAATAGGGCCATTTTCGGAATTTAAGCGGAGGAGAAATGTAAGATTAAGCTAAGCAAAACAACTGATGTTGAAATTACAAAAAATTGTCTTTATTGCTATCTTTTTCAATAACGATGTAACATCAGTATTATAGCTTGGGAGGATTGGAATAGATGATTGGAGGAACCCTAGAACTTTTGCATTTTATAGAGAAGATGGGGAAGTGAGGCTTTTACCTTATGAGTGGGACCTATGGGTGAGACTACAAACGTCACCTCCATTTAAGAGTAGGCTAAAGCGCACCATTTAAAAAGTTTAGGCTATAATAAACAAATAATAAAGGTTGGACTAGATTTATAACTTTATCGAAGGTTATGCTATAAAATACAATTTGGCTTAGATATTTTTATATTTATTTTTCCCCTTTAAAATTTTAACTCACTTCTTTAAAAAAATAAGAAGAAAAAACAAGTAATAATACATGTACATCCTTCGCATAGTATTCATATCGAAAGGTCATCACGTGACAATTTATATGACCCTATATTGTTATTTGACTAGAACACCCCTTAGAAGGAACTACATAAATTTTGTTATGTCACCTTTTTTATGTAAAGTTATATAATTTTCTGAAAAATCGAAAGAAAGTAATGAAAGAGAAAAAAGGACATGTTTACTGAGAAGTAGTTCGATCACCATGTTTACCACACAAGATCACGTACCTTCGATAACTCTACCCATTCTCATCCTCCTCTAGCGGTGTTTCCCTCCTTCCTCATCAAGGTCAGCTAAGTCCTCTAGAGGTTCCACTATGGCAATGGTGGCGACACCATGATCTCTATGTCTAAATTTACAATGAGACCAAATCGCTGCTACAACTCCAATCGATCCACTATGGTTCGTTAAAATTGAAAATTGCTTTGTTGCATGCTCTTCATGGTCTTTTCCCTCTTCCTGGCATGATTAGGGCTAATTGGTGGAGATGGCGGAGGGAAAAGCGTTAGCTAATTTTTTTGTAAGCCCAATCTCATTATGCTTTATTTCAATAAAAAAACCAAGCTATTATTATTTAGTTTAATGAGGTGAGACTAAAAGACTTGGTTAATTAGACATGAATTAGTTAATGTACGCTTAAGATTTGCTATTAGGATTTTGACGAGTAGCCCATTAGCGTTACACATTCATCTATATAAGTTAAGTTCATGATATAGTTCATGAAATGTTTTAACCTACCATACACATAGAGTTATAATGTTTCATTTTAGAGGAAAACCTAGCTAGGTGTCTCATTATCCTAGTGTTAGGGATTTTAGACTAAAAGATCAAGTATGGAGAGCCATTAGATTTTCTACTACAATTCTTAATCCTTCTCTTAATAATAAATTCCAAAGATTAGTATTTTATTAATTCTAATCTATTTTAGGCATTTATTATGTCATAGTATTGATTTTGGCATATATTATGACCTTGGATTAACATAACATGTTTTGTACATATTGTATCAAAGCCATGCTATGGATCAACAAAACCCTAACACTCAACGGCTGTCCCATTCTTGTTTTAATTGCATAGTTTTCTAGAGGAATGATATAGTAATTTCGATTCTAAAGAGAAGGATGCATCACAGTCATGAAATTAAGATGCAAAATTCAATATAGTATTTGTATTCATTAGTTATTTATGAAATACATGCAATTATTTTATTTAATTATATTTGTATAATATCTATTGAGTGTAAAAAAGGTCAAATGGTCATTGTGCTATTTCCGATGGTTATATGGTGTTTTTGCTTTTAAATTATTATATTAATAATTCAAATATCCATGATGGAGAAAAGCAATCCTAGTTGTGGACATGACAAAACCACTAACTTGCTTTTCATTTTGGAAGCTCTGTAACAACTTATCATTGTTACGTTGCTTAATTTTGTCATGTAACTCCTAAATCCAAATTAATGCTTTGATAGGTATATATATTTGGTGATTATATTTGTGTTAACCAAACATATGCATAGTTTGATTGAATATGTTTGGATATCTTGCTATTCAATTTTCATTATATTTTTGCTACATGAAGTTTTGATTGTATGTTTGGTAATTATGGAAATCGTGGCTTCCCAAGCTTTATGGGTGCTCCAATTGATGGTTCTGCTCACCTCTTTCTTTGAAGCAGAAAGGCAAAGAGTTGTTCGTGGTTCCTCTTGTTAAAATTAAAAGGGAAATGTATTCACAGAAGCTTTAGAGGCCAACCATGTATATGGAAGATAAAATTTTAGAATAATTCTAAACCTTTAGGCCAACCATGTATATGGAAGATAAAATTTTAGAATAATTCTAAACCTTTAGGCCAACCATGTATATGTAAGATAAAATTTTAGAATAATTCTAAACCTTTTGATCAATAATCTTCATTCTGATTTTGTCAACTTTTCAAAATTAAAGTTTTGACCATTTTGCGATCACTCAAGTTAAATATGATATTTTGGCATACTAGGTTCTTACTCTTAGTTTATAAAGTTAAATGATACATGCACAGGATAAATGTGAATAAATAGATTTATACCCATGATATAAGATGTTTTCGATTAAGATTTTACTACCAAGGTGAGATTTTTTAATTAAATACATGAGTGAAAATAAATTTTATACAATTTGGTGATATCTTAAATTAGAAAACAGCCGTTATCCCAAAGGAGATGGTTGTGGGTTAAATTTTTGAGGATTTTGCATATTCAACTTTCCTGGGTTAATCCTCACTCAGACTTCATCCATCCAACGATGGTGATTTTTAAAGTTTGTAAATTTTTTAATGTAGTTGATTTGTAAGGGGATTTCGCAATCATGCATTCTGCTCTCAACCCAAATGTAGTTGCATAATGACCTGTGTGAATTCTCTAAGTGATACATTTCTACGATTTCTATTATCATACAAATATTCACACAATATTGAAATTTTCATGTTTTCTGCTGATATTTTCAGTCACTTTCTCCGTTAATTTGAATATTATCATTATTGAGATTTTGAGTTGACCAAACTTCATGAGGCCAATGGATGACATTGAGTTTGCCATGGCAATGGCTATCGTCCGTCAAACATTTGCCAGAGATATAATCCTTTTGTTAATGTAGAGATCAAGACACATTTATTTGAACTGATTAAGATGTGACTTACGACAAAAAAGCGAAGGTTTGAGAGTATGTCTTGAACATGACAGGACTATCGAACAAAGCTAAAAGTATTGAAGGTTTGTTGTTCTCCCATTGGATTTCAACATAATAAAAGCTCACTGTAATTCATAAGACTAGGTATAGGGCTTGAACAACCTCATTTCTAGGGTTGTAGCTGAGAATGAGAAGCTGAAGAAAGAAAGGTCTTATATTGTCCTATTTTTTACTTGCATCGAAACCCATGAAGCTTAATTAATGGCCACCACTTTAAGAGTAAGTTAATAGTTATAAATTACCTTACTGAATGAGTGAAAGATTCATTGACTTAATGCTAAAAACTTATTTTCTAAGTTGTAGAATTTAAAAAATTGGTTTTAAAAGTGGATTAAAGTACCCTTTAAATCTCTCATAAGTTTGTCTCGATCTACATTACTTTTACGGCCACAATATGTAGTTTCATCTCTTTACTCGCAGGTCTACACGTATGAAGTCATTCCTCTTTTTGTGTGCATGTTAGGCAGTTACTTCATTGATATCATTATATATATATATATTTAAATTCATCTGGTAGTATATCACTTTTGCGAGAAACTGGTAGGCTTTGCTTTAAATTCTTTTCTTTCACCAATCCATAGGCATGAGGTTATATCTCATTTTTTGTGCTCGTGTTGTCTTATCAATTTTATTTCTCCTTTATTGATAAATAAATTATTATTTAACATGCAAAGTTATGGAATGCATCTATTTCATGTCATTAAGCCATTCTTTATTCTTTTGAGGATTTAAAAAAAAAATTGCCCCTCTATCGAGAAATCATATTGTAATATACATAAATATGAGAAGGACCAATTTTTGATATACATATGGTTGATTATACAATCGAGGCTTAGTTTCTAGAATGTTATATACGTGCAATTATTTATCTTTTATTAAAGTATTTCTTAGATGTCTGCAAAAAAAAAAAAGGCTTCTAATGGGGGTAAAAGTAGAGGTAGTTTAAATGAGGAGTCATGGCATAGAATTAAGTACAAGATTTAGGGAGGAAAAATATGACAATCTGCCATAAGCAACTTAAGAACCTATATAATTATTTTAAAAAAAGTATTGTATATATGCAAGAATGATAAGAAAGATGGGTCATCATTATGGAACTAGAGTGAACAAGAATGGGATAAATATATGAAGGTATATTCTTTTTTCTCAATGAATTATTAGGAATTTTAGAGGGATGTCTAGTAAGTATTTAAACATTATAATGATATATTATAGGCAGTTCCAAATGCAAAATAATTTTGGTTTGCTAGTTTACTGTATGTAGAAGAGATGAAAGGATTGTCAATCTAGTTTAATCTTCTAAAGTACATGTTGAGATTGAATCTGATTCTCCCTCAATTTCTTCACCAGGATTACACCATATCAAAGTGCTAAACATCCTAAAAAAGAGAAACAAGACAAATTTGATGGCCAATTAACTACTAGTTTTTAAAACTTTAGAATAGTCAAATGGACCAATTATTGAGGAGTGCAATGATATTTTGGATAAGATACAAACTGTTGGAAATGCATGACTAGTTATATCTTGTTGCAAATACCATCTTCTATGAAAGTGAGACACATATGGATCAGTGGATGATGCTCAACAAAAAACTAGAGGAGGCTATGAAAACTTGAATAAAATCGAATGGGCAAAAAAATTAGGAATTCCTTTTTTTTTCTTTAAAGAAAAAGGTTAGGATTAAGTTCTAGCATTGCTTTATTTATTATGATTCACGATGAAGATTCTTTTGTATTGGTATCTTTAACTCTATGCAACTTTGAAGGGAACAAGATATTATATATATGTTTGATTTTTTGTATTTTATTTTATTTATAATGTAGAATTTTCATATTTTGATGCTTTTGTCCTAATATATTTGCATATCTTATATACCAAGTAAATTGTTTCATAATGAAGTCTATTTTAGTTAGAGCTCCATAATTTAAAGAATGTCAGACAATTTTTTTGTGGGCCCAATGTTATTGGGTTTTATTTCAATTAAAACCCAACTATTAGTATTTGGTCAATAAAGTAAGATTAAAAGACATAAGTTAATTAGATGTGATTTAGCTAACATGTGCTTAGGGTTAACTACTAATGTTTTGATGAGTGGTCATTAACCTCATCCATTCAATTACATATGTTAGATCCTCGCTTTAATAGGTTTTAACATACCACACACATAAAGTTAAGGCATTTATCTGAGAGAAAAACCAAGTTGGAGTCTCACTGAGCTAGTGTTTGGGGATTCAGAATAAAAGATCAAGCAAAAATAACCATCGAATTCCTACTGCAACTCTCGATCTCTCTTTTGATAATGGATTCCATAGGTTAGTACTTACTAGTTCTAATATGTTTTAAGTGTTTATTATATCATAAAATTGATCTTGGTGTATGTTATGATTTTACATTAAGATAACATGTTCCCTACAAAAAGGGAGTGATCCTTCTGATTGTGAATCTAGTGACGGATAAGGTGGACAAAAGGTTGGAGGAAGTGGTTCCTAAATGTGGAGATGGTGAGGGCAGTAGAAGACAATTTGAAGACTTGGTTAATGGGACAAGGATATCTTGCTAACAAGAGTGTCATTACGAGTGTATCTTCGAATGGCTCCTAAAGATGTCATTGTGCCCCATTTGCTGCCACGCTCTATTAGCTCCACCACCATGATCTTCTTCTTCTCAATTATTCAAGTTCAACTGTTCCATTGACATGTTTGTACTGTGTATTTCTTTTCTTTTTTTTTTTTGTTGTGAATGTGAAGGATTAGAATTATAATTTGGATTAATTGAGGTGCTTGAGAATGTAATTATGAGATAATGGACATGCAATTTTAAGAGTAGCTTTTGTATTAACAATAAGAATGCAATGTTAAATAGTTTTGTTCATTCAATATTTAATGTTTTTCTTTTAATAAACTTCCAAAGGAATTCCTTTTTCTTTTCTAACCTATTCGTAATATCCAAAAACCTTAGGGACTGCTTTGTAAATATTTATTACTAACTAATTATCTTTCCACCTATCACCTTAAGATATGGATAGTGTGTGGGGGAGGGAACATGTGTCACTTTTAAGTGACCCAAGGAGAGGTGTGGCTAGGGTTGAAACATATGAAGGGTGAGGTGTTCCCTTGATTTCACACATGTACTCATCAATGTTGATGGGACACATGTGTGTCTATCTCTTTCCTCTCTCTCTTTTGCTGCCAATAAAAGGGCACAGCAGCCCCCTGGAGACAACACCAGATTAAGAAAGAAAAAAAGAGAGACAAGAAATCCTAAGAGTAGTCTAAGGAGGAAGAAGGAGCATCCTAATCCCAAGGTTGAGGTAGTGTCACTTTCCCTTTTCCTTTCTGTTTGGCATTTATTTGTTCTGTTGTATGTGTGTGATACTTCATATAATATTAAAATAGAAAGGAAGTAATTGTTGGACCATCTCCAAAAGGGGGAGTTGCTGGAAAGCTTTTACCAATTCTAAAAGTGATGTTTTCACGTTTTAACTACTATTTAAAGTTTTAAAATCTAGGGTTTTAGGGCTTAAACACTGTTGAAAGTTTTTAAAACTTATTATTTCAAGGTCTAGGCTCAAAATGGCAAATCTGTCTAGATGCTTGTGTGGGCAAAACAGAATCGTTTTACCTCTATTTTGACGAGAAGGTGGGTGGAAAGTTTTGTCGACTCCAGAAATAATGTTTGATATGTTAACCTTGATTTAAAACCACCAAATCTAGGAGAAAAAGGTATCCAGTACTGCTGGGTTTTCCTGTTCTCAAAATTAATTATTTTAAAAGTACCAATCTCATAAGGGTGTAATTGTTTTGCTAACCTATTTGTTGTTTAGGCAAAAACAACCCTAAATCAATAAAAGTTAAGTTGCAGGGACTTAGTAGCAGTATTAAGCCACTAATACTCTACTAAAACAAGTCATCTTGTCCTAGTATTGGACCCAAACATCCTTGATGGTAAGCCTTAAGCTAGGAAAGCACAGCGGCAGCCCCAACCCATTGCTGTTTTATAAAACAGAACCATTTTGCCCTGTATAACCATTATTTGAGGCAAAACAGCCCTAAAAACTGTGGGTTCAAGCTAATATTTTCAACGCAATAACTCAAAGTTTGTTGTTTCAAAACACATTAATTTTCTCCAAGAATTATTTATCTTTTAAGGATAGAACACTCAAAGATCAGTTCTTGGTTCTTTTAAGTTGGAGATGTTCAACATATCTTCCTTTCCTAGTGTTTTTGTTGTCTCCTTGGTGGCTAATCTCTCTATGAGTTGTATTGCTTGGCTCTACTTATCTCTATCATCATAAAGACATTTATTTGTTGATATTACTTATTGTTTGATCCTTTAAAACCATTATGGAGTTGTCGTTGTGTGTGCCAACTACCAAGATGAACAATCACTTATAGGGAAACTGTTGAGGCTCGTGCTTGGTGAAAGAAGCACACCTATGCTTGAAGAGACTGTTTGTGAATCCTCTAGACACTATAAGGGGGGATTATGGCTCAAGGTCCTAAGAAGTGAGCGGAACAGTTTCTAGTCGTTCGAAACTAAGATGGTGCCACTTGATTCGGTAGTTGGATATTTGTTACTTTTGAGTAACACTCTCGCTTGCTAATGCTTTGTTAAGACTATTGTCTAAATTGTTGAGTTCTTATATCCCTTGTTTGGATATGACCTAGTTGGATTTGCTTGTTCGACCTACTGAGTGTCCTTTTTCACTCACTGCTTTTTCACTCACTCCTTGTATTGTTTGATCCCTATTAGGAATAATCTCTAAAGGGAGCCCATTACAAGTAATTAGTTCAAGGGAAAAAGCGTGGCTTATGTTTCGATAGGTCAATCGCCTAGCAACTTACTTAAACTTTGGGTGGTCGATAAGGGATGATGCGTGCGTTGTAGTATAGTATGTTTGTGTATTCACCAACCCTACAATCCTGTAAAAGGGTACGAGTGGACTTTGTAATAATAGTCAAATCTAAATGATGAGATGTCTAACTCAACTTATTATTAAACTCGAGTGGTAGTCTTGTAGTCCCCAACACCTGTTGTTTCCCTCAATCATCAGAAAGATAGGGTGTCACACTATTTCTCTTCAAAAATTTCTTTTTTGTAATAAAATAGTTTGACATTTATGATATAAGAAATAAATCAGTGTTATTTGTATAAATTTTACATTTTCTGAGAAATTTTATAAATGCCCTATATACTTTATATTTTTTTTTAGAATATTTTCACACTTCGCCCCTACACATTTCTACTTGCCTAATTATGCTCGTCTCTCATATGTTTTACAATAACTTAACACACATTCAAAGTTTGTAAAGCTATCTAAAACTTGTCAATTTTCAAACATATTTACTAAGTCAAAGGTCTTCATCTAAAGAGTAGATAATCATTAAAATTTTGAATTGATGTAACCTTCTTACAGCTCATTCATCCTTTAGATGAAGACTTTGAAAAGGAATTAGAATTTGGAAATTCTAAAGGACAACAATAGCTACACATGTCATAGTTTTTTTCTTTTTTTTTGGGGGGGGGGGGTATGCAAAAGGAATTTCATAAATATAAGGAACTGTAAAAACGATGGTAGAAAGAAGTAGAAAAGAGTGCGGGAAACACATCCATATACACAACAAGTCATAAATAACAGATGAAATGCAAAATTTAAATGAGCAGATTAATAATAAAGCACAATACTAGTCAAATTCAACAATCTCAAAATAGTTGCTCGAATACAAAATCATAAATCTATGATTTAATTAAAGTATGAACTTAGGAACAATCATCTATATAGGCTACACAAGTTCAGGAATGAATTTTATAAGTGGCTTCTATTGACCAAAGGCTCCATGGATTTGATTTTGATGATGCCAAACTTGTGATACTAACATATTTCCATGAAGCTTATTTTTATTCTCAGGATATATTACAATGGAATATTGTCGGAAGATTTGAAGATCAAGATATTGTGGAAGATTTGAATATCAAGATTTGTGGAAGATTCTATAGGATATTATTGTAAGTCTATTTCTCAATATATTGGATAAATTTTCATGTTGCTTAAAATCAAATATTTTATTCTCTTTAACGGTTTGATTTTTCAAAATTCGAAAAACTTTCTTTAAGTATTTATTCTTGAAAAACAGATTTGGAAAGTTTTAGAAAGAATATTTTCTAGAATATAGCCTTGAAATTGAATTCAAATAACTTCCATGGTTCATAGATTTGATTGAAATATTTTACACGGATTTTATCTTGGAAGATCTCATTCAAACAGGCTATATACTTTTCTCTATATAAGAGACAGCAACACTGTTTTTGAAAGCAATCCAGAACATCCGTTAGAGTTGTTTCATTCTTTACAAGTATTCAAACACTCTTTTCACGTTCAAACATCTACACATTTGAAAAGAGGTGCTGCATTTGATTTCCTGCTGACGTTGATTTCTAAAAGGGTTGTAAGTCTTACTTACTGTAGGAATTGTGTGTGGTTTGAATTTCCTAAATCTGATTTTCACACTTGACTTCTTTCAAGAAACGTTTGAACTGATTTAATTATTCTGTTTTCTGAGAAGTCAGTTTTACAGTTGTTTGAAAAGGTTTTTTTGAGCAACTTGAATATCTGTTATCTTTTGCTAAGACCATCCAATACTTTGAGAAGTGGACAGTAGTTGCATTTGTATTTGGGTAGGATTCAAACACAGCTTGACAAATTGGTCAAGGCTGGTGTTTAGGAGGTTCTTTATTCACTTTCTTGCCTTATAAGTAGAAAGGTTTTAGGTTTGTTTTTTACTTTCTTGCCTTAGAAGTATAAAGGGTGTTTTGTTAGGGTTATTTGTTCCTGAACCCGCAAAAGGATCTGTTGATTATAGTAGTGATCCCAGGGCAGCAGTGGGCTGTGCTTGTCAGAGTGGACGTAGCTTCAAATTGAAGTGAACCACTATAAATCCTTATGTTCCTTTTCTTTGCAGCTCTGTTTAAATTGTTGGTTATTGCTTATTTAAATTCATTTGCTGTAACAGAGTGGTTCAAATAGCTGGTGTTCAAACCTCTAGTTCAAACCTGTGTTCAAACTGTGTGGTTCAAACGTGTGTTCGAACTTATTAAACTGTTCAAACTGCACTGTCTATATTTAAACTGTTATTCCGCATCTAACCTTGGGTGATTGCAGAAGCTTTTTTTTTTTTTAAAAAAGCATCCTATTCACCCCTCTCTAGGCTGCTCAACAGCTCCAATGCAAAATAAAACAATACAGGAAAATAAGAGGGAAGGCAGAACCTATCTTTCAACTGAAGCATGAATCTTAAGGAACAACATTCAAGCAATGCTTTTCCCAGTTGACGGTTTGCTAGCAGTCTATCGTACCCAAGTAGCTACATAATATCTAAATAAAAAAATGTTGCCAAAATAGTTCTCTAATTTTTAAGAACTTGAAATGAGTTAGAAAAAAATGATAGGTAAATGAATTCATAATGCTTTCCCCCTTTCGATCTTTGGTAAGCGAAACTTATCTTTGGAGTAACACCATCAAGAACAATGATATTTTCTCCCTTCCACTTCAAGTATTCAGTACGGTTAAGCTTGATGAAGCCTTTGTCGACATCAATCCAATTGGAGAGGGTCTACTGTTCCCCAAAATTTGCAGTGAAGGGGGGGGGGGGGGGAGTTGAATCAGTAACAACTAAAACTTTTGCCCCCCTTTCCTTTGGTATTAAACTGACCCCTTAGCCATTTCTTTCCAAATGTCTTTAATTTTCTTGTTGCTTACTTTATTGCTTTTTCATTAATAATTTATCAACGAGTTATGTCTCACATGGACTTATTCAATCATACATATACCAACGTCCGCAAGCATGTAAATGAAAAGATGATGTATGTGGTTCACTTCTGAAAGGAAGCTATGCCTACAGTATGCAAGAGCTCACTACTCCTCCATGATAATTCAATATCACTTTTTTACGAATGCTTTCTACAAGCTCACAATGCATTTTCATATGAGTTCACACTCTATTAGCTCATTTGCTAAAGTCTCACAAATGCACAAACGCTCATGGCTTCGCTAATCCAAGTTGTATTACAAACAAAAGACAAATATAACCACATAATAGCCAACTAGGTGCTTGATTGGGTCTTCCCCATAGTGGCTACAAATAACCTTTCTCTAGGTTGATCACTTCAACCTTAGAGGAATAGAATTCAAAGTTTACAACTCACACATCACCATACACTTGAAAGGGGTGTGGAGAGAATATATCATCTACTAGGTGAAAATCATGCCAAGGAAGCTTGAGAAAGATATGTAGCTGCCTCTCCTTTACACCACTAACTAGCACCACAATTCTAGGTTACCAAAAACTCCATAAACACAATGCTCCACCAAACCCATAAGCACTAACCTCATGGATCCTTGCAAAAATTGATTCATTAGATTTGCAAAGTGATACGTATCACTTTTCCCATCTATGGCATGAAAAGAAAATCACTCTAGGTGGGTGTTCTTTTAAGAGGAAGGATGAGAATCAAAAGTAAAAGTTTTCCCTTTTTGCTTCAATAGCATTCACATATTTCTTGAGTGAGATAGGAAAACAATATTGCTTTTTGTTACAAGTTCTCTCTCATGAAATTAGTCACTATATCCCACTTTACCAATTTCTCTCGTAATCTCTTCTTTTAGCAAATGGGAGCTTGCAAACACATTAATGAAAGTGTAATCTCTACCCTCCATTTCATCTATGACTATTAAATCATTTCTACTTTCAAATAGGTCCTTGCACATAGAACTTTTTTCTCCCACAAAATATACTTTTACTATCCCATTTTTGGCACTTTTTATATTTCAATATTACATAAACCCCTAAAACATTCCATTTGTTTCCATTCATTATCTAGTTAATTTCTTCGCTAGATATAATGATGCAATTTGATCCTTCATTGGTCTAACCAAGGTCCAAATTAAATGCACCAACATTCATTGATCAATCTTGACTTTAAGAAAACTTATCTTTGACTCTATAACTAGCATAAGCTTAAGTGGCATGCCACATCATCCAAGTACACAACCAAGTGACAACTAGGTGTCATGTCACTAAAATGAGTCCCACTGTATGAAGTGTATGGACAATCAACATCAATGGTTAAGGTCAACGGTAAAAGTCAATGGTCCAGCTGTATGGACTTTTACAGCTTCAGCTATCTTAAAGACTTTAGTCTCCTTTATAACTTCTCCAACTAGAGCAAAGGCCAATTCCGCCTCTAAACATGTGTTTTGACCATTTGCAAGATCTAATATTGCATTTTTTGACTCAAATTTCATATATAGAGTGTGTTAACATGCATCATGGATGTCATTAGTAAGTGTGTCAACACTGATGTATGTACAAAATATCGATACATGAGGTTCTAACAACAATAACCCAACTTGCACTTCCTAGGGGCTTAGTAGGGTTCTCCTCCAAGAATGCATGAAGAAAGTGAGAAACATGGAGAACTGGGTTTTGAAGAAGTCATTTTGTGTATATCATGATAAAACAAAAGATACATACTAAAAAAATGATATTTTGTTAGGATACACAGGATAATATATTAACATAATAAATTTGTTATTGTAGGGTATATTAAATGTCCATGAGCACGCTCCATTGTGTGTTGGTTTGGGGTCCTCCATGCGACATCATTTACAACGGTGAGCAGTTTGACAATGGAAGCTTCCAAGCCTTTTGGATTGATCTAAAAATCCAAAGCTGATACACCTCAACCCTTCACTCCTAATCCAACAACCTAGCTGAAGTCATGAACCAAACTATCTGATGAACCTAGAAGGGGGTTAATAAGTGATTCTATAAAACATAACCTTCAAACTAAGAGAGCAATTAAAAAAATATTCAAAATAGTTTTCAATCGAGTTTACCAATGTTTACTAGTGTTGCAAACTATTGTAAAGACAGGAAATAAACAAGGCAAATATTTATAGAGTTTACCTAATTACAAGCTACTTCTCTTTTTTAAGGCAACTACCTGTTGCTATTGGACCATACCCTATAGGTTAATTTCGTGTAGTGAAAGACACAGTACGGAAATTTTGCTTGCAAGCTAAACCCCTCTTATCTCCAAGGCCAAGAGGTCATAAAGCCTTTACAACTAAGTTAACTCGCAAGTTGATCCCTTTTTATCTCTAAGGGCAAGAGGTCGTAAATGCCTATAAATAAGAAACTAGGAACACAATATACTAGAAAATACTGTTCAAGTGTCAGTTATATATCAAAATATGAAGCATAGAATTTCATCAAAAAGATCAAATGAAAATCACTTGTTTGGATCAAACACAATTAAGCTTGGCAATGAAACGATCTCACTGGCACAGAAATGAGATTTCAAAATTCAAGACAAGATCGGATTTCCTTAAAGCAATTTGCAAACGACTTAGGCTCAACAAGGAATTATTTAACTTATAGATTCATCAAAATATGTAAGGCTTGAAATTATATCTTACCCAAACGATTTGGCAAAGTACTCATGGTTTTTCTTCAATGATAACTTGCAAAAGAATGGAAAGAGAAATATTTGCAAGACAAAAATCCCTTGAATTCATTTACAAGAGGAGTCAATTGAGATTTGGGAATTTTATAAAAAGCTTAAAGTTCCTTTTGAAAATATGATGCATAAAAGATATATAATTGAAACTCAAGACTCACGAAATTACCTAGCGAAAATAGAAGGATCTTCTTGAATCTGATTTGCTCCAACAATTCTTACGGCCCAAAATCTTCTCTTGAAATGTCTCCACTATTTCCTTAATAAATTCATGAAATACTCTTTCCAAAGTATAAAAAGTGTCAGTTCAGCAGGAGTGATGGTCTACTTTATAGTTGTAAGATTCTTTTTCCCAAATACCCTGCAAAATAAATCTCAGAACAATTTTCGTCATATCATAATAGTATGGAATAAGGTTTTGCCAACGTCAAACTCGTATGTGAGTTACACAACACGTGCCAACACTAGAAAATAAAAAATATTCTCTTGCCAATCCCTAATTTTCTCCAACAATTTCTTCACATTAATTGCACATCCTCTTCTCTCCAACTTGAGCTTTGACGGCACAAGTATCTCAAATATTTAACTTTTAAAATATAAGGAAAGATAAAGATCTTCATCTTAAATTACATTAACAAACTACAAAAGATCTTCTTCCCGCGTCTGGAGCTTCTTCTTTCAGCGACTAGGCAAAGTGGTTCTACTATTCACGCATGACTTTCTGGTGTTTAATCGGCTTATCTAGTCGGTCGACTGGTTTTTCCCCTTCGGTCTCCAGGTTGTTTGGTGGTGGGGTTCGTTTCCATCATTGGCTGTAGCTTTCTATTGGGTTCCTGAGGTGCAACCGTGGCACTCTTTGTCCGAGAGTTGGCCATGGCTTCTCTTACTAAAAATGCGACTCCTAGTTGGGGAAGCTTTGAGGATGAGGAGGTGCCGGACAAACTGATTCGTGAGAATGATTATCTCAAGCTCACGACTGAGGATGCTCACGAACTCAAAACGGAGATTCAGTTGCTGAAATCTCAGATTACTCAATTGAGACTATGGGGGGGGGGGGGGGGGGGGTGAGGGGGGGGTGGTGTTCTTCATAGGATCCGAACCATTTGGCTGAGAAGACGATTCTCTAAGGCTGAAGTTCGAGCCAGGGACAGTCATACTCGTGGGCTTAGTAAACCACCTCAAAAATCGTGGCTTGAGCTTGTGAAATCAAATGGCAAAGGGTATGCTCTTTCTTACGTTCCCCCAATGGTGTGGTGGGAGGTAGGCTGGTCATTAAGTCCACAATGTCGACTCTTGCTGCAGCGAGTCCTATCTGGGATGAATGCCTTGTTAGGTATTTCGTTGGTAAGTGTCTACACTTCAAGTTCACGGAAAGTATGGCCAAGCAAATCTAGGGTGCCACTTTTAAGACTGCAATGGCCAACAAGATGGTTTTTATTTCTTCCAGTTTCCTGATGAGGAGGCACGCCACAAGATACTTAATGCTGGACTCTATTTTTGCATGAAGGTGCCTCTTATCTTGCAACAATGGATGCCTATAATTGAGCTAGTTCTGGGTAAGCATAACTAGCTTCCTCTGTGGATATGATTGAAAAATGTTGCTCTTGCCCTATGGTCAGTCCTAGGGCTAAGTGAGCTTGCAAGTGCTATTGGGAAGCACTTCATGTGGATCAACAGACTGAAAAGATGCAAAGGCTTTCTTTTGCCTGGGGTATGTGTTGGGGTGGATGTTTAGCCTATTATCAATAGTTTTGATATTGTAATGGATGATACAAAGCGACTCATTCAAGTTGAGTATGAATTAAAACCATTCCTGTGTGTTAAATGCAAGGTGTTTGGCCACACACCCCTTGTGGAGGTGCAGGTCCCTGGTGAACCTCTGGTGAGCCAGCTGATGCAGGGGGCCAAGCTCAACATGGCAATATACCCCAACAGGCTACTATTGGGGGTACCAATGGTCGGACAGCAATGGGCAATAAATAAAAAAAAAGACATACTTCTTCATTTGCAAGTGGAGAGTGATGCTTTGTTATGTGTTGATTTGAATGCTGCAGGTGAATTCGGTGGAATTGGGAGCTTCAACAGTTCTAATATGGAGAAGGAGAAAAAGACTCTCTCGTACAGTGACACCGCCAGTGACTAAGGAGGTGAGTAGGAGTATGAAGAAGAAAGTTAATTAGAAGTCTTGGTTTAAATGGTTAGCTAAAGGTGACCTCGGTACCAAATTTTTTCAACATTTCGTTAATCAAAGGCACCTTCAGAAAATAATTCTTTCAATTCAAAACACCCAGTAGAGTATTCTGCAGGATGCAGGGGAGACTGGCAACGGGAGTCATTCCTTGTTCTGGTTTGATAACTGGCATTCGGCTAGCCCATTGTACAAGTTGGTTTCTAACAGAGATATCTATAGTTCTGAGATTGTTTTAAAAAGCTTTGTTGCAGTGGAATGGGGTTTGGCCTCCATCGTTTGACGCAATGGGCAACTGGGTGGGAATTCCACCAGTTCTGGAGGCTATAAGCAGTGACACTCCTTGCTGGAATGGACATCCCTCTAGTCAGTTCTCTATTGGTGCAGCTTGGAAGGTTATTCACAGGAGAGGTCAGGCTTAGCACCTTATCCCAAGGCAATCTTTTTTCTCGTGGCTCGCTGCTTTACAGAGACTTCAGACACAAAAGAAGCTTGCTAGACACCACCGAGTCCAAGGTGCATTTTGTGGCTTTTGTCACCACGCCCCGGACTCAATGGACCATCTGGATTTCAACTGTGCAGTGACTTCTAGGCTGATTGTTCGCAGGGCTGAAATGTGTAATGTTGCTTCGACGAGGCCTGTTCATTAAAGCGTGTGTCAAGGATTGCGAGAAACATCTAGGTTCGGCGTAGTTGGGGGCTTTCTTCGACTATGTTCGGTTAGGCACTTCTATTGGTGCCTTGTTCTGTTTTGTTGGGGCTCTTCCCGGCCCCTGGCTTTCTTTGGTTGTTGTATGCTGTCTTGATTTCTGATTGTAAATCTTTTTTTGATGTTTTCCCCTGTTTCCTCATAGCTGCCTTTGTGCCTTTTGCGCCTTTTGCGGCACTTCTATGTGGTCTGAGACTCGAGTTGATATTTATGTGCATAATTAATAGCGATGACACTACATATAAGACAAGTGCAAAAATAAATTAATAAATTATTAATAAATCGGTGAAGTTCATATCCAACCCAGAAAGCCTACCACACTTTCTGAAAATTAATTGTTAAATTATTGAATTTAAGCTCATTCCTTTCATTTCAAATGATTGATTACGTTTTTGATGATGAAATTTATCTTTAGATATTGCGAATTTTGAATTCAAATATAATATAAATCCGTTATCATGAAAAGGAGGGGAAAAAAATAACAAATCGGAAACAATTGTGTTTCATTTTTAAAAATAAAGCGCGCACACATACGCACACAACGGAAACAATTAGCTGTAAAAATTCAAGAAAAAAAAAAGATTCTATAATTTTAAAACAAATATATATATAAACAGAAACAAAGAATGAATTAGAAATAGGAAAGTCTGTGAAAATAGGAATTTTAGGGTTACCGTTAGCCTGTCTCTCTCACACACTCTCCCTCCACATTAGCATTTTTTTTTCCTCTTTATTTTTAATTCACAACGTAAACAAAGAAGAAGAAAGAAAAAGAAAAAAAAATAAAAAGAGTGAAGAAAGAGAGAGAAAGAGATGTTCCCCGAGAAGCAGTTCGATCATCATCTCCGCCGCGCGAGCTCCCACGACTTCGCCTCCTCCGGCTGCGCTGCCCTCCATCCTCATCAATGTCACCCGAGTCCTCCGGCGCTGCTGCTGCGCCGACGACGGCGAACGCTGCGATCTCGGTGACGAGGCCGAATCGCTGCTGCAACCCCGATCGATCAGCCGAGGTACGCCGAAACCGGAATCGATCCCCGTTCCTGGAGCGATTCGGCGTCTCCGGGGCCGATCAGAGGGAGATGGCGAAGGGATCGACGCTGATGTGGAGGAGGGAGAAGGGCGCAGTCGTCTGGCGACGAATCAGGGGAACGAGAAGGGGAGGAGATGGTTGTCTGGCGGCGGCACCGGAGGGGGAATGGGTGGAGGACCTCGGCGACGACTGGTACCCCAGCGTGGAAGCGGTGAGGACGGGGAGCGGCGGCGGGGAGTGTACGATCTGTTTGAAGGAGATTCCGGCTCGGTCGGCGGAGGCGAGGGGGCCGTGTTTGCACGAGCATCACGGCAAGCGCGTAGTCAAGTGGCTCGCAAACACGGAATTTTTTCTCACAGTAGGCTAATTATATATATATATATATTTTAAACATAGCATACCTTTTTATAATTTTCTAAAATTAGCTTACTTCTTTAAAATCATACGTGAGAGGTATAATTTTAAGTCTGACATTACTGACGTCTTCTGACACAGGCTGACAGGTGTGACAAAAAAACGATTTTAAAAATTACACTCGGAGTGCGATTTCACTTACTTTATTATAGATACAAATAATTACTTTTTAGAATGAACATGTAGTCTATGTGGCAAGGTGCTTTTTTAAATGGGATAAGGTCTTAAGTCTAAATTTTTTTACAACATTTTATATGTACTTTTTCTCCATATTAAGTCTGACATTGTTGACGTCTTCTGACACAGGCTGACAGATACAAAAAAAAAATCGCACTCCCCAAGTACGATTTTAAAAATTGCACTTGGGGAGTGCGATTTCACTTACTTTATTATAGATGTAAATAATTACATTTTAGAGTGGACATGTAGTCCATGCGCCATGATGATCTTGTAAATGAGATAAGATCTCAAGTTCAAATCTTTTTTACGATATTTTATATGTACTTTTTTCTTCATATTAATTTTCTTTTAAAAACTATAATAAATCTTACCTTTGGCGAAATATAAGGTTGAAAGTTATATTAAATTTGTTTTCAATTTTATTAATATCCTTTTCAGAAAAAAAAAAAAGAATAATTTTCATTAATGTCCTTAATATCTTCCTCTTCGATTTGTTTGAAATTATAATCATAATTTTGATCTCTGTGTCAATATCTTCTTCTTTTTTCTTTTTTTCTATTGAATTCATATGCAAACAAGGGGGAAAGTATTTTTTTTTTTTACATAAAGGGTCTTTCTTTTATGTCAATACCCATCAGCGAGCATTACCACGAAATTTGGAATTCAAACATTCACTTTAAAACAGAACATTAATGAAATTTCTTCTTCTTTTTTCTAAAAAGAACATTAATGAAATTGAAAACAAATTTAACATAATTTTCAGCCTTATATTTTGTCAAAGGTAAGATTTACTATAGTTTTTAAAAAGAAAATTAATATGGAGAAAAAGTACATATAAAATATTGTAAAAAAATTTGAACTTGAGACCTTATCCCATTTATAAAAACACCTTACCACATGGACTACATGTCCACTCTAAAATTTAATTGTTTGCATTTATAATAAAGTAAGTGAAATCACACTCCCCTAGTACGATCTTTAAAATCGTACCTATGAGCTCATATCAAAAGGCATCTGCTATGTTAGACTTAAAATTACACCTCTCAAATATGATTTTAAAAAATAGACTAGTTTTAAAAAATTAAAGTAAGCTATGTTTATTTTATTTTTTTTTAAAAAAAAGGCTACTGTGTAGTAAAATTCGCAAACACGCCGTCGTGTCCCATTTGCCGCCACTCTCTGTTGGCGGCGCCGCCTGGTGGGTGGTGAAGTGGGTGTCAATTTTTTTATTCCTTCTCTTTTTTTATTTTTTGGTTGTTATTGCGAATGGGAAGGATTGGAATTTAATTTAAATTAGTCGAGCGATCTAAAATGTATACTAGCTTCCTATTAGTGATAAGAATGCAAAATCAAATAATTTTGTTCATTCAATATTTCTTTTTGTTTTTTTTCTTTTTTCAATAAACTTCTGAAAGAAATTATTTTTATATACCTATCTCTCTAAAGAAAATTTTTGTAGTAAAATAAATTTAACATTTATAATTCAAGGGTTAGATCAGTGTTAAGTATATAATTTTTACATTTAACTGACTCCCGCATTAACACCATCAGCAACAAATCTGCTATCTTCCTTCCACTTTAAGTAATCAATACCATTAAACTTGGTAAATACCGGGTCAACGGCAATTAAGCAACGACAAAACCTAAAACTTACATCCAAATTGATCTACGGCATTGAAAATGAATCCTCGTATTCTTCGATGATTTAAGGCATATGACTCAAAAAACTATTTTTGAAGAGAGCGAATTGGATTGCACTCAAATTTTTACAATGATTCATTTTAATGCATTTATAGTTCTTTGATGATTTTATTGAAATTTAATATCTGTGTCTTCTATAGATATAAGAAATAAGGCATTTATTTTTTATTTTTTGTGATGATAAATAATAAATATATTATGATATGTAAAAAACGATGAGTTCGTGTTTTAATTTTGTTCGAAAGAGTTTGTTAACTTCCGGGAGCTTAACACTCGTAACATTAAGAAGGGAAAACATTTCTCAAACATCTTTGATATTGCGAATTTTTAATAACACGTGCGACACAAAAATTATTTAATTATTAATAATTATAAGGTTAAAACGTGCAGTTAAAATGATAAAATTTAATCACGCTCATCTGTATTTATGACTAGAAATACACTATACAGTTTTATCGATAAACGGTTGTCCTGTATGCATGAAAAAATTTCAACTATTTATTCAAGTTTTAGACTTTCAATTTTGCCAAGTACAATGTTTTGGGAAATATTACTTCAAATAGATTTGGTAATAAAATATGAAAATTGAAAATATTATTATTTTCTGGTTGAAGTACATATCCCGAGGTCAAAGACAAGTGGAGTTATTATCATTGGATCAAATTGGAGAGGTTTTGAGTAATGATTTTTTGTATTTGAATGATAAAATATCCTTTTTCCTGTTTATATGCCACAATTTATTTTTCTCTTTTTTTCTATTAATTTTCATATTTTATTAGTTTTTATTAATGATTTTCCATTATCAACTTGGATAGGATTAGATAACAGAATTTATTGAACATTTTTATAAGTACAGTTGTGACAAAATATTTTTTGAAATTACATGGGTCTCTTCAACAACCACCTGGGATGTTTTAGATTTTTTTCTCATATAAATTTCTTATCACAAAAATGAGGAAAAAATTACAAATTGGAAACAATTGTGGAATTTATAGCAAGACAAAGTGGGTGAGGAATCTACACTCGACTAAGGCAACTTTCCTGAGCGCATGGGCTGAAAATGAATATTTTGGCTCAATACGTGCTAGTGTTGGAGGTATATAAGTTATTTTGTGAGTGTACTTTTATTGACATATTTTTAAGTTTTAATTGGACGGATTGAATGAGTGTTTTTTTCCACCAAATAAATTTCAGCTAAGAAGCTTTTTTTGAAATGGATAAAATACTCCCATTTCAAAGTATCCCATTAATTCTCTCCCTCTTTTTTTTTTTTTTTTTATCATTAGAGATTCGATTAAATGGATAAAAAAATTAGTTTTAATGATTGAAAAATTACTGTTTAAAGGAAAATTATTTATTTTTGACACATGTACTAAGGTAAAGAAAAGAAAAATGGAAAAAACAAACGGAAACAATTAGATATAGAGAGAGAGAAAAAAAAAAAGGAGAGGAAAGTTTGAGTCAGAAACATTTGCATAAATAATATTTTAAAAAAACAAAAAGAAATAAATAGGAAACAATTTAGAAATAGGAAAGTTATAAAAAAAAAAAACAAAAACAAAAAGGTTAGGGTCATCTATCTCTCTCTCTCCCCCTCCATATATACACGCACTCATTCCCCCTTTAGGTCAACTCACTTTGTCCCCAAAAACAGTCGAGAGAGAGAGAGAGAGAGAGAGAGATGTTCACCGAGGAGGTATTTGAGCACACCATCCGCAGCGCCAAGCCGCTCGATTACCTCTGGACGGACTTCGCTCCTCTCCCTTCGACGCAGCCAGCCATCCTCGTCAAGGTCCGCCGCTTCTTCCGAAGTTGCTACTACGAGTCCCCGGACGACGGCCAACGCCACGAGCTCGACGACACGATGTACCACGACGAGGTAGAAGCAGCGCAGCTGCGGCCGCCCAAGCAATACCGCCGGTCCTTGGAGCCGCTCCGCCGAGCTATCCTCTCGCTCCTCTCCCCCTTCCTGGCGCGGTTCGGGGTCCCCCAGGCCGACCGCGAGAAGATGGCACGGGGCGCGGCGAGGACGTGGGTGAAGAGGGGCGCGGTACTACTGACCGTGGATGTGGTGAAGACGGAGGTGTACGAAATAGGCGAGTTGTTAGCTGTTCCGGCGGCGACTGAGGGGGGATGGATAGTGGAGGACGATGGGGACGGGTTGTTTCCGGGCGTGAAAACGGCCAGAGTGCGCGGCGGGGAGTGTCCGATTTGTTTGGTGGAGATTCCGGCCGGATCGACGGCGGCGAGTATGCCGTGCTCCCACGAGTACCACGGCGAATGCATCGTGAAGTGGCTGGTAAAGACCCCGTCCTGTCCCATGTGCCGCTTCTCCCTGTTGCCATCACCGCCGCCATCGCCGTGATCTCTTTCTTCTCAGTTGTTCTCTGTACTGTGTATAGTGGGTGGTGACGTGGATGTGAATTTTCTGAATTCTTTCTATTTTTGTTGTTGTGGATGTGAAGGATTGGGATTTTAATTTTGATTAGTTGAGGGATTGAAATGTAAGTCTGGGATAATTAACCTGCAATCTTGACAGTACAGCTTCGTAAGGAAGGGTACGAGTGCAATGCTAAATATAATTTTGTTTATTCGATATTTCTCGTTCTTTTTTCAATAAATTTCTAAAGGAATATTTAAAGGAAATGATCAAAGTTATGTATCAATTTGCCCAACAAAAACATCAATCCTAAATATTACAAACTTTGACAACGGAAAGAATTATCATTAATGATCAACTGAATCTCAAATTTTATCAATTAATAAAGTATAAATAAAAATTTCAATCCAACGGCTAAAAAATTTTATTAGGAGTTGACTCTTATAAGAGGAGTTGATTCTTTGGCTCTTTTCAATATTTTCTTATTTGTGCTTATATTGCCTTGATGGTGCCCGTCTCTCGCTCACTTTGCAATAGATCAACACGCAATAGCTTGAGAATATATTCAACTGTATAGATTAGAAAACCGCAAAATAATCCGTCAGCCCGTCAATTTTCAAATGAATTCATGACGTATCAAATTATCATCTTAAGAATCATTAATATTTTGAACTGATGCAACCTTCTTACATCTCTTTCGTCCTTAAGATGAAGGTTTAGAAAAGGAATTAGGATTTGGAAATTCGAAAGAACCACAGTTGCAACACAATGCCAGTCGAATTCAACCACAGTTGAATTCAGCAATCCCATGACCGTTGCTCGAAATTCAAAATCAGGCTTCCACTGAAGTATGATCTTAAAGAACAGTCATCAATTTAGGCTACACAAATTCAGCAATCTCATAACAGTTACTCCGATGCAAAACAAAATGATACAGGAAAATGTGAGGGAAATCAGAAACCACATGCTTCAACCGAAGGATGAATCTCGAGAACAGTCGTCAATTTAGGCTACAGCATCCAGGAAAGATCTTCAACCAAGTAGCTGCATTGAAATCCAAATCAAGGAGAAAGAAAAAAAAAGATGAACATGGAATTCTTTTTCCCCCCTGCTGTACTATTCTTCCTTTGTGAGAATCCCACATCGGAAGTTTATTGAAAGGGGAAGGGGGAGAGAGCCTATAAAAGAAAGGCTCCTCCTCCCCTCCAACTCATCACA
Organism: Santalum album; assembly: GCA_034195605.1. Classification (NCBI taxonomy): domain Eukaryota; kingdom Viridiplantae; phylum Streptophyta; class Magnoliopsida; order Santalales; family Santalaceae; genus Santalum; species Santalum album. Next base: position 6,176,912 of record CM067262.1, read on the forward strand.
TTCTTCTTCTCCTTTGTAACACTCTTCTATAGTGGAGTTTTCTCTTCTTGCCCGTGGTTTTTTTCCGAAAGGGTTTTCCACCTAAATTTCTGTATTCGTTTTATTTTCAATTTGCTTTATTTGCTGTTTACTCTATTCGGTCGGGATTTTATTACCCAACAGAGGTATCAAAAGCAAGGTTTTTCTAAAGTATGCTCTGTGATTGCAGTATAGTCTGATCTTCCATATCAGAAAAGGAAAATTCCTTGGGGAGCTGTTTGCGAGGTTAAGGTGTTAATATCTACTTGTCGTATGCTCTGTGATTGCCACTTTTAAGTGGATCTTTCACATCAAAAAATAAGTTACATATTGGTGTTTCATCCTACGGAGGTGCTGCAGAAATTATATTGAAGATCCGCTTCAATATATCGTCACTATTCACGTGTTTGATCTTCCTTCGGGTATTCTGGAAAGGTATATTGGGTGATTTGATACATGGCTAAGGAAAATTTTGTCTAAGGAGTCTGGTACTTAAGTGGACCGTTTGTGTCCCTCCAGTTATTCCTAGAAATTTTCTTGGTGCACTTTAATTTAACAATATACTAGTTGAAGATAATCCATGGAGATACTTCTCACGTGAAATAGTGGGAGCTATTATGTATTCAACAACAGTTCGTGATAAAAGCAATGGCAGCAAAGGTTGATATCATTAAATTTGACGGCACAAAGTTTTCGCTATGAAAATTGAAGATGAGGGCATTATTGGTAAAAGATAATTGCCTGGAGGCCATCAGTGCTCGGCCGGCGGAGATCACAAATGACGGAAAGTGGAAAGGGATAGATGCAATGGCCCTTTCAAATCTGCATCTAGCTCTTTCAGATGATATATTATCGAGAGTAGAAGAGAAGAAAACCGCTAAAGAGGTTTGGGATCACCTCATCAGATTATATGAAGCCAAGTCACTTTACAACAAAATTTTCTTGAAAAGAAACTTGTATACTTTACGGATGTCGAAATCTACATCAGTTACAGAGCATTTACATACTCTGACCTCGTTATGTTCACAACTTTCAACGTTGGGACATACGGTTTCGCCACAGGAACGCGCTGAGATTTTACTCCAAAGTCTCTCCGATTCATATGACCAAATCATCATCAATTTAACCAATAATATTCTCACGGATATTTTGGTTTTCGATGATGTCACTGCTTCAATTCTGGAGGAAGAAAATCGACAGAAAAACAGGGAAGATAGACAGGCAAGCTCACAACAAGCAGAAGCTTTGTCTATAACTCGAGGAAGGTCAATGGAATGTGATTCCAGTGGAAGTCACAAACAAGGGAGGTCAAAATCGAGGGGTAAGAAGAATCTCAAATGCTTCAATTGCGGCAAGAGGGGACACTTCAAAATTGAGTGTCGATTCAAAGGTGTAGACAAGGCAGAAACATCTCAAGGATGCGTCGCCGAACCTGATATTTTATACAGCGAAGCAGCAACAGTATTCAATAATAGATCGGAACTCACTGATGCTTGGATATTGGATTTAAGAGCAACATGGCACATGACCTCTCGTAGAGATTGGTTTCACACTTATGAACCTATCTCTGCAGGATCCGTGTACATGGGAAATGATCATTCCTTGGAGATTGCTGGAATTGGCACCATCAAATTGAAGATGTATGACGTTATGATACGCACTATTCAAAATGTGCGACATGTGAAGGGCTTAAAGAAGAATCTATTGTCTTTGGGACAATTAGATGAAATTGGATGCAATACCCGCATCCAAAATGGAATGATGAGGATCGTCAAAGGAGCGCTAGTTGTGATGAAGGCTGAAAGGGTTGCTGCGAATTTGTACAAACTCATGGGAGAGACTCACCTGGAGGCAGAGGCATCAGTTGCATCAACCAATTATGCCGAAGAGACAAAGAAGTGGCATCAAAAATTGGGCCACATGTCAGAGCAAGGGTTGAAAGTACTCACTGAACGGAAACTACTCCCGGGCCTCACAAAGGTTTCATTACCCTTTTGTGAGCATTGTGTTATAAGTAAGCAGCATAGATTAAAGTTCACTGCATCTAATTCTAGAACTGAAATATTCTAGAATTAGTTCATTCTAGTATGACAAACACCGGCTATATCTCTGGGAGGAGCAATGTACTTTGTATCCTTTATCGATGATTACTCCAAAAGATGTTGGGTGTACCCTATCAGAAAGAAGTTAGATGTGTTTTCAGTTTTCAAGGCATACAAAGCGCAAATTAAACGAGAAACGAGGAGGAAGATCAAGTGCATCAGGACGGACAACGACGGAGAATATACAGGGGATGACTTCGTTGATTTTTGTAATCAAGAAGGCATCAAGAGACAACTCACGGTGGCATACACTCCTCAACAGAATGGAGTGGCGGAGCGGATGAATAGAACTCTACTCGAAAGAACTAGAGCCATGCTAAGAACTGCAAGTATGGCAAAGTCATTTTGGGCAGAAGCTGTGAACACCGCCTGCTATGTGATTAATCGATCACCAACAAGATCAATTAATCTGAAAACACCGATAGAGATGTGGACTGGTAATCCAGTTGATTATTCACGCCTGCACACATTTGGGAGTCCAGTGTTCGTGATGTACAATTCTCAAGAAGTTTTGAAACTGGATCCAAAATCCAGAAAGTGTAGATTCTTGAGATATGCTGATGGAGTCAAGGGGTATCGACTGTGGGATCCCACTGCCTCACAAGGTCGTCATCAGCAGGGATGTCATATTTGCAGAAGATAAACTGCAAAAAAAGATGTAGGTAGCACATCGATGGAAGTTCCAGAGACTACAACAATTCAGGAGGAAGAAAAGTCTGAATAAGAAGTTTCTTCTGGAGCAATACCAGAATATGAGGTACAAGGACCAGTTGAGTCTGAAACTATAGAAGTTCGACGGTCAACTTGTGAGAAACACACACCAGCCTGGCAGTTTGATTACATTGTGGAGGGCAATATTGCAAACTATCTTCTAACAGAAGATTGGGAGCCGTCAACATTCAAAGAAGCGGTTAAAAGCTCAGAAGCGTCACTTTGGATGACAGCAATGCAAGAAGAAATTGAATCTCTTCATAAGCATAAGACGGGGGAGCTTGTACTATTACCGCACGGGAAGAAGCCCATTGGTAACAAATGGGTTTACAAGATCAAACGAAATAGTGATAATCAAATAGAGCGGTATCGTGCAAGGCTTGTGATAAAAAGATATGCTCAGAAAGAAGGTGTTGATTTTACAGGAATCTTTTCACCTGTGGTTCGACTTACTACTGTTCGGATAGTTCTGGCATTATGTGCTACACTTGATCTACATCTAGAGTAGTTAGATGTGAAAACTGCATTTTTTCATGAAGATCTTGAAGAAGAAATCTATATGCTCCAACCAGATGGTTTTGAAGAACCAGAGAAAAAGAACTTGGTTTGCAGGTTAAACAAATCTCTATACGGCTTAAAACAGGCGCTGAGATGTTGGTATAAGAGATTTGATTCCTTCATATTGAGCCTTGGATACAACAGACTTGGTTCAGACCCTTGTGCGTATTACAAGAGATTTGGTGTTGATGATTTCGTTATATTATTGTTGTATGTTGACGATATGTTGGTATCAGGCCCCAACAAAGATCGTATCGAAGAACTGAAGACTCAGTTGGCTAGGGAGTTTGAAATGAAGGATTTAGGACCAGCAAACAAGATTCTAGGGATGCAAATTCACCGAGATAGAAATAACATGAAGATTTGGCTATCTCAAAAGAATTACTTGAAAAAAATCTTGCACCGCTTCAATATGCAAAATTGTAAGTCAATCTCTACCCCGCTTCCTGTTAATTTCAAGTTATCCTCAAGTATGTGTCCTAGCAATGAAGCAGAGAAGATGGAGATGTCTCGAGTGTCGTATACATCAGCAGTGGGGAGTTTGATGTTTGCCATGATATGTACGAGACCAGACATTGCACATGCAGTGGGAGTGGTTAGTCAATACATGGCAAATCCTGGTCAAGAGCATTGGAATTTGGTAAAGAGGATCCTAAGATAAGTCAAAGGAACCTCGGATGCTGTTCTATGTTACGAAGGATCTGAATTTACTGTCAGAGGATATGTTGATTCTGATTATGTAGGTGATCTTGATAAAAGGAAATCCACTACAGGCTATGCGTTTACAATCGCAGGAGGAGCTGTGAGCTGGGTATCTAAACTACAAACAGTTGTGGCGTTCTCTACAACAGAAGTTGAGTATATGGCAGCTACATAAGCTTGTAAAGAAGCAATCTGGATAAGAAGATTCATGGAAGAACTTGGGCACAAACAAGAGAAGATTCTCTTGCACTGTGACAGTCAGAGTGCCTTGCACATTGCAAGGAATCCAGCTTTTCATTCCAGGACAAAACACATAGGAGTACAATATTATTTTGTTCGTGAAGTGGTGGAAGACGGAAGTGTGGATCTACAAAAAATTCACACAAAAGACAACCTACCAGATGCATTAACAAAGGTAATCAACACTGACAAGTTCACTTGACGCAGATCCTTGTATGGCTTGGCGGAAACGTAGACGACATGGTTGTGGCAAGATAGAGAATGTGTGGAGATTGTTTGATTCTCAATCAAATCTCCAAGTGGGAGAATGCTGTACTATTCTTCCTTTGTGGGAATCCCACATTCGAAGTTGATTGAAAAGGGAAGGGGGAAAGAGCCTATAAAAGAAAGGCTCCTACTCATCCCATTCTTGTCCTCCTTTGTAATACTCTTTTATAGTGGAGTTTTCTCTTCTTGCCTGTGATTTTTTCCCGAAACGGTTTTCCACGTAAATCTATGTGTTCGTTTTATTTTCAATTTGCTTTATTTACTGTTTTCTCTATTCGGTCAGGATTTTATTACCCAACACCCCCTTCAACCTTCATTAAGTGAAACCTAACTTTGCATCAACACCAGCAGGAGCAATCCTGTTTTCTCCCTTTCACTTCAAATAATCAGCACAGCTAAACTTGGTGAAGCCCCCAGTCAACAGCAATTGAGCAATGATGCAAACTATAACTTCAATAAAATTACAGAAAGCAGATGTTTGTATATTTTATATATAAGTTCGGTCCTCCACAGTGCCCTCCTACAGGGTCTTAACCAAGATGGATTGAATATAAACACAAGAAACCTATTTTAAGTGCCCAATTTCCTATGTCCAAGCAACGATAAGTAACTTGGCCTAAATAACAAAATCACAAATCTTTATTTTGTTTTGCAATATTTTGTGGCATACAGTTTTGAAGTTTATTTTGGCTGAACAAATGAGAAATTATAGTTCATATTCATACCATTTCCTGCTGACAATAATCTTCTGGAGGCCAGGAAACCTGAACTTTGCTCTCCAGAGTCTCTCAGTGCATGAAAGCATCTCATTTGTACGATGGAATGTGTCCTTCCCACCAAACTTGGTCATATACTTGTTGCATGCAATCCGGGGCAGCTTCCAGTGCCTCACCTGAGACATTTTCTTTCTCCCAACTTACAAGATGGACACAGAAATTCTGACCTTAGGATCGGGAACACCACAGCAAAAATGTGATTTTGGTTAAGGCTTGTTCTTAATTTGCAGGTAACACCTTTAGGGCCCTGCAGAAAGTTCCCCGGCAGAATAATAGTGGATAAATAATATGACATTTGATTGTGAACCTTTTTTTGACGATGCAGTTGTATGAAGTAAAAAATCACACTCTTAATCGAGATAAAAGTACATTATCCACTATCTATACGTAAAAATATGATGAAGTTTGAGAAGCTATTGTAAACTAATAAGTGAAAAGAAAAGAGAGCACACAAACACTCATCGACTACAAATCAGAGTTAAATGACTCTCACATCATGGATTTCACTTGAAACACCATTGTGTTCTCAATATACGAGAGAGTACATGTCCTTAGCACAACATGCACAAGACTGGTTTTATATTTTAAGTTATATACTACGATTGATCCACAGTTGACGGTGATCCTAATTATCGTACTTGAATATTTTGGAGTGAAAAAAGAATTAGCTTCAGTATCTGCAGAAGAAGCTTAAATACTAAAATATCACAATATTTCAATATTCCGTGCCTTCCAAATTCAATGAGATTGTTAATATAAACTAACACATAAGGGGACTCTGTGAGGGAGCTTTTGTACCAGAACTGATCGTATAAGATGCAACAGAGATACCTTTTTAAAAATCTTCCAAGGTTTCAACAGGTTGGTCAATCTCTATTTGTTTTTTTTCCCAGTAAATAAGTCAATTCCTATTTGTTGGGCTTCACCAAAAAAGAAAAAATAGTATCAAGTCAAAGTTGGAAATCCAATCAGCTAGCAACAACTGGGAAAACACCAATAGGAAGTGTATACAATTACAATTGGAAAAAAAAAAAATTCTACTTGTATATCCTTCACACCGAAAGGGTGATATTGCAAAATTCGTGGTTCTTTTTTAGGGGTACTTTGGTCAAATAACAATACAAGACCACACACATCTTTTATATGTGGTCACTTTCAGCAGGAAGGGTGTGTGCAGGATGTACATGAGTATTACCTATTGCAAAAACAAATTCACACAAAAACTGCTCTAAAAAAGATACTTGAGTTGAGAGGTTAGGGTTCTATCTCCTGATTAATAACCCAGGACAGCTCAATTAATTCTCCATGAATGAAATGGCTAAAAAGAAACAAAGCAAGAATTTACAAATAATAAACATATGCATATATTTTCGAAACTCTCCATGAATGAGATGAGAGCTTTAATCAGTTTTTTTTTTTCCCTCTCTCCGTATCTTAGATGAAGAAGCCTTAATCAAACTTAGAAGACCCAATAAGCCAACCTAAGCATTAAATTCAGGCCTCACATACATCAAGGTCAGCAAACACTAAATTCAGGATCGACCGTCCAGAATTCCACAAGGTGTCTTGAAGTTTGAGAATGCTTGGCTTGAAACGTTGGCCCAAAAGTAAAAACACCACAAACTGCACATGGATAAGTTTCGACCTATAGCTGGTCAGGCACAGTCAAAAATGCTTGTCGGGCAGCAAAATCTTGAGTGTGATCAAACATGACACTAAAGAACACAGCAATCTAGTTTCTAATCACCAGGACGTTTTGAAGTGCATTAAGGAACAGCAGCGCTGCTTGCCAATGGCTTCATTTTGATAAATGATTTAATAAGAAAACATACTTTTTTCTTATCAAAAACGTTTTAAAATGAACCTGTCCACAATTAGGAACTAGGGCGCTACATAATGCATAAACCCTTTCAACAAAATGCTGATTCATGTCTCTAATTGATTCAAACCCCTAATTTTTACATGCCTTAATAATTCCTTTAACGTTTCCTAGTTAGCGTAGGATTTTTTTTCCCAAGTTATGGACTCATATTGGGCTTTCCTTTTCTAATTAGGCTTTCTGTTTCCAATACCTCAGTAAGGTCTAGAAATTGTATATAGGCTTATGAAGTAAGAATATGAATGAAAGCTTTAGCTTTACTAGGAGGACAGATCCCCTCGAAGTCATCAATATCGCTATTTTTAATCTCTGGCTTTCTCTCTAGTTTCGGAGTTTTATGTCAATAGAACCTAGGGTTCTACCACTAATCTTCAACCAAAAACATCACCTCTGAATCAAAGGAGAAGATGCAATAGACTATATATATATATATATGCACCTGTACCGGTTCCGGCAAGCATATGAATCACGTCCCTCAGGAACACACCATCAGTCGGAGACCTTCGCCTTGCGGGCTTGGGTGCTCTTTGGTGGTGAGGCGGCGGCGCCGATGAGGGTTGCGGCGGACATTTGATCCGTCGGCGGCGAGAGTGAGTCCGACGACATGGTTCTTTCCATGAACCCTAATTGGTTCCCGGGAATCGGTGCGTAATGCGGGTGGTGATGGGTCGGGGTCCATCCAGATCAAATATGGGGCACTAGTCAAAATGAGGGAATGGGTCGATGGAAGAGAAGGTCTGATTCTCTATAATGACACCGTAGACCGATGGAGGGAACGTGATTCCATGCTTGTTTTGGGTGCAAATTTTTTTAAAAAAGTCATGAATACGATAAATTAAATAATTTTAATTATTCATTTGTCACACCTTTAATTTTTTAAAATTATCTAATTTTATAAATTCATAAAAATCTAAATTCAGGTAATCCTAATTTCAAATTATCTTGGCTTCAAATCCTAGTCACAGTTCATGCTTTAATTTTTTTTTTTTACCAGTGAATAAATCTCTTGATTTAAATATCTCGTACTTATAAAAAAAAATTGATTTGATTAATGAGATTTTTAAGTTGATCCTGAGATCTCAAAATTGAGGGGCTAAGGATAGTATGTGGGTCAGTTAGGTCAAGTTATACAATAAGCGAATGGATGAGTTGGCAAGCCTAGAGCTGGACTTTGACGAGACAACTTTTACTTCCTTTAGTATTTTTATAAACATTAGAAGCTCTAATTTTAAATCTGAAAAATATAAAAATCCTAAAAATAAATGATAACTAGATGTGTCAGATCGGGTTAATTACGAGTTGGTTACGATTTAACACGAGCAAATTAATGATGGGTCAAGATTATTTTACGAAATCTGATTATATAATTAGTGAGTTGATGAATTATGGGTCAAGTTTGTCAACTCTAGTGCAAAGTAACATTAAAAAAGGAAAAACATTTATCAGGCATCTTTAGCAATTGCAAACTTCGAATAATATAAATTTGTTATCATGAAAAATGGGGGGAAAACATTGCACATGGGTTGCTTAAGCTGCTTCAGGTAGTTCGTGCTCGTATAATAGTGTGGCAATGTGTAAGGGTATACCCGTTTATCATCCTACCGTAATTTTTAAAGTAAAGATAAGGATTTCTTTTCTATTTAAGTAAAAGAGTAGAGTAATAATAAGAAATTGTCACCTGTTTAACTAAAACAGTAGAATAAGTAAAGAATTTGATTCATTAGTTTACCCGATGGTATTTTAGTAAACAATATTATTTATATAAATATACAAGTACATAAATATATAAATATAAATAATCTTTAATATTTCAGTCTTGTCATGAATTTTAATTTTTACAACCTATCCTTATTGGGTTGATAAGTCCTTGTGTATTACAAGAATTTATTTAGATAAATTAATTATTATTACTTTGATTAAATTTAAATTTGTATCATTTTTCTAGAATTTTTAAAAGTAATTTACCCATTTTACCTGTTTACCCAATAAGGTAAGAAAATTCTTTACTCATTGCCCATTTGGGTATTGTAATTGTGTTTTTTATTTTACCCATTAGGGTAAGTCTAAAGCTACGACTAGGGGAATGGTAAGGGTAAGGGTAGGTAAGGCCATTACATTATCCTTACCCTACCTTTTACCACCCCATGCATTGCCACGGATCAAGTTGAATTTCTTGTCGATGAACGAGTAAAACTTCCCTTGAACATGTGCGTGAATACATGTATGGGAGGATAACAAATAGGACTACTCGCATGGATCCCACAAAAAGAATTATGGGATCCATTATTAATTATATATTTGATTAATAATTATTGGATGATATTTGCACGTTAGATTATGGTATCCTCCACATTAGTTATTAGCCACTTTTAATATGAAGAGTGCGTAAAGAATGGAGGAAAGCTTCTCTAATACAGTACTATAGTTTTACTTTTATTATGTGGCTTGAAATAAGAGTACATGTTGCTAAATAGGATTAATTGATTAATAGAAATCTAACTCCATTAAAATTCGTACAGTTGTAAGTTCAAATTTAAAATTGATATTCAGAGTTTAATATGTTATTAATTTTATTTTTTGACCAAAAGTGCTTTTGTTATAACCCATTCAAACTTGAGAGAGCAAGCTTGAAAGAAGCAGGAGGAGGAAAACAAAAAAAATGAAAAAGAGAATAGGCAGCAAAAGGAGATTATCTATCAATCGATGAGGCTGCAATTTTTCGTCATTGGGGCCATTTTGTACTCTATTCTGGTTTCATCGATGGGTTTTTATCGAATAAGGTTTTTAATGAGACTTTGAGTCTAGTATGTCTTCCCTTGTCAGAATTTATCTCTGAGTCTTTTGTTGTTCCATTTTCCTTTTAACAAATTCTCCTTTTGCCTATAAGAAAAAACAATTGAGTAATTTATAAAACAAAAACAAAATGAAAACAATTAGATGGGGAGAGTGGAGAAAGGAAAGTTTGAGTCAGAGGTATCGGAAACATTGGCATAATTAATTAAAAAGACAAAAATGAAACGAAAGGGAAACAATTTTGAAATAAAAAATTATACTCTTACATCTTTCATATCGAAATAATAACGTGATAAAATTTTTATAATTTTTTTAAGGAATGTTTTGATCAAATATAATAGAAGACCACATAAATTTAACATGTGACGGGATGTACAAGTAAATAAAAAATAATAAAAAAAAGGAAAGTTGGGTATCTCTTTATGAACTCATAGTTTAACTAATTTGGCATACGCAAACCAAAGAAAAACACCTTAAAGAGAGAGAGACGTTCACAGAGAAGCTGTTTGAGCACAGCCTCCGCCGCGCCGAGCCGTACGATTACCTCTGCGCCGACTTCGCTCCTCTTCAGTCGTCGCCGCCGCCGTCCATCCTCGTCAAGATCCGTCGCCTCCTCCGGCGCTGCTACCGCTCCGACGAGGGCGAAAGCCACAAGCTCGACGATCCTAGCGACCTCAACTACGACGACGAGGCAGAAGCAGCGCAACTGCGGCAGCCCAAGCGCTTCCGCCGGTCCCCGGAGTCGCTCCGCGTGCGATCCTTTCGCTCCTCTACCCCTTCCTCGAAAGGTTCCGGACCCCCGAGGGCGACCTCGAGGAGATGGCGCGGGGCGCGGCGCCGCGGGATGGAGAGAAAGAGGCGCGGTTGTGGTGGCCGTGAGCGTGGTGACCACGGAGGTGTACGAGATGGAGTAGATGGTGCTTTTTCCAAGCGTGGAGACGGTGAGAGTCTCCGATTCGCTGTCGGCAGCGGGGAGTGTCCGATTTGCTTGGTGGAGATTCCGGCGGGGTCGATGGTGGCGAGGTTGCCGTGCTCGCACGTGTACCACGGCGAATGTATCTCGAGTGGCTCGTGAAGACCCCGTCGTGTCCCATGTGCCGCTTCTCTCTGTTGCCTCCGTCGTCGCCGTGATCTTCTTCTTCTTCTTTTCCTTCTCAGTCGTCGTTCTGTTCAAGGATGGGAATATTTTCTCTAATTCTTTCTATTTTTGTTTGTGGTGCTGTGAATGTGAAAGAATAATTTTTTTTTCCTTTTTGGTAAATAAAAATTTTATTAAACCAAAACCGAACAAAGCCAAGGCCAATAGATTAGAACAGGGTACAACCTAAAAGCAAAGAAAAACCAAGATACAAGAGAAAAGGAAGCAGCTTGCTGCACACCACCAAGGTGTCGCAACAATGTACAAGGACAACAAGACAAAACAATAACAAAAGATCAAACTGGCCACAAAACTAATCAAAAACCAACAACAGAAAATCCCACAAGGCAGTAGGGTTTTTACAGGTTTTTCACCTGAAACGATTTCGAATTGGAGAATCTGTTCTTCTGAGAAGTTTCAGTTCTAACAAAGAGCTACAACTTTGCTTTTGGAATCAGTTTAATCCGTGAAGTGTGGAAGAAGTTTTGGAACTTTAAAGATTCTGCAGAGAATCTGGATGAACAGTATTTCCAGCACAGATTTGTGTTTTTCGTTTGGATTTTTACCCATATAATTGATTGATTTTGTGATGGTGTTAAAAATGAAAATTTTTCTTCTTTGAGTTCTTTAAAAGTTCTCTCTTGGGAGAAAAACTTTTTGAGCCTTTTATTAAAAGTTGTTGCATTTCAAATGAAAGATATCCAAACTGAAATTGCTGTATGGTTTAAAGCTGCAGACAGCCACTGTTTGTTATTTTTAATATCACTAGAGTGTGAATCACTATTTGGGGTCAAAAAGGAAGTTGTAGCCCCATTTCTTATCTATGTATCTTATTTTGACTGCAACTCAAAAAGGAGTATGTACTAGAGTATAGCTCAGTTTTTCTGAAAATGGTCCAAACTGAGTTTTCGAGGGACCAGTTTTCTGTGTCCACTATTTTTGGCCCGCTTGGCCTATCTGGAGGTTAAATCATTTAAGGTGTTCAACATGAAAGTTGTAGATAACTGGATAATATAACTTTGTTCTTTTGGAGGAAATCCCAAATGAACACTTTATAAGAAGTTGTAGTATTTTAACTTGAGGTGGATGGTTTACAAAATTGCAAGGATTTTAAATGTTTTGGGAGATGATTTAGAACAATACTTCCCATGAATGGCTGATTTCATTGTCTATCTTGCTGAACCCTTATGGGTGTTTGTTGGAGTCTTTGATGGCTACTTTGTGTGTGGTCAAGTGAATGACCATTGTTGAAGTCTTATACAAGGCTCGCGGTTATTGTTAAGCCTTGATTTGTATAGCTAGGTGTTCATTTGTTTCTGAATACCTACTGATTTGTGTTGAGCTGAGGTGAATGAAATTGTTGGATGTGCGAAGTCCTAACCTAGAGAAGGCTATAGGGTAGAGAATAAGTTGAATTGAAACTTAAGGCTAGGACGGACGGTTGTTTTGAGTGGACAATTCAACATGAGGTTATGAGAGTCGTCTTAGTTTCTAGTTGTCTCACAACGATTTTATATGACAGTGTTAGAGACAGTAGCAGTCGAATTGTCGATGGAAGCCATTGATCGTTGATGTTGAATGAAGGGATTAATCAAGTTCTGGAAGTGCAACAGTTGTTTAAGTGGACCGTCTTGTCGACAAATAGTAGAACAGCGTGGATTGGATTAATTGGTTGCTGTTAGTTGATGATGGGCTACTGTAGTTCAACGTAGTGGATTACAGCGCGTCAAATAGAGATTATGGAGTAAACAATCTTGTTATTGAACTTAAGACTAAATCTTGTTCTATGTCTTAAGTTGATTTGAGTTGGACTACCAATTATTGGGTAGTACCCTTTGAAGTTTGAGTTAGATTGTGTACTCAGTTTAGGGATACCTTTTAATTGTTGGTTGTGATCGAACTGAGTTGAACAACCCCATACATGGGGGATTGAATTGACGGAAAATGCTTTGCCTATGTCGGCAAACTATTGGACCCCGTGCTTAGGTTAAATAATGGACAAAATGTTTTTGCCTATGCTGGCAGCCAATGGATCCATTTGACAAAACTGTTAGGGATTGCGTGCTCTAGTCCTAAAGTTAGAGCACAACTAGCTAAGTTTAGCTAAAATGTTCATGATCTCATTATAGGTCGCTCAATAAGATCACAATTTGTTCGAATGATTGAGTGTTTTTTTTAAGTTGTAGAATAGAGTTGTAGATTGGTTTGATCGAACGCTAGGCAGACGAAAGGCGTGGTTGAAGGTTTAAGAACCGTTTATGTGAAGTTGATGGACCTTTTGGTTAAAGGATGACGAATCGTCTGATTGAAGCTTGATTGGGGTTAGTTGGTTAGAGTTTGGATGCTGTGTTCATGCAGTTTGATGCACAATTTTAAAATTGTTATTTGGCATTATCTACGTATCATTATTCACATATGTTGAAAGAATGAGACAAATTCTTGAAGTTGCTATATCATTTGTTCATGATATAACCTGGTAGGGGTATTTTGATATAAGTTTCCTACCGAGTGTTTTATCACTCACTCTTTGTTGATATTGCCTACCAGGTGAGCGCGTCTGAGCATAAAGAGATGAGACGGACGTACAAAATGGAATCAATAAGATTTTCATCACATAGTTGTTCCGGTTTAATGCTAATTAAATGATTGTAAGTAAATTTATTGGACAATGTTATAATAAGATGAACCCTGTTTCTCTTATAGTCCTCTGAAATGATAAGAGATGATGTTGGAGATTATTGATTGGTTTGAAGGTCGCAAGTTTGGTTTGAAGATCGCAGGTTATTACTTTGGCATAATCAATTCATTCTGTTAGTTATGCTTGGTGATACCGCGGTGATTGGTCTTAGTTGACGCCCCGTTGACCTGCCGAGGGTGCGGGAAATCAGGGTGTCACACAAATGCTATATCATAAAGCCGCAAAGGATATCCTAGCAATAATCTTAGACAGTTGATCACCCTTAAAATGAGTGGCCGCCCGAGCAAATTACTATTCCAATCCAAATTAGTCCAAGAAAGGCTACACCTCAAAGCCTACCAGGAAGCAAGGCCCAGCATAATTGCATAGTTAAAAAAAAAAAAAAAGATGATCCAAAGAATCCGGACAAAACTAACAAAAACAACATCGAGCATTTTACACCCGATGATGTCGAATGAGTTTATCTTGAGTCTAAAGGCTTCTCTGAGCCACCAACCCAAGGGAAAAAAGCATGCCTTGGCACCACAGAACAACCCCAAACCAGGGGGGCCCAAAAACACCCCTGGAGCTTTCCTATGGATGTCCTCCAGGTAGCAGCCACCGAGAAGACCCTTGATGAGCTACCACCTCAACCGACGATGTCTAAATGCCCAACTTCCAAAACCGGCCAACTCCCTAGGCTCAAAAACTCCAAGCAACGAGGCCAGCACCTGTTAGAATATGTCTCTATTCGAAACACAGTGCAATTACGACCAATGTCAAAACAGAAAATGTCTCTATCCGAAACAGGCTTATACAACGGCCCAACACTACTCCAATTATCAAAACAAAATTTAATTGTCTCCCCATTTCCAATCTTCCATTGAATCATGGTTTCCATAAGCGGCCTCGGTTTGAGCATGCTCCTCCAAGCCCACGATTCAAAAGTTGGTTCCCTTGCAACCCATAGGCTCCAAGATTTCAAGAAATTCGAGTGGACCCATTTGCACCAGAGGGCTTCTTTATCAGTAATTAGGATCCATAAATGCTTCAACATGGCTGCCTTGTTGAGATCCTTCAGCCTACGAAAACCCAAACCACCTTCCTGCTTCGGGGTGTAGATGTCATGCCAAGCAACCTTAACCCCACCTTTGGCCAAGCTTGGGCCCTTCCACAGAAATTGTCTCAACACCCATTCAACCCTTAACAAAACAAACTGAGGCAAGAGGAAGACGGCAAACCAGAAATTTTGGATCGACATAAGCATAGACCTGATAAGTTAAGCACGCCCCGCCATGGATAGGAAACGCTGGGTCTAGGATTTAGCTCGAGCCATAATCCTATTCACCAGCTCTCAACCTCAGATAATCTCTTGTTATGATAGGGATATCAGATATTCAAAAAGGGCATCGTGACAAAATTCATGTAGTTCTTTTTAAAACTTGTTTTGATCAAATAATAATACAAGATCAAAATAATTTTACCATGTGACCACTTTCCGTGAAAGGTACATGAAGAATGTAAATATAGTATTACCCTTTTAATTTTGATTTGTTGACGGATTGAATGTTTAAGAGAAGATTAACTCACAATTTTGATGGTGAATATGTTTAATAATTTTGTTCATTCAATATTTCTTGTTTTATAATGTCCAAAACATCAAATTGCCCCTTGTACTTTGGCTTAGTTACTAACCCCTAAACTTTAAAATCAAACGTTTTGCTCCATAATTTTTTGTTGTTGTGGATGTGAAAGATTAGGATTTTAATTTTGGTTAATTGAGGGATTGAGAATGTAATTCTAACATAACATGCAATTTCTTTGGTTTTTTTTTTTTAACAAGTAGCAGGGAGGGGAGATGGGGGAGTGGAACCTTGGATCTAATTCATGTTCTATTTTTAAACATGAGTGCATTGACGTGATGTACAAAAATTGATCTATGTGCCCTTTTTTCAGTAAGTATTAGAGGGATGGTTCCTTTTTTAAATGATTATTTGGAAAATTTGTAATAAAATAATTTATTTTAAAGTTTATAATTCAAAGAATATGATGGATGGTGTTTTTTCTTTTCCTTTTTTTTTCACATTTTTCCATAATTTTTATAAATGGTCCCCAGTGCTTATTATTTTCATTACTCATTCCACATAAAATAGATGAACAGGGCAAGTTGATTTAAACCAAATTCAAAGTTAAGGGACCAAATTCAAAGTTAAAAGGTTCAAATTAAGGTGATTTATCATTTTAAACGTTTTCGTTATACAAATAGTTTAAGTAATAGGAAATTAGAAATGACCAAAACCACATAATTGATTTTAAAATATTCTCCCCTAATAGCCTCTTTCCGATTTATATTAAGCTTGTTTGCTCCGACAAACCACCATTATAATTAATGATGATCTGAGATTAGGATGTTACCTAAAAGACAAAAGATATAATTTTTACGTGCATATGCTTCCAAAACGACATTTAGGGATGTATATAATTATTTAAGACACCGACATCACTCTTAAAAGGGAACCTATGAGTGATTAAGATGAGCGGCACTGCATAAAACATTTTCTATGAGGAAAAATAGAAGGAAACTTTCATTCATTTCCGTTTATTTATAAAGCCATTCCATCGTTAAAAACAAGAGTGGTTTCTTCCGTCATATAATCTGTCCACACGGTAGTTTGACAAGCAAACCTCAACGCCAGCTAATACCGAATCACTCATGAGCCAATGCCACCACTTGTTTCCCCACATTACGGCCCGAGAAGAGCCCGATGAGAGCAGCTGGCGCACTCTCAAGACCCTCAGCCGTATCCTCGATGTACTTAACCTTCCCTTCTCGGATCGAGGGAAGAACCGTATCGAGGAACTTGGGGTAGATATGGTAGTAGTCGAAAACAAGAAACCCTTCCACACGTAGCCGTTTCGTAATGATACAGAACAAGTTGCGCACGCCTTCATGCTCTTCGAGGTTGTACTGCGAAATCATCCCACAACCAGCGATTCGGCCGTGGTTCCTCATGTTGAGAAGCACGGCATCGAGCATCTTACCCCCGACATTCTCAAAGTAGATGTCGATGCCTTCGGGGAAACACCTGCAGTAACGATCATCTAGTAAACGTTGTGATAATCTAGCTAGTTTCGAGGCATGCTTAACTGATTAATTTGTAAGTTAAAAGGGGACTGGTAATTTGGTATGTTGTGGTACTAGACACGCAAAATATTTACAAATTGTCCACAAAATTCACGACAGAGGGGAGATATGAATAAGGAGGTATTTTAAAATTTTACCCCAAATGTTTAAAATTATGCTGAATGTACCTCTTTCCAATTAATTTTTACAATTTCTGTTCACTTTCTAACCTAATTGACGTACAGAAGTGATTGTGGAAGAGAGAACAGAACAGGGACAGAGAGCAGGAGAGGGACACCGGCAAAAGTTATAAAAAAAAAAAAAAAACAGCGTAAAATCATTAATAATTGATGGATGGAGGTGGTACATGGAACATAATTTTATATTTTAGGGGATAAAATGCAACAACTGAAACTTTTTAAGGAGGGCAACAGGACTGCGCAGATACTTCAAGGGGGTTTTGTGTCAATTTCCCTAAACCTGTTGTAAACATAGAATTACTCGGGGGCAGAGAAAAACTGAGAATGTAACAAAAGGGACTCACTCTCTCCCCCCGGTCCCCCTCTCCTGATTCAGTAGATGTGGATACATATATATATATTCTCCTACTAATAATCAGAAACAAAACATCCCCACTAACCTTTTCAAAGCTGCAGCTAAGTCATCCTCCTTTTTGTAATTGAAAGCCTCATCGAACCCTAACTTGTCCTTCAGCAAATCAACCTATAGTTGCAGCAATGGAGGAAGAAAGAAAAGAAAACAAGAGATCAGAAGAAAATGGCGACCGATACGAATTTGCAACACAAGACTGTGACATCAAAAACATTGTGGATTACATACTTTCAAAACATGCACTCCAATCCATTGGGGATTACGTACTTCCAAAACGTACACTCTGTGTTACTGATTCATAGATGCATCTCTATTTACTAATGCTACTTCTTTCTTGCAGACAGGTGAAGGGAAACTCACCTTTTCCTTGGAACCGGCACTTCCAACAACATAGCAACCCATCAACTTTGCGAGCTGCCCAACAATCTGACCAACAGCTCCAGATGCCGCAGAAATGAAGACGTTTTCTCCTTTCTTAGGAGAGGAAATTTCATAAAATCCAGCATAAGCAGTCAACCCGGGCATGCCTACGGAACAAAATTTAGATCTAAAAAATTTGGAGGACATGAAAGTATTAACATCAGTGGGTACAACAGTGCAGGATCTAAAATATTATGTCTCTCTTACGTTTCTGCAAACATGATCATAAGTTATGTGTCATACGTGCTAATTCAAATTGAATTTATCGAAGAACACAGTTGGGTTACATAGAGTGAATATTACTAATAACCACCTACAAATGAAGAGGCCACACAAAGTTCTTTCTCCCCATTCGTGTGTTCAGTAATTCAAATATACAAGTGACTATCTTTTATTGCATTGTGCCTGGTATACTCTTTGGGAAGGTTGGGAGTTTTTAAGTGCTTTGATCGGTTGACACTGCTTTTGCTACATTGCATTTGGATGGAAAGCAACACTAGAGCTAGAAACCACATACGTCTTCTACCATCTTTATGGGCATGTGTTAAGGGGACCAAGATCCTCTCAATTTCACATTCATCAAGTTCTTCCTCAACTCAATTTTCATGAACTTTTCAATAATTTCAACTGCATTGATCAAAAAAACATATGCAAATACATAAGTATGTCAATTTTCATGAGATTCTTAATGCATGACCTATACATCCTAAGCATTCAAATTTCGGGAAACCAAATGCTTAAAAAAACAAACGTAAAATACTCGGAATTCTCAAAACTAAAGATCTTTTAAAATAAAATGGTTATACATTCTCAAAACTAAATATTCAGCTTGCAATTCTAGTTTGTTGGACCACTCAGTCTCCTTTTGTTTTACAAACCCTTCGCATTTAAATAAATCTTACTTCTTTTGCTTTACATTATAGTAATATTCTCCCATTAGTTAATAGTAGTAAGCATAATCTAAAGCGAAATCTATGATAATCAGTTAAACAGAATAAATCATTATTAGATGAAAGCTTACCAAGCATTCCTGTGTAGTAGGAAAGGGCCACATCTGTATGTTGAATTTTAAAAAACGTTTCAGGCGAGGGAATGAGACTGTACTCTTCCCATCCAGTCATTCCCCAAACCAAGTCATCTTTTTCGAAGTTTGGATGCCCTGAATCCAAAACTTTGGCCACTCCAAAACCAGTCAATGGCTGCACAATTTACCACCTCTAATCAACAACATGGTCACAAACAGGATAAACCGGACATTTAGTGGTTTTGGAAATTACAGTTGACAATCTTCCAAAGTAATAGTCCAAGTCCAAATGCAAACTGTTATTATCAGTGTTATAAAAAAATGTTCTAGGCACTAGACGATCACGAAACACCTAAGTGGCCGGCTATGAGATAGCTTGATCAGGCCTTGCATCTTTGTTGACTCCAAACACCCATACCTGCACTACTAAGAAATAGTATTTTTTCCTCCTCAGGGTTAACCACTTTTCACATTTTATTTTTGTGATTCTCCCTCATCCAACTCAACAGCCCCTGTGGCCATAATTCGTGGGCTATAAACATTTGTTTCGTACTGATATCAAACGTGGGATTATGCTTACAGATCCTGGGGTGAAGGGCTCAATGTAGCGGCCTCTGATATCAAACATGCGGTTCCTCATGTAGGAATCGCAGGACAAGTAGAGGTTCTTCACCAAAACCCCATTGGAGCTCTCAGGGACCTTGAGACGAATCGCACCAGTCCTCAACTCCATGTCCGACTCCTTCGGGAAACCCTTCACAAAGTCTTTCAGGATGATCTGTTTGTTCTCGATTACTCTTTCCTCCATTGCCGTCGCCATCTCTCTCTCTCCCTCTCTCTGCTGTTACATGCATGTAGGGAGTGGTAGGCAGAAGATGGAAGGGTTTAACTCGGCTCTGTGTATGAAACTGAAACGGGGAAGCCGAAAAAATGGGTTGCTTCTACATCCCTGGGGCCGTTGGCTCAAGTATTTAGGATTTCCCTCAACAGGTAATACTAAGTATAAGCCTTCTATAAACGCTAGTATTAAAATGAATTTATGACGTGATAAAATTTATTTAATTTTTTAAAAAAATATTTAAAAATTTTGTTAAATATGATTGATTAATTAGTGAAAATGTTGAAAAAAACACACTTCTTGTAGCTACGAATTCCATAATTTTGAACCTATCATTTGATCCACTCATACTGAATTGCCTTATCTGATCCGTCATTCTAATTGCCATCCCACATGAATGAAAAGAGAAATAAAAATTTGAAAACTCTCTCTACTTGGCAAGCACTCGTGGAGTTTGGGTTGACATGAAATGGAGCCCACCCACCCACCTTTGCGAAAAGGTACCACTACGGACAGCTCTCGTCCCCTCTCAATCAAATAAAGTAACGATGAAGATTTAGCCACCTGGTGAAGCTTATCGTCCCCACTTTTACGTGAATAATATAATTTTATATGCTCCAACCAGATGGTTTTGAAGAACCAGAGAAAAAAAAACTTAGTTTGCAGGTTAAACAAATTTCTATACGGCTTAAAACAGGCGCCGAGATGTTGGTGTAAGAGATTTGATTCTTTTATATTGAGCCTTGGATACGACAGACTTAGTTCAGACCCTTGTGCGTATTACAAGAGGTTTGGTGTTGATGATTTTATTATATTACTGTTGTATGTTGATGATATGTTGGTATCAGGCCCCAACAAAGATCGTATCGAAGAACTAAAGGCTCAGTTGGCTAAGGAGTTTGAAATGAAGGATTCAGGACCAGCAAACAAGATTCTAGGGATGCAAACTCACCGAGACAGAAATAACAGGAAGATTTGGCTATCTCAAAAGAACTACTTGAAGAAAATCTTGCATCGCTTCAATATGCAAGATTGTAAGTTAATCTCTACCCCGCTTCCTGTTAATTTTAAGTTATCCTCAAGTATGTGTCCTAGCAACGAAGCAGAGAAGATAGAGATGTCTCGAGTGCCATATGCATCAGCAGTGGGGAGTTTGATGTTTTCCATGATATGTACGAAACCAGACATTACACATACAGTAGGAGTGGTTAGTTGATACATGGCAAATCCTGGTCGAGAGCATTGGAATTTGGTAAAGAGAATCCTAAGATATGTCAAAGGAACCTTGGATGCTGCTCTATGTTAAGAAGGATCTAAATTTACTGTTAGAGGATATGTTGATTCTGATTATGCAGGTGATCTTGATAAAAGGAAATCCACTACAGGCTATGTGTTTACAATTGCAAGAGGAGCTGTGAGCTGAGTATCTAAACTACAGACAGTTGTGGCATTGTCTACAACAGAAGTTGAGTATATGGCAGCTACACAAGCTTGTAAAGAAGCAATCTGGATAAAAAGATTCATGGAAGAACTTGGGCACAAACAAGAGAAGATTCTCTTGCACTGTGATAGTCAGAATGCCTTGCACATTGCAAGGAATCCAGCTTTTCATTTCAGGACAAAACACATAGGAGTACAATATCATTTTGTTCGTGAAGTGGTGGAAGACGAGAGTGTGGATCTACAAAAAATTCACACAAAAGACAACCTAGCAGATGCACTGATAAAGGCAATCAACACTGACAAATTCACTTGGTGCAGATCCTTGTATGGCTTGGCGGAAACGTAAACGACATGGTTGTGGCAAGATAGAGAAGGTGTGGAGATTGTTTGATTCTCAATCAAATCTCCAAGTGAGAGAATGTTGTACTATTCATGTGGGTTTTTCTCCCACATCGAAAACCATATGAAAGGGGAGGGGGGAGAGAGCCTATAAAAGAAAGGCTCCTCCTCCCCTCCTACTCATCCCATCCCATTTTCTTCTCCTCCTTTGTAATATTCTTCTATAGTAGAGTTTTCTCTTCTTGCCCGTGGTTTTTTCCCAAAAGGGTTTTCCATGTAAATTTCTGTATCCATTTTATTTCCAATTTCCTTTATTTGCTGTTTGCTCTATTCGGTCGAGGTTTTATTACCCAACAAAAGCCACAAGCTCGACGACCCTAGTGACCTCAACTATGACGACGAGGAAGAAGCAGCGCAACTGCGGCCACCTAAACGCTTCCCCCGGTCCCCGGAGTCGCTCCGCGGCACGATCCTTTCGCTCCTCTCCCCCTTCCTCGAGCGGTTCCGGACCCCGAGGCCGACCTCGACGAGATGGCGTGGGGCGCAGCGCTACGGGCTTGAAGAGAAAAAGGCGCGGTTGTGCTGGCTGTGAGCATGGTGACCACGGAGGTGTACGAGATGGAGGAGATGGTGTTTTTTCCTATACTGGCGAAGGGGGAATCGGTGGAGGACGATCGGGACGAGTGGGTTCTGTTGACCCAAGGCTCCGTGGATTTGATTTTGATGATGCCAAACTTGTATTAATAATATATCTCCATGAAGTTTATTTTTATTTTCAGCATATATTTTATAATGGAATGTTGTGGAAAATTTGAAGATCAAGATTTGTGGAAGATTTTATAGGATATTATTGTAAGTCTATTTCTCAAAATATTGGATAGATTTTCATGTTGCTCAAAATAAAATAATTTTATTCCCTTCAACGGTTTGGTTTTTCAAAATTCGAAAACTTTCTTTAAGTGTTTATTCTTGAAAAACATATTTGGAAAGTTTTAGAGAAAGAATATTTTCTGGAATATAGCCTTGAGTGAATTTGAATTCAAATAACTTCATAGATACATAAATTTGATTGAAATATTTTACACAGATTTTATCTTGGAAGATTTCATTCAAAGGCTATATACATTTCTCTATATAAGAGGCAGCAACACTACTTTGAAAAATAACAAGAACATACGCAAGAACTGTTTTACTCTCTACAAGTGTTCAAACACTCTTTTCATATTCAAACGTCTACACATTTGAAAAGAGACTTCTGCAAGGTACTGCATTTGAATTTCCTGCTGACTTTGATTTCAAAAAGGGCTAAAAGTCTTACTTATACTGCAGGAATTGTCGTGTGAATTGAATTTCTTAAATCTAGTTTTCACACTTGGTTTTTCAGAAACGTTTGAACTGTTTGAACTATTCTGTTTTCTAAAAAATCTATTTACAGTTGTTTGAAAAGTATTTTTGAGCAACTTTGATGTCTGCTATCATTTTCAGAGGCTATCCAATACATTGAGAAGTGGACAGTAGCTCTACTTGTATTTGGGTAGGTTTGAACACAGCTTGACAATTTGGTTAAGGCTGGTGTTCTAGGAAGTTGTTTACTCGCTTTCTTGCCTTACAATAAGAAAGGTTTTGAGGCTTGTTTGTCACTTTCTTGCTTTAAAAGAAGAAAGGGTGATTTTGTAAGGATTATTTGTTCCTGAACCCGCAAAAGGAACTTGGTTATAGTGTATGGGGAAGCCAAAAAAATGGGTTGCTTCTACATCCCTGGGGCCGTTGGCTCAAGTATTTAGGATTTCCCTCAACGGGTAATACTAAGTATAAGCCTTCTATAAACGCTAGTATTAAAATGAATTTATGACGTGATAAAATTTATTTAATTTTTTTAAAAAAATATTTAAAAATTTTGTTAAATATGATTGATTAATTAGTGAAAATGTTGAAAAAAACACACTTCTTGTAGCTACGAATTCCATAATTTTGAACCTATCATTTGATCCACTCATACTGAATTGCCTTATCTGATCCGTCATTCTAATTGCCATCCCACATGAATGAAAAGAGAAATAAAAATTTGAAAACTCTCTCTACTTGGCAAGCACTCGTGGAGTTTGGGTTGACATGAAATGGAGCCCACCCACCCACCTTTGCGAAAAGGTACCACTACGGACAGCTCTCGTCCCCTCTCAATCAAATAAAGTAACGATGAAGATTTAGCCACCTGGTGAAGCTTATCCTCTCCACTTTTACGTGAATAATATAATTTTATAATAAAATTATAAAAAATTTATTTATTAAAAAATTATAGGGTTGTAAATTATTATTTATTAAAATACTTTAAACTAAATTTACGTCATATAAATTTTTTATAATTTTATAGAATCATTATTTTTATGCAAGTATAACGAAGCTTTGGAATGCACGGTCAAGATTTATTTAACTCAATAATGAGCTTTATTTCAATCGACGAATCAATAGTCCGAAATGATTAATGAAGCATCTCCTCTTATATGTTAGAGAACTGTTGAGTAGCCTGGGCACAGGGGTGGGGACAAATAGGATAAGATTAGGGGTGAGGGTCTTATCTTTTTACTCATCTTAATTTTGAGAATTTTATCCATATTTTAATGTGTAAGATAAAAAAAAATTAGTATGCAATAGCTATACATAAGTTAGGTATAGCTATTATCATATGATGTTAAAATTAAAAAATACAAAATCTATTATCCATATTTTAATGTGTAAGATAAAAAAAAATTAGTATGCAATAGCTATACATAAGTTAGGTATAGCTATTATCATATGATGTTAAAATTAAAAAATACAAAATCTAAAATGACGTCGTTTTAGATCTTGTTTTATTTTTCCATTTTGTGTGTGTGCTACATCTAACTTAGGTGCACCCAATTACACCAAACTTAAGCCTAAAAAAAATAAGTAATACTATATGTACATCCTTCACACAACCTTCACACCGAAAGGGTGACGTGGAAGAATATGTGTGATCCTTTTTGAGTGGTATTTTAGTTAAATAACAATACATAACCACACATATTCTGTCATGTGGCTACTTTTGATGTAAAGGTTGTGTAAAGGATGTACATGTAATATTGCTTTAAAAATACCCTGATTTTATCTTAATGAGTAAGGGTAAATTCTTTTCCTTATTTTTATGGGTAAATGAGTAAATTGCTTTTCAAAAAAAAGTTCCTTTTATAGAAAAGCTATGAATCCAAATCTAACCAAACAAATAATAATTAGCATATCTAAATAAGTTATTATGGTACATAAGTAATTAGAATAATTTAAAAAATTGGTATCAACCCAATAACGATAGGTTCTAAACTTTTTTTTTATTGCAAAGGAAGCTAAAGTTTGAGGAACAGGGAGCGAAAATTTGCTTCACAGTTCAATGTAATGAAGGCTCGAATCCCATATGTCTATGTTGACATCGCTTTTCATACCCCTTGAGGGAAATTAACATTCCAATCACTTTTAATAAATATTTGAACTCTTGTTGACCAAGTCGACGAAAAGTAATCATGTACTCTTTAGAAGAACACATACTCGAATTCAGAAAAAATTTAGGGGAAAAATACCCAAAGCAGCCATATTGGCTTTACACTTACTTGCAAAACAACTATTTACGAAATTTAACTTAAAGAAAGGTTTAACCAATACACCTCATTAAATCATCTTTTGGGGTCACACACACACTAATTGATATAATTAATCAAATACTACTTCTATGAACAATCATCATGTCATTCAATACAAAATTTACCATGATAACAACGATCAACATGACTCAACCTCAAGATCATTGGTGCAATCAACATACAAATTCTTGCTAAAAGAAAACATAACAAGAGTTGAAATCAAAACTTGAAAATTAAGATTCAATGGTAGATTTTCTACCTTTGCAACTTTGCTTTGGGGAGAAATTGGACTCTTTGCAAAAAAAAATATAAGTTTCTTTAATATCAACTCTAAGAACACCACTTTCTCTAAAAGCTCTCTCTTTTTCTCTCTTTCTTCTCTCTTCTTTTCTTCCAGCAACAAAAAATGTCACAATTGAAACCCACTTTCACGTTTTCTTAAAGGGAGATTCCCCTATTCCAAAATCCCATCATTTGAAAGCATTAAGGGCAATTTTGTCATTTTACCTTTAATAATGTCTAAAAGTCAACCCTTCTCTATCACAAATTTTTGTGTGGGTCCCATGTATTTCATCAATCACTCATTAAATATTTATTCTCGATTTTTACAAGATTAGTTATTTTCACCTAGTAGGGTCCAGAAATTATACCTCAGTATCTTTAACGTTATCTACAACTTAACAACTAAGGGCATTTTAGTAATTGCACACAAAACCTATAAATATTATATATGCGTGTTAAATTCTTTGTCGTGTTTCTCAGGATATTAAATGTGTTAAGCATGCAGAATTCTAGGAAAAATACTTACGTTAAAGGCAGTAAAAATCAACTTTAATTTTAACGCCAAGGATATTACACTACTACTCAATTCCTAAGGGAACATCACTTTCCAGCATTTCGTTGATCAAGTTAGTGAGGGATGACCCTTTTCAAGCCCACAACTTAGTCCCTAAGGGGACAATCTAATTCTTTGAGCCCATGGCTCTTTTCCTAAGGGGTAGCTCTTATTTGGCTTGTCCGCATAAGCCCATGGCTCCATTCCTCAAAGGAATGCCTTTTTAGGACCATGGCCTATAAAAACCATATTTTCCTCCTCATTGAGGAAAGGCTTATAGCCTTGAGCCTATGCCTTCACCACCTTTCCCTAGTGGCATGTGGCTCCCTTCCAAGGATTTTCCTAATGATTGAGAATGTTGAACCCAGGGCTCAAGAAGGATGTGGCGCCGCATCCTTCCCCTTTGAGGTGCTCCCCCACTATACAATCAAAACCCTAAGGTCTTGGTGGGGGAGAACACTTTGGGCATTTTAAAAGAGAAGGAGAAAGAGAGAAAAGTTTGGCAACTCTATTCTTCTTCACCAAAACACTTCACCGAATAACTACAGATGGTAAGGTGAGGACAATCTTAGTGAGCTCCCTAGCTTTATGAACCTAAGAAGTACATGGGTCTAATTCTTTTATGGGGATATGTAGGAAACCCTATAGGTCTAGCCTCTAACACAACAATAAACCACTTGTTCTTCCAGTTCTTTATTTTCTAGGTTAACAGCCCTTATTTCCTATATTTTCCAGGCTTACGGCCCCTGTTCTTCCTCTGTTCATTTACTCATCATGCTCTTCTTCACGTTCAAGACCTATGGCCCTCATCTCAAATTTGCTGCCTTTAGATTCCTTAATAAATCTAGGTTGTACCCACCTTTGGCCCAAACACAGGATCTTAATTGAGGGTTTTCCTTGCCTAAAGCATTAAGTGTAAAATAATAATCATCCTTCATCCTTTCGGATGATGTGGAAAATGAACCCCCAAGATAAAAATTGATGAGTTTGCAACTCCCAATTTTCCCACAAATAAAATCTAGCACGCCTGGTGGGACATTGTTTAACTTGCATCTTTGACCCTGTGAAATCCCCTTGGGACAAGTTTTAGTGTTTCATTTGATTCGAACCATTGGTTCATGGAGAAACCCTTCGCTTCGAACCTTTTGTTTGGGTTGGAGAATATTTTCTTGATTCGAACCAACAGTTTCACCCTTTTGGACTTAAAGTCCTTTTGTAGCTTCTCTTAATTCGAACCGCTATGTGAAATTGAAGGAAACTCAGTCGATTCAAAGCACCTATTCGAATCGAAGAAGACTTAGTAGATTCGAATCACCTATTCAAATCGAAGAAAACTCAGTTGATTCGAACCATCCATTCGAATCGAAGAAAAATCAATTGTTTTGATCCATCAGTTTGAATCGAAGCAAATTCAATCGATTTGAACCACTTGTTCAAATCGAAGCAAATTTAGCCAATTCGAACCATTTGTTTGAATCAAAGAAAGCTTACTTGATTTGAACCATCCTTGATGAAAGTCCACCTAGTGTGGACCACTTGTTCGAATTAATGAAACCTTAACTTAATTTGGACCTAACGTTCAGCTCGTTTGGTGATCCGAACCAATGGTTCAATTTGATTTGGACTTACAATTCAATCAAATTTGAATCACTTGGTTCATCTTTGGCTCCCTTTCAATTCGAATCTATGGTCCAATACTTCAATCATTTCTGGACTTATGGTCCATCCCATCCGACTTTTTTCCTTTTTTCGTTTTCTAATCCAAACTTTGAGTTTGCCTTAATGATTCCTGCAATCCAACCCCGGTTAAACCATTTCAAGTTGGACCATGCTCATGATTAATATAATTGAACATTTTAAGCATTTTTCAAATAGTTGAATTGTTTAACAACACAATCTACTAAAGAAAGTCCTTTCTTATTAGGACTATGACAACCTTGCGATTCGTTGAACGTCATTCGAGCCCTCCTAGTTCAAGGTTGTGGCTTATGATCTCATGGGTCAGTTACTAAGAAATTTGGCGCGGGGGTCAAAGCCTACTTGTGCCATAGCACAGGCCATGCTAGCCACAAGAATGGGAATGTAAACACCCGCAAAGACATCAAAGGTAGTTAGTGGCGTAGGTTGCTTAGTGCCCATGAGCAACAAGTTTCTTGTCCTAGCCAACCTGAATGAAGAAAGGACGGTTGGGGCATCCATGCCTCATAAAACACACTTTCTCGTTTACGATTTTTCTTTGGAGAGAACTTGTACTCTTTGAAGAAAAATTATAATTCTTTCATGGATCTTCTAAATAAAACCCACACTTTCTCCTTCTATTTCTCTCATTTCTTTCTCTTTTTTTCACTAAAAGTGAGACACCAATCTCACTCACGCACACCTTAAATGGGTATTTTCCAACCTTTTCCAATTTTTCCCCTAGTCGTAAAATTAGCCTTTTGAAAACACCAAGAGCAATTGGGTCATTTAACTTACAAAAATATCTCACAAGTCAACCCTTTTCTACCAAAAATTTTGTGTGGGCCCCACATGACGCATCAATCACTTGGTAGATAGTTTTCGCTTGATAATTTCCATAATCAGGCGAAAAAAATACTATTTTGGAACCCAACTTTATTCCTGATTTCTACAAGACCAATTGTTTCCTTTTATTAGGGTTCAGAAAATTATAAGTCACCATCTCTACCGTTATTTATGGCTTAACAGTTAGGGGTGTTTTGATTGCACACGAGAAATGGAGAATTAGACAATTGAAATATTGAAATTCAAACTTTTTTACACACTGAAAATACAAATAAAGGAAAACAATGATGCCTTAACTTCTCTTAGATACTTCACTCAAAATGTTGCTATACTTTTTTCTCCTCTCTTTTCTTGGCTTTCTTTCTTATACTTTCTTACATTGCTACTTTCACTAGACTTTTCTTTGTAGGTGGTCTTAGAATTTCCACCCCTACCTTGACCGTGTTTGCGACCATGGCCTCGTCCTCATCCGCCTTGGAAACCTCTTCAATTTATCGAACTCACCTGACTTGTCAAAGCCTGCTTCGGACTTGAAATTGAAGCCTTTTTATTCATTTGTTGTTTGTGCGAGCTTAATGAACCCATCAACTTTTCAATTCTCATAGTTGATAGATCTTGCAATTCCTCGGTGGCAGCGATAACATAGTCAAACCTTTCGGTCAAAGATCACAACGATCTTTTTGACAACTCTAGTGTCTTCGAATTTGTTGCCGTTCACCCTTAATTGGCTCACCACAGATTGAACAAGGTCAAAATATGTTGAAATGCTTTCTAAGTCTTTCATACATAAAGACATGACATGACATTTGAGTGTTTGAAGTTGCACACATTTGACTCAATAGTTACCTTTGTAAGACTTGCAAAATGTCCCATGTGGTGTTTCTGGTTTTCACACTAGATATTTTTTCAAATATCGTTTCTTCTATGACTTAAAAATTTGCGTACAAGGCTTTATGATTCTTTTTTTGGATATCCACTAGTGCATCTTTTTCCTTCTCTTTCAGTGCGTCAAATGCTTTAGGTTTAGCTACTTTAGTGTAGCCATTCTCCACCAAGTTCCATAAATCTTGTGGTTTAAAGAACACCTTAAATTTTAAAGATCAATTGATAGAGTTTTTTCTATTGAATTTGGGTAGCCGCAGTTGAACTAAATTAGATGCCATATTTTGAATTAGCTCTAATACCAAATGTTGGAACCAAAAATTGAACCATTTTATAATAAAACAATACACCTCTCACATCAAGCTTTTCTCACACCTCTCACATCACCGGCACCTCTTATGTCTCTCACTCAAGGACACTTGCACACACAGCACATTCATGCATTTAATGTGTAGAAACAAAATATGAATTTGCATATCTTATATTAAATACATATCTTACTTTTGCATGCCTATGTCGGCAAAGATTGCCAAAGATCGTGATTTATTGCCAAAGATTGTGATTTCTATCTTTGGTCATAAATAGCACTGCACGCCAGATTGTATTGCCGCTCAAATATTTGTACATCATTTCATATATGCCTCATTATCCACACATAGCATCTATAAATTTAAAGATTCATTTTATATTATTTTAATAATTTCTCCTCCTCCCCTTCTATGCATCATGTAGTCGTAATTGATATTTAATTTTGGTTGCAACATGATTGCTAGACTTTGATTTGATGTTCACTTGATTCATTTTACCTTTGCATATACACGACTCCACCTCTCTATCGTCTGTCGTAGAGCTCTTTCTCTCTCAAACTGATCTGATGTTGTTCACTCTCGAAGTGATGACCTATCATCGGGAACTGCAATTCATATTCGACTCTCTCTCGGTAAATCCCACTTTCTCCTTTTGTGTGAAATTGTGAATTCCCGTTTCTTTTCCCGTTTGTTTCAGTCCCAACTATAATCAATTCTGATCATGAAAATGTAAATTGAGGATTAGTTCTCTACTATATATGGAGACTACTCCAATTCTTAGTAAATATAGTTTTGTCGGTTTGAAAAACTTTCATTTACAAATATGAGTTTGCTGAAATGATTGCTAAATTATTACAAATGCAACATCTATGTAAGAATACTATTCTTGAGCTTTTAAATTTGATGTAATGAGTGAGAAGTTCGTAATCAAATGAGTGAGAATATTTGAATTTGCTAAAAAATTTATTGAGTGTATAACCAAACAAGAGATTGGGAATGAGAACTCTCGTTCCCATTCCCTCGATCCAAATAGGTCCTAAAAGCCAATTGGTAGGTTAGAATGAAAATTGGGTGGAAAGGAAATGAC
This sequence comes from Santalum album, assembly GCA_034195605.1. Taxonomy (NCBI): domain Eukaryota; kingdom Viridiplantae; phylum Streptophyta; class Magnoliopsida; order Santalales; family Santalaceae; genus Santalum; species Santalum album. Next base: position 6,207,858 of record CM067262.1, read on the forward strand.
TTGGGAACGAGAGTGACATAGGGATGAAAATTATTTTTACATTAGCTTCCCATGTATCGCTTCACAAAGGAATGAATTACTTCATTTGGTGCATAGTAATTACTTCATTTGGTACATAGTAATGACAATGGGAATGGAATGGATTTTTATGTCAATTGAGTAATATATTCTCAAAGCAAAATAATCACAAATTATCGGTATTCTATTTATTATTATTATCATTATAAGGAAACTTTTTTATTACTGTTACAATAATTTGAAACGAAAATAGGGACATGACTTACGAAAATAGCAAAGCAATCAAGACTCCAAAAATCCATGAACATTGCAAGAAAATACATTCACTTTCATTAAAGTAGAATTTAAATAGCAAAATAATTAATAAGCAAATCTACGAACATTAAAAAAATCAAAAGCAAGATAATAGTGTTCACCCTATCTCCTCTTAAAATCTAAATAAGAATCATAATATATTGGTCAAGTCATCAATGCTTTGACCCACTCCTCATTGTCATGAATCGAATATAAAGCATCAGTTAGCTCATGATTTTGTACAATTTTAGTCTTTGCTTCATGACATTCCATCATAGTCAATCCGGACATCCCTAACATGACATTGTTCATGTTCACCCTCTTTTCATGAATCAGCCCATCACTTCCAAATGATTATCTAAACACTTTTGAAACCTCTCTAACTTCTCCACTAATAATTAATGCAGCTACTTTCATGCCTTCGAATAAGTCAATATATTTTCTAAACTTTTATATTTTTGACATGATAAATCTTCATCATCCAATGATGGCGGTGGAAGCGAAAATGTCAAAGCATCGATATCTTCAATGCCATCAACCTCATTCCTCCCTTCCTCCTTATCCATCTCCTCAATAATATTAGTAGGGATCTAAACATTTGCACCTATAGCATGGTCTATCTCAAGTACAATCTGCAGCTCTTCGTAGTGTGGAAAGGACTTGTGAGTAAAATGACATGTGTCCTTGTGGCTTTGCATGTAATATTAAGTTAAATTCAACATACTTGTAACAATACATATATATATATATATATATTGAGAGGGAAAATTATGCCTGTAAATATGCATCCCATATTGTTTTTGGAGTTGTAATAGTTTTCATCTCATAATCATAGCGAAATCCATTTGTATTAGGCCTGGTCAACATATCATGGACAATATTAAATCTTTCTTCAATGTTTTAACTCGAGACTAAATATGCGAATTTTTTTCAACCTCGAACCTTGTAAACTTACTTCCAATGCTTTCTCTAGCACCCCTAAATAACCAGCCTTGAAGCCATTATCAGCTTGATGTGTGCTAGAATTAACCAAGTTTAATAGTGCAGTAACAAGTCCAGCATTTTCATGTAGAGTCCAAGGTCCTTTATTCTTCCCCAGACCTTTTTTAAACGTTTGTGATGAATTCATGCTTAATAACAGTTAGTATTACAATATAAGATAATAAAATTTCGTTCAATACTTTATTGCAATAAACATAAGATAATCCAACAATTGTAAATGATCACATATTTTGTAATCTCTCTACTTGCTCTCAGTATGTTAAATATTTCATTAACAAGTTTAATCTAAAAGTTGTCCAAAAAGTTGATGTCTCAACTCTTGTAATCAGGTCATCAACATCAACATCTGTTGCTTCCTCTTCTTGTAACTCGAGCTCCGAGGGATCAAACTACATTTCTTGCTTTATAAAATTATGAAGAAAACAACAAGCAAGTGTAATTCGATTTGTTGTTTTTATTGGATAGAAAGAATGACTTTTACCAATAGCCTATTTCATCTTCAATAGTCCAAAACACAAATCCATCACATTCCAGGCAAAAGGTTGTTTCATATTAAAACATTCTTCGTTTGTTGTAGGTTGATGCCTTTGTTTCCAGTCATTTAGATGATAACACTGACCCTTGTAAAGTGCAAGATATCCCTTGCAGTTTTTATATCCAGTGTCAGCAAGATAGTACATAACCTGGTATCCATTCTTTCATTAATATAAATTTACTTACTAAATTAATTTGCATTATTCTTACTAAGATGAACTATCAAGCCATTCTGCCTTTTAATTGCATTTTGAAGTATTATCCCATCAGATGCTGACCACTCCCAACCTGTTAACACATAAATAAATTGCATATTTGGTGCACAAACTCCCAATACATTTAGAGCAATTTCATTATTCCTCATTCTATATTTGGCCTTGTCCACTAATGTTACCTTTACCCTTATATATGTCCTATCTAAAGCTCCTAAACAACCCTTAAACAATTTCTACATCCAATTAGTTGAATCTTCCAAGTATTGACTCAAGTTTCTTAAGCAAGTCATGTTTAAGCCTTAGTATAGCATTTAAAGCATTGTTAAAATGTCTGCTAATAGTTTCTCCGAATCGTTGAAATCTGAATTTTACCACTAAATTTTTAACATGTTGGGCAAGTATATGCAATGAAATTGCCACTTGTTCATCGACTAGAACACTATTTGTCGGTTGCGATTTGCCATTTGTTTGAAGCACACAACATAATTAGACAAAAGCTTGGCTATCCATTCTTAATTGCTCCAAAAAAATCGTGTCGCTCTCATAAACTAGCTTTCGTGTATATTCCTCCTTGAGTAGAAATCATTTTCATAGAATCGCCTCAAGCCTAAATTTCTATCATATCTCTCTATGACCAAGAACAATATGCAAAAGACCTAATTCACAAGTTGCATTACATTTCACAACATTGCAAACATCGCAGAAGTCCTTCGCCTCCTTATCAATTTTATTGTCAACAAACTTAAATGAGTCATTACTGTATAGCCATACAATCATGAAATAAAAATAAAATCATATAAGCTTTATTATTATAAACAAGTGCCGCAACTCTAGTGTGCATATATCCACACTAAAACTTATAAATTTGATTGGGTTTGCAAGCATAAGACAAAATTAGACCCCAAAATTAAAAGATCACAGCCTGATACCAATAGAAAAATAAATTGCATCAAGGATTGAATAAAAAAGTATTAAAACAGAAGATAAAGGGAAATGTAGGGTACCTCTTTTTATCAATTGAAGGAAGAGGAGTAGAGCTATCGTTGAAGAATGAGATGTAATTGTGATAACTGGAGGGAGACACCATGAAAGTGTGACAAAATCAACGGTAAAGGGAAACAACAACGTTAGAGGGAGAGAGGAGCGTCATGAGCAAAATAGGGGAGAAAAGAAATTCTCTTTGTTTATGTACAAATTAGGGTTGGAGGATATTTTGGTAATAATTTCATTCCAAAGCCCTTGGGAATGAGTTGATACCTGGCAGGGTTGGGAGAACGGATTTTACCAATTTCATGAGAATGAGATTAATGGGTCACCAAATGTGGGGATGAGAATGAGCTTAGGAATGAGTCATTCCATTGCTGGGCCATTATGGCTCACCAAACATGTTCTAAGTTCCACTTGCTCATGTAATGTTCCATGCTGACTTATTTGTTGGTGATTGCGTTTCTAGACAAACTCAAGACTGCTTTGATGCTTAAGGGTTGCCTTCAAGCTTCTTTGTTGATTAAGATATGTTCATTTTCTTTTGAGAAATAATATTAGTATATTTAGGAATTATCATTGATTTTGCATATTGGCTCAAGGATAGGGTGTCGTGGATTGTGGCAGCATATAAGTCTAAACTCATAGTTAACGCATGAGCTCGGCCCCTAATTAACATCACTCTATTAAAATTCATATCTATTCATCCATAAATAACACGCCATTTCGAATTCAAACTTGCAATGAGACTCATATATGTTTTTTCTCATATTAAATCTACTATGATCTAGATTGCAGCAAACATTTCTCACCGATATTCAATAGCATGGTCTCTTTCGAAAGAAGTAATGTCCAATTTGACCGCCTGAATAGGATAAATAAAGATTAAAAATTAAACCTAATATATGGACAATATAACTATCAACTTGATATAATTATTACCCTGCCTAGTGTTTGAAGCCCAATAAAATACATAATAGGACTACATTCTACAAATCCTATTTAGTGTTTGGTGTTTGTCAAGATAAGATTAAATAATGGTTCTTTTACATTTTTTTTGGCAACAATTTAAAATTTTTTAACATATTAACAAATTTGAAAATATTGGATAAATATTTCCAAAGATTCAAAAAAAATTAGCAATTTTAAAAAATCCAATGATTTGAAAAAAAAATTATAATTATTTTTTTAAAAAAAACTTAAAGAATATTTATAGGAACCATTATAGGGAAAAAAATCTGGTTAAATTTGCAATGTTTATCTGTGATACCCGTAAATTTCCATTTAATCTTAATTTGAATAAGTGGTAAATATAAAACTGAAAACAGATAGATTGGTGTGTTGTTTGTGTTGAATGAAGAATTGAGATGATAAAATGACGTAACCGAAAGGTCAAAAATAATTCAAGGTTGGCAACTATGGTGAAAAGTAGGATATATAGATGCGTGACACGAAATTGCCTATACATGCATGTAGCAAACGTGGGAGTGGATATTATATACGTGTGAACTATACCAAAATAGCATAATGTATGTCGAATTAATATAATATAATGGATGTTATATTAATATATTATATTATATTATATTATATTATATTACATTACATTAAAAGTTAAGATAAGTGAGCAAAGAACTTAACTATTAAGTTACCCCTAGTCGGCTATATGTATATATATATATATTATATTCATTAAATAGTTGGAACACTCGTGTTCTGACAGCAAGCAGAAAAAAGTAAGAAAGAAAAGAAGGAAAAAAAACGAGAAGTGGATGAGGAGAGTGGGCTTTGGGGGGCGTGAAATGGAGGCAGTGCAAGATGCTATGGGTTGAACTTTACAATATATATACACAAGTACATCTTCAAGGCTGCAGAGAGAGCTGGAGATAGAAGACAAAAGGAAAGAAATAGAATGAGACTGAACCGAGAGGAAAAGGAAAGTAAAAAAAAAAAAAGGAAGAAACGTGAGGAGCAGTAGGTTAAAAGGGGGAATAGGCTAATCCCAACTTTGTGATCAATTCAGGTAAGGATAATCCATTCTTTGTAAGGGAAAATCTATTCTTTTACATGAGATTTGTTCTTTTACGAGATATTTTAGTTTTTTTTGTTGAAATGTCTCAATTTTCCTTGATTATAATTGAACCTATCAATATTTGGTTCTTATTTGCTGTTTCAAGCATTATTTGGCATGTTTATTTTGATTTGTTTGTCAAGATTGTAGTTATACTTGTTATTTGAGCCTGATTCGTTGATTTGACTGCGATTGGATATAACTATTTGAACCCATTAACCCAATTATTGCCATTATAATTGTTGAAATCCTAAACGTTATTTTGAACGTGGTTTAACCTATTTGTTTGGCTCTGCTTGTTATATTGATTGTTGAATGTTGCGTTTGAACCTGTTGATTAAGATGAATAACCGCGAAAGTGGGAATGGGAGACTTCGTGCTTAGGTTAATGCCCGTATGAGCCGTAATGGCTGGTTGGCAGGCCCCGATACATTGAGTAGACCCCGTGCTTGGGTTTATGTATAAAAGTTGGACCTTGTGTCTGGGTATGAACAGACACACCGTTTATGACTTTATGGGTCTCTCAGTGGTTGATGGTTCGAGTAAAACTATGTTGAATTTGTTGTGATGAACTTTCTTGAACGTGCACCTGATTAATTATCCCTTACTGAGTATTCATTCACACTAACCCTTGTTGGTTTGAACCTTTTCTAGGTGGATCCTGTACGAACGTGCCGTACGAGAGTGGTGGTGGTGGTAAGGGTTGAAGGGCCATTAGTAGTTAAACTTTTATGCGTTTGGTCGTTTTAAACTCCCGTTGGGGTTGTGATTAATTCTGTAATACAGTATTAAGTGTGTTGTTTATTGTTCCACTTTTGTGCTAATAGTAAAGAACCATTTAGTGGACGATGGATGAGTGCACCTTTGTACACCTGTTCAGTATATGAAAGGTGGGGGTGTCACATTATCACAGATAAAAAACATTCAAATTCACATTAAAATTAAAAAGAAAAAACTGAAAATATTATTACTTTTGAATAAGTAAATCTGTTCATTTTTGGGCAAATCTACTGATATGCGCTCGTTGTGGCAGAGTATATTTAATCATGAAAATAGAAAAAATAAGTAAGCAAATTGGACAAACAAATCTTCAATTTTTTTTCTAGGAAGAAAAAATCGATTAAAAGAGACAAACAACTCTCCCTCTCTACTATCAGAAAAAACTTGGGATGAATTGTAGTTTATTTCTATCAATCAATCCTTATCAAATAGATAATGTCCCAAATGCCCACCCTTAGTTTGCTGCAACACAACAATAGATTAACAATAATGGGGATAATATTTTAATTTAAATACAAAAGAAGTTACCCATTTTCTTTCAACCACTCAAATTAATTTCTTCAAAATATATTTTCAGTGTTTAGTAATTTTAGTTTCATATCAATATGTAATTTTGTTTCTTATCTTCATTTATTTTCACTCAATCAAGAATTTAGTAACTGTTAGTAAATCAGATATATCTATATATCAGATATGTACACATATTACCAAATACATAAACGACTTTTAGATTTGTGTACGTTTGATTACTTTGACGATGAAGCAAAAGCATCACATGAGCGAATCCTCATTTCTAGGGTTGTAGATGAGAATGAGAAGTTGAAGAAAGAAAGATCTTATATTGTCCTATTTTTTGCCAGCATCAAAACCCATGAAGCTTAATTAATGGCCACTACTTATCGAGTAAGTTAATAGTTATAAATTATCTTACTAAATGAGTAAAAGATCATTGAATTAATGCTAGAAACTTATTTTCTAAGTTGTAGAATTTAAAAAATTGGTTTTGAAAGTGGATTGAAGTACCCTTTAAATCTCTCATAAGTTTGTCTCGATCTACATCACTTTTACGGCCACAATACATAGTTTCATCTCTTTACTCGTAGGTCCACACATATGAAGCATTACTCCTTTTGTGTGCATGTCAGGCAGTTACTTCATTGATATTATTATATATATATATATATATATATATATATATAATTTCCATTTAAATTCGTTTGGTAGTATATCACTTTTGGGAGCAACTAGTAGGCTTTTCTTTAAATTCTTTTCTTTCACCAGTCACTAGGCATGAGGTGATATCTCATTTTTTGTGCCCGTGTTGTCTTATCAATTTTATTTCTCCTTTATTGATAAATAAATTATTATTTAATGTACAGAGTTATGGAATGCATCTATTCCATGTCATTAAGCCATTCTTTATTCTTGTGAGGATTTTTAAAAGGAATTTGCCCCTTTATCGATAAATCATCTTGTAATATACATAAATATGGGAAGGCCCAGTTTTTTATATACATATGGTTGATTATACAATCGAGGCTCGGTTTCTTGAATGTTATATATGTGCAATTATTTATCAATTATTTTAAGTATGATAACATATTTTTAGTAATATCATAATTAATTATAGGAATGGCTTCCAATGATGTCATTAGAGCAATATGGAGGGATCTAATTTTATTAAAGAACTTCTTAAATGTCTGCAAAAAAAAGGCTTCAAATGGGGGTAAAAGTAGAGGTAGTTTAAATGAGGAGTCATGGGATAGAATCACTACAAGATTTAGGGAGGAAAAAAATATGAACATTTGCCATAAGCAATTAAGAACCTATAAAATTATTTTAAAAAATGTATTATATATATGCAAGAATGATAAGAAAGACAGGTCATCATTGTGATATTACGATGAATATATGGAATTAGAGTGAAGAAGAATGGGATAGATGTATAAAGGTATATTCTTTTTTCTCAATGAATTGTTAGGAACTTTAGAGGGACGTGCAGTTGGTATTTAAACATTATAATGATATATTATAGGCAGTTCCAAATGCAAAATAACTTTGGTTTGCTAGTTTACTATACATAGAAGAGATTAAAGGATTGTCAATCTAGTTTAATCTTCTGAAGTACATGTTGAGATTGAATCTGATTCTCCCTCAATTTCTTCACCAGGATTGCACTACATCAAAGTACTAAAAATCCTAAAAAAGAGAAACAAGACAAACTTGATGGCCAATTAACTACTGTTTTTAAAACTTTAGAATAGTCAAATGGACTAATTATTGAGGAGTGCAACAATATTTTGTATAAAATATAAAAGTTGGAAATGCATGACGAGTTATACCTTGTTGCAAGTACCATCTTCTGTGAAAGTGAGACACATATGGATCAATGGATAATGCTCAACAAAAAGCAAGAGGAGGCTAGGAAAACTTGAATAAAAACGAATAGGAAAAAAATTAGGAATTCTTTTTTTTTCTTTAAAGAAAAAGGTTAAGATTAGTTCTAGCATTGGTTTATTTATTATGATTCAAGATGAAGATTATTTTGTATTGGTATCTTTAATTCTACGCAACTTTGAAGGGAACAAGATATTATATGCTCATAGATACATGGATTCTGATTTTGTGGGTAGCTCGAATCGTAGGAAATCTAAATTAGGTTTATATTTTCATGATGGTAGGAGATGCAGTATATTGGTAGAGTTCAAAATAGAAGTTGATGGCATTTTTCACCATACAAGTAGAATTTGTAGCATGTTTAATGCAGGAATTTCATTCAGGAGTTGACAAATTTGACTTTGTTTCTACGCACATCCAGTTGTTCTGTGATAGTAATTTGATTGTATTATTTATTAGCAATAATAAAAGTATCGTAAGGGTTGAACACATGGAGGTCAAGTTTTTGACCTAAAGGAGAAAGTTAGAGATAATGCCTTTAAAGTAGATCATATGAACGCAGATAATAATATCATGAACTCACTTACTAAAGATCTTCTCCCAATTGTCTTTCAAAGACATGTAAGTAGTTTTAGTTCAAAGCATCATGAGATGTGTATGTTTAGTCGGAGTTATTTTTCGACCATAATTTGTATTTTTATCATTTGTATTCTTTACCACTGAATATTGGGAGATAGTTATATGTTTGATTTTTTGTATTTTATTCTATTTATAATGTAGAATTTCCGGATTTTGATGCTTTTGTCCTAATATATTTGCACATCTTATATACCAAGTAAATAGTTTCATAATGAAGTCTATTTTGGTTAGAGCTCCCCAATTTAAAGAATGTTAGATAATTTTTTTGTGGGCCCATGTTATTGGGTTTTATTTTGGTTAAAACCCAACTATTACTATTTGGTCAATAAAGTAAGACTAAAAGACTTAAGTTAATTAGATGTGAACTAGCTAACATGTGCGTAGGGTCGACTACTAATGTTTTCATGAGTGGTCATTAACCTCATTCATTTAATTACATACGTTAGATCCTCGCTTTAATAGGTTTTAACATACCACACACATAAAGTTAAGGCATTTCTCAGAGAGAATAACCAAGTTGGAGTCTCACTGAGCCAGTGTTTGGGGATTCAGAATAAAAGATCAAGCAAAAATAACCTTCGAATTCCTACTGCAACTCTCGATCTTTCTTTTGATAGTAGATTCCACAGGATAGTACTTATTAGTTCTAATATGTTTTAAGTGTTTATTATATCATAAAATTGATCTTGGCATATATTATGATTTTACATTAAGATAACATGTTCCCTACAAAAAGGGAGTGGTCTCGTTGATTGTGAATCTAGTGACGGATAAGGTGGACAAAAGGTTGGAGGAAGTGGTTCCGAAACGTTGAGATGGTGAGGGCAGTAGATGACAATTTGGAGCCTTTATTGATGGGACAAGGATATTGTAATACCCCATAAATTCCATTTAATTTTTAATTTGAGATCGTGGAAAAATATGAGGCTGAAATGTATAAACGAGTGTAAATAAGTATATAATAATATATATAATTATTTAAATGCTAAGGCGAGTGCAATTATATGGACTCGTGGGAGTAGTTATGGAATATATATATATATATATATATATATATATATATATATATGCTATTTTATATAATGTTATATTATATTATAATAAGATATTTTATAATATAATATATTAAGTTAAGATAAGAAGGAGAGGAGGAACATGAGAGAGAGAGAGAGAAAGAGATAAAGAAAGAGAGAGAGAGAGAGGGTAGTGCGTGAAGGAAAAAAAAAGAAAGGGACGTGACATTATATAATATAAAACTATATATATATATAACTGTGGCGGCTGGCGGTGGCAAAAGAAAATATAATATAATATATATATATATATAATATAATATAAAACAATAGGTTGAGAGAGAGACTATAATTGAATATATATAAGGCTGATAAGTGGATTGTGTGGACAAATGACACGTGTACGTTACACTATAATTATACGTTGTATATAATTTAAATATAATATAACATATAGAATAATACAATATAATATATATATATATATATATATATATATAGTGTGTGTGGGGGCCGAGCTTAGTGACAAGCACTAAGTCGGCCGAGCTTATTTGTATGTATTATATATATATAAAATAGATGGTGCGTGGGAGGGAGAGGGAGGAAGGAAAAAAAAAATAGAAAAAAAATAAGAGATGGGGATGTGACTAATATAATAATATATTATGATATAATATTTTATAGTTATTATATTGTTAAATTTTAAAGCCTAGGAAGCAGTGGGCGATTGGTTTTATATATTATATATGAAGGAAGAAAAGAGAACCAAACAGAAGTGGAGAGAAGAAGGAAAGAGAGCCGAGAGCTACGCAGAGGAGGAAGAAAGAGGAGAAAAAAAAAAAAGAGAGCAGAAACGTCGAGCTGCCGAAGGAAAAAAAAAGAAAAAATAAATCTTGACCCTGCAATCAATCCAGGTAAGGGGCAATCTAGTTTTTATAAGGAAAAATCTATTTCTTAAGATTTGTTTGTTTCAAGAATTTCTATCCTTTTATTGAAATAGTTTGATTCCTATTGATTTTGTTGAATCTAATGATATTTGAATCATATTTACTGTTTCAGGCATTTTTCTGAAATGTCCATATTGATTTGTTCGTCCGATTTGTAGATATGCGTATTATTTGAGCTTGAACCATTGATTTGGCTATAAGTGGGAATAATTGTTTGGTCTCACTAACCCAATTATTATTGTTATAATTGTTGAGATCCTAAGCATTGTTTTGAACGTAGTTGGACCTATTTATTTGGTCCCACTTGTTATATTGGTTGATAAATGTTGTGTTTGAACCTGTTGACTGAGATGAACAACCGCGTAAGCGGGAATGGGAGACCCCGTGCTTGGGTTAATGCACATATGAGCTGTTAAGGCTAGTTGACGGGCCCCGATACGTTGAGTAGACCCCGTACTTGGGTTAAAGCATAAATGTTGGACCCTGTGTTTGGGTTTGAACAGACGCACTGTTCATGATCCTTTGGGTCTCTCCCTGGTTGAAGGTTCGAGCTAATCTATGTTGAATTTATTGTGTTGACCTTTCCTGAGCATATTTTGACTGATTATTCTTTACTGGGTGTTCATTCACACTTACCCTTGTCAGTTGATCATTTTCAGGTAAACTCTTTAAAGATGAGCAGTATGTAAGTGGTGGCGGCGACAAGGGGGAAGGCGTTGCCAATAGTTAAACATTTAAGTTTTTATAGTTTTAAGTTATCTTTTGAGTTGTAATGTAACCTGTAATATGGTTTTGGGCGGGTTGTACCGGTCCCACTTTGGTGTTAGTATTCGGGAATCATTTAGTAGATGATGGATAAGTGCACCCTGGTACACCTATTTGGAGTAAGAAAGGTGGGGGTGTCACAAATATCTTGCTGACAAGAGTGTCATTGTAAGTGCATCTTCAAGTGGCTCCTAAAGATGTCATTGTGTTCCATTTGCTGCCACACTCTATTGGCTCCACCACCATGATCTTCTCTTCCCAATTGTTCAAGTTCAACTGTTCTATCGAGGCTTTGTACTGTATATTTCTTACTATTTTTTTTTTGCTGTTTTGAATGTGAAGGATTGGAATTTAATTTGGATTAATTGAGGTGTTGAGAATGTAATTACGAGATGATTGACATGCAATTTTAAGAGAAGCTTTTGTATTGGCGATAAGAATGCAATGCTAAATAGTTTTGTTCAATATTTAATGTTTTTCTTTTAATAAACTTCCAAAAGAATTCCTTTTTCTTTTCTAACTTATTTGTAATAACCAGAAACCTTAGGGATTGTTTTGTAAATATTTATTACTAACTAATTATCTTTCCACCTATCATCTTAATATAAGGATAGTGTGTGGGGGAGGGGACATGTGTCACTTTTAAGTGACCCAAAGAGAGTTATGGCTAGGGTTGAAACATATAAGGGGTGGGGTGTCCCCTTGATTAGGCACATATGTACTCATCAATGTTGATGGGACACATATGTGTCTATCTCTTTCTCTCTCTCTTTTGCTGCCTATAAATGGGCACAACAACCCCCTAGAGACAGCACCAGACCAGGAAAGAAAAAAAGAAAGAAACAAGAAATCCTAAAAGTAGTCTAAAGAGGAAGGAGAGTCATAATCCCAAGGTTGTGGCGGTATCACTTTCCCTTTTGCTTTTTGTTTGGCATTTATTTGTTGTGCTACATGTATGTGATACTTCACACACTATTTAAATGGAAAGGAAGTAATTGCTGGACCATCTCCAAAAGGGAGAGTTGCCGGAAAGCTTTTACCAATTCTAAAAGTGATGTTTTCATGCTTTAATTACTGTTTAAAGTTTTCAAATCTAGGGTTTTGGGGTCTAAACACTGCTAGAAGTTGTTAAAACTTTGATTTCAAGGACTAGGTTCGGAATGGCAAATCTATCCAGCTACTATATGGGCAAAATGGAGTCGTTTTGCCTTTATTTTGACGATAAGGTGGCTGTAAAGTTTTGTTGACTCCAGAAATAATGTTTGATATGTTAACCTTGGTTTAAAACCACAAAATCTGGGAGAAAAGGGTATCCAGCACTGTTGGGTTTTCCTTTTCTCAAAATCAATTATTTTAAAGTATGGATCTCACAAAGGTGTAATTGTTTTGCTACCTATTTGTTGTTTTGGTAAAAACAACCCTAAATCGATAAAAGTTAAGTTACAAGGACTCAGTAGCAGCATTAAGCCACTGCTGCTCTGCTAAAACAAGTCATCTTGTCCTAGTATTGAACCTAAACAGCCTTGATGGTAAGCCTTAAGCTAGGAAAGCACAACAGTAGACCCAAGCCACTGTTGTTTTATAAAACATAGCCATTTTGCCCTATATAATTGTCGTTCGGGGCAAAACAGCCCTAAAAACTGTGGGTTCAAGCTAATATTTTCAACGCAATGACTTAAAGTTTGTTGTTTCAAAGCACCTTGATTTTCTCCAAGAATTATTTATTTTATATAGATAAAACACTCAAAGATCAGTTCTTGATTCTTTTAAGTTGGAGATGTTCAACATATCTTCCTTTCCTAGTGTTGTTGTTGTCTCCTTGGTAGCTAATCTCTCCATGAGATGTATTGCTTGGCCGTACTTGTCTTTATCATCATAAAGACATTTGTTTGTTAATATTACTTGTTGTTTGATCCTTTAAAACCATTGTGGAGTTATTGTTGTGTGTGCCAACTACCAAGATGAACGATTGCCTATGGGGAAACTGTTGAGGCTCGTGCTTAGCGAAAGAAGCACACCTATGCTTAAAGAGGCCATCTGTGGATCCACTAGACATTATAAGGGGGACTGTGGCTCAGGTCCTAAGAAGTGAGTAAAACAGTTTCTAGTCGTTTGAAACTACGATGGTATCACTTGGCTCGGTAGTTGGATATTTGTTGCTTTTGTGTAGCGCTCTCGCTTGTTAATGCTTTATTGTAATTGTTCTCTAAATTGTTGAGTTATTATATCCCTTGTTCGGATATGACCTGGTTGGATTTGCTTGTTTGACCTACTGAGTGTTCTTTTTCACTCACTCCCTGTGTTGTTTGATCCCTACTAGGAATAATCTCTAAAGGGGAGCCCATTGTAAGTAATCAGTCTAAGGATAAAAGCATGGCTTATGCTTAAATGGGTCAATCACTTAGCAACTCACTTAAACTTTGGGTGGTCGACAAGGGATGATACGTGCGTTGTAGGATAGTGTGTTTGTGTCTTCACCAACCCTACGATCTTGTGAAAGGGTACGGGTGGGCTTTGTAATAATAGTCAAATCTAGATGATGGGATGTCTGACTCAACTTATTACTAAACTTGAGTGGTAGTCTTGTAGTCCCCGACACCTATTGTTTCCTTCAATCATCGGAAAGATGGGATGTCACACTATTTCTCTTCAAAAATTTCTTTTTTGAGAAATTTTATAAATGCCCTATATGCTTTAGAATTTTTTAGAATATTTTCACACTCACCCCTACACATTTCCATTTGCCTAATTGTGCTCGTCTCTCATATGTTTTGCAATAACTTAACACGCATTCAAAATTTGTAAAGCTATCTATAGCTGTCAATTTTCAAACAAATTTACTAAGTCAAAGGTCTTCATCTAAAGAGTAGAGAATCATTAAAATTTTGAATCGATGTAACCTTCTTACAGCTCATTCATCTTGATGAAGACTTTAGAAAGGAATTAGAATTTGGAAATTTTAAGGGACAACAATAGCTACACATGTCATAGTTTTTTTCTTTTTTCTTTTTTCGGGGGCATACAAAGAGAATTTCATAAATATAAGGAACTATAAAAACGAGGGTAGAGAGAAGTAGAAAAGAGTGCAGGAAACACATCCATATACACAAGAAGTCATAGATAACAGACGAAATGCAAAACTTAAAGGAGCAAATTAATAATAAAGCACAACACTAGTTGAATTCAACAATCTCAAAATAGTTGCTCGAATGTAAAATCATAAATCTATGCTTTAACTAAAGTATGAACTTAAGAACAATCATCTATATAGGCTACACAAGTTTAGGAATGAATTTTATAAGTGGCTCCAATGCAAAATAAAACAATACAGGAAAATAAAAGGGAAGGCAGAACCCATCCTTCAACTAAAGCATGAATCTTAAGAACAACATCAAGGAATACTCTTCCTAGTTGACAGTTTGCTAGTGGTTTGTTGTACCCAAGTAGCTGCATAATATCTAAATCACAAAAAAAATGCTGCCAAAATAGTTCCCTAATTTTCACGAACTTGAAATGAGTAGGAAAGAAATGATAGGCAAATGAATTCATAATTTTTCTCCCCTTTTCGACCTTTGGTAGGCGCAACTTATCTTTAGAGTAACACCGTTAGGAACAATGATATTTTCTCCCTTCCACTTCAAGTAATCAGTACGATTAAACTTGGTGAAGCCTTTATCGATAGCAATCCAATTGGAGAGGGTATGTTGTTCCCCAAAATGTGCAGTGAGAGGAGGGGAGGGTGAATCAGTAACAACTAAAAATTTGGCCCCTTTTTCCCTTTAGTATGCAACTAATCCCTTAGTTAATTTCTTTCCAAATGTCTTTAATTTTCTTGTTGCTTACTTTATTGTTTTTCATTAACAATTTATCAATAAGTTATGTCTTACTTGACTTATTTAATTATACATATACCAACATCTACAAGCATGCAATGAAAAGGTGATGTATGTGGTTCACTTTTGAAAGGAAGCTACGTCCACGATATGCAAGAGCTCACTATTCCTCTATGACAACTCAATATCACTTTCTTATGATGCTTTCTACAAGCTCACAATGCCTTTTCACATGAGCTCACACTTTGTTAGCTCATTTGCTAGGGTCTCACAAATGCACACACACTTACAGCTTCACTAGCCCAAGTTGTATACAAAAAAAGACAAATATAACCACATAATAGCCAACTAGGTGCTCAATTGGGTCTTCCCCCTAGTGGCCGGCCTTACAAATAAGCTTCCTCTAGGTCGATCACTTCAACCCTAGAGGAAAACAATTCAAAGTTTACAACTCACACATCACCATACACTTGAATGGATAACACTCATCCTCACAACATACAAAGTTAAAAGGGGTGTGGAGAGAATATACCATCCACTAGGTGAAAATCGTGCCAAGGACGCTTGAGAAAGATGAGTAGCCACCTCTCCTTTGCCCCACTAACTAGCACCACAATCTAGGTTACCAAAAGCTCAATGAACATAATGCTCCACCAAACCCATAAGCACCAACTTTCATGGATCCTTGCAAAGTGATACGTATCACTTTTCCCATCTATTGCATGAAAAGAAAATCACTCTAATTGGGTGTTCTTTTAAGAGGGAGGATGAGAATCAAAAGTAAAAGTTCTCTTTTTTTGCTTCAATGGCATTCACATATTTTTTGAGCGAGGTGGAGAACAAGACTGCTTTTTGTTACAATTCTCTCTCATGGAATTACCCACTACAACCCACTTTACCCATTTCTCTTGCAAGCACATTAATGAAAGTGTAATCTCCACCTTCCATTTCATCTATGGCTATTAAATCATTTATACTTTCAAATAGGTCCTTGTACATAGAAATTTTTCTCCAACAAAAGATACCTTTACTATTCCATTTTTGGCACCTTTTACATTCCAATATTACATAAACCCCCCAAACACTCCATTTGTTTTGATTCATTATCTAGTTAATCTCATTACTACATGTAATGATACAATTTGGTCCTTAATTGGTCAAACAAGATCCAAATGAAATGTGCCAACATTCATTGATCAATTTTGACTTTAAGAAAACTTATCTTTGACCCTATAATTAGCATAAGCTTAAGTGGTGTGCCACATCGTCCAAGGACACAACCAAATGACAACTAGGTGTCACGTCACCAAAATGAGTCCCACTGTATGAAGTGTATGGACAATCAACATCAATGGTTAAGGTCAACAGTAAAAGCCAATGGTTAGCTATACGGACTTTTACGGCTTCAACTATCTTAAAGACCTTGGTCTCCTCTATAACTTCTTCAACTAGAGCTAAGGCCAATTCTGCCTCTAAACTTGTGTTTTGACCATTTGCAAGATCTAATATTGCATCTTTACCTCAAATTTCATATATAGAGTGTGTTAACATGCACCATGGATGTCATTAGTAAGTATGCCAACACTGATGTATGTCCAAAATATCAATGCATGAGGTTCCAACAATAATAACCCAACTTGCACTTCCTAGAGGCTCAGTAGAGTTCTCCAAGAATGCATGAAGAAAGCGAGAAATGTGGAGAAATGGGTTTTGAAAGAGTCATTTTGTGTATATCGTGATAAAACAAAAAAAATGATATTTTGTTAGGAGACACAGGATAATATATTAACATTATAAATTTGTTATTGTAGGGTGTATTAAATGTCCATGAGCATGCTCCATTGTATACTAGTTTGGGGTCCCCAATATGACATCATGGACAACGGTAAGCAATTTGACAATCGAAGCTTCCAGGCCTTTTACGTTGATTTAAAAATCCAAAACCAATACACCTCAACCCTTCACTCCCAATCCTACAACCTAGCTAAAGTTATGAACCGAACCATCTGATGAACACCTAGAAGGGGGTTAGTAAGTGATTGTACAGAAACAAAACCCCCAAAAAACATAACCTTCAAACTAAGAGAGCAATTAAAGCAATATTCAAAATAGTTTTCAATAGAGTTTACCAATGTTTACTAGTGTTGCAAACTACTGTAAAGACGGAAAATAAACAAATCACAAGCTACTTCTCTTTTTTAAGGCAACTACATGTTGCTATTGGACCATACACTATAGGCCAATTTCATGTAGTGAAAGACATAGTACGAAAATTTAGCTTGCAATCTAAACCCCTCTTATCTCCAAGGTCAAAAGGTCAAAAAGCCTTTACAACTAAGTCAACTCCTAAGTTGATCCCCTTTTATCTCCAAGGCCAACAGGTCATGAACGCCTATAAACAAGAAACCAGGAACATAATATATTAGAAACTAATGTTCAAGTGTCGGTTATATATCAAAATATGAAGCACAGAATTTCATCAAAAAGATTAAATGAAAATCACTTGTTTGAATAAAAAACAATTAAGCTTGGCAATGAAACGATCTCACTAACACGGAAATGAGATTTCAAAATTCAAGACAGGATCAGATTTCAGATTTCCTTGAAGCAATTTGCAAACGGCTTAGGCTCAACAAGGAATTATTTAACTTAAAGATTATCAAAATATGCAAGGCTTGAAATTATATCTTACCCAAACGATTTGCCAAAGTACTTATATGGTTTTTCTCCAACGGTAACTTGCAAAAGAATGGAAAGAAAAATATTTGCAAGACAAAAATCCCTTGATTTCATTTACAAGAGGAGTCAATTGAGATTTGGGAATTTTATAAAAGCTTAAAGTTCCTTTTGAAAATATGATGCATAAAAGATGTATAATTGAAGTTCAAGGCTCACAAAATTACCTAGCAAAAATAGAAGGATATTCTTGAATATGATTTGCTCCAACAATTCTCACAGCCCAAAATCTTCTCTTGAAAAGTCTCCATTGTTTCCTTAATAAATTCACGAAATACTCTTTCCAATGTATAAAAGGTATCAGTCTAGTAGGAGTGATGTTCTACTTTATAGTTATAAGATTCTTTTTCCCAAATATCCTACAAAATAAATCTATAAACAATTTTCGTCATATCAAACACTAATAGTATGGAACAAAGTTTTGCCAACGTAAAACCAGTATGCGAGTTGCACAACACATGTGCCAACACTATAAAATAAAAGATCTTCTCTTTCCAATCCCTGATTTTCTCCAACAATTTCTTCACATTAATTGCACATGCTCTTCTCTCCAACTTAAGCTTTGACAGCACAAGTATCTCAAATATATACCTTTTAAAATATAAGGCAAGATAAAGATCTTCATCTTAAATTACATGATTTGCTCAACAAACTACAAAAGATCTTCTTCCCGCCTCTGGAGCTTCTTCTTTTCGCGACTAGGCGAAGTGGTTCTACTATTCACGCATGACTTTCCGGTGTATCGTCAGCTTATCTAGTCGGTCGACTGGTTTTTCCCCTTGGGTCTCCAGGTTGTTTGGCGGTGGGTTTCGTTTCCATCATTGGTTATAGCTTTTTATTGGGTTCCTGAGGTGCAACAGTGGCACTCTTTGTCTGAGAGTTGGCTATGGCTTCTCTTACTAAAAAAGCGACACCTAGTTGGGGAAGCTTTGAGGATGAGGAGGTGCTAGACAAACTAATTCTCTAAGGCTGCAGTTAGAGCCAGGGACAGTCTCATACTCGTGGGCTTAGTAAAACACCTCAAAAATCGTGGCTTGAGCTTGTGAAATCAAATGGCAAAGGCTATGCTCTTTCTTACGTTCCCCCAATGGTGTGGTGGGAGGTAGGCCTCTTATCTTGCAACAATGGATGCCTATAATTGAGCTAGTTCTGGGTAAGCATAACTAGCTTCCTCTGTGGATACGATTGAAAAATTTTGTTCTTGCCCTATGGTCTGTTCTAGGGCTAAGTGAGCTTGCAAGTGCTATTGGGAAGCACTTCATGTGGATCAACAGACTGAAAAGATGCAAAGGCTTTCTTTTGCCTGGGGTATGTGTTGGGGTGGATGTTTAGCCTATTATCAACAGTTTTGATATTGTAATGGATGATACAAAGCGACTCATTCAAGTTGAGTATGAATTAAAGCCAGTGTTTGGCCCCACACCCCTTCTGGAGGTGCAGGTCCCTGGTGAACCTATGGTGAGCCAGCTGATGCAGGGGGCCAAACTCAACATGGCAATATACCCCAACAGGCTACTATTGGGGGTACCAATGGTCGGACAGCAATGGGCAATAAATAAGAAAAAAGACATACTTCTTCATTTGCAAGTGGAGAGTGATGCTTTGTTATGTGTTGATTTGAATGCTGCAGGTGAATTCGGTGGAATTGGGAGCTTCAACAGTTCTAATATGGAGAAGGAGAAAAAGACTCTCTCGTACAGTGACACCGCCAGTGACTACGGAGGTGAGTAGGAGTATGAAGAAGAAAGTTAATTAGAAGTCTTGGTTTAAATGGTTAGCTAAAGGTGACCTCGGTACCAAATTTTTTCAACATTTCGTTAATCAAAGGCACCTTCAGAAAATAATTCTTTCAATTCAAAACACCCAGTGGAGTATTCTGCAGGATGCAGGGGAGACCGGCAACGGGAGTCGTTCCTTGTTCTGGTTTGATAAGTGGCATTTGGCTAGCCCCCAGTACAAGTTGGTTTCTAACAGAGATATCTATAGTTCTGAGATTGTTCAGAAAAGCTTTGTTGCAGTGGAATGGAGTTTGGCCTCCATCATTTGAAGCTATGGGCAACTGGGTGAGAATTCCACTAGTTCTAGAGGCTATGAGCAGTGACACTCCTTGCTGGAATGGACATCCCTCTAGTCAGTTCTCTAATGGTGCAGCTTGGAAGGTAATTCACAGGAGAGGTCAGGCTCAGCCTTCGGCTCCTTTCATCTGGTATAAGCACCTTATCCCAAGGCAATCTTTTTTCTTGTGGGTCGCTGCTTGACAGAGACTTCAGACACAAGAGAAGCTTGCTAGACACCAACGAGTCCCTGGTGCACTTTGTGGCTTTTGTCACCACTGCCCGGACTAAATGGACCATCTGTATTTCAATTGTGCAGTGACTTCTAGGCTGGTTATTTGCAGGGCTGAAATGTGTAATGTTGCTTGCGCCTGGCCTGTTCCTTAAAGCGCATGTCAAGGACTGCGAGAAACACTTGGGTTCGGCGTAGTTGGGGGCTTCTTTCGACAATGTTCGGTTAGCCCCTTCTATTGGTGCTCTGTTGTGTTTCGTTGGGGCTCTTCCAAGCCCTTGGCTTTCTTGGGTGTGCTGTGCCGATTTCTGATTGTAAATTTTCTATGATGTTTTTCCCTGTTTTCTCTGTGCCTTGTGTGACACTTGTATGCGTTGTCCACCTTGAGTTGATGTTTATGTGCATAATTAATAACGATGATAAGTACAAAAATAAACTAATAGATTATTAATAAACCGGTCAAACCTATATCCAACCCAAAAAGTCTACCACATCTAGGCTTTCAGAAAATAAATTGTTAAATTATTAAATTTAAGCTCATTCCTGTCATTTCAAATGATTGGCTGTGTTTTTGACGGTGCAATTTATCTTTAGATATTGCGAATCTTGAATTCAAATATAATATAAATCAGTTATTATGAAATAGAAGGGAGGTAAAAATAACAAATCGGAAACAATTGCGTTTAATTAGAAAAAGAAACACACATACAAAATGGAAACAATTAGCTGTAAAAATTCAAGGAAAAAAAAAAGGATCATATAATTTTAAAACAAAAAAAAAAAGAAACAGAAAAGGAATTAGAAATAGGAAGTCTGAGAAAATAGGCATTTTAGGGTTACCGTTACTCTCTGTTTCTCTCTCTCTCTCTATGTGCATTTATTTTCCCCTCTAATTTTAACTCACTTCGTAAACAAAGAACGAAAAAAAAGAAAAAACAGAGTAAAGAAAGTGAGAGAGAGATTCACCGAGAAGCAGTTCGATCATCATCTCCGCCGCGTGAGCTCCCACGACTTCGCCTCCTCCGGCAGCGGTGCCCTCCTCATCAAGTTTACCCGAGTCCTCTGGCGCTGCTAGTACGCCGACGACGGCGAAAGCCGCGATCTCGACAACGAGGCCGAATCGCTGCTACAACCCCGATCGATCCGCCGAGGTACGCCGACACCGGAATCGATCCCCGTTCCTGGAGCGATTCGGGGTCTCCGGGGCCGATCAGAGGGAGATGGTGAAGGGATCGGCGCGAATGTCGAGGAGGGAGAAGGGCGCGGTCATCTGGCAACGAATCAAGGGTACGATAGGGTGGAGGAGATGGTTGTCTGGCGGCGGAACCGGAGGGGGAATGGGTGGAGGACCTCGGCAACGAATCAAGGGATGTTTTGATCAAATATAATAGGAGAGCATATAAATTTAACAAGTTCACAATTGAATTCAATTTTTTTATTTCATTCTTTTCGTATTCTTAGCAGTACAAAAATGAAAAGAAGGTCCAGCTTCAAATTGTTCAAGAATTATGGCAAAAAATTATGGCGTCGAGTTTATCGACCTTAAACAAAAGAAAAAGGGAAAAAGAAGGAAAGTTAGGAATCTCTGTGTACTAATAGTTTAACTAATTTGGCATATACAAACCAAAAAAAACACCGCAAAGAGAGAGAGATGTTCACAGACAAGCTGTTTGAGCACAGCCTCCGCCGTGCCAAGCCGTACGATTACCTCTGCGCCGACTTCGGACCTCTTCCGTCATCGCCGCCTCCGTCCATCCTCGTCAAGGTCGATCGCCTCCTCTGGCACTGCTACCGCTCTGACGAGGGTGAAAACTGTTGTATTATTTATGTGGGTTTTTCTCTCACATCGAAAACCATATGAAAGGGGAACGAGGAGAGAGCCTATAAAAGAAAGGCTCCTCCTCCCCTCCTACTCATCCCATCCCATTTTCTTCTCCTCCTTTGTAATATTTTTCTATAGTAGAGTTTTCTCTTCTTGCCCGTGGTTTTTTCCCGAAAAGGTTTTCCACGTAAATTTCTGTGTCCATTTTATTTCCAATTTCCTTTATTTGCTGTTTGCTCTATTTGGTCGGGGTTTTATTACCCAACAGTGGTATCAGAGTAGGTTTTTCCAAAGTATACTCTATGGTTGCAGCATAGTCTGATCTTCCACATCAGAAAAGAAAAATTCCATAGGGAGCTGTTCGCGGGGTTAGGGTGTTAATATCTACTTATTGTATGCTCTGTGATTGCCACTTTTAAGTAGGTCCTTCACATCAGAAAATAAGTTAGATATTGGTGTTTCATCCTACGGAGGTGCTGCAGAAATTATATTGAAGGACTGCTTAAATATATCATCACTATTTACGTGCTTGATCTTCCTTCGGGTATTCTGGAAAGATATATTGGGTGATTAGGTGCATGTCTAAGGAAAATTTTGTCCAACGAGTCTGGTACTTAAGTGGACCGTTTATGTCCCTCCAGTCTTTCCTAGAATTTTCCTGGTGCACTTTAATTTAACAATATACTAGTTGAAGGTAACCCAATGAGACACTTCTCACCTGAAATAGTGGGAGCTATTCTATATTCAACAATAGTTCGTGATAGAAGCAATGACAGCAAAGGTTGATATCGCCAAATTTGACGCTACAAAATTTTCGCTATAGAAATTGAAGATGAGGGCATCATTGGTAAAAGATAATTGCCTAGAGGCCATCAGTGCTTGGTCGGCGGAGATCACGGATGACAGAAAGTGGAAAAGGATAATGCAATGGCCCTTTCAAATTTGCATCTAGCCCTATCGGATGATATCTTATCGGAACTAGAAGAGAAGAAAACTACTAAAGAGGTTTGGGATCACTTCATCAGATTATATGAAGCCAAGTCACTTCACAACAAAATTTTCTTGAAGAGAAAGTTGTATACCTTACGGATGTTGGAATTTACATCGGCTACAGAGCATTTACATACTTTGACCTCGTTATGTTCTCAACTTTCAACGTTGGGACATACGGTTTCGCCACAGGAACGTGCTGAGATTTTACTCCAAAGTCTCCCAGATTCATATGACCAAATCATCATCAATTTGACTAATAATATTCTCACGGATATTTTGGTTTTCGATGATGTTGCTGCTTCGATTCTGGAGGAAGAAAATCGACGGAAAAACAGGAAAGATAGACAGGCAAGCACAAAACAAGCAGAAGCTTTGTATATAACCCGAGGAAGGTCAATGGAACGTGATTCCAGTGGGAGTCACAAACAAGGGAAGTCAAAATCGAAGGGTAAGAAGAATCTCAAATGCTTCAATTGCGGCAAGAGGGGACACTTCAAAAGTGAGTGTCGATTCAAAGGTGTAGACAAGGCAGAAACATCTCAAAAGTGCGTCACCGAAGCTAATATTCTATACAGCAAAGCAGCAACAGTATTCAAGGATATATCGAAACTCACTGATGCTTGGATATTGGATTCAGGAGCAACATGGCATATGACCTATCGTAGTGATTGGTTTCACACTTATGAACCTATCTCTGCAGGATCTGTGTACATGGGAAATGATCATTCCTTGGAGATTACTGGAATTGGCACCATCAAATTGAAGATGTACGATGATATGGTACACACTATTCAAAATGTGCGACATGTGAAGGGCTTAAAAAAGAATCTATTGTCTTTGGGACAATTAGATGAAATTGGATGCAATACCAGCATCCAAAATGGAATGATGAGGATCGTCAAAGGAGCGCTAGTTGTGATGAAAGCTTAAAGGATTGCAGCGAATTTGTATAGACTTATGGGAGAGACTCACTTGGAGGCAGAGGCTTTTGTGGCATCGACCAATTCTGCTAAAGAGACAAAGAAGTGGCATCAAAAATTTGGCCACATGTCAGAGCAAGGGTTGAAAGTACTTGCTGAACGGAAACTATTCCCGGGCCTCACAAAGGTTTCATTACCCTTTTGTGAGCATTGTGTTACAAGTAAGCAGCATAGATTAAAGTTCACTGCATCTGATTCTAGAACTAAAAATATTCTAGAATCAGTTCATTCTAATGTATGGCAAGCACCGGTTATATCTCTGGGAGGAGCAAGGTACTTTGTATCCTTTATCGATGACTATTCCAAAAGATGCTGGGTGTACCCTATCAAAAAGAAGTCAGATGTGTTTTCAGTTTTCAAGGTATACAAAGCGCAAATTGAACAAGAAACAGGGAGGAAGATCAACTGCATCAGGATGGACAATGGCGGAGGATATACGGCGGATGACTTCGTTGATTTTTGTAATCAAGAAAGCATCAAGAGACAACTTACGGTGGCGTACACTCCTCAACAGAATGGAGTGACGAAGCGGATGAATAGAACTCTACTCGAAAAAACTAGAGCCATGCTAAGAATTGCAAATATGGCAAAGTCATTTTGGGCAGAAGCTGTGAACACCGCTTGCTATGTGATTAATCGATCACCAACAAGATCAATTGATCTAAAATCACTGATGGAGATGTGGACTGGTAATCCAGTTGATTATTCACGCTTGCACACATTTGGGAGTCGAGTGTTCGTGATGTACAATCCCCAAGAAGTTTCGAAACTGGATCCAAAATCCAGAAAGTGTAGATTCTTGGGATATGCTGATGGAGTAAAGGGGTATCGACTATGGGATCCCACTGCCCACAAGGTCGTCATCAGCAGGGACGTCATATTTGCAGAAGATAAACTACAAAAGAAAGATGTAGATAGCACATCGATGGAAGTTCCTGAGACTACAATAATTCAGGAATAAGAAAAGCCTGAACAAGGAGTTTCTTCTGGAGCAATACCAGAACACGAGGAACAAGGACCAGCTGAGTCTGAAACTATAGAAGTTCGACGGTTAACTCGTGAGAAACACAAACCAGCCTGGCAGTCTGATTACATTGTGGAGGGCAATATTGCATACTGTCTTCGAATAGAAGATAGGGAGCCATCAACATTTAAAGAAGTGATTAAAAGCTCAGAAGCGTCACTTTGGATAACAGCAATGCAAGAAGAAATTGAAGCCCTTCATAAGAATAAGACATGGGAGCTCGTACCATTACCGCACGGGAGGAAGCCTATTGGTAACAAATGGGTTTATAAGGTCAAACGAAACAGTGATGATCAGATAGAGCGGTATCGTGCAAGGCTTGTAATAAATGGATATGCTCAGAAAGAAGGTGTTGATTTTACTGAAATCTTTTCACCCGTGGTTCAATTTACTACTGTTCGGATAGTTCTGGCGTTATGTGCTACACTTGATCTACATCTTGAGCAATTAGATGTGAAAACTGCATTACTTCATGGAAATCTTGAAGAAGAAATTTATATGCTCCAACCAGATGGTTTTGAAGAACCAGAGAAAAAAAAACTTGGTTTGCAGGTTAAACAAATCTCTATACGGCTTAAAACAGGCGCCGAGATGTTGGTATAAGAGATTTGATTCTTTTATATTGAGCCTTGGATACAACAGACTTAGTTCAGACCCTTGTGCGTATTACAAGAGGTTTAGTGTTGATGATTTTATTATATTACTGTTGTATGTTGATGATATGTTGGTATCAGGCCCCAACAAAGATCGTATCGAAGAACTAAAGGCTCAGTTGGCTAAGGAGTTTGAAATGAAGGATTCAGGACCAGCAAACAAGATTCTAGGGATGCAAACTCACCGAGACAGAAATAACAGGAAGATTTGGCTATCTCAAAAGAACTACTTGAAGAAAATCTTGCATCGCTTCAATATGCAAGATTGTAAGTCAATCTCTACCCCGCTTCCTGTTAATTTTAAGTTATCCTCAAGTATGTGTCCTAGCAACGAAGCAGAGAAGATAGAGATGTCTCGAGTGCCATATGCATCAGCAGTGGGGAGTTTGATGTTTTCCATGGTATGTACGAAACCAGACATTACACATACAGTGGGAGTGGTTAGTTGATACATGGCAAATCCTGGTCGAGAGCATTGGAATTTGGTAAAGAGAATCCTAAGATATGTCAAAGGAACCTTGGATGCTGCTCTATGTTACGAAGGATCTGAATTTACTGTCAGAGGATATGTTGATTCTGATTATGCAGGTGATCTTGATAAAAGGAAATCCACTACAGGCTATGTGTTTACAATTGCAAGAGGAGCTGTGAGCTGGGTATCTAAACTACAGACAGTTGTGGCATTGTCTACAACAGAAGTTGAGTATATGGCAGCTACACAAGCTTGTAAAGAAGCAATCTGGATAAGAAGATTCATGGAAGAACTTGGGCACAAACAAGAGAAGATTCTCTTGCACTGTGATAGTCAGAATGCCTTGCACATTGCAAGGAATCCAGCTTTTCATTCCAGGACAAAACACATAGGAGTACAATATCATTTTGTTCGTGAAGTGGTGGAAGACGAGAGTGTGGATCTACAAAAAATTCACACAAAAGACAACCTAGCAGATGCACTGATAAAGGCAATCAACACTGACAAATTCACTTGGTGCAGATCCTTGTATGGCTTGGCGGAAACGTAAACGGCATGGTTGTGGCAAGATAGAGAAGGTGTGGAGATTGTTTGATTCTCAATCAAATCTCTAAGTGAGAGAATGTTGTACTATTCATGTGGGTTTTTCTCCCACATCGAAAACCATATGAAAGGGGAGGGGGGAGAGAGCCTATAAAAGAAAGGCTCCTCCTCCCCTCCTACTCATCCCATCCCATTTTCTTCTCCTCCTTTGTAATATTCTTCTATAGTAGAGTTTTCTCTTCTTGCCCGTGGTTTTTTCCCAAAAGGGTTTTCCATGTAAATTTCTGTATCCATTTTATTTCCAATTTCCTTTATTTGCTGTTTGCTCTATTCGGTCGGGGTTTTATTATCCAACAAAAGCCACAAGCTCGACGACCCTAGTGACCTCAACTATGACGACGAGGAAGAAGCAGCGCAACTGCGGCCACCCAAACGCTTCCCCCGGTCCCCGGAGTCGCTCCGCGGCACGATCCTTTCGCTCCTCTCCCCCTTCCTTGAGCGGTTCCGGACCCAGAGGCCGACCTCGACGAGATGGCGTGGGGCGCAGCGCTACGGGCTTGAAGAAAAAAAGGCGCGGTTGTGCTGGCTGTGAGCATGGTGACCACGGAGGTGTACGAGATGGAGGAGATGGTGTTTTTTCCTGTACTGGCAAAGGGGGAATCGGTGGAGGACGATCGGGACGAGTGGGTTCTGTTGACCCAAGGCTCCGTGGATTTGATTTTGATGATGCCAAACTTGTATTAATAATATATCTCCATGAAGTTTATTTTTATTTTCAGCATATATTTTATAATGGAATGTTGTGGAAAATTTGAAGATCAAGATTTGTGGAAGATTTTATAGGATATTATTGTAAGTCTATTTCTCAAAATATTGGATAGATTTTCATGTTGCTCAAAATAAAATAATTTTATTCTCTTCAACGGTTTGGTTTTTCAAAATTCGAAAACTTTCTTTAAGTGTTTATTCTTGAAAAACATATTTGGAAAGTTTTAGAGAAAGAATATTTTCTGGAATATAGCCTTGAGTGAATTTGAATTCAAATAACTTCATAGATACATAAATTTGATTGAAATATTTTACACAGATTTTATCTTGGAAGATTTCATTCAAAGGCTATATACATTTCTTTATATAAGAGGCAGCAGCACTACTTTGAAAAATAACAAGAACATACGCAAGAACTGTTTTACTCTCTACAAGTGTTCAAACACTCTTTTCATATTCAAACGTCTACACATTTGAAAAGAGACTTCTGCAAGGTGCTGCATTTGAATTTCCTGCTGACTTTGATTTCAAAAAGGGCTAAAAGTCTTACTTATACTGCAGGAATTGTCGTGTGAATTGAATTTCTTAAATCTAGTTTTCACACTTGGTTTTTCAGAAACGTTTGAACTGTTTGAACTATTCTGTTTTCTAAAAAATCTATTTACAGTTGTTTGAAAAGTATTTTTGAGCAACTTTGATGTCTGCTATCATTTTCAGAGGCTATCCAATACATTGAGAAGTGGACAGTAGCTCTACTTGTATTTGGGTAGGTTTGAACACAGCTTGACAATTTGGTCAAGGCTGGTGTTCTAGGAAGTTGTTTACTCGCTTTCTTGCCTTACAATAAGAAAGGTTTTGAGGCTTGTTTGTCACTTTCTTGCTTTAAAAGAAGAAAGGGTGATTTTGTAAGGGTTATTTGTTCCTGAACCCGCAAAAGGAACTTGGTTATAGTGTGATCCCAAGGGAGCAGTGGGTTGTGCTTGGCAGAGTGGACATAGCTTCAAGTTGAAATGAACCACTATAAATTCTGTGTTCTTCACTTTCCAGCTCCGTTTAAACTGTTTGATATTATTTATTCAAACTCATTTGCAGTGATAGAATTGTTCAAATAGTGGTGTTTAAACCATTGTTCAAACCTGCGTTCGAACTATCTGTTCAAACTATTGTTTAAACTGTGTTGTTCAAACTAGTGTTCGAACCTTTTGTTCAAACTAATTAATTGTTCGAACTGTACTGTCTATATTTAAATTATTATTTTATATTCCGCATCTAATCTTGGGTGATTGTAAGAGCTTGTCGTAAAAAATTTTCAAGAAGCATCCTATTCACCCCCTCTAGGCTGCTCAACAGGTTCCAAGCGTGGAGACAGTGAGAGTCCCCCGGGGGGGGGGGTGTCCGATTTGCTGTTAGCAGCGGGGAGTGTCCAATTTGCTGTTGGCAACGGGGAGTGTCTAATTTGCTTGGTGGAGATTCTGGCGGGGTCGATGGCGGCGAGGTTGTCGTACTCGCATGTGTACCACAGCGGATATATCTTCGAGTGGCTCATGAAGACCCGGTCATGTCCCATATGCCGCTTCTCTCTGTTGCCTCCGCCGTCATCATGATCTTCTTCTTCTTCTTTTCCTTCTCAGTTGTCGTTTTGTTAAAGGATGGAAATAGTTTCTCTAGTTCTTTATATTTTTGTTTGTGGTGCCGTGAATGTGAGGGAATAATTTTTTTTTTCTTTTTTGGTAAATAAAAATTTTATTAAACCAAAACTGAACAAGGCCAAAGCCAATAGATTACAATGGGGTACAACCTAAAAGCGAAGAAAAACAAAGATACAAGAGAAAACAAAGCAGCTTGCTGCACACCACCAAGGTGTCTCAACAATGTACAAGGGCAACAAGAAAAAACAATAACAAAAGACCAAATAGGCCACAAAACTAATCAAAAACCAACAACAGCAAATCCCACAAACGCTGGCAGCTTAAGTTTTCATCCGTCTGAGTCATGCGAGTAAGAGAGCAAGCCTTATCACGCACCACCTTTAGAATGAGATTCTTAATCATAATAGCACTAAAGACTTTATTCCTGAAAATTATATCATTTCTCCAAATCCAAATACTGTAACATAAAGCCGCAAAGGATATCCTAGCAATAATCTTAAATAGTTGATCACCCTTAAAATAAGTGGCCGCCCGAGCAAATTACTATTCCAATCCAAATTAGTCCAAGAAAGGCCACACCTCCCAGCCTACCAGGAAGCAAGGTTTGACGTGATAGCATAGTTAAAAAAAAAAAAAGATGATCCAAAGAATCCGAACAAAACTTACAAAAACCGCATAGAGCATTTTAAATCCGATGATGTCGAATGGGTTTATCCTGATTCTGAAGGCTTCTCCAAGCCGCCAACCAAAGGGAAAAAAGCATGCCTTGGCACCATTGAACAACCCTAAACAAGGGGGGCCCAAAACATCCCTGCAGCTTCCCTACAGATGTCCTCCCACGTAGCAGCCACCGTGAAGACCCTTGATGAGCTACCACCCCAACCGACGATGTCTAAATGCCCAACTTCCAAAACTAGCCAGCTCCCCAGGTTCAAAAACTCCAGGCAACGAGACCAGCACCTATCAGAATATGTCTCTGTCCGAAACGTAGTGCAATTAAGACCAATGTCAGAACAGAAAATGTCTCTATCCGAAACAGCCTTATACAATGGCCCAACACTACTCCAATTATTAAAACAAAATTTAATTGTCTCCCCATTTCCAATCTTCCATTGAATCATGATTTCCATAAGCGGCCTCAGTTTGAGCATGCTCCTCCAAGCCCACGATGCAAAAGTTGGCTCCCTTGCAACCCATAGGCTCCAAGATTTCGAGAAATTCGAGTGGACCCATTTGCACCAGAGGGCTTTTTATCAGTAATTAGGATTCATAAATGCTTCAACATGGCTGCCTTGTTGAGATCCTTCAGCCTACGAAAACCCAAACCACTTTCCTGCTTCGGGGTGTAGATGTCATGCCAAGCAACCTTAACCCCACCTTTGGCCAAGCTTGGGCCCTTCCACAGAAATTGTTTCAACACCTATTCAACCCTTAACAAAACAAACTGAGGTAGGAGGAAGACAACAAACCAGAAATTTTGGATCGACATAAGCATAGACCTGATAAGTTGAGCACGCCCCGCCATGGATAGGAAACGCTGGGTTTAGGATTTAGCTCGAGCCATAATCGTATTCACCAGCACATTGCACTCAACCTCAGATAATCTCTTGGTTATGATAGGGACACCAAATATTCAAAAAGAGCATCGTGACAAAATTCATGTAGTTCTTTTTAAAACGTGTTTTTGATCAAATAATAATATAAGATCATACTAATTTTACCATGTGACCACTTTCCGTGAAAGGTACATGAAGAATGTAAATATAGTATTACCCTTCTAATTTTGATTTGTTGACGGATTGAATGTTTAAGAGAAGATTAACTCACAATTTTGATGGTGAATATGTTTAATAATTTTGTTCATTCAATATTTCTTGTTTTATAATGTCCAAAACATCAAATTGCCCCTTGTACTTTGGCTTAGTTACTAATCCCTAAACTTTAAAACCAAACGTTTTGCTCCATAATTTTTTGTTGTTGTGGATGTGAAAGATTAGGATTTTAATTTTGGTTAATTGAGGGATTGAGAATGTAATTCTAACATAACATGCAATTTCTTTGGTTTTTTTTTTTTTTAACAAGAAGCAGGGACGGGAGATGGGGGAGTAGAACCTTGGATCTAATTCACGTTCTATTTTTAAACATGAGTGCATTGACGTGATGCAAGAAAATTGATCTATGTGCCCTTTTTTCAGTAAGCATTAGACGGATGGTTCCTTTTTCAAATGATTATTTGGAAAATTTTTAATAAAAAAATTTATTTTAAAGTTTATAATTCAAAGAATATGATGGATAGTGTTTTTTCTTTTCCTTTTTTTTCACATTTTTCCATAATTTTTATAAATGGTCCCCTGTGCTTATTCTTTTCATTACTCATTCCACATAAAATAGAAGAACGGGGCAAGTTGATTTAAACCAAATTCAAAGTTAAAAGGTTCAAATTAAGGTGATTTATCATTTTAAACGTTTTCGTTATACAAATAGTTTAAGTAATAGGAAATTAGAAATGACCAGAACCACATAATTGATTTTAAAATATTCTCCCCTAATAGCCTCTTTCCGATTTATATTAACCTCATTCGTGTGATACCTCTAAATTTCTATTTGATTTTAATTTGAATAAGTAGTAAATTTAGGACTGATAAGTGGACTATGTGGACGAACGACACGTCATTTATATGGGCACGAGGCTAATTTGTAAGATAGTGATTTTACAGGTGTATATTGTATTAAAATTGTATATTGAGTATAATTTAAGTAAAGTTAAAGGTATACAGTAAAGCAAAGGAAAAAAAAAAAGAACGAGGAATAGGAGAGGAGGAACCGAGACCCGTGCCAGGGAAGAAGAAAAGAAGAAAAAAAAAAACGAGAAATGTCAAGCAGTTGGAAAAAAAAAAAAAACAATTGATCCCGACCCCGCGAGCTAACCAAGTAAGGGCAATCTAGTTTTTATAAGGGAAAATCTATTCCTATGCTCGAGATTTGTTCATTTCAGGGAATTTTAATCCTTTTATTGAAATAGCTTGATTCCTATTGATTTTAGTTGAATCTATTGATATTTGAGCCATATTTGCTGTTTCAAGCATTTTCTAACATGTCTATATTAATGTGTTCATCCGATTTGTGGTTGTACGTATTATTTGAGCCTAAACCGTTGATTTGGATGTGAGTGAAAATAACCGTTTGAACCCACTAATCCAATTATTGTTATTATAATTGTTTGAGATCCTAAACATTGATTTGAATGTGGTTGGACCTATTTTTTCTGTCCCACTTGTTATGTGGGTTGTTGAATGTTGTGCTTGAACCTGTTAACTAAGATGAACAACCGCGAAAGCAGGAATTGGAGACCCCGTGCTTGGGTTAATACACGTATGAGCCGTAATGGCCGGTTGATAGGCCTTAATACGTTGAGTAGACCCCGTGCTTGGGTTAATGCACAAATGTTAAACCTCGTGTCTGGGTTTGAACAAACGCACCATTCATGACCTTATGGGTCTCTCAGTGGTTGTTGCTTCGTGCTGAAATATGTTGAATTTATTGTGTTGATCTTTCCTAAGCATATTTCTAACTGATTGTCCTTTACTGAGTGTTCATTCACACTCACCCTTATCAGTTGATCATTTTCAGGTAAATTTTTAAAAGACGAGCCGTACGTGGGGGGTGGTGACAACAAGGGAAAAGGGGTCTCCAATAGTTAAACATTTAAGTTTTTATAGTTTTAAGCTATCTTTCGGGATGTAATATATTCTGTAGTACGATTTTAAGTTACTGTACATGGTTCCACTTTTGTGTTAATGATCAGGAACTATTTAGTGGATGATGGATGAGTGCACCCCAGTGCATTTGTTGGTATGTAAAAGGTAGGGGTGTCATAGATTGGTATCAGAGCCTAGGTTTTTAGGTTCTGAAGACAATGAGAATGTTTGTGGACAGTTAGGTAAGAAGATATTTGGTTAGTTAGCCAATAGGTAGGTCCTAGTGAGGATGAGAGTGGGTGCCAAATCAACTTTACATTGTTATTAATTGGAGCCTTCTTCTTTTTCTAGATAGCAAACCAAGGTTCTCAAGGCTCAAATGGAAGCATCGTCTCAGTAGAGTCGGTGAACGGGCCAGTCTTCGAGCATCGGTTGCCCCCTCAAGCCCCCTTTGCATGACAAACCTACACATGAATTCTCCCACGAGTCTTAGGGGGGACTTGTATGTAGAAGCGTTGAGAAGAGAGGGCATCGAAGCCCAAGGGCGAAGAATGGAGGCTGAAGCTCATAAGCAATGGCAACAAAGGAACTATGAGCGGGCCGACTTCTGGGACCACATAGAGCACCTTGAACGCGAGGTGCAGAGGGAGCAATGACTCAGTGCGCACCAACTTCTGGAGTGCCAGCGCCAGGTGCGACGCGTGATCGAAGTGGTTAACGACGGCCGACAGAATAGACAGACGATAATCACATGTAATCTTCTCGACCGCCTTCTGCAAGAGTTGGAGTACAATTCGAATTACTTAGGTCCCTTTTGAGAACGAGCTTTTCCCCGTAGACTACCCATTTTTGCTTAAAAGGGAATCCTCACTTATTTTTGGTGTGTATATGTTCTGTTGAGGATCCCTTGTGTATAACCTGGCTTAAACATGGTTAATACTTTTGAGTGTGAGCGAGCTAGTAGTAAACGATGTGTAATAGTTACCTATAAACGGCTTGTGTAATAAATGTTGTTGTGTGTACTTTGATATTGTATCTTGTGATTATGTGGTGATCCTATATTGTGGGTGTTGTTTTGTTGACAGAATGGCACAGGAACAATCTCCTAGGGCATAGGTTCCACAAGAGAATGTGGATCCGCCTCCGGTTGAGAATCCGGTTAACAACGATCAAAATAAGGGAAGTGGTGACCAAAGTGGGATAGCTAGGGCCTTGATGCAGTTGGTTACATTGCTTTAAAGAAATATGGGATCCAGAAGGGAAGATAATGTGGAGTCACAAGGACGGGTAGTAAAAATGAATAACACGTTCAAGCAATTCAGGGAAATGAAACCTCCTGAGTTCAAAGGTGTTTATAATCGAAGCTAATAATTGGTTGCGTGAAATAGAAAAGATATTCGAGATAGCTGAGTGTAGTGAGAGGATGAAGGTATCGTATGCTACCATAATGTTAAAAGGTAAAGCCCAGAATTGGTGGATGTGAGGGGAGCCACTGAGCGTCAAGGGTCGAATGAAGGAGAGTTTATAACATGGGGTCAATTCAAAAAGCACTTTGAGGAGCAGTACTTCCCAAAAAGTGTTAGGAATCGAATGGAAACCAAATTCCTCAATTTAACGCAAGAAAGGCTGACGGTAGCTCAATACGCTGCTAAATTTAAGGAGTTTGCCAGGTTTGCGCCTCACCAAGTCAGTACTGAGGCACGAAAAGCAAAAAGATTTGAGGAAGGTCTAAAACCTTTGATCAGGACTCGACTCTCGGTGTTGCAACAAGAAAGGTACCCGGAACTGGTTGAGAAAGCTTTTATCGTGGAAAAAGACTGTGATAATTGGTTGCAAAGTAAAGAGAATAGGAAGAGGAAACTAGATGAGGGGAAAAGGGATCAGCGAGGGGGGAGGCCCGAATTCCCTCAGAGAAGAATTCAAGAACAGGGTCAAGAACAAAGAAGATTTGGGATGGTGCCAGTGTGTAACCGGTGTGGAAGACGACATGAGGGTGGCAACTGCTTGAAGGCGACTGGTGCATGTTACAATTGTGGCCAAGCTGGACGTTTGGCAAGAGATTGTCTGCGACCTCGAGGAGCCTGTTATGTGTCTGGGAAGCCAGGTCATCACGCAAAGGACTACCATGGCAAAAAGGAAGCTTCCGGAGGAAATAGAGACAGTAAACCCCAAAATACAATGGCTCGAGCGTTCAATATCAATGTCAAAGATGCAGAGGCATCTAATGAAATGGTGACAAATACTTTACCTATCCATGGTTATACTGCATATGTTTTATTTGACTCTGGTGCAACACATTCTTTTATGTCATATAACTTTGCGAGCAAATTTAATCATACCCCCTCACAATTAGATGGACACATATCCGTAAGACTCCCAAATGGGGAGATGATGATGCTACGCACATTATTAGGGGTTGCCCTGTAGGTATGGGGGACCATAATTTAATGGCCGACCTCATACTACTTAAACTTTGAGGATTTGATGTGGTGCTTGGCATGGACTGGCTTGGTTAACATCACACACAATTGGACTGTCGACAAAAAACCCTCCACTTTAGTCTCCCTAGGTGTGCGGATTTTATCTTCTATGAGAACCACACTAACCATTTCTCATATGTTATATCCACGCTTAAGGCACGACGATATCTTCAGAATGGGTGTATAGGATATCTGGCATATGTGGTGGATTCTCGGAAAGGCGGCTTGAACCCGAGCAAGTTGCCTGTGTGTAATGAATTTGTGGATGGATTTCCTGAGGATCTGCCAGGAATACCACCTGATAGGGAGGTTGAAGTCAGTAACGAATTGGTACCTGGAACGGCACCAATTGCCAAGGCGCCCTATAGGATGGATCCGATAGAATTAAAAAAGCTGAAAACTCAGCTACAAGAGTTGTTAGAGAAAAGGTTTATTCGGCATAGTGTTTCACCTTGGGGAGCTCCAGTATTGTTTGTAAAGAAGAAGGATGGCACCCTCCGAATGTGTATAAATTATCGAGAACTGAACAAAGTGACGATTAGGAATAAATATCCACTTCCTCAAGTGGATGATCTTTTTGACCAATTGCAAGGAGCGAAGCATTTCTCAAAGATTGATCACCAGCTAAAGGTCAAGGATGAGGATGTACCCAAAACTGCATTTCGAACTCTTTATAGGCATTATGAGTTTCTGGTTATGCCATTCGGTCTGATGAATGCACCCGCGGCCTTTATGGACATGATGAATCGAATTTTTTGAGACTACCTCGATAAGTTCATAATTGTATTCATTAATGACATACTTGTTTACTTGAATAGCATGGAGGAACATACACAACACCTACGAATGGTTTTGCAGACGTTAAAGACGAATCAGCTTTATGTCAAGTTTAGCAAGTGTGAATTTTGGCTAAGAGAGGTGCAATTTGTGGGGCATGTTATATTCAAAAAAGGTATTTCAGTGGACCCAAGTAAGGTAGAAGCTGTGGTGGCATGGGAGTGTCCAAAGAATGTGTCAGAAATCCAAAGTTTCTTGGGTTTAGCTGGTTATTATAAACGTTTTATACAGGATTTCGCAAGACTAGCTAACCCATTGACCCGGCTCACAAGAAAGAATGCGAAGTTTGACTAGTCGGAAAAACGCGCTAGAAGCTTCCAAGAACTGAAGGAAAGATTGGTTTCGACACTAGTCTTAGTCATGCCAAAAAGCAATGAAGACTTTGTAATCTATAGTGATACTTCATTAAAAGGATTAGGTTGTGTCCTGATACAACAAGGGAAAGTGATTGCCTATGCTTCTCGGCAACTAAAGAATTATGAGCAGAATTACCCGACACATGACTTAAAATTAGCAGCAGTGGTGTTCGCTTTAAAGATTTGGAGACACTATTTGTTTGGAGCTTCGTGTCAAATTTATACAGATCATAAGAGCTTGAAGCATATATTTACTCAAAAAGATTTAAACATGAGACAAAGGAGATGGTTGAAACTACTCAAAGACCATGACTGTACAATTCTTCACCACACAGGAAAGGCAAATGTAGTGGCTAATGCTTTAAGCCAGAAAAGTGCAGGGAATTTGGCTAATCTAATGACGCAGCAGCCCCAATTACTTCACCAATTGCAATCTCTAGAGATAGAAGTGAAACTATCGGCAGTGGGTGGAGCAAGCTTATACAACATTGAGTTACAACCTATTATCTTGACTCAGATCAAGGAGGCACAACTCCTTGACAAAGAGTTGCAAAAGTTTGTAATAAAGGTTAGGGAGGGAAAGACTAATGGCTTTAGAATCGACCAAGACGAAATACTTAAATCCAGAAATAGGATCTATGTACCCGTGGATCCAAATATTAAAAATGTTATCCTAACGGAAACTCACGGTACTGCGTATACTATACATCCTGGGGAGACGAAAATGTACAGAGACTTGCACTTGACTTTCTAACTTGCCAGCTGGTAAAAGTTGAACATCGGCGATCGTCGGGTTTATTACAACCTCTACTAATACCTGAGTGGAAGTGGGAACATATCACAATGGACTTTGTGGTTAGATTACCCCGCACAACAAAAGGGTTCAATGCCATATAGGTGGTAGTTGATCGATTGATGAAAACGGCGCATTTTCTGCCGATTAAAGTGGACCATAGTCTAAGCCGATTAGCTCAACCGTACATACAAGAGGTGGTACGATTGCATGGGGTACCAGTTACCATCGTCTCAGATCGAGACCCTCGTTTCACATCTAAGTTCTGGAAAAGTCTACAAACGGCCTTAGGAGCGAAGTTACCAATGAGTACTGCATTCCACCCACAGACGAACGGATAATCAGAAAGAACAATTCAAACTTTGGATGATATGCTTAGAACTTGTGTGCTAGATTTTAAAGGTGGTTGGGCTGAACACGTCGCTCTGATCGAGTTCGCCTATAAAATAATTACCATTCTAGTATCGGAATGGCACCATTCGAGGCATTGTATAGGAGGAAGTGTAGATCCCCGATTTGTTGGGAAGAAGTTGGACAGCGGAAAATATTTGGACCCGAGTTGATACAAATCACGATGGATAAGGTCAAAATTATTAAGAAGCATCTTCTAACAGCCCAAACCAGACAGAAAAGCTACAATGATCTTAAACGAAGGGATTTGGAGTTTGAAGTTGGAGATAGGGTGTTCCTCAAAGTCTCACCCTAGAAAGGAATAATGAGATTCAGAAAGAAAGGAAAGTTAACTTCGCGCTATGTTGGACCATTTGAAAATGTTGAAAGGATTGAACCAGTAGCGTATCGATTAGCACTCACCCCAAGCTTGGCCAATCCACATGATGTGTTCCATATCTCTGCATTATGGAAGTACGTACCCAACTCGTCGCATATACTTAAAGATGAACCAATAGAGCTTAAAGAAGATTTAACTTACATGGGACAACCCATTTAGATATTGGATTGGAAGGAGCAAGTTTTGCGAACTAAACAGATACCATT
Organism: Santalum album; assembly: GCA_034195605.1. Taxonomy (NCBI): domain Eukaryota; kingdom Viridiplantae; phylum Streptophyta; class Magnoliopsida; order Santalales; family Santalaceae; genus Santalum; species Santalum album. The sequence goes on from CM067262.1 coordinate 6,246,436, forward strand.
GGTGAAGGTATTATGGCGAAACCATTCAATAGAGGAAGCAACCTGGGAACCCGAAGACAGCATGAGAAGGGAGCACCCGGAGTTGTTCACCGCCTAGGTACGTCAATTTCGGGGACGAAATTCTTGTAAGGGGGGGAGGATGTAATACCTCTAAATTTCTATTTGATTTTAATTTGAATAAGTAGTAAATTTAGGACTGATAAGTCGACTATGTGGACAAGTGACACGTGATTTATACGGGCATGAGGCTAATTCGTAAGATAGTGATTTTACACGTGTATATTGTATTAAAATTGTATGTTGAGTATAATTCAACACAGTATAATATATATATATATATATATACATAATGATTACTGAAAACATGTGTGTGGGGGGCGGGGGGGGGGGGGGGGGGGGGGCGAACTTAGTGACTCTTCACTAAGTCGGCCAGTTCGTTTTAAAATGGGGGGAAATCTATCTTTCTATCTATCTATATATATATATATATATATAATATAATATAATAAGTAAAGTTAAAGGCATACAGTACGGCAAAGGAAAAAAAATTGAGGAATAGGAGAGGAGGAATCGAGAGCCGCGCAGGGGAAGAAGTAAAGAAGAAAAAAAAAAAGAAAAAGAAAAACAATAAACGTTAAGCAGTTGGAAAAAAAAAAAAAAAAGGATTGATCTCGACCCCGCGAGCTAACCAGGTAAGGGCAATCTAGTTTTTATAAGGGAAAATCTATTCCTATGCTTGAGATTTTTCGTTTCAGGGAATTTTAATCCTTTTATTGAAATAGTTTGATTCTTATTGATTTTAGTTGAATCTATTGATATTTGAGCCATATTTGCTGTTTCGGGCATTTTATGACATGTCTATATTAATTTGTTCATTCGATTTGTAGTTTTATGTATTATTTAAGCCTGAACTGTTGATTTGGCTGTGAGTGGGAATAATCGTTTGAACCCACTAACCCAATTATTGTTATTATAATTGTTTGAGATCCTAAACATTGATTTGAATGTGGTTGAACCTATTTGTTTTGTCCCACTTGTTATGTGGGTTGTTGAATGTTGCGCTTGAACTTGTTGACTGAGATGAACAACTGCGAAAGCGGGAATGGGAGACCCCGTGCTTGGGTTAATGCACGTATGAGCTATAATGGCCGGTTGATGGGCCCCAAGACGTTGAGTAGACCCCGTGCTTAGGTTAATGCACAAATGTTGGACCCCGTGTTTGGGTTTGAACAGATGCACCGTTCATGACCTTATGGGTCTTTCAGTGATTGTTGCTTCAAGCTGAAATATGTTGAATTTATTGTGTTGACCTTTCCTGAGCATATTTCTGATTGATTGTCCCTTACTAAGTGTTCATTCACACTCACCCTTATCGATTGATCATTTTCAGGTAAATTTTTAAAAGTCGAGCCATACGTGAGGGGTGGTGACAATAAGAGAAAAGGGGTCGTAAATAGTAAAACGTTTAAGTTTTTATAGTTTTAAGCTATCTTTTGGGATGTAATATATTCTGTAGTACAGTTTTAAGTGTACTGTACATGGTTCCACTTTTGTATTAATGATCAGAAACTATTTAGTGAATGATGAATTAGTACATCCCAATATATTTGTTTGTATGTAAAAGGTAAGGGTGTCACAGTTTGCTTCGGCAAACCACCATTATAATTAATGATGATCCAAGACCGGATGTTACCTAAAAGAAAAAAAATAAACTTTTTCCGTGCATGTACTTCCACAACGACATTTAGGGATGTATATAATTATTTAAGACACCGACATCACTCTAAAAATGGAATGTATGAGTGATTCAGACGAGCCGCACTGCATAAAACATTTTCTACAGGGAAAAATAGAAGAAAACTTTCAATCATTTCCATTTATTTCTAAAGCCATTCCATCGTTAAAAACAAGAGTGGTTTCTTCCGTCATATAATCTTTCCACACGGTAGTTTGACAAGCAAACCTCAACGCCAGCTAATACCGAATCACTCATGAGCCAATGCCACCACTTGTTTCCCCACATTACAGCCCGAGAAGAGCCCGATGAGAGCAGCTGGCGCACTCTCAAGACCCTCGGCCGTATCCTCGATGTACTTAACCTTCCCTTCATGGATCGAGGGAAGAACCGTTTCGAGGAACTTGGGGTAGATATGGTAGTAGTCGAAAACAAGAAACCCTTCCACACGTAGCCGTTTCGTAATGATACAGAACAAGTTGCGCACGCCTTCATGCTCTTCGAGGTTGTACTGCGAAATCATCCCACAACCAGCGATTCGGCCGTGGTTCCTCATGTTGAGAAGCACGGCATCGAGCATCTTACCCCCGACATTCTCAAAGTAGATGTCGATCCCTTCGGGGAAACACCTGCAGTAACGATCATCTAGTAAATGTTGCGATAATCTAGCTAGTTTCTAGGCATGCTTAACTGATTAATTCGTAAGTTAAAAGGGGGTTGATAATTTGGTACGTTGCGATACTAGACATGCAAAATATTTACAAATCATCCACAAAATTCACGAGGTTGGGGAGATATTAACAAGGAGGTATTTTGGAATTTTACCCCGAATGTTTAAAATTATGCTGAATGTGCCTCTTTCTTATTAATTTTTACGATTTCTGTTCACTTTCTAACCTAATTGACTAACAGGAGCGAGAGTGCAAGAGAGAATAGAACCCGGACAGAGAGAAGCAGGAGAGGGACGCGAACAAAGTCATAAAAACCTGCGTAGAATCATTAATAATTGATGGATGGTAGTGGTACATGGAGCAAATTTTAAATTTTAGGGGGTAAAATGCAACAACTAAAACTTTTTACGGAGGACAACAGGACTGTACGGAAACTTCAAGGGGGGGTTTGTGTCAATTTCCCTAATCTTGTTGGAAACATAGAATTACGCGGGGGCAGAGAAAAACTGAGAATGTAACAAAACGTCCCCACTAACCTTTTCAAAGCCGCAGCTAAGTCGTCCTCCTTTTTGTAATTGAAAGCCTCATCGAACCCAAACTTTTCCTTCAGCAAATCAACCTATAGTTGCAGCAATGGAGGAAGAAAGGAAAGAAAAGAAAACAAGAGATCAGAAGAAAACGGCTACCGATTTGAATTGGTAACACAAGACTGTAACACCAAGCATTGTGGAATAGATACTTTCAAAACATGCATTCCAATCTCTATCTACTATATGCAAATTTATACTGTTAGAGCAAAGCTGAGCTAACAAAAACTTCAGTAGGGTTGGATTCAAAGCTCGGGTTAAAGATTACAAATTGACTTATGATACTCTTGCTCATGAAACCACAACAAGGTGTAGACCGAATCGGTGGAATCTCCGGATGAGGAGCCTGGGGATGGGGGGTTCACATTGAGAGGGCAGGGAGGGGGCCTTTCCCAGCAACATGACAATGTACAAGTTGCCCTGCAGAATTTGCGCACCTTTTGACAGGGAACTTTGTTTTTCGGATCATTCACCAATGGCATAGTTACAATATAAACACAGTAACCAAATTGACCTTTAAATGACTCATGTTTCTTTTTCCTCGCTTGATTAGAAGATTGAACACTCGTGGATAGGAACCAGCCGCTAAACTGCCATAAGACCAGTAATTTATAACAGAAACATATGCAGTGATGAATTCTACTTTAGTTTACTAATGCTACTTCTTTCTTGCAGACGGTTGAAGGGAAACTCACCTTTTCCTTGGAACCGGCACTTCCAACAACGTAGCAACCCATCAACTTTGCAAACTGCCCAACAATCTGACCAACAGCTCCAGATGCCGCAGAAATGAAGACGTTTTCTCCTTTCTTAGGAGAGGAAATTTCATAAAATCCAGCATAAGCAGTCAACCCGGGCATACCTACGGAAAAAAATTTAGATCTAAAAAATTTGGAGGACATGAAAGTATTAACATCAGTGGGTACAACAGTGCAGAATCTAAAATATTATGTCTCTCTTACGTTTCTGCAAACATGACCATAAGTTATGTGTTCAAATTGAATTTATCGAAGAACACAGTTGGGTTACATAGAGTGAATATTACTAATGACCTTTTACAAATGAAGAGGCCACACAAAGTTCTTTCACCCCATTCGCGTGTTCAGTAATTCAAATATACAAGTGACTATCTTTTATTGCATTTTGCCTAGTATACCCTTTGTGAAGGTTAGGGGTTTTTAAGTCCTTTCATTGGTTGACACTGCTTTTGCTACATTGCATTTGGATGGAAAGCAACGGTACAGCTAGAAACCACATATGTTTTCTATCATCTTTATGGGTATGTGTAGCAACGGTACAGCTAGAAACCACATATGTTTTCTATCATCTTTATGGGTATGTGTTAAGGGGACCCAGATCCTCTTAATTTCACATTCATCAAGTTCTTTCTCAACTCAATTTTCATGAGCTTTTCAATATTTTCAACTGCATCGACCAAAAAGACATGTAAATAAGTATGTCAATTTTCATGAGATTCTTAATGCATGACCTATACATCCTAAGCATTCAAATTTAGGGAAACCAAAGGCTTAAAAAATATATATATCGGAATTCTCAAAACCAAAGATCTTTTAGAATGAATAGGTTATACATTCTCAAAACTAAATATTCGGCTTGCCATTCTAGTTTGCTGGACCACTCAATCTCCTTTTGTTTTACAAACCCTTTGCATTTAAATAAATCTTACTTCTTTATCAAAAACAAAAAAGTCAGCTTGCGAGGACCTATTTATTTATTATATATAATTTTTTTGTTCTTTAGGAGCTCCACAGGGCCCAGCAGGCTCTAGACCACGTATCTGTGCTCAAGTGATAACTAGTTAGCCTAGTCCTTGAATCAAACTAACAACTGATTACAATGTACAGTAAATATTATTTTGTAAATAAATGTCCAATCTCATGGAAAAGTTACTGAATTGGTCTGCTAACTTGACAGATAAACTGCTGTATAAAAGAAAAGTTAAGAAACGCAGATTTTGCTACCAACATTGACGTTTAAACAAATTTGTTACTTAAACATGATAATCTTTTGGAGAACAGACAATCTTTTACAAAGAAGCTGTTTCTGCAACTTGACCTTCCGGTCGAAAAAGGAGCAGCCTAGCTAGTTGTGCCAAGGCTCGCCTAAACTTTGTCAAGAAGCTACGGAAAAAACTAAAAATGTGAAAAGCAGGCGTTTTCGCTTTACATTATAGTAATATTCTCCCATTAGTTAATAATAGTAAGCATAATCTAAGGCAAAATCTACGATAATCAGTCGAACAGAATAAATCATTATTAGATGAAAGCTTACCAAGAATTCCTGTGTAATAGGAAAGGGGCACATCTGAATGTTGAATTTTAATAAAAGTTTCAGGCGAAGGAATGAAACTGTACTCTTCCCATCCAGTCGATCCCCAAACCAAGTCATCCTTTTTGAAGTTTGGATGCCCTGAATCCAAAACTTTGCTCACTCCAAGACCAGTCAATGGCTGCATAACTTAGCACCGCTAATCAACAACATGGTCACAAACAGGATAAACCGGACATTTACTGGTTCTGGAAATTACAGTTGACGATCTTCCAAAGCAATAGTCCAAGTTCAAATGCAAACTGTTATTATCAGTGTCCCAAAAAGTGTTCTAGGCACTAGACGATCACGAAACACCTAAGTGGCCGGCTAGCGCCTAGGCGCCACAAAACACCTCATCTAGAAGGAAACTACTCTCCTAAGCAGTCAATATTGTTAACCAGTCAAAGGTGCAGCTGCTTATGAGGATTTTTAGGTGGATATGGTGCCTAAGCATACTTTATTTTTTATTTTATTTTTTTTACAGGAATAACACCTATCTATTATTTCTATAAAAAAAATCAAAATTACAATCGTAAATTTATTGTTGCAACGAGACATACTTGAAATAATATTATTTATTTAAACTATGAAAGGATATTATTTATGCAATTTTGTTGTATTTTATTATGTTACTTCAATAGTGTTTGATGAATTTATCTAGAATAGTTGTATAGAACTACTAACTTTTTATAAAAAATAAAAAAAAATAACCCACCTATGCTGCCTTGGCGTCTCGGTCTATGTAGTGGTTTTTAGAACACTGGTTATTATTTATAGCGAGATGACTACTCTAGGAATGCAACCTAAGCTATGAGATAGCTTAATCAGGCCTTGCATCTTTGTTGACTCTAAACACCCATACCTGCACTACTAAGAAATAATATTTTTTCCCCTTCAGGGTTAACCACTTTTCACATTTTATTTTTGTGTTCTCCCTCATTCAACTCAACAGCCCCTGTGGCTATAATTTGTGGGCTATAAACATTTGTTTCGTGATTTAGTGGAGGCAATATTCAGCTGGAAAACTTGAACATTATAATTTTGAAATTTCTAATCAAGAACTCGTGCAGTTCTAAGCTTTCATTTTCCTACAAGTTAGGTTCATATTAAGAAGGAAAGCTATACTTATTAAAGGCACAAGATTCATAAAACCACACAGGGTCCTTGGGACCTAGGCCCAAGCACCTGTTTGATCCATAGATCAAACAGAAGAAGATAAGCATTAAAATGAGGGGGGGAAAACTCTGTATAAGTACCACCAGTTCTTTCATACACCCCTATAAGATGTTTCCGTTGAATGATTTTAAAGGACAATCCATCTTCTTTATCAGAAGGCCTCCAAATTTTTGGGTGCACCCATACAAAATCAGAAACGTTAAAAGTAGCTAGCATAGGATTGTTGTCTAACGTGATAAGATTAGTACTGAACCAATGCTCTCTGAACTAGATCACAAACGTGGGATTGTGCTTACAGATCCTGGGGTGAAGGGCTCAACGTAGCTGCCTCTGATATCAGACATGCGGCTCCGCATATAGGGATCGCAGGACAAGTAGAGATTCTTCACCAAAACCCCATTGGAGCCCTCAGGGACCTTGAGACGAATCGCACCAGTCCTCAACTCCATGTCCGACTCCTTCGGGAAACCCTTCACAAAGTCTTTCAGGATGATCTGTTTGTTCTCGACCACTCTTTCCTCCATTGCCGTCGCCATCTCTTTCTCTCCCTCTCTCTGCTGTTACATGCATATAGGGAGCGGTACGCAGAAGATGGAAGGGTTTAACTCGGCTCTGGGTATGAAATTGAAACGGGGAAGCCGAAAAAATCGGTTGCTTCTAGAGCCCTGGGGCCGTTGGATCAAGTATTTAAGATTTCCCTCAACGGGTAATACGATGTATAAGCCTTCTATAAACCCTCGTATTAAAATTAAATTATAACGTGATAAAATTTATTTAATTTTTTTAAAAGATATTTTCAAAAATAATAATTATGCATCATAATGATATGATCACTTTCAATGCAAAAGATATATAAATAATATACATATAACATTATTCTTTTTCAATAAATCTAATGGTCTTCTATGTGGACGAGCTCAAAAAAAATTAATGGATACTTTCTCAATTTTGGCACACAAAATATTGTAAAATACCATTAACTTGGCTTTTCATAGCATTGGTTAGATGTTTGCGTCTCCATTTTAATTGATCTTGGCATTCTCAATTCACGACCCACTAAGTCCATCAACATCCTTATATAAGATATTCCAATTCAATGGTACAAAATAATTTGACCTATAATTCATGTTGACTCGCATGTGACTCGTATGATACATCCGACTATCAGTCATACTTAGGATTTTTTAACATAAACTTAAAAATTTTGTTAAATATGGTTGATTAATTGGTGAAAATGTTGAAAAAAACAACTTTCTGTAGCTACGAATTCTTGACTCACCAATTCGTCCATAATTTTGAACCTATCATTTGATCCACTCATATTGAATTGCCTTATCTGATCAATCATTCTAATTGCCATCCCCACATGAATGAAAAAAATTTGAAAACTCTCTCTGCTTGGCAAGTACTCGTGGAGTTTGGGTTGACATGGGATGGAGCCCAACCACCCACCCACCCCTGCGAAGAGGTACTATTCTGAAGAGGTCCAGACTTTCGGGTTCACACCCGACATTTCCTGTCCCCTCTCAATCAAATAAAGTAATGGTGAAGATTTAGCCACCTATTGAAGCTCATCCTCCTCCTTTTTCGTGAATGATATTATGCACATAAAAAATTTTATAATAAAATTATAAAAAATTTATTGATTAAAAAATTATAATATTATAAATTATTATTTATTAAAATACTTTTCACTAAATTTATGTCATATAGATTTTGTATGATTTTATTATAAAATTCTTTTTATACGCATAATCCTTGCATTTAAGTAAGTGTAATGAAGCTTAGGAATGCACGATCAAGATTTATTTAACTCAATAATGAGCTTTACGTCAATCACTGACTCAATAGTCCGAAATGATTAATGAAGCATCTCCCCTTATATGTAAGAGAACTGTTGAGTATCGTGGGCACAGGGGTGGGGACAAACAGGATAAGATTAGGGGTGAGGGTCTTATCTTTTTACTCATCTTAATTTTGAGAATTTTATCCGTATTTTAATGTGTAAGATAAAAAAAAATTAATATGTAATAGCTATACATAAGTTGGTGTAACTATCATTGTAAAATGTTAAATTAAAATAAAAATACTTACGTCATTTTAGATCTTGTTTTATTTTTTTTCCATTTTGTGTGTGTGCTACATCTAACTTAGGTGCACCCCAGTTACACCAATCTTAAGCCTATAAAAAATGAGTAGTACTATATGTACATCCTTCACACAACCTTTGCACCAAAAGGGTGACGTGGTAGAATATGTGTGATCCTTTTTTAGTGGTATTCTAGTTAAATAACAATACACAACTACACATATTCTGTTATGTGGCTACTTTTGGTGTGAAGATTGTGTGAAGGACATATATATAGTATTGCTCTAGAAAAAAACCCTAATCTTATCTTAATGAGTAAGCGTAAATTTTTTTCCTTATTTTTATGGGTAATGAGTAAATTGCTTTTCAAATAAAGTTCCTTTTATAGAAAAGCTATGAATCCAAATCTAACCAAACAAATAATAATTAGCATATCTAAATACGTTATTATGGTACATAAGTAATTAAAATAATTTAATCAAATTGGTATCAATCCAATAAAGGTAGGTTCTAAACTTTTTTTATTGCAAAGGAGGCTAAAGTCTGAGGAACAAGGAGTGAAAAATTGCTTTACAGTTCAATGTAAAGAAGGCTTGAATCCCATATGTCCATGTTGACATCACTTTTCATACCCTTTGGGGGAAATTAACGTTCCAATCACTTTTAACAAATTTTTGAACTCTTGTTGACCAAGTCGACGAAGAGTAATTATGTACTCTTTAAAAGAACACATTCTCGAATTCGGAAAAAATTTAGGGGAAAAATACCCAAAGCCATATTGGCTTTACACTTACTTGCAAAACAACTATTTACGAAATTTAACTTAAGGAAAGGTTTAACCAATACACCTCATTAAATCATCTTTTGGGGTCACACACACACACTAATTGATATAATTAATCACATACTAGTTCTATGAACAATCATTATGTCATTCAATACAAAGTTTACCATGATAACGAAGATCAACATGACTCAACCTCAAGATCATAGGTGCAATCAACATACAAATTCTTGCTAAAAGAAAACCTAGCAACAATTGAAATCAAGACTTGAAAATTAAGATTCAATCATAGATTTTCTACCTTTGTAACTTTGCTTTAGGGAGAAATTGCACTCTTTACAAAAAAATCTAAGTTTCTTCAATATCAACTCCAAGAAAACCACTTTCTCTCAAACCTCTCTCTTTTTCTCTCTTTCTTCTCTCTTCTTTTCTTCCAGCAACAAAAAATGTCACAATTGAAACCCACTTTCACGTTTTCTTTAAGAAAGACTCCCCATCTTTTCTATTTTTACCCCTACTCCAAAATCCCATCTTTGAAAGCATTAAGGGTAATTTTGTCATTTCACCTTCAATAATGTCCAAAAGTCAACCCTTCTTCATCACAATTTTTGTGTGGGTCCCATGTGTTTCATCAATCACTCGTTAGATATTTATCGCTCGATAATTTTTGTAACTGAGTCAAAAACACTACTCCAAAACCTGATTTTATTCTTAATTTTTACAAGATTAATTATTTTCACCTAGTAGGGTACGGAAATTATATCTCATTATCTTTAACGTTATCTACGGCTGAACGACTAAGGGGATTTCAGTAATTGCACACAAAACCCGTAAAAATTATGTTTGAGTGCCAATTTTCTTTTTTTCGTGTTTCTTAGAATATTAAATGGGTTAAGCATGCAGATATCTAAGAAAAATACTTACGTTAAAGCCAGTAAAAATCAACTTCAATTTTAAGGCCAAGGATATTACACTACTGCTCAATTCCTAAGGGAATATCACTTTCCTACCTTCATTAATCAAGTTAGTGAGGGGTGACCATTTTCGAGCCCACAGCTCAGTCCCTGAAAGGACAATCTAATTCTTTGAGCCCATGGCTCATTTCCCAAGGGGTAGCCCTTATTTGGCTTATCTGCATCAGCCCATGGCTCCATTCCTCAAAGGAATGCCTTTATAGGACCATGGCTTATAAAAACCATATTTTTCTCCTTATTGAGGAAAGGCTTACAGCCTTGAGCCTATGCCTTCACCACGTTTCCCTAGTGGCACGTGGCTCCCTTTTAAGGATTTTCCTAATGATTGAGAATGTTAAACCCAGGGCTCAAGGAGGATATGGCGCCGCATCCTCCCCCTTTGGGGTTCTACCCCACTATACAATGAAAACCCTAAGGTCTTGGTGGGGGAGAACACTTTGGGCATTGTAAAAGAGAAGGAGAAAGAGAGAAAAGTCTAGCAACTCTATTCTTCTTCACCAAAACACTTCACCGAATAACTACTAATGGCAAGGTGAGGACAATCCTAGTGAGCTCCCTAGCTTTATGAGCCTAAGAGGTACATGGGTTTGATTCTTTTATGGGGATATGTAGGAAACCCCGTAGGTCTGGTCCCTAACACAACAATAAACCGCTTGTTCTTCTAGTTCTTCATTTTCTAGGTTAACAACCCCTATTTCCAAAATTTTCTAGGCTTACGGCCCCTATTATTCCTCTGTTCATTTACCTATCATGCTCCTCTTCACGTTCAAGACCTATGGTCCTCATCTCAAATTCGCCGCCTTTAGATTCCTTAATAAATCTAGGTTGTACCCACCTTTGGCCTAAACATAGTATCTTAATCGAGGGTTTTCCTTGCCTAAAGCATTGAGTGTGAACAATAATCATCCTTTATCCTTAAGGATGATGTGGAATATGAACCCCCAAGAGAAAAATTGATGAGTTAGCAACTCACGATTTTCTAGCAAAGAAAATCTGGCACACTTGGTGGGACTTTGTTCAACTTGCATCTTTGATCCTGTGAAATCCCCTTGGGATAAGTTTTGGTGTTTCGTTTGATTCAAACCATTGGTTCATGGAGAAACCCTTCACTTCAAACCTTTTGTTTGGGTTGGAGAATATTTTCTTGATTCGAACCAATGGCTCACCCCTTTAGACTAGCTTCTCCTAATTCGAACTGCTAGGTCGAATTGAAGAAAACTCAATCGATTCGAAGCACCTGTTCGAATAGAAGAAGATTTAGTAGATTCAAACCACCTATTCAAATCGAAGAAAACTAATCGATTCGAACCATCCATTCGAATCGAAGAAAACTCAGTTGTTTCGATCCATCAGTTTGAATCGAAGCAAATTCAGTCGATTCGAACCATCCATTCGAATCGAAGAAAACTCAATTGATTCAAACCATCCATTCGAATCGAAGAAAACTCAATTGTTTCCATCCATCAGTTTGAATCAAAGCAAATTCAGTCGATTTGAACCACTTGTTCAAATCGAAGCAAATTCAGCTGATTCAAACCATTTGTTTGAATCAAAGAAAGCTGACTTGATTCGAACCATCCTTAATGAAAGTCCACCTAGTGCGGACCACTTGTTCGAATCAGTGAAACCTTAACTTAATTTGAGCCTAATGTTCAACTCGTTTGGTGATCCAAACCAATGGTTCGATTTGATTCGGACTTACAATTCAACCAAATTTGAATCACTTGGTTCACCTTCGACTCCCTTTCAATTCGAACCTATGGTCCAATACTTCAATCATTTCTAGGCCTATGGTCTACCTCGAGTTTTTTTTTTTTTTTTCATTTTCTAATCCAAACTTTGAGTTTGCCTTAATGATTCCTGCAACCTAACCCCGGTTAAACCATTTCAAGCTGGACCACGCTCATGATTAATATAATTGGACATTTTAAGCATTTTTTAAATAGTTGAATTGTCTAATAATACAATCGACTAATGAAAGTCCTTTCTTATTAGGACTATGACAACCTTGCGATTTCCTGAATGTCATTTGAGCCCTCCTAGTTCAAGGCCATGGCTTATGATCTCGTGGGTCAGTTACTAAGAAATATGGCACGAGAGTCAAAGCCTACCCTTGCCATAGCATATGCCATGCTAGCCACAAGAATGGGAACGCGAACACCCACAAAGACATCAAAGGTAGTTAGTGGTGTAGGTTGCTTAGTGCCCATAAGCAACAAGTTTCTTGGCCTGGCCGACTTGAAGGAAGAAAGAGCGCTCGGGGTATCCATGCCCCATAAAACAACTATTTATAAAATTTACCATAAGGATTAACCAACACACCACATTAAACCATCTTTGGATCACACATACTACTTCCATGAGCAACCCCCATATCATTCAACACAAAATTTATCATGGAAACTACAAATCACCTTGATTGTGGCTCCAAATCGACATGCCAATAGTTTGATTCAAGACTTGAAAGTTGAGATTTAATGGTTAGCTTCCTCCTTTATGATTTTGCTTTGGAGAGAATTTGAACTCTTTGAAAAAAAATTATAATTCTTTCATGGATCTTCCGAATAAAACCCACACTTTCTCCTTTTTTTTCCCCTCATTTCTTTCTCTTTTTTCTCACCAAAAGTGAGACACCAATCTCACTCATGCACATCTTAAAAGGGGAATTTTCCACCCTTTTTCAATTTTGCCCCGAGTCGAAAAATTAGCCTTTTGAAAACATCAAGAGCAATTTGGTCATTTCACCTATAAAAACATCTCACAAATCAACCCTTCTCCAATACAAATTTTGTGTGGGTCGCACATGACGCATCAATCACTCAGTAGATAGTTTTCACTTGATAATTTCCATAATCGGGCCAAAAAATACTATTATAGAACCCAACTTTATTCTTGATTTCTACAAGACCAATTGTTTTCTTCTATTAGGGTTTGGAAAATTATAAGTCACCATCTCTACCGTTATTTATGGCTTAATGGCTAGGGGTGTTTCGATTGCACATGAGAAATAGAGAATTAGACAATTGAAATATTGAAATTCAAGCTTTTTTATGCACTGAAAATACAAATAAAGGAAAACAATGATGCCTTTACTTCTCTCGAATACTTCACTCAAAATGTTGCTACACTTTTTTCTCCTCTCTTTTCTTGGCTTTCTTTCTTATACTTTCTTACATTGCTTCCTTCACAAGACTTTTCTTTGTAGGTGGTCTTAGAATTTCCACCCCTACCTCGACCGCTTCTGCGGCCATGGCCTCATCCTCAATGACCTTGGAAACCTCTTCGATTTATCGACCTCACCTAACTTATCAAAGTTTGCTTCGAACTTGAAATTGAAGCCTTTTTATTCATTCGTTGTTTGTGTGAGCTTAACGAACCCATCAACCTTTCAATTCTTATAGTTGATAGATCTGCGATTCCTCGATGGCAGTGACAAGGTTAAAATATGTTGAGATGCTTTCTGACTCTTCCATACATAAAGACATGACATGACATCTGAGTGTTTGAAGTCACACATTTGACTCAATCATTGCCTTTGTAAGACTTTTGCAAAATGTCCCACGCTGCGTTTCCGGTTTCCGCACTAGATACTTTTTCAAATATCAATTCTTTCATGACTTAAAAAATTGCATACAAGGCTTTATGATCCTTTTTTTGGATCTCCACTAGTGCATCTTTTTCCTTCTTTGTTAGTGTGTCATATGCTTTCGATTTAGCTACTTTGGTGTAGTCATTCTCCACCAAGTTCCATAAATCTTGCGGTTTAAATAACACCTTTAATTTGAAACATCAATTGATAAAGTTTTTCCCGTTGAACTTGGGCAGCTGCAGTTGAACTAAATTAGATGCGATATTTTGAATTGGCTCTGATACCAAATGTAATACCTCAAAATTTCTATTTTACTTTTATTTGAATAAGTGGTAGAGGGGAGCCGAGAGGGGGAAACGCTGAAGCACAGAGAGGGGAGAAAAAAAACAGAGGACGGGAGAAAGACGCGAGCACCATAGAAGAGGAAGAAAAAAAAAAGATTAATCTCGACCCCTCAGGCAATCCAGGTAGGGACAATCTAGTTTTTATAAAGGAAAATCTATTTCTATGCTTGAGATTAGTTCGTTTCAGGGAATTTCAATCCTTTTATTGAAATAGTTTGATTCATATTGATTTTAGTTGAATCGATTGATATTTGAGCCATATTTGTTGTTTCGGGCATTTTCTGACATGTCTATACTAATTTGTTCATCCAATTTGTCGTTGTACGTATTATTTGAGCCTAAACCATTGATTTGGCTGTGAGTGGGAATAACCATTTGAACCCACTAACCCAATTATTGTTATTATAATTGTTTGAGATCCTAAACATTGATTCGAATGTGGTTGAACCTATTTGTTTTATCCCACTTGTTATGTGAGTTGTTGAATGTTGCACTTGAACTTGTTGACTGAGATGAACAACCGCGAAAGCAGGAATGAGAGACCCTGTGCTTAGGTTAATGCACGTATGAGCCATAATGGCTGATTGACGAGCCCCGATACATTGAGTAGACCCTGTGCTTGGGTTAATGCACAAATGTTGGACCCCGTGTTTGGGTTTAAACAGACGCACCATTCATGACCTTATGGGTCTCTCAGTGGTTGTTGCTTCGAGCTAAAATATGTTGAATTTATTGTGTTAACCTTTCCTGAGCATATTTCTGACTAATTGTCACTTACTGAGTGTTCATTCACACTCACCCTTATTGGTTGATCATTTTCAGGTAAATTTTTAAAAGACGAGCCGTACGTAAGGGGTAGTGACGACGAGGGAAAAGGGGTCGCCGATAGTTAAACGTTTAAGTTTTTATAGTTTTAAACTATCTTTTGGGATGTAATATATTTTGTAGTATGATTTTAAGTGTACTGTACATGGTTTTACTTTTGTGTTAATGACCATGAACTATTTAGTGGATGATTGATGAGTATACCCCTGTACATTTGTCAGTGTGTAAAAAGATAAGGGTGTCACACCAAATATTGGAACTAAAAATTAAAGAATTAGATAATTGATATTGAAATTCAAACTTTTTTACACATTAAAAATACAAATGAAAGAAAATAATGATGTCTTAACTTCTCTCAGATACTTCACTCAAAAAGTTGCTGTACTTTTTTCTCATCTATTTTCTTAGCTTTGTTCCGTATACTTTCTTGGACACACAAATGGACCATTTTATAATAAAACAACACACCTCTCACATCAAGCTTTTCTCACACCTCTCACATCATCTGCACCTCTCACGTCTCTCACTCACGCACTTGGCACACACAACACATTCATGCATTTAACGTGTGGAAACAAAACATGAATTTGCATATCTTATATTATATTAAATGCATATCTTACTTTTGCATGCCTATGTCGGCAAAGATTACCAAAGATCATGATTTGTTGCCAATGTATATCATCTCATGTATGCCTCATCATCCACACATAGCATTTATAAATTTAAAGATTTCATTTTATATTGTTTTAATAGTTTCTCCTCCTCCCCTTTTATGCATCATATAGTGGTAATTGATAATTAATTTTGGCTACAATATGATTGCTAAACTTTAATTTGATGTTCACTTAGATTCATTTTACCTTTGCGTATACATGGCTCTACCTCTTTATCGTCTGTCCTAGAGCTCTTTCTCTCTCGAACTGATTTGATCTTGTTCACTCTCGAAGTGATGACCTATCATCAGGAACTGGAATTCATATCCGACTCTCTCTCTGTAAATCCCTCTTTCCTATTTTGTGTCAGATTGTGAATTCCTGTTTCTTTTCTCATTTGCTTCAGTCCCAACTATGATCAATTCTGATCATGAAAATGCAAATTGAGGGTTAGTTCTCTGCTACATATGGAGACTACTCCAATTCTTAGTAAATATAGTTTTGTGGGTTTGAAAAACTTTCATTTACAAATATGAGTCTGCTGAAATGATTGCTGAATTATTACAAATCCAACATCTATGTAAGAATACTGTTCTTGAGCTTTTAAATTTGATGCAATGAGTGAGAAGTTCGCAATCAAATGAGTGAGAATATTTGAATTTGCTAAAAAATTTATTGAGTGCATAACCAAACAAGGGATTGGGAATGAGAACTCTTGTTCCCATTCCCTCAATCCAAATAAGCCCTAAGAGCACATTTGGTAGGTTAGAATGAAAATTGGGTGGAAAGGAAATGACTTGGGAATGAGAATGACATAGGGATGGAAATTATTTTTACGTTAGCATCTCATGTATGGCTTCACAAAGGAATGAATTACTTCATTTGACCCACTCCTTCTCATTGTCATGAATCGAATATAAGGCATCAGTTAGCTTATGCTTCTGTACAATTTTAGTCTTTGCTTCATGACGTTCCATCATAGTTAATCCGAACATCCTTAACATGACATTGTTCATGTTCACCCTCTTTTCATGAATCAGCCCATCACTTCCAAATGATTGTCTAAATGCTTTTGAAACCTCTCTAACTTCTCCACTAATAATTAATGCAGCTACTTGCCTTTGAATAAGTCAATATATTTTCTAAACGTTTATTTTTTTGACTTGATAAATCTTCATCATCCAATGGTGGCGGTGGAGGCGAAAATGTCAAAGCATCGATGTCTCCAATGCCATCAACCTCATTCCTCCCTTCCTTCTTATCCATCTCCTCAATAATATTAGTAGGGGTCTAAGCATTTCCACCTACAGCACGGTCTATCCCAAGTACAATCTGCAGCTTTTCGTAGTGTGGAAAGGGCTTGTGAGTAAAATGACATGTGTCCTTCTGGCTTTGCATGTGATATTAAGTTAAATTCAACATACTTGTAACAATCCACACACACATACATATATATATATATATATATATATATATATATATATATTGAGAGAGAAAATTAATGCCTGTAAATATACATCCCATATCGGTTTCGGAGTTGTAATAGTTTTCATCTTATAATCATAGCAAAATCCATTTGTATTAGGCCTGGTCAACATATCATGGACAATATTAAATCTTTCTTTAATGTTTTAACTCAAGACTCAATATGCGAATTTTTTTCAACCTCGAACCTTATAAACTTACTTCCAATGCTTTCTCTAGAACCCCTAAATAACCAACCATGAAGCCATAATCAGCTTGATGTGCGCTAGAATCAACCAAGTTTAATAGCGCAGTAATAAGTGCAGCACTTTCATGTAGAGTCCAAGGTCCTTTATTCTTCCCCAGACCTTTTTTAAACATTTGTGATGAATTCATGCTTAATAATAGTTAGTAATACAATATAAGATAATAAAATTTCATTCAATACTTTATTGCAACAAACATAAGATAATCCAACAATCTTAGATGAACACATATTTTATAATATGTCTCTCTACTTGCTCTTAGTATGTTAAATATTTCATTAGCTAAGTTTAATCTAAAAGTTGTCCAAAAAGTTGATGTCTCAACTCTTGTAACCACATCATCAACATCAAGATCTGTTGCTTCCTCTTCTTGTAACTCGAGCTCCAAAGGATCAAACTACATTTCTTGCTTTATAAAATTATGAAGAAAACAACAAGCAAGTGTAATTTGATTTGTTATTTTTATTGGATAGAATGAATGACTTTTACAGATAGCCTATTGCATCTTCAATAGTCCAAAACACATCTCTGTCACAATCCTGGCAAAATGTTGTTTCATATTAAAACATTCTTCATGTGTTGTAGGTTGATGTCCCTGTTTCCAGTCATTCAAATGATAACACAGACTGTTGTAAACCGCAAGATATCCCTCGCAGTTTATATATCTAGTGTCAGCAAGATAGTACATAACCTAGTATCCATTCTGTCATTAATATAAATTTACTTATTAAATTAATTTGCATTATTCTTACTATGATGAACTATCAAGCCATTCTGCCTTTTAATTGCATTTTGAAGTATTCTTCCATCAGATGCTTACCCCTTCCAACTCGTCAACACATAAAAAAATTACATATTTGGTGCGCATACTCCCAATACATTTAGAGCAATTTCATTATTCCTTATTCTATATTTGGCCTTGTCCACTAATGTTACCTTTACCCTTATGTATGTCCTATCTAAAGCTCCTAAACAACCCTTAATCCATTTCTACATCTAATTAGTTGAATCTTTGAGTATTGACTCAAGTTTCTTAAGCAAGTCATGTTTAAGCCTTAGTATAGCATTTAAAACATTGTCAAAATGTTTGCTAATAGTTTTTCCGGATCGTTGAAATCTAAATTTTATCACTCAATTTTTAACATGTTGGGCAAGTATATGCAATGAAATTGCCACTTGTTCATCAACTAGAACACTATTTGTCGATTGCAATTTGCCATTTGTTTGAAGCACACAACATAATTTGACAAAAGCTTGGCTATCCATTCTTAATTGCTCTAAACAAGTCGTGTCACTCTTATAAACTAGCTTTTATGTATACTTCCTCCTTGAGTTGGAATTGTTTTCAAACAATTGCCTTAACTTAAATTTCTATTATATTTCTCTACAACCAAGAACAATATGCAAAAGAACTAATTCACAAGTTGCATTACATTTCACAACATTGCAAACATCACAGAAGTTCATTGCCTCCTTATCGATTTTATTGTCAACAAACTTGGACGAGCCATTACTGCATAGCCATACAATCATGAAATAAAAATAAAATCATATAAGCTTTATTATTATTAAATAAGTGCTATGACTCTAGTGTGCATATATCCACACTAGAAACTTATAAATTTGATTAGGTTTGCAAGCATAAGACAAAAAATTAGACCCCAGAATTAAAAGATCACAGCTTGATACCAACAGAAAAATAAATTGCAGCAAACATTGAATAAAAAACTATTGAGACAAAAGATAAACGCAAAAGTAGGGTACCTCTTTTGTCAATTGAAGGAGGGGGAGTAGAGATATCATCGAAGAAAGAGATGCAATTGTGATAATCGGAGGGAGACACCATTAGAAGAGAGCCAAAATCAACGCTAAAGGGAAATAACTACATTGGAGGGAGAGGGGAGTGTCATGGGCAAGATGGAGGAGAAAAGAAATCCTCTTTTTTTCATGTGCAAATTAGGGTTGGAGGATATTTCAGTAATAATTTCACTCCAATACCCTTGAAAATGAGTTAATGCCTAGCAGGGTTGGTGGAATGGATTTTACTAATTTCATGAGAATGAGATTAATGGGTCATCAAATTTGGGGATGAGAATGAGCTTAGGAATGAGTCATTCCATTCCTGGGCCATTTCGGCTCACCATAACGTGTTCTAAGTTCCACTTGACTCATGTAATGTTCCATGCCAACTTATTTGTCGGTGATTGCGTTTTTGGACAGACTCAAGACTACTCTAACGCTTTAGGGTTGCCCTAAGCTTTTTTGTCGATTAAGATATGTTCATTTTCTTTTGAGAAATAATATTAGTATATTTAAGGATTATCATTGATTCTGCTTATTGGCTCAAGGATAGGGTGCCGTGGATTCGTGGCGGCGTATAAGTCTAAACTCATAGTTAATGCGTGAGCTCAGTCCTTGATTAACGTCATTCTATTAAAATTTATATCTATTCATTCATAAATAACAAGCCATTTCGAATCCAAACATGCAATGAGACTCATATATATTTTCTCTCGGATTAAATCTACTATGATCTATATTGCAACAAACATTTCTCACCAATATTCAGTAGCATGGTCTCTTTCGAAAGAACTAATGACCTATTTGACCGCCTGAATAGGATAAATGAGGATTAAAAATCAAACCTGATATGGACAATATAACTATCAACTTGATATAATTTTTGCCCTACTTAGTGTTTGGAGCGCAACAGGGTACGTAATAGGACTACATTCTACAAATCCTATTTAGTGTTTGGTGTTTGTCAAGATAAGATTGAATAATGGTCTTTTTACAATTTTCTGGCGAAAATTTTAAATTTTTTAGCATATTAACAAATTTGAAAATATTGGATAAATATTTCTAAACATTCCAAAAAATTAGCAATTTTAAAAAATCCAATGATTTGAAAAAAAATTATAATTATTTTAAAAAAATACTTAAAGAATATTTACAGGAACAATTATAGGGGAAAAAATTTGGTTAAATCTGCAATATTTATCATAGATAAAAAAACATTCAAATTCACATAAAAATTAAAATGGAAAAATAGAAAATATTATGACTTTTGAATAAGTAAGTCTGTTCATTTTCGGGAAAATCTACCAATATGCTCTCGTTATGACAGAGTATATCTAATCATGAAAATAGAAAAATGAGTAAGCAAATTGAACAAATAAATCTTCAATTTTTTTCTGAGAAGAAAAAATCGATTAAAAGAGACAAACATCTCTCCTCTACTATTAGAAAAAACCTGGGATGAATTGTAGTTTATTTCTATCGATCAATCCTTATCAAATAGATAATGTCCCAAATGCCCACCCTTAGTTTAGTGCAGCACAACAATAGATTAACAATAATGGGGATAATATTGTAATTTGAATACAAAAAAAGTTACCTATTTTCTTTCAACCACTCAAATTAGTTACCATTAGTACTCTATAACTTTCTGATGATAAATCTTACATGTTTCTTCACTGTCATCTAAATCTTTTCATATTTTCTAAATCTTCTCTATAACTTCCTAATGATAAATCTTACATGCTTCTGCACTATCATCCAAATCTTCTTTATATTTTCAAAATTTTCTTCATCTTTAGTTTCAAGAATCCAGATATAGCTTCCTGGCAAATGGAGTTCAAACTGTTGTTTTCATACATTACTTTATTTCGTTAGTCAAATATGACATTATTTTTGTGAATATTTTCCGATGGAATCCCTTGCTGCATAACACAGAAACAAAAATTCAATCAAGCCAACAGTCATTTCTCAAACAAATTTTCTTCATATTTAGATCTAGAATCCATATATATCTTTTTGGTAAGTGGAGTTCAAACTGTTATTTCGAACATTGCTTCATTTTTTGATTACATATGATATTATTTTCTTGAATATTTTTCTATAGAATCCATTGCTGTGTAACACAGAATAGGTGATTGGATTAAGTCAACAGTCATTTATCAAACATTCAATCAAGGTTACATTCCGTTGATACAAAAATCTCAAATAACCTTATTCCCCATTTTGTTTTTCAGTTTCTTTTTGTTTTACTTTGCTTCCATTCACATTTTTATTGAAGCACAAATTTACTACTTCAAATTTAGGCACAAATCCAATTTTAACACCTTTCACTCCTGTCATTTTACAATTTGCAGATTAATTATTTTTGATATTTCTAATGTTTATTAATTTAAGTTTCATATCAATATGTAATTTAGGCACAAATCTAATTTTAACACCTTCGGCTCCTATAACTTTAGAATTTGTAGAGTCATTTTTTAAAATCTATTTTTAGTGTTTAGTAATTTTAATTTCATATCAATATGTAATTTTTTTCTTATCTTGATTTATTTTCAAGTAATTAGGAATTTAGTAACTATTAGTAAATCAGATATATCTATATATCAGATATATACATGTATCGCCAAATACATAAATGACTTATAAATCTGTGTACGTTTGATTGCATTGACGATAAAGCAAAAGCATCACATGAGTGGATCCTCATCGGTTGGTGTTGAGTTAAAGCAATGCTCAAATTGACACATAAAGATCATCCCCTAAACCCTTATATGTGTTTATGGGCAATTAAAGAATAGAGAGAGTGAACTAGGTTATGAGCCTAATCGAATGAGGTTATCATTCAGGTCCTTATTTAATGTTAGGTTTGTAGCTATATTTATTTAGGTTAAATGGGTGCTAGAGTTACACTAGGATTCTTATCAGATTAGTCATCCCACTAAAGGATTGGTATTATCCAACCCACACACACAACCCGCGAGGGCTCACGCATGTGTTTGGTTTCATCTCTGATTTACACATTTACTTGAATACCATACGTAGCCAAGAACCTGTTTTACTCTCCTAATCTCATTTCGAAATTAGCCATAGAACATTCGATATTCAGGAAATAGAGCTTATAACCAACAAGGATAAAGACAAAGTCATGCACACCATACTACAACCCATACAGGTGTGAGTGATGCAACACAGCAGCAATTGAAGCATTAAATAAAGTTATGATTATTCTCGTCGTTGTCCTAGACCCACTGCTGTCATGCCTGATTGTGCAATGCATATCCCTCACAAGCCTAATTAGCTTGTATAGTCACTAACCCAATATGAAGTTATGCTCTATTAATAAGGCATGAGCAATCATTTTCTACACTCATGAGGTGTGTTACAGGAGTTTTCCACCGAGCCACTATTCCAATCCATCTTGCTTTAGCTGCTTTCCCAAAAATACCTCATACAACTCACACTTATGTTATGGTGACTGCTAGGAGTGCTATCAAAGTAGCAACACACAAGTTTGACTTCATGTCTAGCGCTTTAAGATGTATTAGAACAAAGAAAGTGAGTCTGACTAAATATTAAGGAACATGTGATATCATGTTATTCTCTGTTCACTAATAATCACAAAGAACATTCGAAATGAGGCAGATGTCGTGTTGTGGTATTAGCCTTTCCCATGGCTATATGCGCGCTACCCAAAACACAACATGAATCTAAAAATCAGCTTATTCCCTCATGCATCCATCCCCGTGACTCCACTGCCCTAACGAACCCTGATGACTAGGACTGACCTCACATCCGACTATACAACAAGGCTCAACGAGGCTAAAATGAAGCTCTCGCTTGATCTGTATGACCTCATCTAGGGTAACCTATCTAGAGGTTCGTTGACCCAACGACATCCTCAAGGTCTAATCCAGGCTCGCCATTAGGCGCCCAATCTACTGTTAGTCAGATAAAATAGCAAGTCCTTGCGCACGTCATATGTGTATACGTAAAGTGTGTACCAAACATAAACAGTGATAGAAAATAAAGGAGAAACTAAAACTGAATGGCATAAATGTATATGATATCTAGTAGATGTCCAAAATGAGAAATAAAAGAAAAATAACATAAAAAATCCCTACAATTTATGAAGCTCCGTGCTACGGACATGTCATTGAAACACAACAAGCAAGATCGGCTTCGTTAAGGGATCAAAAACCATGTCAACGGTATAAATATACTCTAGGACAATCTTCTTGCTGTCCTCAACAAGTGATATAATGTAGCGATAACAAATTTAAATGTGCTTTGTTTTGCCGTGGTATTTTTTATTCTTCACAAACTACAAAGCTGATGTACTATCGTTATGCAATTGATTAGTCACTTAGAACTACCAGTGTCCAGCAACCGCTTAAAGAATCTCCTTAATCACACGACATATTGGGCTTCCAACGACACTATCATAAGGAATAAAAGAGGTCCTCTTCTTATTTAGAGCACTAACTAGGCACAAATCACGACTTATGGTACTTCTCTTCTCAACAAGGGTGTCTATAGGTTTAGTTTTATCCACATGATAACGCTCCAAGAACCACTTAACGTACATCTCTTGAGACATACTGAAAAAGCGTCTCAAACGATCACAAATGATCTTACCAAGGATATAACTAGCCTCTCCCACGTCCTTTATCTCAAATACGGAAGAAAACCACTTCTCTGTGGAGACTGCCACCTTTATATCATTCCTAGGGACAAGTATGTCATCAATATAAAGCGATAGAATAAGAATGCCACCTGTCGATCCTAAGACATACACGCAGTGATCTTCTTTAACTATCTCGAAGCCTATCCCAATGATTGCTTCATGAAATTTGAAGTACCACTGCCTAGATGACTGTTTGAGGCCGTAGATGGATCACTTTAGGCGACAAACCTGATGTTCACATCCATTTGTTTCAAAGCGTACTGGCTAATCTATAAAGATCTTTTCATCTAGTTCTCCATTAAGAAATGCAGTTTTGATGTCCACTCGATGCAATTTTAAATCCATATTCACAACAATTTGTAGAATGAGGCGTATCAAGGCAATACACATCATAGGAGAGTAGGTCTTATCATATTCCGCACCTTCCTGTTGCGTAAAGCCTTCGCGATGAGATTGGGCTTATAATTGTCAATCGAACCATTCGTTTTACATTTGACTTTAAGAACCCACTTATTCCCAATTGCCTTATGCTCAGCGGGAAGATCAACTAACTCTAAAACCTAGTCTTTATACATACTGGACATCTCATCATCCATTGCAGCTCTCCATTCAGACGTAATAGATAAAGCAATTGCATCACAATAATTTCGTGGCTCATCTTCTTTATGTGGAATGCAAACAAAAGCCTCAAACTCAATTTAAAAATGTCTATGAGGGACAACAATTCAAGTGCTTCTACGTGGTGTTGGAGGATCATGAGCTGGTAACAATTGTCTCTCAACACACCGATTGGCATTGATAGTGCAACCCTCACTAGGAGGACAACTCCCACTTGTTTGAACGTCCCGAGTGATGATCGAATCATCCTGTATAAGAGGATTTTTCCCACTTAAGGGGACAATCAAAGGAGTACTCCCACTGGGAGCATCATCCCATTTCACAAACATAGGAATCAAATTGCGATGGCCTTTGTGATTAATGGAGACTTTAATTGCCTACCTTCACTGACGGTCTACACTAGCTTATCATACCTAAGCTCCCAGAGTTGGTGATCCATACTCACAATACCTCTACTCAATAAATCATCATCGATGAAATCCATATCTCGTGACTTGATCTAAATCAATCCACCACCCGAATGTTCGCACAGACTCACATAACCTTTGGAGCACTCAAGCTATCCAATAAAAATTACCTTTGATCCCCTAGGTTCTGACTTCCTCTACTGAGGGGTTAGGTTGTGTACAGACCCCACTGACCCCCAGCGTAGATGGT
Organism: Santalum album; assembly: GCA_034195605.1. NCBI lineage: Eukaryota > Viridiplantae > Streptophyta > Magnoliopsida > Santalales > Santalaceae > Santalum > Santalum album. The sequence continues at coordinate 6,271,686 of CM067262.1, forward strand.
TCAGATTAGGCTATCGACCAGACCAACACTCATAAGGCATGTCGAGTTCTGATTTACTTAGTACTCGGTTAAGTATGTAGGTCGCCATTAACAACGCATCCCCCCAAAAATGAGTGGGAAGGTTGGCATGTGCCATCATCGACCTAACCATCTCAAATAGTGAGCGATTTCTCCACTCAGCAACCCCACTATGTTGAGGCGTGTGTGAAGTGGTAAGTTGTTGCTTAATCCCTTTACTCTCACAAAGCGGCCTAAAACGCTCAAATGAATATTATTGTCCCCGAACAGTCCTAAGAACCTTCATAGTCCTACTTACATAATTCTCAACCTTGAGGAGGTACTTCTGAAAGGAGTCCAATGCATCAGAGTCGTAGCAATCAAATAGACAACCATAACAAAAGTAGTTATCTATGAATGTGATAAAGTAATGTGCATCACTACATGCCCTAGTGTTGAATTATCCATAGATGTCTGAATGAATTGACTCTAATGGGTGACTGGCTCTTACCGCTTTACCGAATGATTTTCTAACTGTTGTCCTTACTAAACAAGATCCGCATGGTGGGAGATTAACCTTGGTGAGTGGCCCTATAAGACCCACTCTAACTAGTCTAATCATCTTATCATGTCGGATGTAACCTAATCTACCATGCTACAAGATAGAATTATCATGTAAAACAAAGTAAGAAACAATTATTGTATTGATAAAATAAAAACTGTCTACAAGGCGACCACCACAAAAAGGCTCATCCTCCGATGTAAAGGAAACTAATTCTTTATTGAAACTAAAAACGAAACCATAAGCAACTAAAAATGTTAAAGACCATTTCACAATACATGACGTATAGGAGATCCATGATGTAGTTTGCACCATTTTTTTTCATTGTATTTTTAAAAAATTTAAACTATATAGATGGAAACAGCATTCAAAAATACACATGCCTATCTCAAAATTTTCATTCAAAACAGGAAAAAAATCGAGCTTAAGAACAATCCTTAAATTTCCTATGCTCAGAATGAATATGATTTACATTCTAAGTCATTTGAAAATTGATAGACCTATGTATTTTTGAATGTTAATTTTATCGGTTAAAATTTTTTAAAAATGCATTGAAGAAAAAGAATGACACAAACATAAACATAAACATAAACATGTCCACACAATCCTTTCCCCCCTCCAACCCCAACTCCCCCTCCCACCAAACTCCCTTGCACACAGCAGAAGGATGGTCATACAATTGACAATTGCGTGGCTAAAAAGTAAAACTTATAAAGGGAATTTCTTCCTCTGTACACCTATTTTGGGAAATGCATTTTAAAAACATATTATTTTGGGATTTTTTTTCCCTACTAATTACCTAATTCTCTGCAAAAAAATTGGGCTTCAAACCTGAATAAAATTTTATACAAATTCCGTAATCGTTATTTGTGTAAATGTATCTGAAATAGCTATCCATAAGATTTTCAAATTGTCCATAATAGCCATAATAATACCCATATTTATCAAAAAAGTTGAATTTCATGTTCATCCAGAAACAACAGACTGGCCATGGTAGATATAGATCGGCCATCACAGAAACGATTGTAAACATAAATCCGAAGCATATAAAGCATAATCCAAGTCCACTGTGCTAACACAGAAATGATTGTAAACACTGATCGGCGGTCCTGAAGTAATGCACCGATACTTAGTATGACAATTTTATACACTGAGCTTAATCTTTCACTATCTAATAATCAACTCTTTCGCACAGGCGCATTTTGCTGAAATAGTGATGAGGAATCTAAGTTCATGTGCAATGAGATGTCAATTGATATATAAATTTTGTCATCTATTATTTTGGCGTCCAACAATTTATTATTTATTCTCTCTTTTAATTTGTTATTTTACTTTGATAGTATATTTATACTGATAATGATATTTCCCATTATCAGTGCTCCACATCTCTGAAATGCCATAACATCTACACCCCTATTTCTGTAGACCGATCAAAAGCCGTTGAGCATGCACAACATGCGTGAGATGCGGCTCGTGGAAAGTAAGAGAGAAGAAGAAATAGGAAAATTGATAATGAATTCTAATTTTTGAGGGATACACAATTTTTTTTTCCTCTCACCTTCCTTTTTTTTTATTTCACCCGCTCCTTCATGGGTTTGGTGTATCTCTCTCCACCTTAGATTCATTTATCAATTTATCAAGACTCACACATAGGATAATCGAGTTGTTGCAGCGAGATAAAAAGGTCCTACTGGACGGCTCAATCCGCTGCTAGTTCTTGCATCAAACACTTGATAAGATCATAAATAAATTAAATAATTCAATCTGCTCGCACACATCATAAAAGGAAAAAAAATATTAGTAATGTTTCCTAGAACGATGCCGTTTTGATTTACCAGAGCTCTGTGCAGAGTAGATTTATCAAGCGCCACGCAGGTGGAGTGGAAAGTCCTCAAACCCTAATTATTTGCAGTTACGGTAGGCGAGGAAGAAGACGGTCATCCATGGCTTTTGCCAGAGCTCGCACAGTTTCATCCACTCTCGTCAACAATTTCCTCCATCGGTCCTCATTCATCCCTCTCCGCTCCCTCTCCTCTGGTAATCTCTCTAACCCACTTAATTGGTTTTTTTTTTCTTTCGATTTCTGTGTATAATTCACCATGTCTACCTTGTTTCAGATGCTGTCGATACGATAAACCCCGGCGCCAGTTCTTCTCGTAAGAGCCTCATGATGAAGCAGATGATTGATCTTGACATGAACTCCCAAATCGGGAGCTGCATGCCCCTCTCCGCCATGCGGATTGGAACATTCATCCACAACATCGAGCTTCGGCCTGGGCAGGGCGGCAAGCTTGTCCGGTCTGCGGGCACTTCCGCGAAGATCCTTAAAGAGCCAACTTCGCAGTATGTGTTGGTGGAACTCCCGTCGAAGCAGAAGAAACTCATCGATACGCGCTGTCGAGCGACAATTGGCACGGTCTCGAACCCCGACCATGGCGCGAAAAAGCTAAGGAAGGCCGGACAGAGCCGGTGGCTGGGCCGGAGGCCGGTGGTCCGCGGGGTGGCCATGAACCCAGTTGATCACCCACACGGAGGAGGCGAGGGGAAGAGCAAGAGCAGTGGGAGCTTTGGGAAGGGCTCGCGCACGCCATGGGGGAAGCCTACCAAGTGTGGCTACAAGACTGGGAAGCTTAAGCACAGAAAGTAGTATGTTTTCTTGTCTCTCCATTTCTGTGTTTTGGAGAACTCCTAAGATTTTGCAGTGCTGCTGTTTGAGGCATTTATTTGGAGTGTTTGTCCGTATTTGATTGGGATTGCATAGGGTTTTCACTCATTCATAGCTTCGTTTTCAATATGAAATCCTTTCTGTTACGTAGTCTAATTCAGATATTGCTTTTTGAGCCATTTATTTAGATTGTATGTCCATTTGCATTGGGTTTTCTCGCATTCATGGCTTGTTTTTCAATATGAAGCTCTTTTTGTGGACTAGTCTAGTTCAAATATATTTATCTGTGTGCTGAAAACAGAGATAACAGTACTGGGTTGGGTACAATTCGGGGCATATCTCCAATAAAATCTAATCAAATAAATGATAAACTGCAAAGAGCTTTTTGGTGGACTGCTAATTTTAGTGAAGAGTCTGTAGATTATAAGCAGAAATTATCACGTTTAGTTCATGGTAAATGCTACTCCAACCTGCCCATTTTCCTATGGAACATATGTTACCTTGTTTCGTTTGTTCACTTTACAGCTCTCAGTCCAATCAAGAGTTCTTATTTCATTCATGGCTTTTGGAAATATTTACTCCTTACCTATTCCGTTCATTAATGGAGGACAGAATGTATAGCACTTCCAGGATCAAAATTTGGTTAAAGACAGTGAAACGATGGGCTGTCTAAGTGAAGAAGCAGAGAGTCAAACTGTTTTTGGGTTAAACAGTGATAATTGACAAAGAAAAAGAAAGGATAGGTGATGGTGATGCTGGAAATCAAAGGAAGATGCTGAAAATGGAGAGAGAGATGACAAGTTAGAGTCCCACTAGCTGTCCAGGCATAGGAGTTTCACCTAGGCCCAACCAAGGAGTCACACCAAGGTCATTCGCTGAGTCTCACAGCTCCTTGCTTCACACAGGTTATATCTCAAGTAAAGAGTATAAATAGAATTTCTCTGAGTTGCTTGAAAGAGAGCAGCCCACTGATTTTTTATATAATACAAAAGGGAGTCTAAAGGCCTCAAGTTACAAAAATTTAGACTTTGGAGTTCCAAGAGGAGGAATTCCCAAAATTAAAAACGAAAAACAAAAAACCAAGTAAAGCATCTAATGCTTATTTGACTTCAACATAGAAAACTTAAAAGACAATCACAATTAGAACATCTAGAGCTTATTTGGCGACATAGAAAATTAAAAAACATACTATCACATGTAAACTTAATTAATGTGGGCTGCTGTGCAAGATTGGGCTTGGACTTAGTTCAAATTCATCTAGGAATCATTTCCTTATTGTGTCACTCATGGTCTATGAGAATAGCTATTCCTTATCTATTTCATTGTTAGTACACATGAATAGTTATTCTTCGCATATTCCATTATGGTGTGCGAGAAATATTGCTGAATCATCAATCAATGCTTTATTCGTATCCAACTCATCAGTTCTGTTGGCACTGAGGTGGTTCATTCTGAACCATTAATTCATGATTTCTTTTTCATTTTAAGAATGCTTTCATTGTTTTTCCTAGCATAGACACCCACCAGCGGCAAATCTGCTTACCTGTGAAATCATTGACGGTTGCTATTTTGATTTGATTTCGTTTGATCAATTTGTGAAGTAAGTCCCAAGGCACATCCTTGTACACTTTTAGGGTTTATCCTTGGATTGTATGCAATGCAGCAATAGCCAATAATTCAGAATCACCTTGACCTGGGTCTGTCCCAGACTTGGCAAAATTTGAATGTCCCTTCCCTCTTGATTTAGTCTTCTTTTTCTTTTTCGGTCATATAATATTTTCTGCTATGATTTCCTCATTTCTTTTTCATTGCTCCTTTTTAGTTGCTGCATCTGTTGTTGTTGATCCTGCAGCTGCAAGACTTTTTTGAAAAATGGGGAGGGTTTGTTTGTAAACTATGCGTATGTGGAGTGTTATATTTATGGAATAATATTTTTGAACTTTGAATAAATGTCTATGAACTGGAAATAAGAATCTGAGTATGTTTCTGCGGTTCTGTTATATGTTTGTTCCGAGTTTTCCTAACCATTACTAAACTTTAGAAGTACTCAACTTATGAATGGGATAGCAAAATTTTAGTTCGAAATGCTATTATAGTATGGCAGAACCGTTGGGTTTTACTAAAAGAGAAGGAACTGGAGGAGATAAATGCAGGGGTTCAAGATTGAATGGAGCAAATTTTAGCGTTAGTATCAATTTTTTTATTAGTGATGGTTCAGTTTCAGGTTTCTTATGGGCACAGCCCAAGCACAACGACACAATTATCAGGGGCGCAGCTCTACCGCTGAGCCCTCTTTAAAATATCATCAACAGTTCCTGTAGGTTGAGCTTCTTTTTGAAGAAAATATAGAATAGCAGGAATATTCAAATAAGTTTGATTTTTTATCGGATCATAAAAACAGCCATGTTGGAACTATATTAGGTAATTCATGCTTGAATAGGGAATGGTTTTATTTTAACTTATTTATTCATGAAGGAAAGGGGGGTACGCTGCAGCGCACAGCCCTTATGTGCACTGTAAGAATTACAGCATCATGCTCATTGCAGCAGTTCAAAAAAAAAGAAAAAAATCGGTACTCTGTTTCTCAAAATAGGAATTAAAAGGAAAAATTTGCAGCTCCCGATTACAGGATGGTACAAATTTGTATAACGTTTAGAGAAAACATTTTGCTGGTATAAGATAGCTAAAGAAATCTGGTACAGCATTAAAATTATGTATGAAGGTGCTAAGAGCCTCATTTTATGTATACACCTGAAACGTTTGAACCAGTTGCCTCAAGAAACAATACATTACAGTGTAAAAGAATAGTACGATAAAAGGACTACATTCGATATCCATACATTTTTGAAAGACCAAATCTACTGTTACATTCAATTTACAAGGTTCCAATCTCAAAAGTATGTACCCTTTTTCGCAGCAAGTAGTAGCACGACGACAATGGGAGAAACAAGTAGAATAACAACATAGGGGATGGTATGACTAAGTGCAGCTTCTTCTTCTTCAGCCTCAACTACAGGGAAGTTCATTTTACCCTCAACAAATGCTTCAAAATAACGTTGGTAGTCGGTGTTTTTAGAATCGACCAGCGAGCTCTTGATCTTCATCTTCTCTGTAGCCTGGAATCGAAGAAATCGGAACTTAGAAGTAGAACACATCGCTCCCTCAAACCCCACCTCAACACTCCACGTAATGAGGACGATTATGACAGAAAAAGAAAACAGAAGGCCAGTTCATGCTACACTTTAAATGAAGGGAACCTTTATATTAACATTGATAGATTAAATCTCAACAGCAAATCATACCTCATATACAAACATGAATTCCCGCGCTTTCTTCCTCACTCGAACATTAGGGTGAGAAAGGAGCCTCTCATACATAACTCGAGCCTCCTTTGACCTGGCAATGGCACAGTTGCATCACCACATAAACTCCTTCATTACGTGAGTTATTTTTAGAGATCCCGAGACTGTACCTGCTAAGTGAATCTTGACAGATGGACCACTGCAGAGCTGCTAATCCATGAAGTTCATTCTGCAGAAGTGGAACTTTCATGGTATTACATAACAAAGTTCACTAGACCATAAGCACTTAGCATTCTAGTTAACGATCAATTAAGGATTAAGTTTACAGGGAGTGTCATATCAAAGGATCAATCTTGCCATCCCTGGTAGAATAAGTTAAGTCATAAAAAAGTATCAGAGATTAAAAATAAAAAGAAATTAGAACAACATCAGGCCCAGAAACTCTAGGGAGGAGATGCTTACCAACCAATTATTCCTAATTAGTTAAAATTAACTTCAAAGGCTTACAAACTAAATAATTACAGGACAACAAACTAAATAATTACAGGGCAACGAATATAAATAGGGAAATGAGATAGTCTTCACAGCTTTTAGTGGTTAATACCAAAGTTTTCTGAGTATAAAAGTTCAATTTCAAACCTTGCATGGACCATATCTGCTGTTAGTATTTAGAGGCTGCAGTTTCTTCTAGATAGGTAGAATTTATTGAAATCTATCTAGCAATGTGGTGTAATAATATTGATGCCAGACCACACTCGAGTAGCAGACCGCCAGCTTTGGATCACCAAATATATAACAAAAATAAGAATGCAGAAATAACCACGGACACACTGTAAGAAATATCAAAAGTTATGAACTCAACACTCACAACTTAATTAAAATTTTTAAGCACATATTACTTTTTTGGTATTTTTCAGCTTTAAAATGGGCCAAAGTGTGGATTTGGTCCCTGATCTTGTCATAAGCGAAACATATACGCCCCCAAACTCCACTTTGCGTTTATTCTTGATCTTCTACGATGGGTAGAACTTGAGGACCGAGATGAAGCCCTATCAAGAAAGAAAGAGGGGGAAAAACCCTAGAAATGGATGATATTCGAGTGAAGGGAAGAGATTCGTTTCTCATATTGGAAAACAACTTCAAAGAGGGGTGAAAACCCTAGAAATCTTCGTCAAATGGAGATGGGGAAGAGGGAAGGGCACCATGTTTCAACGCAACAAGTTCAGGGCCGAATCCGTTCTTAGGCCTTTAAAATACCCCCAAGTCCATGTATGTTACTTTTGGTATTTATTATAATTAACTTGATAGATAGGCTGAACTTGAAGTTAGGCAGTTCTGGACATGAAAATGCCCAACACAAGAAACAAAATTAGTAAGAAAAATGTTATAGACAAATTATAAAGCCGAGTGAGAACCCTCATAAATCATCCATCCAAGCCAAAGAAATCCACCAAGTGCATGTATCTTACTTTTGGTATTTATTATAATTAACTTGAAAGATAGGTGCAACTTGAAGTAAAGCAATCTGGACATGAAAGAGCATATTTTTTAGTAGGTTTTTCAATTCTTAATTTAGATCTATATTTTTATCTCACCTAATACTTCTATCTTATGGTTAATCATATTGATTTTACTATCGACTCTCTTAAACCAACTATTTCATAGATCACTTGTCATACTACAACTACCGCCTTGGCTAGATAAGGTTGCCTTATTATTGTCGGTATGTAGTACATGTTCATAATTACCTTCTCCACCTATACATTCTATTTTCTCCATTCTTTAAACAATATTTTTTAGAGATAGCACATAAGCATAAAATAAATATGTTTCATTTTCCTAATTTTGCAAGAATCCTACAATGGAGGAGCACATGAATTCTTGTCCTCATACAAGCCAAATACATGCTCCTTTTCTTGCAGGGTATGCAGGGTGTTTTTGCAAGGCATACTTCCTTGTATGTTGGTCCCCCATGGTAATTTTGTTGTTATTGGTTGTTCCTCTTGCATTCCCCCTAAATATTAAAAAAGGCCAAATGGTAAAAATAATCCTATACTTCTGCCTTTATTTAAGTCAAATCCCAGACTTTCAGTTTTCTTTATGGGTTCTAACCTGAACTTTCACTAGTAAAGAAATTCAAGTCCTCATCCTAACTTCCATCCATCCATGCTCAAGGGCTGCTGCTGCAGATGGGAAAGGTCCACATATGCTGACAAGGATAACATGTCCTATATGATGCAAAAAAACAAAAGAAAGAAAAAAACCCTTATATTTTCACATTATTTTGTGTATAATTCTAATGCTTCCTAAATTTCACTTCAACAATTTTCATGTCTTCTATTAAAGCCTTATCTTCAATCATTAGGGTTTAAGTGTCAATGGTTTCAAGAATGTACATGCTTCACTAATGAAAGTTCAAGTTAGAAATTAGAAGGAAAAAAAGAAGAGAGAGCAGGATTTACTTTGAAACAAAGTGAAAATATGGAATATTTTCTTCCCCCCCCCTCCCTTCCCCCAAAGAGTGTCATGTTGTCCGCCGTGTCACTATTCTTGTGTAGAATATTTTGTCCATGTAAATAGGGGCCTCAACAAAGACTTGAAGGAAGTGGATAGAAGTTAAGCAAGACTTTAATGGCTTCACTAGCGAAAGTTCAAGTCAAAAATGAGAAAAATAAAAATCCTAGATTTAAATCAAATACAGACAAAAGTATAGGATTGTTTTCACCATTAGGCTTATTAAAAAGAAATTCATTTTGCATACCAGCAAAAAAAAAAAAAAAAAAAGAAGGAAAAAAAATGATTTTTCCTTTTTCCTTTTTATTTTTTGTGTTGGATGTTAGATCATTAAGAGGGCTGAGGCTGACTGTAAAGTGCCAAATACCTGAAAGTCCAGTTTCTCCATAACTTGTTCATAATAGCATAATGCATCCTCAAGCTTTCCAGCATCCATCAAGGAGTTGCCATCCGTCAGTGCCTATTAAGTATAATTAATTAAATTGGCGAAATGAGGTCACTGGCACAAGAGGGAAAGGGGTGCATAGGGACATACAAACACATGCTTTATAATACTCAATTCTTGGCAATGAGACAGAATCTGCATTTGCCAATGCAGCCTTTCAGCTCAAAGTTTCATCAAGTTTCCCGTTTTTGTCTGAACCCGACTTAGCTAAATCAGAACAATAATTTGAACATGGCCAACCACTTTCTCCCAAAGTCTCCATCCTCGCTCAAGCATCATCATCAACCTAAATTTGGGTTACTAGCAACAAGGTTGCAAAGAAGTTACGTGTCATTAGACTATCAGGTTCATACTTGAAGGCATCACAATTCTGATACCTTGACAAAGAAAACCTACCTTATTCTATTGGGAAACAATTTGATGCCTCCAAAATGTAAATTTGAAGGGTTGCAATGTTGTTCACTCTCCCACTTTTGTTATCCATGCCCCTTCAAGAAGGCACTGTGGTCTTTTGAATTAGATCAAGAGGGCATTTTAGTCCTTTCAACAAATTCAAATGGTCAGAGGGGTCTATAACAAAAATGAGAGTGTAAATAACAGAAACATTTTCTTAATAGTTGAATAAAGGGGGAATAGAAAAATAAAGGAAAAAGGCTCTTGCATTGAATAGATCCTGGAGAGGGAAAATAATTTGAAAAAGAGGAAGATGACTCTTGTATTGAATTAGATCACTCTTTATTCATAGATGGAAAACTAGCTACATCATATAGGATTACTGCAACCTTGTATTGACAGAAAGCTTAAAACATGCTTTCCTATATGGGGGGAGCAAAAAGAATGAGTGGAGACAGCACCCAAATATTAATCCCCAACAACTAGTATCACAAAACACTGCCAAAAATTGCTATCAAGTTGTGCAGAATGCGAGCGTCTCGCAGCTGCTTCACATTGTGCGGTTGGGCAATGAGCGAATCTAGAAAGCAGACATAGGACGTGTCGGCATAGTCGCCGTCGTACCAGAAAAACCATGCACATACAGACACGTACTATGTACAGACAGGCACTGTGTGCACACACATGCTTCATGAATATGATTTCCTAATGTTGACCTTATTTTGGTATGAAGGATGCAGATATTACTATTATTTTTATTATTAAGTACCTTCTCACACTCGGATGTTAACCTTGGATTAGTATTCAAGCCAACCTTTTTCTTATATGCAGCTAGCAATTTCCTCGTCCGAGCTTCTTTAATTGCTTTATCTTCCTCTGTTTCAAGCACCTCACCAGGTCGTATAACCCTTCCACCTCCAAACTGAACACCAGCATGGGAAATAAATGGAGATAGTTATGGAATTAGGGTTAGTCTGCAGGAAGCCCAATGCACAAAATGATGGCAACAATATTACAATGATTAAATATCAAGTGCAAAATAATAGCCTCCAGAGTACAGCCTCCAAAACTTAACTAATATACCACAGATAGAAATTTGGCATCTTGTCTTGTCGCTAAAGTTTCAATGACATAGTTTTTAAACAAATTAGACAAAAACAAATTAATTGAAAACAATACAATTCAAAAAGGAAATTTTGCTTTCTCACAAGCTAAATGCGGAAAAACAGCCCTGTTTCCCGGCACAGTTGTTGAAAATGAGATGCTGATCTACAAGGTGCCCAAAATTTCCCCCAAGCTTTAATAGAAAATGTGAAATAAATATTTTGCTGTTTATCTGGCTTATATATCAGCTTCAGCAGCATCAAGTGCATTCACTCAAGAAATAGATGCAACTATACATTATTTTTTTTTCACACATACTTAATCATTTATTTAGCACAACAAGTTTTAACAGAAACCAAGCTACATCATTAGCCCTGATAAGGCCAGTTAATTTTTTCTTTCTTGTCCAAATTCAAGCCTCTGTAACAGTGATTCAGCATATTAGGCAAACCTCACCCTTCCTTCTTTTTCCGAACAAGTTTCACGAAATCACCAGTTCAGGGAATTCAAAAGGGGGTCAGATTAAACCATGTCTGACCAGCTGGGGCAGGCCAGGACTTAAACCATGAAGTAAGGACTGCACAGATGCCTAAATTAAAAGTGCATAAGGATAATAAGTTGAAATGGAAGCTTGGAACAAAACCTCATTAACTGATTTTCTCCATGAGGCTTTGAAGTTTTCTTGTTAGACAGTTCAATAATTTTAAATGGCATACGATGTGATGTTATGCATCAATTATGAGGATATGTAATACCAGTTGCATTAATTTTCTCAAGAATCAGACTTGATCCAATGCTACTACTCTCCTATTGGGTATCTGTTGAACAAACAATTACTTTTTTAATGACACAAAGGAGAATAAGCTCTGTCAACTCATCATCAAGAAGGCAATACCTAAGTGAGCAACTAAGGCCTTAAATCACATAGTATGCCATCCACACATATATTTCATCTTTTAGAGATAAACCAGAGAAAGAAATTAAGGAACCTACAAATATCAAAGCTCCCCCACTGAAACATTGGAATCCAAAATACGTTTCTTATATTACTCAAATTCTACTTGAGAGCAAATTTTTATCTCGAACAAGATGCCAATTGAAAACCCAAACTCTGTCCCCCCCCCCCCCCCCCCCCCCCTCCGGATCTAATTAACAGGAGACAAACTAGCAATATCAACGAAAACAGTGAAAAGTATGTTTAGGTTCCAAGAAAACTAAAACTACATTTAACTTACTGTTTTCGAAATGTTTTGCGGCCTAGGAAAGACTCCCCATGTTGAAACCTTAGGCTTGTAAAAATCTAAATTATCTTCCTGTTGTGGATCAGGTACCAATGGTGTTCCAAGCCTGTTTATGTCCCCAACAATCAATTCAACCTCGGGCAGGTCTCCTTCTGGAAAAGGGTCGGCTACAGGAACCAACCCAGCAGGCAGACCCCTGGCCTTCTTCTTATCAGAGAAATTGAGCCCCATAAAGTCAATTCTTGAGACTGCCAGTGCATCCTTACTAACAACATTTTCCTTCAAATCCCCACCTCCTGAAATCCCCTTATTCCCTTCCTCCAATCCTAAAAATCAATGCACGGACAAGTTACACTCCGCATTGCATTCCAAAATAACTCACTGCCATAAGGTCAACCACGTGGACCAGGTCCCATTTACATTGGCCCAAAGGACAGACACTGGCTTCTATAGTATATGAAGCTGGTCAAGTCCTATTTTCCTAATTTTGAGTAACCCAGTTCAGCAATTACATTATAAAAGTATAAGGTATAAACTAAAAGGAACAGTTATAAAGAACAGTTATGAGACTCTTCTAGCATTGCTTTCTAACCAATTCCTAGCAATACCCAAATTCAGGAAAAATCCGAAATAAAAATGAAATCACTCCCTCCCTTCTCTCTTCTTAACATTTTGTAGACACGAATAATAATAATAATAATACCTGACGAAGCTGCGTTCCCCTCAATAGTATTCTTGCTGCCATCAACGACCTCCTTCTCGATCATATTATCCCTTAAATTTGAACCACCATTCTCATTCCCCTTGTTTTCTTTAGGATCCACAGCTGGGTTTTCAACAATTCCTGGACCTGGGCTCGGCTGCTTCGACGTCTTGTAGGCCTTCGCTCTCGCAAAAGCAAGCTCCACAGGGTCTTTACGAGATAGTTGGGCTTCCGAATTACTCACCGATGAACTGGACGAGCTGGGGGATGGAGATTCGGCATTGGGTTGGCTTGAAGATGATGTGGTCGACAGGGATTTGCGTGCCGAGAAGCTATCGGGGCGTGTAGATAGGCAAACGAAGGTGTGCTTTTTCTTCTTCTCCTCCCAGGTGATGGAATTTCCATTGATGGAGCTGGGAGAACAAATCCATGAATGCTGGGTTGTGCACCAAGCCATTGCTACCACTGCTAATGATAACGAGGCGACGCTAGCTCCACCCATGGTTTCCCCCTCATACTTCAGATTAAGGGATAATTTTAGTTGAACTTTTAAATAATTTTAATTATATGAATTAAAAATATATATATACAAACATATAGTTTTATCAAATTTTATGAGATTTGAAAATGAATAACTTGTTCATTAAGTATTGAGATTTTGAAGAACTAAAAATTTTTATAAAATATTTAGAACTCTAAATGTTTACTATAAATAGACTATTAATTTTTAAATCTCATAAAAAATCACTCACTTATTTATTTGCATATTTATTTTTGATCTATATGATTAAAGTTATTAAAAAGTTCATGAAAATTGACTTAAAAAAGAACTTGATGGAAAACTTGATGAATGTAAACTCAAGGGGATCCTAGTCTTCCCCGAGGGAATTTTTTACCCAGTTGATTGGGAATTTATGAGGTCAAAGGAATTCCTTCCTTTTTATTAAGAGAAGGGAGGAGGAAAAACTTAGCTATAAAAGTTTCATTAAGGCCGTTTTACATTCCCTCTAAATCATCTCACCTCTGGACGGACGAAAAGATAAACAGAATTAAGAGTCTTCTTCCTACTATTTCTTTTCATGCCCCTCAATTTTTCTCTTCAATAAAGCTCGTAGTCAAGGGACTTTGTACCCATCTCCCCAAATTCCTCTCCGATTCTCCAAATGCTTCCATCCAATCAAATTATAAGTGTTTATTACGACAATGATTCCAAAAGTACGAAAATGGAGCATTTCGGCCAAAAATTGGATGGATATCCAAAGTGGGGATGAAAAAACTAGCTCCATGTGCACTACGCGTGCTTGGAGGGAGGGAGACGCATTTTAGAGAAATCACTACCATCCCTCAAAATAAAAATTAAAAAAAAATGCAACGAAAAAATATCTTAAAAGAAAACAAAAATAAATAAATGAAACAAAGGGAAAAGATCAAGAGTGAGAGGGAGGTGAAATGGCTTGTGCGAAGGGAATGTAGGCTTCACCGGCAGCACCCCGCCATATCCCCTGAGTGGGACCCACATAAAAAAATAAGGCGCCTCTCATGGCTGCTGGAGGCGATGGCCATGGTGGCATCATCGATGGTGGGGAAGCTTGTGCTCGACGACAAGGATGGGAAAATCGGGATAAAAGAGATTAAAAACTTAATTATGTATGTTAAACTTCTAATTATTGATGATTAAGAGTGTCCGTAAAGAATAATTTATTTGAAAAAAATTTTTTAAAAGAAAAATATAAAATTAAAATTTACCAAAAATCTTAATTAAGTGTCTACGTGTGTGTTTCTTTAATTTACATCTAAGCCTCACTCAAAAAAAATTTTTTAAGAAAAATATAAAATTAAAGTTTACCTAAAATCTATATTATATGTCTACATGTATGTTTCTTTAATTCACATCTAAGCCTCACTCAAAAGCTTCGCTGTAGCTACTTACTTAATTATATATTTATAAATAAGGCTTGTATACAAGCATAAACAGAAAAAAAAAAATGACAAACTTTGAGTCACAAGCGAGTGTATTTATTTATTTATTTATTAAACATAAGGCACAGCTACATCTAACTATTATATACTAATTTTCTCATATATACATATATATATATATATATATATATATCTGTTGAATACTCATGGGTTTCCATTTGGCCTACCCTATCCTTTTAGTTTAAGGGATAAAAAATCTTTAGTCTTACCCTACTGGCCATTGCCACCCCAACCTTTATCCCCTATAAATCCCGCCGCCGGCGATTGCACCATCTCTGCTAAAGAATTTAATGACTGTGGTTACCATTATAAAGCAAAAACTCAATCTACTTCAACCGAATTTTCAGTTTTTTTTTTTTTTTTTTTTTCCCCAGGGTGGCTGATACATAATTATGTCCAAGACCAAAGACACAACTTTGATCCACATCTGGAGAAATACATCACATTGAGAAGGCAAATTAAGAATCTGTTTCACTGGCAACCCAATCACAAGATCACTTCTCATCTGAAGACTCTAAGAGAGTGATTAACACATGAGAAACCCCCATCAACCACAAGATTGAGACCACTAATGTACCTCGATTCATCGCTGGCCAAGAAGAGCACGGCATTGGCCACATCATCCCCCTTCAGTTCAAGCCCCTGCAAATTCGCATTTTTCCCTACAAATGCACGAAAGCCTGCCATCGCATCCTCAGTCCTCTCTTCTTCAGGCAAAAATGCCAAAGCCAAGCTTGTCCCAACCGCATAAGGAGAAACACAGTTCACGCGTATCCCATGTGCGCCCAATTCGGCCGCGACATTTTTAGTGAGTCCCAGAATGGCATGTTTCGATCCCGTGTAGGCGTGGGGCCCTACGCCCCCAATAATGCTGGAGATGCTACAATTAGAAATGATTGCTCCTTTTTTCATTGGGATCATGATTCGGGCAGCGTGCTTCATTCCAAGGAAGACTCCCTTCACATTAATGTCAAAAACTTTCTGGAACATTGACATGTCAGTGTCACGGATGTCGTGACAGGGTGGGCCTGTAAGCCCAGCATTGTTTACCATGATATCGAGCGTGCCAAATTTCTCAACTGTGAAGTCAACAGCACGGCGTACAGCATCCTCTATTGTGACATCACAGTGGAAGAAACAAGTGTTGGGATCATTGCCCAGGGAATCACAGAGAAGTTGGCCAAGGGGGTCTTGAATGTCGACGATACAAACCTTCGCGCCGTGCTTATGGAATAGGCGCACAATGCTCTCTCCAATGCCAGTGGCACCTCCTGTAACCAATGCAACTTTGCCCAATAACCTGAAAATAAAACCAAAGCACATTGATGTGCAAAACAAATTCAATTTGGCCACTAAATTGCATGGAGAGGGTTCCTCTGATCTCACTTCGAGCATAATGCAGTTCCTGAAACTCTAAAAGTTTTTATGCTGGGAATTCAAAGAAAACTCAAAATGGAAGAGGCCAAATGCAAAATTGAAATTTTCATGAAATCATATATAGTCAATCCCTTGAAGGAGTCCAAAGATGGTATGGAAACGAACAAAATGTGATGACCCCTTTTCCCACACCACTTGAGACGAATTTACTTTCTGTTTTCCATTTGAATTAGGAAGAGCCATTTAATTAAATGCATTGGACCAGTTATATTACAGTGTCATTTTTACTTTACCCAATTGCCACTTACTTTTTCAGGACCAAATTTTGTTCCAAACACTGCAAAGAACTGTTAAAAATGATTTTTTTATTTTATTTTTAAAACCATGGAAATGGTATGATTTTCCTTGGGTGTCTGATTGCACCATAGGGTCCGAAGATATGTCCAGGAGGGTAGAGTAACAGATTTAGAAAGCATGATCATCCTCTACAGAAAATAAAAGAAAAACATGATCATATGCCGTTAATATGCCAATTATAGCTCAGAGATGATTTCTATACCCTTGGTCATGTAACACAGTTCCAATAAAATGAGAAGAAAAGCCTATCTCCATTTAGGCTAGACAAAACACAAAAGTGCATTTGACTGTAAATAAAATAATTCAATGATTCATCTCAATTGAATGTAATCAGGCTAAAGCTTGCAATGCACAAAAAAAGAAAAAAAAAAATGAATGCTTGGTGAGTGGATGAATAGAGCCATCTGACATCAGACTAGTCACCAAAATTGTATTTAGGCTAAAAGGCAGAAATACCATTATTCGAGTTGAGTGTAGAGAGACACATAACAACATTGTTTGATGATATTTCAGAAACTCAGACCAAATGAGAAATTTTTAAGAACATATAAATGTTGGGTTTGTTGAGCCCCTTCGAAAAGCAAGTAGGATTGTTATTGTTGGAACCTCATGCACTAGTGTTCAAGACATAAATCAATGTTAACACACTCCACACCCAAGAAATGAGTAAAAGACGCTACAGTGATGAGACGGCACATGGGAAGCCAAAGGGCTCAGGCTGTGGCTCACTCGGTTGGGCACCAAACTTCAACCCTGAGCCATTTTGAGCTACAAGTGGCATTTCGTGAATGTAGCTGGGCTGTTTGGACCCAAATTGAGTGTGACACAATAATAAGGCTATGGGGAGAGATTGGCACTAGTGGATTATAAGTTGCACCTTGTAGAGCTCAAGTGGACTAGTTTTTGAGATAACTTGAGTTATAGGAGTCTAGCTGAGATGAGGCCAATTCCGTCGTGACCCAAACTCAGTATGCTATCACACCAAGCACTGTCAGATCATGCTAGGGCCATAAAACATGTTTAGAGGCAAAATTGCATTATGGGCCAGTTAAAAAAGTTGTAAGGAATACAAAGAAGGGTTAGGGCCATCGCCACACACATGTAAGGATGGTCTATACAAAGCTGTAGAGGTGTCTGTACAAGTGCACGGACCCACACCAACAGGTCCATACTGTGTTCCCACAGGGGTATTCTGGTCAAATGTCCCTTATGCTGCTATTTGATGAAAGGGAGATGGCATTGCAGCCATGTAAGCCTTGTTTGACCACGGCTTGAATTGGCCTTGATGACATGGAATGTCCACAATCAGTGACTCGTATTCGGTGATGTGGCAAAGATGGACACGACACATGGTGATGTTAGTCTAAGTTTGACCTATCTACGTGATGTGGCATGCCACCTAAGCTTCATGTGGATCGTATGGGTCAAAACTTGAGCCTTGGTCAAGTCAAAATCAATCAATGCTTGAAGGTGGAACCAATTTTGACATTGGTACACTAAGGAGGGACCAAATTGCATCAGCAAATTTAGCAAAAAGAATAATTAAATGATATATGCAAATGATTGGGAACATTTAGGGATTTGTGCAATAATATTGTATAGAAGTTGCCAAAAATGGAACAGCGAAAATATCCTTTTAAGAAGATAAGATCCCATATGGGAAAGGAGGACTAAATGAAAGATGTAAGTAATCTAATTGGCCTAGATGAGATGGAGGATGGAGATTACATTTTCATTAATGTGTTGGCAAGCTTTCATTGGTTAAGAAAGAGAATACATGGAAAGTATGGGTTTGCATGGACGCATGGGAGCAAATCAAGAATGAGCTAGCAACTAAATGGAGTTCAAGGTCAGAAATTGTGTTGTTGAGAAATTGTTTATCATTCCTTTTCCCTAGCCCAATGGGACCTCCCTTGTATAAATTTAGAAGGAAAAAAAGAAAATAAACAAAGCCAGATTTGAAGCCTAATTTGAGCTCGTGGAAACGACCCAGATTACACATCAGGTCAATAGCCTATGCTTAATCCCAACTTTTCAAAGTTCAGTGAACCAAAAGTTAGGTAAAATAACATTAATCAACAGAATATATCACTGAAACTGCAGAAGTCGCACACCGAAGAAAGAGATCAAAATGAACATCAACTACTCAAAAAGAAATTAAAATCAATCTACAGAAGGAGTATAAACAATAAATCTGCAGCCAGCAACAATCCACAAAAGATTAACATAAGGAGTTAGAACGCAAACCCATAAGTCTAACATCGCAAAAAGAAGAGAGAAGACAAATTCTAGGCCTTTAATTCACCTTTGGGGCCTTAAAGACGAGTCGGCTGAGATGCTGGAAGTTGCCATGGCCAGCACTGCTCTTGTCCGTTGGTTTGAAGTGATTTCACACTGAAATTGCAGATCTAACTTCAGTGACCTATGAGTAGATGAGCTGCAGAAGGGGAAAGGCCGAAGAGAACACTATGGCCGCTAAATTAAAGTGGAGGGAATGTAATTGAGACAGACCCAAAGAGCGGAACTTTTTCCCGAAGTACCTAAAAAAAACCCATCTTATAAACATACATATCTTTTTACAATTTTCTTAAATTACCTTATTTTTTTTAAAATTACAGTTTAAAAGTGTGATTTCATGTTTGACACTCACCGACACCTCCAACAGACGCTGACATATACGAAAAAAAAAGAAATCACACTTTGTAATTGGGATTTCATTTAATGTTCTTGCCACTCCCACTGCATAGGTAATTAAAATTACGAATAGTTAAACGTGCGATGGACTTGTAGATCGTTGGACAATTAAACGCACGCATGTTGTTTATAATTTTTTCCCACTATTAATTTTTGTTAGAAACTAAGCCTTGCCTACAGAAAAATAGTTGGTTATGCTGTCCATGTGACTATTGCTTGGA
Organism: Santalum album; assembly: GCA_034195605.1. Taxonomy (NCBI): domain Eukaryota; kingdom Viridiplantae; phylum Streptophyta; class Magnoliopsida; order Santalales; family Santalaceae; genus Santalum; species Santalum album. The sequence goes on from CM067262.1 coordinate 6,291,241, forward strand.
ATCTTGCTTCTTTTCTGCTTCGGTTTTGCATGGTTTGGTGGGAGAAAGAACAAAGCAAAACAAAGCAGAAAAAAAGGAAAAGAAAAAGTGAAGTGAACAAACCAAAAAAGACTTGAACCTAATACAAGAACTTCGCATGAAAGATGTATAACCATATGAACAACACAGCCAACTATCATGCTAAAAACAAGGCTTTATTCTTTAAAGAAAACTAATAGTGGAAAAAATTATAAACAAAATGATTCAAGGAGGATTTGAACTTGTCATCAATGCCATCCTTACAAAAGCATTTCATCACACGAGCTACATGTACAACATGCATTTAATTGTCTTTGTTTTTAATTACCTGTACAAACGAAGTGACGAAGACATTAAATGAAATTGCACTTTATAAAATCGATTTTGAAATCGCACTTTACAAAGTCGATTTTGAAATCACACTTACAAAATGTGATTTTTCTTTTTCTGCACGTCAATGGGTACTCAACATAAAATCACACATCTAAAGTACGATTTTAGAAAAATAAGATAGTTTGACAAAATTCTGAAAAGGTAGAATATGTTTATAAGATGCTTTTTTTTTCTTTTTTTCTGTAGTACTTTGACAAATTTGGAGCAACAGCGACACTTTCTTCTCATCCACATGACTGTTAGTATAAAAAGATAAATTGTAATTTCTAGCCTGACATTTGATTGAAATTATCGATGTAGTCTAACTTTTGTTATTAGATGATTATATGTCGAACCTTTTTAAAGTGTTCCAACTCTATCCTAAGGCTTTAAATGATCACTCATTTATCCCCAAACTTTTTACGACTCCTCCCACCTAGAATTCTATTATCCCAATCGATACTTTGTACCTTTTCTCTTTCTCCCGAGGGTCAGTGCAACATAAGTGCGAGTAGAGCCTCGGCCTGCTTCTCATTTTGCATGTCCTAATAACCATTCTTTCAACTACTCAAAATAATATACAATCGACAAGAAATGATTTTAAGGAATTTTAGTTGAATGAATTTTTCCCACAATTAAAAGTAATAATAATAATAAATCATTTTTAGTCTTTCACTATATACAGAGACTCTCTCAAAGGAGAATAGCTTGACTTTTACCCTCATCTATAACTTCTAGGTTGATTAACTATAAATTTTTTCTTACTTGAGAAGCAAGGGCAATATTAATGAATCACCTAATATATATATTACAGATGGGCTTAACTTTGGTACACTTATTGTACCCAAGTTAGGTGTATCAGACGTACACCTAAAAAGAAGAAAAAATAATAACAAAGACAAAACTCAAAACGATGTCGTTTTGGGTCTTATGTGTTTCTTTTAAAAAACATCACAAGGAACAGATGCACTTAACTTGTATGCAACCGTTGCATATTAGTTTTTCCCATTATAGATATTGTATGTTTGCGTATCACCGATTGTAATTTTGTTTGACCAATGAGTAGTATCCTAGGGATCATGGCAAATTCCTCTTATAAATAAGGTCTATTGGGTTTGGGCTTGAGCAAAATGCGATGGAGGTCAGGTGTGATAATCAAGGTTCTATTTTCTTAGAGAAAAATCCTGCTTTTCATTCACAAATAAAGCACATTGTTATATATCATCACTTCATTAGAGAGAAAGTGGAGAAGGAGATATTATTGAAGAAGGTTGATACAGCAGTGAACGGTGAAGACTTTTTAACTAAGGCGGTTAGTTTGACAAAGTTTGAATATTGTGCTTTCGAGGTCGGCTTGAGAACTAGTAGCCACCAAGTAGGAGATTGTTGGGGTTGGTTCCTACTTTGACACTTGTGTACGATAGAGATGGTTTCAGGTCTTGCTTCCCAATGAGTGGGTGGGGGAGCGAGGGCAATGCCCTCGGGGCAAAGCCAGGCTCATGGAATGTTTAGGTGTAGGATTTTCATATGGTGGCTGAAATGGTAATATTTATGATGCCCTAATTTATAGGTATATATAAGTTGTATTTCCTTTGTTCCCATATCAAGCGATTTTGAGCAAAACCTTAATAATAATATTGATGATAATTTCTTTCTGTTGGATGTAGCCGTATACTAAGGTGAAATGGGATAAATCTATGTCTCTTCCTTTTTCTTTTTTTTCTCTTTTCTTGTAGTTGATTACTTGACAAGAGCTCGTGACACTGTTTAGTTAGTTTGAGTCTTCCCTCTTACAGATTGTTTATTACTTTGTACTAGCTTAAAATGGACATTAACCCAATTCAACCCTTTTTTGGGTTAATTTTAGAAGTTCACTATTTCCAGATCTATAATATCTACTACGTATTGACTGGAGGTGAGAGTAAATTGGTTTTTTTTTCCAAGAGCGAGGGTGTTAGACCCACCAACTAGACCCACTAATTCTTCAAACTAATTATACTCGCCCATACCAACTGTGTCTCTGGGTAAATCAAACATCATATGTGCATAACATACCTAGTCATCATATGAGATTAAAATATGTTAGCCTAAGCATCACTTGAAACTGCCAAAGGGAAATTAAACTTGGGACCCTCTTCAAAGAGGAGAGCTCCTTGATGCCAGCTAGACTTGGCAAAAGTCACAAGTACCCACATTTTAGACCGATCACAAGTAGTAAAAAACTGCTAGAATAAAGAAATGGATAATTTCACCCATTACCAATTGGGTATTACCCGGAAGTACCCATGCCCATGAGTACCCATGGATAGCCATTTAAAATGGGTTTTCTCTTTGTTCCAAGGGATATACCTGTACACTTTTAGGGTTTATACTTGGATTTTATACTTTGCAGCGATAGGTAATTATTCAAAAGTCATATGTAGCCATGGTACGGGAATTTTGAATGGGTAATAGTAAGAAAAATCACTAGAATAAATAAATGGATAAATTTACCTATTACTCATTGGATACACTCAAATGTATTCATATCCGTGGGTACCCATTTCTCGTGAACCACGACTACCCATTTAAAATGAGATTTTCCCTTGCTCTAGGGCACATCCCTGTACACTTTTAGGGTTTATTCTTGGATTGTATGCTTTGCAGCAACAGGTAATAATTCGGAATCACTTAGACCTGGGTCTGTCCCAGGTCCTTGACCTCCCTATTTTCATTGCTCCTTTTTAGTTGCAGTATCTGTTGTTGTTGATCCTGCAACTGCAAGACCGTTTGTCTTTTGAAAAAAAAAAAAAAAAGGGAGGGTGTCTTTATTAGGATTCTATTTTATGCATGTTTTGAGTTATTCTTATTATTACTAAACTTTAAAAGAAGTATTCGACTTATGAATGGAATAGCAAAGTTTAGCTTGAAATGCTACTATTGTACGGCAGAACCGTTGGATTTTACTAAAAGAGAAGGAACTAGAGGAGATAAATGCAGGGGTTCAAGCTTGAATTGAGTAAATTTTTAGTATTAGTATTAATTTTCATATTAGTGATGGTTAGTTTAATATTAATATTAGTTTTCATATCAATAATTTTACATTCTCAAAGGATTTCACAACAAAATCAATAAAAGGCTTATGTAATACAAATTTAGTCGAGAGTGTTTTAGTGAATGATAAAATATATTCTTATGGATATATATCACATAGGCCTTTTGTGATTACATTGTAAAATTCTTTATGTACATAATATTGTTCATTTTATATTGCTTATGATGCTTGAACTATATTAGATATGTGGAATGGATTTTTTTTCTTACTTTGGGTTAAAAAAATCCTAAGTTTGGAGAGAAACAAGAACTCTACCTGTTACAGGTACGTAATAAGAGTACCTATTATAAAATGCATAAATTTACCCACTTTATAATGAATGTACTCCTATAAATACTCGTTGTTCGAGTCTAATGCCAAACGTACTAAGCTAGCAAAAAGTGAAAATAATTTTATAAAGCATAATTGCATTTCATCCGCATGTTCTTTTCATTTGATCATAGTTTTCCTCTATATTCTTGAGAGAAGTGGATTCAGAGTCAGCCCCAACGTGGCGCTGTCCTTCTGCATGTACATTGTCCATGTGACAACCGACAATTAATAAAATAAGTATTAACAATTAAGTGAATATATATATATATATATATATATATATATACAATAACTAATAAAAGTGGGGAAAAAGAGGTGTGCCAAGTGAAGTGGGGTGTGCAATGTAGGCATGTCATTGTAAAGGGTTTAGGCTTAGACTCGACTGGACCCGTCCCATTTAACTAGGTCTAGTTTAGTAAATCAAATTGAAACTCATACCTAAATTCGGACTTGGTTATGAGTCTATAAATAGGATTAGGTAACCTAATCACATCATCATTCATCATGCTTTACACGTGGCAGGATACAATTGAATGGATACTTTGAAATCCTACCAAATGGTAAAGTTAGACAATTCTTATCATTCATTTTAAAAATAGATAGAAAAAGAAATTAGAAATAGAAAAAAATGACCGGTTAAGGTTATCTAAATTTATAAATTCACGATCTTTTCAAATTTAAGTGATCCTCATTCTTTATTCTGGAATAAGCATCACTTAATTTTGAAAACATCATGAATTTGTGAATTTTGCTAATTTTAACCACTTATTTTTTCTCTCTACCGTTTTTACAACAAATGGTTAGGATTGTTTAACTATACTCATTCAAGGCTCCACAAATTTAGAAGATCCATATCCTCCATCCTGTGATCCACCATCTAAAATCCGGTGAAAACAAACAATTTCATTCTAGATCCATCCCACCCAAGTTTCAAATGTCATGAATTTGTGGAATTGAACAAAATTAATCATTCATTATAGAAAAATACAAAGAAAGAAATTAAAGGTGGAAAAAAAAGAATATGGGGATAAGGATTACTTGAATTCAAAAAATGCTTGGAGTTATGTACTTGGGTAATCTTAGGCATTCATTTTCTCTACCTCTCTTTTTTCTCTACCTTTTTCTACGACAAATGGTTAAGATTTTCTAATTACATATATTCATAGCTTAACAAATTCAAAGGATCCATGTTTGAGATATGGATTCTCTAAATTTGTAAAGTCCTAAATTTGTATAATCCCAATAGTTGAAAAAGGTAAAGAAAAAATAAAGGCAGAGAAAATAAATGGTTAAGATTGCCCGATTACATAAATTTATACCTTCTTCAAATTTAGGTAATTTATATCTAAAAAAAAGGAAATGGTTAATTATTGTCAAAACTCATAATTCATGTCCTTTTATTCTATTCATACACTCTCGTTTGGTTCTCGTCTGGCTTTTCTTTCTAGAACAAATGACACTGAATATATATTAGCAATTAATTAGGATTAATCATTTAAAAAGGGAAAATAAAATAAGATTGAAATTTTTAAATTCAGATTCACAGATTTATTTGAATTTAGCTCCCAAAATTACATCGTTGTATTAAAAATAATTAATATTTTTAATAGAATGACATAATTTAGGGCTCCGACTCAAGTAAGTCTATGAGCCTGGACCCTTCTCACAAATCAAAAGAAAAACAATTTATTCATTTGGAGAGTCGTGTGGATGGTTCAAAAGTTGATTTTGTCTGAGAATATTCAACTAAATCCTGTCTTAGTTTAAAAGCGATAGAGACTAAAATACATATCTTATTAAAAGAAATAATATTCCCCGGTTGGAATCATTTTTATATCTAATTAAACATTTTAATGCATAAGAAAATAAATAATATTCCCCCGTTGAAATAAATTTTATATCTAATTAAACATTTTCGTGCATAAGACAATATGTATGTTCAATATTTACCAAAAAAAAAAACAATATTTATGCGTAATTTGATTGTAAATTTTAAATTAAATTTATTAACACACCTCTCTTGTTGCATATGAAAAGAAACATCGTCATCACTAGAATTTTCTCCAATTCTAGCCTCCCATTGCTTAAAATGTATTAATTTTCGAGGTTTTTAGATTTGCCATCAATTGTTCCTTGGCTGCCCCCTTGTTCTCCTGTGTGGCGGCTGCTCGTGGCGCCGACCCTCGAGCGCGAGTCAGATGCTACTCGCTGATGCACTTCTAAACGCTACCTCTTATTTAAGACATATTATTACGTCCTGAGCAACTTTTATTTTTAGTTGTTATTTCTGACCTTATAGAGTACCTTGAGTTGGACATATTCCTAATTCTAGGAGAAGATGGGAGATGATTAAAAAAAAAAAAGAAAAGAAACAAATTAGAACCCTTGATCACCCTTTTCAGTTTCCAGGTAAAATAAAATGAAAAAATGGTTCTGTAATTTACTTTCCAGAAATCATACGACAAAAATAACTACTCAGCATGAATGAACATGCAAACAATTCTAACCAATACATTGAATGGAGAGGCTTTTTTGAAAATACTGTCTGATCCGGTGCATTTAAAGATACTAATTGAAAAACCCAATAAAGGTAAAGTCCCACACAAGATGAAAAGAGGCTTTGAACCTCAGAACAAATCATACATATCTTGAAACAATAATTTAGTCATAATGGGACTCTTAGTATGTAGATACTTATCCTTGAGCACATTTGTAACAAGAGATGAAAGTATACTCGTAGATGCATTAACTCTTCAAAGAAAAATCAAAGAGAAGAGGGGGAAAAAAAAAAAGGAGAGAGAGTTTTCTTTGCCAATAATGCATAGAAAAATCCAAACATGAAAAAAAGACAAATAAAAGGATGTGCACGGGGTTCAAAAGGACAATCAAATCCACCGTCCCACCCTCCGCCCCATCCCAGCCTTGCCCCTTTCTCATCTACCCCCCCTCTCTCTCTCTGTGCAAAGTTACTTTCTTTTTCTTAGGCTTTGTATTGAAGGAACTGCTACTCTTTCTCAATCAGTTTTGATGTGTTTTGCAAGAGGTTGATGCATCTATTTTGCAGCTGCCCACCTTCTGGATCAATCTTCTATTTGAAGTTCAGGTGTTGTTTTGTTCACTTGTTATGAGCATGTTGGTTTATGTTTTTCTGGGCTCTCAGATTGGTTGCTGAGAAAATGGAAAAGGGGGAAAATTGTGGAATTTTTTTTAACTCATTTGAGTAAAGCTTAGTTTTTTTTTTTTCTCTCTCTCTCTCTCTCTCTCTCTTTTCACCTTCTCTCCATCTTTTTGTTGGAATTATGGTCGCCGGATCCTTGCGATTTCAATTGATAGGATTTTTCTCTAATTTCCCAACTCCATTATTATTTTCCTTTTGTTGAGAATTTAATGGTTCTTATTTTCTTGCTAATTATTGTTCACATTTGTTTTCTTCCATTTTTTTTCCCAGGTTCATTTGGTCTGTACGTCCTGTATAGTTGTATCACAGAGCCAGTGGTAATCCGGGATAATCTCAATTTTAAAAGGAGATTTCCAAACTTAGAAGGTACGCTTGAGTAATTGAAACTACCCCCCTCTATCTGTGTGTGTTTATTTTTGCTTTTTAGGCCTTAATTATTATTCCCAAGAACAGTCCGTTTGTATGTTTTAGTATATAAACAAATTGATACGCGTTAGATTGACCTGCTGGCTCTTTTTCAATAATTTATTGTACTTCGAATAATGATAAGGAATTCAAGGTTCATGCATATTCATTTCGCTGACTGGCCAGGATTTTGTAGAAGCAAGCCTAATGGGCATTTAGCAAATCTAACCTTAAAGCAAGGAATTTCACTAGTCCTCTCTCTAGACGTGGAATGGTATTCGCAGTACACAAGAAGTTTCTGCTTTTGATTCTTTCCCTGTTTGATTCTTTAAGCTTTGCTGCCTAATACTTCTAATCAAACTCCTCATTGATGAGAAGAAAGTCAAATTTTGTGAAATTGCGAGGTGGAAAATTTATGCCAATCCACATATCTAGATTAGTTTGAAGTTCAACACATTCAGTGTGGATATCTAATGCACATGTTTTCTTCCTATGAATTCGTGAGGTTGTGAATTCATTGTGAAATCTGTGCAGGCCTTTTAGCAAACTCTGTACAAGTCAATAGCAATAGTAGATGGCTTCAACAGATATTGATTCTTCCAGGCTGACCTCAGCTGGTGAATCGTTCAACAGATCTTTTGATATGTGCATGGAGGAAGTGAATCCAGCTGATTTTTTACCCAAGCTGGATGCTTCCACATCTTCTCAAAGGCACACTACTTGTAATATCCCCAAACCCCCTCCTCTGCCCTGTAAAACCCCCAGGGTGACAAATAACCATAGAAGGACAAGAGAATGTAGCTTCGTGGCAAAAGAAACAAAGGATGCATGGGACAAGCTCTTCAAGGATGGATATGGAGCAGATGTTCTTATTACGACTAAGGATAAGGCTGCTATTCCAGCTCATTTCAGTGTTCTGGTGAGTATACTGAACTTCCTAATTGAGTGAGTGAAATTGATATCTGTATTTTGGGTTGGATGGTCAATTGAAGGGGAATCAGATGTGTTCATAACAGATCTTCTTTAAGTTTTTATTTAAAGCACTTGTAAACTAGTGGGTTAAAATGACTGTTCAATTCTATTTGATCATATTGAAGTTCTGTTGCTTTGTAGCAGATAGTCCACTTGTGTTCGGAGTCGTTCTTCCTTTTTTTTTTTTTTGGGATTAATTCCAGGGAATATTGCTAATGACTTCAGTTCTTGTGCAGAGTTTTGCATCTCCAGTCTTGAGGAGTTTTCTTCAGCAATCAAAAGTTAAGAATGGCATAAAGTATGTCAAGATTCCTGGGGTACCATATATGGCTGTGAAGGCATTTATTCGTTTCCTTTACTCATCTTGGTAGGTTGCTTCTCACCACTTCGTTCCATTCTTAAATTAATTCAACAGGGTGCTCATTCATTCATTAAATACACATTGTATTCTATTTTATGTGAAGTGATGAGAGCTTGCTATATGTTAATGTTGTGAAGGATGTGTTAATTTACTTCCAAGACCATAAATCCCAAGCAATTTTTCAATTGGACTCTGATTCTGTTATATATTTAATGGATCCGAATTAATGGATAAGTTTGTTTTGTGATTCTATTATATATACTCCCCTTTAATTTGAATTGACCCAGTATTCAAGATCCACCAATTTGTTATTTGGACCGGGACCAAATTTTGGCTGATTATAGTTCACATGTCAAAGGGGTGGAGGTTATTAGTTTGCTATGATGTTGCTGTTGTGATGAACCCTCCATACGATACAATGAATGCCCCTAGTATCTCCTTATTATTAATACAACCTTGAAAACCCTGAGGTTGTGTGTGGATGGCGGGAATAGAAGGAAATGGGACTGGGAATAGGAATGGAATGACATTCTCTCATATGATGTAATGACAATGGCTAGGGAGTGTGTAATGCCCTGTGGCCCAATCCAGCGGATGGGTGCTGGGGGGAGGGGGGTCACTCTCACTGTCCCACATCGAGAATGGAGGAGGGTTGAGCTGGTTGAAGATCTCTGTGGTTTGTTCTCCCTTATGGATGCGTTTTAAAATCACGAGGGGCATGGGTTCCTCATAGTAGACAACATCTGCAAGGTGCGCCTGACTCGGGGTGTTACAGTTGGTATCCGAGTCGAGCCCCGGCACCGATAGTGGGCGTAGCAATGGGGACGTCGCTATCCGGAAGGAGGGGAGAGTGTAATCCCCGTGGTTTGTTCTCCCTTATGGTAGCGTTTTAAAATCATGGGGGGCATGGGTTCTTCATAGTAGACAACATCTGCAAGGTGCGCCTGACTCGGGGTGTCACAGTTGGTATTTGAGTTGAGCCCCGACACCGATGGTGGGAGCAGCAATGGGGACATTGCTATTCGAAAGGAGGGGGAGAGTGTAATCCCCTGTGAACCAGTCCAGCAGATGGGTTTGGTGAGGGGAACTCTCACTTGTGGTTCGTTCTCTCTTGTGGATGCGTTTTAAATCCGTGAGGGGCATAGGTTCCCCAAAGCGGACAATATTTGTAAGTTGCACCGGACGTAGGGTGTCATAGAATGCCCATTTTATTACTTTTTATTTTAACAAACAATAGAATGGGAGTCAGCATTCGCCTTTTCATTCCCTCCCCCTCCATCCGAATGAGTCCTAATTGTGCCATGTAGTTATTGTACAAAAATTCTATTGAGTATAGTTGTTCATCTGTCTGTCTTTTCTTAATGCAGTTTCGAAGAAGAAGAAATGAAGAAGTTTGCTGTCCACTTGTTAGTTTTGTCACACTCATACTCAGTTCCAGCACTGAAGAGGGTTTCAATTCGCTTTCTTGAGCAGCCAGGATGGTTGACCACAAACAATGTGATAGATGTGCTTCAGCTAGCAAAGTACTGTGACGCACCACGCCTAACCTTCATCTGTCTCCGCATGGTTTTAAAGGATTTTAGAACTGTGTCTTCAACTGAAGGATGGAAAGTGATGAAGCGAGCAAATCCTGCACTTGAACAAGAGCTTCTAGAGTTGGTCGTTGAAGCAGATTCAGTAAGTACATTTTTCTACTATAAAAAAAGGACTTCTATAACATAAATCTGGTGCCCAGTGTAGGGTGTGAGATTGACTTCTCATTGATTTGGATAATTCTACAGGCAGAAAGGAAATCACAGTAAAATCATTTGTCTTTTTGCGTCATAATCCAGTGGGGGTAGTTTAGTAAATGAAAATATTCCTTTTCATGGATTTTGAACAGCATCAGATTTTTTGATTTCGCTGTGATTTTCTTTGTCTATAGAGTTGTCTTGTTGATTTATATGCATTATTTTACAGACTAAAGGAAATCACAACACAAAAGGGTGCTGATTTGGCACAAATCCAGGGGGTATTATAGGGGATATGTGTGCTCAAGGAATTGCACTACATCACCGTTTAGTGATTTTGCTGTGATATTCTTTATACCCATTGAAGGTGCTATATTTTTCCTGTTTGTTGAACTATATAAAGCAGGTTAAGCTTGTATAAATTTTTAATTTATCTGAATCTCTAAGAAACCCATCACTTGACTTTTCAGTTTAATCTAAAGAATTGGAATCTTATTAGTGTGTACTTTAATTTTGTTTTCAGCGGAAACAAGATAGATTAAGGAAGATCGAAGAAAGAAAGGTGTATTTGCAACTGTTCGAGGCGATGGAGGCACTCCTCCACATATGTAGGGATGGATGTAGGACAATCGGGCCCCGTGACAAAACATTGAAATATAACCATCTTGCTTGCAGTTTCCCAGCCTGCAAAGGGCTCGAGGCCCTAGTTCGGCATTTCGCCACTTGTAAGACACGGGTCCCGGGTGGATGTGTTCATTGCAAACGTATGTGGCAGCTTCTCGAGCTGCATTCTCGCATGTGTGATGAGCCTGATTCTTGTAAGGTTCCTCTTTGCCGGTAAGCATCTTTACTGTTGAGCAGCTTAGAGGAGAGTGAATAGGATGCTTTTTGAAAATTCTTCGTTAATAAGCTCTTGCAATCACCCACAGTTAGATGCGGATTATAAAATAATAGTTTAAACACAAATAAACTAGTTTGAACGATTGTATAGTTTGAACGAATAGTTTGAATAACGTAATTTGAACAGTTCAAAAAAAAAAACACAGCAGAAAAGGTTTGAACAATCAATCTAGAAATAGTTTGAACAGAGCTGAAAAATAAAGAACACAGGATTTATAGTGGTTCGCTTCAACTTAAAACTACGTCCACTTTGCCAAGCTTAGCCCACTGCTGTCCTGGGATAGCATTATAATTTAGTTCCTTTTACAGGTTCGGGAACAAATAATCTTTATAACTTCAACCTTTCTTTTTTTTTTTAGGCAAGAAAGTTAACAAATAAACCTCAAAACCTTTCTTATTCTAAGGTAATAAAGAGAATAAGCAAACTTTTTAGAATACCAGCCTTAAACAATTTGTCAAGCTGTGTTCAAATCTACTCAAATACAAGTGAAACTACTGTCCAGTTCTCAACGTATTGGATAGTCACAGAAATGATATTAGATAATCACAATTGCTCAAAAATGATTTTAAAACAACTATAAAACAAATTTTCTAGAAACCAAAATAGTTCAAACAGTTAGAACGTTTTTGAAAATCCAAGTGTGAAAAACTAGATTTAAGAAATTTATTTCACACAACGATTTATGTAGCACAAATAGAACTTACAATCCTTTCAGAAATCAGAATCACCAGAAATTTCAATTGTAGCACTTCACAAAAGCTTCTTTTCAAAATGAATGAACGTTTGAACATGAAAAGAGTAGTTTGAACACTTGTAGAGAGAAATCAATTTCTGCGTGTTCTTCTTGTTATTTTTCAAAATAATGTTGTTGCCTCTTATACAGAAAGAGTATATAGCTGTTGAATAAAATCTTTCAAGACAAAATTCGTGCAAGAATATTTCAATCAAATATCACGAATCAAGGAAGTTATTTTAAATTTAAATCTTGTCAAGGCTATTTTTCTGAGAAATAAACTTTCCTTAAAAACCTTTCCAAATTTTTTTTTTTGAGAATAATCACTTAAAGAAAGTTTTTGAATTTGAAAAATAAAACCGTTGAAGAATATAAAATATTTTCTTTTGAGCAACATGAAAATCTATCTAATATTTTGAGAAATAGACTTATAGAAAATATCCTATCAAGTCTTTTAAAATTTTGATCTTCAAATCTTCCAACTATATTCCCTTATAACATATATTCTGAAAATAGAAATAAACTTCATGGAAATATATTAGTATTACACATTTGGCATCATCAAAATCAAATGCATGTGGCCTTGGATCAACATTTACTATCAACGGAGCAGAACTAAACAGAGAAAATTTTAAAATAAAATCATGACAGATTTTAACAAGGCAAAGTAAAATTACTGAGGAATGATTGAATAGTAAGATTTCCGTACTGCACACATGTATTGATACAAACTGTAAAAGAGGAACTATGCTCAATTTGTATAATTAAGAGCAAGGGAACTGCAATTCAGCTCTTTGCAAACTACTTTCTTGATTGCATTTGAATTGTGGGAATTGAATGAGAATAAGAATGGATTGGTAAAGGAATGAAAACAGGAATGGAATGGTCAATCATGTAAGGAATGACCATTTACCATTCCGGTCCTTCCCTACCCATTTGGATAGCAGGAATGGATAGCAGGAATTGGATAGCAGGAATAGGGGCAGGACTGGCGATTACTATTCTGTTGTTTTGTAATGTAGAAAGTAATGGAATAGACTTGGCTCATTCCTGTTCAATATTCCATTTCTATTCTCATTCTTTTGTCATTCCATATCCATTCCCGTTCCATTCTCACCATCCAATGCAACCTCTGTGTTTTGAAACAATGGAATGGAAATGAATATTTCCTTTTCCGTTACCCAAAGTCCATAGTGAAAACTGTGCATAAAGTTTAGCATGTATAGTGCCTTTGATGGTATTAAACCCATACTGTCTTTTTTGTGGTTCAGGCATTTCAAGGATAAAATGCAGCAGCAGAGCAAGAAAGATGAGGCAAAGTGGAAAATGTTGGTGTGCAAGGTGGTAATGGCTAAAAATGCTCTGGGGCCTTCCGCCTCCTCGAGTCGACCGGTATTGTTGTGAAACGCTCCATAATTTCCTCCGTACGCCCGTAGACATTTATAAACAGCCCTCAGACTGAAAGAAATAAGAAGTATGAAAAATGGAAAAATAAGAACGGCCTTCCTCTTTCCAGTTTTTTGTGAAGGGAGTTGTAAAACACTTGTAGTCAAATTTAGGCTTCTACTGTTGAGGAGCAAGCATGAATGAGTATGCCTCTGCAATTCGGCAATTCATTGCAGCTTGTGGATAGGAGTTAAGAGGGGAATTTTCATTATTATTGTCTTTTTGCTGAGCTCTTGACATGATGTTATAGAAAGACTCCATCAGTCATTGTGCCTCTGCAATTCCTTGCAGCTCGTGGATAGGAGTTAAGAGGGAAATTTTCATATTCTGTCCATTTTCTTCTTGTCAAGTTCTTGACATGATGTTATAAAAAGACTCCATCGATCATTAGAAGATACGTATCTAAGTCCGGACTTGCACTTAGCTACGTAAATTTGAGCTCACTGCGATCTCGGTTTATTAACAGCATTACCTTTTCTTTATAGGGGATGGTATCATTTAACAAAACAATGTTGTTTTAAATTCGGAGTTACGCAATGAGTTCAAGTAATTTTCTTCAACATTGTTGAAGTGTTTCTGCTAAAATGTTCTGAAATCAAAGACTTCGAGCTCTACTTATTTTAATTATGTTTCCCATCAACTTTTCGGTAGCATCCCTTTTTCCTGAGAGGAAAATTCTAATGGGACCTACAAAAGAAAATTGTTCCCATTTACCAAATTCATTGACTTTTATACAAACCCTTTGGCTGTTTTTACATGAAAAAGTAATTTCAGGAAGTAACATTTAACGCCGACCCTAAAATTCCGTGCATTTGCGCGTAATTGGGCCTGCATATTTTCATTATTTATTAAAGTTTTAAATTTATTATATCTATCTGAAAAAAAAAAGTTTTAAACCATTTTAGCTTATAAAATTGTACGTTTAAAATTTAAATAAATGGTTAGAATTTTTGAGGTATGCGTGGCAACCATCTAATAGTAGTCTATAGGTTACATTTTTTCGGTTTAAATGCAAATCTGTTAGAATTATAATATTTTGGAAAGTTTTTCTTTGGATAGAGTTGGTAAGTTTAAAATTTAACTAAATTGTTAGAATTTTTTGCATAGCAACTTATGACAGATTGTGTTATATATTTTTCAACTTAAATACCGACAAGCTTGGCTGGTTCAACTCATCCTGATAACCCTTATTAGTGATCGAAGAATTTTCGGATCTTCCTCCCGAGATATTCCCTGCATTTCTGTAAAGGGTTCTCAGGAAATTCTTGATTCTTTATTTATTTGGATTAAAGATGAAAAATGAGAAGTCATACAATGTAAAAGAATGAGAAGTCAAATTGTGTAAATTTAATTGGTTAAAGAAACCACATTTTGTCGCCAGGAAATGAAGTTGGATCTCAGTTTGACCATAAAATCACATTGATTTATCAGGTTGAGATCCTTTTTTTTCAATACAAATAATAATAATAATAGTAATTAATAGTTAAATTTTGACTTTGATCCCAATTCCCTTTAGAAAAGTTAAGGCGTGTGCAAATCTTCATGATCCTCTTTTGCAATCAAACCATGAAATCACTGACAAAATCATCACGTTTCCTACATTTTCTGAGACCCTCTAAGCTCAGACCATCCTTCTCTCAAACAAAACCCACCAAATTCACTTCCTCCTTCTGTTCTCCGGATTCCCATCACAATGGAACCATCAATTCCCAATCACCCACTTCCTCTGTTCATCCCAAACCCGGCTTCAGAATCGCCATTCACAGTCCAATCCCACCTGGATTTGCTCAATCTATCTCATTTTTGTCCACGAAATCAGACCCATCTCCCCCCAGTACGATTCCCGTCGTTTCCACCGTCAATTCGCCACTGGAGAAGGATTCTCCTTCGCTCATCGACGCGGGATCTTCGATCCGAAAGCCCATTAGCTTGTGGCCTGGGATGTACCATTCTCCTGTCACCAATGCTCTGTGGGAGGCAAGATCCAGAATATATGAGAAGCCTGTGAATGTTCCTAGTGATAACGAATCGTCTACTACTACTTCGCAAAAGAGCGAATTGATGACGAAAACACCGGCGCAGAGCAGGACTAGTATTCTTTACAAGTTCTCTGAAGATCTGATCCTGAGAGAACAGTATAGGAACTTCTGTAATGAGATTAGAATTGGGAATTTGCTTGAAGATCTTGATGCTCTAGCTGGAACCATATCCTTCAAGGTACTTTCTACCATTGAAGCTTCTTTTTCCCCCCTAATGTTTGTACACTTTTCTTGGATTTGGGCATGGTGATGCAATTTGCTACATGGTAAAGTCTTTTGGGGTTTGAATTTAGTGCTTGAATTGGGGTTCTTTGAAATGAGGTCTGATTGATACCCTATGAAATATGGTTATGTTGCTAGCATTTTTGCTTAGAGTCACTGTTCCTAGTTTGGCATATATGGGTCCCGAGCGGTCTTTTTGAACTCATTGCCACTATTGTTGAAGCTAAACATTCATCATGTGTTTTTATTTTATTTTATCTCTGATAAAGTAAACACCAGCACCAAGAATATATTATGAGATTGTAAACATTATCTGCTGATTCATGACTATATTGTTGGGTTTACATTGTTGAAGCTAAACATTCATCATTTGTTTTTATTTTATTTTATCTCTGATAAAGTAAACAGCAGCACCAAGAATATATTATGAGATTGTAAACATTATCTGCTGATTCTAGACTATATTGTTGGGTTTACATTCGAGCTGCTGGTTCTGAGTTTTTCATTTTGGAGATGTTAACGTGTGGGTTTTCTTGCAAGACCATCACAGTGGTTATTATCATTAGAACCTTTCATTAGATAAACATATTAAAATAATGCTGTTACCTAGTAAATTCAGTAGTTGCTAATGTATTTGACATGTCTGCTGTGATGCTATTTCGCTGATAAAACTTCTTCTAAGTCAAGGAGGAATTGTTATATCTATGATTAATTTCTGCATTTGTGTACCAGCACTGTTGCGATGACCGCAATATGACGAGACCCCTATTATTGGTGACCGCTTCTGTTGACAAGATGGCTCTGAAGAAGCGATTTCACGTTGACCGTGATTTGAAAATAGTTGGCGCTGTTACTTGGGTAGGACGGTCGTCCATGGAGATTCAGTTGGAAGTGACACAGTCAGAAGAAGGTATTGGGAAAGCTTTTCTAACTATTATACTTCTTATTTTAGACTTGTAGTTGACCCACACAATTTTACTTTCACATTATCTTTCGGATCCAGTTTCTTGTTCACCAATTTACTCTGAGTTTTGATAATATAATCTGAGGTTATAGCTATGTACTTTTGACATGTTAAATTCTCAACATTAGTAAAGCTGGTTTTTTAGTTCCCTTGCATCTGGTCGAACTAGACTTCAACTTGATTTGCATCTTCTTTTGTTTCTTAATCATTGCACTAACTTGATGTTTGGTTTTGGGGAATGGAATAGCTATTTGATAGAAATATAACTTGTAAAGAATAATATTCCCCTCAACCATTAGTGAAATGGCTACTCACATGAACCATGAATGGAATAGATAAAGAATAGATAAGGAATGAACAAGGAATAGCTATTATCAATAGCCAAGGACCTATTCCACTCATATTCCTTGAAAGGAGCTGTTCTTCATATACTCCCCTCATGGTTAATTTTATATTTCAATTTAATAGCAATTTCATTCCCACTACTCCTTTCTGTGAATCAATGCTTTAGAGCAGAACAATTGGGTCTACTATTAGTAAAAGTTGATAAGAGAGGAAATCTCATAAGCAACAATAAATCTTACTTGTGGTTTTTGTTTCTGAGTTACACATCGAGCCATAAAATAAATTTTATATATATAATGGGAAAAACTAATATGCAGCTCCTTGCAGCTAATTTAGCTGCAGCACTGCATTGTGATGTTAAAAAAAAAAAAAAAAAAGTGAACTCATAACAATGTTGTTTTGGGTCTTGTTTTGTTTTTTTCCCCCCTTTTCAAGTGTGTGCTGCAGCTATGTTATGCCCTTAAAAAAAATAATGGAAGAAAAACTTTCCTGGCATGTAATTTCTGAGAAAATGAGTAAGCTTGTCTCACGGAATGGGTGTAGCATCACTGTATGCTCTTTGATCTTTCATGTTTTCTGTATTTTCATGTGTTTCTTTGCCGATAACTGTGATCCATCAGGTTCACCCGCCCTTGTGGCAAACTTCACATTTGTGGCTCGTGACTCCACGACTGGAAAGTCAGCTCCGGTTAACCAAATTTCTCCTGGAACAGAACGGGAGATTTTAGTATGGAAAGAAGCGGAAGAAAGGAACATGATGAGGAAAAACAAGAAAGGGCAACATAAAAGGGACATGGAGAACGGAAAAGTAGAAAGACTCAAAGCATTGTTGGCTGAAGGGAGGATATTATGTGACATGCCTGCATTGGCCAACAGAGATAGCATTCTAATAAGGGACACTTGCCTTCAGAACTCTCTCATCTGCCAACCTCAGCAAAGGAACATCTACGGTCGGATTTTCGGAGGCTTTTTGATGCATAGAGCATTTGAATTGGCCTTCTCAACTGCTTACGTATTTGCAGGCACAGCACCGCGCTTTTTGGAAGTTGACCATGTTGACTTTTTAAGACCTGTGAGTAACCATTCAGATGCTTATTAGATGCTAACCATGTGACTATGAAAACGGCTTCTGCATATGCCTTTTACATTACATTCCACAAATTCCTACCCCATGTGTGGTGTCTTATAGGCCGAGTTGTGCTACTGAAAGTTCTGAAAAATAATTTATTCGTTTTTAAACAATACCTATTTTCCTTTGGCATGAGTTTTGTTAAGGTTCTCCCTCAAAACTAATTGGCAATGAGGGGAGTGACCCAACAAATACTTCAAGCCCTAGAATAACAAGTCCCAAACCAATATGGGATTTTCAACAATACCCCTCACGTGCAAGCTCAAGTTGGCTATGCACATGTGCAATAGAATATAGATGGGGGCAAATATAGATGGGCCTCATTGGGACAGGCAGCAGAAACTAGGCTCTAATACCATGTTAAGATTTCACCTCAAAACTAATTGACAATGAAGGGAGTGGCCAAACAAATACTTCAAACCCTAGTATAATAAGTCCCAAACCAATGTGGGATTCTCAATAAGTTTCATATTCTGCTGCTGTCCTACTTTTGGCACATAATGAAGTTAGAAGTAAGATGGTGCTTTGATAACACTTCGGTGTTGGGTAAATTGCATATTCATTTTATCACCTCCTACTTTATGGTGTTGAAAATGAAGAATGCCACTTTAAGACTGTTTTTCGTAATAAAACAGGTATCAGCCATGCACTCAAAAGATAGGTTTTTATGTTGGTATGCAAAAGCTAGTTCAAGTTTGTGTTGAATTGTGTTCTAAATGTGTTTTTCCCCCTTTTACCCGAGAGTATCTACTGGGTTGGTGTTGCATTGAGTTTACAAATGAATTTTACCAATTTCCCACAGAGCTTTTTACGGTGCAGGTGGATGTTGGAGATTTCCTTCGTTTCAAGTCATGTGTTTTGTACACAGACGTAAAGAACCTTGCTCGGCCTCAAATCAATGTGGAAGTTGTGGCTCATGTGACAAGGCCTGAGCTCAGGGCCACGGAGGTGAGTACTTGATCAGAAGCTAAACAAAGAAAATTGATTGCTGTAGCATTGAAATTCTTTCCTTTCAGACATTTACGTTGTGTTTGGATCGTAGGAATGGGAATCAAATGACGGAATGAGAATAGGAATGGAATGCTCATTCCCTCATATAAGGGAATGGCCATTGCATTACTTTTTATGTTACCAAACAATGGAATAATAATCAGCATTCTCATTCCTGCCAGCCAAATGAGTCCCCTTAAGGCTTCACACTCGAACAAGTTAGTTCAAGTATTTCTTTGAAAGAGTTAAAAATGGAATGAAGAGTAAGATAACAGGGTGTGCACACAATTTCAAAGTCAGAAACAACACAATATATAAACATTGAAAGAATTGTTATTCAGTGGTACTTATCAAATAATGATCTTCTAGACTTCTTTTTTCCATCTATTTTTGGGTTGGAATAATCGACATTGAACTGGTTTCCAAGTATCATGTATTGAAAAATGGAATTGTTATGTTTCTGTGTCACATATGCTAGATCATGTTCTATTTCAGATTTCTGTGAATCCCGCTTTCTTATTCACTTCTGATGATTTACTCATTTTAGCTTTTTTTGTGCCTTGGCAATTTCGGATAGGTTTCAAACAAGTTCTACTTCACATTCACAGTCCATCCAGAGGCCGTTAAGAGTAGATTGACGATTCGGAACGTTTTTCCTACCACTGAAGAGGAAGCTCTTCGAGTTCTAGAACGCATGGATGCTGAAACTGCGGATTTAGCTATAGTATGATCTTATTTATTACAATGGAGAGTGAGTATGAATGAAAGACCCGGTTGAACCATGTAGATTTGGCATGTTAGTGTGCTGATATATATTTTTATGGGGAAATTACCTTTTGGTCCCTCTAGTTTTGGGTCGGTACCAATTTAATTCCTCGTATTTGAAAATAGTGAATTAGGGATCACCACGTCCCATGGCATCCCACGACCATACGCTGATAACGACGGGAAACCCTTGTAATGGAACTACTCCAGGGTTGAAGGACTCCATAAGCGCTGATGGACAGTCTCAGTGGGGAGCATAACCCTAGCACGACCAAAATACTGCAGCTCATTCCATATGGCTCGCTCCCTGTCCAATATTTCGGAAGGGCTGATCCCTTCAGCATCACAAGGTGGTCTAGGGATCATAACTTGAACATACCCCTCCTTGTTTCTTGTATCTTCGAGTTCGGTTGTATCCCGAAAGCTTGTGATTAAGGTGAACCCCTCGGGCAATGCTGGCTCTTCATCAGACTGATGGGCCTCGGTCTCTATTCCCTCCTCCGCACGAGGCACTTTGTTGGCTCGATTGATTTATTTTTGCTCAACCATTTCGGTACAGGCAGGGTAGCATGTACAAGTAAGTTGACAATAAATCGAGTTTGTATTTCATCTTGGCTCTTAGGTTCACCTTTTCACCCTTATCATTTATATATCCCTATAATTTTGGCCGTCACCGAATATTACTACTGCAATTAAATATAAAGGATTTTGACCATCGCATCAATGCGTTCCTCAATGGAAGGCCCAATATTCTTTTTCATAAGCATGTCAAACACTTTATCCATCTTTGCATTCAAGTCAAAAGATGAGAATTTTTCTCCTTTTTGTTCTATCCCTTCCCATGAGGAGAAGAGTAGGGTGCATCATAAGTAGATGAATTGGCTCTTGGAGTATGAGGGGCTTGTTCCTCATTTTCATCAGTAACTCGTAGGGCTCAATACTTGGGAAATGCAAAAATGAGGGGGGTTTATTACTTAACTTATATTATAGGCCTAGGGATATTGCAAGTAGGACCCCAAACTTTTATTTCATGTGCCAACAACTCCATTATAAGGTGCCATGCATAATTCAGGAAATTACAGCCCACTACCCCTTAAAATTTTTGCTTTCAAATGGCTCTGCATCCAAAAATCCAACAAGAAATAAATGCTAATAAAAACAACTATTTAACAAAAAATATGAATGTTCCTCTAAGCACTCATCCCATTGCTCTAATGTCAAGTTAAAATTTTTGGTTTCAGAGTCATAAATGGCGTTTCCTATCTTTTCGATTAATGTAGCCCATAATTGATACCTTTTTTTTCATTTAATGTGAACTTCACTTTTGTGTCTTTACAACCCTAGACTACAATTCTGTTTTAAGTCACCATCTTGTCTACCGTATTGTCTAATTTCTTTAAGTCACTTTTCGAGAGATAATTTAAAGAGGTTTTTATTTTCTAACTTAAACGTGGTCTCCCAAACGTGGTCTCCCACTACTTTGGATCGTTTCTTAACATAAAAATAAAATAGATTTTGTATTTCACAATCTAATATACATCACAAAACTTGTCAATAAATATAAAATAAAACAAGTTACCAAATATTAATCAGCGAAGAACTATTACTCATAACTGTTAAAATAAAAAAATAGCAAAGAACATCAAAGAACGACAAAAAGCAATAATATACACAAATATAATAATTCTTATTCTCTTATGCATACATACTGATAGATACAAAAGTGCAGACCTTGCTCATGAGTTTAGATTGAGTGCAAGCTAAGCACGAAGTCGATATATTTTTTTTGCATTAGTGATCTATTAAAATGTAATTTTAATAGACAATAGAAATGATGATCTAAAGTTCAGAAGCATTCAAGTTATTAAAACTACATAAGATTAAAATAAGTAAAATTAAAATCATAATGTAGTTTATCTCTAAAGTCTAATGACATTTAATATTTTTGCTATTTTACGATTTTATTTTTTATTAGAATTTTTGGTCTTAGACACAAATGATTAAATAAGTTAAGAATATCAATGTCTTTACTAGCCCAAGTTTTTTCGCTACTCGATCAATATCATTTCAATTTAATGGTGTCAAATATTCAAAAGGACCTAACAAGCTGAATGAGCCCAATCTGAACCCAAAAACCATATTTATTGGTTTATGAGTCCATCCAAATACATTAGTCACTCTATTGGATCTTCAACTTTCGATGTGGGATCGCTAACTTAGTCTGGAGCCAATAGGACTAATCCGTGGCTATTAATTGTTTTTTTTGGAGATTGATGGATTATCTGACAGCAATATATTATTAGCGATGGCTATCTCATGAAAAAAAAAAAAAAAGAAAAAAAATCTTAGGATGGATATTGGGATTATTAGTGATGGAACTGTCCCCTAAAATGTTGTTATGATTAATAACATCTCCATTTAAAATAGACGTGTCATATTTGATGGATTTGACCTAAACAATCATACAAGAGTACAAAAAAGAAAGCGATGGAGTTGCCTTGATTCACCCCAGAGCATGGCTAAGTCTAGTAGATATTTTTCACTTCATTTTAATAAGCACCTCATAAACTCTCATACACATCCCCTCAGTATAAAGAGAATATAAATAGGCAACTTGAGAAACCTTAATTGGTTTTCACCCCGCTACAAATCTCACCTATTCATGGATTGAGATGACACTATGTGACACCCCTACCTTCATATACACCAATAGGTGATCAAGGGCGTACTCGACTATTATCTATAACACAGTTCCCTAATGTTAACACAAAAGTGAAACCATGGACAATGTAGACACCTATTTTCGTCCGAGCAATTTTGGAGTCGGAAATGTTAGAAAACATTGCTTCATTTGTTATAATAGATCTTAAAAAGAAAGGAAAAATAAAATAAAAATAAATGAAACTAATAAAGAAAAAGTATAACTTGCATATACCCAATTTTGACTACCACTCACCTCCTACCATTCCATTTTTCCTAAACCTATTAAATTCAAGCAACCACTCCCCTCCCATCATTCCATTTTTTCCCCATTCCATTTTTCCTAAACCTATTAAATTCAAGCTACCACTTACCTCACATCATTCCAATTTTCCTACACCCATTAAAATGGTAGCTACCACTCACGTCCTACTATTCCACCTTTCCTATACCCATTAAAATGGTAGCTACCACTCACCTCACTCACCTCCCGCCGTTCCACTTTCCAACTACTATCCATCTCTCACCACTCAAAACATCTATAAAAGGGAGCATGAAAAGAGAAGAAAAGAAGAAAAAAAAAGAAAAAAGAGAGAAAGGGGAGTTTTTTTTTCATTTCATCTAGAGAATGAGATTATGTCCCATGAATTTGATATCAAAAAGAGCATAAGTTTATGTCTCAAATCCTTCCTTCACTGCCTTCATCCGTAGATTCCAATGGTCACTATAGTTCGCAAAAGTCTCCCAATTAAAGAAGGCAAGAGAAGTTGTCATCAAATCTCTAGTCATCTTGTCATCAGCCATCTCATATTGTCGTCGAAATTGAGATTCCAACGGTCACCATAGTTCACAAAAGTCTCCCAATTAAAGAAGGCAAGAGAAGTCGTCATCAAATCGCTAGTCATCTTTTCATCGGTCATCTCGTGTTGTCGTCGAAATTGAGGTATGTTCATATCATTAAGTTTAATTCGAGTATGAAAACTATAATACATATAAATAATTTTACTAATGATGTAATGAGTATTCGCATACCAAATCCTAATTTTAATATTACCATGTTCAAATTTCTTCATTTTTACCAAAAAAAAGGGGGCGTTAGAGATTAACAATTTATCATGCTAACCACTCAAATTCCTCCTTTTTTTTTTGGTAAAGGAAACCCTATTAATATTTAGCGCAAGAAAACAAAATACTCACTTTTTTTTTAATATGTACATATTATTTCATACTCTCTTTATCGTAGTTTAAGGAAAAATTTTAGTTAAAATAATCCTTTGATTTTAATCAAGTACAAAATAGTTCATAATTTATTTATTTCTTTGTGTTTTGTTAGTTAGTGTAAAAAGTGTAAATTAAAAAAGTATATCAATTAATCCGACGACGGATTTCACAAGTATCACGAGGGTGGTTCTTGCGATCATTGTCGAGGTATTGGATCGTTCGCTACTTGATCAAAAGGGTTGAGATGGTAGCAAACGTAACCTAATAATTAAATATTGGTAAATAATAAATTTTATAAAGAGTATCATGGGACTATCTTTATTAATGCAATGTCATAATCCAAGGTCAATTGGTACCATTTTGAGAAAATGGGTGTTGTGGGGTGCTGATCACCTTTCCCACACGTAATTGTACTCCCGAACCCATTTTATGGCTAAAAGACCATTATATTTATAAAATTTATGTTTTTTTTTTTCCTTATTTTTTTACCTAAAAAAAGTAGGGTGGTGACTCCGTTATTTTTAAATTTCGCCCATCGGATGTGAGAATGTTCTGACAGCATGGCGACTTCGCTGGGGACAGCTAGAGAGTCTGGCCAATTATTTACATTGGATTATGACGTTGCCTTAACATGATGGTTCCACATTACTCTGTTCTGTAATTTAGATTGTTTACATATTTATAACCTTTAGAAATACCCGTTTACCCGGGTTATACCTTTAAGTTAGATAGGAGGGGGGGGCTAGGGATGCTCTTGCTGGGCGTAAGCCTGAATGAAGGTCCAGCAAAAATCCCTCCGCTCGGATTGAATTCTTCCCGTTTGTAGCATGTAATGGGGAGGAAAGGAGGCCTTACTATCCTATATAGGTGATAGTGTGGACAATCTGGGAACCATCAGCCATATAGGATTTTCCATAGCTTAGATAGCATAAAACCTACCCATTTCAACAATCAAGAACCATGAATTGTGCTTTGTCCTTATGTATATTGTTTGATGATAATCTCTTCCTGGTTTTGTTTTGTTTTTTTCTTTTTTTGCATGCATCATTTCACCACACACCGCTTGTTATAAAAGATAGTATCAAATATTTCTTCCAAGAAACTGAGGTATGGAAAGTGGAATCCTCATCAAAGAAGGGCCAAGGGAAGTTATGACTATCAATCATGCAACACAAAAAAAACATGGCAATTGCGTCCCACTCGACATCGCAATGAATTGGCCAGAAAAAATATGTGGATCTAAAACAGAATAACCTTGATGGGCTATGAAGTATTTGGAATGGTTGGGCATCTCAAAGAAAACACGACTTTACTAAGAAATATGGCCAGATAGCATTACTCTTGAATGTTACTCTTGAAGAAGCACTATTGCGAGCTATGTTTCCATTTTGGGATCCTTCCTACCAATGCTTTACATTCAATGAAATGGACATGACACCGATCCTCAAAGAATACGAGACCCTGCTTCAAATAGCAGGGGCAATAAGAGGCAAATTATATAAGCACAATTCTATAGGGTCGTGCAAGAAATCTTTGTCAAAACTCATGGACATTCCAATAGACCTACTCAGCCCTCATCTAAAGCAAAAAGGGAATTACGTGGCACTGATTTGGGATTTCCTTCAATGATCCATTAAGAGATCCTCTAATGAGAGGACTATTATGGCTCTTAATACATTAGCAATATATGGTCTAGTAGTCTTCCCAAGGGTACTAGCTCATATAGACGGGCCTGTTGTGAATTTCTTCGAGCAATTGGAGTATGGAAATATGAATCCAATCTCGGGTATCTTGGCAGAGACTTTTCGAACACTAAATTACTGTCGCACCCAAGGCAATAGGCGTTTCCGAGGATGTTTGCCATCACTATATGTTTGGATGAAAAGCCATTTGAAGTGTGCCCTACCACGATTTAGGAGCTTGGCCAAAAAAGAAAAGGAGCCAATTACAGATTTTCTTCTCAGCAAATGGAAGACACCTGGCACAAAAAAAGCATGGATGGGAAGACTAAATGCTCTAAAATCTGAAGACTTAGTGTGGTTGGCACCTTGGATGGACCGCAAACCGTTGATATACAGTTATGGCGAATACCCTTGGGTACCTCTTCTTGGGCTTTACGAGGCTATCAGCTACGCTCCTGTGCTTATTCGACGACAAGTAGGGTCAATTCAATTTATTCTCATGACGCATGCCTTAAATGATATGAAATTCGAGTATGACAAGGACAAGGCAAAAGAAAAGATTCAAGAAATATTAAACACTTGGAAGAAGTGCCATGTGATTAGAAGAGGAAATCCTAACATGAGCACAACCACAGACTACTTGAAGTGGTTTGAAGAACGAAAGAGATGTTGCCCGAGGGTTTTAGATTACAAACTCGTCGAGGAACCTCAAGACGTCATCAACGAATTACGCTCCCAAAGGGATGTTCTCTTTGAAGATAATAGTAAACTGAAATGATGGAAAAGGATGTTGGAAGAAGAGAATGATGAAGTGAAGAAACGGGTATGAAAGCTTACCAGACTTTTAGATGGAGCAAGCTCTCATCAAAAAATGCTCTATACTATAAAAGAAATTTTGGCCAAAGAGTTAGCTAGAGCTTGCGAAGAACTGGACCAACTAGAGAAAATAAATGGGTCCCTAAAGCGAAATTCGGACTGTCAGAGTCAGCAGTTAAAAGAGTCACAACATCTCGCTGAAACCCAAAAAGGTCAAATCCAACCCTTGCAACAAGCTGTAAAATATGCAACCTATGAGTGCCAAAGGTTGCGGCAAAAATGCGAGGAATGGAAATCCCATCAAGAATGTCAAGATGAGATAAATCATTGGAAAAAGGTTAGGATAACTTCCCAAGACGAAGCAGAACTGCTAATTGAAAACATTAGGAATGTCGTGGATCAAACAATGGGTATGACTAGAGAAGCAAAAGACGTTGAAGCAATGGCCATCCCAATTGGACTAAGGGGAGAGAGATTAGCAAATTTTGTGAACAAGTGTAGAAGCCGATTTGATCATGTTAGGAGATTCCACTAGACCTTTTATGTAACAGCTATCAGTTGCCTTTAAAATAAATGAAGAAATCTTGATACTCTTTTATAACAAGCAAATTCACAAGCACCCACCACACTTATATTTTTTCCTTAAAAAATGATAGGCATGGTTGTAAGGACAACCATCTTACTCTAAAAAAGAGACGAATCACTTAAAGTCCCCTTAAAGGGTTGAGGAGACTTTTAAGGGTCTTCGGTTAGTCACTCACGGAAAACATGCATAAATAACATCAACCTGTCCGCATGGGTAATATTAGAAGGACCCGGTATAAAGAAGCAGTATAGGTCAACCAAAAAGACGTACGTTCCCTAGTTGGAAAGAATACGGAAGATCAAGATATTCTTCGATGGAAAACGAAGAGGTGGTGCAGTCTTTGCGAGATGACATAAATGAGCTTCGAATGGAGCTGGCCAAAATAGCAGAGGCCATTGCAATGATAACAAAAGGAAAAAAACATGCCAATCATGCCGAAGGAAGCCAAAACCAGTCATCCATATCACTAACTAGGCCAGAAGTCCCAATCACAAATGAAGACCACTTCAGGGCACAGTACCCAAATAGTTGTGAGGCACCCCCAATTTTATACACACCGAATCAAGAATATGAGAAGGTGAACCAAGGCCAAGAAATCCCCTCACACATTCAAGAATCTAGAAAGATGTCTGTAATTGAAGGCAGGCGGCGGGCAATTTAAGGCTTAAGCTTTTTTAGTCCTATCACTCCTTCTGAATTATGTTTGGTCCCAGATGTGATAATTCCTAAGAAGCTCAAGATCCCAGATTTCGAAAAGTATAATGGAACTTCGTGTTCGAGAAACCATTTGACCATGTATTGTAGGAAAATGGCTGAGGCAGCTAGCAATGAGAAACTCTTGATACACTGCTTTCAGGATAGTCTAACAGGGGCACCATTAAGATAGTACATGCAGTTAGAAAGAAATTACATTCGTACTTGAAAATATCTTGCTGATGCCTTTCCTAAACAATACAAATACAATCTGGAAGTGGCCCTAGCTTGTATGGACTTGCAAAGCATGGAGAAAAAGAATGCTGAGACTTTTAAAGAATATGCCCAAAGGTGGCGAGAACTGGCTGCTCAAATTCACCCGCCTTTGACGGACAAAGAATTGGTGTCCACTTTTATTCATACGTTGAAGGTGGCATACTTAGTACCTCATTGGGAATCCCTTAAATAATTTCTCAGATTTAGTGCTAATCAAAGAACGAGTTGAGTATAGCATCAAAAGAGGATTGTTACAAAATCATGTAATTGAAGGGAGTAATTCGAGAAAAGGGCCAACGACATTCAAAAAGAAAGAAAGAGAAGTCCATGTAGCGGCCAATCAGACCCTTCAACCAAGGGGATTCCCAAGTGGGCCTCACCCGAGCTATTACCACCTTTCAGGAGCAAATGGACCACAATCCTATCAACCTCAGCCATTTCAACATTAAGCTTGCCAGCAACAAACACACAATACTTCTGCTCCATTCAGAGCAAATCCCCCACAAAATGTTGGTACAAGGGGAGCTAACAATAGGTCTGTAGAGTCATGGGTGCCTCTACCTATCTCGACAACCGAAGTCTTCAGGCAATTGGTTGGCACCCACCAGTTGGCACCTATCTCGACAAATTCACTCCAACCACCCTTTCCAAAATGGTATGATTCAGAGGCCAAATGTGAATACCATTCAGGAGTCTCAGGTCATGACACGAAGAATTGTTTCTCTCTCAAAAAGAAAATACAAGATCTTATCAAGCATGGATGGTTAAAATTCAAAGAGGACAGCGGTGCCCCAAATGTACATACTAGCCCTTTACCAAGTCATGGGGAAAGGCCTCAAGGAAATGTTAACATGGTTGGCCCGAACCAATTGTTGATGCGTTCAATGGAGGATTTGAAGACCCCAATGAAGGTTATATGGGAAGGACCAATCATTGAAGGATACATCAAGATCACGAGCATTCCGAAAATAGGTTGTCTTTATTACCCAGGTAATGTGGGTCATGATATTCAAGGGTTTGAAGAATTCAAGAGAGAAGTACAAAGGTTAATGACCTTGGGCATTTTAAGGGTCGAGAAACGAGGAATATCCCAAAGTGAGGCTGATGTCCGAATGGTCGACAACGATTTGGTAAAACCAAAAGTCACTATAATAATGTACTCTAGAGCGGATGCCATCCCTTAAAACATATCGACGGATGCTGCACCTTGTACAATTATTAGAGTCCCTCATCCCGTCCCTTACATTGATACTCATGTTGTTCTTTGGGGATACAACCAATATGTTGTTGCCCAAATAGGAAAAGTCCTCCCTCATATGGCCCGTACACATCCACCCTTAAACCTTCGACTCTCTGCTATGCCTCACAGTCAAGCACCACTTTCTATTTCTCCTGGTTTGTTCCCACTAGGCTCAACTGCATTAAGTCCCAAATCCATTGACCCTTTATTGCCTATTGTACCGCTATCACCCACTCAGGCTTATCATTGTTGAATGTAAATCAAGCTGAAGTAAAAGGTGGCATGACCGAAAGTGGAAGAATTTACACTCCTGAAGAGTTGGAAAAGCAACACAAAGAATTTGTGACAAGACAAAAGGAAGAGACACGACCAGAAAAGGGTCATGAAACACATAAAGTAGTCACAACTAAAGAGTCTAATGAATTCTTGAGACTAGATAATCAGAGTGAATATAGTATAGTTGACCAGTTAAAAAAGGCTCCGACAAGAATCTTTTTATGGTCATTGATTTTGAATTCAGAAGTGTACAAAAACAAATTGCAAAAAGTGCTCAACGAATTGTTTGTGTCACATGATATAGCTGTAGAGAAGTTCAGTAATTTGGTTTGCCAAATTCAAGCTCCTAATCATCTCACCTTTATTGATGATAAAATGGACCCCACCGGCATTGGTCATATCAAAGCACTATATATTTCCCTCAAATGTAAAAACTTTCTGGTGGGCAAGGTATTAGTGGATACGGGTTTTTCCCTAAACATCTTACCACATTCCACCTTAAAGTTATTGCCAGTCGATTCATTTCATATCAAGCAGTCCAATATGGTTGTAAAGGCTTTCGATGGGTCACGAAGAGCTGTTATTGGAGATATTGAGCTAAGCCTTGAAATCGGCAGATTCACTTTCTTAGTGCCATTTCAAGTAATGGACATCACCCCTGGCTATAGCATGCTCCTAGGGCGTCCATTTATACATACAGTCAGAGCGGTCTCATCCTCTCTTCATCAACGAATCAAATTCATGATTGATGGGAAAATTATCACGATTAAAGGGGAGGAGTCATTTTTGGTATTGAATCAGCAGAATAAGCTCCAGAAAGTTCATCGCAGGTTTTTGAAGCAGTGAACATCACATTCGTAGTAGAAGAGACTCCTATCTCCTGACCAATGGTATCTAGGGCTTTAAAAATGATGGCCAAAGTCATGTTGAAAAGCTATTATCAAATCGGCAATGGTTTAGGCCCTACCGGTGAAAGGATTAAGACCCCGGTGACTTTACCGAAGGCTAAAGAGAAGTTTGGTTTTGGGGTTTAAACCCTCAAGGTTTGACCATGAAAAAGCCAATCAAGATCAAAGAGACCGGAGGTTTGCTTGTCTCGAAAGACATCTTCCGAGAGAGGAAAACCTTTTCATCCCACACATTAGGTTCACCTTTCCAAAAGTTGCTTACATCTCCAGCCCTAAGTCTGGCATCCTGAACTCACTTTCTGAGTTATCTATCAATGCTATAATCAAAGGCACTAGAGAAGGCCCAATGGTTTATGCTAGTGATGAACCTCTAAACAATTGGAGCATGATAGAAGTTCCCATGGTGCATATTTTAAATGAGTAATGATCTGTTACCGGCTACCCCTCCCTGAGGATCTAGGTCCATGACCTCTGGGAGTGAATGTGATAGACCCCCATTATCTTTTAATATTAATAATTGGTCGTGCATTTCATCTATTTTTTGCATACATTCGCACATGCCAATTCTATATTTCTTTATATTCAGGTCTAAACATCATAACCGAGGAGATGTTAGTAATTTTGATCGCATGGACTCTTTGAAATACAACTTTGAGGAACCTGTGTTTGCAATGGAAGATTCAGACTCATATAGTGATTACGGCCCCCAATGAATTGAGTGAGGCGATGGAACTTCCTGAACTAGGTGACACATTTAGCTAGGGAGTTACAGAAGTCGTTAATTTGGGAGCCTAACAGGATAACAAAGAAGTAAAAATCAATGCTGAATTAGGAGCTGATGAAAAAAGAAAAATGATTGCATTCCTTTCTGACTTCGAAGATGTGTTTGCACGGTCCTATAAGGATATGCCTGGGCTCGACACAGATATTGTAGTTCATCAAATACCCCTCAAACCCGAGTGTAAGCTGATAAAGCAAAAATTGAGGAGAATGAAACTTGGCGTTTTGCTTAAAATAAAAGACGAATTAAAGAAGCAATTCGATGCTGGATTCTTATATGTTGCTTAATACCCTGAGTGGGTAGCTAATGAGGTTCCGGTGCCCAAAAAAGATGGGAAAGTCCGAATGTGCGTGGATTATCGAGATTTGAATAAGGCTAGCCCAAAAGATAATTTTCCTTTGCCACATATCGATGTACTAGTCGATTACGCAGCTGGTTATAATGTGTTCTCATTCATGGATGGATTCTTGGGGTATAATCAGATCAAAATGAGTAGGGAAGATCAAGAGAAAACAACTTTTATCACCCAATGGGGAACCTTTTGCTATAAAGTAATGCCTTTTGGGTTGAAAATGCTGGAGCAACCTATCAACGTGCCATGCTTACATTATTCCATGATATGATGCATAAGGATATTGAGGTCTACATGGATGATATGATTGCTAAAACAAAATCTGGTGAAGACCATTTGAACACATTACGTAAACTATTTGAAAGATTGTGTAAATATAGGTTACGACTCAACCCAGTAAAATGCACATTTGGGGTAAAGTCGGGGAAATTGTTAGGGTTCATGGTCAGCGAAAGATTGAAGTTGATCCTGAAAAAATCAAAGCAATACAGGAGATGCCTTTTCCCCAAACTGAGAAATAGTGAGAGGTTTTCTCGGAAGGCTCAATTACATCGCTCGGTTCATCTCCAATTTAACTCACTTGCGAGCCAATATTCCGATTGCTACGTAAGAATCACTCAAGTAAATGGGATGAGACATGTCAGGATGCCTTTGATAAAATCAAGCAATATCATCAAAATCCCCCAGTACTCATGCCGCTAGTACATGGTAGATCACTTTTGTTATGCTTGACAGTGCACCAAATGTCAATGGGGTGTGTGCTGGGGCAACATGATGAGCTTGGGAAAAGGGAAAATGCCATGTACTACCTTAGTAAGAAATTCAATGACTGTGAGATTCGGTACTCGACCTTGGAAAAGATATGCTGTGCTTTGGCTTGGATAGCTCACCTACTAAGACAATATTTGCTGTATCATACCAAATGGCTCATATCCCGAATGGATCCATTGAAGTACATCTTTGAGAAGCCATATTTATGTGGCCGAATTTTAAAATGGCAGGTTTTGTTGTCAGAATATGATATTGTATACACTACACAAAAGGCTATTAAGGTAGTGTAATCGCTGACCACTTGGCCAGCAATGCCATAAATAAATTTAGGCCACTAAAAGCCAAATTTCCCGATGAAGACATAATGATGATTGCCAAGCCTGAAGATAAAGAAGTGGTTGAAGATGATACGTGGACTATGTACTTCGATGGCACAGCCAATTTATCTGGGGTCGGACTAGGGGCAGTTTTAATCTCTCCGGAAAAGAAGCATTTTCCCGTAGCTATCAAATTACGATTTGATTGCACGAACAATGTTGTTGAATATAAGGCATGCGCTGCAGGTTCAAGAGCCACTCTCAAACTGAAAATCAAAGAACTGGAAGTCTATGGTGATTCCGCCTTAATCATCCACCAAGTTATAAGGGAGTGGCAAACAAAAGATGTGAAACTAGTCCCATATCAGAAGCATCTATCTCAGTTGGTAGCAAAGTTTGACCAAATCAATTTTCACCACCTTAGTCAAGAAAAGAACCGATTTGCTGATGCCCTAGCCACTTTGCCATCGATGGCTAAGGTAGATGAAAAGATGAACATTGAACCATTACAGATTGAGGTTAGAGATGGCCCAGCCTATTGCTCAAGTATTGAAGAGGAGTTCGATGGTAGCCCATGGTACCATGATATTTTACGCTACCTCCAAACTCGTGAGTATCCAACGGAAGCATCTGAAAATGACAAGAGAACACTAAGATGGCTATCAACGAGTTTCTTTCCAAGTGATGACATCCTTTACAAGAGAAGTTGGGATGGCGCCCTTTTGAGATGTGTGAATGCGCCTAAAGCTAAATCTATTCTAACAAAAATTCATGAGGGGATTTGTGCCACGCATGCAAACGAGCACATGATGGCTCGACAAATTCTTCGAGCTTCAAATGGACATCGTTTCATTCTCGTAGCAATAGATTATTTCGCAAAGTGGGTTGAAGCAGTATCTTATTCCAATGTTACAATAAATGTTGTCACCTGCTTTGTAAAAAAGGATATAATTTGTCGTTACGGTCTCCCAGAAAAGCTTATCATGGATAGTGCCTAGAATCTAAATGGGAAGATGATGCAGAGGTTATGTGAGCAATTCAAAATAAAACACCTTAACTCAACAACCTATCGACTTAAAATGAATGGAGCAGTTAAAGTAGCAAATAAAAATATAAAGCGAATTGTCAAGAAGATGACCATCACTCATAGAGATTGGAATGAAATGCTTCCCTATGCTCTTATTACATATCGCATTGCTACCAGAACTTCAACGGGGGCAACACCCTACTCACTTGTTTATGGGACAGAGGCAGTTCTTTCAGTCAAAGTCGAGATTCCTTCTGTTCGAGTTCTAATGGATACTGATCTACAAAAGTCTGAATGAATCAAAGCCCAGTTTGTGCAACTGAACTTGATTGAAGAAAAGAGGTTAAGTACAATTTTCCATGGTCAATTTTATCAGAAGATAATGGTAAATGCATATAATAAAAGGGTGCCACCGAGAGAATTGCAAGAAATTGATTTGGTCTTAAAGAAGATCCTCCCGTTTCAGACAGATGAAAAAGGAAAATGGGCCCCCACGTAAGAAGGGCCTTATGTTGTAAAGAAGGCTTTCTCTGGAGGCACCGTTATTTTGGAAAACATGGATGGGGATGTGCTTCCAAAACCAGTGAACTCTGATGTTGTGAAGAAATACTACAGTTGAGCTTCATAATATAGTCACGAATCATGTTGTCTTTATGTGTTAAAGCTTTCTATACACTCCTTTATTCTAGTTGAAATAGAAACTTGAGGATGTTATCTTTGGAACTATACCCAATCACCCATAATTGGCCAACACATGGTGCCAATAGTTTTCGTCCCACATATTTGAACTGTACATCCCGTTTGAAGTTCTGGCTTACTCTTCTTCCAAAAGAAAAAAAAAATTAAAGAAAAGAAAAAAGGAGAGGAAAGGCTTGAACAATGGTCAACCATCGTGTCACCTTCAACAAAGCACAGGGTCAGGACCTTATCTCCTAAAATATTGGAGATCCCCAAAATTAGTTAATGCCTCGAACCATAATGTCCATATCTTATTTTGGTTAAATACACAATTTATCATGATTTTGGTCCACTCAAACTTAACTATCCAAATTTCACCTCACCATCAACCTAGTCTGGCCTAAATTTCCCTCTCATTCCTAACCCTTCAACTCGAATTTCATCCCATTTTTTGATACCATCCAAAAGGTATAGTTTCAAAGATAACGTACGACAGTATTTATCTCACAGTATAAAAGGTACACATGTGAATCTCAAAGATAGGAAAGGAAAAGATCTCTACTTCTCTAAAAGAACTGTTAGTATACATTGGAAGCCTTCACAGACAATAGGTATCTAGGAGCATCTTGGTTGGAAGTTGACAGTAGCACTAGGAGGATCATCATCTTTGCACAAAAAAAAAAAAAGGAAGAAGAAGAAGGAGGAAAAGAAGAAGAAGAATGATGCGCGCGAAAAACTTGAGAGGGTGATATGCCCTGCCACCCCATGGTCCACCCTCATAATTCCTAACTGGGACAATTTTAGGGGCGGTTTGTCATTGATCCCAAAGGCACATTGGTTCAATGAAAGGCCTAAACGGAAAATGAATCTCAATGCGACATGGAATTCTAAGAATGTGCCTTTAAAAGTACCATGCGAAAGGACTTACATTCGTCTTCATTGTGTTTTATGTTTTCCTTACCTTCCTATTATTGCCGACATTTCCATCTAGTTCCATTTTCTCAACATATATGTTATTGTCATTCCTCAAATCCCTATTCATCATACCGTATCCCCAGTTTTAAAAATAGTTATCATCATTTCTACATGCACATCGACCATTTCACTCATGTTAATCGATACTGGGGCAATTTTCAAGTGATAGTTGGGTTACATGTTTTACTAATTCAGTGTTGGTAGAATTGGAAGTAATAATGCACTTCACAAGATGCTAGCGGCATGTTTGGGACAAAAATTTATAGCGTAAATGATGACATGATTGACAGACTTTCGCAACTCACCGGGTTTACAAAAAATCCCATACGGCAGGATTGAGAAAGCTAATAATGATGAAGATAATAATTGGACAAACGAATCATGCATTCTAACAGGACATGCATCCTATGATAATTTTATTGCTTTTTCTTATAGGATGAGTCTAAGATTAGTGGTCTTGCACCTTTGGCTATCGGTAACGTGATAGGGTATTTGCATGAATGATCTGCATCATAGTAACTCACTGCACGAACCTTAAAACCCTAGAACTCCATGGACAAATTTGAATTGGTTTCATTCATTGCATTTAGAGTTGTTAATTGAAAATGATGTTAAAAAAGAAGGAAAAGAGAGGCATCTTTATCCTCCAAATTTTGGGCGAGTTATCAATTTATGATAACTATTTCAAATAGCATTTATACGTAAGCACTAGAACAGCAACCCCAAGAAACATGATTACAACAATGCAAATAAACAACAACAAAACAATGTAATCTAAATTTGGGGGAGAAGGGCCTCGCATTTGATCTATAAGGTCACCTTCGAAGAGAGAACCCAGGGCAGTCCACACCAACACTAGTCGTCCCCTTCGACTCTACTTGGATTCATCCTCTGGAACTGATCCGATCTATCACCTCCTCGGCCCAGCCTCCAGATCTGTCCCTTTAGATATGATCGATGGGACTAAATCAAAGAAGATCCACTTCAATCAGACAAAATAAATTGAGATCGAGATAGATCTAATTAGATCGGGATAGATCTACTCAGATCAGGATGGATCTAATTAAATCGAGATATATCAGAGTAAGTTTGAGCATATCTGGCCAAATTAAGGGCAAAACGGAGTAGATCTTGCCTAATTAGAACAAATCCGAATAGATCTTACCTAATCAGAACAAATCTGAATGGATCTTACCTAATCAAAACAAATTTGAGTAGATCTTACTTGACCAAAGCAGATCTGAGTGAGCCAAAGCAGACCCAAGTAGATTGGAACAGATCGACAGTAGCGTCAGTGCCGGCGTTAGCGCGATAAGGATGGAAAAAGGAAAGAAGAAGAACAAGAGAAGAAAGAAAGGGCGAAATAAAGGCAGAAAAGTAAGAAAGAAGGAGAGAAAAGAGATACAAAGAGAAAAGGAGTGATACATGAAAGAAAAAGTAAGAAAGAAAGAGAGAGCGGAAAGAAAGAGAGAGTGATATAAGGAGGAAAAAGTGAGAAAGAAGGAGAGAAAGCAAGGAAGAGAGAGAAAAGAAAAAAAAAAAGTAAAGAGAAGGTAGGTGAAGCTATCTCCTATCTAAAAATCCCTTTATTGTGCCCGCATAGCTTCTTAAAATTATTCGGGCCTGCATAGTGCTGGTACTTTCATTCTCCGCAAATATCGATATCGTAGTAGCTCGTATCAATCTACACTTAGAACACATACGATCTTGCTTGTACCACAAGAATTAATTCTCACCCTCTAACGTATCGAGGGTAAAACTGAGTGCCGCATCTCTGCCTAAAGCCTCGCCATCTCATCTTCTGGCATGGGAGAAGTTACCGGAGGTACGTCTGTCATGATGGATGATAGCTATTACCTTTACTGATTTGTTGTTTCTCTCTCAAAATTCTAGGTCGAAAAGACATGCATATCAAGCCAGAAATACTAAGCCAGCGATCGGCCGTAATTCCAACAACCAGTCTCTACATCTAACAGTGTCTGCATTCAATGATCTCAACATTGGCCCGCGTGCTAAACAACTCAATATCGGCCCATACACCAAACAGCTCAACCTTAGTCCACGCGCCAAACAGCTCAACATTGGCCCACGCGCCAAACAGCTCAAATAACTGTGGTTACCTTTCAGCCATGCTTCAGATAATTTTAACTTGGCATCTCGGTTTAGTCGAGTAAAATTCTACTTCAAGTGCTCCCAAATGGCCCAATGGACAAAAATACACGTTTCCATCTTTACACGCTCACTTGCAAGAGTTTGCAAATAGGAATGCCCACTTGCGCCCTCTACCAGTGAACCTATAAAGAAGGGCACCTGAAAACACCCATTTTCGTCCGGACAATTTTGGAGCCAGAAATGTTAGAAAACATTGCTTCATTTGTTACAATAGGTCTTAAAAAGAAAGGAAAAATAAAATAAAAATAAATGAAACTAATATAAAAAAATATAACTTGCATATACTCAATTTTGACTACCACTCACCTTTTACCATTCCATTTTCCCTAAACCTATCAAATTCAAGCTACCACTCCCCTCCCACCATTCCATTTTTTCCCCCCATTCAATTTTTCCTAAACCTATTAAATTCAAGCTACCACTCACCTCCCACCATTCCACCTTTCCTACACCCATTAAAATGGTAGCTACCACTCACCTCCCACCATTCCACTTTCCAACTACCATCCATCTCTCAGCACTTAAAACATATATAAAAGGGAGCATGAAAGAGAAGAAAAGAAGAAAAAAAAAAAAGAGAGAAAGGGGAGCTTTTTTTCATTTCGTCTAGAGAATGAGATTATGTCCTGTGAATTTGATATGAAAAAGAGGATAAGTTTATGTCTCAAATCCTTCCTTCACTACCTTCATCCGTAGATTCCAATGGTCACTATAGTTTGCAAAAGTCTCCCAATTAGAGAAGGCAAGAGAAGTCGTCATCAAATCTTTAGTCATCTTGTCATCGGTCATCTCGTGTTGTCGTCGAAATTGAGATTCCAATGGTCACCATAGTTCGCAAAAGTCTCCTAATTAAAGAAGGCAAGAGAAGTCGTCATCAAATCTCTAGTCGTCTTGTCGTCGGTCATCTCATGTTGTCGTCGAAGTTGAGGTATGTTCATATCATTAAGTTTAATTCGAGTATGAAAACTATAATACATATAAATAATTTTACTAATGATGTAATGAGCATTTGCATACCAAATCCTAATTTCAATATTACCATGTTCAAATTTCTTCATTTTTATCGAAAAAAAGAGGCGTTAGAGATTAACAATTTATCATGCTAACCACTCAAATTCCTCCTTTTTTTTTTCGGTAAAGGAAACCCCATTAATATTTAGTGCAAGAAAACAAAATGCTCACTTTTTTTTTAATATGTACATATTATTTAATACTCTCTCTTTATCATAGTTTAAAGGAAAATTTCAGTTAAAATAATCCTTTGATTTTAATCAAGTACACAATAGTTCATAATTTATTTATTTTTTTGTGCTTTATTAGCTAGCGTAAAAAGTGTAAATTAAAAAAATATATCAATTAATCCAATGACGGATTTCACAAGTACCACAAGGGTGGTTCTTGCGATCATTCCCGAGGTATTGGACCGTTCGCTATTTGACCAAAAGGGTTGGGATGGTAGCAAGCGTAACCCAATAATTAAATATTGGTAAATAATAAATTTTATAAAGAGTATCATTGGACCATCTTTATTAAGGCAAAGTCATAATCCAAGGTCAATTGGTACCATTTTGAGAAAATGGGCGTTGTGAGGTGCTGATCACCTTCTTCACATGTAATTGTACTCCCGAACCTATTTCATGGCTAAAAGACCATTATATTTATAAAATTTATGTTTTTTATTCTTTATTCTTTACCCAAAAAAAAGTAGGGTGATGACTCCATTATTTTTAAATTTCGCCCATCGGACGCGAGAGTGTTCTGACAGACAATACACCTCATGCTATATTACAGAACATATTACAACCCCAAAGATGGTTTAAAACAACAAAAGCTTAGAAGCTTAGTTATTGGCTACCCCTTAACCCTTGTTTCTTTCACCACTCATGTATGGCTCGTCCTTAAAAAACTTACTTGAAAAAAGTTTAAATTTGTAAGGATGAGTGTGAATGAATACTTGGTAAGGGATAATTAATAAGGTGTACATTAAAGAACACTCAACAATCTCTACATAATTCAACTAAAACCAACAATTACTGAAAGACCTAAAGGGCTATGAACTATGCGTTTGTTCAAAGCCAGACATGAGGTCCAATATTTGTGCTTTCACCCTAGCATAGGGTCAATTCAACATATTTGATCCCGTCAACTAGCAGAATAACGCTTATGTGTGCATTAACCGAAACACGAGACCAACTATTCCCGCTTTTGCGGTTGTTTATCTCAGTCAGTGGGTCCAAATTACTACATTCTGTGTGCATTGTGCAAGTGTGTCCAAACAAATATGTTCAACAATGATCTTATCAACTTTTAAGGCTCCTAGTAATTATAACATCAATAATTAGGGTTTGTGGGTTCCTACAAATATTGCCAATTTCAATTAAATCAACACTTCAGGCTCAAACGATAATAATAACAACTAATTTGATCAACGAGTCAAAATAAACATGCCAAACAACACTCAAATCAATAATTATAACTCAAATATTAATGAGTTCAGTAGAATTCAAGAGGAATGAGAAAACTCCAACAAAAAGACTAAAATCCTTTGCAAAAGAATAAATTCCCTTGTAGAAGAGTAAATTCCCCTTGCAGAAGAATAACTTTCCCTTGCCTCGAATAGGTGCGTGATTTATCAATAATTTTATGCGTACAAAGGATTTCACAACAAAACCTCAAAAGGTCTATTTGGTACAAATTTAGTGAAGTGTATTTTAGTAAATTACGACTTATGATCTTATAAATTTTTTATACACAAGTCTTTTATAATTTTACGATGAAATCCTTTATATGCATAACATTGCTTGTGATTTATTAAGCCTCAGAACTCATCTTCTACGGTGACTATTCGCTCACTAGGACAGACTTTGTTTTGTTTTGTTCTTTTTTTAAAAAAAAAAATTACCTATTGCGCTAAACGAACTCAACTTCTTCTGCCGCTAGAAAGGTTCTTGGGTTCTTCCATGATCTGTATACTCATGTAGTTTAACTTAATATATTAATTAATATCAACATTTAAGTACGCCCTCTGTACCAACCGACTTATTCACTTCACAACTAATAGACTAACCACAGCAAGGTGAGTCTATTAACTAGGGTAACCGATTCATCCATACCCTTTGTTTCGCCCTTATCTAATCACTCAGTGTTCAAGCCTTGTGCTGCCACGAGTTTCCTTAAGTTTAAAAGAACAATATCCACATGCATGTATAAATGTGGACGTTTGATTCCTATTTCCCTTATTTTGTATTAATTCCATTTCTCGTCATATTTTCATTTCCTTAATATAACAAGTATTTTAACAAAATAAGACCCCTGCATCGCAAAGGTCATTGGACTTGAAAATGCTAATATAAGCAAAATTTTATATGAATTTACCTGAGCATGAACTTCTTGAGCCCGTTTCTAAAGATTTCATTCATACGGATTCAAAGAGCCTGACAAAATAGGAGAATCTACAAATTTTCATGAGATTATGGGTTGAGCACACCTAAAATCTAAATGATGGAAATTATAACGGTGAACACCTTTTTAATATTTTAACATTTAAAATTAAGGTCCTATTTATCATCAAATTTTATGAAAATTGATAAGTCCTTCAATTTTTCCCTTTCCATAATCGAGCCTAAGTAATGTGTGCCCATGTATATACTCACATCAGCATTCCTCTATATAAATATATTCATACATTCTTTTTAAATGAAAAAATTTATTTGGTCATGAATTGTTATTTGATCAAAGCACCTTTTAAAATGGATTACACAAATCTTAGCATATATCATCGTTTTGACGTGAAGAAAATATAAAAAATATACAAGTAAAATTTCCCCATCACAAAATCACTGATCCCAAAAATATTTATGGACTTTTTACCCTTTTTTTAAATAAAAAAATCACTAAAAATCGAATTTATTTACCGAATTATGCAGGCCCTGGAGACCTTGGGTTTGAGCTTCCGGGACTTGAATTGCTTGGCACGGGAGGACTGTGATCCAAGGCTGAGTGAGGAGCGGGGGACCCGAAATTCGAAAACGGGTATGAAGGAGTACGATCATGAAAGCCTCCTCCGGTGCCGGAATTCTCAACTTCCCTGCTACTACTACTGCTGCTGCTGCTGAAAGATCCTCCAGCGGAGTAGAACTCGCAGCTCGTGTCCGACTCCCCTCCTCGCCGCCTCGTCTTCCCACCGCCTCCGCCGCTGAGAGCAGAGGGGGTGAGTCTCTGCTGCCGTTGCCTTCGGCAGCACAGGACTAGGACGGTGACGGAGAAGATAGCGGCGGCGATGGCGACGACGGCGGTGACGAGTTTCGCGGAGGTGGAGTTCCGAGGGGATCGGGGAGAAATGGGAGAGGAGGCGTTCATGGGGAGAGTGGGAGAGGGAAAGGGAGGAGGTGGGTTGGATGGGAAAAGGGGGGAATGGCCGCCGGCCGCGGTGGCCGGAGATTGTGCCCGCGATGAAGGGAGGGAGGAAAAGGATCGGAGGAGGTCTCGCCGGAGAGTGGAGGATGAGGGGTGGGGTGCGCACGATAGGAGAGGGAAGATGGGAATGAAAATGGTAGACACTGTGCTTTAATTCTCTCCCACTCTCTCTCTTGTGAGGTTAAAGATAAGAAAATCTGGGAGGGAGGGAGAGAGATCCTCTAATTCATTGTTTTACCTTTCAAGATAAAAACGGCAAAAACGGGTAGTAAGCGTCTCGCAGTCGGATTAATTCGAAAAATTCATAAAATTGTGAATTTAGATAATTTTAATTATTTATTTTTCTCTTTTAATTTTTTTCTTTATGTTTTTTAAATAATTCATAAATTCAGGCCTTTATAAATTCAGAGGGTCCTTATCCTTACTACTTTGGAGGTTTGGGAGCGCAAGGGGGAACTTGAGTAGAATGACTGTAGTTTCGAGAATGCAATAGCACTAATTCGTGCGATGACACTCCATCATGACTTTACTCATATATATTAACTAATATAGTAGTTTGTCGCTCGAAAAATTTTCAGTTGGGTTGAACGCAAGTCGAGTCCGAGCTGAGAAACAGGGTGAGGATTTAATCAAAATCTTTTATTAAGTCAGTAAACTACAACCGCTTTCTGCTCCATTAAAAGAAAAGTTACTTTTAGTGAATAATATGTACAGCCCGTTTTCATTTAACAAATCCCGTTATGAAAGACATTGGATTAATTGATCCTAATTCAAGTAAAAGAATGTGTGTGTGTGTGAAAAGACATGAAAGAGGTTAAATATGTGAGTTTTTATTGAATTGATCGAATAGGCATTTTAAAGAAATTTACTTTAAAAAACCTATAATATTTTCCTTGCCATTGGATCTCTTGCTTGCAATACTGAACCCAAGAGAGAATTTTCTAGCGCTCTTTGACAATTGAGAATTGCGTACACATTGAGACACGTGATATTTAATTATAAATTTGAATTCGAATCCCATTTTTTACACACATGTTTTGACGTGTATGTGCATGACTAGGACTTTCAATACTCAGTGACCATTAAAAATATTTCGATTCAAAGCGAGTGGACCTAGAAATAGTATGCAAATTTCTTTTTACATTTGTTGCAATTTTGTTTTTTTGGGTAATTACATGTTACATCTTTTTTTTTTTTTTGGTAAATTACTTGATACATCTTTTTGAACTCTTGTTTTCTCTATTGATGATTTACACATCGACCAACCCAAGCCCATCCACAACATCAAATGTAGACAACCAAAAACATTTATCATGTGCAAAAGCAGCGTACTCTTGGATAATCACAACAAAGTAAACTCCATGGAGTCCGCATGAAGATTAAACAATTGGCCTTCAAGCAGATGGGGCTCTAGGCCATAAAGCTCATTGTTTCAAGTTTCATAAAAGTTCGGAAATACCTTAGAATTTTAGTATATTTAATATTTAATAAATAGTATTAAATATTAGAATGTCTGAGTTACTGTAGTTGTGGGTGACTAATAAAAGTTAACGCTGAATAGAGTTCTTAAAATCGAAATGCAAACATTGAGTAGGCCGTAGTTTGGGCACTTGGGACACTTATGGAAGACTATCCATGAACACATACTTTGAATTTTATGAGGCATGATTGGTGTGTAATTGATGTGCTATTAATTATAAATTATGGGTTGATTGTGCTTGAAATATTTAGGGGAAAGCTTTGCTGGGTAAGGTTTACCATTTTCTCGTAAAGGCAATATAATATCGTTTTGATGTGGAATACTTCCCTAATCTTTGATGAAGTCTTCTTTTGATTCAGCCATTGATAATACTGTTGTTGATATTTTAAATAGTTGCTAATTTTAGAATAAGTCTAAACAACCGTCAAAGACGGGCCATGGGTGAACCCTAATACTAAAATCAGTACAATAAATTGCATTCAATCAAAGGACATGAATGTTTAATGCAGGTTCTTTGGCTTAAGCTACTCGGTCATTTTTATTGCTATGCTGCTTGT
The DNA here is from genome assembly GCA_034195605.1 of Santalum album. NCBI lineage: Eukaryota > Viridiplantae > Streptophyta > Magnoliopsida > Santalales > Santalaceae > Santalum > Santalum album. The sequence continues at coordinate 6,335,141 of CM067262.1, forward strand.
CATTGATGCAAAGTATATATTTGACTTGTTCATATATTATTGATGTTTATGCACACTATTTTAATTCATTTCCTTACTACATACCCTTGGTACTCCCCGTTTGTTGGGTTGTAGTTTGAACATGTTGGGTTGTAGTTTGAACTCCAAGTGAGAATTTTAGCGATTTGTTGACGACGAAATGGCGATAGCATATAATTAGGATGTTAAGTTGAAGACTTCTTTTGTCATTTTGATAAACTTAGGCTGTAATAAAGCTATGACTAATGCTATATGACTGTAAAACTAAGCCTATTGTTTATAACTTAATTGATATTAGATGCTCTTGATGAAGCCTTTTTATCATCAGTTAAGCACTCCCCAACTCATTCTCTATTTAAGTAGTGTACAAATTCAAATGAACGAATGAAGCAAAAAATGCTTCTAGCAATGCCGCCAATTTCTGTTGAAGCTTTGGGAGAAGAAGTTAGGGGCATTACATGTTCTCTCTCTCTCTCTCCCACTTCTTTTTTTTTTCTTTTTCTAAGTAGCACTATAAGACAGCATCTCTTGAAAAAACTTAGGTTGGGCGATGAAACCACACCGTTTTTGCCAGCAAGTCGGCCATAAAAATCGCTGAAACCACCAGTTTTCATTGAATGATGTTATGCCACCGGACCAGGTATAGTTATTTTAACAGCACTAGACCTCAGTTGACACTGAAAACTTATATCACTAAAAGAAATGAAAAGATTTAAACTTATAAATTTCAACCATACAGATTGAAAGAGAGAATACATCAAATTTGCGTAGTTAAAGAAGGAAAAAGAAATGAGGAAAAGAGAAAATTCAGTAAGCTCATTTAAACTAGGAAATAATATATCGAGCTTATTTCTTACGATTCAATGGTCCGATCTTGAGAATCTGACAACAATTCAAATAATCAATAAAAGGATACGTCCTAATGCTTCACAATGTTTTGAATTAACGCGGATCATCAAGAACAAACCATAATAATTGTTCAGGTCCTAGATCAGATGGCAATTTAGTACCTCAGTATGAAGCTTGCCTTCGAATCGAAACATGCGTTACATATACACATGAAGTGAAGAAATCAATCGCTGAAACACGTAAAACATAGGACCGATAAATGACTAACTGGTGGATCATTTTCATTGATGTTGATACTCGGGGTTGAATGCAAGAGACTCGCGGTAGATGAGTTCTTTCATCTGCTCCTCGGAAAGTGCATGCTGCTCGAAATCAAAACTGAAGGGAGTCATGCAGGTTGGTTCATCACTTATGTCATGCAAAGACGTTAGGTAGGGATGTGCTAGTGCATCTTCAACTGCAGCACCACAGATTGTACAATAATCATCAACACCCATTATGATGGACTAGAGACTTAAGAAACTGAGCACGGGGCCGTCTCAAATGCAAGGAGAAATTAATGAACAATAAAGGAAAGCATAAAAATGTATAAATCTTGTTACTTCATGTGCTTTAATCGGTAAAGTTTCAATTGGTATCAGGGTGATGAAGCTTTATGTGACTAAATGCGCAATCAAGTACCATTTTAATGTAATAAAAAACATGAAGACAAGTGGAGAAATGTTATGCACATGGATATAATCTCAACAAGACTTCGATCATCATCCTATTGAACTACTGCAAATGACTGGCAATAGATAAATTGATCAGCAAATAATTATGATGTGATCTCAACAGCAAACTTCAAAACACCATCATGTTGGCCACATGCAAACGATCAGTAGTGAAAAGCAGGGATCACTAGATCACCCACTTTTGATCTAGTTAATAGGTAATGCAAATTGGCATGATCAATATGCTAGTCTTGTTAATATAACACACAAGAGAAATATTAGTTCACCTGTAATCCTCATCCTAGGATCAAATGTTAACATTTTCTCAACAAGATCAATAGCTGCAGGGTGGACGCGTGGAAACTTTTCAGTGAATGATTGCCGATGTTGAACAGGAAGTTGCCGAATGTATTTCTTCGCATTTTCATTCAAAAACCCCAACTCAGCCTCTGATGGGGTGCCGATTAGCTGCAAGGGATAGCCATGATCAGTCATGTTAAAAACAAGGATTTGTTTAAGAACAATGCTATCAACAGAAAGAATTTTACCACAAAATCCTAAAAGGCCTATGTGGCACAAATCCATAAGAGCACATTTTGCCATTTACTAAAACACCCTCCACTAAATTTGTGCCACATAGGCCTTTTGTGATTTTGTTATGAAATTCTTTGTGTATGTAGAATTATTCTTGTTGTAATACCATGAAATTGAGCTGAAGGTAGCACATACATATCTCATAAACAGGAAAGCATATTATGCATCTTTTGCATAACTGCAATTAACTATGCAATTCCCAGAAAAATGAAAAATAAAAGGATATGTAAAATTTTCAATTTAAGGTTTCCCATGTATTTCAGGTGAAGATGAAGTAATTTTGAACACTAACAATCAGATAGACAACCACATCTCCTAACCCATATTGCAAAGACAGTCCAAAAGTAACTTTAATTTCTAGCCAACCTTTTAAGAGAGATGAAATAAAAAATATTTCTTTTGCAAGTTTTTTGACCATACAAATAATCTGGACAATTAATCCTTGAAGCAATTACTTTACTGCTTCTAAAAGTAAATGAACCTGGTGAGCAACTTCAGCCTGAGTGCCATACTCCCAAAAAACTTCCATGGATAGTTCAAAAGATAACCCTTCGGCAAATGAAAGCACCATCTATTTGACCAAATAATGCAGCAGAGACTACTACTAATACTGAAGGAAAAAATAGATATATAAAAACTGAGGTTTATTTTACTTTCATCCTTTTCACTCTTGAAGAGGTCCTTTTATGTTTTCCTTTTCTTCTTCCCTTATGTCTCAGCTATGGCACATAGTCCCCCGAACTTTACAAGATGCATGAATCTACACAAACGCTGATTTTCGCCAAAACTGCATGCCGAATGTACATCTCAGAGAGGTGAGCTGGGAAATGAATACCCATTATAAGTCCAATCAGTCCTCAGACAATTTGTTAAGATTGTGCTTCGTTTAGCAAATTGCCACTTTGAGCCAAAAACCAAGTGTTTTTTTTCTTAACCAGAAGTCAGCATGTGTCCTTCATTAACACATCTGCAAGCCTGTCTAAGGGGCAACGTGACACAACTAAGAATTCAGGGGGCAACCTAAAAAACCCTCAAAAGTTTTAGGAGGCAAATTAAAGTTAAGCCTACAAAGAAAACTCAAATATATTAATTATCTGTAAACCTATTAGTTTTAAGGTAAGGTACTTGGATAAACAAATATCCACAACTAAGGAAAGTGTCAATTATACATTGATAAATCATGGACCGTTCTCATTTATTAACTTAACAGTGGATATTAAAATAAATCACCTCCATAAGCAAACGTAGCTGATGAACATGGTCTCGGCCTGGAAATAATGGCTTTCTATCCATCAGTTCCATGAAAATGCAACCCACTGACCAGACATCAATAGCTGTTGTGTAGTCTGAAGAGTTCAACAAGAGTTCTGGTGCCCGATACCATCTTGTGACAACATATTCCGTCATAAAATCAGTTTCAGAAGTAACACGAGCTAGCCCGAAGTCACATATTTTTAAATCACAATTTGCATTTAACAGGAGATTGCTAGGCTTTAAGTCTCTGTGCAGAACATTTGCAGAATGTATGTACTTTAGGCCACGGAGGATCTGATACAGAAAATACTGCCCAAAATAAAAATCAAAATGTGAGTTCATCTATTAGTTTCAAGCTACTGATTAAAGTAAAGGAATTATTGTTCATAAATGGTTTAAATAATAGAAAATTTTGGGGAACATGTTCCTATTTCATATATCAAAACAAAGCTTGTACGGCAATAATAAAAATATATTTTAACATGAAATTGCACAAGAGAAAACAAAACTAGTCCTCCATAATTAAATGGGGCTTTAAATTCTCTTTATCTTTTTATAAACTCATGTACTCACTTGCTAGTGTATAAAAGGTTGTCAACTTTATGAGATAATAACGTTCTTCTACTTAATATGACATTGTTATATCAAATTAAACTAACATCATAATATAACCTGGCAGTGCTCCTCTGATAATGCTTGATTGGACCGTATTATTTGATGCAGGTCAGTGTCCATTAGTTCATATGCGATGTAAACATCATTAAATATCTGCCTCTGAGGTGGTGGTATTATGTCTCTGATTGCAACAACCTGCAGGAAGCAGCATTAGTCAAAGAAAGTTTTGTCAAGCTATGAAGCACCAACAATCCCAGCAGGGATGTATTTCTGTCATAGTTGTCAAGGCGCCAAGGTTGTCGCCTAGACCCTAAATGTTAGCGTCCCAAGGGCGCCTGGACAACTATGATTGCCATGTCCCATACATTTGGAACACGGATATGCCAGGGGTATGGCCTGACATGAATCCAATATGCCTAGGGAATCTCCCCATTGTTTCCTAGAAAAAAACAGGCCAATGCTTACAGGACACACATAGATACACCAGGGCATGGATCCAAACATATCAGATGAGGTTGGGTATGATTCCCCAATTTTTCTTATAGCAAATAGGCTGATATGATTGGGATACACAGAATCACAGGGGAAACACAGTCATGACACAGCCATAACCATATCCCAATTTTCGAAGACTCGAAACATGCATAGGTTGTATGTGTTCATAAATATTGTGCAAGTTAAACAGACAACACTTTTTTTAGTTAATGCATCTATGTATCCCTGCCATATTAATATCCCAATTTTTTCAAGATGCCTGGTCAAGGTTGGGCGTATTACTTAAAATTCCTACTTTAAGCCTGGATTTAGTCAAAAATTTTAGATTCGCAGAGTAATGTCTTCTTGTTCAATTCTTCAGTCCAACTGGAAGAGCTGTTCCACCCTTGGGAATCCCTTGCAGGCTCCATAACAAGAAATGATATGTTATGTTAAAGTAAGTTGAACTTATATGTCACTGGCTCGTATGATTTGGACTCAACATTGTGTCAATATTTTATAAATAGAATATACTGATGGGCTTGTCTAATGCACCAGACTTTAAGTTTTAGGCTTATTTAGTACAAGAAATGTCTTCAAGCCTTTTACAGCTTCACTTAAGCTTGAACAGTTTAGAAAACATTAAACAACTAAGTGATGTAGGGCAGCAAGGAAGAAAGGGGAGAAGAGAGAGAGAATTAGGGGTAATGGGGAAGAACCCCAGAGGAGTAGGAGGAACGGGAGGAAAAAGAGGGAAAGAGGGAAAGAGGATAGAAACAGAGATAAATCTCAATATTAAATCATAATTCACGTCTTGCAAAACCCTAATACATAAGATCCATAAATGGGGATAGATAACATGGGCCCTAAGTAAACCCATATATGCTAAATACCAAACATAGAAGATTCTTATAACATCCCAGATTCTCTCTAAATAAAATAGAATTACAATAATTCCCCAAAATCTCAAATAATAGGTTAAATACTAATTTTCTGAATTTAGCCCTCCTGCACGAATAGGCATCTCACATCATTCTCCTCTGGTTGGTGAAAGTTCAACCACGAATTTTAAAATGGATTAGAATGAGGACTTTCATTTTTTTCAGGATATTGTGTGTCACAAAGTCAATTGACATCCATGTAAAAAACGTGAAATCAAACTTTGGAGTCTCAATTGGAGGTGAAAGAAAAGATTCGATAATGGGAACATATTGAAAAACGACGCCCACTGTGATTGATTTGAGTTGTGGGACTACAGCTTGAGCAACTCGGTAGCTAGTAGGAGTCACAATGCCATGTTCAATTGACTACTAACTTTGCATAGCATTGGCCCTTCTTGAATGTTTCTGTCACATGTCCCAATGGTCAGCTGCTCATCCATAAAAATGCTGTGAGAAAGCTTGTTTGTGTGCTTAGAAACATGAGTGGTGCCATTTTTATTGACGGATTTAACTTGCACAGAACAAGGAACTGTGTTTCTGTACAAGCCAAAAATTTAGGTGATGACCATCTTGCTGAAAAGAGAACTTATTTTCCTTTCCCGCATATTGAACCCCAAATTCTTTGATCCAAGGATAACCAAGGAAGATTTGAACAACTCGCATTGGAAGAACACAACACCATACCTGAACTGGGAAATCACCACACTGAATAGGAACTAAGCACCTCTTTGTGACTTCTAAGGTACGATTGTTAACCCACGGAAAGCTGATAGGAAAAGGAAGCAATTCCGCTTCCAAAATTAATGCTTGAAGGATACTCACAGAGATGAAATTTTTGGAACACCAGTGGTCAATGAGAACCAGGCGACTTCTGAGTGCACATCTTGCGAGTGTATAAAAGCATGTACATGCATTCCATGCCTCATGCTGATTTGAATAGGAATAAATAGACTACATGATATTAAGGCCATGCAGCTCGGGAAAATAATCCAAATCACCTAAGTTTATCATGAAATTAAAATAGAATCATGCAATGCAAGTTTTTGAGGTCGAGGGGATTTCTTCAAATTTCCAAAGAATCTACGGCATACTGCAATTTTCTGAAAATTCTGGATGAAACTGCGATTTCCAGGAAGTTTTGGGCCAAACTCTGCTTTTTGGGAAAGTTATGATAAAGTAAAATCTTCTAAAAGGTCAACGGTGAAACTGCTAGTTCCAAACATTCAGGGCCAAACTGCAGTTTCCAGAAGTTTTGAGAACTGGAGTACACACTGGATTCTTGCAGCAAAAAGGATGACCTTTTTTATTTTTATTTTTAATGTATGAATGGTCGGGTGGTGGTGGTGGTGGTGTGGCAGCGGAAATTCTGGGCACTAAAGTGTGGCAGCAGCAGGAAAATTGCTGTTTTTTTTTTTTTTCCCCTTTCTGGATTGAAGGCTTTGGTGATTTATATTTAGCCCTCCAGCATGAATAGGCATCCCGCATCACTAAGCCATAGTTTTCATTTAGTGAAAAAACAGAACAGGGCTTGGAAGAGCTTGGCTCTAGATCATCTCTAAAGAACTGAATAAGATCTCGTTTTTAAAGGCCCCAGCTAAGACCTTACTGAGCTTCACTCATCTCATTCAAAGCCCTGAGACTGCTCCTCACTACTTACAAATGAAATACACCAAGTACATCAGTCTAAGCATGTCAGAGTAGCAATATCATAAGATGTCTAATAAACACATGTATTTTAAGCTTTACCATAACATAATATAATGTTATAGTGACTTTTAAAGTGACCACATGTATTTTAAGCTTTTCCGTAATCAGAGCTTCTATCAGTTCATACAACTCTCTCTCTCTTTCTCTCTCTCTCTCTCTCTAAATTTTCAAGCCTTACAATTGAAATTTGGACCACACTAACATTAATCAATGAAGAGCCATCTTATATTTCATATGAAATCTATCCAAAATTAGAGGATGAACTTTAACTAAACAAAAAGGAAAAGCAATTATGATGCCTCGCTTGTTTTAACCATTACTATGAAATACACACAAACCCACATAGAATAAATATTGGCGTTCTTTAGAAGGCTACAATGTCCATATTTTATTTCCAATGAGTAGCTGCCAACCACATCTAAATGCGTCTGCGAGCATAAAGAAATGCTGATGACTCCACTAAGGAAACCCCAAATTCTTGCTCATATTCAATATGATTGAGGTTATGTGCTGTCCCACCAATAAAATTATGAGCTTCACTGTTGGTGCAACTAGTAAAAAAGGACTGCAACGGACCATAAAGTTTGGCCTTTTATAGAAAATGGGAAGACCAGGACAAGAGAAACTTAAAGCATTACATGTCCATTACATAGACAAATCTATCTGATACTGACAACTTTAAGATTACTCATGAAAGCAAACCATGCTGAAAACACCCTTAAAAAGCTCACAAACTTCAAAACCTCTTTCATCTTTCTGATTCAAACTGCAGAATATGCAATGACATTTCTATCAATCCCAGCTCACATCTAGCACAAGCAGGCATAAACGAAGAGGTCTGCATAATGTTACGGAAACTAATCCAATTAACAAGAACTTGTGCGACATGCAACCCTCTAAGCATTTCTCTTTTCATATTTTTTAAGGGGAAACGCTACTGATAATATCTAATCTTGTATCTTACAAAAGAAAATGACAACGATTTTTCAAATTTATAAGGAGTTATCTAAGGCATAATTACACTAAATGCTACGTTATTCTTCTTCCTTTAATTTGGAGACTTGTATTTAACAGATTCATCCCTAAACACGCTGACATGGGCAGAGAAAGACACTAATTCGACATATAACTACTTGATCAGAAATAGGGTTGGAATTACCAAAGAACTATTATAAGCTTACTGACGTTTTCATGATCCATGTGGCGCAGAAGCTTGATCTCGCGAAGGGTCCTCTTAGCATCGATTTTGTTGTCGAACGCATTTGCGATTTTCTTCAACGCAACGTGCTCGTTCGTCTCCGAATTCAAAGCCGAGCTATCAAACAATCACATACACAAAACACAATAAAACATAAAAAATAAAAAAATCTGTACCCAAAAAGAAAAATCAAAGATTGGGTGGAAAAGCAAGAGAGAGATAGAGGGGGAGAGAGAGAGAGAGAGAGATACCATACTATCCCGTAAGCCCCTTTGCCGATGGGCATGATTGGGGGCTTGTATTTGGCGGTGACCTCGAAGATGTTCCCGAAGATGTTGTATTGGATGAATCGGCCGCCGTGGCTCAGAGTTGCCGGGATGCTCTGTACGGAGACGGATCCAGGCGGGACATGCTCCGATTGAGGGGGCTGCGCCGGCGCCGCCGCCTCCGACATCACGGTGTCAGAGGGTTGTTGGGCTGCAGCGTCCATGGCTTCTCCTTCCCTTGCCACTCTCTCTCTCTCTCTCTCTCTCTCTCCCTCTGTGAGGAAACAGGCTTTTGGGTCAAACAGCGGATCTATCAAATCTTCAGCGGTGCTATTTGGAGCAACGACAATGGCGTTTTCTGTTTTCACTTCCTTATTTATTTATTTATTTATTTATTTATGAATTTTCAATGAATAAGACTGTCTGCGATCCATGTTTAAGACTATACCATCTTAAATCCTTTTAACAAATCCAATCCTGCTGATGCAAAGAGTACGAAACATTAAGTTCCGATCCTCTCCGTACACTTTGCTTTCAATATGTCTCAATACACTTAATTCTGTAATTTTGAAATATTATTTAAAAATTTTAACCATACAAACAGCAAGAACATCCAAAAATATGGTGGTAATTTCTTTTTTATGAGAATTAATGCTACGCTAATTGTGTATTTTAATATTAAAAAATTGAGAAATCATACCCTTTGAAGATTGTGCCAAAATTTTAGTGGCTAGGTTAATATGTTTTAAACTCTCGAATGTCATGGAAATTATAATTCTTCTATACTTTTCGGTATTATTCAAATCTATATGGTTAGAATAGTTAGAAAACATTTAAAATGTTATAAAATTAGACGCAATGAGAAACATTGGAGGTAAGGCATAGTGAGGGGGAGTCGGGTCCGAAAAATTAAGCATATCCGTAAAGTTTGAAATATATTTTACCCTTCTTCAGCACTTGGCTTGGGAAAGATTATAGCTAAGGACCCTTCCCTTCGGTTCAATCAACTATATATGTTTTCTAAATTTTCATCAATACCCTCAAATATTGCAGTTATTGATTTGCAGTTATCAAATAACTGTTTTTATTTTTACTCAAACATTATCGTTATCATATAGTAATTCCTATTTTTTTCTACATATCTATTGTAATGCTTTGGATTAAAAAGAATCCAAAATTTTAATTTTTAAATATTTAATTAATTAAAGTTTTTACTCGAACACTCTTTCAGATATTGTATATTGACCGAAAAGCCGTTAAACATCATGCGACTAATTTACCTTTAAACGAGATTTAACAATTAACTAAATTCCAGCCCATATAATTTTTATACTTGCTAAGTTGATTAGCGAAGGGACAAAAACAAGTAAATCCTAAGATTATATTATTTTGTTCAATGTTTAAATTAAAAAAGTTAAGCGCTCTATCATGGATAGATTCAGTAATACAAGGAAAATCAAAGCATTTTACCGAATTGGAGACTGAATACACACATGAGGGGTTGGGCTCCCAATTCATGGGGGTAGCATTTTCCATTGCAGATTATAAAAATGATAAAAGCAGCTTATGACCCCAAAAACAATTTTCCCATGATTCCTAAGTAATGATTGCCATTAATTATTGACTTTTTTAATCATTTCTATTAGTATTTCATTTTAAAATGCATATTCTTAAACAGTTCACAGAGCAAATTATTCGGTTTCAAAGTTTTGGAACTAAATGTGATGTTTTGACCCATGGATAATTTAGGACCTATTCAACAATATTTTTTAAAATAAAATATAAAAACGGATTTCGATTCGTTTCCAAATTGGGAAAAAAGAAGAAAAGATTGATAAGCCACTGTTAGAAAACATGAATTGGAAAAAAAAAAGGATGGCAACAGTTTTGTACTTTTGAAAAGAAAATGAGGAACATGAATACACAAAAGCTGACAATTGAAACCCCTCCAGTAAAATGATCTGTAACAAATAGAGGATAGATTTCACCACATAAATGCAGGTAATACGTATGATGGGTAGGCATTATATTTGGATGCAAGGCCTTGTACAGAAGAAGAATCTGCAGCCTCTCCGAAACTGCCTAGCCCAAGTTCGGTTGCGTGGATTCCACCGGTGATGAATGCAGACTGAATGCCAGCAGCATTCGCGCCCTTGATATCATGGTGCAGGGAGTCGCCCACAGCGATACAATCAGCAGCGCACACATCAGCCATGGCCATCGCTGCTTCATAGATTATCTACCATATCACCAAGCAACTAAGATTACCAATAAATTCTTCCCCTTTAAACAAGGATCATTTAGAAGTAATCAACTTTTTAAGTTGCCCTTATCATAGATGTAAAAAGTAGTCATTTTTTATTTTAAGGATGCAAACTGACAGGATTGAAGAGTTATTGTCTCTTAGGTTGCATTTGAATCATAAGAATTGAGTGAGAATGGGAATGAGAATAAGAACAGGAATGACCATTGCATTTACCTTTTAGGTTGCGATTGGACGATAGGAATAACGGAATGGTGAAAGGAGTGAGAATACTAAACAATGGAATGAGAATCAGCATTCTCATTCACGTTCTCATTCTGATTCCCACTATGTTTTCTGCCACTTCGGTACGTCTGCTGCACAAATTTTGCAGCCAAGTACGTGGGTGCACCTGTGCTAAAGTACGGTAACATGAAGGAAAAGAACTGCAGAAAGGGGTGGAGGAAAACATAGCCACAACTGATTTACCTTATCAGGCTTGCCCATCCACTTCACTTGACCCCCAAGCTTTTCATATTTGGCTGCCAAAGTACCTGACGAGAGCAACAGTAAACTTAAACCTAAAGATTTGGGACACATTTGGATGGCATGAATTGCAAAAGGGAATGAAATGCGAATGCTGATTCCCATTCCATTATTTGGTAAATATTAACGGTAATGGGGCATTCATTCCCTTGCAATAACAATTCTATTCCCATTATCATTCTTTTATCATTACATTCTCATTTTCATTTCATTTCCACCATCCCCCACACAGGATATGCATTGCTTCCTTTGATGTTACACCGCACCACATCTAATTATACAAATGGTTAGTTCTGATTACCATCACAGATGGTCCAGTAAATTTTCACAAAATTAACTAGTTACCCTCATTGGAACATTAATATTTACCTGGCATAACACACAAAGCTCTAGCATCAACAGTCACAAAATCTGGATTTGCTACCACCATGGGGATACTTTTAGCTGCACACTGCTCCAATATTTTCTCGAGATCCTCGAGTTTCATGGAAACCACATCCCCAGAAGGAAGAGACAAGGCTTCGGTACCATGAGCCAAAACAAACTCGGCTTCTTCAACGGACACCACAGTTTGCAACCCTAAGCCCTACAACAAGAGAAATGCTGCAAATTATGCAACTTGAAAAATGCAAAAAACCTGGGGATGATGAGATACCTTCCCCTCTCAAAAAACAAAACTTCTCCCACAATGATGGCTTTGCTAGGGAAGGCCCAACTGATACTCTTGTTGCTGGTGTAGAAGTCCCAAATGAGTCCATTTTTGTGGATGGCGGATGATGCAGGGAAGCAAGGAAGAAATGGGAGAAGAGAGAGAGAATTAGGGAAAATAGGGAAGAACCCTAGAGTAGAAGGAACAGGAGGGGAAAGAGGGAAAGAGGAGAGGAATAGAGATAAATCTCAATAGTAATTCATAATTGAATAATTCAAGTTTACCAAAACCTTCATATGTAAGATCTATAAATAATAATAGATAACTTGAGCCCTAAGCAAACCCATTATATTAAATACCAAATATAAAAGATCCTAATAACATCCTAGATATTCTCTCTAAATAAAATAAAATTACAATAACCCCAGAATCCCAAATAATATGTTAAATATTATTTTCCTAAATTTAGCCCTCCTACCTAAATAGGCATCCCACATCATTCTCATTTAGTTAGCGAAAATTCGACCACGAATTTTAAAATGGATTAAAATGAGGATTTTCATTTTTTGAGGACACGGTGTCACAAAGTCAATCAATATCCATGAAAAAAAAAAGACGTGAAATCAAGCTTTGAAGTCTTAATTGGAGGTGAAAGAACAAATTCGATAATCAAAACATCTTGAAAAACGATGCCCTTTATGACTGATTTGAGTTGTGAGACTACAACTTGAGGAACTTGGCAGCTACTAGAAGCCACAGTTTCATCTTCAATTGATCGTTGATCTTGCACAACATTTGGCCCTTCTTGAGGATTTCATCATGTGCCTCAATGGTTGGTTGCTCATCCATAGAAATGCTATGAGAAAGCTTGTCCTCATGCTCAAGAACATTAGTGGTGTTGCTTTCATTGACAAATTTAGCTTGCACAAGACAAGAAGTTGCCTATTTTTGTATGGGTCATAAATTTAGGTGACGGCCATCTTGTTGAAACGAGAATTTATTTTCCTTCTTGGAATATTGAACCCTAAACTCTTTGGTCCACGAATAGTCGAGCAATATTTGAACAACTTGCATGGGAAGAACATCACACCATACCTAAACTCGAAAATCACCAAACTGAACAGGAACTAAGCACCTCTCTGTGACTTCTAAGATATGATTGTTAACCCATGGAGAATTGAAAGAAAAAGGATGCGGTTCTGCTTCCAAATTTAAAGCTTGAAGCTACCATCTCAGATAAAATTTTTGGAACACTATTGGTCAATGAGAACCGTGCGACTTCTGAGTGCACATCATTCCATACCTCATGCTCATTTGAATGGGATAAAATAGAATACATGATCTTAAGGCCATACTACTTGGGAAAATAATCCAAATCATCTAAAATAGTTATGAAATTAGAATATAATCATGCAATGCAAGTTTCTCAAGTTGAGAGCATTTCTTCAAATTTCTGAAGAATCTAGGACATACTACAATTTTCTGAAAATTTAGGATCAAACCACTATTTTTAGGAAGTTTTGGGCCAAACTCTGCTTTTTGGGAAAGTCAAGGGATAAACTGAAATTTTCTAAAAGATCAAGGGCAAGAATGCAAGTTCCAAAAGTTCAACGCCAAACGGCAGTTCCAAAAGTTCTGAGAATTGGGGTGCACACTAAATTCTTGTAGCAAAAAGGATGATTTTTTTTTATTATTATTTTTTGGAATGACAGGATGGCGGGGTGGTGGTTGGGTTATGGCAGCGGAAACTCTAAGCACTGAACTGTGGCAGCAGTGGGAAAATTTGTTTTTGTTTTTTGTTTTGGTCGAAGGCAATGATGATGTGAATTTGTGTGGAAACAGTCAGGCTGCAGAAAAGAAAGGAAAGAAGAAAAGCAAGTGTAGCAAGACAAAAGAGGGGGGAGAGAAAGGAAGCAAGAGGTGGGTAATCAATATTTGCTCTGATACCACTTGATGTAGGACATCAAGGAAAAAAGGGGAAAAGAAATAGAGAGTTAAGGAAAATGGGGAAGTAACCTAGAGATGCAGGAGGAATGGGAGGGGAAAAGAGGGAAGGAGGAGAGAAATAGAGATAAATCTCAATATTAATTCATAATTCAATAATTCAAGTGTACCAAAACCCTATATAAGATCTATAAATAGGGGTAGATAACTTGAGCCCTAAGCAAACCCATTTCGCTAAATACAAAATATAAAAGATCCTAATAACATCTTAAATACTCTCTCTAAATATAATAGAATTACAATAATTGTGCAAAATCCCAAATAATATATTAAATCCTAATTTCCTAAATTCAGCCCTCCTCCTCGAATAGGCATCCTGCACCAGTGGATTTTTGGGGTAAGAACTCTATGGATTACTTAGTAAATAGCTTGCTTAAGAAGAGCCACTACGATAATGGGAAATATGTGGAGTTCATTGCAGAAGACCCAACACCAACCACAACCTCTTTGGCAAGGATTCACAACGCAAACCTGAAACTTGGTAAACATCATGCCGTCACATTCACTGGCAGCCTTGACAATTGTCTTTGCAGAGACTTTTCCTCCAAGGACACTACCAGATCTGCTTCTGCTAATGCTATTGTAAAAACCCTCTCGAAATGTCCACTGGCTCTTGGTACTACTAAATATCATCATGAATTTATTTCAGAGCTAAAGATTCTCAGTGTCCCAATTCCCTTTGCTTCCGAGAGAAGTCCCTCCCCTACAAAAACTAAATCCAATAGCACGCTTGCTCAATACTCACCTCAAAAACCCCTCCACTGTTAGGTCTCATGACCTCGTGTTTCTTTTGGAATGCTAGGGGCAGCAAGGCTCCTGAGAAGGTTTGCCATCTGAAACATCTCATCAAGAAGCACTCTCCTCGCATGGTCATTCTTCTTGAACCAAAAAGGATAGGAAACTCTATTACTAAAGTCACAGCAAGTATCAAGTATACCAATTAAATAGAATGCAGTCCTATGAAGACTCACATTTGGATATTTTGGAGAGAAGATTTGAGCATCTCCCTTCATGATCATACCAACCAATATATTACCCTATAGATCTTATGGAACTCATTTAATCTCGTCTCCTATGTCACTTGTGTTTATGCTCACTGAGACAAAGATGACAGACAACAGCTATGGGCCAACCAATCAACTTTCTCCGATTCCCTTTCCAACCCTTGGCTTCCAGGGGGGGATTTTAATGTTGTTACTAATGCTCAGAAGAAGGCTGCCGGTGGGGCTTTGAATAGGCATGCACTGGAGGATTTTACTTCCTTTATTCAACTTAATGGGCTTCTCGATCCAGGCTATCGTGGTAGTATCTTCACGTGGTGCTACAATCACCATGGTGGAAGCAGGATTTGGTGTCGGTTCCTTGTTAATTCTGCTTTCCTCACCTCCTTCCCTTCTATACAAGTACACCATCTCCCCTGAATTCACTCCGATCACTCCCCAATTCTTATGATGATCAAACCAATATGCCTTGGGGCTCATCCTTTCAAATTTATGTCTGTGGATAGATCACACTGTTTTTTTGGACTTTGTTCAGTTGCAATGGCAAACTCTAGGGGCTACCCATTCTCCCATGGCTTCACGGCAGCAAAAGTTGAAAGCTCTTAGTGCTGCAATTCATAAATGGAACTGGGAAGTGTTTGGGAATTTGACCCAGAACATAAAAAATGCAGAGGATGAGTTGATTAGGTTGGATGAGGCCAGCCAGACTCCAAATTCTCCAGGGGGCCTTGATCAGCATACTATAGCAAAATCTCAATTGGCTAGACTGCTTGACATGGAAGAGAAGCTCCACGCAAATCTAGAGAACTGTGGCTTGCTAGTCGGGACAGAAAGTCATCTTATTTCCATGCTGCTATCAAGAGCAAGGGTCATAAATCTCTGTTCACCCTAAAACACCTTGATGGCTTCACTTCTTCTGATCCCAGAGTTGCTGGTATCGCTGCTGCCGACTTCTTTCAAGATCTTTTCACTGATCCTCACAAAAGTTCTAATAGTGGTTTTCTTCAGGGCATTCCTAGTTCAGTCTCTGATGAAACTAATTACATTCTTTGTACTATCCCTGATGAACCCGAGGTTTGGAATGCTATTATCAGGAGGGAAACCCCCATGCCTCTGGTCCTGATGGTATTACTGGCTTATTCTACATCAAGCGCTCACACATCATTAAGAAGGAGGTGATAGAGGCTGTCCAAGACTTCTCCAAAGGAGGCATCATGCCTAAGGGAATTGCTACTAGAACTTTGGAGTTGATTCCTAAAATCACTAATGCCCCTGCTCTGTCTGATCTACAGCCTATTAGCTTATGCTCCTTTCACTCTAAGATCATTATTCCTACCCTCAATAATAGACTGGCATGTTCAATCTTCCAGATGGGTGATCCCCACGATGCCCCGCCTCCTCTAGATCCCCAATCTTCTTCCCCACCACTCCCTGCATCCTCTTCCCCTCATCCACCCAATGCTCTCCCCAAGAAATCTATCGCATCGGTGGTCTCCGGCTCCCCTTCGACACCTCTGCGACCCTTTTACTGGAGATCCCTCTGTTCCTGCATCCTGGGGTTCAAAAGGATGGCGTTCCTGCGGTCCTTTTTTCTCATGCTGAGTTTAAAGTGGCAGAAGCTCCTTTCAAGCATGCTCTTGTTCCAAAGTTTTTTTCTGGCAGACCTCCTATGGAACAAATAAGATGAGTCATCAACTCTTCTTGAGGTCTTGCCCAGCCTGCAAAAATTGGCTTCCTTGCTTCGTGTTACGTTTTGATTTTCCTTCATTCTCACGATGATATGGTGTGGGGCTGGACGCAAGATTCACACTCCAACAACTCATTATTTCGGCTCTTCCACTGGTCACCAGATTTTGATCCACAAGATGAATCTACCTTTGCTGCTATTTGGGTTAGATTTCCCTTTCTTTCTGCACATCTCTTTAATATTGCTTTGTTGAGAGCCATGGAAAATTCTTTTGGCCATTTTCTACCTTCACTTTAAGAAATGGGCGATACTGTAATTCATCCTTTGACAGAGATCACAAACTATCTACCTTTGCTGCTATTCCTAACTTTGCTCATGCTTCCCTGGATAATATGCATATTTGGTTTTTCTGGGCAAATAATTTACATTGTGTTGTCAAAGTGGCAATAGGTCAGGTGGTCATATTAGAGATACACCATAAGAATTCTAACTCTGGTTTTCTTCTGTCTGCTGTTTATGCAAAGTGTACAAAGCAGGAGAGGTGTGCTCTCTTGTCTTATCTTTCCAATCTTGCCGTTTTCCATAATTTAACTTGGCTGACTGGTGGGGACATGAACACTATTTCCTGTGCCTCTGAGTCGCTTAGTGGCTCACCTGCTGACAGGGGTGCCATCACAGACTCCGATGACTTTATTCATGGAAATGGCCTCATCAATCCAGGATTTATAGGGAACATTTACTTGGAGCAACAATCACCATGACCATACTTCCATGTGACTGCATTTAGACCATTGTCTTGTTCATTCAAAATTCTTATCTAACTTTCCAGCTATAAAGGCTCATCATCTGACTCGGCATTTATTGGATCACTCTCCCCTCTTGGTCTCTTTGAAGCCCCGGCTTTCTTTCCCAAAAAGTTCCAAATTTAAGAGGATGTGGCTTGAACATCAAGATTTTAAATATGTGGTTTTGCAACTCTGGCCACCTTCAGCATCTGACCGCCGCTTGTTTCCTTGAACTCTAAATTGTCTACCCTCCGGAAGTTTTTGAAAGGCTAGAATTAGAATGTCTTTGGGGGTGTTAATATCCAGATATCAAAAGCTACGGATGATCAGTACTATGAATCTTCCCTACAGCAGCAATGGACAGCTTCAGATTTTCAAAATTTAATTTGTACTAAAGAAACCTTGACTTGCCTCCAAAAACAAGTGGAACTCCTCCTTCAGGAAACAATGAGAGTTAAATGGCTAAAAGATTGGGATCGCAAT
This sequence comes from Santalum album, assembly GCA_034195605.1. NCBI lineage: Eukaryota > Viridiplantae > Streptophyta > Magnoliopsida > Santalales > Santalaceae > Santalum > Santalum album. The sequence goes on from CM067262.1 coordinate 6,353,167, forward strand.
ATGGCTTTCTATCATACCTGCATCAAAGAGAGCTCAATTTTCCAACTTTTGTCTTAAATTGCAAGATGGCTACTGCTGTGAAGATCCCCTTATTATTGGATGGGAAGCTGCCTCTCAATTTGAGGATCTACTCTCTGCCCAAGGTTGGGATTTGACTTCTCCCTTACTCAATCTTGTGCCTCAGATTATCTCGGAGGAGACTAATTCCCAACTTCGTACTATTCCTTCTGAGGGGGAAATTTGGGTGTAGTCTGCACTCTAGACCCCCAGAGTGCCCCTAGCCCAGATGGCTTTTGGGTTTCACTTTTACCTCCTGCTGGGACATTATCAAACAGGATGTCATCCTTGCGGTCCAAAATTTTTTTTACTTGGAGCTCAATTTTCACCCCTGTTTACCTACAATTATATCTCCTGAGCAATTGGGCTTTGTCGTGGGGCACAACATTCACAAAAACATACATGCAAAAGTGTTAGCCCAAGACATTGATAAGAAGAAGTTTGGTTGTAATGCTATTCTTAAAATTGATATGGCTAAAGCTTATGACCGTCTAGAGTCGGGTTTATTATCAGCAGTCTTTCGCTGCTTTGGATTCTCTAAAGTTTGGTGTTATCTCATATCCTACTGCATTTCCAATTGTTGGTATTCTATTGGCATACAGGCACTGTTCCTGGTTTCTTTAAGTTGAGAAGACGTCTTGAGCAAGGTGATCATGTATACCCTAGCCTCTTTATCATTGCTGAAGTTGTCCTCACTGAAATCTTATAAATCTAACCTTCTCAGGTTCTCTGGATGCCTACAGCACATCAGGCTCTGCTTCCTCAGTGAAATTCTCCGCTACTAATGGAAGGCATAGAAATACTGCTAAGATCCTTAACCTTCTTGTAATTTATGAACAAGCAACTGGACAACCCACTAATTATCAAAAAAGTTGCTTTGTTGTCTCCTCCAAAGCTGCCCATTCCTGTATACAGATCCTGCAGAATGTCACGGCTTTTCAGCACAAATGTGTCCCTATTACTTATTTGGGTACCCCTCTATACAAGGTAAAGAACAAGCCTCCTACTTCCAATACTTGGAGGATAAAATTAGGGTCAAAGTTGACAGTGTTGGGCTCGATTCCTATTCATACTTTTGCAGTTCTACCCTTGCCCCAGCTCCTTCTGAAAAAAATTATAGTCTTATATAGGTAATTTTTCCTGGAATTCAGGTTCAGAATCTCGGTGTCATTGGATTAGCTAGCCCGAGGTTTGTTCTCCTAAAGACAAATGCAGTTTGGGCATTCTGCTTTTGACACAGGTTATGGATTTGCTTCACCCAAAGCTCCGCTGGTCTTACTTAGAAGGTAAATCCCTTCAGGCTTCTTTTATGCCTGCCCTGAAGACGTCATAACTCAATCTTGCCTTGTCTTTGCCTCCCATGCTTGGAAATCTATTTATCCCTTTATTGGTACTCTTTTGGACGATGCAAAATGGATTGTGGGAAACAGAGATATATCCTTTTAGCATGACAAATGGAGTTCCGATCTGTTGAATAATTTTTTGAACTTCATGCCCAATTTAACCACGAGTGAGGCTGTTTCTCCTCCAATTACTCAGTTGTTAGCTCACCATCACCCAGAACATGTTAAAGTTGAACTATCTACGATTATTTTGCAGCCCAACAAGGTGGATAAATTAGTCTATACAGCCTCCCGATTTGGTCTTTTCTCCTCCTTGACATTCTGTTAGAATACTTCTGGTAATTATTCCTCTTTTAGAAGGGATAAATTCTTATGGAATAAGTATAATTTTTGTTTGGAAGCATTTACGTAATCCCATCCCAGTTGACAGCCTTGTAATTCATTGGGGCATTCCTCAGGTCTCTAAATGTTATTGCTTCTCCTCCCCCAACCCTGAAATTCCTGATCATCTGTTGGTTCATGGTGAAGTGGTGGCTTCAGTTTAGGCCTCCCTTCGTCGTCTCTTCAACACTGCAATTTCTCATGCATCCATCTCACTGCTCCCTCTTGCATGGTGGCAGGGCTTCTCCTGGACAAAGCAAATGGGTGCAGCCAGTGTTCTTGCCCTGCATTATGTCTATGGGAAACTTGACTTTTCAGGAATTCAGTGAAATTTGAAGATACTAAAATTCCTTTGGATGCTATTCTGACTCGGATTCTCCCTAACATTCGGCTCTCCCTCACAAACTGTAGGCCCACAATGACCACAGGTTTTCATGATTTCATTGCTTTGCAAGCCCTCCACTTGCCTGCCTTAGATGCACCTATAAGGTGGGGTTCTTTGGTTAAATGGAATCTTCACCTCCAAGCTGTTTTAAGCTCAATACGGGTGGTTCAGCCAGAGCGAGGGACTGTGCAGGTGTGGCCCATTGAGGGATGTTACCGGTTCAGTTCTTATGGTCTACTCCTATACAAAAGTGAATGCCCTTTTTACAGGATTATCCATTTGCAACTCCTATGGTCTCCAGCTGGACCAGATTTAATGCAACTCTAAGCTCCTTGTGGACTGCATTGCGGGAACCCCTCCCTAACAAGTGAAGTACCAAATTTGGTTTTGCCGTTCCCCTTTTTCTCCTTCGGCCTCTATTGCGCACACCTTTTACCAAGGAAACTGCCTGGCAGTCTGGTTGGCCTCTTTTGTCTACTCTTATAGGGAAAAGAAAATCTGATTTACATCTAACACACTTCCTCCTGAGTTCAAGCTTCCTTTTCATGATGACCATTTGGGCCTTCCTATCTATGGTCAAGGCTGATTTACATTTCCCTCCTTTCATAGAGATTGAGCCTACTTGCTGCATCATGTATTTGTATCCTCGTCTTATTTTCTTCAGCATTGGGATAGTCTATTTGTCCCCATTTTCTTTTCTTCTCCCCAAATCAGTTTTATGCCCTGCCTTTTTGGGGTTTGCGGTGTGGGTTATATCCCGCCCTTTCTTGCTTCTAGTAAGTTCTGACCCCCTTCAATCCAGGTCTTCTGTAATAAATTTTACCTCCCTCAGTTTATAAAAAATAAAAAAAAGAAAAAGAAAACACTGCCATGTTGCCTTCTGAACAACATGTCTGCTGCACATTCTGGGTCTATACAAGGCAGGAATATCTATGAGAACATTGGCCTAGCTCAAGAGACTGCAGCAGATTTTAATAAAAAAGTTCTGGGAGGTAACATTATTGTTAAAGTGGAAATGTCAAAAGCTCATGACAGAGTTAGCTGGGGCTTTCTCCTGCAGGTTATAAGGAAATTCAATTTTTCTGAGAAATGGTGCAATCTTGTTTACAGTTGTACTTCTAACTGTTTGCATTCAGCATTTATAAATGGCTAGAGCAATGGTTTCTTTACTTCTGCTAGAGGTCTTGGACACAGATATCCTTTATCCCCTAGCCCTTTCATTGTTGCTTAAGACTGGCTTAACCAAAACCTTAGTTCCTTAATGGCCCCTAGGCTGATTGCAAAGTATGAAGTATGAAGTATGAAGTCTCAAGAAGCCCTATTTCAATATCTCACCTCCTTTTTGCTGATGACTTGATCATTTTTAATGGTGGTAAAACGTCAGTGGCTTGCCTAAAGAAGCTTTTACATGATTATTACGATGTTAGTGGGCAGCTTGTTAATGTTACTAAAAGCTATTCTGTTGATTCTTTACTATTAACAATGGTAGGAAAGCACAACTCAACATCACTCAATTTCATCACACTCAACTGCCTAAAACCTATTTGGGGGTTGCTTCTTTTAAAGGCAGGCCTATTATCAGACACTTCCAATATCTTCTGGATAAAATTCGCTCCAAACTCTTGGGGTGGAAGCCAGGCTCCTTATTAAGCATGTTTTGGCCTCCATTCCTATACACTTGCTGTTTTTTCTGTCCCAAAGTCCAATCTGAATGCCTTAGAGAGATGTTTCTTCAATTTCTTCTGGAGCTCCAATGGGGATAATCAGCACCACTAGGTTAGTTAGGGTGAGCGCTGCAAACCATTATAGGAGGACGTTTGGGTATCAGACCTCTTAATCAAGTCATGCAATCTCTCCAGACAAAACTAGCTTAGGGCTTTACTGATGACACTTCTTTGTGGGCTTCTTTCATGAGGCATAAGTATGGCCATCCAACTTTCATCTCTGTGGACTCTTGGAGAATAGGCCCTTCCCATATATGGAAAACCATTTTCCCTCAAGTGGTTGCTCTTTTCTCCCAAGCCAAATGGATTCTCAGAAATGGCCAGATTAGCTTTAAATGTGATACATGGCTTGACTCCTCTCAACAGCGCCTCCCTAGTGATATGCTCACAAATAACATTTCTGGTCATGAGGTTCTTCATTTTCCTATTACGATGCATTTTTCTGTGTATCCCCTCCCCAAATCAGATGAGCTTCGAAGCATAAATGAGTTTATATTGAGCTCTTCTAAGAAGGGAAAACTTATATGGGCAACAAGCACTTCTGGTAAGTTCACCACTTGCCAATATTGGGACATGCACCGACATCATGGGGAAAATTTTCGATGGACCTTTCTCCTTTTGAACACATACCTGCCCAGAAAAATAGCAGTTTTCATGAGGAAATTTTTGGATAAACTATCTCAGTTGATTCAGTGATTACTAGTTTGGCTTTCACATGCCGTCAAAATGCTCCTGCTTCAACGCTCCTAATATTGAGACCATCACACCTTTTTTGGTATAGTGATGTGGCTTTGAAGATGTGGTCACTTTTTGCTCCTATTTGTGGTCTTCAAGCAACCATGACATCCTTAAGTGTTTTTACTCAAGGGTGGTCCCAGCAAACTCATTTCAAATCCCAAGAGGCTTTCCTCAAGGCCATGTTGATCGCTTTTGCTCTTTGGGAAATATGGCTTATCCAAAACAATAGCATTCATGATGACATCATCAACCATTGGCTATGGGACCTGCATCGCGGTTTTTCTCCTACAACAAGCTGTAGCTTCCAAGCCTCAATTGTCTTGGATTTTTCCGAGGTGTCTCTAAAGATGTTGCCTCCTTCTGAAGGCATGGGATCAAGTGGAATCCCCCTACTGAGGGTTCTTATAGGCTAAATTCTGATGGCTCTACAATTGGCTCTGTTTCGTTGGCCGACTCTCGGTTTTTCCATGAAGGCTCCGATACTGTTACGGAAGCAAGTGCTACGCTTGAATGCCTTAGGCTATGCAGGACTCATGGAATTATTATTAGTTGGGGGAAAACTGACTACTCGCAAGTCTTGATTCATTGAATTCAAGCAAATAGACTACTTGGTCTATTGCGTATATTGTTAGGCAAATTCAGGCTCTCCTTCCACAGAATGTTATTATTTCCCATGTCCTTAGACAAGAAAATAGTCCTGATGATCGTCTGTTTGTGGAAATTTATGGCCACAGAGGCTGTGTGTTACCTACTACTCTCCTGGATCTCTCCCCATGCCTCATCATGAGGCTTGTTTAGCTAATAGAATGAGCTCTCCATTCTATAGGAAATCTTATTTGGCAATCTTTGTTTTTGTTTCTAGGGTGCGGCTGCTCTTTTTGTAATTTTTATCCTTTTTAAAATAAAGTCCATTTATGGAAGGGGGGAAAAAAGAAAGTGGATTTAAGGCTCAGTAGCATACAAATCTCAAGCTAGTAACTCCAACCAATATTTCTTAGGATTACCACTAGATCTGAATAGATTAAAATACAAAAGAGACCAAAGTATTTCTTTTCTAGCACAGAAATCATTAGAAGTTTCATCAATAAAAACAGACCATGGGATCAATAACATTAAAGCTTCCTTGATGAGTTGATGATTTGTTCTTTTTTTTTTTTTTTTGGGGGGGGGGGGGGGGGGGGTGGAATGCCTTTTATGCAGTGTCACTGTTCTGAATTGGGGACAGTGTCACCTGAAAACAATGTAGTTTTGATTAAAAAAAGAAAATGCGATCTTTTTAAAATCATTTGTCAAGCCAACTTCATTTTGGGGCACATCTGTGCCTAACTAGGAATAATGGAACTATATCAAAGATTTTCTCTATTTCTTTCTCTTTTCTTTTCTCTACAAGAACATTTTTGTATTTTAGATGACCAATAAAATTTCTTTTAATATGACCCAATCTTTTAACATCATAAATTGTAGCAACACCTTCAAAGAAAAACATTTGTCTACCTTTCAACTCGTTGACGAGAAGATAAAATTTGAAGTAAAAGAATTGGTGTTCCTAAAATCACTAAAGCATTTACAATACCTCTAGAGATATCGCACCACGGTCTGCCCAGGTCATGTGAATGCAAGATCTTCCTAATTTTTCAAACCAAGCATCGTGTCTCCTGTTCATGACAATCGTTAAAACAGGGTTCAAGAGAGAAAGTACAACAGCTTTGTAAAGAAGGAAAACTGAAATGCTTAATTGCAACAGAATAACATCACCAAACACAAGGAATTGCTCAAAACTCATAAGCTGGAATCATCGTTCTTTAGAAAAACAGGATCAGCATGTCTTAGTAGCTTCACTTTATTCCATTATAAAAATAAATTATGCTTCATGGATTTTTTTTTTTAAAAAAAAAAAAACCACTACTGCCACATTTATACTATAATCAAACCACATTTGTAACTATTACATATACACATTTTTGAGGGACTATTTTTTATATATAAACAAAAATAATGCACCAATTGTGGAACAATAGAGTTGTGATTCATTAGATATTCCAGATGATCATCAAATCAGAAAAAAAAAATTATTTACCATTAAGAAGAATTTTCAAAGCAAATGGGGCAGAGAGAAGCTCCTAAGACAACAATAAAGAAAAAATAGGAAAAAAATTACAAAAAAGGTAGCCTACTACCTTCTCTAAGAAAAGGGCTTCCAATATATCAATTTGTGTATGGACAAATCCCCCAAAAGTGATGTTTGACCAAATTATGGAAAGTTTCTGGTCCCCAGCCCTTTGCAATTACAGATATCAATTGGCAATAAAAACCCCCATTTTACTACATAGGTGATAGAAGTCACAGCTATTTTAAAAATCCATGACAATTGAATCATCTGTTGCACGTTGTCGTAAGCTGCTTTAGATTAGGATAAGAAGCAGACAGTGGAAATTAGCTATAGATTCAAACAAGGATTTGACAATGAAAAGTAAAACCCAGTTTTCAGTGGGAAAACTATGTTATAAAGCTGGAAACCAGATACCATAGCACACAGCATCATATTTATTTTTCACTTTTATCTATAACATTGTCAGATGTACAACATTTTCTAAAACCTTATGTAATTGGTCCAAAATGAAAAATGATTAGTTCCACAAAAACTTGTCATTATCAACTAGCATCAAGCATTGACTCAAAGTAGCACATTAATGATTTTAGTGCCTAATAATAAAATTAGTTATTATCAACCTTTGCAAGTACTGGTGGGTTAACTCTCCACTCGTAATGGCACCTAAAAAAAGAGAGGGATCAAATCCCAGGCTCTTCATCTTTTCCATGGTAGTCGATGCGCGTCTTGAAGAATTACTTATAATCACCATTTTACCACCAGCGGCTGCTAACTTTTCTACTGCATCCAAACTAAAAAATATTAACAATGGTATGAATTAAAACCTTGCCCTCTAGAAGATAAACAGTTAGCACCAACCCTAGCAAGCTTACGCAAATGAAAAAACTAATAGAGGAAAACATACGTGTTGAAATTGCACCAGGATAAGGCTTTTTTCCATCATGAAGGACCCCAAACTGATCTAAGAACCATGCCTGCATGAAATTCAGTATATATTTACTAAAAGATGATCACAAACACGTGCATCTCTCTTCCACTGCCAGATATCAAGTAAAGGAGAAAAATGAACCACCACTAAGACACCATAGACATGTTCATAAGTTAGGTTAGCAGTTGACGCTACTCATCACTTAATGAAAATTTATTTTTTATCAATGCTACTGCCAAAGCTCCATCCCAAATCCAATTGGCAATGGGAGGAGTAGCCCAAAAGAGTACTTCAAGCACCACAATACTCAGTCCCACTTCAGCGCGGGACTCTCAACAGCTACAACAACCCAAGCCAGCCAGAAAGCGGAGCTGGCTTACAACAACACATATCTTACCTGCTTGTTCAAAACAATATTCTGGCATCTTGAAGCTTCACCACGGGACATATGCAAGAAGTGCAAAATTGTGTCGGTTAATCAAGGTTCAACTGTGGGCAGCAGTCATTTTTTAGGGAAGTCTCTAACACTGCTACAATCTCAGAAGCGTATACGTAGCTCAATTTGCCTCAACAGAAATCCCTCACTGTGAACTTTATAACACTAACTGGTAAGAAATTTCAACTACCAGAATAATGCAAATGCAACCTATCCATTTCAATGTTATCCACAATTGCAAAACAAATACATAATCAATCAATTTCTCTTCTTGTATACATAAATTAGTCAAACAACTGCATCTCATGACAAAGCTAGTCCCAACGGGTCCAATCGGCTCACTGATTCATAAACATTTTCGCGTTTCGGGCAATTCAATTCTTCCCCACCGGCCCGAGTTTATATTCACTGGAACAGATTAAGAACAATCAAATCTTTGGGGTGTTGGGGAGAACGAATGAATACATACCTTGAATCGATGAGATTCAGTAAGCTGTTGAATCCCACTTGAGTTGTGGAATAATTGTACCTCGTTTGATTGAATGGAGCATCTTGGTATCATTATAATTTCAAATGGAGAGAGAGAGAGAGAGGTGAGTCTTATAAAAGACGAGACGGGAATGGAGGATCAATTTTGGAAGTCGAAGGCCATACCAAACTGTTAAACCCAGTTTTGGAACGACACAAACGGATCCTTATATATTATTATTATTATTTTAAAAGTGGGTTAAGGGATGTATTGTCCAATATTCCATATGATTCCAGTAGTTCTAGTTTTGTTCAAATAATGGATTCTTTGAAAGGAGATCATTTGGATTCCCATAGTAACGAGAATTATATTTTCTCACCATTCACTACGACTTTAAATAAAGCTAGCGTATTTTAAATGCAATTCGTTTGACCTTTTTAAAATAAATTAATAATGGATAAGTATTATTTGGTTTGACGATTTCTCAGTTTTCATTTTCACGTGCTACAAGTGTTAAACCCAAAGCATTGTCCTGATAGTTGCATCTAAACTCTCAGTTTGTTAATATCTTCGCTCTAATCCACCCCTACAACATACTTAGAACAATAACTCAATTTTAATAGTTAAATCGAGAATACATGTTTTTTCTTATCATTATAATCTCATTTCATATTTTTTGCAGCTTAATCCCACATAACGCGTGGGAGGTTAACTTACATAAGAGCAAAACAAAATTAAGTTGATACATAAGAAGGATCCTCCACACCCAACTCAAACTTGATATTTCTAATTGTTGGTTGTTCAAGGGGCAATTCATCTTCACCTATAAACAAATACTATAGACCTCTTCAATGGCTAGATAATACTCCATTTAATGTCCTAAACAGAACTACATTACAAGATGTTGCTTTATAAGTCAACCGCCTTGCTACCAATCTGATGCAATTTTCAACCTCATTATCCAAGAAATCATTTATAGTATAGCAAGACATGAGTAGGCTAAATTTTAGTACAAATATCATAATGAATAGGGTCATTTGATAAAATTATCTTAGCAAAAAGACTATAAAACCTATTTTTTGATTCAATGTTGAAAATAAAGAAATGCAAAATAGATGATAATTTTTTTGGATTTAGGCACTTTCAACCTTGTAGTTTACTATCTAAACAAAATTTATGAATAATTTTGGGTCCTACTTAGGTTGGTCTACCCCAAATTATTGTGTTCAAGGGTTAGCTTTTTGTTATATGATTAGCAGTTTGGTCCGAAACTCATGAACAGTGGATAAAAGGAAAAATCATTAGAATGTAAGCCAACGTAGAACGATGAGGGAAAAAAGTAAAACTTCATACATTACTTGTAAATTTAGTACAATCTTGAATAGCACTAAAATACTGACATTAATTTTAATCCTTGTACTTTGTAACAAAATAGTAACAACAATTTTTTTGTGGTACCAAAAGTCAACTTAGGGTGAATAGGTCAAAAAATTTAGTATGAAATTTTATCAAATAATTTGTGTGCTTGTTTAGATGCATAACCAATACACCAAGAATCCAAGATGGAATTTTATGAACTATGTGAAGGATGCTTGTGTGATACTAAAGTCAGCTTAGGGTGAATAGGCCGAAAAATTTAGTGTGGAATTTTATCGGTTTGTGTGCTTATTTTGACCAATGCATCAAAAAACCAAATAGGAATTTTAGGAATTGGGTCAAGGATGCTTTTGTGGCACATAAAGTCAACTTAGGGGGAATTGACCCAAAAAGTTAGTGTAAAATTTTATCAAACTGTTTATGCGCTTGTTTGGATACATAACTGTTGAGCAACCTAGAGGGGGGTGAATAGGATGCTTTTTAAAATAAAACTTCTGCAATCACCCGACGTTAGATGCGGGATAACAGTTTAAACAGTTTGACAAGTTCGAACACACGTTTGAACCACACAGTTTGAACACAGGTTTGAACAGAGGTTTGAATACCACTGTTTGAACCACTCTGTTACAGCAAATGAATTTGACTAAGCAATAACCAGCAATTTAAACAAAGCTGCAAAGAAAGGAACACAGGATTTATAGTGGTTCACTTCAATTTGAAGCTACGTCCACTCTGCTAAGCACAACCCACTACTGCTCTGGGATCACACTATAAACAAGTTCCTTTTACGGGTTCAGGAACAAATAACCCTTACAAATACATCCTTTCTTCTTCTAAGGCAAGAAAGTGAAAGACAAGCCTAAAACCTTTCTACTTATAAGGCTAGAAAGTGAATAAATAACCTCCTAAACACCAGCCTAAACTAATTTGCCAAGCTATGTTTGAACCTACCCAAATACAAATGGAACTACTGTCCACTTCTCAACGTATTGGATAGTATTAGCAAACGATAACAGATATTCAAGTTGCTCAAAAATTCTTTTTCAAACAACTTTAAATCGACTTTTCAGAAAACAAAGTAATTCAAATAGTTCAAACGTTTCTAAAAAAGTCAGGTGTGAAAACCAGATTTTGGAAATTCAAATCACACACCAATTCCTGCAAAAAGTAAGACTTACAGCCCTTTTTGAAATCAACGTCAACAGGAAATTCAAACGTAGCACCTCTTTCAAATGAGTAAATGTTTGAACATGAGAAGAGTGTTTGAACACTTGTAGAGAATGAAACAATTCAAACGGATGTTCTGGATGTCTTTCAAACACTGTGCTGCTGTCTCTCATATAGAGAAAAGTATATAGCCGTTTGAATGAGATCTTCCAAGATAAAATCTGTGTAAAATATTTCAATCAAATCTATGAATCAAGGAAGTTATTCAAATTAAAATTCGTTCAAGGCTATATTCCATAAAATATTCTTTCTAAAACTTTTCAAATTTGTTTTTCAAGAATAAACACTTAAAGAAAGTTTTTTGAATTTTTTTAAAAAATAAAACCGTTGCAGAGAATAAAAATTTGATTTTGAGCAATATGAAAATCTATCCAATATATTGGAAAATAGACTTACAACAGTATCCTATAGAATCTTCCACAAATCTTGATTTTCAAATCTTCTACAGATCTTGATCTTCAAATCCTCAAATCTTCCACAAATATTCCATTGTAATATATTTTGAGAATAAAAATAAACTTCATGGAAATATGTTAGTATCACAAGTTTGGCATCATCAAAATCAAATCCACGAAGCCTTGGGTCAACAATAACCAATACATCAAGACCTAAAGCAAGATATTTCTCACCAATTTGTGTAACCCAATTTTTGTTTCCAAAGCCATTATAAGAGAAACTAACTACACATTGTCAAATAATCATCTTTTCCAAAGACATTAAAAATTAAGATAAATATCCTCAATTAAGATAAATTGAGAAAGGGGAAACAAAATTGTCTGTACTTACATTATTGATGAAACTGGAATTGAAATTGTAAGATGACTATAGATTCTAGAAATGATAATTAAAGATGAAATAAACACTACATACTTTGGAGTTGTTTGTGTATACATTTTCTCTACAAACCGATTAATCAAATGAAGACATCATCAAATCAAACAGACAAATAAAATGAAAAACACTAAATTGGACATTTTGGGTCATATCACTTGATCAACCCATAGTTCTAATGACACCATAAAATTTATGTTCAGACTTGGGGAAGCTTGAAAATGTTAAAGGTGAATTTGTATTATAGGGTTTGTCATGTATAACTAAGAAGAGATCTTATATTTGTAGACGAAAGGACATGGATAGGGGGGGTTGAAAAGTCATTAAAAAAGGGGGATTAATTGAAGCAGCTTCTTTTCCTTGGAGTAATTATAAAGTTTATTTTAGAAAGAGAGGGACTTTACTCTTGAAGATAAGGAGTAGATTTCATGCATATTCCAAGAGATTGACACATGGCAATTTGTGTTTTTGTTATCATATATTATATAATAGATTAGCCCCTTCATAACCAAAAAGAATATAATAATAAATATCCAGTTGGTTTTGCAATTTTATGTAAGGTAACATTCATTTAAAAGTAAGATGGACGGTCCATTTTTCCACCACAAATATGAAAATTCTTGATCCGACACCAACATGAAATCCCAGGTACATATAATGTAATACCCCGAAAATACTTTATAATTTTGGCATATTTTTGTATGAGTGTTGTTTATAATTTAATAAATAACATTAAATACTAAAATGTGTGATGCATTACAGTTATGAGTGCTTTATAGCAGTTATGGGGGAATAGCGTTTCTAAATTCGAAATTTCGCGGAAAAAGTCGGGTGAATCGGTAGACAAAAATGCACAAACTAGGGAGAGAGGGGGTGAAGAGTCACATGGGTGGGGCCCACCCATGTGATCTCCACGTTTGGGAGATTTCTTCTCCCACCAAATAGATTTCTTCCCCTCCCCCCCCATGCCTTTAGGTAGTAGCAATTATGGATAGTAATTATTGGTTATATATATATATGTATAAAGATGGGTCTTTTCACTTGTCTCACAAAGAAATAGAAAGGAGAAGGAGAGACTTAAGAGAGGGTGAAGGAGAGCCGTGAGAGAGGGTGAGGAGAAGGAAGAAGGCTTGCATCACTAGAGGTATTTTTTTTTCCACACCTTTACCCTATTTTGATGTTCTTCTTTGATAAATGCTTAAGGGAATGTTTGATTCTCTAGATTATGCTTATATTTGACTCCAAAGCATGTTTATGTGGTGACCTAGACTGTAGCAAGGGGCTGGTTTTGGGTTGTTCATCAGGGATGTTGCAAAGTCTTATATTTTGACATAAAGATGTGATTTTGGAGTTTTATACTTCTAATCTTAAAAAGAGGTTTCAAAATCACTTTATTTATATTCTTGGAAGTATATAAAACAGTTTTTGTGTTGGTGATTTAGGCTGAATATGCACAGAAAATTTTCTATAGTTTTACTTTCAAAAGAGCACATTGCGCACAGTTTAGAACAGCCCTGAAACGTAGCCCTAGAGACCGAATCAGACCTGGACTATTAGAGACACTTTTGTAGAGGTCATGAAGACGGAGCTATAGGAACTGGAACCACACAAATCGGAGTTAAAATGTGCTCCCAGATCCCGTTCAAAGTAAACAGACAGAATCTGAAACGAAAATGGGAGAGGCTGTTTGGCTTGGGCCTGTTCTGAGCCCCTGCAGGCCTATAAAACTGATTCAGACTAATTATTTGACTGTAGTAAGTATCAAAGTCATGTGTTTGGCTTGATGTCCTGATTAACCCTAAGTTTGAGCACACTTATGGAGGGTTATGCATAGAGACTTATTACGAGTTTTATGTTGCAAAATTGGTGAATAATTGTGGTGTTATTAATTATAAATTATAGGTTGATTGTCTCTTGGAATAATTTCAAGGGAAGAATTGCAAGGTAAGTTTTGCTACCTTATTGTGAAAGATATAAAATGCCGATTTGTTGTGGGATACTTCCCTAGTTCTTGGATGGAGTCTTTTTTTGACTCAACAATTGTTGATATTGATGTTAATATTATAAATACTTGCTGATTTTGGACTGAACATGAACAACCGTCAAAGACGGGTTATGGGTCTCTAGTACTAGAATAAGTATGATGAGTTGTCTTGGATCCAAGAATATGGGTGTTTAATGCAGGTTTCATCGGCCTTGTTGCCACTCAGTCAATTGTATTGATGTATGCTTAGCGATTGCTGAAATGCTGCACTGTTCATATACTTGCTATATATTATTGTTTCTTGCCAATAAATTCCGCACACTACTTGAGTGCAACCCCTACTGAGTACCTTTCGTACTCACTGTTTGCTGCGGTTGTTGTTTGAACTGCAGGTAAGAATTTTGGCCGTCCGTTCAAGGACAAGGGAAAAGGGGTAGCATACGATTAGGGTGTTAGTTGAAAACACCTTTTATTATTTTTGTTAAACTTGGGTTGTAACGAAGCTATAACTAATAGTGTGTGACTGTAATATTAACTCTACTACCTAGAACTTAGCCGATATTATTCTACTTTTAATGATGCTAATTTGTCGTCCGGTTAGGCACTCTCCACCTTATTCTCCTTTTAAATTGATGTACAAATTTAAATGAGAGGATGAAGTGGAGGGCGCTTCCGGTAACGCCGCCAATTTTCGATGAAGACTTGGGAAAAAAAAATAAAAATTGGGGGCGTTACATATAAACTAATGGATATTACTCCTTATATACTTTATCTATGTGAACAACAATAATCATATGGGCAATTTTATCAAAATTTATATGACTAGTGGAAATACGTTGATTACAAATAAGACTCAATTTTGTAGCGTGTCGCCATGTGTCATATTATTATATATCAATATATTTTTGACACGTGCTATTCACCTAAGAATCTTATTTAAACTCCCAATTTCCAATTTTTATCTCCATTTATTACTTTTTTTCAATCACTAATAAATAGTTTTTTAAGGACATATAACATTAGAGTTAATCTAATTATATATCGTGCTATATGTTTTTTTTTTTTGTACACTTTAGTTAAAGACTGATATTCAACATTTTTAGTTATCGCTTAGACTCCAAATGTTTGTTCCAAAATTTAAAGTAGCACATGTCACACCCCCAATTTGTGAATATTCTCTATAAATATGAAAACAAATGCTAATAAATCATTTACTCATCAATTTCAATTCATGAACTTTACTTTTACCTTTTATATGTTATACTTTGTGTTTAAATTTAAATCAAGACTCATCGACTTCTACACATCTATTTAAACTCTCTTTCTCCAATGCTTAATTCTCCTATTATACTTATTTATGCATTGAAATTTTATTAATTTAACTATATATGTTAAATTTATAACTATTGATAATTAAATAATTTTTGCACCTCTAGATTTTTGAATCTAGTTAAGTCATAATAACGAAAAAGAACTATCTCATAATATATTATTTTTCGAAGGAAGCTCTAGGATTTCCATATTTTGGATCATAATCAAATGCATAATGATTTTTGTGTAGTTTAGGTTTTCACGAAAAAGGTTAAACCCATGAATGCATCGGACCCTTATGCTATATGAACCTTTCAAGATTCAATCCTCTTTTCAACATGGGATTCACTACCCGCTAACAATTTTTATTGCTAGATTATATATGCAAATTTTAGAATTTTAATAACTATTATGTTTGTCATAGAAGCTCTACTTTCAAGTGGCGTTTGTTTGGTACGAATTAGGTTTGAATAGAGTTCATATTTCATTTGATCTGACATCAGTCCGTTTAGTGCATTCACACCTCTCTCGCTCCCTCTCTTTTTCTCAGCTTTATTCTTTCTCACTTGTAGATACAAATCTTCCTGTTCTTGTATTCTTGAGTTTCTGGGCATAGTATGCATGTGTAGTGAGTTCGGTTCATTTTTTTGTTGAGTAGTGAAAGAATCGTTCACCCTTACAGCCTTTGTATCCTGAGGCAATGCTTTAGAGACATCGTCACTCCGGGTTACCCGTAATAGGTGTGACTCATCCAAAGAGAGCGACCTAGTCCATCCCTAGGCTGTCCAATTAATTTATCAGTTTCTATTTCATGTCTCAATGACAAATTATGTTCAAAGTGTGTATGTTTATCAGTTTTGACAAATTAAAAGATTGTTAATGACAACCATTTCTGATTCCATCAAAGATTCAAAGAAAAAACCCAACAATTTTAGATAAACCGATTTAATCTCTGATCTTCAAATAATCGATGGAGTTTGCTGCCATCACCACTACCATTCTCCCACCAAGTGATCAAAACAAACCGTTTTGATTCGCTGGTGCCCACTTCAAGAGAAGGAGGAAAAAGATGTAATTCTACCTCAACGTAATGAAGGTAGCAATTGCCTTCACCACCGAACAACCCAAAGTCAACAAGAAAGATGAGGTGGAAGTATCAAAACACATGTTGAATGGAAACAAACAAAGAACATGTGTTGCAAATACATCCTTAATAGTTTTAGAGATGAACTCTATGACTAATACAACTAAGGATTTGACACCGCTGAAAAACTTTGAGAAATATTTCAATAAAAATACGACGTCAAAGAAGCTAGGTCTAAGAAATATGTTGTCTCCAGGTATTTTAAATTTAAGATGGTTGATAACAAACTTATCTTGATCCAAACCCATAACCTTCAAACGATCACACATGAGATCATTTTCTAAGGAATGAAATTAGATAACCAAGAACCTTGTTTCGTCTTTCCACTCATTGCTTATTCCTCAAACTTTCTGGTGGCAAGAATCATCAAACATTAAACCTCAAGTCACCAAGTCACCTTATTGTAATTGTCATGTCTCACCTTTTTTTCTCATCATTTCTGGCCTATTTGAGGAGTCCTTCCTTCTCTAACTCTACCACTTCATAAATTTTGGATAACTTTCTTTAATCAATTTGGAGACTATTGATCATTGTCCTAAGATTGGGATGACTTGCATCCATATATCTCTAGCTTCATCCGTAAGGCAATGGGTTGTCTGTGCCGTGTCTCTAGTAAACATTTCTAATTTTAGCTTCACTTGCTTATACCTTACCCTCTAATATCTAATTTCACTGTTCCTTCACGAGGCATTCTCTTCTTCTAGTCTTTTGTTTTTTAATTTTTTACTAGACGAGCAACTCTTTTCCTTCTTGTTGCGTCTTTCCACTCATTGCTAATTCCTCAAACTTTCTGGCGACAAGAATCATCAAATCTTGAACCTTGAGTGAGGATTCTCTTATTGTGGTCGTCATGTATTATCTTTGTTTCTCATCATTTCTGGCCTTTTTGAAGAGTCCTTCCTTCTTTAACTCTACCGCTTTATAAATTTTGGCTTTCTTTAATCATTTTGGAAATGTTATATGGCTCAAAGGAATATACATCTTCCTGTCTTTTAGTAGAGAAAGTTTGCACGCACAATGAAGAAAACTGAATGAAACATAGTGGAGTAATACTACGTACACAATCTTCACACACCTTTCAAATCAAAATGATGGTGTGACAAAATTTAAGTGATCATTTTTTTAGGGGTGCTCTAATCAAGTAACAATAAAGAACCACTTAAGATCTATCATATTACCACTTTCGATATGAAGGTTGTATGAACAATGTATATGTAATATTACTTAACTAGTGGGATAAATTTTCAGAAGTGCCACCAACTTATGGCCCATAAATTTTTTTTTTTCATTTCTAAGTTTGATGAATATATTAAAGGGAAAAGTAATATGAAACAATTGCATATTAGGTAGGTGAAGCTGTGACATGTGTTATTTTTTATTAAAACAAATACAAGATTTGAAATGACATTGTTTTTGAGTTCTATTTTTTTTCCCTTTTTTTGTATGTGTTTTATTTCTTAAATATATATTTAAATTATTCTCTTAAAATGAATTTTTAAAAAATAATTCTTTATCCCTTAGAAGGAATTTCACATTTAAATTATTTCCTTAAAATAATTTTAATCATTTTTTAAATTCCTTGAATCCTTTTGACCACTAAATGCCATTTAAATATACTCACATACATTTAAATGCATTTAGTCCCTTTTAAAATAGGATGTGGATCCCACTCTCCTTGTACCATTTGACCAAATTAACCCCACTTTTCGAGCC
Organism: Santalum album; assembly: GCA_034195605.1. Lineage (NCBI taxonomy): Eukaryota > Viridiplantae > Streptophyta > Magnoliopsida > Santalales > Santalaceae > Santalum > Santalum album. Next base: position 6,371,325 of record CM067262.1, read on the forward strand.
ATTTACGCATCACCCATGCTAAATGGCATCATGGGATTGGGCCCAGCATTTTGTTTCCTTTTTGTGGCGTAAACAAATATCACTCTGGGGAGAGAAAAGTGTGAGCCACTTTCCCCCACCACCTCCACGATTTCCATAACCGCCGGCAACTCTCCTATGGATTTTGATCATGTTTAAGGAGAGTGCCCATCGAGAGGGGGGGGGGGGGGGGGGGGGGGCCGCGCAGCACTCTTTTGGGAGGATTTTTAGAGAGAATTTTTGGGAGGAGAAAAGCAGAGAATTTTGGAGAGAAATTAGAGAAATAAAGAAATTCGTAAAAGGAAAATTTGACTGGAAAAAGGAAAATTTGACTCTGAAAGGAATATTCAAATTGTCCTTGCCATTTCTCCCTCCAATTGTCTCGTTATCAATGGGTGAGGAATGCTTTCAACAAGAAATATATCGAAGAGTTGGTGCTAGGCTAGCCAAAAGTCAAAGTTTATCAGGAGCTTAGTCTAAAATTTTCAAAAAAATAGTCTTTTATGATTATATCAATAATAATCCAATAAAAGGGGGCTTATTCAATGTGGGTTCAGTGGACAACGGGGACGGAATAGTCGTTGAATAGTTAGGACACCCTGTCTTTAGAGATAAAGGAAGGCTTGAACTTTTTGTACATCGTATACCTACTCTTTTTTAAACATTTCCAGTCGTTTTGATAGAAACAAAATTGTTAGAGTCAATGTTCCTTTTAAAGGAATTTCGATCTGTGCACCCCGTCAAAGAAGCGAGTCATGGGGATTTCTTATTTCCGGCAACTTCCGTTCATCCACAGCAGCGATTGCGCACTAATTGTGGGTGCAATTTGTTCCAATTTCAGCACACTCAAGCCCGTTCACTGCTGTCCCGATTTAAAGCCTTCAATCCCAGGCGACAACAGCAACTCAACGGCACTGACCCGCTGTTCCAGCGAACCAGATGCTGCCCCTCCAGTTTTTTGTTCACTGACATTCGTTTCTTCGGGTTTCCTGATGAGCCACACCTTGACAAGGATTCAGGACAATTTATTAACCCTTCGGGAAATGCGCTAGCATGATGCAGTTGCATTTCGACATAAATTTTAAAACGAACCAACAAACACAGGAAAATCTTTTCTCGAGCCCTAGTGAATGCGCTCCGTGATACTCTTAAACTTTCCATTGGTACTACGAAGGGAAAATAAAATGACAAGGCGTGAAGTCCTTAGCAACTTTGCTTTAGAGGTTTCTTTACCCAACTCTCATTTTTGACGTGCTTCTTTTCGAGTTTCTGACTCGAGGTCATTTATGGCATTTCATGCTTATCGAATCACGACTATATTTGCTCAAACCAATAATTGGAGGTCTCGTTCACTCTGGCGACGTGATATAATTAACTACTATTCATTTATAGATCGTGGGAACAAGAAATTCTAATTTTTATCAACAAACCCAAACTCACGTGTCGAGGGCATTTGTTTGTCAACAATATTAGGTTGCAAATTAAAGTTCCGTAGGCAAAATTTATTACTGGACAAAATTGTAATCAAAACTAGCCGTTACATCCCCTCTTTATCCAATCATATCTGTCACTCAAAAAACTAGCCGTTATACTCTTTAAAAATCTCCTCCCCTTCTTCTGCTGCCACATTTCTTTACCCTTCAAATACACCCTCTTCCACAGCGTTTCTCCTCATCTCTCTCTCGACTGATCCCCAGAAATCAAACCCCAAATCCCCAAATTTTCCAGAAATTCAATCAAATGGGTCTCCACATCGGTTCTTCCCCAAATCGATCTCGGTCTCATGACTGCACCCACCAGATGTTCCTCATGTGCAACTACATCCTGTTGGGTGCGGCCTCGAGCTGCATCTTCCTCACCCTCTCGCTCCGCCTCTTTCCCTCCCTCCTCGGCTTCTTCTTCATCCTCCTCCACGCCTTCACCATCGCCATCGCTGCCACCACCGCCACCACGGATGAGTGGAAGAGATGGCATGGGATCCACATGGCAATGACGGTGTTGACAGCGATTTTCCAGGGGTCAGCCGCGGTGCTGGTGTTCACCAGGACCGCGGAGTTCTTGGGGGCGCTGAAAACATACGTGAAGGAGGAGGATGGAGGAGTGATACTGAGGATCGCTGGGGCTCTGGGTGTGTTGATCTTTTGTTTGGAATGGGTTTCGTTGGCACTGGCTTTCGCACTGAGGTACTATGAATCAGTGGAAGGAAGAGGAGATTTGAGTGGGAATTCTGCTCATAGGAGTTCCAAAGTTCCGGATGAAGATGTCACCAGAGATTGGCCTTAGCCCTTACAAGTATAATTGAGCAATCTATAATTATTAGATTTGTTTTATCCTTGATTTTGGAAGGATTCAGTTTAATGCGTCTTTGTCTGTTGATTTGGGGTATGGGGTTTGGAGTTTGCGTTTATTTCCTTCATTCTTTTTGGGCCGTGTTTGGTTTACAATGTATACCGATCATTGGGTGTCTATCAATACAAATATTAACACAAGTTTTACCTGAAATGTTGTCAATTTGGGTTTATTATCATTTGAGAATATTTAGTATCTTATTATATATGTTCTAAATATATGTTACATGGACCCGATCATACGGATCTTACAGTAAAGTTTGTTAACCCAAAAACTCCAAATACATTCTATATATACTGACCGAAGGTAACATATAGGATGCAATGCTTTAAGTGATCGCTTTAATTGTAACAATTTATTAATTCATTTATATATAACTCAACTTCTTTCGAAGATGATGAGTTTTTAGTTTGTAGATATTTATCCTTACATGCTCCCTTGTTTAACTTGCCTTGATTAGGTTTTCTTTGTGGTTGGGGGACTGGGTTTTCTCTCACTGTTTAGAAGTTTAACAATGGTTATGTTGGGAATTTAACAATGCTTTAAGTGACCGCTTTAACTGTAATAATTTATTAATTAATCTATATATAACTCAACTTCTTTTGAAGATGATGAGTTTTTAGTTTGTAGATATTTATCTTGGCATGCTCCCTTGTTCAACTTGCCTTGTTTAGGTTTTCTTTGTGATTGGAGAACTAGGTTTTCTCTCGCTATTTAAAGTTTAACAATGGTTATGTTGGGAATTTATTTAGATTGTATTTGGATGGTGATAATGAAATGGTACAGGAAAGAGAATACGAATGGAAATGATCATTGTATTTCATTACTTTTTATGTTCCCGAACAATGATGAATTATAAGAATCAACATTCTCATTTTCATCCCACCTTTCAACCAGTGCTCACTGCTTTTTTTTTTATGTGTCAGTGAGTGTTCAGATTCAAAATGGATGATTGATGGAGTTCAGACTTACTGTTGTACTTGTACGAAGGAAGTTCTTACAATTTATACCAGATAAAGTATACATAATCTCCAGAAATAATATCGAATTCATTTCATTACTTTTTATGTTACTAAACAATGATAAAATATAGGAATCAATATTCTCATTTACATCCCACATTCCAACCAGTATCAGTACGCTGCATATATTTTGTCTCAGTGAGTGTTCAAATTTCAGAATGGGTGATTGATGGAGTTCAGACTTAATGTTGTACTCGTACGAAGGAAGTCCTTACAATTTATACCAAATAAATTATACATTAATCCCTAGAAATAATATCGAATTCACCATCCAATGCAAAGGCCATTATTTTATTATTTATTTATTTATTTTTTTTGGTAATTAATGCCACGGCCATTATTCAAGGTGTGGTTACTTTATTCATTTCCAAAAATAATAAAATTCAGAAAGGTTGAATAAACCTCCATTCAAGTTTCAGTGAAATCTCAGATTTGACATTTTACAAATTGACATTAAGGTATGCATTGAGCACACAAATTTGAAATTTAGGGAGATAAAATGTAACAATTGAAACTATAAGTACATGTCATGATTCACTTGGAACTTAAGGGGAGAGGGGGGGGGGGGGGGGGGGGTGGTGGTGGTTGTGTTATTCTATGAAATATACATTTCATACGTTAATAATAAGTTCATTAGTTGATTGTCCTTCGGAATTGGGACATTGCAGGAAGTAGTGGAATAAATATGCTGTGGTGCAAAATTGGGGCTTACAGTTGGATTGTGAATCAAATAAGAGTGACAACAACAGTTCAGATTCCATATCAAAATGCTTTTAAAACCTAAAGCTGCCCTATTTGAAGATCTGGGGGGGTACGCCACTCCATGCCAGAAACAAACAACAGGATCTACAATCAATCAAACGCATCAAATTCATTGTAATGGCATACACAACTAGAAACTCCTCGAGCGACTCCTTGATAAACGACACCGACTTTTTCTTTCCGCAGAACACCCCTAAAGCCTCACTTCCCTATCGAAAATCCAACTGAACGGGACAGCACGGACTTGTTTTGCCCTCCCTTGAGCTCTCTCCTCTAGCTTCCTGATTCTTGGACCCAATCCACAGACAAAATCCTGGGCCTTTCGTCCCTCACCCGAGAGCCCACTCAGCTTCTCCACATTCCATCTTCCCACAAAAAATTCCAATATATCAGCATAGTCCTTGGCGGTGTAGACCCCGAGCTGCTGAGCAACTGACGAGAAGTGCTCAAAAAGGTTGTCATCACGTCCATCATACATCAAATGGGCTGGCATAGCGATCTTCTTTCTCATCATGTCAGCAAAAGCCAACACAGTCCCATCGGGATCGATCTCAAACAGCTTCTCTACGATCTTGGTGTAGGCCGTTTCATGGCGCTTCTCGTCTGATGCAATGGTGCCACATATCTGAGCCAACTTCAAGTCCCCATGTTCCTTCGCAAGTCTCGCGGTGTTCCCATGGGAGATGAAGGTCGCCCTCTCCTGGAATGATGTGTAAATGAATCCGAGGTATGGACTGTTCTCAGTTCGAGGATCCTGCGAATTGACGGGATAAAGAAAGAAATCAAGAACAAATAATTGCACATGTAGTGAAGACACTTGGGACTCATTTGGATGACAAGAATGGGAATGAGAATGCGAATTATTATTCCAATGTTTGGTGCATAAAAGCTAGAGGAATGATCATTCCCTTGGGCCATTCGCTCACGCGAGGGAATGACCATTCCACTCTCATTCCCATTCCATTCCCACAATCCAAACGCAACCTCCAGTATATTTGGGTAGTCAGAATGGGATGAGTCCTCTCTCATTGATTTTTTTTCATTCCATTGTCCATTCCCATTGTAACTAACAATGAACAACTCACCAAAACCCTTTCCCACAGTTGGTTCATATTTAATATGACAGGATTGGAAAAGGGAATGGGAGCCTTATATAAGAAATGATTTTTAATCTTTAAAATTCATTCCATTCCATCCCAGCATACAAAACACAGCCTTAGTCTTGCTTTCACTTTTAATCTAGTGTTTGCTTGCATGGGAGTGCTATCATTGTGGGGTAGACATTCTTTGGACAATTCAAAACCTAAGTTTGCAACATTAAACCAATGGTCATTAATGGAGTACTGATATTCTATGACATCAAACGTATCAGTTATAGTTGTCAGATGGAGCGCCTGCACTGCAACAACAGCACGGGAAAATTGCTGCCATACCTAGGCCAACAATAGTTTAAATGCTAACAGAAGTTATGAATCCAAAAGGTCAATATAAGTGCGAGGATCTTACCATCCCTGATCCAATAAGATACTGAATAGTCTTCTCAATTTGCCTCATATTGACTCGTCCAGACAGGTAAAGGTACTTATTGAGAAGGTCACCATGCCTGTTCTCTTCAGCCGTCCATGCCCTTGTCCAAATGGCCCAAGAAGTTGGGCTCGCACCCGTTTCATCCCGAACACCATCCAATGTGTTTAGCATTGTTTGGTATGTTGGAAGGGCTTCCTCTGTGATCATATCCCCAATCAAAACAACAAAATACTCATCTGGAATCTCCCTTGCCCTCTCTCTCAGTTCCTTTACTCGTTCGTAGAATCCTTCTGAAGTAGGATCCGGAAGAAAATCCTGTGGTTGCCAGTTCTTTTCAACTGACTTCAGGTGAATCAGAATGTTCTGATCAGCCCAGTCATCCAGAGATTTGAAGATTTCGATCTTTTGGGACAGCATGGAGTGAGTCACTTGAACATGCACCTCACGAGGAGGGCTAAATGGCCTTTTCAGATTTTCAACCTCCCTACATCAATTGCTTTTTGTTAGGAGTTTGCATCTTCTCAAAAGGTATATATACTCACTGGTTATAGTAATACTACACAATGAAAGGTAAACAAATGAAGATGAGAAATAAAAAAACTGGATCATCTTTAATCAGTGTGCCCTATTCAAGTGTTTTAGTTCAAGTGAGAGTTGTCAATAAATTTTAGCACATGTAAAATAACTTCTAGGGGTCCACTTTTGGTAACATTTGTTGTTTCTCACAATTTGGAGGGTGGACGTCGTTTTTGTTTTAGCTTTTGGTCTGATCTCTGTAGAAATGTTGGGAGGGCAAACAGAAGAATAAATTCCACAAAGTCGCACTACAAAGATCTAACTACTGATGCTTTCCCTAACCTCTAACTGCCATAAACCGCCTTAAAGCTGCTCAGTAATTTACCATCATCATCTATGAAATGTAAATCACCAAAACAGAAGTTAATTTCCCATTTTCACATGATCTTAAGAACTAGCTTTCCAGATTTGATTAGGTTTTATGTACATTAGGGAGCACTTTGAATATGTTTCTTAATTTTCTGGAATGAAGGCCATCTAAAGATAAATAAATTCAGTTAGCTGAAATGAGTACCATGGAAGCAACTTGACCACAATGTATTTATGCCTCCATATGGACAACTGGAAAATGGCGACTATTTCGATAACTAAACAGGCCCTCTATTTATATTTTCTTTTCAAAATATAGAGTACACATATGCCTGCCTGTTTTTCATGCCTAATGATTTTTTTGGGAAGCTATGGAAACAAGTCACGGAGAAATTTTCTTATACATCACCAAGTAGGACGTGCACTAGCGCAAATCGAATTTTACCTATATGGGCATATAGGAAAGAAAATTTTGGACTGTTTGTACTGTCAAGAAATACCTTCTATCACAAGCAACAGTCCAATTCCATGCCTTAAAATAACTTCCACATAATTACCTTTTAAAAATAATAAATATCATCATAAATTTCACCTAGAAAGAGTTTCACAAGAGTTTCAATAGAATTGTATTAAATAAAATTCTATCTCCTCATTTCTTACAGCCAAAAGAAAATCTAAGCTCCTAAGAAAACATTAAGACCAGTAACTGAACTTTCTTAAGCAACAAGCATAGACCAGTAAACGAACTTTCTTCAGCAACGAATACAAGCAAGCATCACAAAACATAGGAGAACAAAATCACTAGAACAAGCAACTTTAACTCCTCAAAGGAGACACGAGAAAGAAAAAGGTATTTCTGATTTATGAATCAATGCAAAACATGATAACAATAGAGTAGCTGACTGATAACCACCAAACCCAGGACAAAAAGAATCGGAAGGGGTGGTGATTGAGAAACAAGTATCTTAAATGGCTCACTGAGATGACCTGCAACTGCAAGTTAGAGAAAGTCAAAGATCCTTAACCTACAGACCACATGATGAAAAAGCAAAGCCTTGAAGAAACAAAGAAAATCATGCTTGCAATACCAGAACAAGGTACTGAGCAGAATACTCTCTTTCACATCAAGATTCATCAGGTGGGCACCCTAGAACTATGGATTTAAAAAATAAATAGAAAAATAATAAAAAATGATAGAAGCAAAAGAGTAAAAGGACCAAAAAACTGAAACGTAATCACCAGCCATAATAATACTGATTGAACAGAAGGATCATCCCTAGGTCAAAACCTAGGTACTAAAAATCCTAAGTATTAGGTTCTGTTTGGATTAGTTTATATAAATGGTTTTTCTATTTTAAAAAGCTAAAAAGCAGTTTTTACACAAAAACAATGTTTGGATCATAATTGAAAAAGGTACTTATTTGAAAAACAAAAACAACTTTTCAGTTTATTCTAAAAGCAAAAAATTATTGCTTTTAAAGATTATTAACGTTTTTCTGGAGCTCCCACAATTGAAACAAGGAACTCTAAAATATCTCTATATCTATTCCTAATTTCTCTCTCATTCTTTCAAGGAACTCTAAAATATCTCTACGCCTATTCCTAATTTCTCTCTCATTCTTTCTCCTCTTTCCCTTTCATACATGTCTTCATCTATCAAATCAAGTTGTTCAAATTTTTTTATGTTATTATGTAATATTTTTAAAAAACAGTTCTTAAAATTTAAAAAAAACACTATAATCAAAACCAAATGGGACATTACCCTATCAGCCAAATAAAACTAATAGAGAAAATGCATGTGCCCACATGTCAAATCTACAAGATTGTCCATATTTCACGTCAAAGTAATCTGGGTTAGTTGTGTTCTGTTTACACTCTTAAATAGAAATATATCATGTTATATGGAGGAATACAGGAACAAGGTAATCACTGCTTTTGCCTTGCCTTGTTAAACTGGAGTCTATGATCTTTAATGAAGCAACAACAGAAACTGATAGTCACACGTAATATGATGCTGTAAAGCCTAAACGTCAGATTATTATAAACCTAAACTCATGACCATTAATGATGATAACTTTGAATGTTAAATGGTACAAAAGGCCCAGTTTCTAGAGGCATCTAAGCACACCTTAAACATGCACAAACAACCAACAGAAACCATCCTGCAAAATGGCAATCTTACTTTTGCATAGCCTTTTTAAACTGAATCTATGATCTCGAATGAAGCAACTTGGGAAACCAAAAGTCACCCATAATATGATACATAAAAGTGTCTACGTAAATCATGACCTATATCACAAGTGCCGGAATTCACTTAGGATTTCAACAGAATTAGCTGCCTGCTAATGTAACAGCATCCCACTAACCCTGTAACTGGACGTCCAGCTACCAGACAAGAAAGTGGTCCCTAGTGAAACAAGTACAGACATGGATCCAGAAGCCTCCACAGATGAAGACAGAGCTACATACATTTCCACAAGCATGAGAAATAAAGAGTACTTCAAAAATCATTGTCAAAGAAAACAACTATTGTAAGCCAGTGCATCCTCCAAAAATGCGTAGATAAATAATAAAGAAAACTCTTTATGCAGTGCCACTGTTCCTAATTGCGTACAGTGGCAACCCAAGCTGTTTTGTTAATTGATCTAAAAAAGATAAAGCATATTTTTTATTTTTGTCAAAATCAAGTCGTTCTCAGGTGCCACTGTACGCAGTTTGGAATGGAGGAACGGTGGCGATGAATTTAACATACTGATGGGTAATAGAATAGAAAGCATTCGCAGAAAAAGCTATAATGCACTTACCAATCATGGAGAAAATCAAAATCAAAAGCAAGAGATTTCTACATCAGAAACCAAGGAAGATGCATGCCTAAGCTAAACCGGAATATCCCATCCAAGGATGACAAAGTAACGAAAGAAATAATGGGAGGAGCAATCTAACAAAACGTGAATTTCCAGTGGCATGCACGCGCTGAAATCAGACCAAACCAATAAATTACACAATTCAATCACAAAAACCCAATAAATATTGGGGGAGAAAACCCATCATAGTGAATTTAAACGAGCGGGTTTAAATTCAGAAAACCCACATATAGAATCGGCATTTGGTGGTTTATAGAAAACATCTCTATGCTTCCTTTTAATAAATTATTTTAAGACGACAATACATTTTTTTAAAGAAAACCCAGATGAGAATTCATGGATTCGTGCAAGGTGATTGAAGGCACTACTAAGAAATGATCAGAGAAGGAAGGAAGGAAGGAACTGACTTGGGGCCGGAGCGGAGGGTGGAGGCCATGAAGAACTTGGGAGATCCGAAAGCCGAGGGCATAGTATTTGATGGGGCATAGAAAGAAGTCAGCTTCAGAGATTGGGAGGAGGTGAGCGGGTAGAGGGTTAGAGCCGCCGCCATTGATTTCCCCTTCTTTCCTTTCTCAGAGCTCTCAGGGGATGTTGGGGCTTCTTTATAATAGGGGAGAGAGAACAATTTCAGGGGCGGAGAGCCACCGGTATAAGATGCATGTAGCCCACAGCAAACAAAGTGCAACTCGTGTTTCCTGGAAATTACAGTTTCGTCCTTCTTGGATTTGCCCTTAAAAGAAAAAAAAAAAAAACCTCTAACCCTATTGATTTTTGCGTAAGCAAAAAGAAAACACCAAACCTACCGTACACTTACACCGACGGAATAAAATATGTTACTAAAATAATTTGTATTAAAAAGAGGAAAGGGTAAAAGTATATTTCAATACAAGGTCATTTTAATAAAATATCAGACTCCTTCTCATAATAATAACAATACCAACATAATAATATCTATTATCATTATTTTTAATAAAATAGTTTTGATAGAGTAGTCTGTAAATTTTATACTAGTTTTTATAAGGGTGAAATATCATTTTTTCCCCGTCATAAATGGCTTATTGTACCACAATTTTATTTTTATTTTTGCTACGAAAGCATGACATGTGAGCAAAGAGTTAACACCGGTAATAATAATGTGAACACTCCATTAAAAAAGGAAATAATTGGGCATGTTTCAATTTTTCAGGGACTTATTTGAACAAATTAATAGGTTAGGAGTTGAATTGAACATTAACATATAGATTAATGATGAAAAAAGTGACATTCCGCCTTTAGTTTTAGTTGAATATCACATCTTAAAATCATTAAACATATTCAGTATTAAAAGCATGGAATTTTGAGAATTAACTTTTATTTTTCACATAAATTTTATGTGAAGAGATTCTTAGTAAGACAGAATATATAATACGAAACTTGACCGTTGATTTAATTTAAAATTTTAAGTACAATATTTTCAGCACTAGGTTTCAGAATAATGGCCGTCTAGGGGCTGGCTTGTCGGTGAGCTTTAAACCCAGGAAAAAGGACAGGCAAGTAAAACAAAATAACAAATGAATATCTTGTTTGTAAGTTTTTTACATGACACAAACGGAAGAAATTTAAAAAAAAAAAAAAGAAAAGAAAGGAAGAAGAGGGTAACCACTAATTTCATTTGTACAATGAAATGAAATAGTCAGTCAAAATAAATATAATATATAAGAAGAAATACCTTCATATAGGATAAGTAAAACAACTACTCCCATGGAGCATGAAGAGAATAAATGAGGAATACATGTTATTTCTTTTTTTGCTAACCCAAACTCCCGTACTGTCCAAACTACAAGAGTTTGAAACGATCAAGCTCCAATTAGGGAAGAACTGGTCTGACCTCTCAAATCAGCCTTCAGGTAAATCGGTGGATATTATAAGGTTGCAGATAGTGTGAATTGAACTTAACTCATCTCTACACTGACCCAATGCCTTATCACGCATGCAACCCCACAAGGGCAATGAGGAATACCTGTTATTATCGGTGGCCAAAGATGTAATAATTATTATTTACCTATTCCACACATAGGCTTTGAAAAGTCGTATTCCTTACATACCTTTTTCATTCTTCATGTTATATTTATATGAAATACCTATTTCATCTCATTTTGCAAACCAAACGGGTGGTAAATTTCACTTTCTTTTTGAAACTTTTTCCCCAAAAGTGAAAGGATTTGCAAAGAAAGAAAGTGACTTGAGTGAAAGAATTCACAAGACCCTTAATACCCTAAAAAATTAAAAGTAATCAAAGCAATGTTGGGATTAAAAAGTAATCTAATTGTTAGAATCTAAATGAGGGATGACCACTTATGAAAGCAAATACAGTAAAACAACCACAAATACAAGATCTTTGGTAACATGGTTCAGTTTTATGAAGAATATACTATTGGGTTTTGCCTTCGAATCTTCGATGGAATCGAGAACAGTTTCGATGAATAATCTTTTGATTTGTCAGAATTTATGAATGAACACACTTCAAACAAAATTTGTAATTGAGATCTAAAACTGAAACTAATAAATTAAATGGATTGTCGCGATTTGATTGCTCTCTTTAGATGATTTGCGCCTACTGTAGGTAATCTAGAGCAGTAGTATCTCCGACATGTCACCCTAGGATACAAACACTATAAATGTGAACCCTTCTTTGACTATCAACAAAGAACCGGACCAAACTTAGTACACATGCATACTATGCTCACAACTCTAAAGAATATAAAGAACTTAAGAAGACGAAGAGAGAAAGCTCAAAGATTGTGAGCTGTGTATATTTCCTCTCATGGTTTGGCCTTTTATAGGCTTGAGTATGCTTCCCATATTGAATAACCAAATGAATGGTAATAAGTAGCAAAATAAAAGAAAATAAGATGGATGGTCAAAGCAAATTAAAGCCATCCGTGTTTTCTTTCAAAACAATTTCAAATGAAATAAAAAAGGATTTGTTTGGGAAAAAAATATATAACTTCAACAATCCCCCAATAATATTTTTTTGAAATAATCTCTTTAAATAAATAAGCATAACAATGCTCACAAATAAAAATCTAGGGATAGAGGAATACTATGCATAAAAAGGTGTCACTGGCTTGAACCATGGTTTAATGTATAGGCAATCACTATACTAGTGTTAGGATAGCAAAGCCTTGAACCAAGACATCTTGAGGGTATAGCAATCACCCAACATACATAGCATTCAAAGGGTTTAAAATTAGGTTCTTACCTAAGCACTTTGCAGCCTTGCACTTTCTCCCAATTTTATGAGTGTTTTAGAGAATTTGTCAAATTCTCATCAAATTAGCCCCGCTTCAAACACATTCATAGGTGGGTCTATTAAGGATGCTTCTACAACTCTAACATCCCACTCATAAGAGCTATAGTGCCCATTAAGAGATGAATCTCATTCTCATCATACGTTATAGAATCTTATGCACTATACTATGGGGAGGGACACACTAAGTTATTAACTCTATTATGCATAATCTCAAAAACTACTCTATGATTTGTTCTTCCCTTTGAACCGAGTTCTTGGGATCTCCAGTCCCTAGGTTGGGTATCCTTACAGGCAATTCTTATCGTTTCATGGGCAACAGTCCCATCCCTCTTAATTCATTCTAGATCTCTTCTCTAGTTAAAGCCTTTGTAAAATAATTCGCGATATTATCACTTGTTCTTGCATAATAAACATTCATGGTACCATTACTTATGTAAGATCTCACAGTATTGTGTTTTCTTTTGACAGATCTGGATTTTCTATCATAAAATTTATTGCGCACTCCACCAATAGTTACAATACTATCACAACGTATAAGCATAGCTAGCATTCAAGGTTCCCATATGAGATCCCAGACACAAGGTCTATTAAACAGCTTGTTTCTTCACTGACAGAAGCTAAAGCTATAAGCTCAACTTCCATAGTGGATTTCCCAACAACTTGTTGTTTCTTGAATTTCCAAGAAATAACTCCACCTTAAGAGTAAAAATATACCCTATCGTGGACATAGAATCACTTGACAAGGTGTTTTAATTAGCACCGCTATACCCTTCAAGTACAAAAGATAACTCTAGTAGCGTAAGCCATAATATGTAGTCCCTTTCAGGTATCTCATTACCCTATTCACTTTATCCCAGTGACTATAATTCGGTTTACTCATAAACCTACCTAGTACTTCAACAACATATGCAATGTTAGGTAGCGTATTGCAGACTCCCCATGACATTTGTCTATCCCTTCTAATCAATAATATCAAAATCATGCTCGGTTGGAAACAACTAAATGCTAGGCACAAATGAAGTATAGACTAATGTATAATCTTGATAGTCATACTTGCCAATTACTTTCTCAATAAAATGGGCCTTCTCAATATCCATTCTCAGTTTTGGTGATTTTAATACCAAGTATGATGTTTCTTTACTCATGGCCTTCATATCAAAATGTTCCTTAAAAAGTATCTTTTCTCTGCATAGTAGACAGGTTAGAACCATAAATAAGCAGGTTATTAACATATAAGCATCGAAAAATGCAAACCATTTAAAGTTTTGTAATTATTTGTCACTTTCATTTATTTTGAAATCATAAAATCATAAAATTTTTCATGCCATTATTTTGGTGCTTGTTTCAAACCGTAGGAAGATTCGATCAACTTAAATACCCTTTGTTCCTGACCAGCAATAAAAAAACCCTCTAGCTGTTCAACGTAGATCTACTTATCTGGATCTCCATTAAAGAATGCCATCTTTATATCCATCAGGTGTATAACCAACTTATAAATTGCCGCTACATCAATCAAAGTCCAAATGGATGTAATTTAGGTTGCAGGAGAGTATGTGTCAGAAATGTTAATATCTTCTCTTTGTTTGAAACCTTTGGCCACTGGTCTCTCTTTGTATTCATCCACAGACCTATCAGTTTCAAGTTTATTTCTCAAAATCCATTTACACATAATGGCCTTACAACCAAGAGATAAATCAACCAATTTCCATGTATTGTTGGAAATTAGAGAATCCATCTCATAATTGATGGCTCCTCTTCAAAAGTTAGAGTTCAGAAGAGCATAGGGGCTCATCTACTGTTATAGAATCGCCTGAGACGGTGTACACATAATAGTCAGGCCCAAATCATTTTTAACTCTCACTCTTTTACTTCTCTTAGGTTGTTTATCATATTGGCTTAGGGTGTCTAAAGTAGAAACACTAGATCCACTTGTAGAAGCTCCCTCACCTCTGTTCCTTAATTTAAAAGGAAATTTACTTTTAGAAAAAGTCTACATCTAATGATTCTATTAAAGTATTGTGAGTCAAGTCTAAAAATTTGTATGCCTTGGATAGAAGAGAATATCCCACAAAAGCACACTTAATAGCTCTCGTACGTAACTTGTGAATCTTAGGGTCCGGCAACCTTAGATGGGTTAGACAACCCCACCCTTCGATAGCCTAGGTTTGATTTTCTATTTCATCATAACTCATAAGGAGTAGTCTGGGCTAGTTTATGGGGTATCCTATTTAGGATATAACAAATGGTAAGCAATGCTTCTCCTAAAAGATTGGATTTTATGTCAATGCTGACTAACATTGCATTTACCTATCACATTAAGGTTTAGTTTTTTCTTTTCATTACCTCATCAGAAGTAGGTGAATATAGTGGAGTCACTTCATGGATTATCACGTGAGACTTAAGGTAGGTGTTCAAACTAGACGAACCATACTTCATTCTCTGTCACTCCTTAACCTTTTAATATTCCTATCAAATTGATTTTGAACCTCGCTGAGAAAAGTCTTAAAATTTTCAAAAGTGACACTTTTTATGATTAAAAGATATACGTAAGTGTATTTGGAAAAACATTTTCCATTTTCTAGTCAAGATTTCTTCCATTTCACAGATATGAGGTTGTATTAAATCTAGTATGCAAGAGTTGCTTTGTATTGATTTGTGAAGCTTCTTAGTTATTTTAATCATGCTACATGATTCATATTCTTCAAAGTCAGAATCATCGAGTTTAGGTAGTAATCCTAATTTGATCATACTTTTTGCATACTTGTTATTTATATGACAATGTTTAGCATGCAATGTACATCTAACATATCCCATCATAGGTTACAAGCATCTCATTCTAAGTGATCACATAGTGATCAAATTCAAATATTTGTTTAAAAGCTAGCTCTTGTTTATCAAAAAGCTTGAAACCTAGTCCTTTCTAAGGTTTGGAACATAAAGGACATTTTTGAGCATCACCACTTCTCCAAAAGTAAAATAAAGCTCAACATCACTGCTACTAACAACTTGGGCAGTGTGGGAATCACCAATTAAGATAATCTTCCTCACAAGACAGTAAGTCTCGAACCATTCTTTATTGTAGCAATTGTGCTTTGAAGCACCAGTATCCACCCACCATCCTTCTAACCCTCCTATATCATTCACTTCACTGATCATATCTACAAGGGGTCTTTAGTTACATTCACTTGTGGAGAACCACGCTAAAAGAGTCTACTATCTCATGTTAAGAGCCTAGGTTTACCATACACATAACATGCTCCACTAAGTTTGAATTGATAGTTGGAACGTTATTCCTTTTTGGGTTGATTTCATTTTTCCATCCTTATTTCCATGCCGGTCTTTCATGGGTCGATGTTTAGGCTTAAGGTGCAACTCCTTTGAGTCATCTTTCCTGTCAAGGACCCTTGCCTCTTCTTTGGTCCTCAATCAAGTAATTAAGCACTTGAGGGAAAATTCTTCGATCTTATGATCCAATGAATTATTGAATTCCTTCTATCAAGGTGGTAGCTTGTTAATTATGACAACCACTTGAAATTAGTCATCTAATTTCATTATTTTGGAAGCCATTTCATGTGCAATCATTTGAAGGTCAACCGTCTTAAATTTAAAAAACTTGGAGATAACATATTTCTTAGATTCGGCTTTTTTGGTGTTATACTTTTGTTGAAATCCTTCTCAAAGTTCTTTAATGGTGTTGAACTCTTAGCTATAGCAGTCATAGAGTTCATCACTAAGTCCATCGAGGATGTAATTGTGACACATATACTTTCTTTGATCCCATTCGGCATGTGCTTTGGTACTCTCACCTTATCTTTCTTGTCGACTTTAGGGTGTTTGGTGGTGAAGGCAATTACTACCTTCATCATATTGAGGCAGAATTATATCTTTTTCCTCCATCTCTTGAAGTGGACACCAACCAATCAAACGGTTTGTTTTGATTGCTTAATGGAGGAACAATGGTGGTGACGGCAGCAAACTCCATCGATTATTTTAATATCGGAGATTAAGTGGAATCATCTAAAATGATTGGGTTTTGCCTTTGAATCTTTAATAGAATTAATGAATTTACACACCTCAAACAAAATCTGTAATTGAGATATGAAAAAGAAACTCATAAATTAATTAGATAGCCCAAGCGTAGACCAGGTCACTCTCTTTAGATGATTCGCACTAATTGCAAGTAATCTGAAGCAACAATATTTCGACGCGTCGTGCGAGATACAAACGATATAAATGTGAACGATTCTTTGACTACTCAACAAGGAATCGAATTGAACACACTACAAATGCACACTATGCCTGCAACTCAAGAATGAAAAGAATGCTTAAGAATGTGTAAAGAATATAAAGAACTTAAGAAGAAGAGAGATAGCTCAAAGATTATAGGTTGTGTATATTTCCCTCTCATGGTTTGGCCTTTTATAGGCTTGAACATGCTTTCCCTATTAAATAGCCAAATGAATGATAACAAGTATCAACTATACATAGCAACAGGAGGGAAAACTTATTGCAGCATTATATGCACTTGGCCCAAATCACAAAGGAAACCAAGACCCCTTTAAGTTAAAATCCCACTAGAATCCAAGTCATACTCAACACTAATCTTATGAGTTTTACTTTCTTGTCTTTCTTTTTTCAACTTATAAACAATAGAAGGAAAAATAAAATGCGCTTTCTCTCCTAAACTCGGACAAAATAAAAGAAACTTTGATTATTTTCCCTCCCTTTCTTTTCTCCCCTGAAATTTAAAAACCCTCCCATCCTTTTTCTTTGCAAACTATCCAACACGGTGACAAGTGAAAAACAAAGAACAATGACTTCCACTATATACGGTAATATTGTACCTAATTATGTACATGTGCACTTCAAAATTACATCATTTTGCTAAGTGATTTTGAAAAAGAAATCTAGCTTTTATTGAAACGAAATAATTTTGAGGCGCACCTGTATGCAACTAGAAAGATTATCACGGCGTAAAGTATTTTCCCTTGTGTAAAAGTTGATAGGTCTATATATATATATATATATGGAAATGCTAGAATGAACACACCTAATGTGAATACAAAACGAATACATACCAACTCGGACCCGCTCCAAAAATTCTACCCATACAAAGTTTTTATTCAAGCACTTTTGATTCATAAGTGAAAATTAAAAATTGAACCCTTAATTCATTCTAACCACCTGTTCTGGCCCGATAAAAGAGACAAATCTGTCCTTTCTCTTATTCAAGTTGATTTCTTGAATTTTGCAACTCATTATGTGTCTAAAGAATAATTTTGTGGATACAAATAATTTCACAATAAAAATTTCAAAAGGCACATGTGACATGAATCCAATAATGGTGTTTTAATAAATGATAATATGTGCTTTTAAGAATTTGTACCTCTTAGTAATTACACAGCTAAAAGAAAATAGAAAAAAGACTTACTAGGTTCACCCCATAATAGGGTTACTTCTTGCAATCAGACGTTTCCACTATAATCTTCTCACTATATGATAGCATAAATAAGCAAGCAACAAGAAATCCTAATAAGGTTAGCGCACTGTTGCTCAGGCGCGGGCTACTCGTGGGAATAAGGCTAAGCTTCCCAAAAACTTTTTATAATCGAGGAAGAATGTACATGTTAAAAACGTGAAGTAGGAATCATTTCTAACAATAGACATTTGGTAATTGGAAAAATTGAGTAAACTAAGCCTTATTCCTATAAAAACAACGTCGTTTTGGTTAAAATATTACAATGTTTGATTCTTCTAATCAAAATAATGTAATGTTCTGATCTAAACGACTTCATTTTAGGGGCCTTTAGTTCCTAAGTTAAGAATTAAAATTTAGTTTACTCACATAACGCTTTATAATTTTGTTGTGTATCTTTGATGACCATACTACTAAAGTTCGTTCAATTGTCTAAATCCTTTAAGATGGGGACCTTATGGGATGCCTTGGAAAAAGCCCATCATTCAAGAGAGTAGAGAGAAGAGATGTGACGGTATTTACAAGTGGATCACCTCATTAAAGTCTGCTACTTCAATTACTTGGCTCTCTTGTGGCACAAGAAATCGTATCATGTTGAACTCCCCCACACTTTAAAGTTGAGAGTATATTATATTATTAATTTGAGTTACTCAAGTTGGGCCCCATCTTGTGCCTTGTTTAACTTTGAGTGAGATTATGTTAGGTATTCTGCGTAATGGAATATTGAAGAGACGCATGGAAATCGCCGCTTTGAAATTGGGTGATCCTTTGCACTCATTATTCGATGCCGAGTAATACTGCATGTACCCCTTTCATACACTCGGAAGCAGTGACATTTTTAAATTTATGTAGTTTCTTTTCAAGAGTATTTTGATCGAAAAAGATAATAAAAAAACTACACAAATTTTGACACTTAATCAATTTTTTTTTGGAAGAATGCAAATATATATTAACTTCCAAAGAGATTACAACAAAACCAGGGAATACCCCGCCAAACGAAAACGGACAACACTCTACATGCCCAAGCGAACCAAATGAGCCTAGAACAACCTGGCTAAATGGATAGCACGCAAGATTTGAAACTTAATCTTATCTACAATCAGAGCATAAGGAACACGAGCATCTTCAAAGAGGGAGACATTACGAGCCTCTCAAATGAAGTAGATAACCGCTGCAATGGCAATGCAACTAGCTTTGCCTCTGATTCCCGAGTGCCTACGGCCTTGGGAGAGCCAATGAATTTTAATGTGAGGGATGTGTGAAAAATGTACGTATAGTATTACTCTTCAATGCATAAAAACCTCCTTTGCAACAATGACAGGAAAAAAAAAAAGAAAAAGAGAAAAAGGGGCAATGCTAGGATAAAGAGAAGACATAAAAATAAAGAAACAAGTAAAAATAAATAAAATTATAGAACAAATGCAAGAAGTGTAGAGTCATTTATTTAATATAATGATGTTCATACTTTTTGTGTCTCTTCTATGGATTTTACTGTGCATCTTTTCTGTTTACGTAGCATTTTCAAAATTAAAAAGAGCTTTTCCTGTGACGTTATAAGATAAGGAAAATTTCATAGTTTTATTTATTTATTTTTGTACATCGTGGTACATGTTATAAAAATCTGCAAATAATTTACTCAATGACTTGCTATTTTCAGTAAATTTTAAAAGTTAAAAGTAGTGTCTATGAAAAATAGTTTAATGCTGGTTTTAATTCCATAAAATTATGAGGAAATATCCTAGAGATATAGACCTCATTTAGAGCTCTAAAAGTTGATTATGATGGTTAAGTAATTATTATCCAAGTATGGGCAAGTTATTAAAAGGGTAATAAGTTTGTCCTACCCACTGGCACTGTTTGACATAGGATAGTAAAATTATTGGGAATAATGGGACTATGGAATATTAAACCAATATTTTATTTTATTTTATTTTATTTTTTTTAAGGTGAGGGATCCCTTCCATTCTTTCATGAGCAATGCCAGTTGAATTCTTCACATGCCATAATACTTTTTATATCTCTCCATAGGGATTGTGGTTTATGAGATTCTCATGTATTCCCACTTTGGCTATATAAAAGAGGATGAAAAAAAAAAAGAAAAAGAAAAAGAAAGAGGAAGAGGTGTCAACTCACGCTCTCCTCACACTCTCATTCGAAGAACACAACGATATTTTTGAAAGATAAACGTTAATGACCTTCCATCTTATCCTATCATGTAATAGTCCAACATAAGATATGATTTAAAAAAAATAATCCAGCCCCAATCAAGTCTTGTGTCAAACACCATGGTAGGATTTCTCATATCCCACGGCTTCAAAATCATATCCAATGCCATTACCCAATCCCATCTGGTGCATGAATATGTTGAATGAATGATTGTTCACTCTGAAATTAAGTTCTGAAATTAAGGTTGGGAGGGTGGGGATTCGAATCACTTGAATTTGAATCCTATCTGTTCATTTCATAAAAAGGTAGAGAGAGACTTAAAGGTGAAAAAAGAAATGGTTACGATCGTCCAAATTCATAAATTCACGACCTTTCAAATTCATATCCAAGGGATCGACTGATCGGCACGTATTTCCCGAGCCGAGAATCCACTAATGGAAGGGAACTTTTTGCAACAATTAATTGTCCAAAAGTTGCGTAGCATGCAGATGAAGAAGCTGCGTGTGATGTTGCTTGCTCCACCCTCTCAACCACAGGGTATCTTTAACCAAAACAACCCTTAATCACAGCACAATTTTTTAACTTCTTTTCTGGTAAGGAGTCATGTTGAGGTCCCAATCCCACATCGGAAAGATTGAAAAATGGAATAACTCTTGGAGCCTTTAAAAGGTTCACAATCCCACATTGAAAGTGTAAACAAAGGAATGGCTCCTTGAACCTTATAAAAGGAGACCCCCTCTTCCATTTCAAATCACACCGAGAATTATCTCAATTGTAAAATCCTTTCTTCCTTGTATTATTTTCTCCATATAGTGAAGATCTGCAACAGCTCCGTGGATGTAGCCTATTTTGGGTGAACCACGTAAGTTCGGTGTCTCTCTCTTTATTTATTTTTCCTATATTTCATTTCCAACTTATTTCTGTTATCGCTTCAATTATTTATTCTTGTGGGTGTTTCCGCAACAATTGGTATCAGAGCAAGGTTTTTCCAAAGTATACTCTGTGGTTGCAGCATAGTTTGATCTTCCACATCAGAAAAGGAAAAATCCTTGGGGAGTTGTTTGCTTTATTCGGTCGAGGTTTTATTACCCAACGGTGATATCAGAGCCTGGTCTAAGGTTCTTTTGGGAGCTTGGTAGCAATTTAAGAAAATTCTGTCTAAGGAGGCTGATTCTTAAGTGGGACTGTTGTGACCCTACCAGTCTTTCCTAGGAATTTTTTCTTGTTCTGTCCAAGGAGGCTAGTTGTTTGGGCCGGGCTTTGACCCTACCAGTTTTTCCTGGGAACCTTGGAATTGTTACAAGCTTAGTGTGAAGCGATGGCCGAAGGTGAAGGATCAAGACCCGGGATCGACAAGTTTGATGGTACGGACTTCTCATACTGGAGGATGCAGATCCAAGACTACCTATACAGTAGGAAATTACATCAGCCTTTGTCGGAAAGAAACCAAAAAAAAATGGAGAAAGATGAGTGGGATACACTTGATTAACAGGTGCTGGGCGTGGGTTGACGCTGACAAAGAATGTTGCTCATAACATGGCAGAGGCAAAAACAACTGTAGAGATGATGAGCATTCTGTTGGAGATGTACGAGAAGCCGTCGGCAAACAACAAGGTACATCTTATGAAAAAGTTGTTTAACTTGAAGATGGGAGAAGGAATGTTTGTTGCCGCACATATTAATGAGTTCAACACGATTGTGACACAACTCACTTCTGTTGAAATCAAGTTTGATGATGAGATTCGTACTCTCATACTTTTGGCTTCTCTACCAAACAGTTGGGAACCCATGAGAGTAGCGGTTAGTAATTCTATTGGCAAAGAAAAATTGCAATTCAATGATGTTAGGAATCGAATTCTTTCTGAGGAAGTGCGAAGAATGGATTTGGGCGAAGGAACATCAAGTTCTGCTCTAAATGTCAAGAACAGGGGCAAAAACAACGAGAGAAATTCTAACCGAGGTCGCGGCAGATCCAAGTCGAGGAACGGCAGAGATAGATCTAGAAATGGAAGAAATTGGGAATGCTGGAATTATGGCAAGAGTGGCCACTTAAAGAAAGATTGTAGGGCACTGAAGAAGAATGAAGGCAAGCCCAACAACAACACCGCCAATGCAGCCACTACTGAGGATCATGATGCGTTACTGTTGTCAGTAGACAATTGTCTTGACTCTTGGGTGATTGACTCAGGAGCATCATTCCACACTATGAAAAATCGAGACATTCTGGAGAACTATGTTGCCGGTGATTATGGTAAGGTTTACCTAGCTGATGGCGAGCCCTTAGACATTGTTGGGATTGGTGATGTTACGCTGAAGATACCCAATGGATCTGTGTGGAAGATTCACAAGGTAAGACATGTGCCCAAACTGATGCGCAATCTAATTTCAGTAGGGCAACTCGATGATGAAAGACATCATGTGACCTTCAATTGTGGAGGTTGGAAAGTCAGTAAGGGAGCTATGGTTGTTGCACGAGGAAGTAAATCTGGAACTCTTTATATTAGTTCCAGCTGTAGGGATACCGTAGCAGTTGTAGACAATGCCACCAACACCGAGTTATGGCATCACAGGTTTGGTCACATGAGTGAGAAAGGAATGAAGGTACTCCACTTAACAGGTAAGCTACCTGACTTAAAAACTATTGATCATAGTTTTTGTGAGAGTTGCATATTTGGCAAGCAAAAGAGAGTCAGTTTTTCAAAGACAAGCAGGGAGCCAAAGACAAGAAAGTTAGAGTTAGTTCATTCAGACGTGTGGGGTCGTACAACAGAAACATCCATTAGAGGCTCGAAGTACTATGTGACCTTCATCGATGACTCAAGCAGAAAGGTATGGGTGTATTTCTCAAGCATAAATCTGACGTTTTTGATGCTTTCAAGAAATGGAGAGCTATGGTAGAGAACGAGACGGACTTAAAGGTCAAGTGTCTACAATTAGACAACAGAGGAGAATACATCAATAATGACTTGGTAAATTATTGTGCGGAGAATGGAATCAAGATGAAGAAGACGATTTGAAGGACACCACAGCAAAATGTTGTGCCTGAGAGGATGAATAGAACTCTCAACGAGCGTGCCAGAAGCATGAGATTGCATGTAGGGCTCCCAAAAACATTTTGGGTAGAGGCAATTAATGCAGCTGTTCATCTAATCAATAGGAGTCCATCCACACCATTGAACTTCAAACTACCAGAAGAAGTTTGGAGCGGGAAAAAGGTAAATCTTTCTTATCTGAAAGTATTTGGCTGTGTTTCTTATGTGCATATTGACTCTTCTGCTAGGGACAAACTAGATGCCAAGTCAAAAAGGTGTTTTTTGGTTGGCTATGGTGGATTTGAGTTTGGTTATCGATTATGGGATGAGAAAGCTCGGAAAATTATCAAGAGTAAAGATGTGATCTTCAACGAACACCTCTTGTATAAAGACAAGGACAACAACAACTCCAGGAATATAAGCAAAGATTCTGAGATGATTCCACTTAGAGATCTTCCAAGTGGGAGTCCTGAGAGAGAAGAACAGGAGAACGCAGTTCCAAGTGGGAGTCCTGAAAGAGAAGAATAAGAGAACGTCATCCCAGAAGAAATCCAAAGCACCCCTACTATTGTCAGGAGGTCTAGCAGGGTCACTAGACCGCCACAGAGGTACTCTCCTTCCTTACACTATATCCTTTTGACTGATAGAGATGAGCCAGAGAGCTATGATGAAGCCATACAGGCTAAGGAGTTGGACAAGTGGGAGTTAGCCATGAGAGAAGAGATGAAATCCTTGATGTCTAATTAGTAGAATTGCCTAAAGGCAAGAAAGTCTTGCATAACAAATGGGTGTATCGTATAAAAGACGAATATGACAACAGCAAACGATACAAAGGAAGGTTGGTAGTAAAAGGATTTCAGCAAAAGGAGGGCATTGACTACAATGAGATTTTCTCCCCAGTGGTGAAGATGACGACAATCTGGATGGTACTCGCATTAGTGGCTCAGGAAGACCTGTTATTAGAGCAATTAGATGTAAAGATGGCCTTTTTTCCTAGTAATTTGGAGGAAGAGATTTGCATGAAACAACCACAAGGTTTTGAAGTACAAGGTAAGGAGAATATGATGTGCAAACTTCAAAGGAGCCTATACGGTCTTAAACAGGCACCAAGACAATGGTACAAGAAGTTTGACAGTTTCATAGGTAGCAATGGTTTCTCAAGGTGTCAAGCAGATCAGTGCTGTTATATCAAGAGGCGAGGTAACTCATATATCATTTTACTTCTATATGTTGATGATATGTTGATAGCAGGTGGATGCAAATGGGAGATCAATAAGCTCAAGAGGGAGTTGTCTGAAAATTTTTCCATGAAGGATTTGGGTGCTGCAAAACAAATCCTTGGAATGAGGATCATCAGGGATAGTGATGGACTAAAGTTATCACAGGAGGACTATGTGAACAAAGTGTTGAACAGGTTCAACATGGGAAATGCTAAGTCAGTAAACACTCCTTTGGGAAGTCACTTCAAGTTGTCAAAGGAGCAATCACCCACCTTAGAGCAGGAACGAGATCATATGGCTAAGGTACCTTATGCTTCAGGAATAGGTAGCTTAATGTATGCCATGGTATGTACCAGACCGGACATTACATACGCAGTGGGAGTAGTAAGCAGGTACATGAGCAATCCAAGGCAAACAGCATTAGGAGGCAGTGAAGTGGATTCTCAGGTATTTGAGAGGCACTGCAGGTCTAGCTTTAAGTTTCGAAAAGTCTGACTTGAAATTGCAGGGCTATGTGGATGCTGACATGACAGGAGATCTTAATGGAAGAAGGAGTACCACTGGGTACCTTTACACAATAGGTGGGACGGCAGTCAGTTAGATTTCAAAGCTACAAAAGATAGTTGCACTCTCTACAACTGAAGCAGAATATATGGCAGTGATAGAAGCAAGCAATGAGATGATTTGGTTAAGGTCATTTTTGGAAGAACTTGGTCACTCGCAAGAAGAGAGTGTTATATAGTGATAGCCAAAGCGCTATTCACTTAGCTAAAAATCCAGTATTTCATGCCAGGACAAAGCATATACAGGTGCGTTACCATTTTATCAGGTCAGCACTGGAAGATGCAGTGTTATCTCTACGGAAGATTCTTGGGAGCAAGAATCCAGTCGACATGTTGGCAAAGGTGGTGACCATTGATAAACTGAAGCTGTGTACTGCTTCAGTTGGCCTTCAAGCATGAAAGAAGGTGACGAGCTACTGCATTGACCAAGTGTGAAGATATAATTAAAATTAATCTTCAAGTGGGAGAATGTTGAGGTCCCAATCCCACATCGGAAAGATTGAAGAATGGAATGACTCTTGGAGCCTTTAAAAGGTTCACAATCCCACATCGAAAGTGTAAACAAAGGAATGGCTCCTTGAACCTTATAAAAGGAGACCCCCTCTTCCATTTCAAACCACACCGAGAATTATCTCACTTGTAAAATCCTTTCTCCCTTGTATTATTTTCTCCATATAGTGAAGATCTACAGCAGCTCTGTGGACGTAGCCTATTTTGGGTGAACCACGTAAGTTCGGTGTCTCTCTTTTTGTTTATTTTTCCTACATTTCATTTTCAACTTATTTCTGTTATCGCTTCAATTATTTATTCTTGTGGGTATTTCCGCAACAAGTCAGTTCCTTCTTTACTGGGAAAATTCTGATTATCCTGACACAAGCAACAGAACAAAGGTGTACGCATGGCCTCGCGAGAGAAAGATAGAAAGAGTACAGAGACGGGGTGGATATTCCAGAGATTAATCCCAGCATCGAACAAAAAGAGTTGATGATGAGTGGATTCTACTTGTCTCCAGCATTTTACTGACAAAGACAAGAAGTATTCTGACCGAATACAATTCCCCCACAATGGAAATATTGCAGAGGTGTTAGGAGAGGAACTAGGGTGTCTCCAGTTTTGGGATACAGTACCCGGCGCAGCTTTATAATTTTTTTACTTTTGATAAATTTTTAAATAATTTTAACCGCAAAGATGGAAATAAAACACAAAAATTCATAAGGGTGTCAATTTTCATGAGATTTGGAAATACATAACCCATTCATCCTAAGCATTGAAAGTTCAGCATAATTTTTAGAAGTCATTTTTTTCAATGTCTAGGGTGAATGGGTAATGTATTTCCAAATCTCATGAAAATTGACATGCTTGTGTACTTTTGTATGTTATTTTCATCTGTATGATTCAAATTATTTAAAATTTTATCAAGAATAAAAAATTACAAAACTGCACAGGGGACTGCACCTTAAAACTGCTGACACCCCAAATCCATTGGGAGAGCGATTATTTTCTATCAGTCAACCCTTAGAATCTTGAAATATATAAAATACCCTTATTTTCTTTTAATCATTCCAACATTCCCTCAAAACCAACTGAATAAAATTGTAAATCTTGAAATATACAAAATACCCATATTTTCTTTTAATCATTCCAACATTCCCTCAAAACCAACTGAATAAAATTGTAAATCAAATATTTTGTAGTCATGAAAGTTGTTCCCTCAACTACTCGCTCTCCACTTTTTTCTCTACTCCTTCTATTTTGATCTTTTTTAATATATACCTTTTTTTTTTTTTCAGCTTTCTTATTTAATCTTCTATATTTAAATAAATTTATATAAAACTATTAATAAAAAAAAGGTCATTGAACACGTGCTTCACAGGTGCGATAAGACTAGTTATTAGAGAAAGGGAAACATCTGTTAGGGAAAATGAGAGAGGAGGAGGAGCTGCATGCTCTTGCCAAATTTCAATTGTCTATCCTCCTCTGCATGCTTAGTGTTGGGAATGGAGAGTAGTAAACGAGCTGAGGCAAGCCTACGTGCAAACTTGATTTAACAAATTTCATAGAGACGCAAGCCCAAGCCAAGGTGTTCAAGTTTGGTTCGATCTATTTGAGAAAAATTTGACAAGTGTATACGAACAGATTGAGAACACGACGGTGGCTCACAAGCTTGTGTTAGCGAACACGTTCATGGGCCCATTTTAATAAGCTCGACAATAATTCAAGAACAAGCTTAGCAATTAAACACATGTAAAAGATATACATATATATAATTCAAAAAGAAAAAATGGAAGACATGGGTGTCCTTGTCTTAAAAGAAAAATAGATGAATATCACGTATATACTTGTGAATTTGTTCGTGAACAATGTTCTTGAGTACAAGTAGCAATTGGGTGAGTCGAGTGAGTTATAGGCTAGTCAAACATGGGTCACAAGTTGAAATTATATTACTGGTTGGGTCGGCCTGGTTGATGGGCCAAGGATTCACCTTCCACTTCTTTTAGTATATTCATAAATCAATCAATATTTTAAAATATATATATAATTTCATACCCAGGAAAATATTTGAATCTTTAATATTAATGACAATTAGACAGGCTGGATTAATTACGAACGGATCTACATGGGTTATCGGTTAACATAAAAAGACCAAAATCAGGTCTAAATTATATTGCGAATCAAGTCGAGTTATAGTATAAGCAAGTCGCCGGGTCATGGTTTGAGGTTGCCACCTCTATTCGTGAACATAAAACAAGCCAAGCTTTAACAAATGAACGGATCAATTTTTGATTCTTTAGATCATGCACGGAATGGAGTATGAGTAGTGGAGGAAGGGAGAGGCTTCATATGTGGCTGTGACAAAATGATCTCCCTCCATTCCCCTAATACTGAAAGAAACACGGATCAACATTATGTTTCTACACACTCACACACACACACACACACACATATATATATATATGAAGACCATTTATACATTTCGAAGGACCAATTAAATAGGCAAGACATCAGTGTATAAATAAGGCCAGGGCTATAAAATTCACAAGAATGAAGTCTATCAGTCTACTGTTTGAGCATAGAGAATTGATATTCCCATCACCCTTAACTTTGGAACAAGAATGTGTACAAGAATTCTAACTAGCTATCTGGCGGCTTTCGGTTCCAAGCGCCGGACCCAGCTTTCCGTTCCACTTGCCGTCTCTTGTTCTTAGGAAAATGAAGCTCTGAGGTTAAACATGACTTTAGAGTTGGCAGTTGCTGAGGCATGACTTCGCTCGCCAATGCGTCAGGTTTTTCTGCCGAAGCAAGTGTGGTGCTCTCTTCTTGGTCGGTCGTCCCCGGCTCCTGGTTTTTATCTATGGTTAGATTGCTCATGTTTCCAAAATTATGCCTCCCCCCTTCAGCAGGTTCATCATGTCTGAAGACATTATCCAGTATCTGCAATCATTGGTATCAAACAATCGATATAATACACAAAAAATCATCTATTGGTAAGAGAATCTATTTGTATGCATATCATATTTACCAAAAAGTTGGCAATCCTTAAAATCAGTCCTTGCATCAATTGTATCAGGGAGATTCTGAGTACAAAGATAGCAAAATCCATATTTATCAAAGTGCAAAAAAGAGAGACAGCTTAAGTAAATCCAGTAGGTATAATCAATGTGCGATTCAACACTCCCCCTTACATGCAATTTGAACCAACGTGGACCTTGCATGTTAATATACAATGGGGAAAACAGGATTAAATGGATCGGTTCATAATCAAGCATGCAGTGGTACCATGTCAAATTTTTACTCCCAGAACGAGTTGGACATCAAGTAGCTAGGCTTCAATTTAATTTCACGATGGGGGATTTCAGTTCTCCAGAAAGGCCCAGATACAAATACATAACCTTAATATTTTAGGATAAGATATCAGCGAGGTCTCAGAATATGAAAAATGTTGTTCTTTCCCTTGAATTGTACAACTGCATATTGGACAGGATCATTGGAACCACATCACGTTGACATCTGACAGTTGGCTACTTTTTGATCATTTGGTGTGCATGCATCATATGACATATGGCACTTAATTTGCACCTAATCTTGTAACAAAAAACATTATACAGAACAAGTATGGGTCGACAAAACAGATGGATGCAGTCAAGGAACCCATGAAAAAATCATTATGACGATTTTACAACTTTAGAGACATCATCCTAACATTATTTAGAATTTCAGGAATATTCATAATTCAGGAATTGTCCTCATTAAGTACAACTTTATTAGAAGGTACAGTTATTCATAACAAAAGAAGCGATGCACGCTTAATGGGGGAAAAGTTTCATATAATTTGAGTATGGAAAGACTGTTTCATTCAATACATTTTTCCAATACACAAAACAAAACTTAAAAGCATCTTGCAAGTTCACAAAACAACATTTAAGACAAGCATTGCAATTATTAGCATGTAAGAAGACTAATGAATGAGTTGAGTTGAAAAGGCTTACATCTTCACATGAATCTCCAATCTGTGGCTGATGCAGGGTGACATCAACGGCAGATAACAGTCCCATTGTACTCTCAATTATATCAGGCGCATTAAAAACCTCTCCATAGCTTGAAACTGCACTTTCGGGCATAAATGGGTCGCCAATATCACACTCTGACATAGCTTGAGAGCATATGGCTGCAA
Source organism: Santalum album (assembly GCA_034195605.1). NCBI lineage: Eukaryota > Viridiplantae > Streptophyta > Magnoliopsida > Santalales > Santalaceae > Santalum > Santalum album. The sequence continues at coordinate 6,401,173 of CM067262.1, forward strand.
CTGATATCGCATCCCTATTGCCAGCAGAAAATGTAGGGCTATGAGCAGAGCTGGTCTGTGGATCACATGGAGCAAGAAGACTCAAGTTTTCTGAGGAGGAAAACATTCCTATATTTTTTGACATCACCATTTCAAGCTGATCCTTCAGCTTCTGGACACGGGAATGTACTATTTCAATCTTCGAAAGAATCATCTCTAAGGAGTTATCAGTGTCTCTGAACTCAAAAATTGACTGATCATCACTGATGCCAAACTTTGCATTGACGTTGGCATTCTGCTCAGTAACCACTGCCACAAAAGGTCAAGATAAGAGGACTTTTCAGAATTAACATTTAAACATGTATTCAACTTTTAAATGCACTCCAGGATGCTTAAAACAAGACTAGTCAGCATCAGGTCTCCCCAGTCAGGTCTCACAAAGAATTTGGTAAGGGTGCATTGGTCTCAGACGATGACATTGCCAACCATAAAAATACTTTAAGGAGTCAGCTTGGTTTCTCTTTTCTGATGTCAGTTTAGTTTTGGATTTCAGCCCTAGCTATTTGTGATTCAATGTTTCCGCCAGTTTATGTTTTCGTTTTGGGTTCTGCTTTCTTGTGGTGTTTGCTCAGATCCTCCTTGGGCCTTCAGTAATGCCTCTTATAAGAAAACTAGAAATGTTCCCTAAATTTGATAATGCTGCATATCTCAATAGGACAGCAAAGCTGGAAACGTGAAATCAAATCCCGTCTTCTTAAGTAAGAGGATGAAGCAAGCAATCCACAACACACTCAACTTGTTCATGCAAAGGATAACACATGGCATCATTTCTTTTTGGATCGATAAAAATACACAAACCAAAGCTAGCAGTAACAAGGATTTGAACCCTTGACCTTGCCCAACACCAATGCTTTAATATGCATTGGCGGAGTAAATACTAGATACTTAAATGTTTTTTTTTTTTTGGGTAAATTAAACTATATTAATCACCAAAAGGAACAATTACAAGCTTGCCAGACAAACAAGCCACAAAAACACCAATACAGCCAGAGAGGCAACAAAACAAATATACACAGACACAAAATGTTGCAATTAAGGTATCCCATAAAATCATAATAGGTTTTAAATTTGAGAAAATAAATGCAATATTGAAATGCTTTCAAAACAGAAATCAGCTCTTACACTTTAAGCAACCATAAAACTAATATTAACTTCACAAGTAACTGCTGATAACATTCCAATTTCAATTTGACATTGCGATGTTAGTGTGATGATTATTATGGCAAGGTGGATTAGTCCTCATATACAAGCAACATGTTTTACTAATGATTCTCCTAAAATTTGGGTTCTAAATGATGTGGAAAACTACAGTATTACCTGCACTCTTTACAAAGCCTCCATGGGATGTTTCCTGATCAAGATTCTAGAGGCACTAAGTTAGTTTTAGCAATTTCATTTTATTTTAAATTTTTTTACCATATTTTCTTTAATATTATTCAGGATAAGCATTTACGAGAATTCCATACTTTTAGCACATGGGCTGAACTTTCTGCTCATAGGTTATCCCTTTTATTTTTAATAATAGAAGAACTCTATAAGGTAAAAGGAAAAATATAAATGAGGGAGAACGAGATATCCACTTGGAAAAACAGCAAAAAGAAATGCAAGAAAGTAGGGGGAAATGACATCAAGCTATAAACACCCAACAAGACACATTTGAACTTAAATCAAACTTGATACGATATTTTTGGCCTATTGCCATCAGACCAAAAGGATGGTGAGAATTCAACAAGGCCCTTACAGACATAGGACTAAGATCTACTTCAATCCTCGAATTCTAAAGCGTTTGTGACCAGTCTCCAAATTTTGAGATCCGCTTGTAACTTGTATCCGCATATAATAGTAACTTTGACAAAATTCAAATTCAACGCAGAAAAATTGTAGCATGAAAAATTCATTTACAGAGTATCATAAATCGAGGGTATAGTTTACAGCACAATACCCAGTTCAGATGCCATGACAACCAAATGAAACTTATTCTGCATAGCATGAAATCATTCCTGAACATGTTCACCACGAGGTGCAAAATTTGCAGTACCACTTAAGCAAGAAGGAAACCTTCAGCATGAAGATGACATATGTTCCACGAGGAAGATTAGTAATCATGAGGACTCAGAAATACAATAGTGCGAACCTCAGCTAACTTGTTAGCTATCTTCATTCCGTTACAATTATAACTGTGAATGAGTAATATTATCTTCTAACCTCGCCCCAGTTTTCAAAAGCAATAAATAAATAGCAGAAATAATCCTAACATATCTTAAATAGTAAGTTATCAGCTTTAGCGACTGAAAATTGAAGAAATGTTCTAATGGGTTCTCTTGCAGACCAGACCACATGATATGGCACGCTTGCAGCAAAAAATTAGTGCAACAGATTTACCTGGGTTTCCAAAGTCATCTGCTATGGAAGTGCAATCTGGATCAGATTTCTTCTTTTCTGAAATGGATTATACAACACGATGCACATGAGTGACCGGGAAGGGGGTGAGGGAGGAAAAGGAACCAAAACTGTGACAGAAGAAAAAGGAGCTCGTACCAAGATAGGAGAAAATATTATGATTCAACATATATGATGTTAGATCAGTTATATCTTCAACTCTTTTTCTTTTCCTCCTCTTCATGGCCTTATTCTTGTAATGTTCATTTGAAAAAGGCAATGACTTTGAACCACCGCCTTCTAACAAATATTGATCTGTATTGAAGTTTTTTCTCTGATCATATGCTGCAAGCTCCGTGGTATATTTTAATGCCTGGGATTCAACTTCCTTGATTTTCAGTTCCATCCATTTGCACCGCCACATCAGAGGGCGAATAAAGTTCCTCCAGTGATTCGTCAGTTTCTTCTTCCTAAAATTTGATACCACACAAAGTTGGGATGTATAAAACTAGCTAGGAAACAGGTGTACATTAAGAACCTCAAAAAAGAAAATTGTATATAATAGTGTCAATGCTCGAGGATTTGGTTCAATTATTTTGTTAAAGCAGTGCCTACAGGTCTCTGTGGGATGTGGAGTATCCTCTTCCATGTGTATAAACTTTAGATAAATTCTTTCTTCCCATCATGTTAACTTTATATAAGTTCCTGGACCCACAACCAGAATAGGCAAGTGATTATCTAACAGCCTATCAAAGCTCTAGTTCCTTGGGGCCCTGAACTAAATCCACTATGATTGTTTTACTGACCCTAGTCTCTAGCAATTTAACCTCAGTTGGTTCATCTCCCCACAAGCAAGATATGGGAGTGGAGTATAACTTGTTTCTGCAAAGTATTGAATAACCTGATAGAAAGGCCACAGTTGTGAAATGTGGAAACAGTATATTTACAAAGGGAACTGCCATGTACAATAAACTGTCGTCCCCCGACCCTCACAAAGCAATGAGCCTTGAGGTCCATCCTTGTTGGATAACTTGATATACATTGTTGATCCACAACCTAACAGATTATTCTTTCCAAATTTTTTTACAATGTTAAGCCTCATAACTTCATGAACCAACCTGATTCAAATTTCCTTACCCTATTTACCTAGGATTAGATATTTGACTTTAAAAAATCCAAAAAGAAAAAGAAACTGCGATATATCTACCTCAGCCCTGTGTCATGTTAGCCAGGTTTCAAGCTATTAAGAATAACATATATTTCCACTAACAACTGAAGTTTTGCATACTGTGTATTAAAAGACAAGAGATCTAAATATGTTCCTATGAACCTACCTCATTTGAAACATGGTGTTGAACACATCAAATGGAGGTGCCCAATCGTTATCTAAACAAAATTCCGACTCCACTTCAACTTCACTCAATCCGGAATAATTCCCAGCTCCAGAAACTGTACCACCAAATGAACTAGAATATTCAGTTTCATCTGGATCCTCGACTTTGACCGACTTGCTATCGCTACCCGTTGTCTGCTCAACCACATCAATCTCGGTATCCTTAGGGCTATCTGGAGCCTTAGTATGTTCATTCAATAGAGCTTCCATTTCAAACATAGTATCCTCAAAGTTACTTGTGCACCTCAAAGCATTCTGATTTGGGTTGGTCGAGATCCTAGTATCTTTCCTGGGTACAGCTTTTGTATTAGAGGACGCCTTAGTTGTAGGATCAACATCACTGGATGTCTGAGCAGGGGCCATTTTGTGGTCCTTATCCAGCTCAACTTACTCTGGCAGTGAGCTGAGCTATACTAGATTTCTTCCCTTAGTTTCCCTGAGTCCAGAAGCAAGCAACAGTTGTTAGCGAATTCTAACTTCATGAAATAGTGAAGTCAACAAATCTTCACAAGTTTAAAAATCAGTGAGGAGTACATTGACAAACACCATAATTATGAATTGATGGCGAAGAAGAATAATTATGCATAACTTGTGATTAAAATCAACATGTTTTAACCCATAATATGGATATAAGGGGAAGACAAAAGCTGATCCTAGGCTTATGTAAATTTGAAACAGAACAACAGATTATGCAAGATCCACAAATATGAATAGGTTAACGAAATGGAAACACACATATGTGCAAACAAACATAACCAATTCAACCATAGAAATTACTATAACTTCAAGGGATAAGACAACATCATCAGCCCTATAATACTATCGATTGGGATCTGCACCATGACTCGAACTATGCAGGATCAAAATTTCCCCCCTTTTTTTCTGGATAATGGAAAATTTGAGCAGCTACCTCAGGGTCCAATCAACCCCCACTAGCCACTTGAACCAAGTAAATCAAAGAAGGGTGGGCCAAATAATCAAACACAAGATGGGCATCAGGAATTGAACACAGGGTCTCCTAGAAAATATGGATCACCACATAACTTTTATCTCTAGAATTATCTTAGTCATATAATTTGGGACACCTAAACGAGGTCATGATTATGGGCAATCCTGACAAAATCTCTTTTGCAATATAATTTTGAACACAATCGAAATGATTCCTGCTAAATGCAAACAACAGTTATCCATAAATCATTCTGTAAAATCTGAAAAATTAATCAACAGAAACTGATGGTGTCCAGTGTAAGTAAAGTAGGTCGAAATTCAGGAGCCAATTAAGTCAATTAAAACAAAAGCACGGAACCTGATTGAAATGCAGATCAAGAAACTAGGAGGATGTACGTATCATACAGCCAACAAAGAAGCACATAGCAGAAGGAAACAAGCTGGAAAAGAAATAATGTTAGAAGGAAAACGCAGAAACTAATGAAGAGGAAGGACTGGAACATAGTACCTTCACTGAGTGAGCTGAACCGAGAACAGATAAGCCAAAATTGAGAGAGAATGAGCGTTCTATAGGGGGAGAGAGAGAGAGAGAGAGAGAGAGAGAGAGAGAGAGGTGACGTTGGCGGCGCGAACGACTCCTGCAAAGTAATAAGCCTTACGTTGCCCTTTTTCTATATATATATATATATATATATATATAAACCTAATGTAAAAACTGTTACTATTTTTCTCATTTTGTTGGAAGAAAAAGGGTTAGGGATTTGATGAATCTAAAATGATATAATTTTGTTAAAAATAATATCCTTATTTTGAGTGAATAATAATAATTTTTAACAAAATTTTATCTTTTAGGATGGGCTCATGCAATTTTCATGGGTCAGCGTTCATATTCTTTATTTTCTTTTCTTAATCCCTCGGTTCGTTTGAATATTAGATTAAATATTCATACAATTTATTGAAATTTTCTAACACAAGTTTAAAACCTTCTGAAAAATGTGGATTTTTTTTTTTTTTGGATCGGGTGTATAAAGCATGAACATACAAAACTCCAATATTATTTACACTTTTTTTTATATTTTTAAATTGTTTATATACTAGTAATTACTTATAATCTGTTACTAGTTTTCTCATTTTGTTGGGAGAAAAAGGGCGAAGGGTCAGTGAGTCGTGTCTAAAACAAAATAATTTTATTAAAAATGGTATCCTAATTTTAAGTGAATAATGATAATTTTTAATAAAATTACATCTTTCAGGACAGATTCATGCAACTTCTCATGGGTCCGATTTCATATTCTTTGTTTTAATGATTTTTAAAAAAAAATTAAAAGCCTATGCGAAAATATGGATTTTTTTTTGATTGGGTACATAAGCACGTACATACAAATTCCAGTATTATTTACTCCTTTTTAAAATTTTTAAATTTTACTTTAACACGCATATTATTTTGTACTGCCTGCAAGTGTCAAGCCCTTGCTTCAAAATATAAATCGTATTTAGGAGGGTCAAATTCTAAAAAAAATGTAAACCCACTTTCGGGTTTCATATAGCCTATTTCAAGCCTATCAATGGGTTAGGTGTAGACTCAAATCTAACTTGTCCCAAACCCATTTAACTGGGTTGAGTGCATTATATATGAATCTAGATTTGGGCCCAAACCCAGACCCATTTATAGACCGTACAAGGGTGAGGCGAAATTCATACCTAACTCTAGACCCATTTAGATAAAAAATAAAAAATAAATTAAAAAAAAAACCTATACCATGCAATCACCATTTTCTTTTGTTTATGGTTAAAAAGACATATAATAACAACTTCTGTACATGAGCGAAAGGAGTTATTTGAATCATTTATGTTTATATTTTCTTTCTCATTTTGCTTGTTTAATAATGAAGATTTTTTTAATTAATAGAAAACTTAATCCTTCATTTGCAGTTATTACCCTATTCCTCATTTTTAACACTTTTGTGATTTTTAATTATACCAACTTGACTTAATAAAAATATAATGATAGAATTCATCTAATTTAATATAAGATACAAAGTTAACTGGAGCATAATTTTATTTATATTATGGTTTTTATCTAATATTATGGTATTCTATCCATTGATATATTGTTTGGAAAATTCCAGAACAGGTGTGTTGGGCACACTTCCACAACATAAGCTATAGAAAAAGAAAATGGAATAAAGATTGAAAAAATAGTAAAATAAAATTTCAGTTTCGTAAACGAGTCTAAGTCAAACCCGTTTACCTAATGGTTTTAGCAGGTTTGAGTTTGGTTTCAATTTTTGCTGATTAAACCGATCGCATCTAGACCCAGGGAAAAATTGATGAGTCAAGAACGGGTCAAGATAAATCCGACCCAAACCCAACCCATTGATAGCCAGGGCCGCGGCTTAAGGTGCACAATGTCGTCTCCCATGTGCCAAGGCAACTAGCTAGAGCTACTCAATGAGTTTCGATGGTGCCTTTTCGATGTGTGTGTCAACACCACTCGCCACGCACACCAAGTGGGAGTGTGTCTCGAGTGTCAGGCGGCTGTTTGGGCGGTAACCCGGGGCAGACAGTGCCATAGGCCACCTTCCATGGCACCATAGGGCTGTACAGTCAACCTCATTAATGCCTTCAACATATGATGTATCACAAGCTGATGCAAAGCCAGGAAGGCCAAGGCTTGTGCACACGGTGCCATAGTCACTAACCTTGGCATCGTGGGGCTCCTTAAAGCTGTGTTGTTTCCTTCAATGTATGGTGCGTCACAAGCTGTTACGTGGTCCGGAGGCCTAAACATGTGCGCACGGTGCCATGGCCAATGTTCCATGGTGTCGTGGGGCTGTGCAGTGAATCCCATTGATGCCCGAGACATATGTGCATCACAAGCTGGCGTAAAAGTCAAGTAAGCTAAGGTTTGTGCGCACGGTGTCATGGTCACAGGTCATGGCACCCTGGGGCTTCTTGAAGCTCCTTGTTTCTGCCTTCTATCGATGGTGCATCTCGAGGTCCCGCGTGACCCGTAGGCCGGGGCTTTTGCACATTATGCCATAGCCTGTGTTGTATGGTGGCATGGGGCTGTACAATGAACCACGTTGATGCTTGAGACATATGGTGAATCTCAAGCCATGGCAAGGTGGGAAGGCTAGGGCTCGTGCGCACCATGCCGTGGCCATGGATCATGACACCCTAGGGCTCTTCAAAGCTACTTGTTGTTGCCTTCAATCCATAGTGCATTGCAAGCTACCACAAACTTGGGAAAGCCAGGGCTTGTGTGCGCGATTCCATCGTTAAGTACCATGGCACCCTAACGCTCCTCGAAGCTCCTCATTATTACCTTCAAGCTGTGGTGCGTCTTAAGGTGTTGCATGGTAAGGAGGCCTAGGTTTTGTGTGCATGGTGTCAGAAACTATGCACTTTAGCTTATGCCTCGAGTGAATTTGTGCTGTGGTATGCTCATAAGTTATTGTTTGGCCTTCGTGCCCACATTGTGTTTATTCTCGCACAAAGCATTCCTGGCTAGTAGTTCCATTACATATGAGTTGGTGCCAGTCTACTGTGAGTTGGATGTTAGGTTGCATGGTGCAACTTGTTTGTGCCTTTGAACCTCCTCGATGTATTGTAATGCTATAGCATTTTCCAACATCAATTTGTTAGTAGGATCGAGGATTGCATTACAACATGAGAATAGATAGGAGCCTCGATATTAGGTGATGCTTCTTGCAAAGATAGACATGACAAGTTGTTCAATGGGCTTAAAGTTTAGCACTTGTTTGTAGTTAGCCATTGTGCACTCAGGGATGGATTGAACTAGGCATGGGGGGTGGATTCTAACTCCTAAGCATGTTTTGGGGCCTTCTTGCACCCAACATCCCCAATTGTTCAACATATTTTTCAAGTTGTCACGAATAATTGTTGCACCAAGTTACCTTGAGACGCTTATAATGCAACGAAAGTGATGGTTTGGGTGGGTTATCGGCATAGTGGTAGGTTGTTGGGCACATTTATATGTCAAAGGAAATCAATGCAAAGAGCATACTCCTGCAACACATCATTGATGTGCTTTAACAGGATACACTCTATAAAACCACCAGCCACCCCGACCTAATTCATGATGAGCCCACCAACTTCCTGGCAATTCCTGCTTCTTGATAGCACAGGAAAGAGAGAAAACCAGTAATCCAGCATCTAGACGCGGCGTTCAGAAGTGAATGAATTTGAAGGAAGAAGTAAGGAAATGAGACGACTCTTTCTTGAACTATATCTCTCGACAACAAATATCTCGGCTCTCATATCGATGAAAAATGCAGCAAAATGTGATACTTCGTGTGATGGCATCTCCCTGATGGCAGTGAGTAGGGCATACTGTCATGGCTTGCTTCAGCAATTATGCGCTCCGGGCATCGGCCTGTGAACTCTCTGTTCGATCCGTCTTGAAACACAAACCAATGAGTCTAACATGTGTGTGAGTCAATGAGTAAGTGAATCTGCGAGGTGTAAGGAAGCTGGCTTTGTGGGACCACCTAGTAGGTTTCACTGCTAACCAACATTGATCCTTTGAAAGGGGTTTGAGTGTGAGCATGCCAATCGGGACCCAAAAGATGGTGAACTATACCTGAGCGGGGTGAAGCTAGAGGAAACTCTAGTAGATTCCCATAGCAATACTGACGTAAAAATCGTTCGTCTGACTTGGGTATAGCAATGAAAGACTAATCAAAACATCTAGTAACTAGTTCCCTCTAAAGTTTCCCTCAAAATAGTTGGAGCTCAAGCGCAAAGTTTTATTGGGTAAAGCCAATTATTAGAGGTATTAAAGGGCATAATGCCCTCAACCTGTTCTAAAACTTTGAATAAATAAGACAACGTGGCTGCTTTGTTAAGCTGCGCCACAGAATCATGAGCTCTAAGTGCGTGCCAACCTAAACCCCGCAAAGGGTGTTGGTTGATTAGGACAATGAGACAATGGTAATGGAAGTCGAAATCCACTGAAAAGTGTGTAATAACTCACCTCTTGAGTCAACTAGCCCTGAAAATGTATGGCACTATAGCACGTGACCTATACAGGATCGTTATGGTGATTGCCAAGCTTTGATGAGTAGGAATTCGAGCTGGTCATTGTAAAACCTAGGGTATGAGCCTTAGTAGAGCAACCATCAATGCGGATCTTAGTGGTAATAGCAAATATTCAAATGAAAACTTTGAAGACCAAAGAGGGGAAAAGTATCATATGAATATCACTTGTACATAGGTTAGTCAATCCTAACAAACAAGGGAAGTCTATCTAATAACGTGAACCGCACGAGCTTCAAAAGGGAATCAGGTTAAAATTTCTGAATTGGGATGTGGCAACTGATGGCAACATTAAGGAGTCTAAAGACATGTTTTAAGAAGAGTTATATTTTCTGTTTAATAACCTGCCTACCCTAGAAATAGTTTAGTCGGAAGTATGGTTTAGCGACTGGAATAGTACCACACATCATGTAGTGGCTGGTGCGCCCTAGGCGGTCTTTGAAAATCTAGAGGACTGAGTGTCTCCCACTCACGATCGCACTCATAACCCCCTCATGCGATGTGATTTTTGCCTAGTGCTTTGAATGTCAAAGTGAAGAAATTCAACGGAGCACTGGTAAATGACTGGAGTAACTATGACTCTCTTAAGGTAGCCAAAAGCCTCATCATCTAATGACTCGCATAAATGGATTAATAAGATTTCTACTGTCCTTGTTTACAATCCAACAAAGCTATGGTCAAGGGAACTTAGTAGAATTAGCAGGGAAAAAAGACTCTGCTAGGCTTTACTTTAGTTCGACTTCATGAATTACTTTAGAGGTGCAGGAGAAGTGGGAGTTGGAGACAATAGAAGTGAGATACCCTTACTTTTAACATTATTTTACTTATTTTGTGAAATGAAAGTGGGGTTCTCAACTGCTCTTTTCAGAACTAAGGCGTGCTCCTACGCTTCAATCAAGGCAGAAGACATTGTCGTGTGGAGACTGTGGTTGAGCCAGCACATCTGTTAGAAGATAATATAGGTGTCTTATGATGAGCCTAAAGAGAACATAAATATCGTGTCGGAGAAAAGGGTAAAAGCACATTTGATGCTGATTTTTAGTACAAACATAAACCATGAAAGAGTGCCCCATCGATTCTTTAAACCTTCGGAATTTGAAGTTAGAGGTGTCAAAGAAGTTACCACGGGAATAACTGGCTTGTGGTAGCCAAACGTTCATAGCGATGTCATTTTTTGACCATTCAATATTAGCTCTTCTTCTCATTGTGAAACAAAATTTACTAAGTGTTGATTATTCACCACTAATGGGGAATGTGAGCTGGGTTTAGATTGTCGCAGGACAGGTTAGTTTTTCCCTACTGATGACAGTGTTGCAATAGCAATCCAACCTAGTATGGAAGGAAACATTTATTAGTATAATTGGTCATCGTGCTTGGTTAAAAAGCTAGTGGCTTAAAGTTATCGTGCCCTAGATTATGACTAAACACCTCTAACTCAAAATTTGGGCTAGTAGCGACACATGTGCTCGCCATTCACTTGCCAACCCTCAGTGGGGCCTCAAAGCCCCAAAAGGCACATGTTCTCCTTGTTTTCTCTCGACTTTGTTCTCTTTTTCGTTTCTTCTACCTTCTATAACTTTTAAACACTTGAGCTAACACATATATACTAACTTAACTTATACTGACTTATAACATAATATAATATATTGCGTATATATTTGTCTCCTAACTTAATTATTAAGGAACTAGTTACCTTATCTCTTTTTACACATATATATACACAAACACACGCATTATTTTAATAGATAAGTTAATAGTTAACATAATATAATATAATGTAAATATGTGACAACTAATATGTCATATACATATTCTCACTTATTCCATCTCAATTCCACTTTTTACCATATTTCCCATCCTTCGATTATTTTGAGTTTCCAATTAAATCCTTTTATTATTCTAATCCTTGATTCACCCCAAACATTGCACCAAACTAGGCATTTTTACGCCTGAACATTACCTCATCTTCGAAATAAAATTAAATGAGAATTTAGGGATATTACATAAACGATACGAAAAATGTCAAAATATAAAAATGTAACATCCTAAACCATGGCCCCACCACAGGGAAAATCCTCACCAAAAAGGGTTATCTAAGAAGATATTCTTGAAATCATAAGCTTGAACTTAAATATCGCATTCATAATCCCCACACTTTGGGATTAGTATATCACAATCTCTCCAACTTGAATACACAATGTATTCGTTGTGGCCCATCACAGCCAATTTAATCACAAAAGTGTCACCAGGAGATCTGGATTCAAAAGGAAACTCATATGAATTTTAGAGGCAGCTTCTACTTTAATAAGTGTTAGTACAACACTTTATACGTGGTGTTTAGTTTCATACAAATCTTTGTTCCACATATCACGGTCAGTTTCATTACAAACACATCACTAGGCGATGTGGATTCAAAAGTTGGTTTGTACAGATTCTAGGGGTAGCCCCCGCTTCAAGAGATGGTTCACACCCTTATCAGTGTAGCACTTTGCACGTGGTGTTCAGTTCCGTACAACACTTTGTTCCACATATCTAGCTGGTATTGGCTTTGATACCGACCTGTAACACCCCAAACGACAGTCCCACCACAATGCAAATCCTCGACCAAAAGGATTAGCCAAAAAGGTACTCTTGGGATAATAGGCTTGAACTTGAATATTTCACTCATAGTCCCCACACTTTCCAATTTAGGATTGGGGTATTACAAAAAAGTACCTTTTATATAGAGGAAAAGCTTTGTGGCCTATGTTGTGAAGTGTACGGAGTATTTGTGAGTTTCTTTTATAGCTCATTAAATGAGATAAAAGAGGGATGGAGATTAATGTGTGATCATAGTAGTGAAATATTACATAAAAACTAATTTATGAAATTATCTTATACACATGGTAGGCTAAAATCTCCAAAAGGAAGGCAATGGTTTTTTAGGGTTTTTTGGGGATCCGTCTTTGACTCCATTATCCAACTTTGAGGCCATAAATGGACCTTGAAACTACACATTAACGTTGAGGCCATAAATGGACCTTGACAAATCCTTGGTATTCACAAATACCCTATTCAAACGCATCCTTAATGTTTTTGACATATTGTAGTTGCTTTTTTTCCTTCTTCAAGATATAGTAATACTTTTTCCACTATTAGTTAGTGAGTCATTGATTGTTTCTTCTTGTTTTTCTTTTTTCCTCTTTCATGTGAAGGGGTTTTTATTTCTTGAATGAGTGTTTTCATCTTCTTTATCATTCACTTATAATTTTCATCGGTATTTTTTAACTTCTTTGCAACTAAAAATGTTCAGTTTTCTTTATATTGAGTTGAATATATCTCCTAATTAAATATTTACAACGGCAATGATAAAGCAATTGGTATGTTTTATTAAATTTGTTAAAGTTTATAGGTTTTTTCATCTTATTCTACTATGTTTAGTTGTACAATTTCCTTCATTTATGAAATACTTCCTACATATCTTTTTCGCCTTCATTTTGGAAATTTTTATTTTAATGTCTTCCAATTTTGAAAGCTATTATATGATTTTCATATATACAATATGCTACAAAAAAAAAAAAAAAAAGCAGTATATTTAGCTTCCATTTTATTACGCTCCAATTATCTTTTCTTGAGTTAAAGATTTTATTATTATTAATTCTAAACATTTTTTTTTCTCCTCCCTTTAGTTTCTTGTTTTAGTCTTCCCTCCTCATTTCATTCGAATATTTTTGTCCCATCTATTATTTTTGTTTCCTTTTTTAGTCTTCTCCTTATTTAATCACTTTTTTCTAAAAGTTTTCATTCCTTTTTCCTTTTTCTTTAGACTTCGTTTCACTCATGTATGGCTTGCAAAAGGAAAGCATATCTCTCCCTAACACTAGGAATAAGTTATCTTTTACATATTTTACATGAAAGTTAAATGATGAGTTTTATTAGTTTTTGAAACTAAACACGCGTACGCCGGCTGTGCATGTGGGTTAGAGAATGCCAATCCTTTAGTGAGTTGGATTATCAGTTAACCTAGGAACTTATTTGATAAGAGTCTTAATTTAACTCTAACACCCACTTAACCTAAATAAATACAAATAGTGATCTAGTATCAAATACAATTAGACTCATAACCTAGTTCTCTCTCTATTCCTTAGTTCTCCGTAAACACATCTAAGGGTTTAGGAGATGATCTTTATGTGCTAATGTGGCCATTGCTTTGACTCGACACTAATCGACAAAGATCTGCTTGTGAAACCCTTCCACTTCATCGTCAATGCAATCAAACCTATACAGATCTATAAATCGTTTATGTATTTGGCAATGCATATATATATATATCTGTGATATATATACATATAGATCTGATTTGCTAATAGTGGCATCATAGCCAAATTGGTATTTGGTTATCAATTGCTAATTAGATTTGTTAAATTCGTTTCACAATTTATGTACCTTATGGATCTAATTGGGGCTACCTGGGTTTAATTTTTATGGTGTAATCTGTAGATTTCTAAACCTTTATATCTGTAATTTGGATCACGAAAATTAGACTTTGTTAGTGCCGGCCCTGCAAGTTTATCTGATTTTGGTTACAGGATGTCCGTCACTCTTAGGTGATGGGGTGCTCTTTTCTTTTTTTTTTTTTTTCTAATGATGGTTTGGCATTGTTTGCTGGTGTTGGCCACACACCGCGTAGCTCACGGAGGAAGAAGGCAATTTCGTCTTTCCTGCAATCATGAAGCTGCAAGGTCCAAATTAGAAAAGAAGAAAGGAGTTTGACTTTTTCAAAAGTTGCGTTAACTCATGGAGTTTGGTTTTAGTTTTATTATTACTAGTCGCATCACACACACTTCGCACATGTTTAACGGCTTTTCAACATAAAAGAGTATAGGTAAAAATTAAAATTAATTAAATATTTAAAAATTAAATTTTTAGATCCTTTATAATCAAAAGTCATTGCAACAAACATTCAGGAAAAAGATAAGAATTTCTATATGATAACTGTAATGTTTGAGTAAAATTAGGAATAGCTATGTGATAACTGCAAGTAAATAACTGTAATGTTTGAGTAAAAATAGAAACACTTATGTGATAATTACAAGTAAATAACTATAATGTTTAAGTAAAAAATGGGAACAGTTTTGTGATAACTGCAAGTAAAGAACTGCAATGTTTGAGGGTATTAACAAAAGTTCAGGAAAAATATATAGTTGATTGAACCAAAGGATCCTTTGGCTTTACAAGCTTGTGCTTAACAGCTTTTAGAATAATATATAATATCTAAAGAAGTGCATGTGTATGAATTTGATAATAGTCGAAGATGTGGGTTTTTTAGGGGCTTGTAGTTAGATTTGGGTGTTTAATTTGATTGGTGCATAGTATTAAGTGCAAGAGTATGTAGGACTAATTATGCATTTGGTTTATATACACGCAAAGGTGTTTTTAGGTTCATCCCTCGCTAGACATGCATTAAAAAGTAGGAAAGTTATCGTCAAAAATACTTTAAAATTTGAAACGTATGTGATGGACGTCCGAATGCAAAAACAATTCCGTACTTTGTAGATGGAATGATTAGAACAGAACCTTAAGCATTATCTCATTTGAGCGGAAAAAAATTACTCATGGCTGTGGCCAACTGACATGCTAGAATTGATAATATAAGTCTAAATCCGCCAACGTATATAAAAGAGTGAATTAGAACAAATGACAAATAAAAATGACAAACAAAAAAAAAATTTGGAGAAGAAAAAAGGGATCGAAAAGAAATTAAAATCACACCTTAATATAATATGGAGAGAAACTTTGTGATTTTAGGTGCAAATGTAATTAAACTTGTAATTTCGTAAACTATCCAAATTGGAAAGAAAAAAAAAATCAAAATAAAGGGAAAGAAAAAAAAAATCCCTCACCATGGTATGAAAGACAATTGCCACCGATAAACAATTGAAGTGCAAAGAAGAAGAAAATTTGAAGAAATCATTGGAAGTGAAAAAAATAAGGTAGAAGAAGAATAGATGGTGTATAATGAACCTTTAAAAGAAGATTGTTGTGAGAAGTTCAAATAGTGTGAGAAGTGAATAAGAAGGAAACTATAAAGATAAGTTTTATGAAGTTAAGTAAAAATAGGAATTGATATTAAAGGCAATTTCTATCATTGAGAGAAATTATGATGTATTTGGATTCTCTATTTTGGATCCAAATTGTATTAATATTTTTATTGTTTATTTTTGACTTTTATCACAACTTTCATTGTATTTTTATAACTTATATATTTTTATGATTTAATAATTCCGAAAATTCCCCAAAATATTAAAAAGTTGTAATTGATATCTTGGAATAATTAATTTGTTTCCTTGGATTTATCTTTTTAAAGGATAAATTAGATCCTTATCTTAAAACTAATTAATTAATGTGAAAACAATGCTTCCAAGTTGACTATGCCACTTGGAGATGGGGATTACAAAATTCATTTTTTTGTATGGGGATTAAAGGATAGACATGAGAGAGTTCCCTTTTAATATAGTCTCTCTTCTAATCGGCCAACCTCATAGAGAATGATTAAAATACCTTTACTATATAAAGCAAGGTTCAGGTATAAAAAATGGGAAGAATCTTGGAGGGAGCCCTTGTATTGTTCTATTCTCAAACCATACATGCAGATTTGATCTTTGAGGCTCTAAAATTCTGCAAGTATGAGAGCTTTGTTTTCTTAGTGGACAAAGGTACAAAGGTAACTTTTTATTATTTTAAGAATTTTCTATTTAGGTCAATTTTTGTTCAATTCATTCACCTTTTTAGTTTTTAGGGTTTTATTTATTTTATTTCTTTTATAAGAGATGTTGGGTATAGAGCCTTAATCCATCTTTCTTCTCTTTGTTTTCATGTTTGAAATTAAAATTTTATTATTAACATTATTATTATTATTATTATTGATTTTTGCCCTTAACTTTGGGCATAAAATAAAAATGGCTATGAATAAACTCCTCTTATACTTGAGAAGCAAACAATCTGTAGTCAACATATTCTAATTACACATATTTCTTTTCCTTTCTTTATTATTTTTATTTGTTTCCTAAGGAAATTTAATTCTAAATCAAAAATAACAATTTAATTTTATTTACATTTTTTTTTATCTTTGGCATGCAATTAAAGATGGGAACTATCAAATTGGATAAGTGTTGTGCGGTGTTGATAACCTTTCCCACATATAATTAGACTCTCAAACCCATTATTTGTTTTAAAGGCCTTTCTTTTGGAATTTTTTAAGTTTTCTCTATATTTTCCTTAAAAGTAGGGTAGAGTATCTGTTTTTTTTTATTTTTCGTCTGCCAGACCTAAACAGATATTTTTCTTTTTTGTGTGGATTTTTACCCCTTCAAATATCTAATTTTGCAAAAGTGTCCAAAATAAAAATTGCACTTCTTTGAGTTTTTGAAACTTCGATTTTGGCGGGAAAACATTTTAACCTCAGTATCAAAAATTGTTACATTTCTAATGCAAAGGTGTTTAAAATAAAATTCTGGGTAATTCAAATCTAGCCACTTTTTTCCCTTTTTGACATCCATAGAGTGAATAACTCTTTCGGTTTAAAATGGAACTTTTAGTTCTACCTATTATCTAGGTATTTTCCTTTGGATGCAACTCAAAAATAGTATATATCTCAACTCAGTTCTTCTAGAGGTAGTCCAAATTGAATTTTTAAAGGCCCAAATCTATGTACCAATTGTTTTGGCCCATTTGGCCCATCCATAGTTCAAATCTTTTATAGTATTCAACATAAAAGTTGTAGATAATTGGGTTCTCTAACTTAGTTCTTTTGACAATATTCCCATTTGAGCATTATAGAAGAAGTTATAGCATTTTCACTTGGGCTCATTATTTTTGTCGAAGTATTGGTTAGTTAATTATTTTGTGAGATGATTAGAAATAAATTGTTTTCCATTATTGATTGATTATTTTGTGTGTTTTGCTAAACCTTGCGAGTGTTTGTTTGATAACTATCCATGACTACCTTGTGAGTGGTCACTCTCATGGTCCTTATTGGAATTGTACTTGAGACTTATGTTTGTTTTCAAGTCTTAGTTCGTGTTGCTAGGTGTTTATTTTTCTTTTGTGTGCATAATGTTACATTTTGATTTGGGTTGAACTGAGATGAATGAAATTGTCGCTGTACTCGGTTTAGATAACGTACACTTTATGCCTATACTAGCAGTCAGTGGATCGATTAGATAAAACTGTTGGAGATTACGTACTTTAACCCTAAAGTTAAAGTACAACTAACTAAGTTTAGTTAAAAAATTCATGACCTTGTGGTCACTCAGTGTTTGTAGTTGAGTTGAATCGTTGAAGTTGTTGGATGATTAAATTGCTCAATATTTGGTGGAATGACACATGCACCTTTTACTCATGAGTCATTATGTTGGTTTATTTGTTTGAAACCGCTATATCTTTTGCACATGATATAACCTAGTAGACGTTCCTTTGTTATAAGATTCTTATTGAGTGTTTATGACTCATGTTTACAACTCTTACCTACTAGGTGGCACTGAATTAACTGAGCAGGCCGAAGCAAATAAGAGAAAGGACAAACATATTGCTTTCGGTTAAGTTTGGTTTAAGTTGTAACTTTTGTTAAAACTCTAAGAGTGTTATGTAGTAAGTATAGACAAAGTACGTTTCATGTGAAACTTGTTATATATTAGAAGTTTATCAAACCATTTAATTATTGGTGAATGTTAACGTTTAGTTTGAATGCTGGTACCACAAGTTTACTCTAACTTGATCTTTTAAACATAATATTGTGTTACTATTCCCTTTATTGGTTTAGTCAAATGTGGTGCACCTATTGTCTTGCCAAAGGGCACAAGTGGACCCCAAAGCTTTCAAAAGGCTAAAAGCTTTAACAAAAAGACACTGTTTTCTTCACAGCGAGAGAGAGAAACCTATACATTTGCCTTCGAGCTCTTAACTCACTTTAGTCTCCTCCTTTGATTCCCGACTCACTTTCTATCGTTCTTCCTATAAAAGCAAATGCCCAAAGGTAAGAATCGTGAACATGGTGAAATAGTGTAAGTGTGTGGGTGCATACTAGTATAGATGGGTGTAGAACCATAATGTTTTGATTTTTATGGTTTTAGGCTAATATTTGTTGGTTAGGATAGTTAAGCTCTGTGTTACCATCAAAGGATTATTTTTTGAGTGTAGGAGACTATTCAAGTAGAGAACCAAAGGTTCAAATCAGGTTGGGAAGACGAAGATGGGTTCAAATCATGTTCCTTGTGAATAGTGATTCAAATCAAGTATGAGGTGAATATTGGTTCGAATCAAGTTCACGGTGAACAGCTGTTCGAATCAAGTTATTTAAGGGAATAGTTGTTCAAATCACAAGTGGAATCGTATGCTTCAAATCAGAAGCTGAATGTCGGGGCTCAAATCACAAATAGGGCATCATGATTCCAATCATATACTTTGAATCACCAACAAAATGTTGTGGTTCGAATCACTAGCTTTAAATCATTGGTAGAACCCTTAGGCTAGAATTAAAATAAAGAAAACCCTGTGGTTCAAAGGTTGTGCCTATGGTCCAAGAAAGGATAAAACCCAAAAAGGGTGAACCAAAACCGTTCAACCTAGGACTTGAACATAGTATCATACTCATTGAATTTTCCATCACCACAAGGGCATTTATGGCCTTTAACTTATATCATTTTCGTTTTCTTACGCAGTAAATGGCACAACATGGACAAGAATCTAGCTAGGCTACTCCAGCCAACTTGGCTATTCCTAAAGGTGGAGTTCTCATCACTGACCTAAAGACCCGAATGACCTAGGCACTGAAGCCTGGACTTTGCGGATGGAAATTCCCAAGGAAGCACCCAGTGCGAAAGGGTTTTCCTTGTTCGATCGATTTGTTGTGGAGAGCATTGTGTGGGATGAACTCTAGGCTAACCCTTATATAGAAGACACATGGCCTAGCACTCCGTTCATCCTTTATTGTTCGAATGGTTAACGTCCAATCAACGTGACTATAGGATGTCAAGAGATCTCCTTGCATACGAACATGGGCTTCCAAGGGATGTGGTTATTCCCAACTTTGAACTTCCTGCCCTGTGGGCAGCCACCAACGATCATGCACTAGTTACGCTAATATTGGATGACGGCCATTATACTTACTTGCAAAAGTGTACCTATCTACTGCACCACCACCCCAAGTATTTGGATGGCTCTGACTGCCAAACTCAGCTGAAAACCTTCCCATTAACAATAACACAACTAAAGTCAATAGGACAATTTTTGTAATGTATACTCAAGGTTAGATGTCATGAGCATACCAAGCATTGATTTTTAGCTAACCTTGCTATACTTAGGTGCAGTTGAGAACCTCTGCATGGACAAGCAAGTAACGGTGGACTATATTTGTAATGGAAAAAGGGTGCAATTTTGTTCATTCAAGGGCTACCCATCGATTCCATTTGTTGAGGATGGCACAAGTGGATATAAGAGCAATTCTTATTTAATTACCATTCGTGATAGCACTCTGGAGTGTAGAGTCGATGGAAGTGTCATTTGCAAGCCCTACCTCCTATGCAGGTTCACCTGCCAGTTTGGTTGCTTGCAAAAGAAGGCTCCTCTCCTAAACCTCGAATGTAGAAGAGAAAACTCATCTCACGGTGATGAGTTAGTTGTGGCTTCTCTTCACTCGTAAGATAACAACTGTGAAGGTGGAGCCACCCCCAAACGAGAATGGGTTGGTGATCAATGTGTCGTATGCCAATGCTAAATGTGGGTTGCCTATTATGGAGGCACCATTTTAGCAACCCCAATCTTGTTCCACGTTAAGGAGAGTCATAAAAGGTGGTGTCAGAACACGGCTTTATCTATTAGAGTCCAGCCAACTCCCAAGCAAGGAAGTGAAGTGCGCCCCATGAGCCCATGTCCGAAGTGCACACCACCCGCCCAAACACAAAAGGTAACGGCAGCACCTTTGAGCAGGCCTACGATCGTGGTGACTCACCACCACACGAGCATCTAAGATCGAAAGCAGAAGGCTGAGCTAGCCACGGAGGAAAAGGTGACTAAGAAGGCCGACACTGTGACACCCCCACCTTTCTTACTCCAAACAGGTGTACAAAGGTGCACTTATCCATCGTCCACTAATTGATTCCCTTTTACTACACAAAAGTGGAACCGGTACAACACACCCAATACCATATTACAGAATTTATCACAACCCAAACGACAGCTTAAAGCAACAAAAGCTCGAAAATTTAACCACTAGTGGCTCTTCAACCCTTACCACCACCACCACTCCCTTACGGCACGTTCGTACGAGACCCACCTGAAAAAGATTCAACCGATAAGGGTGAGTGTGAATGAACACTCAGTAAGGGATAATCAATCAGGTGCAAGTCCAAGAAGTTCAACACAACAAATTCAACATAGATTAGCTCAGACCTTCAACCACTGAGAGACCCATAAGGTCATGAATGGTGCGTCTGTTCAAACCCAGACACCAGGTCCAACTCTTGTGCATTAACCCAAGCACGGGGTCTACTCAATGTATCGGGGCCCGTCAACCAGCCGTTACGGCTCATACGTGCATTAACCCAAGCACGGGGTCTCCCATTCCCGTTTTTGCGATTGTTCATCTCAGTCAATGGGTTCAAACGCAACATTCAACAACCAACATAACAGGTGGAACCGAACAAATAGGTTCAACCATGTTTAAAACAACGCTTTGGATTTCAACAATAATAATGGCAATAATTGGATTAGTGGGTTCAAATGGTTATACCCAATTGCAACCAAATCAACGAATCAGGCTCAAATAATAGGTACAATCACAATCCAAATGAACAAAATGGAATAGACATGCCAAATAATTCTCGTAACAGCGAATAAGAACCAAATACTAATAGGCTCAACTATAATCAAGGGAAATTGAGACATTTCAATAAAAGGACTAAAATATCTCACAAAAGAACAAATCCCCTATAAAAGAACAGATTTCCCTTACAAAGAAAGGATTATCCTTACCTGGATTGATCGCAAGGTCGAGATTTATCTTTGCCTTTCTTTTTTTTTCCTCAGTAACCTCACGGCGGAGGTTGAACCGCGCCAAGAACACGTATTAACAGTACATAAATACGATATCAAGTTCCACAACCTAACAATTCTCCCACTTGGAGATTGATTCATTCGGCCTCCAAAACAACAAATGTATTCAAAAAAAAAAATTTCCTCTATCATCAATATCTTCGCCCCATCGCAACACTTTCTTCTGTATAATCTACAGAAGACCAACTAAGGTTTTGTACAACCTCAGTTTTTCAACACCAACACACTTGGTCAACATGTCTGCTGGATTCTTTGCACCCTCTATCTTCTCCAAACACATATCACCATCTTCCACTGATCTCCGAGTGAAATGGTACCGTCTTCGGATGTGCTTCGTCTTTAAATGATATACTGGATTCTTCACCAACTGTATGGCACTCTGACTATCTGTATAAAGAATTTTCTTGCGCTGCTTCCTGCCTAATTCTTCCAAATAATCCACTAGCCATATCATTTCTTTCCCAGCTTCAGCTATTGCTACGTACTCAGCCTCAGTAGATGAAAGGGCAATGCACTTCTAAAGCTTAGACATCCAGCTAACCGCTGTTCCATCTATAGTATAGATGTACCCGGATGTGCTCTTGCTCGAATCCACATCTCCACTCAGATCAGCATCCACAAAACCCTGTAGGATTACTTTACCATTACCATAACAAAGTGAAGTACTAGATGTACCTTTCAAGTACCCCAGAAGCCACTTCACAGCTTTCCAATGCTCTTTCCCCAGATTTGCCATGAATTTGCTAACAACTCCCACTGCATGTGCTATATCAGGTCTAGTGCAGACCATAGCATACATCAAGCTCCCAACTGCAGAAGCATATGGAACTTGTACCATATGCTCACGCTCCTTAGTTGTCTTTGGTGACTGCTCCTTTGATAATTTTAAATGGTTTGCCAATGGAGTAGTCTTGGGTTTAGCATCATTCATCCGGAATTTGGACAACACCTTCTCAATGTACTGCTCTTGGGACAGATTTAAGGTGCCGGCTGATCTGTCCCGAGAAATCCTCATCCCAAAAACCTGCTTCGCTGCACCCAAGTCTTTCATCTCAAACTCTGATAATAGGCTTGCCTTCAGAGAGTTTATCTCCTTCATACTCGATCCTGCAATCAACATGTCATCCACATACAAGAGTAAAAATACATAAGAATCAGTATATTTCTTGAAGTAACAACACTGATCCTTTTCAGTCCTGTGAAAACTATTCTTGCTCATGAAGGAGTCAAACTTCATATACCACTGTCGAGGTGCTTGCTTCAACCCATACAAGCTCCTAGTGAGCTTGCACACCATGTGTTCCTTGCCTGGAACTACAAATCCTTTAGGTTGTTGCATATAGATTTCCTTATCTAAATCTCCATGTAAGAACGCCGTTTTTACATCCATTTGCTCAAGATGTAAATTCTCCGATGCAACAATACTCAAAAGAATTCTGATAGTGGTTAATTTCACAACAGGAGAAAATATTTTAGCATAATCGATACCTTTTCGTTGTGAATATCCTTTAACCACTAATCGGGCCTTGAACCTCCTTTTTCCATCTGATTCAGCTTTGAGTCTAAACACCCATTTGTTCCATAAAGCTCTCTTCCCTGCAGGTAACTCAGTCAACACCCACGTGTTATTCTTCTCAAGTGAACTCATCTCATCATCCATGGCTTGCTCCCACTTGATCGAATTCTCCACCTGTAGGGCCTCATCAAAAGACTCTGGTTCTCCTACATCAGTCAGCAACAGATAATGTAGTGAAGGTGAATACCTATCTGGTGCTCTTATGGCTCTGGATGATCTCCTCAACATTTGCTCCAATGTTACTTGTTCCACATCAGGTTCTTCAGCAATCGTATCTCAAGTTTCTTGAGTTTCAGTGGCCACTTGTTCCACATCAGGTTCTTCAGCAATCATATCTGGAGTTTCTTGAGTTTCAGTGGCAACATTGCTAGGCGAACTCCTCTGCAACTCAACTTCAACTCCCACTTGCTTTGCATTCTCTGAACCCGACATATCCTTGTCTTTGTATAGGACGTTCTCATCAAATGCCACGTCACAATGCCTTAGGATTTTTTTGTTTTTATCATCCCAAAACTTGTAACCAAACATATCAGAACCGTAGCCTATGAAGTAGCACTTCACAGCCTTAGCATCAAACTTGTCTCTCTTCTCCGGATCAACATGAACATAAGCCGTACAACCAAAAGTCCTCAAGTGAGAGTACTTGAGTTCTTTTCCCGTCCATACTTCTTCTGGAATCTTGAACCCCAGAGAAACTGATGGTCCTCTGTTAATCAAATATGCAACCGTGTTCACAGCATCTGCCCAAAACATCTTTGGCAATCCAGAGTGTATCCTCATGCTCCGTGCACGTTCATTCAATGTTCTGTTCATCCTCTCAGCAACTCCATTCTACCTCACCTTCCTAGGAACTGTTCTCAACATTCTGATTCCCTCACCGCGGAGGTTGAACCGCACCAAGAACATGTATTAACAGTACATAAATATGATATCAGGCTCCACAGCCTAACAACTTTAGCTTCTTAGAAGGCAGGGTGAGTCTAAAATTGACTATGGCTGCCTTAACTTTTGGTTTTCTAGCAGCGTTGTCAGTTTACCGATTTTCAAAGTTCTAAGTTCTTGAACAACTGCTACAAATTATAGGCTTTTTCGCTTGAGTCTTGAAAACCTCTAGGCAACAAATATGGTACGAGGGCCATCGAAATGGCTTAAAGTTCTAAATGCATGTTTTCAACAGCTCCTCTTATGGTAAGTGTTACTGACACGAGTATGACAACCCTTTCTACCTTGCAAAGAACCTAGTTGAAAACTCGTTTCCCTATTGCTATGTCATCATCAAGTCCACAAGGTTAACCTTGTAGCTAGCATTGTTGAACTGGCATAGAGACTGGTCATGAAGGTTGTTTCAACTTTGAATAAATCCAAACTTTTAGTTGTTATTCCACACTAATGCGGGACCTTTTAACAATTGGATGAAACTCTTTAATTTAAGAGTCTTTAATTTAAGAGTTTCTTACTACTAAGGTGTACCAATAGCCTGTCTCCACCTTGATAAGATGTGAGTAAGATGTTGCTTAGGATCCAGAGTATCATGAAACATATAGAAGTCCGAATCGTTGTACTTAGGACGGAGCGGCGTCTAATCTATCTAAGACGGATATGGTCTTTATAGCTTGAGGGTGGCAATGTAGCTTAAGTTTTTGATGTCGATGTCGGCATCTCTGGTTGAAGTTGTATTAGCATTACCAACCAAGGTAACTGCTTACAATACATAGGCAAAAATTGAAAAAAGGGCTAACGCGAGGGCGATACCGCCCTCCCTTTTCTTTTCTCCGTAGTCCTAGTCACCTGAGGTTGCCCAAAGGAGGAATGAGGCTCATAGGCTGCTTCTCTTAGTGTTATCAATGGATTCGAGCTAATTAGCAGCTTTGTTTAACTGATTGGTAGGTAGAGGTTCGACTTTAGGCAGTTTACGCCTTTACATTTATATTTGAGCCTCCATTAACTACATAAGCGATTACATATTGTTCCCAAACTTGTCCATCTTTTGGTCTCTTTGAAGAGCATCCTTTCGAAGCCTTTGAATGCAATCATAAGCAACACCAAGAGAAGCCATTGATAAAAAGGTCCCACATGAAAAAAAAAAAAAAAAAAAGGTAGCCTACTAAAGGACTAAAGAAATCGAAGAAACAACCAACAACGATGGAAAACAATTAGATGTCTGACTTAATTGTGATGGTGAGCATTTTCCCTTTGCACTAGCCACTCGTCATAGAAACAATTCGTTCAGGCTCTACTAGCCACAATCTCAAAATGGCGGAATCACATTGGTGCCTAAATGGGGCCAGATGCTCGAAAATAGATCACCTTAAACTTATGATAGTTGGAGGGCTCTTTAAAGCCTCAATCAACTACTATTGCTTCCTTTCATACCATAGACACCTCATGTTGGCGTTTGTGAGGGGCACATTATTGTTGACCGATGACTCTCTGACATCCCCAACTAGTGCTACCATCATTGAGGTCACATTACAAGTGATGGATGGCATAGCCTCAATTACCTTTAGCTGTTTCTTCATGGGTGATGCGTCATAGGAGTCGGGCTTGGAGAATATATTTTGGGCCCTCTTCTCGAGGTTGCCCTTTTTTAGCAACTTAGGGAATATTGGAGTTCTTCGAGGGGCTCAAGCAAGCAACCTCACCTGTGTTTTGATAGCTCAAAGGCTGAGATTACTGTTGAATGCCCCTAACATTGATTGCTAGGGCTTATTGCCAAGCGGCGACTAGCGCCTTCTTTTTCCTTCATAATTTTTTCTCTCGCGATGACCTCTATGATTTTGCCTTTAGCCCTTAGGGTGGGGTTGTCCACCTTGGTGACCATCGCTTCGGGGTTGCCCTAACTTCAATTTCTCTTCCTTCGAATCTGACACCTTAGAGTTCTTCAGCAGGTTTAGGGAAAAGTTCCCTTAATGACCTGAATGTGAAAGCACATTCTTGTAACTACAGGCAGTTATATACTTGCCTTTTCTTAGCGATGGTGAGTCTTTTTTTAAGCTGACTCTCCTCAATGATCGGAGCACATAAGTCGGGTCACTTAGTCCTGATTTTTTTATTTCTTCAATTTCTTTTCACGGGGGCCTGTTTGGGACCGTTTGCATGAGTACTCCTTCTTGCAGCAATGGGCGTGGATGTCTTGACTGTTCTTTCTTACTTCAAGCCCGCTAGGACTTAGAATCGATTGCTGACTAGCATAGGGTGCTTCGTGCCATCAATTGTTCTCTTTATTTTTGCAGGGAGCTGCCCCTCCACAATGGTTGTAAGTAGTGTCTGAGTAGTGGCCTTCGTAGGGTTTCCCCTAGCGATTCTCATTAATTGAGCCACAAGGTCATAAGCCAATACCGTAGTCATATCAAGGGGGCTTGAATGAGGCTTAATAGATTTCGCAAGTGCCATTGTCTTATTAAGAAAAGGACATTCATTAGTCGATTGTATTATTTGAACAGTTCAACTACTTGAGAGTACTCAAATTATTTAATTACACTAATTATGGCCATGGTCTGGCTTGAGCAAGTTGGACCGAGCTTGAATAAGAAGAATCACTAAGACAGACTAGGAGTTTGAATTAAAAAGATCATCTCATATGGGGTGGACCTTAGGTCTAAGGTTTGATTAAGATTTTGAACCATAGGTTCGACTTATAAGGGATCCCATATGGGTGATGAAAGAACCATGGGGTCAAATTAAAAATAAAACCCTAAAATGAATCAAATGATTCAAATCAGGTTGAACATTAGGATCAAATCTAGCTAAACCTTAGGTTTGATTCATAAGATCCTTGGGTTCGAATTGGGTTGAACTTTAGGTTCAAGTCAAGTACAACCTTGAGTTCTAATTAGGTTGAAGTTTCACTAATTCAAACAAGTGATTTGAATCAGGTAAGTTCCCTCTAATTCGAATAAATGGTTTGAATTAGGTGAGCTTTGACTAATTCAAACAAATGGTTCAAATCGAGTGAAATTTCTCTGATTCAAACAAGTGGTTCGAATCTAGTGAACTTTGACCTATTCCAAAAGACGATTGAGTGGGTTTTCTTCGATTCAAATGGGTGGTTTGAATTGAGCGAGTTTTCTTCGATTTGCATAGTATATTTTCTCCAATGCAAATGGGTGGTTCGAATTAGGTGGTATTCTTTGATTCGATTCAAATCAAGTAAACTTTCTTCTATTCAAACAGAAGGTTCGAATCAAGTGGATTTTCTTCAATTCGAACTAGTGATCCGAATTAGGAGAAACTCCTTAAAGACTTTAGGTCCAAGGGTTGAACCATTGGTTCAAATCAGGGAAGGTTCAAATAGGTCGGTTTCTCCACGAACTAGTGGATCAAATCAAGAGAAAATGAAGAAATTGGCCCAGGAAAAAACCATCAGATCAAAAATGGAAAGTGAATAGTGTCCCACCAAATGTGTTTGATTTTTTTTGCAGGAAATATTGAGTTAAAAACTCATTTATTATTTGATTTGGGGTTCATTGTTTACAACATCATAAAGAATGATGATTATTTAGGTCCAATGTCTTAGCAAGGACCACCTTTGATTAAGATCTTGTTTTTAGGGTCATTAAAGGGTAAAACCCCTATTATGAAGAACATGAGAAATTTGTAGAGCAAATCTAGTGGACAGATGAAGAAATGAGAACCATAGGTCTAAAAAATGAAGAACAGTGTGATGGAAAAGATGAATGGATGAAGAACAAGGGTAGTAGGCCTAGAAAATGAAGGGAATGTGGATTGCCATTAAAAGAAGAGGAAAGTAAGATGAAGGGAAGGTCAGACCCATAGGATTTCCTGCATATGTTCATAGGAGAATTACACCTATGTAGTTCTTGAGGCTCATAAAGCCATGGAGTTCACTGGGGCTGTCCACACCTTGCCATTAGTAGTGATTTGATGAAGCTTAATGAGAGCAAAAATGGAGTAGCTATCTTTTCTCCCTATTGCAGTAATGGCAAAAGTGTTCCCCCTTTTCACAAAATCCTAGGTTTTATTTATATAGTGGGGGAGAACAAAGGTGAGGATGCAATGTCGCGTCCTCCTTCGGCCTAAGGCCTAAAACATTGCCAATCATTAGAAAATCCCTATAAGAAGCTGTGTGTCCTTTAGGGCAGCATGGTGAAGCCATGAGCTCGCAGGCTATAAGCCTTTCCTCTATGAGGAGGAAAACTTGTGTTAAGTTTAATGGCTATGGGCCTAAAAAGGTAATTCCTTTGAGGAAAAAAACCATGAGCTTAGGTGGACGGGTCATATAAGGGCTATCTTTTAGAAAATGAGCCATATGCTCAAAGAAGTGGATTCGTGGACCCAAAAAATATAAAATATCCTCTAAGGGATTGAACCATAGGCTCAAAAAAATTGTCCTTCATTGACTTGATTAACAAGAGCCAAAAAATGGTTTTCCCTTACGAATTGAGTCGTAGGATCAAAAACGTGGGTCAATAGACCCCAAAGATAACATACCCCTTAGGGATTGTGTCATAGGCTCAAAAATAGTTATTTTTCATTAATTTAGTCAACAAGAGCCCAAAGGCTATATTCCCTTAGAGATTGAGCCATAAGCTCAAGCATGTGGGCCCATAGGCCCAAAAAGATTAGGTACCCCCTTAGGGACTGAGCCATAGGCTCGGAAATAGATTCATAGGCCCTAAAAGATACCATATCCCTTTAGGGATTGAACCATAGGATAGGAAATAATATGACTCTTCGTTGACTTTGTCAACGAGAGCCCAAAGACGATATCCCCTTAGGGATTCAACCATATGCTCTAGAATGTGGGTTTGTAGGTCCCAAATATAAGATATCCCCACCATAGGCTTGAAAATAATATGATTCTTCATTGCTTTGGTCAATGAGAGCCCAAAAATGATACTTCCTAGGGATTAGCCATAGACTTGAAGATATGGGTCCATAAACCCCAAAGAAGGTGTATTCCCTTTAGGGATTGAATAGTAGGCTAGGGTATGCAATTACTCTTTGTTGACTTGGTCAACGAGAGTCCGCACATGTATAAATGTTATTAGAAGGCCAATTTCCCCCTAAATTTGTGAAAAGAAAGGTCAACAAATGTAATGCCATATGATGTCATGAGAGTTAGGCGATGTCATAATGTCATGCTAACTCAATTATAAAGAGTGGAATAGTCATCTCTCATATGAGGGAATGATTGTTCCCATTGAATGTCTAGTTCATACTTAAATGCATAACCAAATAAGGAAATGAGAATGAGCTTTTACATTCCCTCTAACCAAACAATCCTCAGGACCCGTATTCAATGCACAGAACAACTCGTCTTTTTCCTAAGATTCACTATCATGGCAAAACCCATGGGTCACTGCTTAAGATACCTATTGCCTTGTGAGATCTAAGGATCGGCATAAACATTTGTAACATTAAATTTGGAATCTAGAGTCTATCTCTTTTCATGGTTTTATGTAGATGTGGAAATTTGGCGGATTATATAGAAATTAGGTACAGGTCATGAGTGGATCAAGTTAGGGATGAAGGATTCACCTTGTCAATGCAATTTTTGTTTATTTTTAGTATTTTTATAAACTCGTAAATATTTAGCGGAAACTTATTTTTGAACCCAAAACAACATAAAATCCCAAGTGAAAAATGACAATCCAATGGGTTTAGTGGCTTATGAATAGGTTGAGTGGATTGTGTGTTAACAATAACGAGTCTTACCATTGATTTGGTTCGTGTAAAATAAGTATTGCATAGAAATAATTATTTCTTGTCTATTCTTCTCATGATTTATGAAAGTAGTAATTTCACTTATGCTTTATGGATATATTACTTTTCTCATGTTATATTTTTACAGAATACCTACTCCATTCAATTTCATTTCATTTAGTAGACCACACATATTATTATAGTGTCAACAAAAAGGGCTGAAGGGGTGGTGCTAAGGGCACCTGCACCTGCTAGATTTTTTGTTTTTTAGTTTGGTATATTCTTAACTTCTAAAACGTTAAAAAAAATTATAAAATGAGCAAAACTTAAATTTGAAGCTAATTTCCCTTCATTCTTCTCTCATTTCAATGACAATCTCATTCCTTCTCTAACAAACAATAGTGATGGGCTTGTTTTTATATAGTGTCACTATTCCTATTTAGGTACAAGTGTACTCAAAACAACGCCATTTTCATGAAAAACTGCTTTTCAAAATCATTTATCAAAGTTATCCTATTTGAGTACAATAATATAGTCCTTTTCTTATTTTTTCTTGATACGATTTTTTTATGCTGATATTATTATCAGAACCACTATTAGTTTGAATTGGGTAAAACTTCTACAAAATTGGAGTTTGAAATTTGATTTGATTATTGAGCTTGGTTTTGTCCTCTAATTAAAATCAAGTATTTTTCCCACTAATTTTGGGATCATTATCTTCAAATAAATAAACATATATATATATATATATGTACATACATATCATGTTGAACTCTAAGTGCAAATCTTCCTCTTTATCCTGAACTAGGGACATCACATGTGCTTTGCTCGTGTTTAGTGGCTTTTGATCGATGTAAAATATTTGCATTATTAGATTTGAAAACCGTAAGAAAAATAATTTTGAAAAGTGAAGATATTTTGAGACAGTTATCTATTTAAAATTTAAATTTTGAAGCAGTCAGTTTTATTTGAAATCTAAATTTTAAATTGTCATTTTTAAGCCCTATTAAACCAATTTTAAACTATTTTGGAAGGTTGAGCAAAATTATGAACTACTATTATAACTATTATTATTAAATTGACATTTTTAATGCTTGATTCAAATTTTTTTAACAAAAATTAGAATATAAAAGTTTTGAAGGTATAAAGGGAACTTTTAGGAGGAGACACGCTTAATTGAACCAAAGTAATCTTTCCCTTTATAATAGTAGAGAAGTAGAGATAATTGTCTGCTTTATTTGGTGCTTTTGGAGTATTCTTATTTCTTATGAGATCAGATAATCTCAAGTTCTTAATAGCAAGAAAGTACATAAAATTGCCAGCTACATGAAATTTTGGATTTTAGAAACTTGGATCCTCTAACATTTTACTCAATTATTCCTTAGTTCCTAATTTGAGACAAAGAGCATAACCAATTCTATACTTCAAAACAAATATACCAAATTAATTTAAAGCAATTAAGAATTGGTTGCATGATCTAACTTGGTTATAAACTTACACGATCAATGCTCATATCTTGATGACTTCAAAGGCTTCACCATAGCAAAAAAAGAAAAAGAAAAAGAAAAAAGAAATTTCCACAACACAAGACAAAGATACATATGTATATGATGGAAAAAAAACGAAGGAGAGATAGAGAGAGACTTTTGCGACTAGTGGGAAGCTTTCCATCTGGAAGAAGAAAATATCAAATTTCATATGGAAAAGTTGGAATCCAAATTTCTTGTGATGGCAAATTTCTTGAATAAAATTTAAAAATTTTATATACATTCAGAATCTATTGAACCAAAACCAAACTCCCATGAAGTCCACATCGCGAATAGGTAAATTAGAAGACAATGGCAAGTGTGGAGTTTCAACAAAAAAGAATTAATAAAGAACAAAATCTAAATAAGGAATAGAGAATGAAATTGAAATCTATAAAAATAAAGATGAAGAAAATCAGTACATATTTGTAGGAAAATGTAACTTATGAAAACTGAATCCCAATTTGTCAAAGTGGTTTAAGACTTAGAGGCATCTCTGCATCAAGAAAGCATGGGTGTAAGCATGTACAAGAAAAGCAAATTAAAGAATAGATTAAGTAAGAATAGAATTAAACCCTAAATTCGAGGGCATGAAACATTATAAAGATTGAAGTAGGAGAACAGCAACAATCTGTGTCTATCTAAACTGTTTGAATTCAAATGGGGGAAGTTGTTTTATAGGTAACCACTAGAAGAGATGGGGAAAATCTTTTGAAAACCGATTAATGGATTTATTAATTTCCAATTATAATACTCTTTGTTGTAAATAGTGAAACGATAGTTAATGTATGTGTATAGGGATATTTTTCAAAATAAATGACAAAAATATTAATTGAACGAAAATAGGATCCAATAGTAGAGATAATACCAACTTTCTCGGCACCAAGGGTAGTCTTTAATCTCGTTTTAATATGTTGGCATTTATATTTTTATAGTTATGATGACACTTTTAATTAAACTTTTATTTTTAATCAAAGTTTGACCCAAAATTATTTTGCCCCACCTGAACTTGGGTCTTGGTTTCATCACGGGAGGGGGATGAGGATTATGGAGGAGCGAGAATTGCACTTTCCCCCATAGTTAAAATTTTGAAATTTGGAGTTGTCAAATTGATGATGTATGTTGGAGACTGAGGATTCGGTAGATTTTAGGGGTAAATTCGTAATTTTCTTCCTGTTAACGAACTACTTTTGAAGTCCAACCTCCAATTATTGCCACTCAACAAAAGTAAGGGAAAAAAAAATAAAAGGAAAAAAGATGATGTTACTATTAACAAATTGCTTATGTTATTTGATTGTGGGGGAATCAGCTATGATTAGAATTTTTTTTCCTTTTTTTTTGGTAAATTTATTCGTTTTTCTATCACAAGTGTTGTAAACGATAGAGATGTACTGTAATGTCTTATTTTAATTAAATAATTGGATTAGGAATGCTCATGACACGAGAATTGTGACTCTCGTTTTCATTCCTCATCCTCATACCCGACGGGGACAAAAAAAAGTTACCCACCTAAACTCAAAGCAGGTAATCGAGGACCCAATGGGAAATTTTTCTCATTTAATTTGGATCATATTTTTGATCTATTTTTCATCTTCAGATTTAAATATAGAATTATGAACAGTTTGGGGGGTTCTGTGCTCTCTTTTCAAAAAAAATTATGGGGGCGGACAACTTGAGCAAACTCGAGGGGGATTTTGAAGACATCCCCACCCCATACTTGATTAGACATTGGGCTGACAAAATGCCCATCCCTAACCTAGGTGGGGTATTTTGAGACACTAAATACCAATTTTATTTCTACCACAATATTTGCTTGCATAAGCTGTTAATTTTAATAAAAAAGTAACTTTTGTGACTTTTTTAAAAGCACTGGAATTAATATTAATTTCCTAATTATGGGGTGTTGATTTTCTACAAATTCGGTAAAAAATTATACTTTCAAGATCATACCGTAATAGATACATAAAATTTTTTTACTTTTCAAACTCATTAAATCAACGTTTCTCCGAAACTTACCGGGTAAATGACACTTTAAACCCTGAAGTTTCACCGCTTTTTGACATTGAACCTTGATCTTTTTTCCCTATTAGATCGAACCCTGAATTTTTACTTCCGTGTTGAATCGAACTTTGCCGTGAGCGCCGTCCAAATCAGTGGATGGAAAATGATCATGTGCCTCTCACATGACCATTTTTTAAGGGTAGAATTATCAAACCACATCCATCAACCTTCCTCAAGCATTCCATTGTGTACCACCAAAAGCTCCTATAACTTAGCAGTCTTGTTTCTCCCATCGCCATAGCTGAAAGATTAACATAGAGAGAGAGTAGTGAACTGAGGAGAGAGAGAGAGAGAACAGGGGAGAGAGAGAATGTGCCACTAAAGGATCCCTGAAAGAACAACTTGGCAGTGGAGAGAAATAAGAGCAATAGAAATGAGAGCAAGCAAGTGAAGATTGGGGTTTCATCATCGCCATAGCTGAAAGATCACACATATTTCAATCCCTAATTATGGTTTTGAATTTCTGCTAGGGTACGAGAATGTTCAGGATTTTTGCTATGGCGGGATTTGTCGCCTTCGCTTCTTGATCGCTCTGACATGCGGCGGCGTCCTTATAATGTTCTACCAAACGCCCTTCTGCATAGCTCCAACGCCCAGGTACTGTTCGCGAAGGATAGGGAGTTTCAGGGGTTATTCCCCAAAGTGACCATGGCTCTGTGAACGGTTTACGCCAAAGCGAAAGAAGGTGACAATCATGGGGTTGGAGAAGGGACAAGGCTAAGGGAATTGCTGTGACAACCATCGCTGCGATTTTCTTGAGGATGATAGAGAACCACACAAGTCATAAAATGTTGGAAATTGAAGGGAAAATAACATAAAATCTTAATTAGTTTATTCACAGACAGAAAAACAAACCCAACATTTATCTTTACCTGTCTCTTCCTATTCCATGTTTCAATCCCCAATTAAGGTTTTAAATTTCTACGCAGTACAAGAATGTTAAGGATTTTTGCTATGGGATTGAGGCCACGTTCTGGGTAATTTGTTGCTTCCACTCCATCATGACGGCATCCTAATTGGGGATTGAAATTTGATGTAAGGCCAGGATTTGCAGGTACCGCCACTTGTTGCCGTTTTCCCCGCTGCTACTTTGAGTCATGCTTGATCGTGAGATGTGGAATGACGAAGTATCATAACAACAACGGCAACAATTAGAAGAATCAATTGATGGTTTTTGATCCCTCGAACATTAGATAGAGGGATCAGATTAGGTTAGATTAGGGCTCTTCGTTCACAATGGAATGCTTGAGGAAGGGTAAGAGACGTGGTTTGACAATTCTACCCTCAAGAAATAGTCACGTGAAAGGCACGTGATCATTTTTCATCCACTGATTTGGACGGCATTCACGGCAGGATTTGATTCAATACGAAAATAAAAATTAAAGGTTTAATTTAATAAAAAAAAATTAAAATTCAATATAAAAAAATGATAGAAACCTTAGAATTTAAAGTTTCATCTACCCGAAACTTACCTATACAACGGATTGCATACGGGGCTTCAATTGTGGGCGAGTCCGCTTGACCTTTCTTCCATTGTTCAACGTGTCGCGCTCGTCGGGTCAATCAAATCCTTCTCGTCTTCGCCCATCTCTATCGATCCTCGTTTTGACCATGTCTCCTTCTCTCTCCCCTCTCGCTCTCCTTCATTGTCATTTTTATTCCTCCCTCTCATGGATCCCTCAGAACCCTAAGAATTCCTCTCCGTAAAGCCCTAGAGCCCTCGGGTTCCTTGATCCGTCGTTCTCACTTTCGATTCCAAATACTCGCCATGGCCGAGAAAGCTCTCGGTTTTCTCCTCCCCTCGTGGTGGGAGATCGAGGTCACCTTCGCCGCCGCGGTTTTCGTCATCACGGCGTACTGGTTCTTCACTTATGGCGAGGGCGGAGTCGATGATGGCGGGCCTCGCGTTGATGGCTCCCTCGGGTCTGAAGATGGCATATATGAGAAAGATAAGGTTGTTCAATACTTCACTGTGTTTCTTTTTTTTTTTGTACAAATTTTTATTGGTTGATTGAATTCGTAAATCTTGGGTAGTATAGCAATGTGATCTTAAACGCATTTAATCAGTGAGGGGCGAACGTTGTTCGGTGCTCCACTATGTTTCTTTTATAGGGGGAGATGTTTAATTTTGTTTAGATAAATTTATTTCTTGATTGAATTCATAATTCTTAGGCATGGTATCAGTGTACTTGTATTCATATTTAATTAGTGAAGGGTGGAGGGTAGAGGTGTAGGGCGGAATTGGTTTACTTTATGTATGGTGGGCCCCATTATTTATGAACTTATTAGATAGAAAGATAAGGTTTAGCAATGTTTACCCATAAAAAAAAGGCCAAAATGGTGTACAAACAATCATAAACTTTCATTTCTTTCACAGATCCAACACAACTTTTAAATTTTGTCAATTCAAACCTCTAGTTTGTGGAAATTGTGTACACGACACTGATGGATTTCCAAGGCCAGCGTGGTGCCTGTCACTTGCACTTGAGGAAGAAACTTGACTGAAAATGGGTCAAGGAGAAATAGTAACCTGATTTGGGAAGAAACTTTGGGTCGAGAGAGGTGACTTAAAGCCGTTGTCATTACACAGAGCAGCAGGAAGAGAATAAATTATTCTGGTCTTTAATCGCGTTGTCATAGGAAAGGAACAGAGTTTCAGTCCATGCACAGAGTGGTGGAGAATTGGAGGAGCATTTGTGGGAAGACAGTTGGCTGCCAGCATTATTCCCGCAATTGCTAGAAATAAAATGCTCATGCCTTGAATTTCCAAAATTAGAAGTTGTGATATACCAGACAAAGAAGTGAAAGATTATGATTTTTTATGTTATGTGGCCAAATAAAAAGAAACAGGTTAGTAACATTAAATTCTATCTTATCTGTCTCCAAATTAACAGTAGGACAAAATTACAGTAATTCATCAATCTAAGCTTTAGTATCAATATTAATGCTGTTTTCATCTTTATTTATTTAATAAAATATATCACTTTTTACCAATTATTTATCAAACTGATATTATAATAGAGCGCGATTTTTTATTAAGAAAAAAATTAAGTACCTGTAAACCACCAACCTTGGTAATAATGAGCAATTTAACCATTAATGTTTCAATTAGTACAAATTGACCACTAATGTTATCAAATGGGACAGTTGAACCACCCATATGAGTTAAGATTCTTAATTGTCTTTTTATCTGTCTAGGGGTGATGGGTTCTAGATTAAATCTTTTTTCTTGCGCTAACTACTTGATATTTAATTGAGGAACAGGTAGAATATTTACTATAATCTTCCACCTTTCTTTGACATGCTTTTTGGTGTTTTTTTAAGTATATGAATTTATTTGACTGCGTGTGTTATCAAATGTCATTGTTAATATTTTTTAAACTTATTATACAATATTTGATATTCTGTATATTTTGTTTGAGACTGCATTTATATGGTGTACGTTTCCATTTATTAAACAAGGATTGTTGGGTTCTCACGATCTTGTTTGCTCAAATTTTGAATTTTGGTGAAGTTAAAAATTTTGTTTTTTGGATGAGGTTTTTGTTGTCTTTTACTTTTTCCCATTTCTGTACTGATGTTACAAGTTTGCTTCAAATTAAGCTATCTCGTGGATGTAAAGTGCCTTTTGTTTCCTGCATGTTTCATGGAGTAATTTTCACTTCTTTGACGTGCAGTTCTGCACTTCTTTTGTAGATGGGACAGTTGAAAGGGGATTCCCAGACCATTTCTGTGTATCTAATAAAAGTAAGTTGGGTGGATCTTACGATATTTGTACGAGTATTTTATAATGTTTTAGGAATTTGGAATCAGATATGAGGCTTCATTGGTGACATTTGCATTGATGTTTGGGGAATCTTTTGCGCCTTTCGTTGACAAGAATATGTTTTTTACTATGGTTTTCAGTTGGAGCTGTTGGCAGCTAAGAACCTCGTTGGTGCTAACTTGAATGGCACATCCGATCCTTATGCGATCATTACATGTGGTGGGGAAAAGCGATTCAGGTGATTGGATCCAGGTCAAAGTATTATTTTTATTTTTTGACTCATTTCAACATCGAAATTTATATCATTGGATATTTGTGATATGATGTTTAATCTGGTATTAAATTTTAAGACATGATAAAGGGGCATAATGTAGTGTGTACTTTATAAGTAGAATATAATGTAATCAACATTGTGGTGATTTTTGCTTCTTTGTCAGGATTTATGTGCATCTGATACTTTTACTATATTTTGTCAGTTCTCTCTATCTTCCTTTGTCCTCTGATTACTAGAGTTGAACTTGTACTTGAGAATAAAAGGAACACTCTATTTATAAGTATAATTTGGAAAATGTGAACACTGAAAGCCAAGTAAACTAGCAACTTATGTACGTGATACTAACCAAAGTACCATAATAGTAAATAGAAATATGATAATTACAAACACTTTCACTCATAATAGTTCCTTGGTTTTACTTCTTAGATTCTCCTTGATTGTTTTCACCTGCACGTCCTTCAGGTTCGGGGCATACGGTTCTGGGAGAACTGGTGGTTAGGTCTCTCACACAGTCTCTCCCTTGTATACCCCAATTGTTCCATGCATGAACCCATGGCTGACGATTCTATCATTGGGGATGTATTCTACCTCAGGGTATTTCATTTTTCTGCTCTTTCAAGGACAGGAAATAGGAAGAGCTGTTGGGTGTTCCACATTCTTGAATCTTTTGTGCTCTCTAATTATGACAAATTAGAGCTTGGAAACTGAAAAGTTCAGGAAACTTGAGTTGCCATTCCTTGTTGCATTGTTTCATTTCTTCACCTTACAGACAAATTTATCTCTTTCTTGGTAAGTCTGGACATGTAACCTTCCCTGTAAAATAAAAACGTTCATCGGGACAGTCGTGCGTCATAAAATTAATTCAAATGACCTTCAACAGAATAGGAGACCACACAAAGCTCTTTCTTCATATATGTGTCCAGTGTTTTGCCTAGACTCTGAATCTAGAATCCGCCTCTTTCTCCAGTGTTCCTTCTATGTGTGTGTTTTTTTTTTTTTTTTTTTTGGTACTGTCCCTTTGTGTTTGTGGGTGTCAGCCTATTTTTCCATCCTCTGGTGTCTATGGTTGGAAAGAAATAATAGTATCTCTTGAGATAGAGATACGAAGGTGTGTCTGAACCAGGTGTGGAGTGATATTTTCTTGGCTTCACTTTGGTTTGCTGCTCCAGGAAAGTTTTGGTCTTCTTGGGGAATGTTCATCAGATTGAATTGTTGTAATAAAAAAAATATGAACGGCACAAAAAGATTCAGGCTTCTTCTTTCTTGCGTCTAAATTTCAGAACTTCTGTGCATGAACCTCCAAACGCTTTGATATGCATCTCAAAACCATCATTGAAAGAATCAAAATTACAAAAAATAGCCCAAACTTTGAGATTATGAATCCACAATCCTTCTAATTGTTGAATGGGGTCTAAATTTGTTTCTCTTGACTTCTCAACAAAGTAAGAATTTGATGGACATATTATGTAATCATGTTTTTGTTTTGGAATAAATTCAGAATTTTATTAAGAGGAAAAGAAGATGTGATCATGTTTATCTTTGGGAAAGCAAACGTCACTTCCAATACAGGGCAATTTGAGTCAAAGAACTGTTTGAATTGTTTTATAGCCTTTGGTAGGCCTAGTATAGTAGGCTTAAGGTTTGTACAGGCATATGAAATGCACCATTAAGTGAATTTCTGCATAGCTGTGCCCTGTGAGGACCGCCATTCTATTTATTAATCTCCTTGTGTCTTCTCTCTTCCTCTTTTATCCCCTTCTTTCATACAGTTAAACACACCTACACATTTGATGTCACTGGGGAACACTTCTAAGGCAACAGGAAAACATTTCTTTGTATACAATTTTAATTTTTTTTTATAAGTGAACGAGATTTAGTAATCAATGATGAGATGAAACAATGGAGGATAAGAAGTCGTCTGGAAACAGTTACCAGTCATGGCTGGTCTCACTCAGCTTAACCCCTAGCAACAATTCAATGAGAGGAAATGAAGCCAGCGGCTCTTCCCTCAAACCAAATTGATACTCGTGCTTTTTCCCCTCCCAAAAAAACAAAAAAAAAAAAAAAAACAAAAAAAAAAAAGACCAAAAAACAAAAGAACAAAAAAGAATTCTATTCGTTTTTTCATTCTAAACACACAGAATAATGGTGTAAACTGTTTCACCCTGAAATGCTTTGTTCTTCTTGCTTTTTCCAAAGCCCCAAGATTTCATTGGGAGAAGGCTTTCTATGTAATTAGGGGAAACCTATATGTTCCCAAAGATACCAAATGGTTGCTGTAGATGGATCAATAGAAGGGCCTGTCGAAAACCAGGTGGTTAGTAGTCTCTGCACCCTAGAATCACAGAAAAAATTGAGGTCAAAGGTCCTTGTACATCTCTTTTCATTGGTAGCTTGAAAGATCTTGTCTAGTGCTTGCTATCAATTTTCAGTTCATACAAGAAACTAGTTTATAGGGCCTTAACTTCTTTTATTTTCTGTTATGTTTCGTCGAGAGCAAGTATATCTATATTTGGTGTCATCAATCAATTCTTAATTTCTTTCTTTTACCCCCTCTGTTGACCTTCACTGAAAGTGAGTATATCTATATTTAGCATCATCAATCCATTATTACTTTGTTTTATTGAAGATATTCATAGTAATTATTATTTGTTATCAGCGAAGCCACAATAGAATTAAAGGGCAACAAGGGGTTCCCAACCCAAAGGAACATTAGTGCTTATTATTGTTGTAATGCTGTTTTATCTTTTGCAGTTCAATGGTTCCCGGTTCAAGAAATCCTATGTGGGGAGAGGAGTTCAATTTTTACATTGATGAGCTTCCTGTCCAGGTAGTTAATTGGGATTCATTGTTCTAATGGCTGGTATTTACTTCAATAGTTGGTTATGGCAAGACTCTAATACATGTTAAAGACCCTATTTCTTCAAAAATAAATTTCAAAATTAGTCTACTAACATGCCTTATTGTGCACTCCTTTCTAGATTAGTTGGATAACTATGAGAATTTAATATATTTCCATTTCTTCTTTTTTGTTCATTACAAGTTTAAAGTTTATTCATTTTTTTTGGTGCATCCTTTGTTAAAGTTATTTTATGTCAGGTTTTTGTCTTTGATTTCTTGAATTGGATTTGTTTTTGCACCAATATCCGTTTTCTTCCTAAATGAATAGGTTCATTTCTTATTTTCAATTTCTTATTGTTTTATTTTACTGGTAATTTCACTGTAACTTGTGTAATCTATGGAAGTTATATTTTCATCATGACCTGTTATTATGGGGGCAACACAGCTCTAAAACTGAGATTCTAGATGTTGCTCAGTATGGGTGAGCTTTGGTGTTGAATTCATGCTGTGGAATAACCCTCCAATGGGGGACCTTCCCCACTAAAGAAAGCATTTTGGATTAAGTTACTATTAGCTTGCAGGCCAGATTTGTTCTCAATTACCTTGTGCAACCTTCCTACTAGCCATGGAGGCTGAAATACCGCATGCGTCGATAAGGAAACAGGCCGATCAAACATATATCAAGCAAATAAAATGTACGCAAAACCAATCTTGGCCACTTTAACTTGAAGACAATACACAAGCTCAAAAGGCTGAATCAAAAGAGAACACATTGAGAAACATATGCCTATCCTAACAGAGGAGGAGTAGAGTATCACTCGCAAATTGGAGGAGAGGCACCTAAAAAACCCCTTACTGTTGTGTATGTTGCAATTATCATAAAACCAGAAAGATTTCAATTATTATTGCATAAACTAAAGGAAAAAAGAGGTGAATTATCACTTTTCCTTAAGGCTGCAGATCTTCTATAAAGTAGCATATATTGATATGGAGAAATTTCTTTTCAAACGAGACAAAATGATTGGGATATGATATGGAAAAGCTGATCTTTGCAGATTAACGTGACAATATATGATTGGGATATAATATGGAAAAGCGCAGTTCTTGGTTCAGTGACTGTCCCAGTTGAAACTGAAGGTCAAACTGGTGCGGTTTGGTATACATTGGATAGCACCTCAGGCCAGGTAATTCTTCGTCTATATACATTTTTGTATTCTTTTGTTAAGAATTTTTTATCTCTGAATTTATTGGGTGGTCATTAAAGCATACGTAAATGTCTTTTTGTCAGGTTTGTCTTCATATTAAAACTGTAAAGGTCCCTGTAAATTCTTCGAGGTAGCCTTTTGCTTTATTGTTATTGTTATTATTATTATTATTATTATTATTTACCTTTCTCGTTTATTTTTATTATGTATATTTGTATTTTTGCAGTTGAAAATACTACTCTACATGCTAAGTACTGATTTTATCTTTCGGGGAAAATTTCAATCCATGCTTTTTAGATTAACGTGAGATGATAATGCCATATACTAGTTTCCTAGTCTAGTGGTACCAACAAGTCCTATGTTGGGCATATTAAAGGGTGTTCAAATCCTTGTGGTCGCTAGTTCGGTGCATATATTATTGGAAAAAACAATACTTTGTTTTTGTCAATCAGATAAGTCTTTTGTGGTTGCCATTTGGAATTAGAATGTCTAATGGATGAGTGGAAACAAAATAAATGAGATGAGATGGTTTCAGCAATCATCTTTTAAAGAGACATAATGCTTATTAACAAACCATTTCACTGAAAAGATTGAGCAGTCAGGTTGTGGGCTCACAATGTAGATCAAGTATTAGCTTTCCCTCATATGTGGGCCAAGTGCACATGGAGATCAGCCAAAAAAAAAAACGAGAAAAAAAAAAAACTTATTAACACCCAATAAAAAGATAACATCTATTTTTCATAGTTGCCAAACCTGTCTACGGCATTGACCTGATGAAAGGACCAAGTCACGAGCTCCCCGTTCAATCATTGGGTCATCTATTGAACAAAATAAACAAAGCATTTAACATAAATTTGTCCCCTACTAATCAATTGCATATGATAGAACCGATAATTCTGATCTTATTATAAGCCTATAGCATACAATACTTATGCAAAACTATGAAATCCTATAAGAGCATCTTAGATTAGCATTCATATAAAATGAAGCTTGTCTCGCTGGTTAATATGTTGACCTACAACACACACATCTTGGATTCTTATCCAACTGCCAGAAATTTTAAAAATGATTCTTGTGCAACATTTCTTTTCAGCCAATAAAGGTTGACTGGGTTAAACAGGTTTGGTCCGGTCAACTTGGCCGTGGAATAACCTGCCAGTTTTCTCTGGATCTCAGCATTATCCAGAAAGGACCTGGTTTGATTTGGGGTCCGGTTTGTTGGGTTACTGATTGACCCATCAGACTGGAAGTGAGTTTAACAAGTTTCTATTTTGGATGATAATGTAGGCAACAAGAATTTAACTCAGGACGTTCTGCCAATCGTGGCGCGACTCCATGTTGAGCAATCATTTCACCTTAGGAAACCCCTTTTTTTAAACCATGGGGTTTATTTAATATTGGCCCTGTGTTTCTATCAGTAAGAAATTGGATATTCTTATTATAATCTTATTCATGTTGTGTAGCTATAAGAAATCCTATTTGCACCATCAACCTTTGTAGTTTCAACTGGTGTCCCAATTTGAACCTTTGTAGTTTCAACTGGTGTCCCAATTTTTCCATTGTGTGGCTTTTGGGATTGGAATTAAGATTACATTGGATGATGGATTGTGCTTTCTGGTTTGGTTCTGGGAAAATTATTAATTGGTCATTAAAGAATGCTTGTGGGTTGGACAAGGCAAAGATAGGCCAGACAAAGGGTGCAGGTAGAATTATAAAGAATTTAGAGTTTGAGGGTTAGGGATTCAAATTTTTTATTTTTTATTTACCCTGATTGTGTTATCACTAGGCAGAAGGTGGAGGGTGAAATCATGACTTCAAGGATCAAGGATTCAGTTTTGAGGGGCATGGGGTCCCTGTTGCTGGTCATCAATTGATAAGTTCAAGGTGTCAATGGTTGATGACCTTTTATCCTGGCAAAAGTAGTGTTGTAAAGTTTTAGGGCACAAGATTGGTTGGCTGTTGAAGTTGTAGAAGTCTTTGTATTGCTCAGTATTGGTATTTATGTAGTACACACGCACACACACACAGAAACACATTTATAAATTTATGTTTCAGATGATTAATTTAGTTCTTATAAGTTTTCCCACTGGAGCACCTGCATGAGTTTATAGTGTTCAGTATAATGGCGGAACTGGGTTTGTGATTCTCCAAGCTTTGCGAGGGCTGGGAGGGTGATATATCCGTCCCCTTATATAAATACACATTTATGCATCTATTTTTGAGAAGAGTGATTTAGTTC
Organism: Santalum album; assembly: GCA_034195605.1. Taxonomy (NCBI): domain Eukaryota; kingdom Viridiplantae; phylum Streptophyta; class Magnoliopsida; order Santalales; family Santalaceae; genus Santalum; species Santalum album. The sequence continues at coordinate 6,445,237 of CM067262.1, forward strand.
TTACAGATTTTCCCACTGAAACACTTACATGATTTTACAGTGTTCAGTATAAGGCAGATCTAGATGCGCGATGCTCCAAGCTTTGCAAGGGGCTGGGGAGGGTCATATATCTGTCCCCTTGTTTTTTCCAAAAGAGATTGTTTGCATGACTCAAACCCATGACCTTCTGGTCAGCTTTCCAATTAGGCTTGAGCCAAGGCTTACCGCCCTTTAATTTTAGAGTGATATACCAAAAATACTGATTCCAAAGTTGCAAAATGGATGCATAATGTGAGGATTATAATATTTGAGCTGAATTCATATATGATGTTTTTTGCCAAGGACTTTTGGACAAATGGCATGGCATCTCCTCCCCTTGTGAGTGCAAGGGGATATAAAAGGCTGGAGGGTCAAAAAACTTGTCCGGTGCGTGCATATTTATTGATTAAAAAAGTATATGCGATGTTTTTAAAGAATAATACTTTTTCATTCATCAAGTTGCTCAAATATTGTTCTTGATAGGAGTCCTAATGATTCTGTTACTGCTGGTTTTTAAATTTTTCTTCAAGATCTCATGCTGAGTTCCAAGCATCGGTCTTTATTATTTGCTTAGCTGATTTCAGTTTATTTTCTGTTAGGGCTTTGAATGGATATGCTGGAACGAATGCTCGAAGAAGAATTTCTGTAGATAAACAAGGTCCAACAGTGGTACATCAAAAGCCTGGGCCTCTACAAACAATATTTAATCTCCTGCCGGATGAGGTAAGTTGCACTATATTTGCTGTATAATTGCATGATCCTTTTTAATGCTTTCCATTTGTAAGCCTAATGAACAGAGATGTTTCAGGTTGTTGAACATAGCTATTCATGTGCTCTTGAGAGATCGTTTTTGTATCATGGCCGTATGTATGTCTCTGCATGGCACATTTGCTTCCATTCTAATGTGTTTTCGAAGCAAATGAAGGTTAGCTTGGCTTTACTATCTTTGAAAATGATAAACCGAATATAAAGTGCATCTTTTTAAGGGGTTCTGTGTTGGTGCAGGAAGAATGTAGGTCGTTAGGGTGTTCCATGTTAGGATGTGTGATTATGCTTTTAGATTATATTTTATGTTAGTTCATAGAACCAATAGTTGGGGATATTTTACATTTATGCTCCTTTAAACAATTTTTCAAGGCATCGGCTGGGGCAAATTTTCCCAAGCAGGAAGTCTAAACAGAGAATGAAAAGCAGCATCTCATCATGATGTATTACCTAATAATGTAGAGCTTGAACACGAGTGGTTTAATCAATTGTAATTAATAATAATTTTACGCCAATTAATTATTTCTTTCACTAGCTCTTGTTCAAGCGAATGCCTCGCTTGGCGCTAAGGGCCTCAAGTGATGCGTTTGACGTCTAAGTGTGCCTATATTTTTTTTACAATTTCTATATAACGACCTTAAATCCTAATACCAAAATTATAGAACCATGGAGATTGTTACATGGAAGTTTCTTAGGGCATCTGCATTTAGCCAACAAAACTTCTGCATATTTCAGCGTATATTTGTTTCCTTGCCCTGAAAGTTGTCTTTGCATCTGTTTAATTTCTTATTTAATGTCGAGATTTGATTTTATGAGAAGCATATTTTGCATACTTTATGGCACTAATTATTTTCTTGTTTATAATATAAATCAGGTGATTATACCATTTGAAGATATAGATGAGGTATGTTGCTGTATGCCATTTTGATTATTGCTTTCCCCCGTCCATGTTGTGGAAGTTCCAAAGATCCACTAATACCTTTTACAGATACGAAGAAGTCAGCATGCATTTATCAATCCTGCTATTACAATTATCTTACGCATGGGTGCTGGTGGGCATGGTGTACCACCATTGGGAAGCCCAGATGGTTAGTGATTAAAGTTATTTTTCTTATGAATGCTTATCATTGACTAGTTATGCTTATTATGGTGGTCCTTATATTAATCCTGCCTAATGAGATGAAGTGTGCCTCTTTGGTTTGTTCAGTAAATAGCAGTGAGTTTTGTTGAAGATAATAGGATATTCCTTATTTCACCAAAGAATGATGTCCATGAACATTGCTGCTATGGAAAGTGCAAGAATATTATCCCACGTTGAGAAACTGAAGCCTAAGAATTAAATTAATAAGATCTTGGGGCCTCCCCACCCAATGGCAATTAGGTTTGTGATGGAAACCCCTACTGGAAAGCATCAAGGACACGGCTGATTGCATATTATTGGAGACCTTTTGATTGCTTGTTTTGAAGCAAAAAATCTCGAGTGTTCTTAAAAATTCTGTAGTTTTGAGTGTGTGTTCTTAAATATTATTCTGTACTTTGGAGTTTTTGATCCTGATGACTAGATACCTTATCCTTGCTTCTTACGTGAGCATCAGAAGCATTAACTTGATACAGTCTTTGCATGTTTGAGTGTCCTATTCTAGGACAATTCAAATAATATCAATTGTCCAGAATACTGCTTTACTTGTTATCAAGTACTTTCGGAGTGAAGACAAACTTTCATTTTTCAGTTTGTCTTTATTTTGTGAATCAACAAATCATACAAGTAGCTTTTTCCCTAGACCTCTATACTTGAAGCTTCCGTAAAAGAGGCCTTTTTTTATGCTCTCGTTTTCTTGATGCTTACTGCTCATAATCCCTAGGTGTTAATGTAGACTGACATAAAGGCCTCTGTATAACCACTTGTAAACATGAATAAAATCTTAAAGGGAAGGAGGCAGGCAATAGCACTGACAGCAAACAGAAAAGCTGTCACTTCAATCCAGATAGCGTGGTCTGTCTCATTTTCTCTAGTACTGAACTGATAGAGCAGATGGCTCAAATATATAAACTTTTCTTTTTCATTACTTCCATTATTGTGCTGTGTGGCATGATGGCACCATATAATTGAAATGGTTTGTCAGTAGAGATGTTCCTGTAGGTGCCCTTTCTTCTAATGGTACTATAATTCCTATTCCTATCACTAATATTCCCCATCAAACAAAAAAATATAGTCTGATAAAAGACATAATGGTTAGATGAACACTCATAATATACTAAACACTAAAAATAAAACTAAATATCCTTTACAGGCTTTTCATTATAACTTATAATTTCTGTTCTGCGTTTTCCTTACGTTTGATGATCATTTAATCTATTATATTTCTCTGTTTATCCTGCCTCAGACATGTTTAACTGGTCATAACTCCCCACTATATATTGCCTTTTTCCAGGTAGGGTCAGATACATGTTTGCATCATTTTGGAACCGAAATCATGCACTAAGGGCCTTAGAGCGTGCTGCCAAGAACTTCCATTCAATGCTTGAAGCTGAGAAAAAGGTTCATTTCTTTTGTTGTGTTTATTTGTAACTGCCATTTTATCCTCTAGTACCATTCAGTATTTACATTCATATGAATCAAGTAGTTTTTTGCTACAATTAGATCCTTTTTTTGTCCAATTGTTATTGTGGATGCATTGTGCTTGGTGGGAAGCACAATGCAAGAATAAATGATCATGTTTGTGCCTGAAATCTATAAATTTCCATTAGAAAACAACATCGTGTGGAGAGGGGCATTTATTTATTTATTGCATTTATTGAATGCAGTGGGCGGAGAAAAATGGGGGATTTTTTTTTCCTTTTCTTGGCTTCTCTTTTTTAGACAGTGGACATCTATTGTTGCGCTGCTTTTGCTCTTGGCAGTTTAATATATGTGTGTGTGTGTGTGTGTATCAATTGCCTTCTGCTGAGGAAACAAATTCACTGAAGAAGAAATAGACGTGAAAAGGAGGATTAGGAGTTCTCTAAAAGGAAGAAAGGTAATATACATCTTGGGAAAGGTATATCAATGCCAACCAGTCATCTTGGAACTCCCTGAAGGAAACCCCTTGGACCCACTCGAAGTTAAAACTATAGAGAACCTAAGAAAGAAATCTGGTCCTAAACGTGGTCTAGAAACATTTTGATGGCTGTTATTGAATTGGATGGGAGGAGTTGCAGACTTCGCATGAACAAATGGAGTGATAGTTTTGCTCTTCTAATTATAATATGGCCTGGAGGTGGGGGAGATGGAACTTTCTTCTTTATTTATCCAACCTTTATTTTGGTACTCGTGAGCCATAGCAATTTAATTGAAATGTGCTGCTATTATTAGTTTTCCGTATACCTTGTAAATGAGTTTCTAATGGCTTGCTTTAACCTTGCTTCCCTTAAGTGACATTTAAAGTTTTTACCTTCACAAGAAATATTGCACACCTCATTATCATGCTATTAACTGAAAATAAATATAAAAATACCATGCTATTTTCTTCTTTCATTTCCTCTGTTTTCCTGATCATTTGTGGTCTGTTCTCTATGGATTTATAGGAAAAGGCAGAATCTGCACTGCGTGCACATAGCAGTTCCATCAAAGGCAGTAGGAAGAAGACTCCTATTCCTCAAGATACTTTATCCAAGCCTGAGAAAGTCCAACCCTTCATCAAAGATGAAGTTCTAGTTGGCATATACAATGTAAGCATAAACCCCTCTTTTCCCTACATTTTTGTTTATCTTCCAACTAACATGGTATAATCCATTGAATTGTCCTCAGGATATCTTCCCATGCACAGCTGAGCAATTCTTCAATATCTTGCTAAATGATGATTCAAACTTTACAAATGAGTACCGTTCAGCAAGAAAAGATTCTAATCTTGCCGTAAGTTCTCTATTGGACTCACATAATTTTGGTCATTTAAAACTATATTTTGCATTATCATATTAATGGTTTTGGTTTTAAACAACTTCTTAATCATTTTAATTTTGTAGTTGTTTTTGTTATTATTGATGGTGTAATTAACATTTTCAAATGCTGATTGTGGGGGAACAAGTCATTCTCCAGGTTTCATGGTCAATTGGTTAAATGTTGCTCTCTGGATTCTATTTTAGGTTTTCAAAGTGCTTACTTGAGCAGTTCACAGAAGAAACTGTTGCACTGTGGTGCTCTCCAGTTTTTTCCTCCTTTTTTCCCTTTTTTTTTTTTTTTTTTTTGGGGGGGGGGGGGGGTGGGAACCAATGTGAATATGCAATTCGAGCCCGAAGCCCTTTCAAGAGTGACAGAAAAATGCGCTGTGGTGGTCTCTCATTTTCTACGTTTTGTTGTATGATATCTTCAGATGGGACAGTGGCATGTAGCTGATGAATATAATGGTCAAGTCCGAGAGGTAACGTTCAGATCATTGTGTAATAGTCCCATGTGCCCTCCAGACACAGCTGTGACAGAGTGGCAGCACACTGTTTTGTCAGCAGATAAGAAATCACTGGTGCGACTGACTTATGCTTTCCTTTTTTTTTTCTTACTCTTTTCATTTTATCCTTTTTGCTTGGCCTTGCACATGAACTTTTTCACCATCAGTATGCCATTGCACCCTTTGTGCTGGAGCGTGACTGTTTGGGTGGGGGGGCATCTCAGCATTGATAAGAAATTTGTTTTCTTGGTTTAGGTGTTTGAAACTGTTCAACAAGCCCATGATGTTCCATTCGGGTCATACTTTGAGGTATGGATGATTTCAGACATCTAACTGAAAGATTCTTCTTGTGCAATTTATGTTTTTCGGGTTGACGACGCAGTCAATTCCATATGTTTTAATTATATCTTCCAACGTCCACGAGCTGATTGTATGTTATATCTTGTCTTTTCTAATGTTAAGGTTCACTGCAAGTGGTGCATTGAGACAAATTCTGAAGTTTCGTCTACAATGGATATAAAAGTGGGTAAGTTTCAGATCTGCAATCAAATTGCTGCTTATCATTGTGTGTTTGAATGCGTGTAGTTGGTACTTGTTTACCATGTTTGGCTTGTTACATTTCTATTGATCTCCCCAAAAGCTTAAAAACAGAGCATGTGAATGTCTGCTTTTTATCAACGTGTTCGTCATCATTTTGCTTATCCCAAATTACAAACTGCCCGAGGCCATGGGTGGGAATGGTTGCTTCATCATAGTTCTTGTCATCATTTTGCCTGATACATAGATCATATATGAGTTCGTTGTTCATGAATAGGTTTTCTGAAGTGCTCTACCACTGAGGACTTGCCGTCCCCACAATTTACTTTGCAATAAGCATTGTTTCAATTTTTCTATTTATTATGGGGGGTTTTCATCCAAATATAGTTTCCTGGGATATTATTTAGATTTAATTTGTTTTTTTTTTTTTGTAATTTGTACAGGTGCACATTTTAAGAAATGGTGTGTGATGCAATCTAAAATAAAGTCAGGGGCTGTCAATGAGGTCCGTACATCTTTGAGGTCCGGCTTCTCTAGATTTCCTTCAAAGATGAGACATTATGTGAAATCTGTAAATTTAGACCGTAAAAATTGAAGGAGAATGGAAAAATAAGAAGTCTTATGGTACAATTTGATGATGCATGTAGGATCGTCATATAAAGAGGCAAAAATCAGTGAAATCTGAAACTCTCCTGAGATGAAGGCCCTACCCATTATCCAATTGTATGAAAATTGATTAGTCCCTTTTGTTATTCCATTCTCTTGCAATCCATACGGTTCAAATTTACAAATTCAGATGCATGTCTCATCTTTAAAGGAATTCTACCATATAGAATTTCCTAGAAATTCTGGAGGAGGCATATCCTCATCTCTTGTGCATTTGCTTGCGGTTATTGTGTGGAACTGAGTTGCCCGAGCTCTCATATCAAGTTGTCAATTAACTCATCCTTTTTCCTTTCTGTTGTGTTTGCATTGTAATTGTCAAATAATGCAGTACAAGAAAGAGGTGGAGTTGATGCTGGAGGTGGCCCGTTCGTATATTCAGTCGAAGACTTCTGGTGAAGAACGAGATAGCGCTGATGCTGCTCCACCCGATCCCTCAAATGCCGACCAAGTCGATACGTAACACGCACTTACCTGTAACCGAGGATTTTGTGTAGGTAAATGGGCAGATTGGTGGCATTCGTTCGCCCCATCTTGCTCTTGCGTGTGTGCATGCGTTGCTGTAGCTAAGTCGTATTGTATGATGGCATATAGCATAGGTGTTGATCTTGTAAAGACTGTTATTAGCGCAAGCTGATAACCACATTTATACAATAACAAGTTCTATTTTGGGCCTGATGTATGTCCTTGAAGTTGCTCAGTTCTTTTGGATCCATAGTTATAGCAAAGCTAAAATGAAATTGTTGTCTTAATCGAAAATTTACTTTGTTTTGCATGGTATTTTTTTATTTGAAGATTGGATTCATTTAAAAGATTTAAGAAACATTTATATAATGATAGCACCCAAATTAGATGCTATTGATTGTATACTCTTAATTCTCTAATGAATATTTCTTATTTTGTGGTGGGTTGATGGCTAAAAAGCCAACCGAAAAAGAAAAAAAAAAAGAAAAAAACTAAAGGAGGCACAAAAGTGCTACCAAAAGGAAACTCAAGCTCGAGGGATGGGAAAAGGAAAGATGCTCGGCAACCTCGTTCGAGAACGCTAGCTAATCTCCGCATTCATTGTCCATGCAATATGCGTGACACACCTTCACGAACAAATCACGTTGTGAAAGATTTCAAATATCCCGCATAATTCATCTCGAAACTGTTCGACCTTCCTCAGATCCTGTGATCCTCAAGGCTATATAACACCTGAATCTGATTCTATGATTAACTGCCTTACACTCAGCTCCTGGGCCAAGAAATAGCCAACAATTCAGCCTCATATCTGATATAAACTATCTCCTTTGGAAATGTTGCAACTTCAAGTAGATGGGGAAACAGTAAAATCATCAAAACCTTACAGATGCAAAGTTACAGTGTGATATAAATCTTACAGACCATACATACATCTCCCCAAGTACTTGTTATAACTTTTTTTTTTTTTCTTTTTTTCTGTTGAAATAAACAATGTCTGGTTAATCTACAAAATCACATATGCTTATATAAGCACATGTTTATTCTGAAACAAAACTTCGAGCAATAATACATTCAAACCCATTTTCAGGGTCCGACGACTAGGCATTCAAGTTAAGAGCAGTATATGATGTATTAGGAGGCTATTCCACAACGGACTGTTCTCATGTACTGTTGTTCGATGCGTTTGCAGCCTCAGCAGCCTTCTTCTCTTTCTGTTTCTCCCTTTTTTTCTTATTCCGCAATGCGTTCTTGCTCATTTCCCTAGATGACAGAAAACCATATAATCAAACAATTGTTCTGACATCAATTCCATACATGTGTGTGAAAAATGTGTATGAGGTGCCACCGCACAACTCCTGTGTAATCGCACCCCCAAAATGGCATCGTTTTGGGCCATTTCACTTGAGTGTACTTAAAAATTTAACCAAAACAACATCGTTTTGCAGGTGCAACCACATGGGAGCCATGCGGTGGCACCTCATACCCATATTCTCATATATATATATATATATATTCAATGTAAAAAATTGAGACATGTACAAAAATGTGTACTTACTCTGTAGGGCTTCCTCCAAATAACTGTGGCAGAATAATTGGCATTGGCAGAACAGAATAAACGAATTTAGTCAGCAAAGAGACAATTTTAAATGGAAAGAAAATGATAAGGACCAAGTTAGAATGAAGTGTACATAATTAGAATTTGCTTAAAGCAGTGACCTAAGCTTCCTAAATTTAGAAAATAACGCTCAAGTTGAATCAGAAGTGAATTGTGCAAATTGAAACAGAAAAGTTGTGAGATAAATAATGTCAACCATAGTAGTAGACAGCCATAAAAGCTTGCGTTACTCAACCAGACCTAGGAGGTGTTTATTTGCTTTAAATAAGCTCCAAATACAGCTAACCATGGGGGCTCAACAATACGGTGAGCCGTGGTTTATGTTTATCCCCCTGAATGCAAACAGTCCCACCCCTCCCTAAGTGTTCGCAAGGTAGGGTGCATCATGCACTGAAGGGTGCCCTTTTTTAACTGCACCTTAATTTTGTCAAATGTACCCCCACAGAAACAAAGCATTGATCAGAAATAGCAATACAATGAGTCTAGACAGAAGTAACATCATAGTGTGAGACATACATCTCTTAGTAAAGTATGCTGAGAACTCCCCAACTCCCCAACTCCCAAGTCCACAAGAGACCCCCCCCCCCCCCCCTTCTCCCAAACACAAGAACTGAAGAACAATAAAAAAAACAAAAATCTCAAAAACAAAAATCAATATCACAATTTTAAGGGGCAAAGATAATTATGATTACAAATATATGAAAGTTTTTTCACTAGCTGTTGACCATACATATAGTGGGTTTCGAGGAAGTAGAATGCAATCCCTGCGATTGCAGCTACACAAAGAGGGAAAAAAAAAAAAAAGGATTGCCATCATTCACACACATTAGTGCTCCATATACGAAAGAAAAACATTTAGCAGCACACGAATATTCAGAGCAATAAAAATCGCCAGCCTTTGTTGAATCATCAACCCAATAAAGAAAGAAATAAAATGCATTTAGGTGAAAAGATACATACTTCCGCCTGAACAGCAGCCGCATTCTTAGCATGTGGTGGTCGATATGCAGCAGGTTTCTGTGCCTGAGGATTGGAAAAGCTAGGTTTTTGCGAGATCTTTGTGGATTTTGACGCTTGTCCTGAAATCATGCAGGCACTGTAATGACTAAAAATATACTTCGAAATTCCAAATTCAGAGTAAAACAGAAAGAAAGAAATAGAACCTTGGTTTTTGGTTTCATCACTGTTCAATCTGTCCATAGACTTGACAAGCTCAGAAATTTCACCAAATCTATCTGGTGATTCTGGTTTCCATTCAACCTGTGTAGGCCGTGAAGAAAATGAAAGACCTAATCCAAAAGAAGCGGGTTCAGGATCAACTAAGAGAATGGTCACTCATAATACTGACCTGGTACAATTTGTCAAACATCTTTTTGAAGTAAAGTGATCCATCGTGGTGGAAAATCTTAATCCTTCAATAGCAAAAAGTGAACATCATCAAATGGCTTAGCAGTTGAGCTTACTCAATTTCAGACCATTCCAGAAAAATGAAGCAGACACAGCAGCATAATGTGGAAAGCAGAAACAAACTCAAATCTCGAATGAGGCACGGCCATAGATTAGATAACGTTTATAGTTGATTGTGATTGAATTATTTCTCATGACAACAGAAGAAGGAGAAATATAAGCTACACATATGAAACTAATTTAAGTTCTATTTTCTATATCAGAACTAAACTCGATTCTTGAATAAGACAAGAGCTTCTACTTCATTACAATCATAGGTTAATTAAATATAATTCGTCCTTTGTCATGATTGAATATTTTCTCATGACAACAGAAGAGAGAATATGAGATACACATGTAATTGATTTAAGCTCAATTTCCAACCAGCAAAAAATTTTTCCACCAATTTAACTCACCATGTGTCAATATAAAGCAAGTCGACATAATTGAAATTCATTTCAACAATTTCAGAATAACAACATATGCCAAAGTGGGCTGTAACAACAAGAGATCTGTTTTGTTGTGCAGAACACAGATTTCAACAATTAATAAACAACATGAACACAAAATGAAGCAAGATATGCAAGCTAAGATGGATGCATAGCAAGACTAGGAAAAGTAAGATCAGAAACGAGAACACAAGTTCAAAGCTTGAGGCAGGCATTTTCATTTGAGCACACAATGAGAAAGGGCATGAATGCTAGGGAGGTAGAGGAGCCATAACAATATACAGGAATGAGTGCCATATATAATGATTGACATCAAGTAGTTGATGCAATGTCTTTTCTTTAATCCCACCTAACCAACCTCAAACTTTGGAATAATTTTTAGTTTATGGTTCTAGTATTAATGAGCAAGTTTATTCTGAAACCAATAGTCCTCAAGTGTTTCAAATCACAACACATGTTGCAACTTACATCCGAGAGCACTATAATTGCCTTGTTGCTTAGTATACACTTAAAACTCCAGCTTAGGTATTCGGTGATGTAACAGTAACATCCTCTCAATTTGTTAGCCTAAACAAAATCAACATACCCATTGTCAACTTGTAGCCTTGGGGCGGTTGTAGCAGTCATAAAATAGGATCCATCTGGGGACCATTCACTTGTTACAGACCACTCAGCCTTCGTTGTCCTAAGCTGTTTTTTCTCCTTGTAGTCCCAAAATGCCTGACAGTAGAATTATAATGTCAGTCAACTTGAAAAATGAGTAAGAAATGATTTCAACAGAAAATCAGGATATACTTTGGGATATATCAGGCCTCTCCTTGTCAGCTAGTAAGCACATACTGAGACTGTAATGAATACTTCAATATGCTCTTGAACACTAAGACTATAAGGAACCCTTCCAGCACTCTCTTCACATCACATAAGTCAACGACCAAGTATATCTCTTTGTCCATGAAGCACTCATGACTATCGCACAAAACTTGCTTACATTAAAATGAACTAAAAAAATATTTTTAAAGAAAGAGAGGGGGGGGGGGGGGGGGGAGCACATAAACAATGCAAATGTTGTAAGCATGTCAAAAAAGATGTGTACTCAAATGATTAGTTATGAGTATGATCACGACACAAAGATATTCATACCGAGAAACATGAACTATCTCCATTTACTTTATAAGTTTCAATCTCAAATGTGATTTTATTTTTATAATCTCTAATCTATCAATTAATGTAATGGATAGATATGACTATCGCATCTAATTAGTGATCTTCCACTGTATATAAAGCCAAAATTAAACCAATAAAAAGATAAAATAAAATTACTCTCAATAGGCTAGCTGTTGGCTCACTTCTTTAAAGCATAGATGACAACCAATTCATATGCAACTTAAATTCTTTACACTATGAAGCACTGACACTCTAAAATGGTCTACGTACCGAAGTCCGACACTCTCCTGACACCGACACTCACCTGACACACGTCCGACATGTCCAGCATACGCGATCAATCCCCGACACAGTCAATGCTGGGGACACGCGGCCGACACGCGTGTCCCCCCAAAAAATGAGGTCTGACACAATTTTTTTTCCCTTAATTTTTTCTCTCCCCCCCCCCCCCCCTTCCCAGCACACCTCCCAACCTAGACCCCATTCCCGACCAGCATTCTGGCAACCACTGGGGACCAGCACCAGGTTAGTCTCTCTCTCTCTCACACACACACACACTTACCCTCTCGATCGAGCAACAAACACTCTCTCTCTCTCTCTCTCTCCTAGCCCTAAATTCTTGTTTTTTGTACTCATGGCTGCTGCAAGTAATTTGTGTTTTTTTTTGGTGAACTTTCATTTTAATTTATGAATGAACCCTTATTATAATTTATTTATTGAACTTTCGTCAACTTTTATGGTTTGCACATTTAACTTGAATTTTACAATTTCATATATATATATATATATAGAACGTGTTAACCAACGTGTCGAAATTGTTTATTTTTCCAAAAATTGCGTGTTTCGTGTCACTAACGTGTTGTGTCACCGTACCGGTGTCGGTGTCGGTGCATCCTTGTCTTTACATTTAGTAATCATGGAATTTTCAGCCCATGAATTAGACTGAAGATGAGAAAGGCCCAAACCTAAAGAGAGGAAGTACATAAGACAACATGACATTGCATGATGGCAGTATAAGCAGACTTAATAATTAAAGAAGAAAATATAGCCAACCAAACTAACATACCATATCTCCGGGTAAGTTACCAAAACCCGCCACACATATAACTGCAAACCGAAAAATTAAGGGAACAAGTGGAAAGCAAGATGGATAAGAAGTTTCAAAATCCATTATCTACGGAACGCTCCCATGGTTCAACCTTGGGGATTTCCTTATAAACCTCAAATCTGGAAGATGATGGGGAAGGGGAACGACTAAGTCTGTTTGTGTGACTGCAGTCACTTGACCTCCATTGAACCAAAAATAAATTCTCAAGTTTACAAAATTATTAAAATTGAAATATACGATCTATTTTGATTACAAAAGGATACATTTCCCCTTAGGGTTCCAGCGGATAGTATTGTAAGGACCTGTTCCAAGTTCTAGTAAAGGGTTGCACTTCTTGTCAAATATCGTCACTCTTGCAGGCATAACTTAAATAAGTCAAGGGAATGTACAATATTTACGTGAATGCAAAGAGAAATAATTATAAAAGAGTGAAGATCCAACTGTACAAATACAGAAATAAGCTCATTCCCTTCCCCTAGAATTCAAGAAGCAGAGCTGGCAGCAGATCCATAGTCTAAAAAAACCCAAAGCCATATATCTAAGCTCAATATCTAAAAACTCAAATGGTAAAACTGAATGCATGGTATTGAATATTGAGGGATATACTACACAATTATCCCACACGGAAGTCACCTTAGATGCCCCACCTGGCTCTAGAATCTATCCATAAACTAGCTTATGCAACTAAATTATCCTTTTTTATTTCAAATGAATCACATAACTTTTTGCACAGTCTATTGTTATTTTAAGAATGAGACATAAATAAGGATACATCCATATACAACAGCGAATTCTGAACCAGAATATGACCACTGAACATCATGAACAGGACCTTCTTTACCTGCCAACAAATCAAACATCAGTGACTTAAGGGACACTCAGTCACATCCATTTAGAGATCTATGAAGAAGTTTGCAACTGATTTCATATCATTTTAAACTTACGGAGAGGCACAAGCCCTTCATGGGTCCCATCAGTTGTCAAGTAGTTTAGCTTTGATTCACCGTAGTAGCTTTGGTTTGTTTTATCAACATCAGACTGCACCTGCACTAGAAGCCCCGTAGAACTGCAGTTCCAAGTTAATTGCACTGTTGAACATCGGAAGAAACTCCGTCTAGCAACAGGTTGCCCTTGTGAATTTCCCCCACAAGCAAGTATCTGTACACTGGCAGGAACTCCCTACATAAAATGAATAAGCTTCACAGATGCATTTGAATAAAGAGATCAAAGATAGTAAGTTGCAGATATCAGACATATCTTCATATCCCTGCAACGCCAACAGCAACTGACTTCTTTGCTTAAGGCAACAGTTTACGCAATTTATTTAATATTTTGAAGTCATGACCTTAAAATTCTTTTGTGTTGAAAAAATAAATATTCCCACCTCATGGAAAAAATCTAGAATTTTCAAATCCTAATGTCTCTACTTCAGGTTTGAATAATGGCATCTCCAAGAACTGGAATTAATAATGAAAACAATTATAGATCAGTGGCATTGTTAAAAATGTACATCTCCTATTTCTGGGCACATCCTGTCTAAAGAGTCACCTAATTTGGGAGTTCCTACATGCACAACCTAATTATACAAAATAAATATTCAGAATATTATGGAACGGTTTCCACATATATTCTAGCATCTGATCATTTATAATAAATCAATCCCTCAGTTGATCAATGGAGTACAAACCTTAGACTCTGGTACAAATGCTGCCACATGGGACCCAGGCACTCTAGAAAGCTCAAATGCTGCTACTCCAGGAATCCTTAGCCGATATATGACGCCTTTAGAAAAATCCGCAGCATCAAAAAATTGTATTTCATTAGTCACTAGACGGCATGCAACAGCTTCATCAGAGCTAAACCGAACTGACGGCCTGAAATGCATGCAAACCAAGCAGCATAAGTTACAAAAGAAGCTCAAGTAATTTTTATTTATTTTATTTTTATATAAAAAGAATTGCTATGGACCAGGAGTAGAAACCCAATCTAGGGTTCACCTTCTACTTTTCTGTTGGTGGACCAGAGGACCATGGGAGCTTACCTGATCATTATTGAACATTAAATAAGTAGTATCAGAGTCCATCGATAAGGGATATTGGGTTTGGAGGGCGGGCTCGGGGCAGTTAGCCTCTGTTAGTCACTCTATGCTGGGATATGAGAGAGGAAACAAATAAGAGAGCAACTGAGAAGGTAGACTCTCATGCACTCAAGATTTCAGAATGTGGCACATGAATCTACTGGTAGACTTGTTTTCTTGATCTGGAGTAATCCAGCCAGCAGGATGGGCTGTTCCCATCACTGTACGGAGATCGTATACTTACATCTGGAGGCCTGTATCCAGCTGAGGGCTAATAGCAGTATACAACCTATAAACTCATTGTGGATTGTGGAGGGCTTTGATCCTAGTGTTCCCGGAAGAATAGCCTCGCATATTATTGAAGCAAGGACACTGGGCATACTTGCGAGCCAATTCCATCTTAGTGCCCATGAGCCCCAACATCTATGCAAAGGATTGGGTTGGGACTGCCCTCGTGCAGACAAATGAAGTATACTTTATGGAATCAAGAACAAAAGCAAAACAAAACAAGGAATACTTTGCTAGGAATTAAAAATTCTGATTTCAACACTGGGAAAGCCTGGATTTCAATCAGTATTTGAAATGTCATGTAACTCCCAAGAAAATCCCATTCACTTTTAATACCTCACAAAATATCTTTATGGACATTATTACTCACATACACCATTTTAGTCTTGACATGCATTTGGTCCAATGTCAACTCTTCCCTTGTAAGGAAAATGTTGCAAGTCCAAACTTGTTGGGTGTATTTATTGCTCAGGAAATATATATATCCCTTAAGCCTCATATAACCCTCTAGCCACAACCATTTAAAACCCTAATCCCTTGGGCTCCTGTATCACACTCCTAGCTTCAAAGCAATTGTTTCATGAGGATAATCAATTGAATAAATTTGGGCTTTCATTACTTTAAACAATTCAAGAAAAAGATTGAAGTGTAAATTTTATTTATTGCAATTGCAAGTGCAAAATGCCTAACAAAAAGAGCTTAATTGGAATTGGTGAATTTTTGGTTTCAAATAGTTAATTCACTAGTATCCATCTAAATGTGATTAATTCAATCATACATTTCTGTATACTAAATCTTATATCCTGTGATTCAATTTGGGCAAGATAAAGGCTACAAAGGGATACATCACATTGACGGATTATAAATGGTTTTCATAAGCAATTCCAATTAAACAAAAGAGAAGCAGTGAGAAAGAACAGGTTCATCGTTTACGCTTGACTTATTTAGTTCTTTGCTAGGATATAAATGGTTGGCTTCTAAATTGAATAAAATGAATCAAATTGAGAATCATACAACTTTGACAATAATGTTTTTAAGTATGATAGTGCAATAGAAGCGTATAGAAATTATAAGCATTCCATATTTTGTATATTCCTAGAGAGGTGTAAATATACTGGAATTATAAGCGTCACAGATAATCCAGTATAAAACGTTGTTTGGCATATAAATTTTATAAGGCATAGCAATAATTTAACATACCATGTGGTTTTTGTCATGTTCTTCTGAAAATATTGATAAACAGGAGTATCAATATCCATCTTCCATAAACTCACATTCTTTTCCTGGGCTGTCGAGGATTTTTGAAAGGTTTGAAGATAAGTGCCACGTGGGGACAAAGTGGCCGCAAGAATGTTGGGGATCTCAAAGGATTTAATCTCTTTGAATCCCCTACAACTGTATATGCTAATCCTTGTGTCAGATTTCATCACCATTAGCCTGAAGCCATCTTCACTGAACTTTGCATTGGTGCAAGGAACTTTTTCCAGCTGGGCATTGGGTTGACCATTGTCGAATGGGGGGCCTGTCCAGATAGAGAAGCCTTCTGGCCCTCGAACTGATATGAAGGACAACTTACAAAGATTAATGGAACAGGAAAAAAAAAGGGACAAAACATGTCATATCGCACAAAGGCAAAAATAATTCATAGACAAAAAGGAATACCTAGTATCTCTAAAGATGGTGAGGAATTCACAACTGCCATTGTAGCTGGACAGAAGAAAAGATGTAATGGTTGGCTGCCAGGTACCTCTATCAATAGGATTCCTGCAAAATTCAGTTCTGTTAATAATCAGCCAAACAAGAAAAATGACTTTAATTACAAGAACGAGCTACAGAAAATATAAACAACGAGCAACTGATAAAATCAACAATTCGGAGTCACATTTTGATGGATAATATTGCACTTAGAACATATCTGACACTCCCTTTAGAAAATCCAAAAGCACTTCAGAGTAATTATCTCTGTACGGATAGAAAAACCATATCAAAATACATAGGCATGTTAGTTTCCATGAGACTTGAAAATGTAGAACTTAGTAATCTAAGCAGGAAAAATTCACTACAGTTTTTAAAGACATTGATTTGCATATACAAAATGTACGACTAGTGTGACACTAAATCTCATGAAAACTAGCATGCCTATATATTTTTGTATGTTCTATCTATGTGCGGTTAGAATTGTTCAAAAGTGCCTCAAGAACTTTGTAGATATTGAAACCCACCCCCCACCCCACCCCACCCCACCCTTAATGGAAAAAATCTAAAATAGCTGGAACAACTCAGAAATTTATGCTAACTAGCAACCTTCTACCCCAATGTATCCTTTTGCTGTTTCTTTTAGTTTATAAATGAAATAGAAGGGTAGCATTAAAGTAATGACACTTACAGGCTGACTTCTATTCAAGGTATAGGGGAAAGCGGATATTCCGCAGTTCAAGATAAATTGAGGTCACAAGTTAACTTTGCTTTTCTAACTCTTCTCGTAAGTGATGTACTTGCAAGCAAGATTCACAAACATTTCATGTTTTTAATATATGTGAAATAATAACTTTAGCACATCTAATGTGTCTCTGGATCCAATTCAAAACTAAGTTGTGAGAGCCAAAACTTAGTTTTGCAAAAGCATGCTGACATGGCATGTTTGGGTGCCACAAAACTTGATTTGCAAAACGTAGTTTTGGCTTCCGATCTTAGTTTTGAAAGGCAGTGGGAAGGGTACATTTGCAAAACCATGGTTTTGACCATTTGAGTTTATCCAACAGCCCTCCCTAAAGCTTTGACAATTTTATTTTACTCATTGTTTTGTTATGGCAGCCAAACACATTTTACACAAAACTAAGTTTTGCAAAATTCCATTTTTGAGGAAAAAATATAAGTTCTACAAAGCTTGGTTTTGAACTTAATTGTGCCATGGCAGCTAAACACAACCCAAATATCTGTCCATTTAAAATATGATACATCCTCTGGGTCCATAAGACAACAGTGAGCACTTCATAATGGCTCCACTAGCTGAAGTTCTGCCAAATTTATTTATTTTTTGGCAGGCAGGTAATTTTGAATCCTGGTCCTGTCCAATTGTGGCGGGAAATCAACCACTCATTTCAGTCTCGGCCATTTCAATCCATTTGTTCCTCTTTTCACTACACACACACACACACACACACAAAAATTAAAAAAAAACCCACCTTTACTACCACGCAACAAATCAATGGTTGTGATTGCAGTAAGAATACTGGCATTCATCCAAAGGTGAAATCGACGGCCCACTTCCCGCCACAGAGAGAATCGGGGTCCCCTAATATTTATTATTTCGTATTCGTCCTACCCAACCACTTCACAAATCCTAGTTATTTGAAACAAATAAAGATAACACACAAAAGTTCCATTTGCATATCAACGTAATTAACTGCATCCCAAAAACACGACCCAGCGGGAAGATTATAATTTCCCTTTCCCTGCATTTATCACCAAAGCATATACGAGTTCCAGGGGGGCAAAAAAAGAAAAAAAATCTGAAAACCTTCAGTTTAGAGCACATACACCCAACAAAGAAGTTGATTTTCACTCAAGTACATAAAATTCAGAGAGAGAGAGAGAGAGAGAGACCTGAATTAGTTGAGATTGAGACTGTAATTCGGCCGCTGCCGAAGTGGAAGACGACGCTCGACGGTGGCTGTAGGTTTTCTTTTCTTTTCTTTTTGGACTCTAAACTGGGCCGGTCTTGGGCCGAAACCCTATTTATTGTTTGAAATAGCAAGGGCCAACATTGGGCCTTGAGGCCCATAATAGGCTCCAGGGCTTCAAGGCTCCTTTTAAATTGGGCTTCAAAATGTTTGGGCTTATTTTGGCTCCAAGTTTTGATAGTTTCCTATTCAATTTTAGAAAGGAAAAGTATCGGGAATCCCCGTGAATGATAGGGCCCACTTCATATGAGTATTCGGTAATCCATTCGATAAAATTTCTTGGCTCCCAGTACGGTTGTTTTAGGTAAGACTATTATCTAAATGATTTTAAGAAGACATTTTAATTTTAAAAGAATAATGCAATTTTGGGTGCATCTGTACGCAACGTGTCACTGTACACATAGCAAAAGCTATTTTTATATGTGGTTGGAAGCTATAAATATAGACTGATCGAACTGCCTCTTTGAGGAAGATTAGATATGTACTTTATTTATTTAATTATAGCCCTTCAATGGTGGTTCTAATAGACACTCTAAAAGATTATTAAAAGATCTTCAGGCAAAGTAGAGTAGCCGAATAATCATCTTACACCTAATCTTGACATAGGAAAGAGAGAGAAACAAAAGAGTTTAAGATTTAAAATTTTAATTTTAATTTTAATGTGTGGAGAATACAATTGCAATCTTTCATTAAGTGTACTTAATGGTTATTCAGCAACTTAAGCATTCCTATGGAACAAGTTTAATAGCTTAATTTGACCATCTACTTTTACACTATTAGCATTGGAAAAGATGAAAAGATACAAATCTTACTACTAGGTCCAATACGTATTTATTTACCGACAAAACAAATGACGATATAAAGGGTTTCCCAACTCTTATTAAGTATTAAATTTGATGGTCATATTCTTGTATTTGGGAGATTATAGACGAGTATGGTATACCTAAGTTCGAGCTTAAACTCAATTTGCGTAAGTTCGGGGTCGAAAAGACATCATCCTTGTTAAAATTCTGTCTATTTATACAGGAAGAATTTACTATTTTATAACAAAAATAACATTATTTTTACTCCGAAGATGTAACGTAACCCTCAACGTTAATGCAGTTTTCTCATTATAAAAATGGTAAGAACAATACAAATGGGGGTTAGGGGGTCTGATCACAACAGCTAGTGGAGGAAAAGAACAAATGGGGTTAGGTTCTTTTCATCTCTAAGATCATGCACCTCTTCTTCACGGATTTTGTTTTTTCGTTTTGTTTTTTTAATATATATATATATATATATATATGAGAAAATTGCTCCCATGGATTGGTTACGTGATAAGGCATTGGGGCTGTTCAAAAATGAGTCAGGTTCAATTCCCGCTATCCACAACCTTATAATATTCACCGATTCGCTTGGAAGCTGACTTGAGGGACTAGGCTAATTCTCTCCTAGTTGGAGACTGATCGTCTCGGACCCGTATAGTTTGGACGAGAGTCTAGGTTAGCAAATATATATATGTATATATATAGAGAAATTAAATATGGTGCATATAATGCCACCTAAAATGATGTCATTTTTCAATTTTCCTTTCCAAAAAAAATGCAAAACACCCTCAATGTCGCAGCCTCATTTTTTGTGAAAAAATAAATTACGTGGGGATTATAATTTTTGTTTTTCTAAAAGGAAATCCCTCCAAAACGACACAATTTAGACCATCGCAACACCTAATTCACACACACCGAATTGAATTTTTCTAATCATTTTAAAAATATTTGAGGGAGATGCTGGCTCCATCAAACTTTTGAAATTATCGATCAACTACAATAAAATTAATGGTCGAAGTAATTAAATAATTTGTCTCTTTTCAAAGGTTCCATCCAAAAGTTATATAGTAGGTAGCAGCCTTGAAAAAAATTTATTATTATTCTTTTCTCACAATTCTGAATAATCTAGAATTATATGATATTGTATGTTCATTTGAAATTTTTGGCCTCCGGATTTCAAGTGCTTGTTATTCAAACCCGAATCTGCGAAAACAGTGATTTTGACTCATCAAATGGCATTATTTTTAGCCATGGCAATATAATAAGATGTATGTAAATATTTATAAAATCAGTTTTTTTACTAAACATATAGATGCTAACAAGTTCATGTCATTTTAATTTTTTTGACTCATCAAATGTCATTATTTTTATGGAAAATGACTAAAACCCTCATTGTAGTTTGAGTGATTATTGAAGAGAGTTCCTTAATTTTAAAAAAAATTATCACACCCCTTGTATTTATGAAGAGGCCTCTTCTATTTAATTCCATCTAAATTGATAACGGAAAACTATTAAATTATTGCATATAAAAAATACAAAATATTTTATAATTAAAATACAAAAAATCATTCCTCAAAGCCTCTCCTGTTAGATTCAATGACAATCACCCCTTTCATTTTTTACCCTTAGGATTCACGTTTTAATTAGAAATGTTTTTTTCCAATCACAATAATTTATTTTTATTCTTTTTCTTTTTATCTGCACAATCTTACTCCTTTAAAAAGATTTAACCTTGGGGATGAGAGACGTGTTTGGACAATCTTACCCCTCTAAAAAGGCATGTTGAATGGCACATGAATGTTTTCCATCCACTAAAATGGACATCAATGATGGCAGGGTTCAACCTACATCATTTTAAATAATTTAGTGTCTGTTTTAAGCAAAAAATGAAAAATAAATAAGGATTCATCCTCAATAACCCCATAAATATGAGGGTTTAAACTGCAATTCAGTTGTCATCTGTGCATATGGATGTTGTGACATTTTATTATAAGCATACGCTCTGTAAGGTAAGTAAATATCACTTCGGGTCTGTTCCGAAATTTCCACTCATTCAAATTGAAGGAGCATGAAAAAAATAAGAACGCTCACTAATTTCCATACACTTTGCTAACATACAGGGTCTTCATTTTAAATGTTAATATAAGAAGTGATCTTGGCTATGATAACTTTCATTCTTTAGATTGAATAATTGCATGAAAACTAGGAGGTTTTTCTTTTTCTTTTTCTTTTTTTTGGTTTAGGATATTGATGAGAGATGATTAACTATGAATATGAGAAAATAACAAGTAAAGAAAACAAAATAACTGCAAACAAAAGAAGTTTAGTAACTCAATTTAATTTCGCGAAAATCCTACATCTAGAGACGACAACGATGATCAAACTTTTCTATTTCTACAATGAAAAGTTACAAATCATCCCAATTCGTAAAACTAAAGGCCGGCCAAAACCATTACCTTTTTCGAGGGCTTTGTCCCCTAGCCCAGCGAACTACCGAAATTCAAGTAATACTCAACAAATGTGCAGATTGACTTGAATGCCCAAAGTTGCATTACCAGAAAAACCGCTCTTTCTAAAAGTGATCCTACATTAATACCAAAGAAATGATGAAGTTGACGACACACATCCCTAAGCCTAGCAAAGTCAGTGTAAGAAATAGGGGATGAAGTAGTGGGGAGCTTCACCAAGCCCAAACAATGCTTGAACTTGCTCAAAGGAATTAGTTTGGTCAAGGTATCCACAGCATTGTCTCAAGTGCCAACCTTTCTTACCAAGACAACCCCTTATTAAACAACATCTCTAATTAAGTAAAACCTGATCTCAATGAGTTTGGCCCATCTTATGATATCTATGGTTCCTAATTAAATGAATAGCATTCTGGCTATCACAATTATGCACTGTTATTCGATGAGACAAACTCAAATCACCATCCAAATAATTAACTCCACTGCTTCTGCTGCTGCCACATACTCTGCCCTCATAGTAGACCAAGAAATAATGGACTGTAAATTCGATTTTCAACTGATGCCACTCCCTAAAAGTGTGAAGACATAGCCTGCTAAAGCTCTCATTCTATCAAGATCACCTCTAAAGTTGGAATCCACAAAACCATTGACAATGGAACTAGAATTGTTTGATTGTCACTTTTGCCCCTGAACGTAGGTTCTATTGGAAAATAGACTCTTGATTTCTATAATTTTATACATAAAACTATATTATAGGAATAATATGAAATTCATAACACATTCATATTTGCATATTACAAATCGATTAACTCAATGAATATAGAAATTGAATATAAATAAATATAATAATAACAGAAAGTAAGAATATCTTGACTTGGAAGTAGAGGCACAACAATCGCTGCCCGAAGGAAATAGTCGTCAGCCTTTGTGTAAGCTCTTGGTGGCATTCACTTCTAGTGGTACAATAACCCGTATATCAGAATTCTCATTGGTGAACATGAACGAGACTTTAATAGGCTAAATAAAGGCCCATTACGTAGAAAGTAATCAATGAAAACTGAAAATTAAAACCCATTAATTATTTTTAATTTAATTTTTTTCCAATTGAAATTCAAACACCCCCCAACAAAAATAAATTTCAAAATAATTTAGAGCATCTTATATTATGCAATAGGTGTAAATAGCTTTCTACTTTAAACTTACACTTAGTGGCTACTTTTGCAACCTAAGAAATCATAGTGGACAAAACTTGAAACTAGATTTCTTGAACCAGATAGTAATAGCAACACACACAATACAGTATTGATCAGTAATTTCATGCACTTAGAACCATCTTATGAGAGTTATTAGAGATCAGCCTCAATTCCCAAAGTTACAGGTTGACGGTTACTCTCATATAGGTAAATCCTCAAGAGTACATAAGGATTGATGCTTGCAGAGATTTTGGCTTTGGACTTATTAAGAGTTTTAAAACCTAACCTTTATTGTTCATATCTTGAGCACTCTGTCATCCTAGGAATGGGGAAGGAAACTATAACTTGGCATAGTTCCTTTTAAATAAATGCAGAGCTCCCGATCCAACTTGTTTCTACGCTTGCAACTATAATGAGTAGGGCTGCCATTGTTGTGACTCACATTTGGGCTTAGCCTCATTCCCCTCGATGAATATCTAGGACTTGACTCCTAGATAGACCCTTATTTAAACGATTTTATAAAATCATGGGTTATAATAGAGTTTTCAAATTCTAGTTTTTCTCATGTGATCAATGGCATCATATCACTAGGAACCACTCCAATTAACATTTAATTCCTTTGTCATCTGACATCATCAATCTGTCTAGTGGCTTTTGTTCATCCCTCCGTGGAAAATAGCTAGCTTTATGACTTGAATTCGGAGACCATGAACTCCATAATTAAACTTGTATAAAACAATCTGTAGATCAACAGATTCAACATTGTAAAAGTTGTTATTTCACTTTGAACAAAAAATAAATTTAAATTAACCAACAATAGGTTCATATAAAAAATTTAATTGAATTTGAATTAGTAAAGCATCAATGAACATGCCTTCAAGTTATCAGATAACCCAATCGATAATTTCAACATGTATAACATAAATATCTAATACCAACCATTTGAAATAAACCGCTTTATAACTCCTACCATAAATATCCATAGGATCAAAATGTAGCTACATATTATATCTCCTATAAATGCAAGTGTGAGTATTTATTATTCATCACCATATTTTGCATGCAAGAAATGTTCTAATAAGCGGCACGTATATAACCCGAGCATCTATTTAATTCGTGCATTTAAAAAAATAAAGCCAAATTATAACTCCTAGAATATGTACCTCAATAAGACACATTGGAAATGTAAAAGGTATTCAAAGTCCCTAATAAATAGTCACGCCGTTAAAATTTTTTTAAGTGATGAATTGATATTCTATCACTAAAACATGATTATTAGTGACGGAGTAGGCCATCCCTAATGTCGTTAGTTCTCGTCTTGAGTACTGGGAAAAGAAATTTCAATATGTCGATAGAAGTATGTAGCATAGCGACGAAAATTCTGTCACGACGAAAATTCT
Source organism: Santalum album (assembly GCA_034195605.1). Classification (NCBI taxonomy): domain Eukaryota; kingdom Viridiplantae; phylum Streptophyta; class Magnoliopsida; order Santalales; family Santalaceae; genus Santalum; species Santalum album. Next base: position 6,469,803 of record CM067262.1, read on the forward strand.
GTCGCACATTTAAATATAGAAACAAAGTTGGTCAGCACATTTAACTCATAAATGCAAAACTGAAAATAAAGCAACTAACTCCAGATTTACTCTCCTTAAATTGATGTAAAGTATAATTACTTGCGCATTATAAAAGATTTGGTAACTAATATAAAATCAAGAAAGCTTAGACCAACGCATAAATTTAAAGCATAAACATGCATCAAGACGTTATGCATCAATATGCATAACTCTTCTATGCAGGGGCTAAATCTCCGTTACAAACATTAGGTTTAATCTCATAGAGCAAGTTGTAAAACTATAAATCCAAATTTACTATCAATGTCAAATTTATATCCATTTCAAGTTCCATATCTATACATAATGTATGAATGGTGAAGCAAACTTCGCCACGTGGCACTCTCTTGTAGTATGTGTGAACTACCCACAACCTTTTGGGCTGAGGGATTCTTTCATGTCTTTCTCCTCATGATGAAGAAGGGTCGATCACAGAAAAAGGCAAGACATTTGATCAACCTACGAATCCTAAACGTTTCCACCACTTCCCCCTACCCTTTCAGTTCTTGCCCTCTCTATTCCCTTTCCATTCTTCAATGATTACATCCATTCATCTCCTTTCTAATCACATATTTGATTCAGCCCTTAAAACCCCCAATTCCTTTAGAAAATCTAATCTGCATTACTTCCACACCCATCTTAGGTTTGCTAATTTTCTATTTCTTTGCTTTTTTATGCTTGCATCAGTTATGGGTTAAATCTAATATACCACTTCGTTTCTACTTATTTACATGAGGTAGACCACCTTCTTCAAATGATCATTGGTGCAACAACAATTTACTACTTCTCCTATTTCTAACAATTTCAGGTAAAATCACATTAGTGTTTCTTCATTGTCTAAATTAGTTTTACCCTTTGCCCTCCTTGAATTTCTACGGTAACTGAACCTGCATTCTTTGTGTTCGTAAAAATGCTTGATAGAATTTGAAACTAATTGTTGTTATAAATCCCAAACGTTTCCACCCCTCCTCCTCCCTTTTCACTTCTTGCCCGCTCTCTTCACTTTCAATTTCTCAATTATTACATCTGTTCATCAATTTTATAATCACATATTTGATGCAGCCATTAAGAACCCCCAATCCTTTTCTAGAAAACCTAATTTGCATAACTTTCATACCCATCCCAGGTTTGCTAATTTTCTATTCCTTTGCTTTTTATGCTTGCATCAATTGTGGGTTTATTCTAATATACTACTTCATTTCTACTTATTTACATGAGGAAGACCACCTTCTTTAAATGGTCATCGGTGAAACAACAATCTACTACATTTCATATTTCTAACAATTCCAGGTAAAATTACGTCAGTGTTTCTTCATCGTCTAAATTAGTTTTACCTTTTGCCCTCCCTCAATTTTCAAGGTAACTAAAGCTGCATTCTTTGTGTTTGTAAAAATGCTTGATAAAATTTGAAACTAATTGTTGCTATATTTTTTTACCTTTTCATTCATCCATGTCTGTTTAAGTTTCATATGAAATTGAAGAATTGCAAAAACATAAAGAAATTAGGTATCCAACATGTATATAAAAATTAGGCATCCAAACTATTATAATGTTGGGAGATGGTGTATTCGTTGTATGGATTCATGATTGGGGCTTAAAATAAGTTTTAAATTTTGATTCCTTATATTGTAGTCCAACGAATTACAAACAAGTTTTGAATTCTACCTTGCATACAAAAATATAAAAATACAAACGCAAGATGATCATATATAATTGATGCAATAAATTGTTTAAAATATAGGCATCAAGTTTGTCAACAGCAGTCATACGAATCAACATGCAACCACAAACCCAAAAGTAAGATTACAAGGATTGATTTAAAAAAATAAATAAATAGGTAAAGATAAGGAGTAATGTAAATAAAATACCTCCCCTATAGCATAACCCCTTGTTCTGTCACTAATTTTTGTATTGGTGTTTTGTCCCTCTTGCTAATGGCTAGATTGAGCTCCTCTTCTACTTTTCCTACCAACACAAATGGCTTACTCTACTCACGGAAAATCAATTTTTCATATTTGTTGCTATGATAAATGACAATCGTGGCAACACTATGGGCCTGACACTTGTTAATATATGAAAACCAATATTTTTCTCAACAACTCATATCATTTCCATTTGAATTATAAGAGAAATGGTCAAAAAAAATACGACTACAAATTATGGCACTAATAAGCAGTAACGATAGAAAATTATTATATAACCAATATTAGCATCTAAACCATAACTTGAAGGTATTGAATTAAAGTTGCCTTGCAAGATGGAAACGATAGCCTCCAATAATTAAACGTTATTCAAGGCACCTAACGCGTTATTTCTTATTTCCTTTTCTAAATATTTCTTGTGTTGATTCCAAGAAATTGATCCAAAACATTTAACTAAAGAAAACACAAACAGAAATTTTAATGTTAAATCAAAGACTAGAAATCAGAACAGCGATTATTGTTCTCAACAAGACACTAAGAATGTAATAATATATGTACCAATTGTATAGACCAAAAAAGAACTAATCCCCTAAGAATTAAACACTTTTCCGGTGAATAAAATTCAATTTATAAGTCTTTACCATTGAACTATTTCCGTAGCTATTGGAAAATAGACTCTTGATTTCTATGATTTTATTTACACAAAATTATATTATTGGAATGATATGAAATTCAAACAACATCCATATTGCAAAAATTGATTAATGCAATTAGAATAGAAATTGAATATAAATAAATATTATGACAAGAGAAAGTAAGAATATCCTGGCTTAAGAGCAGAGGCGCAACACTCACTACCATAAGGAAATAGTAGCGGGCATTCGTGTAGGCTCTTGGTGGCGGTCGCTTACAAACATAATCCTCCTCCGTGAACACAAGCAAAGTAAGGAGTACCTGGTCGAGTTAAGACATTCAAATGCTCAAAGGAAGTATACTATAGGGGAAGAAAGGGTTTTTATTTTTTGTCTGCGTATATCCCAAAGTGCGTATATTCTACGGTCCTACCAAATACACTTATAGAGTGGGTTTACTGTGTAACTTTCACAAGACCTTAATGGGCTAAATAGAGGCCCATTAAGTAGAAAACCGAAAATCAAAACCTATTAATTATTTTGAATGTAATTTTTTCCAATTGAAAATTCCAAAAGGTTTTAGCTCTAAGATGGCGTTTTTTTTCACTTATTGAGATTTAAATAGGGCAAATCTTTGATTCGATCACATATTTCCATCCTCGCAATTATGATTTTGAAAAACATTTAAATGCTCGTTGAGATGTAATATCAAAAACTATTATTCTAGCATTTTCTCTCTTTTGTTTTCATTTATGAAATTCTTCGCTACTTTGTGGTGTGTATATTTTTTTCTAGTCATCTTTTGTTTACTTTTTGGCTTTTTTGTGTTAAATTTTTCGTGTAAATTTCTTCTTCTTCTTTCACTGTTTTCTTCCCCACTTTGTGTAACTTTCTTCTTTTTGTTGGAATGTCATAATTTTTTTTCCTTTTTCATGTATTTCTTCTTTTGTTTCATTTTTTTTTTCAGATTTTTCTGCAATGTTCTTATTTCCTCTTTCTTGATATTCTCCCTTTCTTTATTTTATACAACTTTTCTTATTCTCAGAGCAAAACTATTTTTAGCATTTTATGAGGTTTTTTTTCTTTTACGACTTATGTTTCTACTACCTCGCCACTAATCTTTCTATTACTTCTTAACTTTTGTCCCACTACAAACAACCTTCTCCTCCTATTCTGATTAATAAGAGGAATTGATATAATTCTAGTTCATTTACCATATATATATATATATATATATATATATATATATATATATATATATATATATATGTACAATTCTAATTCTGCCTGCAAATTAGTGGACTTCAAAACACTTTCGCATCTAACAGGCCAAAGATTAAAAATAACGAAGTCGCCACCCTACTTTTTAGGGAAAAAAGGAAAAACTTGAAATTTTCTAATGTAAACGATCTTTCAGTCGAAAGATGGGGTTCAAGTGCACAATTACAACTGAGGAAGGTCACCGGCACTCCACAACACTCATTCTCTCAAAATGGTACCAATCAACCTTAGATTATGACGTTGCCTTAATAATGATAGTCCCATAACACTCTATAAAATTTTACTGTTTTCCGATATTTAATTATTGGATTATGTTTGTTACCATCCCTACTTTTGGCCAAATAGCAAATGGTCCAAGACATCAGGAGGGATCGTAAGAACCACCCTTGCGGAACCCACAAAATCAATCTTCAGATTAATTAACATGTTTTCATACTTTTCACAATGAACTTGTAAACCACTAATGAAATAAGTAAATTCGCAAGTTATAAGATACTTGGTCAAAATCAAAAGATTATTTTAACTAAAGTTTTATTTTAAGCTACAATGAAGAGAGATCATGAAATGATATATATGAAATAAAGGTAGTGTTTTGGTGCCTCAAATATTGGTGAAGGCTTATTTACGAAAGAGGGTGAACCTTAAGTGGATGATATCGTAAATTATTGGTACCTAAGGGCTTTTTAGTAACAAGAAAATTGAAAAAGTTAAACATGGCAACGTTGAACTTGGGATTTGGTACATGAATGTTAGGTGCATCACTACTGGAGTTAGTTCATATGTATATTATACTTTCGTATATTTGTCATACTTGAATCAGACTTAGTTATACGAACATACTTCAAACTTCAATGATAGGACGAGATGGCCAGTGATGGGCAAGCCGAAAATTGGATGATGACTTCTCTGGCTTCCTTTAATTGGGAATTCCACACATGGTATAGCAACTAACTTAATTTGCGGACAGTGGTGGAGAAGGTGGAAATTAGGATAGAAAGTACCAATTTTTGAGACATAGATCAAATTCCACTCTCCGATCAAAAAGAAAAACTATCCCTTCCCCCTATCCTTTTACTTATTTTCTTTTCTTTTCATTCCCCTTTCTAAAGATGCTTGATGTGGTGATGAGGAATAAAAGTGGGATGGTGGGAAATGAGTAATGATTAGAATTCAATTAGTGTGGATTAAATTTGGGGTAAGTTAATGTTGGTTAGAATTTATAATAATGTAGGAGAAATTTGAAAATTATTGATGGGGTGTTGGGTGTAGAGATGAGGAATAAATGTGGAATAGTGGGGGATGGGTGGTGGTTGAAATTTAATTGATGTGAAGTAAAATTGGTACAAGTTAACATTGGTTAGAATTTTTGATGATGTGAGAGAAATTTGGAAAAAAAATTTATGGCGTATTAGGAGTTGAGGTGAGGAATAAAGGTGGGACAATCGGTGACGAGTGATAGTTGGAATTTAATTAGTATAAACTAAGTTTGAGGTAAGATAGCATTGGTTGGAACTTATGATGATGTCAGAGAAATTTGAAAATTGTTTGAGGTGATGGGTGTTGAGGTGAGATACAAAGGTGGAATAGTGGGGGGATGAGTGATAGTTGGAATTTAATTGGTGTAGGATAAATTGGTGATCAGGAATTTATTTGATGTAGGTTTTATTTTTGTATGTTATTATTTTTTATTTATTTTTGTCTTATTTTTCTTCTATTTAGGACCTATTATGACAAATGAAACATAATAATATATTTCACGTGATAGTTGAAATGGCGATCACTAACATTTCAGGCTCCAAAATTACCGAAATGAAATGAGTGTCGACAGTTGTCCCTATTTGCAGGTTCACTAATAGAGGATACAAGTGGCCATGCCTTCATAGAAACTCGTGCAAGTGAGCGTGTAAAGATGGAGACATATGGTTTCGTCCACAAGGCAATTTGGGAGCACTTAGAGTAAAATTCCAGTAGACAAAGCCGAAATACAAAGTTGAATTTATTAAAATTATCTAGTGCATGGCTCAAAGGTAAGGAAAATTGTCTGATCTCCAGCCTAGCAGTTAAGGAACTAGCGTAGGGGTAGAATCTAGCACAAAGACTAGATCAAGGGGTCCCACGTGTAACCCGATGTTAGGTGGTTCGATGCATGGAAGTGCATGGCTCAAAGGTAAGGAAAATTGTCTGATCTCTAGCCTAGTAGTTAAAGAACTAGTGTAGGGGTAGAATCTGGCACAAAGACTAGATCAAGGGGTCCTACGTGTAACCCGATGTTAGGTGGTTCGATGCATGGACAAAAATTAGGAGGTTTGGCAGAAGGGCTAAGGTTGAGTAATTTAGCGCATGGGCCTATACTAGAAGTTTGGCCTGCAGGCTGATATATGAGAGATTTATAGCTTGGAATGAAATGAAAGCACGAAAGACAAGTAACTAATATGAGTTTGTGGTGAGAAAATAGGACTAGTTGTTATGCTGTGAGGCTGGAAATAAGATCTAGCACCAAACTAATAAAAGCCTTTGAATTTAGAAATACAATATGTACATCAAAGTTCCAACACCAATGAACATAGACACTACTCGGTGTATGCCAATTGGTCGCTGGAATAATAATTGAACCGTTAGCATAGTAATTTGCAGCCCTATAGAAATATCCCATCAACCAAGCCCTTTTACCCAAAAAGGTTTGAGAAAGAAATAAAGAGTTGGTAGAGATGCTAGCTGCCGGCCATTATGACGAATGCACCTCTAGCAACTCTCCCCATGCTAATAGACGAAATGGTGAGGCTTTGGGCCGAGATGGTGGCCATAGGTTTTAGCTTAGATATGTTACAAGCTAGGAAAAAACGTTTTTTGAAGTATGAGTGAGATCTCATGCATAGTAAGCTCAAATTGATACGAGCCTGTGCATTATCGATGTTTGCAGAGAATGAAAGCGCCACCAACCTGCAAGCCCGAGTATTTCTAAGGAGCTATGCAAAAAAAATAAAAGGCTTTTTAGAAGGAGATAGCTTCATAAATCTCATCTTCTCTCTTTTTCTCTTTCTTATCACTCACACCTTCATTCTTTTTCTTTCTCACTTTCTCTCTTATCACTTATTTTCTCTTGCTTCTCTTCTCTAATTTCTTTTTTATCTTGTTCTTCCTTTTGTCTTTTTTTTTTTTTTGCCCCTTTCATTGTCATTTATTGTGTGCTAACGTTGACATTAATGCTAGCACTACCCTCAATCTGCCCAAACCTACTCGGATCTACTTTGGCCTACTTAAATCTTGTTTGATTGAAAAAGGATTTACCTAGATTTGCATCTAGTATACACCAATTTGACAAGATCTACTCGGATTTAGGCCGATCTTCCCTAGTTTGATTAGATCTGCATTTATTTTTCCTGATTAGAGCAGGTCTTCTTTGGTTTGTTTTCATATCTTCTTTTATCAATCACATTAAGGGGATAAATTTGAGAGTTGAGTAGCATCGTGATAGATCTGAGCAACTCCGGGGGACAAATCCAAGCAATGTTAAAGAGGATAACTGGTACAGGTGTAGACTTCCTATATCGCCTTTCGACCTTGCCTCAAATTTCCTTTGTGAAGGTGATCTATGGATCGAAGGCGCAGCCTTCGTCACCTAAATTTAGATTACATTGTTTTGTTATTATTTATTTGCGCTGTTGTAATCACGTTTCTCGGGGTTACTTTTGTAGTGCTTGTGCATAAATGTTCTTTGAAATAGTTATCAAAAAAATTGATAACTTGTGTATGAACTTTACAAGATAAAATATCCATCTCTTTATCTTTTTTTCTTATGTCTTTATTTTTGTGTTTATTTATCTACTCATTATTATTTTTAGATGATGACTAAATTAGATCTAGTCATGGGGTGTGTGAAGTATAACCTATTGCAAGGCCGCAATGCAATAAATAAAATCTAGCATGTCATCTAGGAAAAAGGAACTTGGCCTGAGGCCAAAGTTAGGGGGTTTGGCATAAGGACCATGGTTGAAAGGCTTGTCAGATGGACCTAATCATGCAAATGTCACGAGCAACGCGGTACAATGAGTCTCCATGATGTAGATTATTTGTGCGAACATGTCATCATGTTCAAATTCGCCAAAGGTGTGCCACCACAAACCTTAAACCCATCTTCTATAGCCAAAGGTATGTCACTTGACTATGTCAAACCCCAACCCAAAGAAGGCTACCAGGTAGAGAATAAGTCAAATTAAAACCTAGATGTTTATTTGATGTAGATAAAGGTGGAACGAAAGGTTTTTTGTGTATAGCCTATCTAATGTAGGGTTACAAAAGTTGTTTTAGTATCAAGTTATCGCACAACAATATTATAAAAAGCTATTGGATCCGATAGTAATCAAATTGGGCTTGGAAGTAGTTAATTGTTGATGCTGGATAAGGGAATTGATTAAGATATGGAAGAGCAAAATTGATTAAGTGGATTTTCATCGACAAATAGTAGAACATTGGGGATTGAATTAATTGTTTGTTTTATAGTTGATGATGGGTTACTATTGCTTGAAATAATAGATTATAGCATGTTTAATAGAGGTTGTTGAGGCAATAATCTTGCTATTGAACTTAAGATTGTTTCTTTCTCTATGTCTTAAGTTGATTTGAGTTGAACAATCATTTGTTAGGTTAGCACCTTCTGAAATTTGAATTGCATTGTGTACTCAATTGTTAGGGTACCTTTCAATGGTTGGTTGTGATCGAATTGAGTTGAGCGACCCCATACATGGGGGATTAAATTGTACAAAAAATGTTTCGCCCATGTTGGCATAGAGTTAGACCTCATACTTGGGTTAAATAATACACATAATGGGATCTCATGCTTGAGTTAAATAATACATATAGTTGATCCATATGCTTGAGTTAAATAATGCACAAAGTTGGAGCCCATGCTTAGGTTAAATAATGCATGAAATGTTTTGGCATATGCTTGCCCAGAGGAATTAGTTAACTTTAAATGAAAAATGTTCATAACCACATTACATGTCGTTCAGTAAGATCACATTTGTTTAGGTGACTGAGTCGTTAGGTTATAGGGGCAAGTTATAAAGTTGTCTAATCAAATGCTAAGTGGACAAACAGTGTGATTGAAGATTAATGAATCGTTTATATGAAGTTAATGGACCTTTTGGTTAAAGGATGACAAATAGTTTAATTGAGTTAGTTGGTTTGAGTTTGAATGCTGTGTTTGTGCAGTTTAACAGTTTCAAAACATTGCTTATGTGTATATGTTCACACACGTTAAAAGAATGAGATAAATTCTTGAAACTGTTATATCATTTGTTTATGATATAACATAATAGGAGTTTTTTCGATATAAGATTCCTACTGAATGTTTCACTCAGTCTTTGTTGTTGTTGTTTGCTAGGTGAAGAAGTTTGAATGAAAAGGAATAAAACAAATAGGCAATATAGAAGCAATGGGATTTTCTTTCCCTAATAGTTCAAGTTTAGCACTAATTAAATTATTGTAATTAAACCAGTTGAAAAATCTTGTAATAAGGTAGAATGGAGTTGTAAGAGAGAACGTTGGAAAATTGCTGATTTGTTTTTAGGATCGCAGGTTATTACTTTAGCATAATCCACCCTTACTGTAAGTTATGTTTGGTAATACCGCAATGCTTAGTATATTTTAACGCCCTATTTCTCAGTTGAGGATGCGAAAAAATTTGGATGTTAAAATGGACGTAGATCCTCAGGAAGGGCTATTTGGTAACAGTTTATTACTCATTCAAAAGATACACCATTACAATTTCCGTCAAGCTCTAATTGTCAAGGGGCACGTTGCTAGCATGAACCAGTGGGCATTCTCCAATGTCTCTGTTTATGGCATTGATAGATAGCTTAAAAAGTGAGTTTGAGATTCCAGATTTAGGGCTAGAGATGAAAATAGCTCTTAGGAAAGTGACCTTGATATATGGGATGGGAAAGACGAATAAATCTCATGTCTCTTCATTCTCGATTGGCTTTGTCATGAATTATTTGCATTATTTCTGCAGCTCTTTGGAAGTATAAAGCCCTCCACTTCTAGTTATATTGCCAACTACTTCAGTTTACTTCACATTCGAAGATGATAAACTCGAGAGAGTGGGTGATGAAGGTTTCGCAATAATTGATTTTGATGAATGGGAATGAATGGTTGGAATAGGTTGGAAGCAATACAAGGGAAGACCTGGCTATGGGGCATAGTCGAGAGTTGAGAGTTCAAAGGTGGATATGTACAAGCTACATGAGGGAGGACTTTTCTTATTTAGGCAACTACATTGTCATTATATCCCCAAGGAATGGTATGCGTACTATTGTGAGGGAAAGGATGAGGCATTTTAATAATTGCACAAGGTGTGGCATACATCGGCATGTTTTGAGAGGTGGCTATTACTCTAAAGTATTTTATCACAGTTACCAACTCATTATCGATCATTCAGACATCATTCTCATTATGGGATCTTCCTCGTTTTTCAAATTTTTGTATTCCTAAGGCTATTAACTTTTATATTTCTCCCTTTAATTCTTTATACTCTTGGATATCATGATCAATGTTGCTTGGATGATAAATACAACCCATTTTCAGGATAGCGGTAATTTTGATGTACCCTTTGGTGACTAGCCTTTCCCATACAACTTCCATTACAATCTTTAACACCCCTATGAACACCTAGATATTGTGATCAATGTATGCACATTCGAGGCACCACGATCCTCTTCGAAGTTTAACCATCCATGTTTAATAAGGTTTGGTACTTTCTTTTGATTGAGGAAGTAATTCCCTGTGTTATGACCCGTGACTCTTGAATGGTATTCACATTTGAGGAGATATGGACTTATACTTCTTCTTTTTTGGTGTCGGATTAGAGGGGATCAAATTCCACTCCTAGACCAAAAAGAAAAACTCTTCCTTCCCCCCCTTATTCTTCTTGTTTTCTTCTCTTTTATGCTTGGAGTGGTAAAAAGCAGTAAAGGTTGGATGGTGAGAAATGAGTGATGGATGGAATTCAATTGGTGTTGAGTAAATTTGTGGTAAGTTAGTGTTGGCTGAAATTTACGATAATGTAAGTGAAATTTGAAAAATGTTTATGGGGTGTTGGGAGTTGAGGTGAGGAATAAAGGTGTGATAGTGAAGGATTGGTGATGGTTGGAATTTAGTTGATGTGAAGTAAATTTTGGATAAGTTAGTGTTGGTTGGAATTTGTGATGAAGTAAGAGAAATTTAAAAATTGTTTATGGAGTGAGTGGAGATGAGAAATAAATTTGGGATAGTGGGGGATGAGTGATGGTTAAAATTTAATTGGTGTGAAGTAAATTTTAGTGTTAGTTGGATTTTATGACAATGTAAAAAAGTTTGATAATTGTTTATGGAGTGTTGGGACTTGAGATGAGGAACAAAGGTAGGATATTGAAGAGCTTGGTGATGATTGGAATTTAATTGGTATAGGGTAGATTGGTGAATGAGAATTTATTTGATGTAGGTTCTATTCTTCTATATTATTATTTTTGTTTATTTTCATTTTTTATTTCTTTTTTATTTTTATTTTTTTTTTAGGACCTATTGTGACAAATGAAACGTAGTAAGGTATCTCAAATCATAGATGAAATGGTGATCTCTAACATTTCAGACTCCAAAATTATCCGAACAAAAATGGGTGTCGATAATTGATAAAAAAAAAATCAAATCATCAAATCAAGAAGTTTAATATGTTGGACTGATCATAATTTTTATGGTTTTATTAATCGTTTCTTATTATGATTCCTTCCCTCTTCTTATTGATCTAATTTCTCCTATCCAAATGACTTTTCCTCTTCTATTTTTCCTTGCTTATCATTCTTCTATGTTGTTGTCCTTCTATTAAAGTGGCCTATTTTAAATAATACGTAAAGGGTAAAACTAGAAAATACATGTATTTAGATGTACCGAGTATGTTGTAATTCAACCGATTTAGAAACTCATACTCAAAATCTCTAGTTACGATATTCTCCAAATTTTAGATTTGTATTTTATGTTTAGGTCTGAACCCTTTTTTTTATTTTATAAAAAGAGACCTAAATGGAAAAAGAACTTTGCTAGGCTATGTGATTACACTTTGAAGGTGTACCATTATAAGACATGCACAAAATGTTTGCTTGGAGTGCATCCTCTATGCTTATTAGAAAATACTACTATATCCAAGGAGTGAAGCAAATCAAAAGACAAATTTGCACAAAATGCTTTGCGTACATTTGCTCTTTAAGAAGTTATCTATATTTATTTGGAAAAGGGAATCAAATGCTTAACCTTAAATAAGCCTATCTAAAGCTTAACTTCAAAACTACGTAGTTTTAATTAAAACATCAATTAATTCCCTTTATCATTCCTATTACAAGAGAAGCCCTGAACCCCCTTCGTCTAGTGGTGTCCCTTTAAATTTGTAACGCACTTTGGTCCCTTTAACGATTGTAGTCAAAAAAAAACATTTGAATGGTGGTTAGACTGGGAAAAGATTCGCAAAGAAGAAAAAAATGATTGCTTTTGTCGAACCCATCCTATCAATGAGCAAATCTCTTTTTTGTTTTTTTAGCAATACTACATATAAATCTTTTACACAACTTTCACACTAAAAGTGGTCACGTGACAAAATATATGTAGTTTTGTATTATTATTTGATCAAAATATCAGTCAAAAAGGACTACAAATACTCTGTCATGTCACTCTTTCGGTATGAAGGTTGTATAAATGATGTACATATAGTATTACTCTTTTTTTTTCTTTTTCTTTTTCTGTAGTGGCAAAATTTTGTAGTTGGAGTTGGATTATTTTGTTTTGGTAAAGGAAACAATAACTAAGATCTCATACGTATTTTATGGATTTCAATTTACTTCAGCCTCGTAGTTCTACATCCCACCTTTCATAAACACTTCCCTTCATTTATCCCATAATTTTGTTAATCATGAATATAATACACAAATGCAATTTGAAAAACAAGGCGGCGGGGGCGGGGGGGGGGGGGGGGGGGTGGGGGTTGGTGGGGTGGGGTGGGCTGCTTTGGGGGGTGGGGTGGGCTGCTTTGGGTTTGGAGGGGGAAAGGATGGGGTGAGGGTCGCTCTGGGAGAGATGCATGATAGAAAGAGCATGAAGAATAGGGCTTGTCAAAACTGCGTTGTTTTCAGGTTAAGCCTTAGATAAGCTTATCTAATGTTAAGTCTTAGATTCCCATATCATATATATATATATATATATATATATATACTTTTATGAAAAAAAAAAAGTACATGCAATAGTAAAAATACAGTTTTTGCTTTTTTAATAACATAGGGCTACAACGAGAAATTGAGCATCTACATTTAAGTTCAATAATTCTCAATAGAGCAAATAAGGTATAAATTAATGTGAATTTACTAAGTACTCGAGCATTTTTATTTTTGATTTATTAAAAAGCAACAATTTTTATTTATATTTTTTGAAAGAAAAAAAAAAGGTACATATGAATTCAGTGTAACGGTCTAATCGAATTTGATGCCTTTCCCACCAATTGAGTTTAGAAAGGACATTTTCTCTACAAATTTAGTACTTTTCCGGCATGATGCAATGGGAAAAATAAAATCCACATTTAATGTATTTTGTTTATACCAATTTAATTAATAAAAAAATCAAATTTAGGTCTTTTCCTAAAATTTTTGTAGGAACAAAGAAAATAATAATAAAGATTTCATATTTACACTAAAAATGGTATATTCAATTCATCCAAAATTCTATACCTATTACTCCACAATCTTTTCCTAAAATTTAGTAGGAAAAAAAGAAGGCAAGTAAAATTTAATCGATTTTTTTCACAAATTCCAAATCCACCCTTTCTAAAACCACATGAGCATCGTGTATGGGACTTTTCATCCAAATCACTGTCAATTAGAAAGTTGACCACTTCTACGAAACTTTAGGGGCCAATTTAGCCATTTCCAGACTTAGAGGACCAAAATGGTAATTTTCTCAACAATTAAGAAGTTCAATTTCTTTGAAATTTTTTTTTTCCATGACACGATAATTTATCATTCATAAATTTTCCATGTTCTTTAAAATTATGTGTTTTCCATTGGTACTAACCCTACCAATTCCCGGAAAGAAGATAGAAAGGAACTATGCAACAAACTCCACTTTATTCTTTGATGTTTCCTTTACTCTTTTGTACTTCACTTTTTTCTGAAAATTCAAACCTAAATTTGTATCATAGGTTAGGTTAGGTGATATTGTGTATAATAAATTCTAGGCCGTTCAATAGATATAATTTGATAGAGATTTTTGATATAACCTGTCCCTAAACAGATAGAAAACGACTATTATATATATATATATATATATATATACATATATATATATCTGTGTGTGTGTTATAATTACCATTAGGAGAACTTAGTCATTAGTAATGATGATGATGCTGATGGTAATGACTAAAATGAAACTCTTTTTCTTTTTCTTTTTTCCACTTTATAGGATGTGGAAAGCCATGTTATGTGCCATAGTTTTCGTTGAATGTTATGTGGGCGTAGACCACAAGTGAATAGTTAGCCTGAATCAAGAGGGGTCATTTAAATTTGCTTCTTCATGTGCATATTTATTACTCAGATATAATTGAAGAATCATCTCTTTCTCCTGTGGATCCATATATGCTAACAATAATGAACATCGGTGTCCGACATGTAAAACTCAATTTTACCACTTGCCAGCATTATTTTTCGCTAGTCAAAAAGATTTTAACTTATCATAAAAAGCGATACTAATAAAGATGCTCTCAATAGAATTTGAAATTTAAATGGAATACAAGAGTTCGGTAGTTTTTGTCTCTCTACTATCTCTTTCACAATTCCACTATTAATAGAATTCTCCCATGGTGTCTAGTTCTTATGCTTGATAATATGCAGTATTTTTTATTTTATTTAAAATTAATATTTTAGTCACGTATGATATTACTATATTATCCTAATTTTTGGCACGTATTATCCACTTAAAACTCCCTCCATTTCTCAGGCTGAAAATAAAAAATACATAGCCAAGCTTATTTTAATGAGATTTGATGTTGCATTCATGTTATTTTAGTATTTAAAAATGTGAAAAAATCAAAACCTTTAAAAACTATATAAAAAAAAAGTTTTGATACTTATAATAATATATTTTAGATTCTTAAATCAAATGAAAAAAATTATCACACCTCTATATTTTTCTATGTTATTTAAATTCATATGGTTAAAATTGCTAAAAACATGTATTTGAAAGGTCTAAAAATAAGCACATTGAAGAGTATTGAATAGGGAAAAAAAATCACCTGAATTTAAAAGGCCGGTGAATTTATGAATTTAAATATTTTTAATTTTTAATTTTTATTTTTTATATAATAAATAGTTAGGAAATTATCTGATTATATAATTTTATGAGCGTTTAAATTTAAAGAATCTTTATCCCATAAAAAAAAAATGTTAGAATTCTCAAAATCCACAGAGCTTTCACATCGGAGCAGTTCGAATCCTTTGCGCTATACATTAAGTCTCAAATTTTTTTGTCAAAACACGTACGCTCTGGTGTCCTTCACGAGTACCCATCAGTGGGAGGGGGGGCGCAGGAACCGAGACGCACACACCTCGAGTAAGGGTCAGAGGGCGAAACCGCGTGGGCCCCACCCTGCCCCAGCCTTAGGACTAAAATCTCCAAAATCTCGCAGGTTCTTCTGTTCGGTGGACTTTTGCGCTCGCGGCCGCACTGATCCGTGGGCCCCTCGCCGCCTCCAGCCCTTCGTCTCGTAGTGAGTCTCGCTTTTCCCATGTGATCTCAACACGTGTCCAACTGGACACGCGTCAATGGCATAGACCGAGTGAAGCTCTGCGGCTGTGATGTTTCCATCCGGAACCGGATCTATATCCTCGATGTTTATCCCACTATTGGAAAGTGACTGAAATGAAAATTAATTATTTCTAAAATCTTAACATGTCAAACAATGCTTTAATTTTTCTAAAAGTTTCAATATTTTCTTAAAATTAATTTAAAAAATTATAAATTAAATATTTTACGGCCATAAAGATTATTTTTTCAAATCGTTCACTCTCACTTTTCTCTCAACACCCTTCGTTTTCATCTTTTTTTAATACATACGAATTACTTGTTCAATTTTTTATTAAATATTTCTTATTTAAAAAATTTTAAATAAAAATTATATCAATAAAAAAAAATTAACCACGTGCTTTTGTCCGTGCAATGCGACTAGAATTAAGAATAAATACACTTTCTTAATTAAATGTTTTATGTTCATTTTACTTTTAAATTATTAATTGTAGAAAAATATATATTATTTTATTATTACATGAGAAATGGGTGGTTTGAATTGAATTACAAATTGGTAATATAGATTCAAAGGTAAAATAAACCGTTTATTTCTCGTCATGTAATTAATCACTTAATTGGAAGGATCCAAAAATACTTGTTGGATCACTCTCCCATTTCTATGTTTTTAATTTTTTGTCCTTTTGGAAAAAAGTATAAATAGAAAAGACAAAAGGGAAGAAAAAAGAAGGGAACGACAAAAGGAAGGATTCAGGGGATAATGTAAATCGTGGATCCGGCTCCTCTAGGATCCCCAAAAAACTTTACCTAAAATTTTTTTCATCTTATTCGTTCATTTAAAATACACGGACATAATTACAATATATTATTTCCTTTTATTTCAATCTAGCGAAGGATAGAATATTAAATTATCAAAAATAATCATCTAATTAATGCTTTGAGAACTCTTTCCTTATTTTGGATCAGAGGTTATAACCAACCGATGATTCGCCAACAAAAAAGAAGTGTAAAATGCATTAAGTTTTTTTGTGAAATAATCATGATAGGTTGAGTCAAATTTATTGAGAAAAATCCTTTTATAATAGTTTGTGGACCCTCAACAAAATTATTTCACTCATAATAGTAATAAGTAAATATTATTTGAAGTTGGCTGAATCAAATTTATTTTTACTATACTTACAATTTATTTTATTTTATTTTATTTTATTCAATATCTTGAAAATATATTGGAATGATATCTTATAAGAATAATAATAATATGATATCTATTATTATAGTTCTTCTTATTATTATTATTAATGTAAAATGAGGGATATTATCAAATATTATGGGATGTCAAGATCTCAAAAACAAAAAATTTCTAATGATTTATTATCTTTTCTGTCCATTTTTAATTAATTCCTTCTAATATATTTTTACTATAATTAAAATTTATTTTATTTTATTTCATTCAATATTTTGAAAATATATTAGAATGGTATCTCATAAGAATAATAATGATATAGTATTTATATTATTTTAAGTTAAATAGTTTTGTTGAGGGTTCGACAAACTTTTACAAAATTATATATATTAGTAATTAACTCTGATTTAGGGAATAAAATGAAAATTAAAATCTTACTTCACATTTGTGATTGAATGTCTAGTTTACTATAACATTAGTGGTTAATTTGCACCACTTCAAATGTTAGTGGTTAAAATTTTCATTATTAAAAGCGTTGGTGACGTACGAATAATCTTAAATCTAATAAAGCAAACAGTTTGCACACATTAACCAATAAAAAACCAATCATATTGGTTTTTCCTTTTGAAAGTATCCACATTTTGATATCGGTTGTGATATTCGAATATTGAATACTGATGTCGATTGATTCGATTACTGATATGTGCCTCAAAATACATCGATCCATCGATATCAGCTTCAAAATACTTCGATTATCAACCCTGTGAACCCGTCTTCCCTAGGTATAAGAAAAAGGACAAGGTGATTTCGTGCACACTAAATTCATCTCAAATAATAGATTAATACATTAGTGGATTTATACATATCGGCTCGGTGAATTTAACGTGTCACATAGGTAAGTTATTAACCGTAGCATTCAAGACCACTATTTAATGTTCATTCTTCAAATTTTAATTTTAAAGATTAAATGACCATTATAAAATAAGATGACATGCCAATTTCGTACAAGTTCATAAATGTATTATTACCACTTATATTACGAATTACCAAGAGATCTATATCATTTTAATGGTAATAAATTTTTAGACCATTGGATTAGATATTTATATATAATGAAATTATATGAAAATTAGTATGTTCTCTCATTTTTTTCACGCTCAATTATTCCATATAGTTGAAATTTATAGAATAGACAAAATGATACTGCTTTGAACTATTAATTGAGTAATTTACCTTCGTTGACGCAATACAACCACTTTATATATATATATATATATATAGACACCCACACACTTAATTTGAATCATAAGTTGTGCTATTCAAATGTATGCATTACCTTCATCAATGAGTCTAGGCTCATGCTTTGCGTCACCCTGGGTTCAGATGATGTTATTTTTATTAAAAATGGTGCTTATTTATTTAATTAAAAATGACACATTTTCTAATAAAAGTCTATCATTTTGAGCACCAACCTACAGACTCATAGAATTATATGTTCTTCAGTTCTATTACCCCAAAACATTTTTTACATGGAGCTTTCACCGATGGAATGAGACACAGCCATGGGCCATCGATGAACCAGACCAAGCCAACCGTGATAATGTTTTACTGCCCGGTCTACCCTGCTGCCATGTGTACCTTTTTCATGCTCAAAATTATTTGGATATCATTCTTTTTATTCTAATTGAAATATCCTCATACGTCCCCTATACCCTTTAATTTATGAGTAATTTTATTTTTTTAAAAAAAATTCATCTGTTGGATTGAAATTTATCATTTTTTTTTGACCAGTCAATTCGATTCAGCGGGTATTTGGCTGGCACTCAAAATTAAGTTTTGAGAGTCAAAATTACCAAATAAAAGGTTTGTTCAAGAAGACTATCTAAGTCTCCGGAAAAGAATCAATTGAACCTCTCTATTTGATGCATAAATGATTGTTCCAAACCCTTTCTCGAACGTTGTTAGAGTCCAGCTCAGTGATACCTTGAAGAAGAAAAGGCTACTCTTTTTGGGTTTACCAAAATGACCTTTTGAAGTGAGATTTTTACTTGATTTTGTTCAAATTCACTAATGTGGCTTGTTTGCTTGGCACAAACTCAGATTTGGCTCCCAAAATTTATTTCTACAAATGCAAGGAAATAATACACTTGTAAAATCATGGTTTTGAATCACATAAAACTTAGGTTTGAACATTTTAGTTTGCCCACGTTTTTCGGTCGTTTTGCTAATTTTGATTTGAGCGGCTAAACATGTATTTTACTTGAAACTCATTTTTTAAATCAAAACTGAATTTTATAATACTTGATTTTAAACTTTGATTTTACAGCATAGCCTTAACACAAATTGAGTTAAAAGGTCATGAATGGGTTGCTACATATACATTATTTACACTAAAAAGTAGCCACATGATCAAATTCTTATAATTTTGTATTATTATTTGATCAAAAGATCTCTAAAAAAGAACCACCTAAATTTTGTGACGTCATTTTTTCGGTGCGAAGGATATACAAGTAAAATTTTTTTATCATAAATATACCAAGAACATGCAATTTTTTCTTTTTTTTGAATAAATGGACTATAATCAGAATTTTATCATAAAATTTGAATATGAATCACTTAAATTAAAAAAAGTCATTAATAAATGAGAAAAAGAAAAAGAAAAAGTTGAGTGAGGGAGGGAAAGGGGGAGAGAACCATCTGTGCTCTCTTTCATTGGCAATATATGTTTTTTTCAAAGGACTTTTCATCAGTCATTTTCAAAAGCATGAGTTAACGGGAAATGACATCATGAATGGTTGGATATTAGCTGTCATAAAATAATTTCTAAAAATTGTGAAAACCCTTTATAAATCATTTTATTTATTTTCCTTTTAAACAAAATCTGTTCCTTTTTTAATATATAAGAGCCCTGCTCCCTCCTCTTCCAACTCTCTCCCGCTCTCCTATCTCTCTCTCTCCCTCTCCCTCTCTCTCTCTCTCTCTCTCTCTTTCCCATTACTCTCACAGCAGTTGGAGGGGGAAAATCAAAACAGAGAATCTGATTCAAAAGCTAGAGAAAGGAGAGAGAGAGGGGGAGGAAGATAGAGAGAGAGATTTTTATTCTTCCACCACTAATTACTATTTTCCATCATTTTTTTCTGAATTCACTGTGATTCTGGGAATTTTGTCGGCTCTTATCAAATGCAGTGCATAAATTCTTGGTATGTTTCCACAGCTGTATAGAATGGTTGTCTTTTGTTTTTGGGTTCTTTTCTTTCTAGATGCTCGAGAGACATTAGATGGAGGAAATTTACATTGATGCTCCTAAAATGATGTTGTTTCGATAAAAAAACGAATGTCTTGTTAAAATCCTTTGACGAAACGAGATCTCTCGTGTTGTGTCATTAAGATTGTGTTGTCATACGATCATACGTTTAATATTGTGTTGTCAAGATTGTGCCTTGGATTAGTAGATGCATAGTATTTATTAATTTATTCAGTTTTCTAATATAGTTGGTGATTGGGGCTCGTCATGATTTTGAAATCTCTCGTATTTTTTTGTAGGCCTTTCATTACTTAATCGAGATATTATTCAGTATGGTTCAATATAATAATGTTTGGAGTAAATTGCATGTGCTGTTACCTGCTTATTTTAAATGTCACCCAGTGTTTGACCAAATATTCATTGTTCAACTGTGACTGGAACAGGCATGTTTTAAATTGTTTACTATGTAGTTATTACCATGTGTGTGTGTTTATATGTATACAGGATCATTTGGGGTAAGTGAAGATGTCCTTGGAGCCAATGTTAGGTGAAAAGATGGCTTTTTTGGGCCTTGGATGTTTCTTTGCTAGAGAAATTCTCATTGAACTGCAAACTTGACTTCTTGTTTTTGTTTATATTTTTATGGTGTGGAGATTTCACACCGCTGGAATAGGTAACATTCTTCAAAAGTGGTTAGGTTTGAACCAGTCACTAGAGGCACTTCAAATTATTCATTCAGACTTTGTGTACTTTTTGTGGACTTCTCTTTTCCTCTTGTTTCCTTTTTGGGGAATGAAAAAGAAACTGTATTAGATGCAACTATTTCAGAGTTCTTAATGTTTTGTCACTTTGACTGGTGAAAACTTAACCTCAGTTTGTGTTCTTCCAGAGAGAAGAAATGATGGAGGACCGAATCATGACAGAGCACAAAAGAAGCCTTAACTCTGTTGAGCAAGATTGTTTCTCATCTCTTTCACTGAAACGACGTAAGGCCGATTTATCCATCTCCTCCAAGGTACCTTCCCCATGTATTTGTATTTTCATGTCATTTCATTCTTTTTTTCCCCTAATGTATTAAGTTGTAGTGTCATCTCAGCCATTGATGATTATAGACATATTTAGAGGAAAGCCTGTGAAGTTAAATGTGCAAATTGTTCATGATTGTGAGGCTTCCTTATAATTTGATTCTAAATTATAATCTGTATAGCAGTGACACTCTATTCAAGACTACATGTCCATGTTTGACACTCATCCGGCACTTCCCTACACCTTTTCATGAACGACCAATTACCTTTGATTGTTATGATGGACAAAATGATGAAATATGGTAATATAAATTAGCTATTTATGTAACTCAATGTATCCCTACATGATCGAATTCTAGTTTTTTGAAAATTTGTGTGTCAACTTGTCATGTATACATGGAGGGTAATGTGGCATGTCATATATCCCAACATGGTCAAATCCTGTAGGTTTTTCTCTTTGGAGCTCATGACAGACCCACAATCTTTTCTTTTTCTTTGTTTTATGTAATTTTTCCCTCTGGAGGGGTAATGTGGCACACAAATCCACATGATGGAGGTAGATAGAGGGAAAAGAGAGGATGAATAAGGGGTTGGGGAGAAATGATGAATGCCGTGCTGCAAACATCCATCACTGAACCTTGTTCAATAGTCAAAATCTGTTAGGCAATTCCTGAAGGGAAGATCCCTATATGAAAGGCTCCCCCCTCTGCAATGGTTGGGGGAGGGGTGTTTGTTGTATGCAGCCTTCCCATTGCTTTTATGTAAAGAATTTTTTTACACTACTTGAACCTGTGGCCCTCTAGTCACAAAGGAGCAGCCTTACTGGCAATGCCAATGCTCACCCTCAAACCATATAAAATAAATCAATGAAAACATGATTTTCTTACCCTGGATAAATAATTTTAAATGATCATCGCCAATGGCATAGGAACCCAAGCAGCAAGTCAAAGCATACGAACTAATTAAAAGGAAACAAAAAAACCCTAATGGGCTTGGTCTTCTGGGTCAAAGTTCACTCTCTCAAGGCCTGAAAGCAGTCCATATATCCTTCAGCTAGTCATCATACATAATTGGAAGGGTATGACAAGTTTGAAGGGTTATAATTATGTTAAGCTATAACATCTTCTTAAATTATTGCAGTTGAAATCCTTTCTTATATGGTGGAAAATGTTCTTATGTTTCTTGTAGGAGGCTAATCAGCTTCTGGTTTAGTTAAACTAACCTTTTAACTTTCCCCCACTCTTTTTGCCTTTATTCTGCATTAAATCTGGAAATGTCTTTGACTGTGAGTCGAAACTAAGCACAAAGTTGCACACAACTAAATGTAGATTTACCCTTATTCATGTTATAGGATGCCTTGATCACAACCTTATTTGCATTGGGATGGATTACCGATATGCATGCTTGATATATTTTTGGAAACAGGACAAGAAAGAGAAGTTTGGTGAAAGAATTGCGGCTCTGCAACAGCTAGTTTCCCCATATGGAAAGGTAGCCAAAGCAGGATCCTATTTTCATCATGAGCCCTATTGCATAATATTTATTCACCCATATCTCCCTATTGTGTCAGCTTTGAGCAATTTTACAATTAAGCACTGTTACCATTAGTTGCAATTTTTTTTTTTTTGGCTTCATTAAAGATGTAGGTTGCATTTGGATGGTGGGAATGGGAATAAAAAGACAAAGGAATGTGAATTGGAATGGAATGACAAAGGAATGGGAGTAGGGATGGGACCATTGTAAGGGAATGACAATTCCCCTACCTTTTATGTTACCAAATGATAGAATCGGTATCCTGTTCCTGCCATCCACATGAATCCTTAGTGTAGTCCTGAAATTTTGGATGTCAGATGAATCACATCAGTATGATGCCATTTGCTATGGCATTAAACAGTGTTCATCTGTTATTTGATGATAGAATTGGTTGATTGAAATGATTCTAATTCTCGAAGTTAATTGCAGACAGACACGGCTTCTGTCCTCCTGGAGGCTATGGACTACATTCGATTCCTTCATGAACAAGTTAAGGTTTGGCTTTTTCTGCTATAATTCTTTAGGCCCCGCTGCTTCCCTCTTGTTAACTAGATCAAAATCGTGAATGAAATGCCACCACTAATAACAAACCATCAGCAGTTCTGTAACCAATGCAATCAAATGAATTAAGAATTTAAATTTGCTAAGTCAAGTTAGGCTTATTCCTAGGTGGGAAGTGTCAGCAGCAAATTTGAGTAAGAGCATCTATTGGATTGGCACTACCTTTTGGATCCACATGTTGCAAAGCTGATTCAAGAAACTTTGTCCTGTTCTGATAAAAATCCCTGATCATGGTGCTTTTTGAACTGGTTAGCAGAAAGGTTTTGTAATGAGTCATTGTTATGGAGCAATAAAATTTAATAACCTTTCTGATTAGTCATTTTGTTTGGTTTACTTCGTGTTCACGTGGCATTCTGATGACAGCCAGGCATGTAACATAATGCTCTAAATTAGTTGGTCCATAGAGTATGTTAACTGTTTTTGGTCTCTGTCGTATAAATGTCTTGCATTCATAAATAATAGTAAAAATAATGCCATAATCCTATCCCTCTTTCATTTCTTTTTGTTTGATGATAAAAAGGGGAGGAAAAGTTGGTCCTTTGAAGATCGTTTTTAAGCTAAAAGAATGTCTTTATACTTCTATGATGTTTTTCAAATTTTCCTTAAAATGATTTTTGGTAGGGGGGTTTTTGAAAAAAGGGCAAGATATAGTTGGGGGGTGTCAGCAACTATAAACATATTCCTTGATTTGATATTGCTCATGGCACATACGAGTAGTTGCCGATGTGTAAAATGTCCGAATTACAACTTTTAGTTGAAAAGTTTCTGATGTACAGATTCATCCACTCTCATTTTTGTTAGTCATTCTGGTTTTTTCAGTGTTTCAGTAACAATTTTCACTTTGATCTCACTGTTTTTCCTGTTCTTTTGCGCGGTTGTTTTCTAAGGTGTTGAGTGCTCCATACCTTGACAGCACACCAGCAATCAAGACGCAGGTGAGCATGAACTGATCTTAAACCTTTATGATGATGTGCAGTTTTAACGAGAGAAAAACTTGGGGGAAAAATACTATTACTTATCTCCTAAAGTTTTCAGTTCATACTACCTCAATGCTTTATGCTTAATATATTTTGGAAAAATTACACAAATACTCCTTAATGTTTAGGTGAAATCTCAATGTCCTCCTATTTTACCCCCTTAATTTTAAAAATACGCTCAATGTATCCCTTATCAGCGATTTCCCATTGTTCTTTAGAACTTCTGTGTACTTTCTGCTAATTGACCTACTGGAGCTAGGGGGAGAAAAGAATAGGGAGAGGGGGAAGAGAAGAAAATAAACAAAAGTTTTAAAAATCAATGGAAAATTGCCAATAATTGATAATAAGGGGTACATTAAGCACCATGGAGGGTTGATCATTTCTAAGATCCGGCATGATTATAATTTTGGTCTTTTTGCTATTTCATGTGGAGATGAGTTCATCAATGTGATGATGCTTCGGTGCTTTCCATGACTGTGACTGGTGAATTTTCTTTTTCCAGGAATTGGATAAATACAGCCTGAGAAGAAGAGGCTTATGCCTCATACCAGTCGCTAGTACTCTCGGAGTTGCTCGTAGCAATGGCGCCGATATATGGGCCCCCATCAAGGCTAGTTCCCCCAAATCCTAGCAAGCTATGACCGCGTGTTTTTGTACGCAATCCACAACCCTGCATTCAATAGGATTCAGCGTTGAGGCATTGGGTTTGGGGGGGGGGGGGGGGGGGTGGGGTTAGAGCAGAGTTGGTTTTTGACAGGCTGATGCTAATCTATAACCAAAATTACTAGCATGTTGTTCTTCAATTTGCGGTTGTATGTAGGTATAGGGAAGTAGGTAAACCGGTAAACCTGGTGCCTCCCTCCAATCTCAGTCGCGATGGATCGTAGCTGGTTTGCGACAGGTGGGGGGACCCGAGTATGTATTTGATGTTTTGTGAGTGTATATCAATTCACACCGACGCTAAGGATCCAACAAATGAACTGAATGTATTGAAGTGGAAGCCATATTTAAGGTGCTGCCCATGGATTGGATGCCCATGAATTGATTCTCTCTCTTCATTGAAGGTTCATATATCGGTGGGTATAATTCTCAGAATGTTTGTTACATACATCAAGCATTGGAAGAACGGATTCTGCCATATGCTTTGGGGACACAGATTTTGAATGTGTGGGTTATATTGTGTGTACTTAGTTTAATGGGTTCTACCGAGCTAGTCGTTGCAGAGGCTCAACTTGTTTAGCAAGTTCGAGCTCGGTTGCGAGCTTAATGACTTAGCAGCTGTTTGCTTAGGCTCAGTTTGTGTAATTTGCCCCGCAAACCTTATTGAACGAGCTTTTTATCGAATTGAGCTCTGAGTTGCTTGCAGGTAACTTGGCAACTTTGTGAGGCTGCATATATTTCTGCACCTTAACCCTTCACATCTCTTCTGCAAAAAATATTGTTGTATTTAAACTATTACAAAATCTATACCTCAGTCCACAGCAGCTGGCAAACTGAATTTTGTTTTTATTTTAAAAAAGAGTGAAAAACATAAAATACATTTAATTTTTTTAAAAAAATGTTCGAAGTGTCAGATAAATTTCAACTAACTTTGCAATGCGGCTCTCCTTCAGAAAGTTGAAATTCAAGATCAGCAGCCTGCAAGTGGGTGATAGGTAACAATCTTCTTTACAAATTTAGCCATTTTGTAATACCATCACTCAATTGCTCAACCCTTTACCCGCATAAACATCGTCTCTTGAGTTCTCAAACACTGAACCACCATGGGTTTATTGAACTCTTCACGTATTAACAGATATTACTAGGAGGCCTATCCAAATTACTTGAATAGTTAATCACTTGAATGGTGGGTGACGATGTCAAAAGTTCGAAACTTGTCGCTCGCAAAAATTACTTATAATTTACCGGTGTGAAATGAGCCCTTGTGTAAGCTTGAAATTTTTGGCCTCCCCTCCTGGGATCCATTTCCCCGTCATCAAAAAAAAAAAAAAAGGAAAATCAGATATTACTAGGGGTGTAAGCGAGTTGGGCATGCTCAACAGCTCAAACTGAACTCATCAGACAAGCTGATCAAAGAGCATATCGAGTCTAGTTTGAGTTTCATTAAACTCCGACTCAATAATTGGTAAACTGATTGATCAATTACAAATTTAATATTTCATACATATATTTATATTCATATTTTCCCCTCAAAAACAGAAAACATCAAGTTGAGCTGAGTCGAGCTCAAGCTGAAGAAAAATGTGCTCGATCAAGCAGCTCACTAGCCAACTCTGATCCGAATACAACCTAGGTTATTTACTTGGGGGACGTTTGTTACATGAATTCCCAACCATAACTGATCCTTTTTTAAGTAGGGCTTTCAATTGCTTCCCTCCAACTATTATTACAAAAGGCTCAATGCCTTTCACACTTGAACATATAGCTACAGCAGAGAATTGCCATCTAACAGCCGCTCCTAAACCAACAAAATTTATGAAGGAAAAAATATATATTATTCCATGTGCATTCTGCAGAATCCCAAGAGGCATTTTAAGGCACAACATCCATCTAAGACAACAGTCACTACTTCAATATGGAGGCTAGTGAATTGAAAATTCATACCATGAAATCATAAAATCCAGCATGAAGAAGCAAGAGGAACAACATGCAGTGAGTCAGCATCTGCAGGGTTTTTCGAAGTTCTCAACTGAAAATTTCAAGTATAGACCCAGTTAAAGAAGGCAACTAAGATTCAAAACAAAGCTGCAGGTGTCAACAGGAAGCAAGAGAAACAGACAATTCACTGTCACATTGCCGACGAAGCCGCTTTAACCTTCCCTCTCAAGAATTGCAGGATGTGTTCGCGCTTCCAATTGTCAATCCTGAAACAGGGGGAAAAGAAACAAGGAGGTTACAATTACTTGCCATATGCTTTTCAGTGACACAAGTAAAAAGAGTTTCAAATAAAGTTCAAGGTCCCGTTTGAATGATAGGGATAGAATGTGACTAGGAATGGAATGACAAGGGAATAGTATTAGGAATTAAACGGTCATTCCCTTGCATTGAGAGTCCCGCATCAGATTGAGACTACGTATTCCGATGCTTGAAGTACCATGTTGGGCTACTCTCCCATTGCCAATTGGTTTTGGGTGGAACCCGTATGAGGGAATTGTGATCAAAAAGGGAGTGAATGATCATTTTGTCACCTTTATGTTACCAAATGGCTCAGTCACCATTAGTTTACCCTCAGAAGAGCTTACACAATGGGCCAACCACAACTATCAAGCAGCAAGAATTGATAAAAACCCCTCAGGCGTTTTCAGGGAAGCCTTGTTGAAACCATTTTCTTATCAGGTACATAGTTGGGTGATCAAAGGCCCATTAACATCCACATGTCCAATCTCACAAATGTGAGTTAGGACTCAGGATGCGTGGGTCATGTTACATTTTTCATCCTATCTTAAGGATATAAATTTTACACAGCAAAAGACAGCAATTATTATTTCCAATACTCACCTTATGGTTTCCTTCTGTTGGCCATCATCATCCAACATGATGAGTTTTGGTGGAGAATTGAAAGCATACTGAACTTTGACGTAAGGGAACTTTTCTTTCTCCTCTTCAATGAAACCAACCACCTCAGGATAGAATACCAGTTTCCTCATGCACACTTCTAGGATTGCTCCAGAATAGGAAATCTGAAATTACAATTGGGGGCATGTTACCCTCTCATAGCAGAAATAAAAAAGATGTAGTGAAGAACTCAGGTAGCAAAAATTAACTAATTCCTATACACAATGGTAGTTCTTCAACTTAAAGATCACTGATATGTTGCCCTTTACCATGTACCTCATATACAACAACATAAACAACAAACAAATCATGGAGTTAGTGAGTAATGTTATATAAAAATATAGAAGTTATTGACCAACTTCTCGGTCCTGGTACTCGTACATGTCTTAAAAAGTGAGATTCTTGTGAACATCAGGCAGCAGGGCCATGCAAGGATATGCATTATCCCACCTGTTCCTTCAGCATTTTGTGGATGTGTAGAATGGGATAAAGCAGTCTCATAAACCCTTGTCTTGCAACAATACTACCATAGGAAAGTGTACGCTGCACCTAAAAGGGGAAAAAAATAAAATAAAATAAAAAACCCCACCACGTCCTAACACCTAATCATCACCACAACACAAATATTGAAGCTACAGAAATCCCGGATAGAGAATGCCAGAGAAGCCAAAATCAGAATATAATTGCCAGGAGATTGAGCATTCGACTGTTTTGGGGAGTTTTATAAACTGAAGAGTTCAAGCAGGAGAAGGATGGCTAGGAAACTGTTTGACTGCTGAATTGGATTTGATCCTACATATTTGCTTCAGAACTGCTTTTTATAGTGCTTTATTTTGGTTTTTAAAGGTAAAAGAAGGAGGAAACCTGGCAGGGGTTTATCCAGATTTGACTGTTTGCAGAGGTTTATCTGGAACCCTAATAAGCATTTCAAACCAAATCTTCAGTTGGAAATACACAGAAACTGAAAGAATTCTAACAGGAAAAGGATGGGAAAAAAATGTGGTTGCTGAATTGGAATTTGATTTTATCTATTTGCTTTGAAGCAGTTTTTTTATAGAGCTTTATTTTGGTTTTTAGAGGGCAAGAAGATCTGGTGGCACTGACTCCAATCTAATCCTATCCAAGGTTAATATGTTAAATTTCTTCATTCCTTGTCCAATACAGCACTACACTAAGCAGTAGATATAACATAAGAATGGTGTCTTGCTGCTTCTCAGCAAACACTAGATCAGTACAAGAACTTACCACACCCAAATCCTGTCCTCCGAAAGTCCGGTACTAAAGTTATCCATTCATTTTCTATCTGGTCTGCCAAATGCACCCTCTTTTTTTAGCTTTAAAGGACACAAATTTTTGAGAAGTTACCTAGGAATTACTTGCTCCAATAGATGCAGCTGCTCAAACTCTAAAAAGGTTGGATCCACTACATTTATATTTCCTTCCACAAACTTAAGCCTATACTTGACATTGACTAGATTGTTTTGCATACCAAAAAGAGCCAATTATATCCGAGAACAGACCTCAGAAGTGTCTTTTTCCCCCTCCTTTTTCTTTTTCTCCCCTTGCAGCAGTTGATGGCATGGAGAAGGGTTGGGGTTTTGTCATAAGAAGACATGGGGAGATTGAATGAGCCAAGCAAGGAGTGATCACACTCCTTCATAATTTGTATGAAAACTGAAATGCCTGATGTATAATTAAAGTAGTTCATCATTAAACAGTTTGTAACTTCTTTACTAGTTTTCTCTGCAAATATCGAAGGTAAAATTCAAAAGCCACAAATGGCTGATTGATATTTCCATCTAAATTAACATGCTTACACAACATAAAAATTAAAAGGCACAGCAATTATTTGAAGACCACAAACCACAATGTGAAGCCTCCTAGCAGACCTCTACATAAGAACTTTGCCTCTTGGCTTCTTAAAAGCCTCCTAGAAGACGACTAACCACAATATATCCTCCTGCGCTGCAAAAGGACTTTCAACAAGAGAAGGATTCTCAGTTTGCTGCCCTCTGGATGAAACTCCCAGGTTTACCCCTTCCATTTCACAATCCCTCTATTTTGAAAGGTCTTGGTGATTCTATTGGTCATTTTCTGAAAGCGGATCATAGAACAGTTCGATTGGAACACACTATGCCACTAGGATTTGCATTGAAGTAGATCTTTCTCAATAGCTACCTGATGCAATTCGTATTAATCAAGGGTTAGATGGAAGTTTTTGGCAAAAGATTGTGTTTGAATCTAAGCTAGGCTACAGTTCTTGATGCCACCTACAAAGTCATGTTGTAGCTGTTTGCAGGAAAAAGCAAGTTGCAGCATGAAAGCAAGTTGCTACCGACCCCGGTGTGGAAACAGGTATATTTGGAGCTCAATATGAAATCCTATTTTCTTGCAAGACCCGTTCGGATAAGGGAAAACTCCAGAGATTGCTTCGAAGTAAGATCCTTGCCTTGACCCTTTCCTGAACCAGAACCCGGGGGGGGGTGAGAGGAAAAGGAGATCAAAATGTCCCATCAATAAAGTGAGTCGTAAGCTTCCTTCCCCCTTTTTCAATAAATAAGCCCCGCTCCCTAACCTAAGGGGCCCCTCTCTGATAAGGAAGGAAACGAAAGAATCTCAATTTTACGACAAATCCGGTCCGATGGCTGTTCTCCACTAACCACAAGTCGTCGAATCCCTTAAAGGTTTGGGGCAGAAGTATCGACGACAACATGCCTGAAGTTGCTCATGCACATCTTGAAGAGCTCTTGCTGAGTCAACTTCTGTGGACAGGCAAAAGTAGGGGCTCGCCACACTACCAACCCTATTCGTAGAAGAGTCAATAAAGGTAAGGAAGTCTCATTTATTGAGGAAAAAAAAAAAAACTACCGAGACTTCCCCAGTGGATAACGTGACCCCTGGTTCACAAGACCCCATACTCCCCCTAAAGCCTATTGACCCTACGCCTATACCTCACTTGATGGAACAACCCAATATTGTCCCAATTGCTTTTGATTCCCCTGTCCACAGCACTGTACCACTGGACAATGGAGAGCCCCTTAACCCAGTGGATAATTTGAGCAAATTTAAGATTGTTCCTTTTAATCGTAATCAAAGATGTTTTCTTGTCTCTCATTTCTTTTACGAACAAATCGAAGAACCTAATGGATCGAACTCATCCTTGGCTGCTACGAAACGGCCCCTGCTCGCCAGGAGGAATCACAGATTCATGGCCGGAGATCAAGGCACAGATCGGCCTTTAGAGATAAAGGATGAACAGATTACTATTCACAACCCCTTTGATCTTCTATCAGAGGCTAAGATGATTTCTCAATGACTTCGAAGGAATTTCAGCATAAACCATCTGTGCTGAAACCTTATGTCCCCCAGCAGATAAACTTGCAGAATTTGAGCAACGATCAGCAAACATGAAGCTATTTGCCTCCCAACATCAGGACAAATGTGGAGAAAATTTCCAACCTAGCATGACTTCTTCTATCAGGATTGCTCTGCCACATTCTAAGGCTGCTTCATCTATAAACTTTTCCCCTGAAGTTAGCTTAATCCTCCCTGCTTCCCACACAATCCAAAATTCTTCCAAAGCAATAAAAAAAAAGAAAAAAAAACTGAAAACATAACAAGACAAAACAAAACAAAACAAAAAATACTCAAGCACAAGGACAAGAAGAATGGCTCTAAATCAGAGAACGCAATCATTTCAGAAGACAGTGACTCTGCCAACAAATATGCTACTCCTCAATCCAGATAAACCCAATCTGATGATCAGGCACATCAGAGGCACTGGTGCTCTCAGAAAAATGGACTACATAAAAATTGAAGCCAAATGTTCCCATTCTTATTTTGTTGCACTGCTTGAACCTAAGCATGAAGGCTCTCATCTTCATGGTCATTCCAAAGTCTCAATTTCCCCCTTTATCTTGAATGCAGCCCCACCAACACTCAGATTTGGCTTCAGCATCAATCCAATTTATCAGTGTATTTATTAGAGTTTACCTCTCAACACATCACTGTTGAGAAACAGGAAGCTAATGCCAACTTCATTCTCACCATTGTCTATGCAAGCCGTGACAATTTAGAGTGTATGAATTTATGGCAATCCCTTTTGGGTTTTAATGCTCAAGAAGAAGGAATGCTTATAGTCAAATCCTGCGTCAATGGCTTGAAGAAGGGGATAGAAACAATGCTTATTTTCATGCATGCATCAAAGAGAGGAATTTTCCTTCAGAGCTTAGTTTTCAATTTCCAGATGGATCTTTCTCAAATGATATTGACATCTTGGGGCCCATGGCAGTGCATTACTTATCCTTCATTCTTACAGCAAACACTGCCAACGGTCTATGACATCCTCTTAGGTATCCTGCCAACTCAAGAACTCATAGTGACCTTGATTATATTCCTAGGTGCATCACCTCTGTGTAAAATCCCCAAATGGGAGGAAGCTTCCCAAGATATTAATAATCTTGATTCAGATAGCTCTCCTGGGCCAGATGGGTTCACTGGCCACTTTTATAGAAATGTGAAAGACATTATCAAAGATGACACTTTGTCAGTACTGGTTGATTTCTTTTAAGGTGCCTATTTTCCTAAGAGCGTCACTACAACGACCTTGGCCCTTGACCCCAAAACCAAAAATCCCTCAAACTTTTCAGAATTGCGCTCCATTAGCCTCTGTAATTCAAGACATTATCAAAGATGATATTTTGTCAGTAGTAGTTGATTTCTTTAAAGGTGCCCATTTTCCTAAGAGCGTCACTACAACGACCTTGGCCCGTGCCCCCAAAACCAAAAATCCCTCAAACTTTTCAGAATTGCGGTCCATTAGCCTCTGTATTTCAATTACAAATTCCAAACAATCGGTTGTAATCTATCCTTCCACTCATTATCTCTATTGAGCAATCTGGTTTTGTTCAAGGAAGAAGCATACATGAAAACGTGGCTTTTGCTCATTAGATGGTGAATGAGTTGGACAAAAAAGTGATATCATGATTAAAGTGGACATGGCCAAAGCTTATGATAGATTGGAATAAAGCATTATTCTCAAAGTTCTACAAAGTTTTGGTTTCTCTAATTGCTGGTGTGACATGGTTTATTGATGCATAGCCGATAACTGGTTCTCAGTCCAGCTTCAAGGCAAAAAGTTTGTTTTAATTTTTTTTAAAATACTCTAGAGGTCTTAGGTAAGATCTTTCTGCAAGCCTCTTTATCATTGCTCAAGAGCCTTTAGCAGGAAACTAAATCATTTGATGTCTGTGGGGGAAATTGGAAGGTATAAAGGCTCAAACAACTTTCAAGGCCTCTCTCATCCTTTCTATGCAGATGATGTGATGATATTTCCGAATGCCACAAAGAAATCTATTCAAAATTTTAAATCTTTGCTTGATGAGTAGGAGGAGTATAGTGATCAGCTGGTTAATTCTTCAAGAGTAGCCTTATTGTCCCCTCTTAAGATTCCTAGAAGAAGAAGATCATTTGAAAATTCAACTTCCTTTCCTCGTGCACTCTGCCAACCAAGTATCTTGGTATTCCTCTCTTCAAAGGGCACACTAAGAATCATAATTTTAATGAGATGGTCTCCTAAATTTCTAACAAGGTCCAGAGCTGGAAATTCAACCTTCTCTCTCATGAAGGTGAACCCATCCGCATCAAAAGCATCATATCTTGTATGCCTTTACATATTTTATCCAGTATCAAGGTTCTTAAGGCTATCATAACAAAGATTAACCAGCTGCTGTCCAATTTATAATGGAGTTCTAGGGGTCAATTTTCTCAATCTTTATTCGCTCAAACTCATTGGGTAAACCGGAAACAATTCGTTTGCCATTGGAAGGAGGCGGCTTCGGACTAAGGGTCTTATCTAAGGTTGTGCACTCCTTCCAAGCCAAATTTGCTTGGTTCAACATCAAGGGTCACTCTCTCTGGTCCTCCTCTATGAAGCAAAAGTATGGCCATCCTCATGAAGCCCTTATCATTGGTCAACGGATTAGTGTACAATTCTACAGATTCTTCCTTTTATGTTGCCTAACAGTAGGTGGATTATTAACAATGGCATTAACTTATTTTGGAAAGACAATTGAGTTAGATTTTTCCTTCGGTTTCAAAATTTCCCTAATCCTTCTATAACTGTGGGAGATGCTTTTTCAGATGCTTCTTCTATTGATTCTCATTTATCCATGCATCAAATGGCTCAGGCTCGTGGATATCTCTCCTTCCCCTGATGAGCTTGTTTACACCCTTCAGTCCTCTGGTATCTTCTCTTCTGCTCTTATTTATGAGAATTATCATGCTATGCAGCCAAAGGTTGAGCGGGCCAAGTGTATTTGGAACAACTTCTTCCCTCCTAAAGTTGGGATTCTGGTTTGGAAGCTTTTCAGCAATGGTGTTCCAGTTGAAGCTAATATTCAAAAATGTGGTATTCCTATTGCCTCTAAATATTACTGCTGTTCTTCTCCCCAAATTGAAACTATTGATCACCTTTTTGCCCAAAGTGACTTGGCTATTTCCATTTGGCATAAATTTGGTCAAACCTGGACATTCGGACTCGTCACTCATCCACTCAGCACCTTATCAAATCTTGGGCAAGAGCTGCAAAATCAGATCCTCAATAAAGTTGTGCTGTGGCAGCTCTAGGTGGTTTAATTCCGTGGGGAATTTGGCTGGCTAGGAATGATTTGCATTTTTCAGGAACTAATATTCAGATTGCCCACATCGTTGTTAATGGATGGTCTCCTCCAAGTTGCCCCTTTTTAAAGTTTCAAAAACTGCTTTTATGGATCATTTAAGCTTGCAGGTTCTGAAAATTAGAGTTCTTCATGTTCCTTCTCCAAGGGGTAAATGAATAAGATAGAATCCTCCTATCTCAGGTTTTCTGCTCAACACAAATGGATTGTGCATTGAAGGCCTTTGCTTGGGTGGTGGAATTCTTTGAAACTCTCATGGTCATCTCATTTTTGCCTTTGCTGTCAATCTTAGCCCTGATACAAACTCATTTGCAGAAGTTAAGGCCATGCAGGTTGGTCTTCAACTATGTCATAACCAGCTTTCTCCTCCTCAGAAGTGGAATCTGACTCCAACTTTCTAGTTCAATGCTTAAAAGGAATCTAAGAGCCTCCATGGGAACTCTCTTATGCCGTTCAAAATTGTCTCTCTTTAGCTCCCTCAAATATTGTCACTGTTTAAGGGAAGGAAACTATGCAGCAGATAGATTAGCTGCATATGGTCAATCACTACATCATCTTAGTGTGTTTGATTATGTTAACTCTCTCCCTCCTTCCTGTTTAAGGGCTGTTGTAGGAGATCAATTAAGTTTAGCTCATTATATACCTCCTCGATGAGGTTAGCTTGATAGCTGCCTTTTGTTTTGTTAGCTTTGTTCTAGTTAGCCTCTTTTCTTCACACTGTTTAGGATTTTTTTTTTTTTTTTTGGTAAGAGCCAAGTTTATGCTCTGTCCAGTCTGTCATTTCTAATAATATGTGCAGGGGCATCTGCCTTGTTTATTTGAAAGAAAATAAAAAATAAAAAGAAAAAAACCCACAATCTACTCTTAAGCACGGCCATCTGAAAGCATATATGCATAGCAAGTTTATGATTCCCAAAAGAAAAGCAAAAGATGTGTAAAGACATTCATTAACAGTAAACCCAATTATAAACATTGTAATAGGGAAATGAAAAGCATGACTGAAACCCTCCTTAAATTATCATCACACCTTGCTCATAGAATCATCTGAATCCTCTGAGCAACACTTAAAACAGTCGGATACCAACTCTGCAACCAAAAAGTTCAACCGTTTAGCAAAATACGTAGCCAAGCATGCAAAGGCAAATTATATGTGCAATGTAGCAAAAATAAATAAATAAAAAGTTCAGCACCAAAATCTTTTTCCTCTACAGATCTACCGTTTTCCATAATATTTGAAACCCTTAAGTTCCCTCATCGTGAAATTAATTCTTTTTTAATTAATCAGATAGGTTTCGAACCTGTAACCTTTGCACTGTCGAGGAGATGCCATTTTACCAAAGCCTGTAGACTCCCTTATCCTAAATCTATGACATTTGCTTTTCACACTTCTGCTGGCAATGACTAATTAACGATACTTTACTTGGCATAGAAACTTTGTGGCAGATCTGGATTCAATGTTTTTCGTATATGGGTTCCTTTCTTATTAATTCTTCAATTTACCTATCTATTAATAGATCTGTTTAAAATTTATTTTCCACAATGACCGCTTGTTTCAAATTTCCTGTAGTTTATTTGATACCACACTAAGAACAGGCTTATTATAGGCAGTGATTTCCAATCTGCCTCATTTTTTTTCAGTGAAAAACAAAATTTATTATGGGCGCCAAGGGGGGTCCAACCCGAATAGATTACAAGGATAAATTTCACCTCATAATTGCTTTGGTGTTTATTGGGAATAGAAAAATATATTAGTAAAAGGGAAGATCTTGAAGGTTATTATTCACCATTCTTGAAGTAATTACCACATATACTTCTCTATTGCAACCACTCACATCTCCCCTACATCAATATTATTGTTATTAGACTATTTTTACACCAACCATGGCTCAACCCAGAACTAACAGAATAAAAAAAAAAAGTGGACAACAAAAATACATTGAAAAGAAAACTCCTGTCGATGCCCAGATGAATTTAAATAACTTGCAGTGCAGTTCTTTTCGATATAATTGGTCATGAGATGAGACTGAACTGCAAAGTATAGACCAAACCAAGCCATTTTTGTAAAGATTATCTATAGCATACGAACTTCCACAATGCTAATTCATCCACCAATTGAACTTATATACTGTGAATCACCAACACTAGAAGAAATTAGTACAGCAAGGAAATCCAAACAGTACTCAGCTAAAAATCCCTGAATCATATAAGGTGGGAGGGCAAAAGGTAGTACTTCCAACTTTCATACAGCTGATTTATCCCAATTGTTTTTTTATACATTCTAAATCATCAAAAACTGAAAGAAGATAAATCAATGAATTTGGAAGAAAATGCAAACAATAATCATAGCTAAATTAAGGATCGAGAGAGAGAAAGGGCAAAACTACTAACTTCATACCGCTCATTTATTTAACCCCCCCCCCCCCCCAAAAAAAAAAAAAAGAAAGAAAAGAAAAAGGAACTCATACATTATAAATAACCAAAATCTGAAAGAAGATATATCAATCAAAAAATCGAGAAAATGCAAAACAAGCACAAGAATGATTGAATCGTTTGGAGTGGAGTGAGCAAGAGGGGGGGGGGGGGGGGGGGGGGGGCACCTGAGTTCTTGACATACTCGGAGAAGATGTTACAGTCGGAGCAAAGAGCAAGACCCGTAAACCCTAGATTCTTACATTCCTTGCTACTTAGCTTCTCTCCGCTTGTACCCAAAGCAACAATTGCAAACACCAACACAACACCCACCAACGTTCCCATCTCTCACTCCCAAGCTACCCCTCCTCTCTCTCTCGATCACCCACGGCGCGAGATAAAACCAGTCCCAAGTTCATAACACGGGCAAACGTTATAAGAAAATTTGTTAATTAATTCCATTGCGGAGCAGCGAGGTTAGGAGGTCTAAGATTTTTTTTTCATTTTATAGTTTTTTTTTTCATTTAAAAAGGGCAAGAACTAGTTTTTTTTTTTTTTTTTAAGTCTTATTATTTCAACCGTATAAATTAAAAAACAAATATGGAAAAAAAAAAAAAAGGTTAGACCAATTTTCTTTTATAATGTGTGTTCGTGCACATCTAGAATCAAAATGACAAAAAAATTTAAAATATTTATAACGATTTAGATCTATTAATATTTTATCATTTTGATGAGCACTCTATACATCACTTAATTACATGAAAATTAGCAGGTCATCATATTTTTTGTATTCTTTCAATACAGTATAGTTATAATTTTTAGAAATGAAACCAAATGACGGTTATTGCCTTTTTTCTTTTTTGGCAAATTGAAAAATTTTATTAACTAAAAACAAGCACCAACAGAGTGGGAAAGCCCGAGAAGAGGGAACAAAACAAGGTGCCGCCTACACACCACAAAGTGTCACTCGAAGGGAAAAGAACAAATAGAGCCAAAAATACAACTCAGATTAACAATGCAAAAGGAATATAGAGCGGGATACAACGGGCAACAATTAATCAAAAGGTTCCATTCCTGCCGAAAATACAAACTAGTAGAGCCCCTCAAAATCTCCCGAAATGTGGCAACCATGTGGAACAAAAGGTTCTTCATACTGAGAAAGGACGCTTGATACCTCTAAATATGACATTATTCCTTTTGTGCCAAATGATGTAGCAAAGGGCAGCAACGGCAACCTACATAATGATTTGCTAAAGTTGCCTGCCTTTGGAGTTAAGCCTAACCCAAAGTAGATACTCAAGCCAAGAACCATTATTCACCTACGGGATGTTGCACCTCGAAGCCCGAAACCGATATAGTTCGACAGTAAGATAGTAGCCGAAGAACAAACGATCAAGCGAGTCCAGGCAAGAGCCACAAAACCCACATAAACCAGACTAAAGTCGCTGGTAGTTCAAAAGGACCTGCTGCATTTGCAACTTATTTTGAGCCACAAGCCATAGGATGGAGGAGTGTTTTGGGAGCAAAGGCTTGGACCAAACAAAATCCTCCCAAGGCGCGGTGGTGGTGTCCATCTCTAGATGAAACCCCATACTAGAGTAGTTGATAAGAACTTGGTCCCACATCCCTATCATTGTAGAGCATCGGGAGTTTGTGCAAATAGGAGAGGCAACAACTCTGGCTAACAAGCAATGGTCTACAAACAAAAAGCCACGTTCTTGCCTCTTTCATAAATAATAATTTTCATAATTTATTAGAATTATTAGATATCATCCTAATAATTAGCACTCCACAAACAAGTCACTATTCAAGACTTACAATATGAAATAAATGAAATTAAAACTCAAATAAAAGAATTACAACAAGATCATAAGAGAATTAGAGGTGGAAATTCAGAAATAAAATGAAAAATGTTAGAATTAGAAGTAAATCAAGAAATATCCAAAAATAAAGAACTTGAAAATAATAAAGAAAAATATATCGAAGGATCAGCTGATCAAGAAATAGGAAATAGTAAATCACAAAATTTTCTAGGATATATTTCTAGAGTCTAAATATATAAGTGGTATATTAAGATTAGAATAGTTATTAATAAGGTGTTTATTATAGAAACAATAACTTTATTAGATATCGATGCAAATCTTAATTGTATACAAAAAGGATCGGTACCAACAAAATATTATGACAAAACCACTGAAAGACTATATGAAGCAAACCAATCAAGACTAAAAATTAATTATAAAATATCTAATGCTTATGTTTGTAAAGATAATATTGGTTTTAAAACAATCTTTATTCTAGTAAAAGATATGCAACAAGCTATAACCTTAGAAACACTTCTTTTGGTTAAGATTTATCCCTTTGCAACCAATAGAGAAGGAGCTGAAATAGCCATTATAGGCCAAGAATTAAAATTTAATTTCGTGAAGCCAATGAAAGAAAAAATCATAGAACAAATTCAATATTTAGGAATTAATAAATCTATTAATTTAATAAATCAAAAGAAGAAGCATATAAAATTTTTAGCTAAAGAAATTCATTATAAAAGAATTGAAGAACAATTAGAAGACTCTATAATAGTTTGTAAAATTGAAAAGTCTCAAAAGTAATTTTAAAAGGCAGTTTATAATGGTGTCCCCAATGCCATTTGGAATAGGAAGCAACATTCAGTACTTCTTCCTTATGAAAAGGATTTTGATGAACGAAAAACACCTACTAAAGTTGTCCAAATGCAAATAAATCAAGAATTGCTCGAATATTGTGAAAAAGAAATTCAAGATCAATAAGATAAAAAATTAATTAGAAAAAGTAAATCCCGTTGAAGTTGTTCACCTTTTTATGTTCAAAATAAAGCTAAACTTGAACACCCCCCCCCCCTCCCAAGACTTATCATTAATTATAATCCTTTTAATAAAGCCTTACACTGGATTAGGTACCTAATACCTAATAAAAAGGATTTATTAAATAGACTTTATAATGTATCTATATTTTCAAAATTTGATATGAAATCTAGATTATGGTAAATTCAAATAGCTGAACAAGATAAATACAAAACAATTTTTACTGTGCCTTTTGGTAATTATGAATAGAATGCAATGGTCTTTGGATTAAAAAATGTCTCTTTCGAATTTCAGATATCATGAATGAGATATTTTATTCATATACTAAATTTACTATAATGTATATTGATGATGTATTAGTCTTTTCTGAATCAATGGATCAACATTTTAAACACTTAATTATTTTCTTTAATACAATAAATAAAAATGGTTAAGTTGTCTCTGCCTCCAACATTATACTTTGGTAAACCAAAATAAGATTTTTAGGACATGAAATCCATCAAGGAATAATTAAACCAATCCAAAGAGCTGTAACTTACTCAAAACAGTTTTTAGATGAATTGAAAGAGAACCCGATTTCAGCGATTTTTAGGATGCCTTAACAGTGTAGCATATTTTTATTCGAATCTTAGAAAAATTATTAAACCTTTATTTCAAGGACTTAAGAAGAATATTGTAGCTTGATTTGGTGAACTCATAGCAATAGTTGAAGAAGTTAATAAAAATGTCAAGACTCTTTCCCGTTTTAGTATTTCCCATCTTGAAGCCTTTATGATCCTAGAGACTAATGTTTCAGATATATTATTCAGAGTGACTTTCAAGCAGAAAATGCATGACCATGAGCAAGTGGTATCAGAGCCAAGGCCACTCTTTTATTTTACTTGGAGATAGTTTAGGAATATTATTTTCTAGACCTATTTTAAGTTTCACTTCTTAATGGATTAGTGTTACTCCTGTCCCATTTAGGTGGCCTAGTTTACGTGTAAGTCCGTTGATCAGCCATAAGCCCTTGAAGGGTTGGTGGTTCTGGCAGTGAGTTCTGATAAGACATGGTGGGGAGTGCTAATGTATTATGAATTTGAAATTTAATTTATTATGGAAAATTTATTCAAAAATTTTTCTCTAAGTAAAAGAACAAAAAGCTCTAGTTCTAATACTAGAAAAACTCAAAATGCATCTGTACTATCTATAGGAGATATAGAGAAAAAACAAAACACGTGGAATATGCCAAGTCAAAATATTAAAACAATATATCAAATAAGAACT
Organism: Santalum album; assembly: GCA_034195605.1. Taxonomy (NCBI): domain Eukaryota; kingdom Viridiplantae; phylum Streptophyta; class Magnoliopsida; order Santalales; family Santalaceae; genus Santalum; species Santalum album. The sequence continues at coordinate 6,510,776 of CM067262.1, forward strand.
TTTGAGAAAAGGCAAGACTTTATGATTAAAATTATAGAAAGATCCCATGCAGTTTATTATGAAAAATCAATATAATCAATAGAACTTTTGTCAATAGAAGATCTAGAACCATATTTTGAAATTTATACCCCATTACACATAAGAGGAATTCAAGTAGCGATAAGAATTTTAACAAGATTAGGATTAGATAACCCAATATGTATATGCATTAGAGACACAAGACACAGAAAATTTGAAGATTCTCTTTTATACATACTAGAGCCAAATATGGCACATGGCATAGTATATTGCAATTGTTACCCCAATATTTTAATTGAATTACAAGATAAATTTATGGATAAAGCACTAACCCCTAATATACAAACTAAGAGATATAATATGCTTGCAAGCTCTAGAAATTTACTAGTTGTATATATAATTTATTATAGAATCTTAAATACTAGAAAAACTCGTAGCATAGAATCCAAAAAAGGAGAAACAATGATGTTTGAAGTTAATAGATTTAAGACGTCAACTCAAGTCCCAATAATTAAACCATGACTGAGAATTGGAAAAAATTGCAAAAAGGAATCCTCAAAACAATTTCCCTGTATACTTCCCTTCCAATTCTCTCAAATCCTTTGTATTTTCAATTATCCCATAAAACTCCCATATGTATCAAGATCTGTCTCTTTGTGAATAATAAAGCTTCTCTAAAATATTTGTAAGAAATGAAATACAATTTAAAATAAAATAATAATAAATATGAAACTTACAATATTGCTTGGACCATTGATATAGGAGTCTTGATAAAACTTGATACAAGGGACTTGGAAAGACAAAGGTAAAATTTGATAGAATACAAATAGGAAAAGGAAGGGTTTTCTCTTTTATTGTGCCTTCTCGATTTCATTGGGACTGTCTAAAGTTTTGCCTTGCTTAATTAGAAAAGTGACTTTTCTTGGCCATTCGAAGCTTGCCTCAGATGCTGCTTCATTGGTGCGAAACTAGTGGAGGTCATCATTGATGAGGATAACTGTTGTCACAAATAAGTTGCTTTTAAAATTTGCTTTGACAACATGATGAATCATGATAGAGATTCCACTGCCTTTGTCTAGATGGAGGAGATGAGGAAGACAACTTTTGAAAAGCCGCTTTGGTGATTCCTTTTGCTTTTCGCACGAATAAACAATAATAAAACATTTATTTTTTCTTTTTTTAATTAATTCCTTTTGTAACTTTGGAATCAATCATCTTTTAGGTAGACGAAGCCAATTGATGGAGCTAAAGAGGACATGCCAGTGCTATCATCATTTTTGTTTGAAAGAGATTTGAATAGTTGAATCAATTCCTTGCCAAGCTTCGTTGCTGCCAATTTTGCTAAAATTTGTGTTTTCTCAAGCGCTTGCTGAGAGTTTTATAGAAATTGAATTCTTTAACATCAATGCTAGAGAAGCCATTCTGAAATTGCTTCTTGTTAGACTGATTGGTGGAAAAATTATCCTACCATTTGATTCCAAACTGGAGTACCAAATGCTTATACTGAGGAGTTGTCAGGACAATAATAAACTCTCAATAGATGATCCATGCTAATTTGAACTTTTTGAGAAGAAATGGAGGAGGATTGGAAATTTTTTATCTTCTTCTAAAGAAGTATATATTGCTTTAAGGAATTAACAACTTTCTTGAACAATTTTTGGAAGAATTTGCTTAATAAAACCAAAATAGTGTCACCAATCAAGAAACTAGATTTGAAATTACTCAAAACATTGTTTTGAAAATAAAAACATGCAAGAATGTGCATTAAAAAAGAAATGCATAAATCTAGGCTTTTTGATAATCTCAGTATAAAAAATACTACGGGGTAAAACTTTATGAAAACTTTTTTTGATTTAGAAGGGTTTTTGGTCTAATAAAAAAGGCTAAGAACTTTTTGGATTATGTTGTGGCAAGGGAAATTATTGAGGGTTTGCTTTATCATGGTGAGATTTTATAAAGATCGAATCAATATCTCTGAGTATAAACTCATAGAATAGGTGGGTTCTTGATGGATCTTGGGTCGGAAAGTTCCAACCATCAAAGTAACAAGTTTAGGCAATTTGTTAAAGAGAAAGATTTAATAGATCATTTTGTAGGGAAAGGGAGCTTGACCTTTTGTTTGGTTACATAACAGGATTTTAATTTCTAAAAAGAGGAGGTCTGAGCCAATTGGCAGTTAGCATATTGGGTAGGAGTTGAATAATCAAGTTTTTGTTTTAGGGCTTGGGAATAAGGATGGAGAATTGGATTTTTTGAATAATTTTTACGAAAATTTGAGCCATTACAAGCTCATTAAGTTGCTCATCTTCCTGAACCATTCCAAACTAGGATTTCTTTGTTAATAATGATGATTCTCTCAAAAATTGAGATTTTGTTGGAATGACTACCTTTGACGAAGTTTCTCCATTGAATAGGCTTGCTTAGATGTCTGTTGATCCTAAGGAGGATCTTTTGATGTCTTTGGGGCATCTTTTCCTTAAAGGGGCTCTCAACAAAAAGTCTGGATAGAATTATTTTCTACTTTGATATGTTATATTTGAAAATCAAATGAACCTAAGATTGTTTGCCATCTGGAGAATTTTTTTTTTTTCAAAGTTAAGTCTTTGACATCCTTTTGTAAAACATCTTTTGTTGCTTTACAATCAACACGAACTAAGAATTCTTAGTTAAGTAAATTACTTTGGAATTTAAAATACATAAAACCATTGATAAATTTTCCTTTTTGATAGTAGAGTAATTTATCTAGGTATTGTTTTAGGTTCCGGAAGTAAGCCTAATTAGTTGTTTTTTATTATCAAACGTTTGCTTAAGGATTCCCTGATAACTTAACTTTGAGGCATTTGTTTCTACAATTTTGAAGGCATGGGGATCAACTAGATTTAGACAAGATAGTTCATGAATGACCCTTTTGATTTGACAAACAATATTAGTATGTTTTTTAGGCCTTGAGATGGGTTTTTCTTAAGGTAGTCATATGAAGGTTTACACATTATAATCATATTTTGATAAAATTTCTCAGTATAATTTAAATTTCCTAGAAACCTTAGCATTTTTTTTTTATCTTTTATTTCATATGAAAATTTGTCTATAAATTGGATTTATAAGAATTATTGTTCCTTGGTAAATATTATGTCTCAAAAATTTGATTTTAGTTTGGAATAAAACCATTTTGGACAAAGACAGGGCTACAACATTTTGTTTTATAATTTTAAAGAAAATATTAAAAATGTTTAAGTGTTAATCTATGTCCTTTGAAAATATTAATACGTCATCTATGTAGACTATTGAAAATGTTGAATAAAGATTAAAGATATCATTCATTATATTTTGGAATTCTAATGGAGTATTTATTTACCCAACCAGCATTACTTTCCACTCATATTGTCCAAAAAGGTATAATAAAAGCAGTTTTGTACCTATCTTGCTTAGCAATATGAATTTGCTAAAATCCTTATTTCATATCAAGATTTGAGAATATTTGAGCCTGATTTAAATGGCAGAGTAAATCTTTTTTGTTTGGGATTGGGTATATTATCCATCTAAGAACTTTATTTATTTTTTTACCATATTTCATTAGTTCTTGGTTAATTTGTATAGGCCTTGCTCTAGTGAGAATGTTTTTATCTAAGAAATCATTTTCATATAGAATTTGTATACCATTTTTGATAAGTGATTCTTGTTATCAAATTAAGTAATGCTTCTTGATTTCTGTCTTCTTGGTTTTCTATAATTTTCTCATTTCCTTTTGATTTATAGGATGTTGTTTGACTAGGTTTGAAGGCTAATAGATCTATTTTTTTTATAGAGAATTTATCCGCAAAATAGAATCATTTCTAAGATTTATTCTTTCAGAATCAATTTTTTGTTTTAATAATTTCATTTTCTTTTGAGTTTGGTGTCATTTTTGTTGGATATCCTTTAACATTAATTTGTCTTTCTCATTTAATTTATGTCTGTTAAAATTTCTATAGAGTTACAAGGAATTAGTTCTACCATTGGTTTAATATAATTTTTAGAAATTAAATTTCTATTTCTTGGTAAATATTCTTTTCTTATTTGTGGGCTTCCCATATGATCAACATAATCTAAAAACAAAATCTTATTTCTTTGTTAACATATTAAGATTATCACAATCTTTAGAAGAAGTATTTTTGCCATCACCTTCTATTTGGTTAATATGTATGCTATAATCTCCCAAAAAATTTAAATTTGAGGAATAATGACCCGATTGTTCAAATTGATTTTTAGTACTCTATGTTTTTAAAGTCTAATTAGTTTGACTTTTGTTTAATTCTACATTTCTTTTTCTTTTGTAGTGCTCGATCCTTCCACATTTGAAACATTTTGGTGCATAGTTGTTACAGCCAAGGTGGTCGATGTCAACTGTTGACCGCTTGGACGCTTAAGCGGCAAGGCGCTTGCTTAGGGGTCCTCAAGGTGGTCCAAGGAGCCTCCTAATGAAATTCATAATTTTACCTCTCATACCATACTTGTACATGTTGTAAATATGAAAAATATTGACAAATACTTGAAAATAAAACACAAATACATTATATAACGCAAACTTATTTTATAATATATCAAATTAAACAAACAACATTATCACTCATTAAAATAAAGCATCAAAGTAGTAAACCATCATCATATTAAAGCATGAAAGTAGCAACCAGCACGAAATTATAAGTCCATGACTCACAAGTCCAAGGTACAAAGGCATCATCTAGCGCAGCATCAACACTAGTATTTTCATTATGCGAAGAACTAGTAGTGGGATTCCCAAAATCTTCCTCGACATCTTCGTCATCATTAGTATCTTCTCCTTTTTCTTCATCCACTCATCTACTTCATCTAATGATGCCTCAGTAGCCCTCCAACTAAATGAATCCCGTTAGCTAACCCTAAGTAAATATGGCCTTTGAGTCTTGTGGATGCACCAAGGGCTATATCGGCTTCTAGCCATGTGAGATCACTATCGGGATAGATCAAGTCTTACTGTGATCCTTTAGCTATCTACCCACTATTCTAATCAAGCTCATCGAGAACTAATGGATCAAAGTTTCTATCCTTTTTGTGTTTTTCGTTAAACCTTTATAGAAGCCAACGATTGTAGTGAACATAAACTAGGTCATTCAGTCATTGATGCTCGAGCCTATTCCATTTCTTGGTGTGAATCTAAATTTAAAATAAAACAAATGTTAAACTAATATGATAACACTAACATATGGATTTAAATTTAATCCAACACATATACTTTCAAAATCAAAGGTGTTCCAACTGCACTCTCAACCAAAAGAGCTACAACAAAGACCAAGGATACGTGATGCAATCTTTGCAAGGTCAACGGAAGAAGCTCTAATTGAGGTCCACCAATCAACTATAGATGTACAAGAAGAATCATAATATTAGTGAGATATTTATGATTTTTCGAAATATAGGTGGTTGGTACTTATGAGGATTTGCAGTTTTTTGCCTCCGAATTACCATATACTTCGCAAAATCACCTTAAGAAGCCTTATAAGCATCGGCTTGGCCGTAGATCTTATCTTGCAAATCTTATTCAAGCACCAATCTTGCCACTATGTCATTGAAAGCGCCAAATAACTTGTAAATTGCATTGGGATCCTTCTCAACGCAATCGAAGTACATTCCAAGATTAACGAATAAGGTGGCAAGATATAATTGTTGTTCCATTTGACAATCCTAACACCTCTTACTGAAATCAATTGCTTTTTCCCACAATCTCTCCTTGTTCATGAAGTTTTCTTTTATCTTATTTTTCGCCTCCTCCATTGCCACATAAACTTTAGGTATAGCAGGTGTTGACACTTGTTTTCATTCGGGCCTCACTCAAGGAACATGAATTTTTTTTATCTTTTTCCATTCTTTTTTCTTATCTACTGTGGTCCAAATTAATAGCCCAATAGAGGCTTGATGCATTATAATCCATAGGATGTATTAGGGGGCTCCATTCTAGATTCAAATTGTATTAATATTTTTATTTTTTATTTTTGACTTTTATTATGGCTTGTATTGTGTTTTTATAACATGCGTATTTTTATTATCTAATAATTCCGAAAATCCCCAAAGTATTAGAAAGTTGTAATTGATATCTTTGAATGATTAATTTGTTTCCTTGGATTTATCCTTTTAAAGGATAAATTAGATCTCCATTTTGGAACTAATTAATTAATATGAAAATAGTAAGTTGCTCTCATCTTAACTGTGCCACCAGGAGATAAGGATTGCAAAATTAATCTTTTATAAAGGGATTCGCAGGTAGACATATAATTGGCTAATCTTTTAGAGAATGACTGAAACACCTTTACTATATAAAGGAAGGTTCACATGCAAAAAGAGGGGAGTTTTTTTGGAGAAGAATTTTGGAGGGAAAACCTTGGGATTCTTCCTTGGTTGGCCCGTACATTGAATTTATTCATGAAGCCAAGAAGCACAAAAGAAGGAGAGAATCTAAAAGAGCTATAGTTTTTAGTGGAACAAGGTACACAAACTTTTTTATTTTAAGAATTTTATTTCTCATTAGGTTGTTTTTCATATAATTCTTTCATTTTTTTTTAGTTTTTAAGGATTTATTATTATCGTTTTTTACAATAGATATCAGCTATGAAATATACCCATATCTTCGGATTTAGGAGGGTATAGAGCTATAATTCATCTTCATTCTTTAGTTTTCATAAAAACTTTTATTATGATTATTATTATTTTTTTTTGTTCTTAACTTTGGGCACAAAATAAAAGGGGCTATGAATGAACTCTTTTTATACTTAAGAAAGGGAAAATCCATAGCAAACATGATTCTCTTTCCCCTTAATTTTTGTTTAAATCAATTTTTACAAAATTAAAAGAAAACTATTTTCTTTTAAAAGGGAAATAAACTCAAAAAATTTGAATCCTTGTGTTGAGCATGTGGTTCCCTTTCGTCGTTGAACGCGCCTCTCAAGGCCCTCCCAATTTGTATATTTTTGAAACAAGACCTCATTTACTTATTTTTACCCCTTTTTATTCATTTAAATTAATTTGTTCCCTTTGGCTTTGTACCCTTTCATATGAATTCAAAATTAAACAATTTATTGTAATCTCATACCAAGAAGTAACTAATTAATGTTTTTTAAATTATTTTTGGCACACAATTAAAGATGGTAACTATCCAATTGGATAGATGTTGTGGGATGCTGATAACCTTTCCACACTCAATCAGACTCTTGAACCCATTGTTTTAGGTTTTATATATTTTTCCTTAAAAGTAGGGTGGAGACTTTGTTATTATTCTTTTTATTTTTCCTCCCATTGGACTCAAATTGGGGTGCGACAGTAGGCCTTTCATCATCGTCTACAACCCTTAAAACAACAAGCAGTAGTTGTAATGCTAGAAGACAATCTTCAACTTTGTTCCAGAAGTTAAGAGCAAGCACCATCTCCACTACCTTATTCCTTGCCTTAGTTTTGGATAACTTTGAATCTGCTCATTCTTGAGACACAAACAACTACCTTATGGCCATTTGGAGCATGAGGAACGAGGTCACAAATCTAGTGACTCCAACCCTTAATAGATCCCTCCCACTTGTTCTGGTCTTTAAGGCATCAAGCAGACGAGTATGGCTATAGATAAAAGTCGTCGCTCATCTTACCTTCACTATCATAACCATATTTAGTTTCATGTTACCAATATCTTACAACATAAGATCTATGCAATGAGCAGTGCAGAGAGTCTAAAACAAGGTTTGCCTCTTCTCTATCAACTTTTTACCGGTGGCTTTATAATTTGTTACATTAGTTGTAACCACTTGCACAACACATGACGCTCTAATTTCTTCAATTTTTCTATTAAGCAAATTAAACAACATTTTCGCATCTTGAACATAACTAGATATATCTTTGTTAGTCCCAATACGAGCATTAAAAGGGGGGCAAATCAGTACTCTTTCAAAATTCTTTCCTTTTTGCCTTCTTCAACTTAATTCACTTGTTATGGAAAGAATAACACAAGAAAAGCTACCAAGCAATTGTAAACACAAGATATATGTGATTCAACTACACAATGTGTGCAACCTACGTCCACGGCTGATTTGGGTTCACTGCCCTCACCAACGAAAGCACTATAATCACAATACTCCCTCTCACTAAGCCCTTACTAACCAATCACTAAGTTGTCTCCCCTTTACTCGGTTTGAATTTATTACAAAAGTCTCACCAACCCAAACAAAATCAAATCAATTGAATAAAACTCACGCAAGAGTGATTCTCTCTCTCTCACAAAATAAATAATATAGAATGAGATACAAAAGAAGAACCTACCACTCTATCATGAGCACAGCAAGCACCTTGTTGTCTCTTCAAGAACATGAAGATCTCGAAAAAACTCAAGCACAATCACCAAATGCAACCACCGCACGAAACAGCACCACGGACACCGATCACGAATTACCATTGAAAATCACTACAATTTATGCTCAGATGCTCAACATCACCTTGTGGCCACAACACTAAAACATTCACAAGTGTTTCCCCAAGCTCACACACACTCAACCTTAGAAAGCCTAAGAGTGCTCAAGAATGCATATGGCACCCATAAACCCGCCAAGAGGATTTCTCTCAATTCTCTCTCTCTCAAAAAATTTTTCAATACTCAGAGGAGTGGTGTGATTCGAGTTATGAGTAGAGGTCTTTTTAAATAGACTCAAAAGAGCCAAAATATAGGAAAGTAGCCGAAAATAATAAAGTTCATGGAGCATACAAATAGGATTTGTGGATTTCCATTTGGGCCACATAGATTTGGGCCTCTTCCAAGGGCCCATGGGCTAGATCCATGCACCCCCTTGTGGGATAAGCCCATTAGCACAACTAATTGCTCTACATTGCTTAATTAGGCCCAAAATGGCTCCCCCAAGGCCTAATTCGAATTTCCTTTGACCTATTGCTATTCCTTGAGCTCATTGCAACCCATTTAGTCCAACTTTACCTCAATGTATCCCAAAAACTTCAAATAAACTCTCTTTAAGCTCAACATGGTGCAAATGTTCTAATTGGGCAAAATCGGGCTTAATTATGACGCTTCGAGCAAAACCGATTTCCTTTGCAACTTGAGCATCAATATCACTCTAATATGGTATATTAGAGTCTCTGGTGTCTCACCACAGTCATTTGATCACCTGGAGTAGCTCAACTCATCAATTGCTCCAAAACTAGCTCAAACAAGCTCGGAATCACTTGTTTATGGTGTTTTCAGATACTTCATCTCCTTACTGTGTCTTCTTAATTTCCATATGATTTTGATGCCACGAAGTCATGTAAAGTCCATAGACAAGGTGGACCAATGATAAGCACACTCATTTAGGCCTGCCTATAATGACAACACCTCATTATTCCAATGGGAACAACAATCTTTAGATCCCATAAAGTAGGTCCCCTTTGGGCAGTTGACAAGAAAGTTAATCAAGAGTTGTCTTCTCTTGTCCGTCCATCCATCCAACAAGAGTGTGCACCCATATTTCCTCCAATATGCCTCATAATTTTCTTTTAAAGCTTTTATATCTTTCTTTGCAATGGCAAGAAAATGCACCCCAATCTCATGTTAATTGGGGGGTTTAAGACCTGGCCTATACTGAGCAATAGACTCAACCAACAACTCGAAGCTCCTTGGTTTGACTAAGTTAAATGGAATCCCACATTCATGAAATCAATTAGTGAGGTGTTTCATAACCTTAGCTCTTTCCTCGGGCGGTTTGCAATAATTCTACAAAGTGCATTATGTAGAACATTTTTCATACCTTTCTTGCACTATTTGTTTAGGAGTTTTCCTTACGTGATGATCCATAGGACCTTGAGACTGGGGCTCATATAAACTTTTCTTCTTTTTTGTAGTTGTCCTCAAGCTTGGTGTAAAATTGGAGTTACCAACTAATCAGAGTCAAAAACCCGAGGTTGAAGAGTTTACTTGTCCGTCAACTTCACCTTCAATAGGCTGATCCACTTCTAAATCGTTATAATCATCATTGACCTTTAGCGTGGGGTTTTTTTTATTCCCAATCAAAGCCAACCTCATCTCTTTAGAAATATCTATAGTGGTTTTACTACATTTTGCAACATCTCTATAACCACCAGCTAAGTGTTGCTTCAATCTCTTGATCCCAACGTTCAAATACTTACCACAAAGCATACATTCAACCTTATTTTTGTTTGTAGGATCCAACCAAAAACTATGTTTCCACCCAGGATCATTTAACTTTGTTTTGCGACCTGGATCCTTTCTCAGATCATATCCGTTAGGTGAAACTACATCATGTAGTGCTAGGGCAGTGGTAGTGGAAGATCCTCTGTCACTATTTTCATTAAAAAAAAAGACGATAATCTTTTTTTGACGACTTCTTCTTCTTATACATATACATTCTTTTTTAAGAATATAAAATGGTGTCATTTTGCAAGTTGTTTAAAACCAGGCAAAACGATGTTGTTTTGCTAGGTTTTCTTTTTTTTTTTTTTAAACCCCTAGACGATGTCTAGGGCTTAGGAAACTATAAGGTGTCACCTAGGCGAAGCCTTTCCAACCAGGGCATGCATCGTGGCTGCCTGGGAGCAAGCCAAGGCATTGCCCTCTATGCTCCTCGTTTTCCTAGGTTTTTTTTTTTTTTATGCCTAGGGTTCGTAGAGCTACAAGGCGACACCTAGGTGAAGCCTTTCTGACTAAGGCACGTGCCCTAGCTATCAGGGAGCAAGCCAAGGCACTGCCCTCCATGCTCCCCCACCTTTACCCAACTGTGTTTTGGCATAAAGGTTCGTTGAGTATTTTGTCTTTAAATTGGTTTAGATTATCTTTGACAATATTTCATAGTTTCGTAATATTCTTAATTTGCTATGTAGTTTTATTTTTCTAAATCTTCTTTTCATGTATTTTCCTAAGAGTTTTTTTTTGCGTTTATAGTTTTTATGAGCTTGATGGTGGTTTGATATTAGTATAACCAAAGTGCTCACATAATGTGCTTAATTCTTTCCTAGTTGTCATATGTTTTTTCTTAATTTTTGCCTTGAGTTTTAAGTAAGTATGAATTGCTAGTCTTTTGGCATTAATTGTGCTAGTTATATCTACATGTCATATGGAATTGTTCCATTAACATGTTTTTTTCATTTAAATTCTAACCTAATTTTCTCTACAAAATTTAGCAATAAACTTTTCCTCCCAAAACAGTTGATTACAAGTATTCTTAGTTAGTACTCTTGATAGAATGTATTTTTGTACCATAGAAAGTCTTAAAGTTCTATGCATTGTAAATTTTTTAAGAGTTCAGAGGTTTGATCCTTAGTCATAACCTGAGAAATGTTTTCCTATGGCAAATATTAGAATAGAAAAAACATTTCCTATGTCTTCCCCATCTTCAGTTTTTATATTTTATTCTAATTGTAAAGTTTCATAAGTGTCCTAATTTGTATATGTTTTTGTATATTAAGATAATTATTCCATCATCCTTTAAGTTGACTAATGAATCTAACTACTAAAGGCGTGGGCTATAGCATGATCTGAGGATTGGTTCTTTGTTTTATAAAACCTACTAACCATTACCATTTCTTGGAGTATTACTAAGATTTGGTATTTAGTCTTTATCATTGATATTCCATTCATGGATGGTATCATCTTGATAGGAGGTTTAATGGAATTGTCCCCGTCCTTTTATTTGAAGATCATGAAATGTTGATTGGAAGTAATAATTGCTTTACACAAGTGTTGATTTCCATATCAAAGTAGTGTGTAGGTATTTAATTCCTTGAACTCCTAAGGGTTCACTTTTAAAATTGTCCTCTAAAAATTCTACGTCTAAGGAAGTGGTTGTTGTTATATTTGGATTAAACGTTTGTGTGAAAAGTTATGAGGCCAAAAGTTTTTGGTGTTTCATATGGCTTGATGATTGTGTTGTTATGGCAAAATAAAATATTTTCTTTAATTTCTTTATTGTTTTGTATGACATTTTCTACTTGTGCTAATCATGTTCCTATAGTAATAAGGTTTTATTTAGAAAAATTATTCTGTTCAACAAAAGTTTTTACATCCCCTTCCAAACTTTTTCCTTGAGCTTTAAGTTTAAATGGTGAAGCTTTTAATGCGATGTTTTTAACTTTTAATTGAATTTGATCAAGTGGAGGATGCATTGTGCGTACTCATGTACCATTATCCAATTACCATGGTTATGTGATTCTATTAGCAACATTTGTTTCAATTGTATAAGGATACTCTATTGAATTTTCTTCAGCAAAATTTTTGAATCATTCTAAAAATTGTGCATAAAATTTGTGTTTCCTAATAAAATCACAAAACTTTTCATTATCCTGCTTCTTTATTGAAAATTTTGAAAAATCAAATTCCTTTTATTTTATATTTTCTTCAAATTAGAATTCTTTTCTAAGGATTTTGTCATTTAATTGAACTTTGTTTCAAGCATATTTGTCTATGGATTTGTGAACATATGGGTGAACCAATATTGCTATCAATTGTTGTATAAAATGGTTATGAGATTTGTGAAGAAGTTGACTTAACTAATATAGTGTCTTTAAGTTTTGTTGGTACGTATACTAATGGTTGTGTAGGTGTAGTTGTTTGTGTAGTTGATATAGTATTTAGTATCCTAATTTGTAAAGATGAGTAAGATCATTGAATCTTGAAGTATGCCTTTCTATCAATGTAGCTAACTATATAATTTATGTTTTGATTCTGGATTTCTAGAGGTGGTGCCTTTTTTGTGAAAACTTATGGCAGTTGGAAATTGAGTATCATGCTACCTAATAATTCTACAAACCAAAGTATGTACATTTTCTACACTTGTTTTGAAGAGCAAAGTTTCTCCTTCAGGTATTCTATTGATCATATTAGTAGAAGTAAATTTTGAATTACACACTTTATAATGTACTCTATATACCAAAAACAATTGGCATGAATTCAAGTAGTAATAGTAATTGTGGAGCTTGATTTGTAAGGAAAATGTTTTGGTAAAGTTGTTATATGAGAGCTTCACTTTAGAATCTAGATAACAGTTAAAATGAGTTGGAGCATTAAATGGACAAATGATATTTTAAACTCTGACGTTTCACTTTTTTTTGACATTGAACCTTAACATTTTTTCTCTTTGAAATCAAACCATAACTTTTACTTCCATGTTAAATCAAGCCCTGCCATCAGGCCCGTCCAAATTGGTGAATGGAAAAAGGTCACGTGCCTCTTACGTGACCAATTTTTGAGGGTGAAATTGTCAAACCATTTACCCACCCTCAAAAGGTTCCCCACAAATTCGATTGTATGGGAATCATGCCATAATCTAGTCCCCCCTCCCACCAGTACTGTACAAAGGGACAAAAGAAGCATTGGGATTGTTAGGGTTTAATCCAAAGATCTAGCTAATTTGAAGAAAAAGTTCACTTCAATCCTTTGAAGGAGAATGCTAGAATAAGGAAAGGGGAAGGCGAAGAACATGACAATGTACAACAATGGGGGAGTAAAAAACCTACCAATAAGAAAAGTAGTAACTATTGATGATGAATAAATAAGCACAAAAAACATAGTAGAGGGATCAATTTAACACTGAGAAAATTATGAAGACAAAATTCCTTTTTTTTGTCAATCAATCTCAACTCTTGGTATCCACTAAATAGTAGCAAAAACGGTTGTTAATAAGCTAATCAAACATAGAAAAATTAAGATTAAAATAAACCTACCATGCCACTAGGCCTTAATCTAAAAACTAACACATTTATTGGTCACTACAGGGTCAAGAAGACAAAGGAAACATTAGTCCCAAATGGTGCCATACCAAGATCCCCGCTTAGATAGTGGTGGCCATTATTGGGGTCGAAGTGGCTTGGGCATAGGTGGTGGTGGTTTTTTACGTCGTCATTTTTGTCATAAACGTGGTGGTCGCCGTCGTCAATAGGGTGGTCGCTGCCACCGTTGGGGATGAAATCTCTCATCTCGAGAGTTTTCTTGTTGTTGTGCATCCAAGCTTTAAATATGTTTCTTTCAACTCCCACCTCATAGTAGAATTGGGAGACCAAATATTCATCTTTCTTCTGCATTTTTCACCTTAATTGCTCCACGAAAGGGTGTATCTTCTCCTTCTGGCTTAGGGTAAACTTGGTTTGAAACTGCTCCTACTCCTTCGAGCTCGAATGCATCACTAACGTAGGGGTGACATGGATGACGGGATTCAAGTTCTCCGAGTGGCCAAATAGACTAGCAGAGAGTGCGAGAAGCATGCAAGGCATGGGGGGTTAGTACAAAGGTGAGATCTGTAACACCCCTCGCTCCTCGAACCCAACCGAGGCTCAGGGCATTAAGGATCGCGAATTCAAAGCCTCCACAATACTATATATATACATCGACTAGCCAAGGTTTGAGTACAAGAGTTATACAAAAAGATTCCACGTCTCTAGATACTCATTAAATACTCACAGAACTATAAAATAAAACCGGCTCCTTTACACGTCATCAGGTTTTCCCATAGTCTACGACCGTCCACCCATCATCACCTGAAATGAAAGGGTGAGCAAACAATGCCCAGTAAAGAAGTATCACCAGCAATAAATTGTCAAATGAACTCACGTGCAACAAACCAACTTGCACGTTATTTATTTATTCAAATAATAAAGGCAACAAAACACAGCCATGGTCAATCCACTCCTCCGAGGTCACACAGTCCTCGTTGGCACACGTTACGTGTTCGGGGTCACACAGTTCCCATTTAACACACATCACGTGTCTAGGGTCATATAGTCCTCAATGGGTAATAACTCATATTTGCCTGGGGTCACACAGTCCCCAATAGTCATTTCATACCATGACTCAAACACACGTAGCACAAGGAATATAAATCTCAATTGAACAATACTCCAAGATAAAAATGGGAATAATCAGGAGTAATCTTGAACCTAATTAATCAAATAACTACACATGCCAAGAGATCGAATTGACATGTGATTAAAATAATTGATGGGCGAAAACAACTATTCAAATCGACTGAATGTTCAGAAGGTGTAAAGGTAGTACTCCCTTACCTCGAATTAGTAGGCTGTATGTTGACGCTAGCAAATAATTCTTACCTCCACTGTCTTCCTCCTTCTTCTTTTTTCCTTTCTTTTTTTTTTTCCCTTCCTTCTTCGGCGAGCTTTCACTTCTCTATTTTCTCTTCTGTTTCTCTTTTTTCCCTCCGCACTTCTTCTTCTTCCTCACAACGGCTCTCTTTGTTTTTTTCTTTTCCCATACAGTAACAACTATCTCAACATATCACACAACCCAATACAATATATAATGATATATAATATATATATATCAAGTCAAGCTAATATATGTACATTATATTTATACATCCTACAAGTATAAGGTAATTTTTCTCCCACGCCAGCCGTATGCATGTATTGAAAATCACATGTCATGCATCCACCTATTCCTTTTTTCTTCATATTTCTCATCCTTAAATTATTATTATTGAGTTTCGTCCATATCACTTTATTACTTCAATTCTATATTTAACCCAAATGCTACATCAAACTACACATTTTCAGTTCTAATTTTACCATATCTCTAATCTAAAATTAAATGGAAATTCAGGGATATTATAAGATCGGTGGTAGGGATTGTGAGTTAGGCTTGCGTGGTGTGTGGAGGAGGCTGTAGTGAGGTTAGAACTCAATAACTTGGAAGGGGGACCAAATTAGGGCACGATTCATGCATAATCGAATTTGTGGGGAAGCTTTTGAGGGTGGGAAAGTGGTTTGATAATTTTACCTTCAAAAAATGATCACGCAAGAGGTACATTACCTTTTTCCATCCATCAATTTGAATGGAGTTGACGGCAGGGTTAGATTCAACACAGAGGTAAAAAGTTGGGGTTCTATTTCAACGAGGAAAAGATTAAGGTTCAATGTTAAAAAGCGGTGAAACTTCATGCTTTAAAGTGTCATCTGTCTAGCACTAAACAAACTTATTTCAACCATGCTGATATCTGTGAAATGAAAAAAAATCTTTACTAGAAATGGAAAAGGTATGTTCTCACTTTTGATAATGATTTTTCTAAATACACTTTTGTATATCTTTTAACTCATAAAAGTGACACTAGAAATTTTCAAAACTTTAGATTCAAAATCAATTTGGTAGAATATTGAAAGTTTAAGGAGTGATAGAGGAATATAGCATGGTTCATCTAGTTTTAACACGTACCTTTAGGTCTCATGGGATAATCCATGAAGTGACTTCACTATACTCACCTGCTTCCAATAAGGTAACAAAAAGGAAGAAATGATGATCAATAGGTTGTTAAGCTTGTAGTAAATGTAAAATTCTCTTCCTTTTGGCAGCTATCCTCGAGCTTGTTGTGAGGAGCCACTAAGTGATCAGGGGAACACCTGAGGTTGAGTTTACTTATCCTTCAACTTGTCTATGTTGCTCCATTTCTTAATCGTTATAATCATCATTCAACTCCAAATTGCGAATCCTTTTATTCTTAATCAAAGCCAACCTTATCTCTTCAGAAATATTTATAGTTGTTTACCATATTTTGCAACACCTCCATAACCACCAATTGAGTGTTGCTTTAATCTCTTGATCCACAATTTAAATGTTTACCACAAAGCATACATTCAACCTTATCTTTATTAAAAATATCTAGCCAAAAATCATGCTTCCACCTAAGGTCATTTGATTATGCTTTGCGAGCTAGATCATTTCTTTAATTATATTCATTAATTGAAATTACTTCTTGTGGTGCTAGTGGTGGATCCTCTATTCTATTTTCACAAAAAGGAAAAAAAAAAAAAGGAAAAGAGAAGAGAAACAAAGTAAAAAAAAGAAAACATAACATTGAATTTGCCTCATTCCATATTACTTAAAAAATAATCAACATAGTACAATTCAATTCCTATAACCCACCAAAACATTGCACAAACATTTCACAAGATTTCACATTTTGCAAATTTTATCAAGGTGTAAAATTCGTACCAAGCAGTGAAAGGGAGAGCATGTTGATCTTTAATAGAGTGATCAACGTTGAGCAAATTGGAGCTGCCACCAACAATGGAGCTAACCTCTCAGACTGAGGTGGAGTCGTCGGATTAGAATCGTCGAGTAGAGTCATCGAGTGTGTTGTTCCCATTGGAATAAGGAGGTGTTGTCATTGTTGGCAAGCCTAAATGAGTGTACATATCATTGTTACACCTTGTATATCGACTTTGCATGACTTTGGGACATCAGAATTATGTGGAAATGAAGAAGACACGGCGAGGGAGTGAAGTACCGAAAAGCGCCATAATTGAGCCCGGTTTGACCTAGTTTGGAGCAGTGATTGATTTGAGGCACTTCAGTTGATCTGACGACCATGGGAAGACTCCAGCAACTATGATATACCATAATAGAGTGGTATGGATAGAAACGGTGCAAAGGAAATCGGTTTTGCTCGAAGCGTCATAATTGAGCCCGGTTTGAGCCTGGTTTGGCCTAATTAGAGCACATGCACCGTGTTGAGCTTAAAGGGAGCTTGTTTGGAGTTGTTGGGCTACATTGAGATAAATTTGGGCTAAATGGGTTGCAATGAGCTCAAGGAATGGTAATGGGTCAAGAGAAATTCGTGGTGGGCCTTTGGGGAGCCATTTTGGGCTTAATTGTGCAAGGTGACGAATTTGGGCCAACTAATGGGCTTGGCACACATGGGCAGCAACTAAACAAGCCCAAAGACACTTGGAGGAGTCCAAATACACTTGGACCAAGTCAAATTCGTGGGCAGCAGCCACTCCACTATTTGGTCCACCATTGGTGACATAATCCCCTAATTTGAGGAATGTTGTTTGAGCATTCAAAGACATCCATGTTTGGAGGCTTCTTTTGGCTAGTGGAGACATCATAATGAGTCCCCCACCCCAAAAACATGGAGCATGTTTGGTGGAGGAATTAATGGCATGTTTTTGGCTAGTGGAGACACCATAATGAGTCTCCCACCCCTAAAACATGGAGCATGTTTGGTGGAGGAATTAATGCCATGTTTTTGGCTAAGTGGAGACACCATAATGAGTCTCCCACCCCTAATACATGGACTATGTTTGGAGGAGTATTAAAATCAACCATTATGCCATGTCTTGGAGGCTTTGGAGGGCTATATAAGGAGGGCCTCTCCTTTGGACGAATTTGTGACCTCCCTTGAGTATTGGGAGAGCATTTGAGAGAGAGAATTGAGAGAAATTCTCTTGGAGGGTTTGGGGCTGCCATATGTGTTCTTGAGCGCTCTTGGGGTTCCAAAGGGTTGAGTGTGTGCGAGATTGGGGAAACACTTGTGAGTGTTTTGTGTTGTGGCCACGAGGTGACGTTGAACATTCACCCGTGAAGTAATCGGTGTTCGAGGGGCTGTTCCGTGCGGTGGCTGCGTTTGGTGCTTGTGCTTGAGTTTCTTCGAGTTCGTCGTGTTCTTGAAGCTACAACAAGGTGCTTACTGTTCGTCAAAGAGTGGTAGGCTGTTCATCACTCTTGTGTGAGTTTTATTCCATCGTTTTGTTATTATTTGGGTCGGTGAGACTCTTGTAATAAGTTTGTCAAACCTAGTGAAGGTGAGACAACTTAGTGTTCAGTCAGTGAGACTTGTGATAAGTTCGTCGAACCTAGTGAAGGGGAGACAACTTAGTGATTGGTCAGTGAGACCGTTGTATCGCTCTAGTGAAGAGCCAATACAATTCTAGTGAATTCATTGGTGAGGGTAGTGAACCCGAATCAGCCGTGGACGTAGGTTGCACGCATTGTGTAGCTGAACCACGTATATCTTGTGTTTGCAATTGCTTGGTTGGTTTGCTTGTGTTGTTCTTGCCATAACCATCGAATCAGATTGAGGAGCGCAAAAAGGAAAGAATTTGAAGGAGCACTGATTCACTCCCCCCCCTCTCAGTGCTCGTATTGGGACTAACAGAGTGGAGCCATTGTTGATTGTCAAATGTCAAGTGAAGATATTTGTCATCGCATTCGATTTGTTGAGTTGTGGATGTTGTTGCTCCATAAGGTTCTGGTTGTGCCTTGCAAAGAAGAAGATTGTTCTTCTAATTTTTCTTCTTCCTCTTTATATTTTTTTCATGTTTTCAATTTTTGCAATTATATGCAAAACGATGTCATTTTGCATATTGCTTTTCAAAATCAAAAACCTAGAAAACGATTTTGTTTTGCTAGGTGTCGTATTTTACTGTAAATAATAATAATAAGTTGATGCCTTAGCCTCAAGGCGACCTCAATTGGTGACACCTTATAGGCCAAGTGCATGCCTTGGCCACATTGAAGAGATGCACTACACGACAATGCCTTGATTGTTATGCTCCATATAGTGTAGTGCTAAAGAGAGTAAATCAAGGATGGATGTCCCATAGGTGAGAATTCTTAATCATCAATTCCGTTGACAAAACATACAAGCTGAAGGAAGTAGGACTCGAGTCACACTTTGCTGGAGCCTATGAATAAAACCAACAAAATACCACACCGTAAGGCTAAAGTCTTTTGACATAGGAGGATTTGGTTCACATCTCAAACGTTCCTCAAAATAAGTGAGAAATTGGGCACCCCCCATCACGTAACAAAATCTCAACCCCAACATCACAAGACTTCCCAAACACTGCCCTGTCAATGCTTACTTTTATTGTGCTTGAGGGAGGTCTCACCCAACCATCTAGTGGTTGCTCTAAAATTTTTGACTTGAATTCTTGCTTTACTTCTCTCACTATCTTTTCCACTATAAAAACCAAACTGTCTACCTCCATTCCACGTTCCCCATGATTAACCAAGATTCTGCTAAACCAAATCATCATACAAGCCACAATTATTTTACATTTCTTGGTAAGAATAATAGAGGAACCTGCAACAACATCCATAAGCAAAGTGAAAGAAAAAAACATTCCTATAGGTCTAGATCAAATCCCTAGTAAACTTTACATCTTTTGGCAAACCTACAGTCATGCAATACATGCTACATTGTTTCTTGGGATGGAATTGTGACAAGCTTCCCATAGGAAAACTGCACTGATGAGAAAACTTTAGGAGCACAAATCTACTTTCAAAAATTACGAAGCCCATTATCAATTGAACTCTTAACACCCCCCAAAGCTACTTTCCTCTTATCATGTCGCAAGTAGGCACTTTGCATATAGAAATGTTTGGAAATCTTAAGGCTCAAAAATGGTTTATCATTCTAAGATGTAACATTGCAAATCAATTCTGCCTTCCATGGGGAGAAAATGGCATAAAAAAAATGGCTCATTCCACCTACCACATCCCACCTCAGTGAACTCTACCACTTAGGCGGCTAGAGTAAGAACATTTACCAGAGACACAAGTTTGGAAGTAGACGGCATTGACAACCATTTGTCAGACTAGATTCCAAGGAGCCTCCCATTCCTTACTTGCCACCAAAAACCCCATTCATTGAAAGACTATGCACTCCAAATACTAAGCCAAATAAAAATAATCCACCTAACATGTAACAAAAGAAGCAATCAGAAAATAATAGCCACGGAAAACTTGATACACTAAAGTCGAGTGATCAATTATAAAGTGCCATCTATGTCTGGATAATAAAAAATAATTAAAAGCCCTAAATTATGAAATCCCTATCCATTTTTTGCTTTTGATACACAAAGGCCAACCTATTTTTTCTAATGTTTCTTACTATCCTATCAAAAATTACTTGATAGACTAATCGAAAGGAGGAAACAATTCATCACATGTTCTGGGATGCCTTAAATCACCAATTTAAGGAGCACTTCACGATTGGCAAAAGATAAAAAGTTTCCATTGCATCTTCTAACCTGCTTATAAACTCATTCTTCAATCAAACCAAAAACTTGCTTCTTTGATCTTCTAACCCAACCGGCAAGCCCAAATTCTTATAAAAAAACACTTAATTGCATACCCAAAAAATATCTCAGATATTATATAAGGTATCACAAACAGTATCATTAGAAAAAAGCAGGGCAATTTCATCCAAATTAATTTTCTGATCCAATACATTTTTATAAACAATTAGGAACTGAAGTATTTCTTGGGCTTGCCCAACTTCAAAACTAGCATACGAAATACTACCATTGGCAAACAAAATAATAGCCGACACATACCATAGGTGATGGCTTTTGAATGCTATCACCCCTTATCCTGTATGGTTGTCGAGTTCAGAGATTGTTACCAAAACTCCTTCTCATTTAAATGAGGGGAAATTACATAAATCTCTGTATAAGTTTCTACAAAAAATTTCAAACCTATGTATTGAGTTTTTTTATGCTTTTTTTCTTTTCTATTTATTTTTATTTTATCTATTTTGTTTATTTTCTTTTGTCGCTCCTTACTCTCCTTCTCTATACATTTATCCCTTTTCTTTCACTTTTTACGTGAATTAAAGAAGCTAATAAAGCAAGGGAAGCAAAAGAACAAAGCTCCCTTATGCATGTCCACCCTCCAACATCACCACCATTAGTACCAGCCACCATGTTGCTGCCACCACTAGCTTACTATCGTCACCTGTCACCACAACTTATTTTGAGTTTGAATTCGAATCAAAACCCTAAATTCAATTTGAGATTCAAAGTGAAATCAAACATCAATTTTGGGTTTTACGTTTGGAATCAAACCCTAATTTTGGGCTTGATTCAACTCACAGTTTCGGGTTTGATTTGAAAAAAGAAAAAAGAAGCTGAAGAATAAGCTAAGCAAGACATTCTTGAAAGTGGCACAACCCAAAGGGAAATACTTTTCAATTTGATATAACAACATTATTAATATACTTTTCCTAAACTAAATTATATTAATTAATATTTATATCATTTTCAATATTTATTTAGGAGCCCTCAAACCAATCGTTAGTATAAGGGCAACAATCAACTTTTTGCACCACACTTTATGGGAATCACTTTTGGTGTGAAATATAGCAAGAATACATTCAAAATCAAATTTAAAACACGTATAATGAACTCATTCTAAAAATCCAACACTAATTCAATATGACTTGACACTGGAAGACATCAAGTTAATTTCCGATAATAAAGGATAAATTTAAAATTTGATATAGTTTGGCAAGTAGTTCAAAAGCTAGGTATTATCATACTAATTTTAAGGTTTCTATAGAATTTATGACACTACACTTTTACTAATCTCATCTAATATTAGCACTACTATTGACAACAAAGCCTGCAATCATACATACTATTGTTAAGAAGGCTTGTAACTCTCTCAGTATGGATGTTGATATCACAACACAGATCTTGTAATCATAGTGCTTTTATGAAGGCTCTTAATTAGTATAAATCAGTTGAACAACTTTCAACATGTCAATTATTTGCATACAGCCCAAACGTTTATGTTGTCAAATGTGGTTTTGACCGATTGGCTACTATTGGCATCTCTTTGCGTGTCCCCATTAAGAAATTAGCACCCAAGTCATTTTTACAAGTATTAGAGCCCTTTTGACCAAATCAACAAGTACTAGCTATGCTCCCAAGCACGCAACTCAATCTTTAGGGGGGGGGGGGGGGGGGGGGGAAGCAACCTCTCTAGGGTATAACACTTTAGAGCTCACGGCTAGGCCCTTATGGGGTGTTCTATTCCTAGAGCCTATGGGCTCATTCTATGAAGGGTAGCTGTTATATGGTTCGTCCACTTAAGCGCATGGCTCATTTCTCTCAAGGAATGCTCATTTGGATTGATGGCCTGGTGAGGAATTCATCATGTGTTTCTCCCCATTGACAGTGGAATGACTGGGGGGAGAGAAAAAGAGAAAGAAGGAGAGAAAAGTTAAGGCAACTCAATTCCCTTCCCCCTTAGCTTCAGCGAATCACTGGCTACGATAAGGTGAACACTGCATCAGTGGTCTTTGTGGCTCTATAAGCCTAAACGAACTATAATGACCTAATTCTCCTATGGAGATATATAGGAAGCCCTATGGGTCCAACTTTCTCATTATCTTTTTTCTATGTTTCTTTAAATGACAATCCCTATTTTCTACGTGTTTTGGGTTTACGACCATTCTCCGCTTCCCTAAGCCTATGGTCTTGGTCCCTAATCTCTTCTAGATCTATTGTTCATATCTAGGTTCTTCAGCTAACCCTTGCAAGATCATAATCAAAGGTAGCTCTTGCCCAAGGTAGTGAGCGTAAAAAATCATTACCTTTTAAGATAATATGGACAACAAATCTACAAAAACAAATATGATGAGTTTGTAACTCACCCAAAAACTTACAAACAAATTTGACATGCTTGGTGGACTTTGTCTACCTTCTATATTTGATTTGAATGAACTCTCCTTTAAATAGCTTTTGTTGTTTCTCCCAATTCAAACCCATAGTTGGGATTGAACTAGAATTCAGTCAATTTGAACCTTTTATTTCGAATCAAACCAAAATCAATCAATTTAAACCCTTTGTTTGAATCGAACCAAAATTCGTCGATTCAAACAAATCGTTCAAATCAAACCAAAATCTAATCGATTTGAGCCCCTTGGTCGAATTGGATCAAAATTGAGTCAATTCGAACCGTCTTCTCAAATCTATCAAACTTAACTTATTTCAAGTCACTTGTTCTAATTTACCAATTCTAACTCAATTCAACCTAGGGATTCTCAATTTGAATTCAAATCCAGAATTCAACCTAGCACAAATCCAAGGATCTAACAATTCAAATTATGGGTCAGCTTGATTCGAACCTTTGGTTTAACTTACTTCAAACCTATGGCTCATCCCTCACCCTTAGGGTGCCTTATATAATTCAAACCTATCTAACATTCCAAGTCGGATTATGCTCATAATCAATTTAATCACTTTAAATTTTCCTAAATAGTTGAATTGTTTAACAATGCAATCGACTAATTGAAATCTTTCTATTATCAAGACAAGGGACAACTATGTGATCTGCTGAACATTGTTCAAGCCCTCTTGAGTCAATTAGGGTTGCGGTTTATAACCTCGTTAGTCAGTTGCTGAGGGACATCAGGTAAGGGAAAAACCCACCTGTGCCACCGCATATGCCTTATTGGCCATGAAAATGGAGAAGCAAACACCTACACAAGCAAGAAAGACAACCAGCAATATTGGTTGCCTAGTACCCTTAAGCAATAAGTTTCAGGCCTTAGCGGGCCTGGAGGAAGCAAAAGCAACTGGGGTAGTACTGGCCATGGCCGTGATAAGATGCACTCATGCAAGCGGCCCCAAAAAGGCCTTGTGAAGAAGAACCAAAGTAGTAGGAAGGATACATCAAAATATCCAACTCACTCGCCGTAATAGCCAAAAGAAGTTAACCCAAGGGTGAGCTACCTCTTAAAAAACAATGGAAGCTGTGTAGCAGTCTACGACTTCCTAGATATAGCTTTACATTTGGATCATTTGCGGAGCTCTTCCCTGAACTTGAATTCGTTGTCAAACCCCTTGCTAAGGAAGTCACAATTAAGGTTGGGGGCAACCCTGAGACTAAAGCTGCTAAGGTAAGCTGCCTTATCCTAAAGCTTAGGGGCAAAGGTCAGACGGTCTGGGTGGCCGAACAAATCAAGAAGAAAGAGGATGGCACTAGCCATCACCAAACAAAGGGCTTTAGTGATAAAGGTTGGGGAATTTAACAATTATCCTGGCCTCTAAAACAGAGAAACATGAGTAAAAGTACTCAAAAGCCAGCCAGGGAGCATCGAGCTCCCAACAAGTTTAACGACCTTCCATGACACATCATTCAATGCGTCAGACATGCAATAAACAACAAGGAAGATGTCATTTAGGGAGACTTGAGATAAAGAATGACCTTATTTTTGCTATCCGAGTGAGAGAGAGAGAGAGAGTTACCCTTTGCAGACTCTTAACATAAACCAAAGATGTTCTTCCAATACTAAAGTAGGATGAGGATTACCCCATATTGGGGATATACTATTTGATTTTCTGTAGTTGATTTGAATTAGAGGTTTATAATTTCGTTCAACCCAAGAGATTCAAGAGTGCAAAAAATTTAGTTATAAGCTTTAATAGACATTAAAGTTTACACATTTCAGTGGCCTTGAAGGCCATATGATTGCGACGTGATGAAAATTTTGATTCTAAAAAGAGGACTGAGATTGTTTGCATGTGAAACCATGTCTATATGATGGGTAGCCATTTATTGGTTGTTACCATTTTCCCTTTTACTTATGCACTAGAATCATCATTTGATAACCACTCTGAGCCTTAATCAATTGGCCTATTTTATTTGTTTATCCACATGTATCTACTTGGGTTTAAGGTCCCTAGTGGTCGAGCTTTATTATACTTGTATATTTAATGAAAAAATCAAGAGAGGAAAAAGGAAAGGTCCAAAAAAAAAAGGAAAAAAAAAGCCAAAAAAATTAAGAAGGGAAAAAAATCGAAGTATAGTTTTTAGTTTGTTCAAACTACAGTATGACCTGATCCTATATAGGATATGTAGGTAGCTTGTCAACAAAAAAAGTTCAATTTCTATGATTCTTAAATTTATCATATTTGCTCAAACACTAGTGGCATTAGGCTTTATCATTGAGATTTTGAGCCAAGTTTCCTTTTATTTCTTTAACTCTGACACCCTACCCTACTTTTCATCTTGCCTCATAAGTCCACCCTGAAGTTATGGTTTCAATTACACCATTTGAAAGAACTTCCCATGAAAGTCAAAGATATACAAGACTTCACTCTGAATCACAAGATCACTGCAAATAGATGACACTACTGAATGTTTGCTTATATACTAAAAATCTACAAAGATACTTTATATACAGAGCCAACATTTTCAAGAAAATGGCACTGAATGGATTTAACCACCAAAGAAAAAAAAATGTGAAAAAGAGGAAGAATAAAATGTTGAAGTAGCATTTTGGTGTCAAAAAAGCTAAAATTTTGGACTTTAAAGGTGGAAGACAAAAAAAAAAAAAAATTTTAATCTCAACAATGGCAATCAATAATATCGATTCTAGATCAATTATACACCTTTTGTAAATTTTGAGCCTTATACCATTTTCTTTCTAATCTTTATAGTCCGAGCCTACATTATGTTCTTTTAAAGTCCTTTCTGATAAAATACGAAAGTTCAAGTTAATGGTTCTCATGAAATACAATTGTTAGTACTCACTGACTTGAATGACAACTTCAATAGTCATTTTGTCTCAAGATTCTTAAAGTCCACATTAAAAGCAATGTCAACCCACAATGATAAGCAACATTAAAAAATGTCATAATATTTTACCACTTTTCCTAACTACATAGCCTAATGAGTGTCATTGGCTCAATGTTAAAGTTTTGTAAAAACACACAATTGAAATGTTTCATGCCTCACTTATACTCACCCCACCATCAATTTATCATCCTCACACCTTCTACCGTCATCCTATTCTTATTGGTAATTACCTACACATGAAAACTTGTGCTATTTTTTTTTTTTAAAGTTGTCTGTAATATTAAATTGCTTTAACTAGGACAATTGTTTTGTTTTTTTGTGAAGTATTTATAAAATTTCAAAATCTTAAACTACGGCAATTTTCTTTTTAAAACAATCTTATAGCATTTCCAAAGGTTAAAATGGGGGGAGGGGGATTTTGTTTCACAAAATCTTCACACTGACATTGCACCTTATACTGGGGTAGTTTAAGAGCTCAGTACAGGAGAATAATGCAGTTTGAATGTAGATGTTGTTAAGCCTAATTAAAAGAAAAACAAGAATTTAGAAAGCTAATCTTTTTGCCAGGATAGAGTTACTGGGTGGTATGATTTATCAATGTTGTTTGGTTTGAAACCACAAAATTTAAGCTTAACAAGTAGTAAAGTGTCAAAGACTATTACAAATAAAATGAACCCAGGCTCCAGCCAAAGACTTAGTAAAAATATCAGCTAATTGATCACATGTCCAAATATGAGAAAGAACAATAATGCCTCAAGAGAGCTCCTATCGAACAAAGTGACAATCTATATCAATGTGCTTCGTCCTCTTATGAAAGATATGATTTGAAGCAATATGAATCACAGAGCTGCTGTCACACCATAATGAAGCAGGCTCACTCATCTTGTACCCCCAACTCATCAAGAAATTACCGAATCCACATGATTTCAACAGTAGCTGTAGCCATTGCTCGATACTCTGCCTCTGCACTGCTCCTAGCAATGACATCCTACTTTTTGCTCTCCTATGACACTAAGTTACCTTTGACATAGATAGCATATCCATAAATGGATCTCCTCTCCGTGGGATTACCAGCCCAATCTGCATTCATGTGGCTCTCCATGCAGTAAACGCGATACCTTTGCCAGGATTACCCTGAAGATATCGCAAGATTCTCAACACTGCATGCCAATGCGGTTTCCTCGGAGCAGCCATAAATTGACTCACAACACTAATTAAATAGGCAATATCGGGCCTAGTCATAGTGGTAAGATAATTCAACTTGCCAACAATCTGCCGATACTTCTCTGGAGAATCAAGCAACTCACATTGATTAGCCAGGAGCTTCAACCCTGATTCCATAGGAGATTCTGCTATTCAAGATTGATGCATATTGAACTCAGTTAGAATATCCATAACATACTTGTGTTGCTACAGCAGAATACTACGCTTTTTCCAAGCAACCTCCACACCTAGAAAGTATTGCAAATCTCTCAAATCCTTGGTCTCAATGTGTGCAGGTAAATGACATTTTAAAGCACTAATGCCCAACTCATCATCTCCAGCAAGAACAATATCATCCACATAGAGGATAAGATAAATGCATCCCATGGAGGTTCAGCGATAAAAAACCGTATGATCCTTCTGGGACTAAAGCAACCCAAATTTCTGCACCACAGAACTAAAGTGGCCAAACCATGCCCGAGGGGACTATTTAAGTCCATATAATGGGCACTGAAGCTTGCACACTTCCCCCCCCCCCCCCCTGAGCAGCAAACCCAGGTGGTTGCTCCATATACACATCCTCATTGAGATTACCATGAAGAAAAACATTATTGATGTCTAACTAGTATATAGACCAACAATGTGTGGTAGCAAGAGACTATAAAGACGAATAGAGGCCGTTTTCGTGACCGAAGAGAATGTCTCAAAGTAATCTAGATCATAAGTTTAAGCATACCCTTTAGCAACCAGGCGAGTCTTAAGCCGTGTCACAGTACCATCAAAGTTGACCTTAACGGCATATACCTAACGACAACCAATAATCGATACATCTCGTGGAGGATCCATTAGATCCCAAGTGTTGTTGCGTTGTAAAGCTTGCATTTTATCTGCCATAGCCTAGCGTCAGCCCTCATGCTGGAGCACAATAGGAACTGACGGGGGAATAGCAATGCCGTCAAGGTTGGCCACAAATGCCTAAAGACTCGTCGAAAGGCCCTGATAGGAGTGAGCATATAGAGGACGACCCCTACATAAGTCCCCCCACTAAGATGGCCCCTACAAATAATCTTCTGTGTCGAAAGATCCTATAAAGCACAACCATCAATAGTAAATGTCACGGAACAGTTAAGATCTCGAGTAATGTGACTAACAAATAACAAATTAAAAGACATACCAAGCGTATATAAAATAGAAGAAAGAGAAAGCCCATTAGTAGGACAGGTAACCCCCTATCCCTGAACCAGCAAGGTGGAGCCATTAGCCACTATAATCTAATGAGGATTAGAAATTGGCTGAAAATCAATGAGAATACTTTGGTCACCAATCATATGAGTATCAACACTGAAATCTATAATCCATGAGGTAGAGGGAACTACAGCGCAAGCAGAAATAGACTGAGCTAGAGTAGCAGGAGACAAATCCTTAGAAGCCGGTCCACTGCGAGAAGCCTGATACTCCATATACCGAGCATACTCATCTGGGCTCATCGGCACCATCATCAGATCAGGACTAGAATAGCAGGAGATTCTGTGACCATATAAGCAGAGAGAAACTAGGATTTTGAAGCACCTAAAGTAGCCAAGAATTTCCTGCAATAACTTTGAAGATGGCTAGGAATACCCACAGTAATTATACAAGCGCCTCATGGTCTTGACCTTGTACCCCAGGGTTACCGTAACCCATGCCATCACCACGAAACCTATGGCCATTGCTGTGGACTAAATAGAAAGCTGTATGTTCAACAGAATCACCCGTTGAATGATGATCATCACGGGAAGTTGTACGAAGCACGCGGCAATGTTCCTCACTAAGAAGAGATGCACGATCATCTGACAAACTTTGAAAATGAGTAATCTCATATTGAGGTCCTAGGTTATTAAGATAGCATGTGACGAGGAATTGAGTACGTTACTCCCGAAACGTGGCCCGAGTAGTGGGATATGGAACCAAGCGATCGAACTTGCCTACAAAAGATTTAAAATCTTTATAATGTTCTTGCAAGAGTTTCCCTGGTTGGGCGAGTTTCAACAAACCATGCAGCACATCATAGAGTCTAAAAAATCATTTAATGAAAAGTACAATTCCTCTAGGGCATCCCAAATCTCTTTCCACGTAGCTATACTACTAATAAAATTTTGAACCAAAATATCCATAGAATTTAACAATTGACTATAAAAATGACAGTCTAAAGTATACCAATCATCATATGTAAGGTCTTTTTTACTCAGAGGAGGATGGGTAAGAAGGTGAGACAACTGTTGGCCATGTAAATTCTTGAAAACTTTCTTCTTCCATAAGGTATAAGTAGACTAGCTTGCCAAAACTCGTTCAACAAGTTTCGTAGAGATGAGTGTTAGAGTGTGCAATCGAATAGTCCCAAATCTAGGAGCATCGGATTGGGGAGTCGTTTCATCTGTGCTCTCAAGAAACACCGAGGGATCAAAAGTGGCCATTGAAATAGATTACTTCAACCACACCGAAGCAAAACACTAAAAAGAGAAGAGAGAAAAGGCAAAGGAATCCTAGCTCCAACACATCAAGCCGATAGATCTGAATAAAATAAAAGAACCACTCAAACCCTTAGAAAACCATGATGAGAAATCAAGAGAGGCTATTCTGGGCTGGTCGATTTGAGGAGAAAGGCTGTTGGTTAGTGTGGATGGTGTCGCTAGGGTTTGAGGGCTAGACTTTAATGGCAGCTGTAGTTAGAGATGGTGGGGTTGTCGGCTAGGGTTAGGGTTAGGGTTAGGGTTAGATTAAACCAAGAGAGAGAGAGAGAGAGAGAGAGAGAGATTAAGGTTTTCTCAATCATGGCTCTGATACCATGTTAAAAAGAATGGAATCATTTAACATTATGTTAAGTGAGCCCCTTTATTTATAATAGACTCGCAGTACACTGTAAGTAAGGTGGACATACCCCCACACAATACAAGCATACATATACTAACGTTAATAAGCATCTTGTAGGTGCTTCCTAGCTTTCAGCTTTGGGGCCTTAAACTTCTCATTGATGACAAAGAGGGTTGTTGCCAAAGTTTTCGTGATAGAACACTTATACTCACGAACAATCAACCTTCATTTCATTGTGCCTTTTGAGTTCATAAAAAGTGGTAATGCTCACATTATAAGTCACTAGCACCACAAAATGGTCCCATCATTGGGTAACAAAGTGAGTATCACCTCAACCCACGGTTCATGCTTATGTCATGCCCAACCTCAAGTCAATTCTTTGTACACGACATTTGAAAGTGTGCAACCATGGTGGTGTCTATCTTTTTACAATAATGGTTACAACAAAGAGGAGAGATGGTGTTGTAACTCAACTTAATTAGTTCCCAAATATTTTTAGCAAAAGGCACATCTATGAACTACCTCATAATATCATTAAAGAAAGAGTTCATAATGATCATATCTGTATGATGATCCTTTTTTAGCCAAGTATCATAGATTACCTTTGCCACCAATGTAGCTTCAAAAGTTTTAGCAATTGGTTTGTCCATTTTAGTCATTACGTGTTATTCCAATTCATTTTCCTCTAAGAAAATATCAATCCTAACACACCAAGACTTATAATTATAGCCATCTAGATGGTTGTGATTAGTTAAATCACTAAGGTATCTTTTAAGTGATGTCATGTTACTATAGAAAAACATTTTAGAAAATAGAGCATTTAATACACAAACGAGACCCACCAAGGTTCACGATACCACAATGCATTCTACCTTAAATGTGGATTGCTAGGCTCACCCTCACAACCATATAGAAAAGTTTTGAACATCGCATCTAATGAACCCTTTAGTGTTCTCAAATCCAATTAAAAATTAAGCTATGGTTAAACTTATTCTTTGAATTCTTTGAACTTGGAGAAAACTTGCGATTTTTCTTAACAAAACACACACACTTGTATTGTGAAAAATCATTAATAAAAATTTGCATATGGTGAAAGCCCAAAATAGTAGGTGCATTAGAAGGACCCATAAGTCACTATGAATAAGTCTTAATGGGGCTTGATACCAAGTAAGAGATCTATCAAAAGGAAGACAATGCGCCTTACCACATTGACATCCCTCACATACTTCTTCATTACCAAAGGTACGAAGGTGAGACAACCCACTTACTAAATTTTTATTCACTATCACTTTTAATTTATCCATGCTTAGATGGCCCAATCTAGCATGCCGTAGCGGAACATTATTGTTCTTACTCATATTGTTGACATAAGAGGAAGATGCCGATAAAACAAATAGATCTTTTACCCTGTTATTGGCATGGATGATGTCCGCCTCTAAGTTAGATACTTTCCAAAGAAACTTCATGTCTTTAGGACTGACCAAGACATAGTGACTGGTATCCATACCATTATTTATTGAGAATAAATTCTTCTTTATTCCAGGAACATGGGACACACTCTTAAGAGTCATTGGGTTGCCGCTGGAGTTCGTTGAAAATGACCAACCGTTCTTTATCCATTGGATGAATATTGTTATTTGCTGTGATAGTAGCTTCATTCTGATCAAGGTCTTTGAGACTAGAGAATTTAGAATCATCTCTAGTTAAATGACAATCACTCCTAGAATCCATGATTCAATCATTCTTGTAATTTATTATTGCATGAAAATCAGTCGGAGTTAACTTTACTAAATAGCATCCTCCTTAATCTTCATTGCTTTTTTTTTTTATTAAAGAAATAAATTCAACTGCATTACCACAACAGTAACACTTAGCATTTTTTGAGCTCTAATTCTTTTTGTTTGATTCACCACCATCTCCTCAATTTTTCTTGTCTGTCTCACGAATAATGTCATGCTTAATTCATGGCTCAGAAATTAACCCTTATAGATCGAGAGAAGAAATCCTAGAACAAAGATTTTTTATCTTCAAGAAAAATTGAGAGATAGATAAATAGGCTTGAGTTCTATTCGCTAACTCATTCTCCAATAATTGTATTCATGTGACATTCTTTTAATTGAACAACCCATTAAGAATATTTCATATCTCTAATGCCATCTTCATCCAATAATATGTTTGAACAAGTTTTGAGTGATCGACTTCTTCAAGATAAACTCTACCTTAGCATTAGGAGACTTCTATTTTTTCAATGCTTCGGCATTCTCTACTGTATTTGCGGGTGCAACTTTAGCGTCTCCATTTCTAAAGTATGAAACAAACTTCTTCATCGAGAGACTTGAATAGCATCAAACCACTACTCTCGTGGCTCTGATACCATGTGAAAATTTTAATTACCGAAAATCCACTTGATAAAAATAGTGAAAATATAATTTTACTAGCCCAAGACCCCCAACTCATTATATTGAAGAAGAAGAAGAACATACACTCAAACTAATTGGAGAACAATTACAAGAAAAAATAAATAGTAAGACAAGAAACAAGAAACTTGCCTGCAAAAGTGGAATGAGAAGTTTTGTTATTATGGTGTACCATCTAAAATGGAAAAGGAAGATTCTTATTTTAAGGTAGAAAGAGTTGGAAGGAATAATAGGGATTACAAATGGGATAACCATTTTCAAAGTTGAAAACATGGAAGTTAAGAAAAAAGAGTTTTATGAGAAACAAAAACATTGGAGTTAGTGGAAAACAAGTATTATGATTAATAAATTAAGAAAAAGATCAAGGTGGAGGTGAGATGATACGAAGGCATGAAAAGGGGGCCAAAGGTATTAGAAATAGGATATGAAATTTATGGGTTATGGGATTTGCAAGCAAGCTCAAAAAATATAATTTTGCTCACGACATATCTCAAGAAAAAATAATAAATCCAAAGTTTATTTTACAAAATTTAACACACGCTACTAGCATCGATAGCCTTCCTAAAGTACTTACCTGAAAAAGGTTCAAATAAATAAGGGTGAACGTGAAGATCATTCACTGAGGAACAATCAATGAAATGTGCGCTCAAGAGTTCAATGGGTTCAAGGGAAATTCAACTTAATTCAACAATTGTTCAGAGACCTAAAATATCATGTGTTGTGTTTATTCAAACTCAGGAACGAGGTCCAATAATTTGTGCATTCGCCCAAGCTTGGGTCAACTCAACGTATAAGAACCTGTCAACCAGCCAACAAGGCTCATACATGTATTAACACAAGCATGGAGCCGGCTATTCACTTTCACGGTTATTCATTCCGGTCAACGGGTTCAAATCGCTATGTTCAGCATCCAACACAGCAAATGAGTTCAAACATACATATCCAACAATGCTCAAATCAACGTAGAGGGTTGCAAATAATTATAATAATAATAACAGGGTTAGTGAGCTCAAATGAATATTCCCAATTGCATTCAAATCAATAATTTAGGCATATCAAAATGAACATGCCAATTAACTATCAAATCGATAATTATGACTCAAATAGTATAATATATACTAACGATTCAAACTTGAATCCTTCATACTAACTCTATCGTAATCAATTTTTTTCCAAGCCAACACGTTCTCTCTCCACTCAAAAACAACCTCAGCGCCATTGCTCCTCATTTAATTCCCTCCTTTTTCACCCTATTCTCATCTTCATATACTTATGTTCCTTTATTTACAAAGGTTTCAAATAATTTAACACAACTATAGAGCATATTACCTCCAATATCATATGGTATAATATCAAAATATAGCTTAACTTAATGAGGAAGTATACCAATATGAGAAAATATATTACCTCCACAAATGCATGTCTATTTTCATATATATTCATATTTATTTTTACGTATCCTATGCCAAATCCATCTTTTCACCATATTTTCATTCCTCTGATTATTATTAGGTTCTCAATTATTATAATATTTTACCCAAATACAAGCACTCTCACATAATTGCTTGTATTTGGGTCTAATTTTACCACCTTAATTTACGACTAAAACTAAACGAGAATGTCTAAAAAGCCCTTATTTTCTTTTAAGCATTTCAACATCCCCTGAAACATAATAAAATTATAAATTAAATATTTTGTAGTTACTTATTATCACTCACCATGCGGTTATTCTCTCAACCAACCCATTTTTCTCTCAACTCGCTCTATTTTTATCCTTTCTAACACATTTTGTTGTCATTTAGTCTTTAAAATATAGAAAATGAAATATGTACTCGTGTACATATTATTTACATGTGTCTGCTCCTAAAACGATATCATTTTATTAGAAGAATTTGTGTGTACTTAAAATTTTTAATGTAGCGATTTCGTCTAAAGTACGAATGTATACAAATTGCGTACGTTATCATATATACTTTCTTTTCTCTTTAAAAAAATCTCTATCATTTTCCGGGATTTCGATTGATTCGGCGGTTATTGGGTTCCAAGTCATGGAAGTCCTCCCCCGGCGCTCTCTCTCTCTCTCTCTCTCTCTCTCTCTCTCCCCCTAAAACCCTAATTTTAGAAAATGTTCCCCAAAGCCGTCCGTCCCTAGAACACTAACTCAGTACCTGCGTAGATTTCAAATTCCTCCTCACAGACCCTTCCCGAAATCGCAAATTCATGCAACAATGGAACCCAAGGGATCAACTGACAAACAGCAGCAGCAACAACCAACCAGCGGATTCGCTTCCGCTTCTGTCGCCATCACCGCCGTTTCATTGCACCGTAAGAGGACTCGAGACCTACCAGATATCTACAACTGCCATGGATGCAAATCACATGTCTCAAATGTCGGACAGGACAAGCTCCGAACCCTTGTCAGCGAGTGGCGCATTGTTCTCCTCTGTAGGAAGTGCTTGGCACGTGTCGGATCCGCCCAGATTTGCTCTTACTGTTTCTCGGATACGGCGGTTAAGAGTGAGTGCTTTTGTTGCCCTCAGTGTTCGAGGCTAGTTCATAATGATTGTGTTTTGCAGTGTAAAGATTTCGCGCCGTGGTCTTATTGTTATTGGTCGGGTTCAGGGTTCTCCCTTTGTGTTGATTGTTGGGTCCCTCCGTTGCTGCTTTCCCATTCAAGAAGAGCCGCTGGCAGGAATTCTTCTTTGGTGGGGAAAAATTCGAATTCTAGGGCTTCGGAGAATGGGGATGGTGGTAGTCTTGAGTTGGGAGATGGGGTGGAAGATGATAATTGTGTGGCCGTTTTGGCAAGAGCCTCTATCATGACTACTACAAATATTAATGGGAACTCCAAACAATCTATTTCTAGGGTTTCGGAAGATGGGGATGGTGGTGTTATCTGTTTGGGAGATGTGGGGAAGGATGAGAATTGTGAGGTCTATTCGAGAAGGGCCACTATCAGGAATACAACAGAGATTAGTGGGAACTCCAAAGAATCTATATTTAGGGCTTCGAAAAATGGAGATGGGGATGGTACTGTTGGGTTGGATGATGTGGTGAAGGATGCGAATTCTGCGGCGAATAAGAAGATTGCTGATGCGTCGAGGGCAAGACACAAGGCATTGAGGAAAGCAGTAGTGGCTAGGAGAGCGGTGGAGTTGGCTGCTAATGCTTTGGGATGGGTGGCTGGGAGAGAGAGGACTGGTGGTGGTTGTACGTCAGCTCTTGATGATGCGGAATTAGCATTTCGGCTGCATCGAGCAATGAACAGCTCCCCTAGGATTTCAAGGAATGTTTGCTCGGTGGATTCGAGTTGTTCAACTGTTCCAGCAATGCCAGGATGTAATAGCAGCACCATATTGGCTGAGTTGTCAAAAGCTGATAGAATGGTTGATGCAAGGATACTTACAACAGACAATGAGTGTCATGGTTGTGAGGATGATAGAAAGAAACTGCCACGGAAGAAAGGGGAGGAAAGCTGTTCGAATAAGTTGGTGACTGCATTGAGTGGCAAGGCTTATTCTTGCGAGAAAGATGATGTGGTTAAGGATGAGTTTTGTCAAGCGGAAGATTCTGTTGCATTAAAGGGTGATATATGTAGTAGCCCTGATCCGTATTTGAATAAGTATAGCAGGAGACGTCGAAACTTGAAATCAGTTTCACTGCATCCAACCAAGCTCATAGATGATGGTTGTGATGTTAGTAGGGAAATCAAGGATTATTCTTGCGAGAAAGATGATGTGTTTAGGGATGAGTTGTGTCGAGACGAATATTCTGTTGCATTAAAGGATGATATATGTAGTTCAGCTGATCGGCCTTTGAGAAAGTATAGTAGGAGACTCAAAAGCTTGAAATCAGTTTCACTTCACCCAACCAAGTTCATATATGATGGTTGCCGTGATAGAAGGGAAACTGAGGCTTATTCTTGTGAGAAAGATGACATGATTAGGGATGAGTTGTGTGGAGGCGAGGATTCTGTTGCATTAAAGGGTGAGATTTGTAGTAGCCCTGATTGGCATTTGAAAAAGTGTAGCAGGAGACATCAAACTTTGAAATCAGATTCACCTCACCCAGCCAAGCTCATAGATGATGGTTGTGATGTTAGTAGGGAAACTACGAATTATTCTTGTGAGAAAGATGATGTACTTAGGGATGAGTTGTGTCGAGGTGAATATTCTGTTGCATCAAAGGATGATATATGTAGTTTCCCTGATCGTCATTTGAAAAAGTACAGCAGGAGACATCGAAGCTTGAAATCAGTTTTACCTCTCCCAACCAAGTCCATATTTGATGCTTTTGGTGATAGTATGGAAACTGAGGCTTATTCTTGTGAGAAAGATGATGTGTTTAAGAATGAGTTGTGTCAAGATGAAGGCTCTGTTGCATTAAAGGATGGGATATGTAGTAGCTCTGATTTGTATTTGAGAAAGTATAGCAGGAGACGCCGAAGCTTGTGATCAATTTCACCACAGCCAAACAATTTCATATGATTTTCACTGTGAAAATCAGGTTTCAGCCCCTGGATTACCTTTGGATTGTTGCAATTAAATCTAAAGCTTTTCCTGATGCTATTTATTCACAGGTTTCTACTCGTGAAAATGTTTTTTGTGGACACCAATCTTCAAGGAAAAAGGTAATAGAGGTTCCCTTTCCATTTAAGTCACTAATTATTTAGGCAACTTGTTATGTGGAATATATTCTTTGTACTACTTTAGGTCATATGGTAAAAATTAATGTTCTAGTTAATTGCGTTTTTCTATTAAATTATTCATGCTTTTTAATGGGCTTGTGAGAAATACTAGTAATTGAGGTGGTGTGGAAGGGGCACCTGGTGACAATGATAGACACTGTGTTGTTGAGGATGGTGTGTTCAGATGGTTATTTTTGTGATTATTATGATCACTGGCTGGACTAAAATGTGTGCAATATCATCCTCAAATTTGTTAATCTCGGGCAGCTGGATAGTTTCAGTTTATCTTAGTTTCTTGGACTTGTTCAATTTCTTTGTCGCTTGTTGCCAAAATATGCACAATCCATTATTGCTGTGTAACAAAGAATATGTATTTTTCGTGGGGTAATTTCTGAGTACCCTCAAAGACCCCTAAAACCTTCGCAATATGTTAAAAGACAATTCCTTCACGTTAGAATTCAGGAGTAGGCCTTGAGAATTCTGGATAACCACTCTCCTATAGAATTTTTTATGCTTTATAATATAGTTGAAATATTGTCACTGCCCTAGCATAATGTGGCATTGAAATATTTACGTTTTTAGGAAAGCCATTGTTTCTCTTGAAGGCACCTATCTGTTTTTCCATGCATTTCAACCAGCCTAGGTCTGCATAAGCCTTAGAATAAATCAGCATAGAAGTTGGCCATCAGTTTGTTTCCATTATAACTTTGAGGAACCAAAGTAGCGCAAGGGGAGGAAAGAGTGGTGAAGCTCAATGCAGAATGATGAGTTCAAATTCCAAGTTATAGTTTGATAATTTCTGGAGTAGTGTTATATACTCTGCCATGTGCCACACTTTGTTCATAGTACAGGTTTAGGTGGTGAAGCTTGACTCATATTGGCGAGTTCAAAATTCCCAATTATAGTTTGATAATTTCTGGTGTAGTATTATATATTCTAATGACAATTCTAATGACAATCAGTTTGTTTCCATTATAACTTTGAGGAACCAAAGTAGCGCAAGGGGAGGAAAGAGTGGTGAAGCTCAATGCAGAATGATGAGTTCAAATTCCAAGTTATAGTTTGATAATTTCTGGAGTAGTGTTATATACTCTGCCATGTGCCACACTTTGTTCATAGTACAGGTTTAGGTGGTGAAGCTTGACTCATATTGGCGAGTTCAAAATTCCCAATTATAGTTTGATAATTTCTGGTGTAGTATTATATATTCTAATGACAATTTGTCAAGTTGCTAGTAAAGCTCGGCACAGTTTGACAAGTTCAAATTCCCAGTTATATATTGATAATTTCTGGTATCATATTATATGTTCTACCATGTGTCACATTGCGTTTGTAGTAGAATTTTTAGGTGGCACTGGGTTTGCCTAGTCGATGGTGTAATAGTCACCAATCTTCACATATGTTTCGGGCATTTCTCTTTTTCCTTCTTTTGTTCTTTTATTTAATTTATTTTTTATCTTCATCAGACAAAAACGTCATATCCTTTGCAATCCAGCACCCAAAAGCTTAAGCACTGCAGATTTTCTTCTCATCACCGTAGTGCAGAATATTAGCTCATGTTAAAGTGAAAATGCTTTGGCTTTATCCTATCAGGCTGCTGTCAACTAAATCCCCATTCCTTTCACCTGTAATCAAGATGAATTATTTGTTTGTTATTCCTATTCTACTTGAGTGAAGATTAATTATTCGTTTATGTTATGTTTGGTTCATGGTAATAGGTATTCAATTCATTTATGTTATGAATTATTCAAGGCGTCCCCAAGGGTGCAAGGCGAGCGGCGCCTTGGTTGGCTGGAGAAAAGCGTAGGCCGCTCTCTTCAAGTTGCTGCCCTATGCCCTATGGATGACTTGGTCGCTTTGGCACTTTTAATAGGCAAGGTGGCTGCTTTGAATGAAGTTCTTTGAGTTTATTTTTGCTCGAGTTCGTTAGATCTGATGGAGTTAATCTGGGGTTCGCAGGCAGCTGTGAGAAGAAGGGGAAAGCGAAGGAAGAAGGAGGAGAAAGTTGACGGCTTGTGGGTTTATTTTAGGGTTTTTTGGGCTTTTAATTCACCTCTGGGCTTATACTTTGTTTTGAATTGGCTCAAGTATAATATGGAACCCTGCTCAGCTGGGCTTTTATTTGAGCCCAAATGAGCTTTTAAAATTTGAGTCCAAATGTGCTTTTAAAATTTGAGTTGGGCCTATTCTTTTCCCCATTATAAAAGGCCTCAATGAGCCCAAAACTGACCCTAATCCCAAATTTCTTCACTTTCAACAAGAGAATCACTCTTTCCCTCTCAAGGAATCATGGCGGCTTCCAATGGACCTACAAGTATGTTCTCATTTCTTCTTCTCCTCCTTTTGCTGTGTACCTCCTCCTCTTCTTCTTGAACGGTACTGCCTTGGCCACCTTGAGGACGCCTAGGCGGGAGCCTAAGCGCTCAGGTGTCTAAGTGCCCCCGGCTTGTATGATACCACCTTGACGCCTTGACAATTAGGATTATTACCTGATTTGGTTCACTTTGGAGGCCCCAACCCTATCTAGAATACGTATTCCACTTATGGTTCATTAGAATAGCTATTCTATTTCTGATGTGTTCCATTACGGGAACCAAATGTTCCATTAATTGTAATGAGCCAGCATGAAATTCTCCATGGTAAAAACAAGATATGGAGTTTCAGTACAGCCTTGAACCATTATCAGGTTTGATTTTTGTTCCCCCATAACAGCCTTATTATATTATAATGTTTTGGTGTCGATTAGTGGCTTAAAATAACAAAAAATGTTGGTTGTATTATGTATGGGTATATTGTTTTTGTAGTTTATAGGTTGGAACGTCCTGATTACGTGAATATGTTGTGACTTCAAGTTGTGTATGCTGCTTTTTTAAGTTAGCTAGCATAATTTGTTCAGTTCTCTCATGGTGAGTCACACACCATGGAGAGGTTGCTGATTGTACATCTTATTCTGTGAACCTGATGCTACTACACGACACTATTTGGACACGAAGGAGTGGTATATGTAAATTGTTAACATTAGTCATCAACTAGTGTATTGGTTATGTTTTTGTATTGGTCTTTTTTGCTGCACTAAGTACCTTGGGATGAAGTTCTTGTGTATGAAATCAGGGTTTGCTGATCCAGCATTAAACAGTAATACTTTGGACTGGTTCTGTTCTGCTTCATTTATATTATAAAGGATGTAGGATGACTGGAAGTGCTTGTTTTTATTTATCCTGTGCAGGGCACTTAGTCCTTTGATGTGTGATAAAGATGATTTACAACGATCATTCTTATTTTTATTACTTCTAATAGTATGACTACTATTAGTAGTAGTAATAGTCATAGTAGTTGTAGGAGGGTACTATTGGTAGTAGTAGTAAAAATCATAGTAGTAGTAGAGGTAGCAATGGTAGGTTCCTGCATCCTTCACTGAGTAGTAGTACTACCATATTTGTCAAGGTGTCGCCTAGGTGTTGCTTAGGTGTCCAGGCAGTTCAAGGACAAGGAGAGTGGTGCCTTGATTGATGGACTGCTTTGAAATTTGATTAGTGTCGCGTGCCAAATCCTTAAATCAAGTAAACCCAATTCA
Organism: Santalum album; assembly: GCA_034195605.1. NCBI lineage: Eukaryota > Viridiplantae > Streptophyta > Magnoliopsida > Santalales > Santalaceae > Santalum > Santalum album. The sequence goes on from CM067262.1 coordinate 6,551,677, forward strand.
AGCTTAAAGAAAGTACATCATGAAAGCTTCCAGATCATCCCTCCTTGTTCGGTTTTTGAAAAGCTTAAACTTGAAAGCTTCGATTTTTCCTCTGTAGTGGATCCTTCATGCTCTCTCATCCTTTTCTCTTCATCTTCTTGTTGTTCTGAAACCAATTGCGGTGGCTGAAGTTAATGATAGAAGTAGGATTAGGATTTCTCTAAAGTACCACTTTTACCCTGAGGGTTAATTGCTGGCTGTTTGGACAAATAGGTGTGGGCCCCTATATATAAAAGGGCCCAATAACTTTAGTCTTTTTTTTAACAGCCCAAGTAATGCATCCCTTTAAAAGAGGCCCCATTTCAATTAGCATGTTGATGAAAAGTATTTTTTTTTAATGAAGTTAGCCAAAAGTAGATAAATGCATGAAGAAATTTTGTGACCACTTGAATAAATACTATTTAGGAAAATTTTACTTGTACATTCTTCACATACCCTTCACACTGAAAGGGTGACATGGAAAAATATGTGTGGCCATTTTTTATTAGTATTTTGGTCAAATAACAATACAGGACCACACATATTTTGCCACATGGCTACTTTCGGTGTGAAGTATTATATTTCTTGTAAACACTTAAGGCGTCTAGTTGTCACCTAGGTGCCCAGGCTTCCTCCCGCTGCCTAGTATCGCCTTGTTGTCATGATAACTATGAGTGCTACTAAGGGTGCACATGGAAACCAACACACAGGCATTTACTGATTTTGTTCTTTTTGCTAAATCTTGACTTTATGAGTGTCATTTAGCTTTTGTGAAGGCAAACCTTTGGTTTGATTGAAGTAGGTTACGTGCATTCCTCCGAGGTTCGAGTTGGTGGTGGTGCATAGGTCTCCAGGACATTCTTCTTCCAGCATTGAGGGAGCTGGTGGAATGGTTTTGTGAATGGATGATGCCAGAAATAAGGTTGGTGTTATTAAGTGACCATTACTTGCTCAGTCAGGGCTTTCAATGAACCAGTGATGCCTTCAACAGTAGGAAAATCATTGCCTTGTCGATTAGAAGTATTCTCATGGCTAGTCATAGCTTTGATCCCAACTTAATGCAAGCCTAGATGCAAGCATAATCCAAGTCTAGTTGAGAATATAGAAGGGTCTGGAATGGTGAGATGGTGGAAATGATAGGTTGCGCTAATGATAAAGATGATGATGTGGTGACCAGGATGAAAAGGATAGATTGTTGAGTAGAGTCATGCTAGTTGCTGTGCTTCAGCCTTAGGAGTCCAACATACGTCTAACTGCAGACTTCTTGCTTCTCACTAGTTGTATCTCAGTATAGATTATTGATAGAATTTTTTCGAGGTCAAAAAGAAAAGCCGTGGTTTGTCCCACATGGGTCTAACTTTAGACTTCCTATTGTTTCTCACAAGTTGTATCTGAATAGAAAGTATCGATGAAATTTTCCCAGGGTCAATAAGAAAAGCCCATGGTTTTTCTTATGTCACCACAAAAAAAGAGGCTAAAACCCTTGAGTCGAGTTGTACTAATTTGAACTTTCGGATCATCAAGATAAGACAGGTAGTAGCTTAGGAGTCTTTCTTGGGTGAACTTACCAAGTATTTAGGATTTTGTGTTACTTATGTTGGATATTTTTATAATAATGTTGTGAATCGGACTGCTGGTCAGAATCTATGTGAGAGTGTTTGTGGCATTAGTCCCATGAGCCCAATGCTCAAATGTCTGAGCCAGCTGAATCATTTTCACATCATGTCCATGAGTTCTATAGGCTATTAGCTTGTTACTGATGATATAGTTATGGAGTTTAATGTTGGAAGATCATTTCATGGTTTGCATTTGCCATGAGCACTATCTTAATAGTCCCTTAAACCGCCCCACCCCCCCCCCCCCCCCCCCCCCCCCCAAAAAAAAAGCCCTTCATGCACGAGTCATTTTTGTCTCTTCCACCATAAAGAAACATAGATGTAATTCAGAGGTAGTCTTGAGCCTCCTACTTTGCACCCACGAGCTTGTGCAGGTCTATTGCAGGTCCACCGCCTCTTTCATGTCGGCGATGGGATCAAGTTGAAGTTGTCCTCGATGTCTATATTATTGCATCTTCTGATCAATTGCGCCACCACTTCATCCATGGAGAGGTTGCCTACTGCCTGATGCTAGGTGGGTTCTCAAGAATGATGTACGTGCTTTTGATTTTGATCGAGTTGTATTCACTGTCAAACCTTGCAGAGTCAAATTCTTTCCAACTTGGGGTGTACAACCCGAAACCATGATGATCCCCTCTTGGAAGATTCAGGTGCTTTGCCTGCGAGCTTAACTTAGTATTCACTATGTTTAGAGATTTAATTTTCCAATCAAAAAAATATATATATTAAGAGATTTAATGAGTTCAAGCTCATTTGAGGATTAATATAGCTTTTTCTGCCATTATGTGATCATTTTGTGATTTTGATTTTTGTTTTAGGGTTACGGTTTTGCTGTAATACATGTGATATTCTAGATTTTATGGTCATTTACACTTTAATATTGAAATACTTCAAATGGTGGATGTAAGGATCCATAGCTTATCATGTCCTTCAAGTCGCATGTTGCTTTTAATTACATTTTAGACGAATTTTTACCATTCAAACGAATTTTTACCATCCAAAAACAATCATCCTTGGTAAGATGTGGAGGGAAACGAAGGAGATTCAACATTAGTTGGAACCTCTCTAAAGGTTTTCTTAGTCGTAACAAAGCCTCTTGCATGCAATGATACCTCAAAAAAAAAAGGTTTTATTAAATAATGTTGAGAAGATGGCCCCTTCATTTTTACTTAAACAATGTCGTTTCGATCCTCATAATGTGCACTCACATAAAATGACACCTCAAATTGCTTATTAAATAATATTAAAAGTACAATTTATGTTTTCTTTTTACAAAAATGAGGCCTTATTAAATCCTAAAGTACATTATACTTTTCAAAATATTATTCGAAGGGGAGCAGAAATCATGATTAATCCATGACAATACCTAATCCCTTGTACCCCAACTTTTGTAGGATGGTTATTAATTTGTTTGATTCACTTTATAATTATCGGTCCAATTAGAAATATTTACTTTGACAATAATTATTCCTTACCTAACTCATGAAAATAGTTATTCCTTATAAACCCTATTCTTATGGAACGAGCGTTCCATCTAATGAACCAAATATGCCAAAAGAGAATGCAGAATGACTAATTAAAACCACCATGGTTTCTACTTAAATTATTAGCCCCGCCATGGTTATATTCATTGGAGGATAGAGAGAACCTGAAAAGACTTGCCAAAGAAAGAGAGAGCCTGAGAAATAAGTTTAGCCAAAAATAAATAGAACCTCTCAATCTCTCAGCCCATTCCACAAAACATAACCTTCATAAGACGAAGAAAAACAAAATCTGGTTGGGTCCATAATTTGTGCTAACATTCATGGGTTTCAGTCTAAGAATCCAGACCCTTTGGGGTACACTAACTTTGCTGGAGATCAAAATGCTACCACAGTGATGCGAAAAAGCTTTGGTAGCCATGATCGTAGGAACGTAATTTTAACGGAAGTATCTAAGCCTTTCAAAAAAAACAAACTCACCTTCAAAAGCAAGAAGAAACACCCACCGATTTCGTTTCCTGTAATCTGCCTGTCAGACTATTTCAATCACACGATCAAAGAAGTACCATTCAATGATGAAAAATCTGCGTGCTGGAAGAGCACAGTGCATAGAGAGAAAAGTGAACCCACCAGAAAATTCAAATCGAACTGACCAGGCCAACAGCAGCAGAAGAAAAAGAAAAGATAAGAAGAAGAAGAGAAAGTATGTCGAGACTACAATTTGAGGAGAAGAGATATTTAAGAGCACAGAGAGGGAAGTTCATAAAATTCATCCCTCCCTTCCCTCATTACTGGTAACTTTATACCTATTAGGATATTTCAGACAGTTCGTAGCCTGCTACAATTCAACCTAAATCACAATTATATCCTCTTACTAGGGGCCCAGGCAATTGTATTGTAACAGAGAAAAAGTTGCAGGAGGAAGGAAAGCCGGAAGAGATGAAAATTTGGAGGAACAGACTCACAAGGAGAAGCTTCTGACTCAAGGTGCACCATAGGAAAGAGCAAGAATCATGGTTTGAGCACATGAAGAGCTGGAAATGTTTGCCAAAGCAAAGAGCAGAGGAGAAGATTCAACCAGAATTATGGTTTGGACACATCAAGAGTAGGAGAGTTACCAATAAGTAACGAAAACAAATAAAGCCATAAACATCAAGTCTTCCTTTGATTGTACAGCCATACAACCATTCATTCTTTTCTTTTCTTTTCGTTTTTCACAAAAAAGCAACTTACGAGCAAGGAAAGCCTTGTACTCCAGGTAAATTACTTGCAGGGCCGATCAAATGCACCTTAAATTTTGAGACACCAGTGGCTGCAACATATCTTCCTCAATCATATGCAACACATATTGTAATATATCTTTCATAAACAAAGGCACATTCCACTACACCTAAATTGCTTCATGTCAAACTTTACAATAATTTGTTGAAAAAAATTGGCTAGCAGAAAAGTGAGCTACCTTGGAAATATGAAATAACAACTAAGTCATAAATCCAGTCTCATCATTTATACACCATTCCCATCAAGTACATACCAAAACAGTCTCACCAACTAACATTTGATTACAAAAGAAAACTACAAGACTACGTTTTGAACTACGGAATTAATGGGTAAAGGTGATTTCCATTGGAATGGCCAATTTCATTGTGATTCCTACCATGATTTAGCTCTTTTTAAGCTATACTGGGGATAAGCCATCCCAACAAAAACCACTTTTTCAATTTATAATCGATTCCCTTCCATCCAATTTCTTTCCATTGTACCCCAAATCTTAAGCTTTTCCACCCCTTTCTCTCTCTCTATCTCTCTCTCGCCCTCTCTCTCTTAGACTAAATAAAACAAAAGAAACCAAATCCATAACCACCAGAAGTCAATTTCACATCCCAATTCCTATGATTTGCCCACAGTAGTACTTCACCAACCAAAACACAGAGAAACAAAGAACCCTCATGAACCAAATCTACTTATCTTTGGTGGAGACTCCATACTTCTCCTGAAGCTTGGTGATCTCCTCCTCCTTCTTCCTCTGGTCAAACTTCTTGCTCATCTTGGCCTGCTGGTAGTACAGCACTATCAGGTACCGGTTGGCGACGTTGAAGCCCGAGAGGTGGTCGACGGCGGTCTTGGCGTCGTAGATGTCCTCGTAGACGACGAAGGCGGTGCCGCGGGTGTCCTTGTTCGTGCCGATGCGGATCTGGCGGATGGCGCCGTACTTCCCGAAGATGTCGTACATCTCCTCGCTAGTGATGTTGAAGGGGAGATTACGGACGTACAGAACCCGGTTCACCTCGGGAGGGAGCCTCGTGTTGCCCTTGCGAAGACTGATCGTCGCCATTGGAGATGGAGTTTGAGAATTGGGGCTCGTGAATTAGGGTTTTGAGAGGTGGTGGGAGTCACAGGCGGTCGCGAGGGTTTTGGGACACGATGTGCGATGGTTTATTTGCTTGGCAGAAAATGTTTTCCTTTTTTCTTTTAATTTTTTTTAAATTTTACATTTTCTAGTATTTGTAATGCATGAAAAAATAACCTCTATGTCGTTATAAGAATTACATTTTTCTGTTACTTATAATTTTTTATTGTGTCAATCAAATAACGAAAAATTAATAAATTTCTATGAAAATATTTTTCAATACTTGAATACTTTTTCTGTGAAATAAATTTAAATAATTATTTCTATTCGATAATCAATTTAATAAAATAGTTGAATAAATTTTATTTTCCTATTTTATCCCTACTATAATACTGTTTTATTTGTTTAATAATATTTTGTCAATTAATTTTATTTTTTTAATGAAATAAATAAATTTAATGAAAAAAAAAGGAATAACAAATAATGCTATTTTTCAATAAAATGCACAGTTTAATTTAGTTTAACTCGAAAAAAGTGCTTTTGTTTTTTAATCAAATGAATTAAAAAACGAAATAAAAAAAGGTTGTTAAAAAAAAAGGTCAAGAGAAAAGAAACAGAATGTGAACTCCTCCATATCGCCGTCACGCCGTCTTCCAGCCGCCGGAACGCTCCCTCCTTGCCGCCCTCCTCCCTGCCAGAATATCTGACCTCAAGGTCACCACGCCCCACTCACGTTGGGTGCGTAGGTTATTCCCCTTTTCTGTTGGAATTTTCAATTAAAAAATTTACATTTAAAATAATTAATTGGTTTTGATTTTCAATTTTCATTGGCCTATTATTTTTCTACTTAATGGGCCTTTATTTAGCCTATTAAAGTCTCGCGAGAGTGACATAAATCAACCCACCATATAAACGTATTTGACAAGACTTTGAAATACATCATATACTCACACAAGTGAAAACCTTTCTTTCCTTCAAGTATATTTTCTTTGAGCATCCAAAAAAAAGTCTTAGATCGACTCGATACTCCTTACTCTGTTCGCGTTCTTTGAGCATCCAAAAACAAGTCTTAGATCAACTCGATACTCCTTACTCTATTCGCAGAGGAAGATCCTAATAGAATGTTTATTGTATTACTCTGGAAGTGACCACTACCAACAGCCTACATGAAAGTCAGTGACTATTTCCTTAAAACAGCGAGTACCGACCTCGGCTTCTTGGGCAGGGTATTCTTACTTTATCTTATTATTATATTTATTTATGTTTAACTTCTATTCTTATTGCATTAATCAAGGCTATAGAGGTGCATGGGTCATGTCCTAATGTTTATGGACACGAGCACCAATCAATCAGGTGCTCATTTAGCACCAAAATGTATAATCAAACAAGTAAGATTCAATTCACAGCTACGCTGAGCGTGCACTGCAGTCATAAGTTTACCCAGTTTTCTCCCTGTAACTGAATGACACAGGTTCCCATTTCATTTTTGGAGGGAAACAAGAATCTGGCACCCTGCTTTCAGGTCGTTGTTTTAAGTCGCTTTACTGGAGCTCTAAGGGAAGAAAGGTATCGAGCATCGGCCTTGTCGAGTCCACTATAAACATAGCCGAAAGGTGGCATTTTTATGTATTTCCCAGAACCAGGAACAACCTTCAGTTCATCATTTTCCCATACGATTCTTCCTCCAGCAATTGTCACTTCTACCTTTCCCTGTAAAAGAGAAGCAGAGTCACTCAAAAGTTTACAGAAGCATGACATGGTTTGAGTTTAAATAATGAAAATGGTGTTTGGGGCATTTTGGGGAGGAAGAATTCCTCTTGGTCCGGTCTGTTTGGACAGAGTCGGCCATCATGGAGGCTAGTCAATACAAGCACTTCTAGACCTTTTGGGTTAAGTACCCACACTCTCCCTCTCCCCGGTCGATGTTCTATTCTAGTTACAGTTCAATATTGATCTTTCGGTGTTTTTGTTTCTTCATGGTAGTTATAATACATATAGAAATCAAGAGACATTCATACAGAAGTTCATGCAATCTTTCAATAGTAGTGCCTCCCACTCGTGACGTGCAGGTCAGTTCATGCTTAGTTAAAAGTTCACCCCAGGCTTCCAATCTCCAAAATCACGAATCCTAAATTTGAACATATCTAACTTACTGTCCTTAGAGGCCTAATTGTCATGAACAATACCAATCAGACTACTAAATCAAACAGCAGGACATTCTCTTCATAAACCACTCAACAGAAAAATTATATACCTAATATTGTTCAGTGTAGATTTGTTCAGCCAGTTAGGTGTGCTGCAATCTCTAAAGTGGGACCATATAAACTGCTGTAAATTTCGATTTTTGACAGAATTTGCCTTCATCATTGTTAACGTGATATTTATTGTTAACGTGATATTTCTACTTAACTAGAACCTAAACAGATTGGACATGAAGTTTTAACTTTAAATAGATGCAAAAAATTAAAAGAGCAATTCAAGAAAGAAAGAGAGATGTGATATTGTACGACAGGCATGCGGTTGACTCACCAACCTTATGCCTTCAAGTACATTTGCAAACGTTACTCTCAGAGGTAACCTCATCTGAGAAAATTACCTTTACTTTTCTTCCCTCGAACACATTTGTATCTGATCTAGAGTGGTGGGACCTTGAACTTATTTCAGAACTTGCATTTGGGTTGAGTATGATTATATCAGCATCAGAACCAGCGAGTATAGCTCCTTTCCTTGGATAAATATTGAATATCCTAGCACTGAAGATTACACAAATTTTTGTCACCTCAAAATACGAAATATGATTCAGCAATAGAATCGCATAATAGCACATTTAGTTTGTGGAATAAAACAGAGCGCGAATAGAATAGCTACTCTCATGGATCATGAGTAGAAGAGGTGAGGAATAGCTATTCCCATGTACCATAAATGGAATTGATTCAGGAATAGCTATTCTCAGGAGTCATAAATGGAACAGGTATTCTTGATCAGGCCAGAAGATCTAAAATGAACTAAATGAGGTAATAGAGGCAGAATCGAATAGCTTTTCCCATAAATCAAACATGACATAAGATGGAAATAATCACAGTATGAACATACCACTCTGTGCTTGTTATCCTGACATAATCAGTGACTGATATAAGGCCAGAATCCTGGAAGATGAGAAAATTTGAGAAGAAAATCATAAGGAGATAGACTTATAATTCCAGCTGTACCAATTCAGCTTTGACAGCAGAGGAATCTAGAAACCCTTGGTATCATACCACCATAGTGCCCCAAACCAGGTGCATCCTCTCTTCAATACCTAAGTTGCCAGAAATTTGATGCGTAAGTATTAGAAAGAACAAATGAATTCAACATGTCCAATTAATAGATCAGGGCTCAGTATAAAAATTCGAATCAAGATACCATTGACACCGTTTGGAATTTTACGGAAATCATCGATCCCAAAAGCTTTCTGTGTAGAATTGAAGGTACAGTGATCTGTTCCGACGAGCTGCAACTTGTTAAAATGGCATAAGAAACAAAATTAGAGATCATGATATGGTAACAAAATAGAAGTTAATGTCTGAGGTCATCCCAGGACCAAGCTTACTAAAAGATCGGCATTTTCGACGCACACCATTATTGATCAGTGTTAAGAAATTGCATTAACAAAAGTTGTTTATTGGATGTCAGATTAACCTAGTTTTCTATTATTTTAAATTCATAAGTTATATCACCACTGGTAGGCCAAGAAATGAGATGGTTTAGTTTTGCCTTTATGATCTCAAAGAGTTTGCAATATTTAATATAATAATGAGAAAGGGACCTGCAGGACTCCTGCTGAAAGGGCAGCTTGAAGGGCCTTGTCATGTCCAGGTCCCCTAATAGGAGGGCTCATGACATACCTGAAACATGTAAAAAAATACTTGGATAGACTAAATTAGCTACCAGAAAGAAGGGGAAAAATTTGAAGGGAGATTATTCTTGCTTTGCTGCTGTGATGAAGTCAGGATCCCACAGTCCAGAATCATCAAGAACCAACCCAGAAACTACTGGCTCTCCAATAACCCTCTGCCCTACAGTTTGAAATAAAGCACACTAGTAAAACTATACAGAGGATAAAGCAAAGACTGTATTGAAGCAATTACTTCACGTATAGATGTTCTTCCAAAGAAAATTCAGTAATATGAGGAGTAATTTATGCGAATTTCTTAAGAATCTAAATTGGTTTCTTCCACTTGCTGCCAAACTGTAACCAAGGGTGCAATCATTAGAGAAAGGGATATAAACATAGGAAAGAACATGCAACAGTAATCTTATTTAACATGCACATTTAACCTACAACTTTACATGGTAGTGAAGTAAAAACAACAACAACAATGCCTCAACAAATTCAGAATAAAACCTGATTTCCGAGCTTTAGCTATTTCTTCCACTGCATCATTGCTCATCACATGAACAACATATATAGGTGTGTTCACAAAACCAGCCAAACGAATAGCTCGGCCAGTTGCCTCTCCTTCTAGCTACATGATGATTAAAAGAAATTATATAGTTTCAGCAGTTGCCTCCTGAACCTGAAAGAGAAGCTGGTAGCAGTTCCTCTTATGTTTCTTGAAATTTTAAAAAAGCTTTCATCAAACATGTAGCAAACATAAGAGACATTGTCCACCATGAAAGGGTTCCAAGGAGCTTGTCTCCAAACATGGAAATTGAAAATTTTACCTTAAAAAGTTCCAAGAAACTTTAGTTCTGTGGACCATCTTCCCCCCCCCACTCTACAAGAATATTATTAAAATCGGAAACCCAATCAAGAACCCTAAACATTGCGTAAACATTTCAATAATTGCGTGCCTCGCCTTCACTAGATGTGCCTTTTTTCTTGCGCTTTGAACAACTAAAAGAGGTCACAAATAAAAGGACAATAAGTTTTGAGACTTACCGCAGGGGGCCTAGAAAGTGCATGGCCTTCCGGCCCTGCAATACCAAATTCTATCATTCTCTTCTGCCCCTCAACGACAGCATCACCATTCTCTGCATGGACCATAGCCAAGGCACCAAGAGACTTGCATTTTTTGAATCCCTCTAGTAGAAGCTCGTCATTTATCATAAGAGCCCCCTTGTACGCCATAAAGAACTTGAAAGAGTTGATACCTAAAAATCAGCATAACTCATTATTAGATAATACTAAAACCTAGAAAGATGTGAGATTTTGCTCTTCAAGAATGGTCTTCCAAGTTATAGATACAACGATAGTGTTGATATGAGACAATTTAATAAAATGAAACTCCAACCTTTCTCTTTAACCATAATTTCCATCTCTCTTGACACCTCTTCATCCCATTTCGTTATTGCCATATGGAAGCCAAAATCCATGCAAGAGATTTTCGCTTTTTCTTCGTACTTTTTAAAACCCGCAGACAAACTGCCATCAACTGGTATAACAAAATCAATGTTCATTGTTGTTCCGCCTGCTAATGCCGCAGCCTGACCGCTGAAGAAATCATCAACAGTTTCTGTGCCCATAAACTCAAATGCTAGATGTGTGTGAGGATCGATTCCACCTGTTAAAATTAAAATTCGAAATGTGATTGAAAAGAATTTTCAGGATTGGTTGACACTATCATTTATTGGCAGACAAAACTGAGAATAGGTATCGTCTTTAGATTACTAGAAATAAAAGGACATGAATCATATACATAACTCGAAGAAGATTTAAACTCGCAGTAGGAAATCCACCAAAGCAGCATACCATATATGGCTTACATAAATGCCTCCTCACTTCAGAGGATGAATTCACGAAAAGGAAGTATCTAGCCGTCGATCTCAGGATGATAATTATCAATCACATAATTATAAGTTTAATCCCACCCCTCTGGTCCCCCACCACCCCGGGCCCATTAGTTTCCAGAACTTATACTTGATAGCAACAGTCTGCTGGCTCACCCACATAATGATCAGGACATTTATTCAAGGTAACTAGACAATTTACCAAATGCATAATATTAGGCACATAAAAGAACAGGATATAAGTGGCCATTAGTTAGGTTCAAATGTCTACAGTAGCCTAGAGAGAACCCTGGGTGTGTGTCACACACTTTTGGCTTGCATCAGGAATTGGCAGCTAACCAAACACCAAATTATGTTTGGACACTATTTATTCTGAACAATAGTTAAGTGAATAACACAATCAATCAGAGGTTGTTGGATGCTAAATTGTGGACCAAGAGTTGTTTCAACTTATAAGAGATTATCGGCGACTTGAAGACTATAGATGATTGAAGGCTGCCCAAAGAAACTATGGCATTGCAGTGGACATGTCATTAGTTCGCAGAAACCTTCTTCATTCAAGCCGCTAACATTCCAGGCAAGCAAGCCAGCCAATACAAGCGTGGTAAATTATTGATGATATAGTCTACATAAAAAAGGTAAGAAGACAAGAGAAAAGGCAAGAGCCAAGAATTGGGACCATGCACAAAGAGGAAGTATAAGATGAAAACTGATTACCAAGAAACTACAAGATTACTAAGGATTTTGCTAGAGAAACGGGTCAATATCCAAAGAACCATTAAATCTGAATGTAATTCCCAATGACTTGGGGCGCAAATCTTTTTCCTAGAGCTTCTGAAAGGAGATTCCCGTGAATTTGGCAGTTGGGTGCAAATGTGACCCCAATATCACATTAATGGAGCAGAATCCTAGCAATACTCTAGAATCACCATTACCTGGATCGTGCGAGAAATAGTTTGAGAACTGTTTTAAGTGACATGAACCACTATTTAAGACCAGCTTCTGTAGACTGGGTTTGTATGTGGGCTGGCAACTTGGTGCCTTTTTAATTTATCTTTCTTTATTGATAAAAACAAAAACCCTATTATTTAAGACATTATGTAGTGCAATTCCCACTAACTTTCATGATATGAATCAAGGAAATTCAGTCAGGATAACAATGGAAAACCAAACACTCGTCCACATTCAAAGCAAGAAAGGACTGAAAAGCATTAAAGGACTTCTATTTTAGCCACAATAAGTATTTTTCCAAAACCACGACACACAACAGCAAGGAAATTCTCAATTTTTACGAACATTGGGACGTAATCATTTTCTACAAGAAAAAAATTCAGGGTATGTATTTCCCCTTAAGATATGTTGCCTGCAAAGCACACCAACGTAACATAATATCTCATAAATTCAGTCATGTAATCAAATGAAACTTCACCTGGCATGACAAATTTTCCAGTTGCATCAAGTACTTTAACATCATCACCAACCTGCATATGACAATTAAGGTGTTGACTTCCACATCAAGCAAATAGAAGAATAATCATCAAGAAAGGTACATGATAAGATAGTGTAATATAATTCCTGATATGTGAGCACTAAACAAACAATAATGATAATAAAAGTAGTCATGAAGAAAATACTATCAATATAGAAGCACAGCACACCTTAATATTAGGCTTCACAGTGACGATGATCCCATCCTCTACATAAACATCAGCGATCTCCATCTGGTGAGCATTCACAACTGTCCCTCCCTTTATCAATAGCTTAGAAGATGATGGTGATGACAATCCACACCAAGAATCGCCATACCCAATATTGGTATCACAAAACTGTAAAACAGATGTAAAGCTTAGACTTTTGCCTGGTCACCGAGGAAAAACAGGAAAAGAAAAGAAATCAAACTATTAATACCTATTTGAACGGGGAGGGGAATATGAATGCTTAATCTCATTCCATCCTTTGATTAATAAAAAGTAATGGAATGGTTATTCCGTCATATAATGGAATGACCATCTATGATCCTATTCTTGTCCTTTTGTCATTTCATTCCCATTTCTACCATTAAGGAAACCTTAAATCAAAGACCATTTAACAGAGCTCAAAACAACTGGCACAGTCGGGTGAGCTCTTCTTATCTTTTTTAAATTTTTTGACAAAATGGCATCATTTTTGGGTGCAGCAGTACACAATTAGTTACAGTGATATTGCATAAAGAGCTTTATCTATTTAGCACACAAGAGTGAACTGGTACCCACTTGTTTTGGGGTTTGATACCTTGCCTATCCATAACCAGACTAATGATGAGGAGTTATTTTGGCGTAGAACTATTTGCCTATACATAAACAGACTAATGAAACTCAAAAATTTCTTCTCTTCACTTCAGTTTCTGGGCCAAGCAGAATCATAGATCTAGAGAACGCTAGCCACATAAGAAGGAAAATCAAAATGTCACCAAAAGCCTTAACTCTAGATAGGGTTATCGATGATACCTCTCCAGAAGCCGAGGCAGCAGAGAAGAAGAGTAAGAGAAGATCCAAGAGACACAAGAGACGAAGTAACAACGAATCCTTGGGTCTAAGCTGATCTTTGAAATGGGCATCCGCCATCGGAGATGAGAAGAGGAGAGAGGATGAGACGATGCGTGATGGATTCTATGGAATCTGACTTTGTCTTCAGCGAGTTTCAACTTCTAGTACTCTATTTACATTTCAAACTGCGAGGAGAAAATATTCTCGAACTGCGCCGCGCGAGTATCGCGGTTTTAATAATAATATTATAAGTATATCCTTCATGTCGAAACAGATCTCGTGTCAAAATATATATAATTATACATATTTTATTATATTATTTTTTTATATAAAAATTATGTAAAGAAAATATATACGGTATGACTTTTTGAAAAATGTCTTGGCGACCGAACCAAATATTTTTATATTAGAGTGGGCCCATCCATCTCAATTCGACTCATCTACATGAGTATTGGACAGTTTTCATGTATGCTCCGAAAAACTTGCTCAGTTCAAAACTTATCCAATCTATTTCAAATTAAATTTTTTAAAGAAATAGAATTTGTAAAATGATAAGTTTTATACCCCTCAAATTAATGAGCAAGGTTTTTAGAGTACATATGACCAGACTCTGCTAATCTATTTATTATAGTACTTAAAATGGTATCATCTCGGATTATACTATAAATTTCAATCAAATCGATTAAATGAACATTAAAAAATAAGAGAATATTTTCAATTTTCATATAAATTTTATTAGTTATAAACTTTTTATTCATCCATAGGGTCAAAATAATTATAAAATAATTTCTATATTTTAGTAGTTTGTAATATAAATAAGAACTTAATATAAAATAAAAAAATAACACGAAAATTTGTATGTTCTCATCCGAATTTGCAAAATAGAGATCAAACAAATCCTGGGGGATTTGGTAGTGCTACCTGAGCATAATTGTCAAAGTTGGTCCGGATGCTGGCCTGGTCAAGAGGACGTGTCAACCGCTCGACCTTCCGATCAATAGCATTTGCAGTAAACAAGGCATGATATTTAGTTCTATGTCATATTTTTCAAGATTAATTTATTAAAATAAAAAATATATAATTAAAATAAATTTAGTGGAAAATGTACTGTGGAAACTTTAAAGCTCAATAAAAAAAAAGTTCAAATTTACGTAACATAATAAGCACAACAACAACAATAATAATACTATGAAAATAAATAGGAGCTTGGTTTTCTTAAGTAAGGTCTCGAGATCGAGTCATGTGAATGGAAAAAATAGGTGCTAGGAGAGCCCCTCTTGTGAGTCCTTTCGGTGTGAACCAGATTTAGTCATGGTCGTTTGACCTTCAAACACTAACACTGGTACGTAGACCAAATAAATAAATAAATAATTTCACTATACATTCATAAATATATTAATCTAATCAAACTAAAAAAATTGGATACAATCAAATTGACAAAGTATAGCAGGTGACATGAAAGCTTGAAATCAGTTTCACCTCTCCTAAGTCCATGTCTGATGGTTTTGATGATAGTATCGAAGCTGAGGCTTACTCTTGCGAGCAAAATGATGTGTGTATAGCAGGAGAGACCGAAGATTATCGAGTTTGAAATACTTACACCGTTACTTCTGGTCAATATAAATAAAATATATAAAAGATTTTTGAGTTAACGAACCTTACTCCTTAAGGCCAATATGATCCGGTTTAAGTTAATGTAGCATATATTTAGAACATATATAATACGATACAAAATGTCCTCGACAAAAATCAGATTTCAGCCTCTTTGGATTATTCCAATTCAATCTTGAGCTTTTTCTGATGCTATTCATTCACGGGCTTCTACCCGTTAAAGTGTTTTTTGTGGACACCGATCTTCAAGGAAAAAGGTGATGGAAGTTCCCTTTCCATCTAGGTCACTAATTATTTAGGCAACTTGCTGTGTGGAATACATCCTTTGTACTACTTCAGATCATATAGTAAAAATGAAAGTTCTACTTAGGAAAAAAAAAATCTCAAAATAATATAGTTTTTCTTTTATAAAAAAAATTCCTAAACTAAGTATACAAATTAGGTTTTTCCCAACTAAGTTTTAGTCACGCAATTAGTAATTGCATGACCAATATTTGATTATCTTGGTTATACAATTCGCAATTACGTGATCAAGATTCAGGATAATCCTCTACATACATGACGCTTTTAGATAATTACAAGTCTAAAATTCAATATAATTATAAGTCCTTTAGATAAATAACTCCTCTAGAGAACTACAAGTCAAAAATTCAAGATAATTACAAGACCTATAGATAAATAACTAGTCTAGATAATTATGAGTCCAAAGTTTGAGATAATTACAAGTGTCTAGATAAATGACTCCTATAATTACAAGTCCAAAAAAAATTATTTGGGGTTTTTTTCCTAAAAATTTTTAACATTTATTTTGGTGGGTGATCGATTTTTGTTGAATTTTGGACTTGTAATTATCTAGAATAGTCATTTATCTAGAGGACTTGTAATTTTCTTGAATTTTGGACTTGTACTTATTTAGACGAGTCATTTATAACAGCACAATTGTCAATTGCATGACCAAAATAATGAAATGATGACGTGCTTGCCAATTGCTTGACCAAAATAATAGAATAATAGTCACATAGTACCAAAATAATAAAATATTGTGGCAAAACTTATTGTTTTCGGGAAAACCTGAATCCGTACACCTAGTTATGGGCTTGCGAGAAATACTAGAGTCGGAGGTGGAGTCAGAAGGGGCACCAGGTGGGGACAATGATGCGCACTGTGACGGTGTTGCTGAGGATGGCGTGTTCAGATGGTTAATGTGTGATTTTTACGATCACTGGTTGGGCTAAAATGAGTGCAATGTCATCCTCAAATCTGCTAATCTCAGTCAGCGGATGGTTCCGCAAGTCTTTAGCTTCTCTACCACAAACGCTTTGATTGCGTGTTGGAATTCAAGCATCGGTCTCTTTCTTGGACCAACGAGCTTGTTCGATTTCTTCTATCACTTGTGGCTAAACTATGCAGCCCCAATCCTCAAAAACCTTCGCAATCTGTTGAAGGACCATTTCTTCACGTCAGAAAACTGCAGGACTGGGCATTGAGGATTTTGGAAAACGACTCTCCTGTAAAATTGCTTAAGCTTGATAATATAGCTGAAATATTGTAATAATATTAATAATTAGTTATTATTATTTACATCACAATAAGTAAGGAAGAGTATTGAGAGTGACCAGAAATGAGAGAGAGAGAGAGAGGGAGGGAACCTGATGGAGGAGTTGCGATGGAGATGCGAGGAAAAGAAGGAGCTGCGCCGATGGAGTTTGAGATGGAGAAGAGAAGCAATGCCATAGTGCCACGGCGCCATTGCGCCCAAAGCTCGCTTCGAACTATAGTGCGCACTATTAACAACACTAGTTCCAATATACCTCTAACGAACCAATGTAGCGCAAGGGGAGTAAAGAGTAGTGAAGCTCTACTTAGAATGACGAGTTCACATTCCAAGTTATAGTTTGATCATTTATAGACTATGAAGCACAGATACGCATTCAAATATCGGGCACGATATTAATCCGGTACAAAAATTCTATAATTTTCCAGAAATTAGGATACGGATACGATGGGATACGATATATTAAAAAACTAAAAAATGATGAATTATACATATATACATATACATACACATATGTGTATATATATATATATACATGTATATATGTATATATATATGTATATATGTATATATATGTGGGAGGAGGGGCGCGTGCGAGTGTACTAAATTTAAGATAAATAACTCAAACGAATTAGCATGTATATTAAGTACATTTTTAGAGTTCAATCTCAAACTAAAATCAAGCTAGATTTAGATTAAAGTAAACTAGTAGCTAATTAACAAAGCAGTCACTTATAGTGTATATATAAAACAGAAATAAAATAAAATAAAAAGGGTGTCTTTCACTAATTTGTATCCCAATAATATCTTTTCGTATCCCATCGTATCCCAAATCATGTCTTTTATGTAATTTAATTTTATTATTTCGACATGTTCCCAATACGTATCTTTAGCTCGATATCAGAGACGTACAAGATACGAATCCTTCCTGTGCTTCATAGTTCATGGAGTAGTGTTTTATGCCTTATCACGTGCCGCAGTTTGTTCTTACTATAGGTTTAGGTGGTGAAGCTTGACTCAGGACGACAGAGTTCAAAATTCCCAGTTATAGTTTGATAGTTTCTGGCGTAGTATTATACATTCTAATTACAATTTGTTAGGTTGCCAGTGAAACTCGGAGCCCCGCATTCATTCTGTATATTCTAACTTCCCCCAATTCCTCAAATCCCTAACGCGGCCACAGCAAAAAGGTCTACGCCGCCACCTTTCACCACCGTCACCGTCGCCATCGCCGTCATTGTCGCCTATAGCCAGGTGACTGACTTCTTATGCATACCATTCCCTCACATTTAGTTTAAAAGTGGTGAAATACATGTTGGCATACACACAAAGAGCATGAAATGGCTGCTGGATAAAGACACTTGATTTCCATAATTTATTTACACAAAATAATATTAAAGGAATAATCTGAAATTCATACAACATCTATATTGAATATTACAAATTGATTAACACAATAAGAATAGAAATTAAATATAGGTAAATATAATAAGAAGAAAAAGTAAGAATATCTTGACCTAAGAGTAAAGGTGCGACACTCGCTACGCTAAAGAAATAGTCGCCAACTTTCATGTAAGCTCTTAGTGCCGGTCACTTGTAGAGTGGTACAACAACTCCCATATCAAGATCCTTCTCAGAGAACATGAATGGAGTAAGGAGTATCCAGTCGATCTAAGACCTTCAGATGCTCAACAAACATACTTTAGGAAAAAAAGGGAGTTTTACTAGAGTTCGTATATCTTTTTTCTACCTTATAACCCAAAATCGTGCAAAACCTACTTATATAGTGCGTTGCCTTGTGTAACTTTTGAAAGACTTTAATGGGCTAAATAAATGGTCCACTAAGTAGAAATAATGGGTCAATGAAACCTGAAAATTATTCATTATTTTTAAATTTTATTTTTTTCAATTAAAATCCCGACAATGCTCTCGTAGCCCAAGAATTATGAATCTGGCACTAATTTCACTGTAGTGTTGGGGACGTTCCCGGGACAAACATTTTGTATGTAAAGTGCACTTTCTAATCATTTAACTTCAGTTTTAAGGATGTGGTCTAAATCCTATTTGGACAGGTTGCATCAATTATGTACAAATAAATGGGTTTCTCTATCCTATGAGCATTTAAATAATTTTCAATGTGTTAATGCCTTTTTATGAAAGGTTTTCCTAATCACTTTAAGAGTATTAAGTTCTAGAATAGTTTGTGTTTTGAATGTACTATGGTAACAATTATACTATAAGATTCACTTAAACTAGAAACTTATATGACACTCACACTCTAAAATGACTTATGTATTCGTATCTGACATTCTCTTGACACTGACACGAGTCCGATACAAGTCCAATACGTTTGAAACACACAGTTAGCGTATCGCAATAGTAATTCAATCTAGTACGAGAGGAACCATTGATTTGTACAATTGATCATCGCGTTTGGTTGAAAAGTCAGTGGCGTGAAACTACCGTGAATTAGACTATTATTGAATGCCTTTAAATCAAAATTCGGAGCCCACTTTCCAATCCTGCTGCCCATAGTCTTCGTCGAACACAGCTCGTTTGCACCCTCTAGCCCGAGCACTCCGTGAACTGATGCATCACTCCTTGACGGTATCAACAGGGCTCATTATAAAGCCTCATGGTGCCAATGAAACGTATTCCACGGCCCTTGCGCACAAGCCTTGACCTATAAGCCAAGTGGCAGCTTGTCCCTTCCAAAAAAAAAAAAAAGTCAGACACCGCCCCATCCCCCAGCACCCCACACAGAAGCGCATCAAAGCCCCACTACCCCCGTGCCTCCCCCCGTCACTGGAACCCTAAATCCCCCTCGCGACCAGCAACTCCGGCAACCACCGGTGACCAGAAACTCCGGCGACCACCGGCGATCAGCAACTCCAGGTTACTCTCTCTCTCTCTCTCTCTCTCTTTTTCTCTAGCCTCCCCTCGTTCGTTCTTTCTTCTTCTCTTCCCAAAAACAATTTTTGTGTTTAGCTACTCATATTTCGAAAAGTAAGATGAAGTCTTCATTCTTACAGGTCTTGATTGGGAAAGTTTTCTTTCCCCCTCCCTAATAGTTTTTCAAGTTTCTTTGAGATTGTAATGCTTATTTTTAGCTCTGTCTAACATTTCACATTTTATAGCATGAGACATTGGTAAAATTGACTGCTGAGACATTACTTTAGTTTTGATACTGAATATTTTAAGCGAAAGACTAATATTTGGCTGAATGAATTCTAATTAGTCTTTGGAAGATAGCAATTTGATTCTGAGCCTTCACTCAATGTATTTTTTTTTCCCTTCCATTTTATGTCGCTGAGTGAAGTCTTCTAACCTAAATGATTTTAGCTTGCTTAGAACATTAGGTTTTCAAAGCCACTTAATCAAAGAATGAATGAAATTTCAATAGGTTTAATATTCACGTTATTGAAAGTTTGGGATTGATACATAAACATATGGAAAGTATGAATGCAAATCAAGATAGAGAAAGCTAGGGCATGATTTTGGATTTGCCAACGTGGACTTCATTTCATGAACTTATGCCGTTATAATATGCTTGGTGAAGTTTCATTTTATTTCATGAACCTTACTGAATCATTATTGTAATCCGCTTATTGAACTTTCATCAACTTTTATGAGTTGCACATTTAACTTAATATTTTGAAATTATATATATATATATATATATATATGTTGGGCAACATGTTGAAATTGTTCATTTTTTCAAGAATCGCGCTTCATGTGTCGGTAATGTGTAGTGTCGCCATGCCGGTGTTGGTGGCGGTGCATCCTAGCTGGAAACATTAATACTTCAACAACTAAATTCACTAATTACTGCACGTGAAGGATAGTGTAGACAGAATAAAAATTTTCGTCCCACAACCTAAAAAGTTAAGCTTGGTCAACCCATAATAGACCTATTGATTTGCAGCCAAGACCGAAGCAACCACCCCTCCTTTTATTGAACCCAAAACTAGAAAATGTTACAAGTCATATGACTTGGAAATTATTTTTCGACATGGCTGCTTTGGGTGAATTTAGATTTACTAACTAATATATATGCTTATTTATTTTTTACTTAATGATTATGCTTTTTTTTTTTTTTTTTGCATAATTATTGTGCTTGTGATTATGCTTGACGCAGATTGACAGAGTTCAAACTTCCTAGTTATAGTTTGATAGTTTATGGTGTAGTATTATACATTCTAACTACAATTTGTTAAGTTGCTAGTGAAGCTCGGCGCAGCTTGATGAGTTCAAATTCCCAGTTATACATCAATAATTTCTGGTGTCACATTGTGTTTGTAGTAGAATGTTTAGGTGGCTTTGGGTTTGCCTAGTCGAGGATGCCATAGCGACCAATCTTCGCATGTGTTTCTGCGATCTCTCTTTATTTCTTTTGTTCTTTTGTTCTTATATTTATGTTATTCTTTATCTTAATCAGACAAAAACGTCATATACTTTGCTATCCAATTCTGTCACTTGTGAAGAGGAATTATTCATTTATGTTATGTTTGTTTCACATTAATAGCTATTCAAATCTGTTCCTATTCTCATGGGATAGCTATTGCCTCATTTAGTTCACTTTAGAGACCTCAGCTCGATCTAGGATACGTAATCCTCTCATGACCCCCGAGATTGTTATACTTTGTTTATTCCACTCATGATCCATGGAATAGCTATTCCTTGCGTGTTCCACGTACAGTCCATTGGAATAGCTATTCTATTTCCGATGCGTTCCACTCCATAACACAAGATACAGAGTTCCAGTATTGTCTTGTAGCATTATTAGCTTTTTTTTTTTTTTTTTTCCTTTTTCCCCCATAACACCCGTAATATATTATAATGTTTTGGTGGCAATTAGTAATTTGAAATACCAAAAAGTATTATGTTGGCAATAAGTATGGGTATATTATTTTTGTAGTTTATCAGTTGGAATGTCTTGATTACATGAATATGTGACTTCAAGTTGTGTATGCAACCTTTTAATGTAGCTAGTTTAATTGGTTCAGTTCTCACATGGTGTGTCATGCACCATGGAGTGGTTGCTGATTGTACGTATTATTCTGTGAATCTGATGCTAGTACACAATTCTATTTGGACAGAAGAACTGGTATATGTAAACTGTTAACATGTATAGTCATCAACTAGTTTATTGGTTATGTTTTTGTTTCAATCTTTTTCGCTGCACTAAGTGCTCAATCTTGTGATGAAGTTCTTGTGTATGAAATCAAAGTTTGCTGATCCAACATTAAACAGTAATACTGAGGACTGGTTCTGTTGTTCTGCTTCATTTATATTATAAAGAATGTAGGATGTCTGGAAGTGCTTGTTTTTATTTATTCTTTGCAGGGAACTCAGTCCTTTGATGTGTGGTTAAGATGATTTACTACTATCATTCTTAATTTTTATTACTTCTAATAATATCAATATCATTAGTAATAGTAGTGGTCATTGTAGTTGTAGAAGGGCACTATTAGTTTTAGTTGGTAAGAATCATGGTAGTAGTAGAGGTAGCAGCAGTAGGTTCCTGCAACTAGTAGTAGTACTACCAAGGGTGTGCATGGGAACCGCATACCCACAGCCATTTAATGATTGTATTCTTTTTGCTAAATCCTGACTTTGTGAGTATCTTTTAGCCTTCACGAAGGCAAACCTTTGATTTGATCGAAGTAGGGTTATGTGCACTTTCCCAAGGCATTCTTCTTCCCGCATCGAAGCTGCTGTTGGGATGGTTTTTATCTCTCCTCTCATCATGTTTGAATGGATGATGCGAGGAAGAAGGTTATCGTTATTACTTGCTTGGTCAAGGTATTCAATGAACCAATGATGCCTTAACGTAGGGAAAAATCACCTCCTTGTGGATTATGGAAGTGTTCTCATGGCCAGTCATGGCTTTCATGCCAACTTAATGCTAGCCTGGATGGAAAGCACTGATTCTAGTCTAGCTGAGAATATAGAAAGATCTAGAATGGTGAGATGGTGAAATGATAGGTTGTGCTGATGATAAAGATGATGATGTGGTGACCAAGATGAAAAGGATAGATTGTTGAGTAGACTCATGCTTGTTGCTTTGCTTCAGCTATGGGAGTCTCACATTGGTCTAACAGCAGACTTCCTTTTGCTTCTCACAAGTTGTATCTCAATACAACGTACCGATGGAATTTTTCTGGTGTCAATAAGAAATGCCCATGGTTTTTCGCATATCTCAAAAAAGGGGTCATAAGCCTTGAGTTTGCAGTGGGATATTAGTTAGTTTTTTTTTGTTTTATTGTTTTATTTTTTAATTTTTTTATCGTCTTTTATTGCCTTCATTTGAAATGTGATAGTAATTTAGCACTCTGAATGCTTCGCGAAGCGTAAAGTTATTGTTTTGTATCCTTAATTTTATTCTGATTACTTTCTTGCTGGTTTTCTTCTCTTTGTTCTTGAAATTCACTAGTCATGAAACTTAGAACTGTACCTGTTTATAATTGATATTATTGGTTCTATATATATATATGTATATATATAGTTACCAATTCCCAGTTCCACACAATTCATATCCTTCTTTTTAAACTAGTTTCTATGGCCAAACTTGGTATGCCTGTACTTCGTGGACTCTAAAGAAAAAAAAAACGTGATGCCTAATCATGTCGTGTAAGATTATTGGGTTAGTTACAGCATAGTTCTTACCTGTTCCACAGAGAATAATTAAGGAGGAACTCAGAGAATGGTGGTGAGAATTCGACTGTCGAGGCTTGGATGCAAAAACAAGCCTTTTTACAGGGTTATGGCTGCTGATAGCAGATCTCCAAGAGATGGGAAACATCTTGAAGTTCTGGGTTACTACAATCCTTTGCCAGGTTCCATGATGTTTAGCTTGCTTGATCAGTCATCTTGCTTTCTGGATTATGTCATCAATATTATTTCGATTAGTATTCCCAGAGTGTTTTCCTTAAACACTAGAGCTAAAATCAGTGCGACCTTTTATTTTAGGAGCAAGAAAAACATTTTCTTTAACAATCTGCATGCTACTAATTGTTTACAATATGTTTGATTTTCTCAGGACAAGATGGTGGTAAACGTATGGGTCTCAATTTTGATCGGGTGAAGTAAGTTACATATGAACTTGTATCATCTCGCGGCTTGAATGCTACCAGTTAGAGTGCTGCTTATGAATTGATAGCTTGATTTCATTTCCCTATAACTCAAATTCTAATCATGTGTGCAAAATTTAGAATTCTTGCAAATGTAACCGGGTAAACTGAGGAATGAAACTAATATTCTTCTGCTATTTATATCCATTGTCAGATTCAATGACTTTGGAAATCTTACTCATAATAATTGTTTGATTCATCTCCTGCTGTAAGGATATTGTTGTTGGTGGAAGCAAATAAATAGATTTGGCCAGATACTGACCAAGAGTAAACCTGTTCCTTTGGTGGATTTGTGCTTTCCACCAAGGAAGGGGAATTGAAATCTAATTGTGAAATTTTAGGTCATAAAAGTAGGAATAAGATTGCTTGATGAAAACAAACTTATTTAAACTTCAGCATCTGAAGGTTATATCTTTAAAGGGGTTGCATGGAACTTCTGGGGAACACTAAACATTGTTGATTAGGCGATCCAATCTTCCTAGCTTTAATGGCCACTTCTGTGATTTGACGTTTCCTCCATCTTTGTTGGTTATATCTTTAAAGGGGTTGGATGGAACTTCTGGGGAACACTAAAACATTGTTGATTAGGCAATCCAATCTTCCTAGCTTTAATGGCCACTTCTGTGATTTGATGTTTCCTCCATCTTTGTTGCTGCATATGCAATCGTAAAAGAAAGGGTAGTTTACTGTAATTTGCATTAACTTTTGCAGTATGAAACAGTGAGTTTGTTGCTTCTCACCCCCTGTTCTTTCTTTGTTCTTGCAGGTACTGGCTCTCTGTTGGAGCTCAACCTTCCGATCCAGTGCAGCGCATTCTTTTTAGAGCTGGAGTATTACCTCCACCACCGATGGTGGCAATGGCACGCAAAGGCGGACCTCGTGATACCCGCCCTATTGATCCCATGACCGGGCGCTACTTGACTCCCAAGAGCCCAGCCACCTCTGACCAATCAAAAGATTTCGAGGGTGGAGAAGATAACGATGACAGCACAAGTAGCCCTTGAAACGTACTGAATTTTACTCTGAGGCGTTAAAGCATCTCTCAAGCCCAGTTTTCTTTCATTTCAAAGAATGATTGCAAGTCCTTTTGCTTTGGTCATGCGTCTAAGCTGCCTGTGACTCGTGCAATGTTAGCAATTACCCACCGTGGGATGGGTAGAGTAGTTTGTATAATTATGGTACTCATGAATCGGTTTCGTTTGTAGGTATTTCGTCTCTGGTTCCTTATTTCTGTCTTTGGAACAAATTCTTTTGAACTGAAACTGTTCTTCATTCTTTTGTTTCTGCTCTCTTTTTGATGGGATGATGAAAAGGATAAATTTAGTTATAAAAAATGCTTTCCATCATCACTAGTTGTTCATGTTAGTGGTATGAGCTAATTATTAAAACCCTGGTGCTTGACAGCAGTAATGGTTTGATGGTTTCTAATGGTTAGATTGGACGTGCATATGTTAATCAAGAAAATATTTCTCACTTCTTATCTCAAAAACTTGAGCTTTAATGTGTACGTGCTACTAGGGCTGGAAATGGATCGAGTTGGCTTGCAAGGCAACTTGTGTTCGGCTTCTTGTTGAGCTTGTTCAACGAGGCGGACATGAGTACACTTTTTAGTATGTATTAGGAGAGGATACGTTATATATATACTTATGACTTATGGTGTTTAGGACTCTTATCTTAGAAACAAAAATTATGTATAAGTGTATATATTATGGTTATTGATCTGTATTAGCTAGTTGAGTCAAACAAGTGAATGAACGCAAGTTTCAACTCACTTATGCTCATGGCCAACATGAGTTGTGTCCACTCAAATCAAATGAGCCAGCCCAATTGGTTCAAACTCGATTCGTTTGTAGCTCTAGTTGCTAGATCGAGTTTACATATATTTGCAAGAAAAGAAGAGGACTGCAACAATGAAACATGTGAATGCTGGAGGAAAGATTGGATTTAAAGCCTCTTTTCATGAAAGAATCTTTCCCTTTTATAGAACCTTAAATTTTGCCTAAGATCCCCTCCTTCTATAAGGAGGGATTGGAAAAACCCAAAAAGGATAAGAACTCATGAGTCGTGGGTCCAAAAGCATCCTTGAACAAAATTAAGCCATTATGAATTGAGCCATAGGCTCAACAATAGGATAATTCTTGCCCGTAAGTATATGTTCCCGATTAAAAGGTTGATTTCCCCCTCGTGAGGACAAAAAGCAACATCAACATTGATCCATACTGCCTTTTGCAGGTAAGGAAGAATGAGGGCATCTTGCTTCTTAAGGACATCATTAACCATCTCATTAATGGAGCTATAAAGGCACAGAAAACATATCTTCATGTAGCTACGGAGTTGTTCCATAGCCTTAATATTCGACCTTCAAATAATGTAAATAATAATAATAACAATAATAATAATAAACATTTCAATTTTCAATGAAATGAAAATAATTAGGCTACGCAATGAAGTTTTCGAGCGGGGTTCCAATTAGGGTGCATTAGAAACACTTACATGTCTCTAACTTTGACTCAAACGTGCAAGGAAGTTTTCGAGTGGGATCCAATTTTGGTGGGTCATTAACACATAAATGACTCTAACTTTGAACCAAACACTAATGAGCCAATTTGGGGAGCTTTTGAGAAGCTGTTTATTTTCATTTTCCCCCTTTTATAGAGCCGAAAAATGTCTAAGCTTCAAACCATAGTCAAGAAGGCTGTTTTCAAGCTCTCACACCCGTATTTGGAAAATTTATCAAATGCATACTTTTATGGAAAGAATTTTTCCAATAAAAAAAGCTAAAGAATAGACTCCCCTAGATTAGCTCGAAGTCTTAGGCCTATCCAAGCATATTAACAACTCTATTATTCCGTCCACTTGCGAGGTAGTCTAACGCATGGGTGGAGCTAATAAAAGAATAGCAGCCACGTAATTTTCATGAGATTTGTTGCTATGTTACTCATATTTTTTAGTAATTAGAAATTAGCAAATCATGGCCTTTGAATCTCATGAAAACTAAAATGCTTATATATTTTTGTAAGTTAATTCGATCCACGTGGTTAGAACTATTCCAGCGTGCTTGAAATTTTTTCAAGAGAGACATTGCTCGGTGACAGATGAAAAAGTAACAAGGCATTCAACCTACTTTTGTAGTGCTCATTACCACATAGTGTTTTGTACAACTAGTAAATATTCATTACCAAAATTAATAGTATTGAAACCAACCTCTCAACGACATCGGTGAAGAGCTGGGGTTCGTCCAACGTACAATACGCATCTAAACATCATCAATGGTTGTGACTAAAGCATTGGTCAACATTCTTCTCCAATTCCGAATTCAGGCTCATACATAACTCCAACAGTCCAAAAAAATCTCTCCATTATCCTGTCTCGAGCAAAGCTTCTAAGTTTTGGACTAGGCCTGCACTCCTCCACCACCTGTGTTATTTGTAGGAGTTAATATGTTCCTCAATCTTACTTGGTATATACACACGCATTGTGTTTGCTACACAAGAATGGAATAAAAGGACTTTGCATTTTGTTTTACAATACTAAGGAAGCGTTCATTACTGAGTTTAATGTTAGATTGCACTACAGAGAGTTGGGTAATCTTGTCAGAAAATAAGTAAAAGATGGAAATGAGCATTTCCTTTTTTCTGAGTACAAAAATGCTTATTCCCAGAATTTATTATTTTTAAGTTGTAATGGAAATGCTAATAGTATGGGGTAGTCCAATGAGAATTAACGAGGCTTATGTTTGCCGAATGTGATGGAAAAAGGATGAAATAGTTATTTTAAATTAGGTTAAAATAGAGGAGGAATACCATTTCACGTGAGTCAGGGGGGGACTGGGATAGCATGGATCCGTGACCTAAAATGAACCAAATGGGTAAAAGTTATTTAGTACAAACCATGAATTGTATGTGCTAAAACTTTGGTCATGTAAAGTCTGTTCTTTATTGTCAATTGGTTTGTAGTATAGGGCCATGACAACCCGTCGTTAGAGGGGAGGTCTCATCTTTGAAGCTTGGAGTTGATTATATTTCATGGTCGTTTAATCCCTACTTCCCCTCACCTACTAATAATCCGCACTTCCTCTCACCTACTAGTATTGACTCCTAACCCTACTAATTAATATCATTCGCCAAATACAATTCCAGAGTAAATGTGTGGAAGAAGCAATTACCTTATTATGTGCAATAGGTCATGTCGATGAGATACTTGCACCATGTTGTTGAAATCCAATTTAGCCAACTCAAGAAAAATAGGGTTGACATCTTGTGTTGCACCTTGCCTTTAACCGTGGCATCCTCCATTGCAGTGGGAGCTGCAATGCATGATTTGCTAGCATGGTGAGGTTTCCGCTATCAATGGTGTCAGTTTTCCCTTGGAGTAGAAGTATTTCCTCAAGTTTTCTGGTTGTGAAAACTCTAGCCTCATCCAATAGCCTCTCACCCTCTATTGAGTGGAAAGAAGCTTCGTACAATCTCAACGTTCCCTTGACGTCCTTGCAAATGCATGCTTTAAAATGTCCCGTCTCATCTCTAAAGTTGTTAAATACCTCTGCAATTAATTAAAATATGAATTCTTATTATTTAGTTTGTTAGCGTAACAAAACAATCATCGAATATATAGAATTTAATAGCACAAGTTTCATTACAGATCTCATCCATGCGATTCCTAGTAACGAATGGACTCAATGGTAGAGGAAATCAAAGCTCAATTGCTTAATCAACCCTACTTAATTAACACCGTAGCCACCCTGGCGCCTAAAGTGAGCCCCAGTAGAGCCGTGTAGGCAAATTCAAGGTAAAATCTGTTGTGAAATTGTTGCGGAAATACCCTTCAGAATAGATAATTGAAGCGATAGCAAATATGAACTAGAAATGAAATGTAGTAGAATAAATAAAGAGAATGACACTGAACTTACGTTATTCACCCAGAATAGGCTACGCCCATGGAGCTGCTGCAGATTTTCACTATATGGAGAAAATGATTTGCACTCCTCACTCACAAGCACTCTTACAAGTAACTTCTTACTCACACTTTTCTCTATTTAAACTTAAGGGAGAAAGGAATTTAACAATACATGAGAAGTACTAAAATGATCTTTCCAATGAATTAAGGCATCTAAAGGCTCCAAGAGTCATTTCATTCTTCGATCTTTCTGATGTGTTATTGTGACCTTAACAAAATCTCACACTCACACGCTAGCTCCATTCATTACTCAAACAAGTCATTAATCGAATGAGTCATGATCTCAATCTCTTGTTGGGGTTGGTTCCTACATCGATACGCGTGCCCTTTGGGTAGTTGGACAGGGTTTCTGTATTGTAGCTATAAAGAGTTTTCCGATTGTAGTTGAAAAGGGTTTCCTAATTGTAATTGGAAAGGGATTGGAAGTGATTTCAAAATTGTAATGGAAAAGGGTTTCCCTAATTTATTTGCATAAATATGTGGTTTCCTCCTGGTTCCAATATAAGTAATTCTTGAGCGAAACCCTAATAAAAATATTGTAAGGATTTTTCTTTGCTGTATGAAGCCCTACATTGAGGTGAACTAGGATAAATTTGTGTCTTTTCCTTTTTCTCTTTTTCTTGTGATTGATTGCTTAACAGATTTTCGTGACATCGTTCAATTGGTATCAAAGCCGAGGTCATGGGTTCGATTTCCAATGGGAGCAAATGCTGAGGAGGAGATTATTAGGCTATATATATAGCAACAATTGTCCTGTGGTTAAGGCTCTGGGTTGGCCAAGTTACAATCAAACCGTGTGTACTCATGTGTACTTGAATGCATTATAAGGGTAGGTTTTGCGTCCTTACTAACAATAATTGCTTTTAGGAGAAGTGGTAGTACTTGAGGTCATACATCTCTTAGAACTAATCCTTATACCCTAGCTTTGATTGCTATTCGAGAAGTGACAATGATTACAAATTCTCCTTTCTGCATTAGTCTACTAGTATCCTAGGAACTAGTATTATATCCCATACGTTTTATTGTACAAGAAGTCGCAATAGAAGAACGAGTATCTCTCTTTGACAGTAGGGGGAAAAAAACCAAAAAAAAAAAAGAACAAACGAAAAAACAAATCTCTCGTTCCATTTCCTAAGCAAACTCTCTCTAGGATTTGCAGTGTGAATCGTGTGGGATTGATTCGATACATTTGTAACATATATATGTATATATAGGAAATCAATTCAAAAGGAGGGAAAAGAGGAGTCTTCTAATCTCACCTTGAGGTACATGATAGCAATGTTGTAATTCATCAGTCAGCTCAAGTTGATCCATATGTCTTAATATTTCCTCTTATGCCTATACATGGGACTCGTTTTCCATCCTAGATTATAGTTATTTTTATTATTATTTTGAAAAAATTGTAAAGTATTCGATTACTTGTATAAAATTTTTAAATTTGAATAATTTTAATCATTTTCTTCTTTCACCTTTAGTTCCATGAATCACTTTTAAATCTCAACGACTTTTACCATTCAATCAAATCAGATAAATGAAAGCTGACTAATGTATCACTCTATTCAAATTAAGAACATAAAACTAATAGATAATTGAAAATACATAAGTTATAAAAGTGTTCCAAAATGACAATACATTTAATAATAGGATGGGAGAGTTTTTGAAAAGCGGAAAAAATGAGTGACATGACTGTGCCACATGGCAGCACTATATGAAACACGTGAAAGATGTGACACTGAGGAATGATTTCCCATTTTCTAATTCCCCATTCACCATTTTTTTAGGGGAAAACTAAGGTGAAATACAATAAAGTTTTACTGGATGCACCAAGCTCTGGCTCTTTTATATTTGTTTGGTTAATGGCAATAGCTATTCTCTTTCACTTATGTTTTGTTTGATTCATGATAATAGCTATTCTATTTTGGCCTCTATTCCTAAATAATACCTGTTAGTGTTTTGTTCCTTTTAGGGCTCCTAGCCAGATCAGGAACACCCATACCACCTGTGACCTTTTGGAATTTTATATGTTATCTGTTCCACTCATCGTCCATAGAGGTAAATATTTACCCATTCCACTCATACTCCATTAGAATAGCTAATCCGGTCCCACTATATTCCATTAACCAAAAACATTGCTAATATTACAAAATTGAAAATCTTATTGAAAGGTATCCACTTCCTATCATGCCTCGGTGTTCTTGGATTATGCAACCGTTTGAGAAACCGTTGTACTATTCATGTTTATCAAGTTTAACTGCTATGGAGCTATTTTTTTAAGGTTTATTTTCCTTCTCTTTTTTTCCCTACTAACGTAAAAAACTAAGATAGCTGAACTATGATCTCTTAGCTTTTAAGCTATTCCGTAATTCTCTTTGTTAATTTTTTGATTTTAAAGCGTTGATGTAAAAACTCATCTTTCTCTCTCTCTCTTTTAAAAAGAGAGCGGACCTATGTTGGAACAAGAGCTTAGAGGATATAGAACAACTTAAAGCATTACAGGATGACCTCCTAGATACCATAGTTGTTAAGGCGTCAAGGTAAGGCAAAGTATTGGCCGAGAGCCTGGACACCTAGGCGACAAGGTAGACGCCTAGGCATCCACAAGGCACCTAATTTGCTTATAATAGACATAATTCCATATATATATATGTAAAATCAACATCTCGAGTAAAACTAAAGTTTTCTTGGTTTTTTTGCAAGAGGAAAGGTACTAAAGCTATCAAAGTTTAATATACTACATCAAATCCCACATAAATAGTACAAATCAAACCTAATAATTAGTTAAATCAACACCCAGTGGCTGATGGCTCATGGAATCAATTTGTTGTTGACCAAAGTCATCGTGAATGCCTCCATCATCTTCCACAACATCCTCTTCTTCGGATTCTCCAAAATCTGACGATTCTTCAACAGGAGCACTCTTCATAGAATGGCTACTGGAAGCAACAACTGATCTCGCTGATGCTTGAGCTCTCCATGGTAAAATGTGGCTTGCCGACTCAGTACTACTTTGTCAACATCTTGTCATCTGAGATCATTATCAAGATGGACCAAATCCTCATCTGGATGGCTAACCATCCATTTGCAACTCCAATCCAACTCATTAAGTTGCAAAGGATCATAATTTCTTCATTACTCGCACCTTTCTTTAAACCTTGTGTGAAGATGGCGATTGTATTGTACATAAATTAGATTGTTCAATTATTGATGTACCAATCTATTCCTCTTCTTGGTGTGAATTTGAATTTATTTAATGTTTTAAATTATTCATTTATTTAACAAATTAAATTCAAAAGAGTCTCTAGTTGATAATACTTACAAATTCAAATGTGTTCCAATTACGTTAGCAACCAGAAAAAGAGCAACAAAGACTTAATATACGTAAAGCAAGATTTTTCAACTCGAGTGCATGTTATACTTCTCTAAATTTATGTTAAAACTAAAATACTTATTAGGATTCACAGTTTTCCTTCTTCACCCTCTATAGGTGGTGATTTTCACTTCCTCATCGTCATGCTCAACATGATCGTCCAACTCAATTGGCGTTATTGCACAACAAAGCCTCACTCATTTGTGTAGCAATTTCTGTAGTTGTCTTGCTACATTTGATTACATCTCTGTACCCACCAGTCAAATGCTGTTTAAATTGTTTAATTCCACCTTTGATTTTTTTTCCCACATAGGCCGCATTCGACTGTATTCTTATTGGATAGATCACTCCAAAATCCATACTTCCACTCGGGATCATTTGATTTTGCCTTTCTTTTCAGATCTTTGCTTAGATCATACAAAAGAGTTCAAATTCTTTTCAAAACAAAGTTGTAAAGGTAGGAAACTTACCCTTGAATCTCCATTTTCAAGTCTTGATTCCAACTATTGCCATGTTTTCTTTCGGTAAGAAATTGTATGTTGATTTGGAGCCATAATCATGACTATTTGTAGTTTCCACGATGATTTTTGGGTTAAATAATATGAGAGTTGTTCATGTAAGTATTATGTGATTAATCATCTTAATTTGTTGTTTGTTGGACCTAAAAATGGTTTAATTTGGTTGTGGTGGCTAAGTTGTATTTATGTTGGTTTTTGAAATTAGTTGTTTTGTGTGAAAATTATAGAGACAGTAAGGTTTTTGGGTTTTTCTGTCTAAAACTATTTTGAGTTTGTTAATGATCTCTTCTGGAGAGTTGTAGTTCTATTGGATAATGACAACTTTGGTTTTGGAATCATTTCAATCCGTGGTGTGTGGAAGAAGTTTTAGAATTTTAAAGTTTCTGCAGAGAATTCGGTTGGACAATGTTTCTAGCAAGGTTTTGTGTTTTTCATTTGGCTTTTTACCCCTTTAAATGATTGATTTTGTAAAAGTGTTAAAAATAACAATTGTTCTTCTTTGAGTTTTTTTTGTTTAAAGTTCTCTTTTAGAAGAAAAATGTTTTGAGCTTTTTATCAGAAGTTGTTGCGTTCCAATGAAAGATGTCCAAACTGAAATTTACGTATGATTTAAAGTTGCAGACAACCAATGATTGCTATTTTTACTATCACTAGAGTGTGAATTACTCTTTAGGGTCAAAAAGGAAGTTGTAGCTTTATTTATTATCTAGGTATCTTATTTCGGCTACAACTCAAAAAGGAGTGTGTATCAAAAGATAGATCAGTTTTTCTGAAAATTGTCCAAACTGAGTTGTCGAAGGACCAGTTTTTGTGTCAACATGAAAGTTTTAGATAATGAGATTATCTAACTTTGTTATTTCGGGGGAAATCCCATTTGAGCACTGTAGAAGAAGTTGCAATATTCTAACTTGAGGTGGCTGTTTTACAAAAGTGTAAGGATTTTAAATGTTTTAGGAGATGATTAAGAACAATACTTCTCATGAATAGTTGATTTCGTTGTCTATCTTGTTGAACCCTTATGGGTGTTTGTTAGAGATTCTTTGATGACTACTTTGTGTGTGATCACTTGAATGACTGTTGTTAAAATGTAACTCATGACTTTTGTTTTTTGTCAAGTCTTGATTTGTAGACTTGGGTATTCATTTATTTCTAAATACCTATTGGTTTGTGTTGCTTTATGTTGAGTTGATGGAAGTGGAATAGTTGAATGCGCAAAGCCCTAACCTGAAGAAGGTTGCAGGGTAGAGAATATGTTTTATGCAAATTAAGGTAGAACATATGGTTGTCTCACAACGATATTGTTGGATGTTTTTGGAAACGGTAGCAGTCGAATTGCCGATGGAAGTAGTTGGTCGTTGATGTTGAGTGAAGGGATTGATCAAGATTCGAAAGCATAACAATTAATTAAGTGGATCGTCTCGTCGATAGATAGTAGAACAGGGTGGGTCGGATTAACCAGTTGCTGTTAGTTGATGTCGAGTTGTTGTAGTTCGACATAGTGGATTATAGCATGTTGAATAAAGGTTGTGGAGTGAACAATCTTGTTATTAAACTTAAGACTATTTCTTGTTCCATGTCTTAAGTTGATTTGAGTTGGACTACTATTTGTTAGGTTGTACCTTTTGGAGTTTGAATTAGATTGTGTGCTCGATTGTTGGAGTACCTTTCAATTGTTGGTTGTGATCAAACTGAGTTGAACAACCCTTTGAAAATGTTAAGCCCATGTTGGCACAAAGTTAGACCCCGTGCTTGGGTTAAATAATGCACAAAATATTTTTGCCTATGTTGGCAGTCAATGGATCCATTTGACAAAACAGTTAGAGATTGCGTGCTTTAGTCCTAAAGTTAGAGCACAACTGGCTAAGTTTAGCTATAACATTCGTGACCTCATTACGGATCGCTCCATAAGTTCACAATTTGTTCGAATCTTTGAACTATTAAATTGTAGGAACGAGTTGTGGAGTTGTCCAATTGAATATTAAGTGGATGAATGATGTGATTGAAGGTTAATGGATTGTTTATATGAAATCAGTAGACCTTTTGGTTAAAGAATAATGAATCGTCTGATTGAAGTTTGATTAAGTGAGTTGGTACGAGGTCGAATGTTGTGTTCGTGCAGTTTAATGCACATTTTTAAAACTATTGTTTTTTGATGTTTATGTTTAGTTATTAACACATGTTGAAAGTTGAAGCAAATTCTTGAATCTGTTATATCATTTGTTTATGATATAACTTGGTAGGAGTCTTTTTATATGAGTTTCCTACTGAGTGTTTTATTACTCACTCTTTGTTGATATTGACCACCAGGTGAGCGCATTTGAGCAAAAAGAGATGAGACAGATGTGCAAGTTGCAAACAATGGGATTTTCATTCCCTAGTTGTTCTAGTTTAGCACTAATTAAATGATTGTAATTAAATCAATTGGACAATGTTGCAATAAGATGGACCTTGTTTTTCTTATAGTCCGCTGAAATGATAAGAGATAATGTTAGAGATTGTTGATTGGTTTTGAAGGTCGCAAGTTTGGTTTGAAGATCATAGGTTATTACTCTAGTATGATCTGCCCATACTGTTAGTTTTGCTTTGTAATACTGCGGTGATTGGTTTTAGTTGACGCTCCGTTGACTTGCTGAGGGTGCACAAAATTGGGGTGTCACAATAAGAAAGTTTCTATTAGGGAAACAAACTTAACTCTATTTATTTGTTTACTAACGATCAAATCTTTTATAAGATGTGGACGGTTATAGCCAAATAAACAAGAATGATTTGCATAACGTAGGACATTCATAGGACCTATGGCTTATAAACTTGCTTTACCTCCTAGTTTATCCCTCATTCATAATGTATTCCATATTTCAGTACTGTGAAAATATGTTCTCGATCCTAGCCATGTAATTAACATTGACCTCATACAACTAGAAGGAGACTTTACTAAGAGGAACCAATTAGCATATTGGATGAGAAAGAGCAAATTCTGCATTTAAAAGTCATACCACAAGTCAAGGTTCTGTGGCGTAACCATATGATAGAAGAAGCTACTAGGGAATCAGAATTTGAGATGAAGAAGAAATACCCTTATCTTGTTCTCAACTATGGTATGTGAGAATTTCAATGACAAAATTTATTTAAGAAGAGTGGAATATAACACCCCTAAATAAATAACATTCCTAATTTATTTTGAATTTAATGTTAAAATGAAAACCAAATCCTAGTGAAATAAAACTTGAAAGCTAACGTAAGACCATCAAGTATGACTGTAAAAGCTTTTGATGGGTGTATTCGTGGAGTAGTTGGAGATATAGAGTTAGAACTAAAAATTGGGGGACATAAATTTGTAGTTTTATTCCATGTGACGGACATGAAACTCGGGTATGATATATTACTTGGTCAACCTTGGATACATATAACTAGGGCGGTTTTATCATCTCTGCATCAAAGGATAAAGTTTGCAATCAATGGAAAACTCATTACAGCCAAGGGGAAGATTCAATGATGAACTCTAACTCTATTCCAACTCTATATATTGAGGTAACCGAAGAGGCTCTAGAAAGTTCTTTACAAGTTTTGGAGATTATTAATGCAACTTTTGAAGCACAAAGTTCTTCAATTCCACAACCGAGAGTATCTCAGGCATTAACAATGATGGCAAAGGTGATGTTAAAGGGCGAATATTAAATTGGCAAAGATTTGAAACTTAACAATGAGGGGATTCTATATCCCATGAAATTGCCCAAGGTTGATGAAAGGTTCAGACTTAGATACTTACCTTTTCAGGATGATCATGATGAACTTAAGATGAAAAATAAGGATAGGAGGTTTGCTCGTCAAGATGGTCACTGATCAAAAGACAAAAAGATTCACATTTCACACATTAGAGTGACATTAGCCCAAGCTGCTTATATAGTCAATGCTATCAATAAAAGAAATCCTTATTAGATTAATGTATCTGACACGCTACCTACACTCTCTATCAATGCAATTGGCACTAGTGAGGGACACAAGCCATTGGTCTATCCTACTGAATAACCTTTGAGCAATTGGAGCGAAGAAGAAATTCTCATAGTTTTCACCACATAATGATCTTATTTACAGTTACTCATCCCTTATATTCAAGATCCATGTTCTCGGGGATGAATGTTAATCTATAAATCAATCATGCAATTTTCCTTCTTTATCATTTTGTTCACAAATTCATGCCCTTTACATTCCCATTTTCCAATTCTCTATCCTTCTTTATTTTCAGGCATAATCTTAGGGGTTATGATAATGACAACAATGTATCTTGCATGTATTCTCCAATGTGTGATTTTGAAAGGCTAGTGTTTCCTACTGAAGATATGCCCTCTGAGGATGAGTATGAAATACAATTTGATTTGAGTAAGTTGGTAGAAATATCTTAACCAATCGTGAGGCCATAGAAATTTGAAGAAAAACCTTGTTTGTCTCTTTTGTGGTAACTTTTAATTCTTTCTAAGTAGAATAAAAGTTTTTACTTTTCGTTTTCTCCTTTTGATGTGGAAGTTCCTATCCCCATTCCTTTTCATTTTTCTTTTTTCCCCACTTTTTCCTCTTCCTTTTACTCCTTAAATTGTTGGACAAGTTCCTATCCCCATTCCTATTCCTTTTTCTTTTTTTCCCCACTTTTTCCTCTTCCTTTTATTCCTTAAATTGTTGGACAATATCTAAAAAAAGTGGAAGAGAGTTGTTTTGAACTTAGTAGCTCTCAACCCTGAAATACAAATATATTCAGTTTTAGCTTTTTTATTTTATTCAGTTTGAACTTGTGAGCACTATATGTTGTGTTAAAACATTGCAACTTCATATCTCAAAGCTTAAATAGAGAGGGCATTGAAAAACCTTGCAGAGAGACGACAATTTGCATAGAAATCGACGAGAATCCCTAAACAATTACTTATATATATAACGTTAAATTTATTTTCTAAATTGTATGTCTAGTTTCTCAAAGAGTTTATCTTTTTCCACTTTTTATTTCCTTGCCCTATAGAATTGCATGATTGGAATTGGATAATACCTCACCCACTTCGGCTAAAAATCCCTTGTGATCATCTTTCAAAATGCCACATCAATTCCTTTTCGTCCTTAGACACCACTGATTGCTACATTGAAAATCTTATTTCTTTTTCTCCTTCTTTAGATACGGATATGTTTAATATTAATTTTGATTCTAGTTCCAAATACAATATTAAATTTGATAATTTTTTATTTCTTTCTGCAAAGTTGTAATTATTTTAGACTTCAGCACACAATTAAGGATGTTAGTTATCCAATTGGATAGGTGTTGTGGGGTGCTGTTAACCTTTTTCATATACAATTAGATTCTTAAATCCGTTATTTTGTTCAAAAACCTTTTCTTTGTGAACTTTTATGTTTTTTTTTTCTATTTTTCCTTAAAACTAGGATGGCGACTCCGCTATTTTTTTTTTTTATTTTTTGCCCATTGGATCTAAATGGGGTGTGACACTATGACCAATATAAGCTGAGGTAGAATGCCACATCACCTAAAGACTCAACCAAGTGCCAACTAGTTGCCATGTCACCAATATGAGTCCCACTATATGGAATCTACGGACGGTTAACCGTCAACGGTCAAAGTCACCGGTTAATGGTCAAAGTCAATGGTCAATTGTACGAACTTTTATGTTTTTGGCTATCTTGAAGATCTTGGCCTCCTCTACAACATCTTCAACTGGAGCTAAGGCCAATTTTGCCTTTAAACATGTGATTTTGCCCTTGTAAGATCTAATATTGTATCTTCAACTCAAATTTCAGATATGGAGTGTATTAACATGCATCAACTGATGTATCTCCTAAACATTAATGCATGAGATTTCAACAATGACATCTTGACTTGCACTTTTAAAGGGCTCAACAAGGATATGTTTAGCAGAATCAAGTGTGATAGCGGTAATCTATAATAACAATGAGAATAATCATAACTTTATCTTATGTTTCATTTCTAGTTGTGTTGGTTACTCTTACCTGTAATGATTATGTACGATGTGCTTGACCTGTCTTATCCTTGTTCATTGCACACCCTATTTTCCGAATATGCATGTTCTATGGTTAATCTTAGAATAAGATTAGGAGAGTTGAACAATTTCTTTGACTGCTTATGGTATTTAGGTTAGTGTGTGAGTGGGAGATGCAACCAAACATGCGTACATATCCTCTGGATTGGGTAATGCTAATCCTTTAGTGGGTTGGCTTATTTGTTAACGTAGGAATTTATTTGATAAGAATCTTAATTTAACTTTAACACCCACACAACTTAAATAAATATAGAGACAAATATAGTATTAAATCAACCTGAATGATGAGATCATTCGATTAAGCTCATAACCTAGTTCTCTCTCTCTCTATCTCTCTCTCTCTCGTCGTTCTCCATAAACACATAGTTAACTTTGTAATGCTTTGACTCAACATCAACCAATGAGGATTCGCTTGTGGGATGCTTCCACTTTGTCGTCAAGGTAATCAAACCTCCACCAATCCGTAAGTCGTTTATGTCTTTGGTGATAAATGCATATATCTATTGTCTATCTAGATCTAATCTACTAACAATGGTGTTGTTGAACTTTTTATTTTTTATTTTTATAGAATGAGTCTCAAAAAAGTTAGGCAAACCGTGGAAAATGAAAGACGCCACATCGAGCCGGTTCTATATGTCATACATCATTATGAAATGGTTAGTTTGGTATCTTGCCGTATGTTGAATTCAATTTATAGTTAGTGCTTGGTTACTGCAATGTCAATTAATATGTTGTGTTACAGTTTGAAAAGGAAGATTTGGAGAACTTCATTGACGACTAACCCACTATAATGCCAAAAATGAAGGCATGGGCTTCTGAACTAGCTCAGTCCAATTATGTAAGGTTCTTTAAAGAAACTGCAATTTTCATTGAAATTTTATTTTGCCCAAGCTATTATAGAAATTGCCGTTACCATATTTAAGAGGAGGAGGACATAACGAGGTCTTCATTAGAGACAGTACAAAATGTACTAGACAAGAACTCAAACTAGAAGATAAACTCAATAAATCGGAGGAGTTTTTGGGTCAGATAGCACTGAGTCTCCCTTATTTTTCTTGGTAATTTTCATCCATGTTTAAACTAGTTTTCTAATGAAACTTACCCTCTGACACTATTAATTGAAATAGTGATCTATCAACTAAGAGTATAGCGATATTATGTAAAGATCTTTATTTTAATATATAGGCTCATGGTTAGGTTGTTGAAGTAAATGATATATATCATAAACTATTTGTCATGACCTTTTCTTTCTTGTTTCCATATAGATTGTTTATTTTATTTACTCATAAATGCAAATCCATCTGTTGTACCAATAATTTTATGTACACAAAAAATTTCACAATAAAATCACTAAAGACTTGTGTGGCACCAATTTACTGGGGAGTGTTTTAATAAATGACATCTTGTGATCTCATAAAATTTTGATACATAAGTCTTTTATAATTTTATTGTGAAATTCTTTATGCACATTACATTTTTCCATATTGTACATACCCAACCAAAGAGCAGGCATTGTCATGTTTGACTAAATATTTGTCGTGTAGCATTCTAGCAGGAACTTCAAAAATCCGAGTTCAAAAAACGAAACTTCACATTTGCTGGAGTTTTGGATCTCATATGGCTATTCTTGTTCCGAAAATAATTTCTAGTTTAAGGGTATTTTGTGTCTTATTATATATGTTTTAAATATATACTATATATACATGAATCGGGATATATGGGCTTTACGGGTGAAACCTGTTAACCCAAAAACCCTAGATATATTCTATATATACTCATTAGAGGTAACGATTTAGGTATTCCAAACTCGATGTATACGATGTATTGCTATAAGCGACTGCTTTAATACTAGCGGGGACATGTATTTATATAGGAGGCTCGTATTGTTTACTAAAGTTAACATGCTGGAGCAAATATTTTTAGAGAAGAATATTTCCCCAAACAAAAAGCTTTTTATGTTAAACGATACACTATCAGCAACAAACTTGATATTACCGACAGATATATTTATATTTTCACAACAAACAATTTGTAGTTGAAGAATATTCTTTTCAAATGTAATCATTTTTTTTTTCCTTTTTATCTTTTGTTGCTGAATGACAACTTAAAGCAACGAACAAGTCTTCCATCGCAACAAAATATTCCCCCCCCCCCCCCCCCCCCCCGGCGGTTGCAGAAATCATTTTGCAAAACAAAATTATACATTTATCAACAAAAATCTATTGTTGCAATGGGTAACTTCGATTTACCTTCTTGCAAGGAAGCAAACCCAAAAGGGGTACCACCATACAAATCGCTGTTCGATTTCTCAAACTCTATTTTATTTGCAAATGGATACGTAGGCAGTTGCCTCTGCCTCTTGTGCGCCAATCTCGAAGAACCGAAGCTCCAGTGCCACCGGGTTGCTCGAGGAGAAGGATGTGTAGCAAGGTCGTGAATCCAATCATGGTGGAGTGGAGCAACGGACTGGTGCGGCAAGATTTGGGTTATAAAATGAGGGGGGGAAGAAGATAACTCAGGCTCTCCTTGCCCTATATTTTCGGCTTTTCTTAAAAAATACTTTACTCCTTATGAGTTGCAGTCTTTTATTGTGTCACATGGCTCAAAATAGCCACGTAAGTATACGGGGCGATCGAATTTAGAGAGTCGCCTATTAGTACTTTGAAATCGTTCAATTAGAAGTAGTTGAGTATTGAATTGTGAAAATTGAATCGTCGGGCTAAAATTGAGAAATGCCCAAACATTGGCCTTTTAATTTCATTATTACAATCAAATATACATTTTAAATAAATAGAGTATATAGTAATTTCTGTTAGTCACGCGGAAAACATGCAAGAAATAGCTACCGTTGGGTACCCGTGGTACCGAAGAACATTCTTTTGTAATTATACTGATGGGTCAACATAATATTATTCCTTACAGAATATTTTATATTCTTACGAATACATACTTCACTCATTTCTTATTCTACTCAGCAAACCACTAACGTGGTGTTATCAGCAACTCGGAAAAGACTCAATGAGCAATGATTTTATGCGACTTCTAACCACATTGTCTTCGTTGTTTCCATGGCCATCCCCATATTGGTACACACACTGTGCCATCCTTGCAAGATTCATTGCCATCTTAACAAACGTACGGCCGAGGGGAGTTTGCTCAACACAACTTCTGTTAATCTGCTTCCATGTCTCGCCAATCAAATGCTTCAAGTGCCTGCGAGCTTCCTCTTCAGAAGCACCTGTTTCGTGCATGAAACATTGGATCGATTTTGGAACATCCCCCCTCTTTAACTCAGCCTGCATCAAGAAAACACATAAAACATAAGTACTCGGATGCTTGAGTTAGCTCCTTTTGTCTCTCTATTTCATTCTCCTACTCAGTTTCAAGTAGTCTGTTATAAGAGTTTTTTAAATAATTAACCCTTTAGAATGAAATAACATACAGAAATTATATATACGTGT
This sequence comes from Santalum album, assembly GCA_034195605.1. NCBI lineage: Eukaryota > Viridiplantae > Streptophyta > Magnoliopsida > Santalales > Santalaceae > Santalum > Santalum album. The sequence continues at coordinate 6,594,087 of CM067262.1, forward strand.
AAGTTTTCATGAGTTTGAAAATGGAGAGGAACTGAATCCACCCATTTTCTGATTTTATAGTATTAAAAGAGGGTATGAGACACTGCCATACCTATGAAAATTGATACTTTCCTTATTATTTTTTCCATAGCTTTTTTTTTTTTTCCTCCATGCATAAGGTTGGTGGTCTTAGGTTAAAAAAATATATATATACAAAGCACTAGTTTAGTTTGTGGAATGGAATACGTATTGCATAAAAATATAATATGAACAATAAGATGATGCGAAGAATATCTCTTTTCAAGGGCCATGAGTCGAATAGATTACTATCAGCTATAATGCACTTGACGAAAGCTTTCTCTTATCTATTCCTTGCCCATTCTCCTCCGATCAATCATTTCATGTGCGTTCCAAAGAAACATTACCGATTCTTATATCTCTAAAGAATGTCTATTTTATTCTATTCTGTGAATCAAACGAGTGGTAAGACATCATAGTTTTAGTTTTAGATAGTATACTGTACGTGCTATCGATACTCCCCAAATTTTAATTGTCAAAGTTATTTTCACTCATTTTCCGGGGTCATTCACAATTCTAGGGATCCAAGCATAGCATTTATGGAGTGTGTTTTCTAACATACCGAGAATGTTCCGAGATCATTTGCAAGCCTTAGAATCATTGCTGAACATTGGATTATTTTGGGGTGGCTCACCAAGAATCCGAGGGCTTGTTTGGTTATGGAGTTGGTGCAAAGAAAGTAGGCATGGACCAGAATCAGTGGAGCAGATATTGAGATCCATGCATTTTCCATGTATTGTTGCAGTGTTGGTGTATAGCCTGTGTAGTACCACTTTGCCTCTACCAGGTAAGATTTGCATAAATCTGTCCACTTGAGCATTAAAGTAATAACCATTACAGTTTATCTTTCGTCAACAAAAAAGGAATTATTAATGAATACAAAGAATTAAAAACCTAGGTACACACATGGACGTAAGACCTAAGTCTTGTTAAAAAGCTCGTTGAGGAAATCCCCCGAAGGACGAAACCTCAAAAGGATAAAAAAGGGCGAAGGAAGCTAGGCATAAAAATAACCAAAAAAATCTTACTTTTTCTTATTAATGGTCAGGAAAAAATTCTATTAACATCAATTCAAAGTACATATCTTCCTAATTCTTTATTTTGATTTCAAACAAACAAGTTTTGTAATATATATATATATATATATATAATATAACCTACTCTTGGAGTTATGATGGTACCACATAGCACTGAATTTTTTCATGCCTCATACTTTATACAAATATAATTTTTGGCACGTAAACTTCCATTAATGTTTATCTATTTCTATTACTTATCTACCATCACTAGTAAATAGTTTTTCAAGAAGATATGACATTGGATCTAATTTGATTATATATAGTTAGATTCGGTTTTCTATACTCTTCAGTCCAAGACCCATATTGAATATTTTTAGTTGTCGTTTGGACTCACGATTTTAGTTTCAAAATTTAAAGCATTTGTAAAGTGCACGTGCCACACTTTCAACTCTGTAAATATCTTTAACTATAGGCATGATAACAAATGATAATAAATTATTTACATATTTTCATGGATTTTACTTTCATCTTTTATATGTTATATTATACGTTTAAATTTCAATCAAAACTCGTTGTCTTCTGTACCCTATTTAAACCCTTTTTCCCCGGTACTTAATCTTCATATAACACTCATTTATACACAGAAATTTTATTACTCTAATTATATATGAAAATGTCTACCGAAAGCCAATAAATCTTACAACTTCGAAGACCAAACAACTTCATACAAAAGCGTCGTGTGTTTATGCGCCCCATGGACACAATGGAAATGTGAATTAGTAATACAGTAATTTAACCATAAATACTAAAACATCATCATATTAAAAATGCTGATGTGACTAATTTTAATTTGTTTCTCTTTATCGTCACTTGATCAAAATACCCGTTAGAAAAACCAGGTAGATAAAGTTAGCCGCATCAGCATTTTGGTGTGAAAATATTTACAAACCATAATGTATTATTATAGAGGGGTGCCAACATTTTGGGATGTTTGTAGACTAAATTTGTGGACAAAGGCCAAAAAATTCAAAATATCAAGAAAGCGAGAAAAGGATAAAGAAAGGATTCATACTGCCTTTTGCAGGTGAGGAAGAATGAGGGCATCTTGCTCCTTAAGGACATCATAAGCCATCTCATTAATGGAGTTGTAAAGGCACAGGAAACATGTCTTCATGTAGTCGGGGAGTTGTTCCATAGCCTTAATATCCCATCTTGAAATAATGTAAAAAAATAAATAATAATAATAATAATAATAATAATAAATAATAATTATAATTATAATAATAAAACATTTCAATATTCAATGAAATGAAAATCATTAGGCTAAGCAAGGAAATTTTCAAGCGGGTACGCCAAAAACACCTACACGTCTCTAACTTTTACCCAAACGTGCAAGGAAGTTTTCGAGTGGGATCCAATTAGGGTGAGTCAAAAACACATAAATGTCTCCAACTTTGACCCAAAGACTTAAAGAGCCAATTTGGGGAGCTTTACAGAAGCTATTTAGTTTTTTTTTTTTTTTTTTTTCCATAGTTAGAGCGGGGCTTAGTTTCAAACTATAGTCAAGAAGGCTGTTTTTAAGCTGTCACAACAATATTTGGGTTTTTCAGTTTAGAAATTTATCAAATGCATACTTTTATTAGAAAGAGTTTTTCCAATAGTGCTCATTACTACGTAGTGTTTTGTATAACTAATAAATATAGTAAATATTTGTTACTAAAGAAACTGTATTAAAACCAACCTGTCAATGGCACCGGTGAAGAGCTGGAGTTCGTCCAACGTACCATACACATCATAAACATCATCGATAGTCGTGATTAAAGCATTAATTTTGGTCAACATTCTTCTGCAATTTCCGAATTCAGGCTCATATATAACTCCAACAGTCCAAAAAAAATTCTCCATTATCCTGTCTCGAGCAAAGCTTAAGTTTTGGCCCAGGCCTGTACTCCTCCACCACCTGCGTTATTTATAGGAGTTAATATGTACTTCAATCTTACTTGGTATGCACACATGCACTCGATAAGTGTCAATTGTAAAAGATTGTGTTCGCTATGCTAGAATGGAATAAAATGACTTTGCATAAGGTTTTACAATACTAAGGAAGTGTATGGTTTTACAATACTTTGGTAGCATTCATTACTGATTTATTACTTTTAAGTTGTAATGGAAATGCTAACAGGATGAGGTAGTCAAGTGAGAATTAACGACACCTACGTTTGTTGTTTGTTGAGAGTGATGGAAAGAGGATGATATAGCTATTTTAAATTAAGTTAAAATAGATGAGAAATACCATTTCACATGCGTCATGAGGGGACTGGAATAGCATGGATCCATGATCTAAAATGAATCAAATGGATAAAAGTTATTTAGTTCAAACTATGAACAGTACATGCTAAAACTTTTGTCAGGTGAATTCAGTTCCTTATTTTCAATTGGTACGCAGCATAGGGCCATGACAACCCCGTCCTTAAGGGGGAGGTCTCGTTTTCAAAGCTTGGCGTTGATCATATTTCGTGGTTGTATAATCGCTACTTCCCCTCGCCCACCAAGATGGACTCGTAACCCCACTTATCAATATCATTTGTTGAATACTATTCTAGAGTTAATGTGTGCAAGAAGTAATTACCCAAACACGTGCAATAGGTCACGTCGATGAGTTGCTTGCACCATGTTGAAATCCAATTTAGCCAACTCGAGAAAAATAGGGTTGGCATCTTGTGTTGCCTCATACATGTCTATGAACCACCTTGCCTCTAACCTTGGCATCCTCCAGTGCAGTGGGAGCTCCAATGCATGATTTGCTAGCATGGTGAGGTTTCCGCTATCAATGGTGTCATTTTTCCCTTGGAGTAGAAGTATTTCCTCGAGTTGTTTGGCTGTGAAATCTCTAGCCTCATCCAATAGACTCTCACCCTCTATTGAGAGGAAAGAAGCTTCATACAACCCCAACATTCCCTTGATGTCCTTGCAAATGCATGCCTTAAAATGTCCCGTCTCATCTTTGAAGTCATTAAAGACCTCTGCAATTAATTAAAATAAGAGTTCTTATTATTTAGTTTGTCAGTGTAACAATACATCACAATCATCGAATATATAGAATTTAACAACACAAGTTTCATTACAGATCTCATCCATATGATTCCCAGTAACGAATGGACTCAATGGTGGAGGAAATCAAAGCTCAATTGCTTAATCAGCCCTGCTTAATTAACACCGCAACCATCCTGGTCCCTAAAGTGAGCCCCAGGAGAGCTGTGTAGGCAACTTCAGGGTAAAATCTCACACTCACATGCTAGCCCCACTCATTACTCAAACGAGTCATTAATCAAACGATTCATGATCTCAACCTCTTGAACTAATCCTTATTGCCTACCTCTAATCGCTATTCGGGAAGTGACAATGGGGACAAATTCTCCTTTCTGCATTAGACTACTAGTATCCTAGGAACGAATATTATATTCCATACGTTTTATCATAGGAGAAGTCACAATAGAAAAACAAGTATCTCTCTTTGACTATAGGGAGAAAAACACAAATAAAATAAAATATAAAAAAGTACAAACAGAAAAACAAACATCACTCGTTCCATTTCCTAAGCAAACTCTCTCTAGGACTTGCAGCGTGAATTGTGTGGGGTTGATTCGATACTATCTATATATATATATATATGTGTGTGTATTATAAAGGAAGCCAATTCAAAAGGAGGGAAAAGAGGAGTCTCCTAATCTCACCTTGAGGTACATGATAGCCATGTTGTCTTAAAAGCCTAAACTCAAGAGCTAAGGCATGTAAATCCTCTGGATCTCTCCTATTGGAATGATAGCCTTTGCTCTGATGTATGCTACTTAATATTGCATTTATTTTGTGCTCAAAGTGGTAGGAGACTCCAAGCCTTTGTAACACATCAATCAGCTCAAGTTGATCCACATGTTTTACCCCATCCTCAAGCATCACTGCCACCTGTCCCTTTAGCTCATTGAGCCGTTCTGCGTTTGGTCCTTCCTACAATTTCATATAAACAAAACCTTATATAAATGAGATTTTCGATTTATGTAATGTCATTGTTCTTAAAGGAGTACAAAATATATTATCTTTTAAAATTATTTAATTGAATAACACCAGTTTAATTGCACCTATATGCAATCCAGAACAATGGCATCACATAGAGAACATTCATTTTTTATATATTGATGAACCCACCATGTGTGCAACTAAAAGATTATTCTAAATAAACTAATTTAAAGCAACTATAATATAATGGCTAAAGTTAAAAATTCGAATTTAATAGTTCCTCTCATGCGTATACATGGGACTAGTTTTGCATACTAGATTATAGTTATTTTTATTATTATTTTTGAAAACATTATAAAGTATCCAATTACTTTCACGCTCAAAAGTCACCACTAGCCCAATATGATCACCTGAAATTAAAGAGGTAATAAATTTATAAATTTGAATAATTTAACCATTTTAATTTTTTATGTGGAATATGAATCACCTGAATTTGCAAAAGTCATAAATTTATAAGCTTTTTGAACCATCTTAACCATTCATATATCCTTTTACCTTTAATTTCTTTCTCTACCCTTTTTTTATGGTTATCATTCAATTTCACAAATTCGTAGTCTTTCAAGTGCACCTGATTATGAACTTTCTCTCCCAATCTTTTTTAATAGTGAATGCCTATGATTGGCCAATTCCACAAATTAATAGTCTTTCACATTCACATTCACATGATCCTTCCCCTCAACCTTCTTTTAACCATAAATATCTAAGATTGTCAAATTTTACAAATCTATGACACTTCAAATTAAAATATCCACATCTCCACTAAACATATGAACCAAGTAAATTAAGATGAATAGATTAAGAAAAGCAAGAAATGAATATAAAATAATACTAATAATAAATAGACCATAAAAAGATAAAACTTAATAACATAATAATAAAATGAACCTAATGTTTGTTAAAGTTAGAAATGGGAAAATTTCAAAATGATCACTAAACTTTGGATTTAATTTCAAAATGATTACTTAACTTTAAAGTAATGCTTCGTTGATCCATTTTACCCTTGCATGAAAAAATATATACTCCAAGAAAACGATGATAACCTAGAAAAATCAATGAATATTATTTATAAATTAATTATACTACAATTTATTTAAATACATTGATCCCTTAAATTGTTTAAATACAAAATATTTTGATTATGTAACCACTTTTTTCAAAGTCAACTAAATAATATAATTTTATAAAATTAATCAACAAAATATTTAAGTGAAAAGATTTAAGATATCGAATAAAATCATTCTATATTAAATTAAAGTTCAATAATTATTTTAAAAGGAATCTTAAAGTTCAGTGACCACCATAAGAGCGTGAAAAGAAGAAAATCGATCCTACATTTGCCAAATCAATATACTCAACGATTATATTGACCATGTTAGCAACAGTGACCAAATTGAAAACAAAGCCTAAAGTATAGTGAACGAATTGCATTAAATTGAAGTGTAATGATTATTTTAAAGTCAACCCTAAAGTTTAGCCACTATCACGAAAATTTACCCATATAATATTGGGATTAGTGATTGGAAAATTTGTGTGGACGAGCGAGATGAATTGATGTTGCTGTCCCACATCGAAATTATTAAAGAATGTCGGTACTTAGTTATGAAGTCCCATATTCAGAAAAGCAAGAAATAAATATAAAATTTATGTTATTACTAGTCGCATCACAGGTGTTTAATAATTTTTTACTAAAATATAAAAGATTAAATATAAAATTATAAAGAAAAACAATTTTTTTTATTAAAATATAAAAGATTAAATATAAAATTATAAAAAAAAAATTATTAAAATATAAAATATTAAATATAAAATTGTAAAAAAAAAGAATGAGTATGTACTTAAAAAATTATGAAAGTGAAAGTAGTAGGAAGAAAAGTTAGGGAGTGAGTGGTTAACAAAATAACTTCTATAACTGTAAAAAATTTAAAATTTAAAATATTAATTTTAAATTAATTTTGATTGATGGAACCTAAGGTTCTTTTTCTTTATAATAGTATAGACTAGTTGTATTGCACGTGTTCAACGACTTTTTTATTAATATATTAAAAATTAAATATAAAATTATAAAAAAAATTAGAATGGGTATATACTTAAAAAACAATAAAAGTGAAAGTAGTAGGAAGAAAAGTTAGGGGGTGAGTGGTTAACAAAATAACTTTTATGACTGTAAAAAATTTAAATTTTAAATTATTAATTTTAAATTAATTTTGATTGATGGAACCAAAGGTTCTTTCCCTTAATAATAGTATAGATATATATAAAGACAAAGAACCTTTTGATTAAAATTAATTTTAAATTAAAAATTTAAATTTTTTAAAATTATGGAAGTTATTTTCTTAATCACTCACCTTCAACTTTCTTCCTACTCCTTCCACTTTTATCTTTTTATAAATACATACTCATTTTTTTCCTTTTTTTTTTTTATAATTTTATATTTTAACAAAAAAAATCATTGAACACATGCATTGCACATCTTTTTTTTATAATTTTATATTTAATCTTTTATATTTTAACAAAAAAATCATTGAGCATGTGATGTGACTTGTAAGAATAATACTCATACTAAGAAAATGAACCTCACATTTATTAGAGTTAGAAATGGATAAGGGTGAAAATCGGTTGGTTTTGCGGTTTTGTCAAACCGATCGATCGGTCATTTTTTATGTGGGAGAAAAATCGAAGACTTGCCGACCGCATCAGTCAATCAAAAATCATAAAACCAATGAAAACTAAAAAGACCGACGATCGGTCGATTTTTATGTGGTTTTGATCTCCGTTGGCACCAAATCGTCCAATCGATGTCCATGAAATCAAACTCTTTTTGTTTGTTTGATCAAATAGAATTCCTGAAGAACTCGGGTCAGCATGTTTAGGGTACATTGTGATCATAGAGTTTGCGAGACACAGGTCTGACCCAAACCCAGAAATTCAGACTGAAACCACAAAACCTGGTGCTCCAAATTTCTTGAACATTGAACATTCAAAAAGGTTATTGTAAATCTGAAAAGAAAAGAAGAAACTACTAGAAACACAAGTTTCGGTTCAAACCCAGAATTCTGAAAGGGGAGGACTGCGGCACGGCTGTGGGTGTTGTTGCAATGGGAGATTAGGGTTAGGTTAGGTAAAGGGGTGTTTGGTTTCTAATACATACATACATACATATATATATATATATATATGTGTGTGTGTGTGTGCGCGCGCGCGTGTCTCTTATATATGCAGTCAGTCGGTTGTTGCGGTTTCTTTCTAATGGCAACCAAAAGCTGACTAACTGATTGATCCGGTTCGACCTTCATAGGTTTCGGTCAATTTTTTAGTTTTTCGATTCGAACTTACACCCTTAGAAATGGGTTTAAGTGAAAAGTGGGGTGTGCATAATTTGTAAATTGATGAGGTCATCCCATGTCAAAATCATAATGACACTTATTGTTTCTATTCATTACTAGTAGAGTGTTGCCGGGTGCATATAAAATATGCGCAGTAAAACGCACAACACATGCACAAAAAAATACACAAAATATAGACGGGAGAACTGTAGGTGCCTCAAGTGAAATGCCCGGCCGCTTGAGATGGTGGCATTTGAAGTCCTCCCCAATTAGGTAGACTATCAACACTTTTGCAAGGTGGTAAGACAGACCTCGAATCATCTGTATTACGATTCAAGGCCTAGCATCTGCTGCCACTCGAACCAAGTCTGAGAGAGTCACTCCCCAAAATCACATATTGCTACTATTGTTAACGAGAATGATGACGTAATGTTACCTCAAAATCACTGCCCAGCGACTGGAGATAATCATAGTCCCAGGTGGGAGGTGGGTAGTTGGCGGATCTCCGGACTGTATTGTTTGCTTGGGAACATACAGTGGGAGCCTTGCATTGTTGGGAACTCCCACGACCCAAAGCTCTGAATTTGATGGGAAAGTACTGGCTTCTGAAGGTTGTGAGAGGTTGCGGTTGAGTTGGAGAACTGAGAAGATGAATTCTAGGAATAGCACCAAAAGCCATGAGTTGATGTTTGCTTCCTTTCCCCGCAAACAAAAAAGAGGTTCTCTTCTTATTTATTGGGCTCCGTTTCTGTCCGTGGCGTTTTTTGCTTTTATAGTATTAGAAAAGTGTACACATAAATTAAACAATTATCTTTAAATTTCAATAAAAAGAATGAAAGAAAAAGAAAAAGGGGGAAGATAAAAGAATGAAAAATAAAGAAGGAAATCTTTTAAGGTAAAATTGTGTAAATTTAGGAGCTGAGGCCCACAAAACGAGGTGTTTTAGGTGAAATACTACATCATTTGATGTTTTTTAATAAAAAAAAAATTGTAGATTTTTAACGAAACTATATTATTTTAAGGGTCTCAGTTCCAAATTTAAAAACTCAGGTCTAGGTCTAGTTAATTCACAAAGCCCCAATATTTTAAAGGTGCTTTATTTTCCTATTTCTCTCATTATGCTTATTTGAGTTTTGAAAACTGATTAATTAAATATCTTAAGTATGATTTTAAATTTTATATATCTAACTTTTGGCCTTAAAATTTATAATTTAGCTTTAGTTAATTCCTTGTATGCCCTAATTACAGTTTTATTTTAAATTAAGCTACTATAGGGGCTACTTTATGAAAATTTATATTCATCACCTTGGGAAATTCTAGGGAAGCAACATTAAATTAAGAAAGGATTTTATAAATGTACGGAAATTATATGAATGGCCTTTTATTATTTTTCCAGTATGGATAACTAATTAAGCGTTTAAAAAATTACTTTATACACTCGCAAATTTAACGTGATTGGAATAAAATAAACTAATTCATTGTGAAGTCATGCACGACTGAGAGAAATGTTATGATTAGACCGCAATACGAACGAGACAAGTAAGGATTTGCTTTTTTACTCTTAGTGCGAGAACCCTTTTATTGAAAGCTTAATCTTCCAAGAATACCCTTTGACTGTACCATGGTTGTGAATCATTGCCTCTAAAATAAGGGACTATACACATTTATTGATTTCGCCAAAGGTCCTTGCTCTAACGCATTTTTTATGTAGCTTTTCTTGAACGCACGTTGTGTTATATTATTCGTAAAATTTTTACGACGAAAGTTATATTTTCCTGTATGCTTTAGTTGACGCTTCTGCTGTATGTGAGCAATGTCATGTGAATATATGATTTTTCATGTTATGTGAAGAATTGGACCGATGGCATCCTCCTTGCTCATAGGGGAAATAATAGTAGTCGAGATAAATGCATCAATGAAAGATATATGATCATAGTTGGGAATGAATCTGATAGACACCTAGAGAGGGGGTGAATAGGTGTATCTATATAAATGACGCCTAGAAACAAAACTTTAATCTTATAAAGAAAGTAAATAATAAGGTTCAAAAAAGTTAACGAGATAATTTGACTCTTGTGCAAACTATTAACAGAACAAAAAATAAAAAAGATGATAAGTTATAGAGTTCACCCAATCCCTGGCTACTTCTCTCTTCCAATAGTAACTACTCTCTACTATTGCGTGATCCAACTATAGGTCACTTTAGGGCACTGATAGGCACAATACAAAAACTTAGCTCGCAAGCTACCCCTCTTATCTCAAAGGCTAAGAGGTCATAAAAGCCTTTATAACTGCTGCATCTTGCAAGTTGACCCCGTCTTATCTCCATAACCAAAAGATCGTGAAAGCCTATAAATACAAAATCAAGAAAGAAAATACACAGGAAATTAATGTCCTTGCGTGTCAATTAGATATCAACCTATGGAGTGCAAATTTGATCACAAAGATTTAAACAAATGATTGTTCGTTAAATCTTAGGCTCAGCAAAGGAACAATCTTACCAGCACAGTAGTGCGACAGTTTGTGTATAAAGAAACAGCCAAATCTCTTTGAGAAAAATGCAAAAGTTGAGCTTCGATCAAGAGAGAACTTTTTCTGAGAAGGATTTTTCAATTCGTGCAAGAGCTAGGGAAGAACTATGTTTTTTCTTATCTCAACGATTTAGCAAGATATGTATATTTTCTCTCCCAATGAATACTTACCAAGAAAAGCTATTGAGAGAATATTTTCTCCAAGAAATCCTCCAACAACTATTTGCTGGGAAAAATATTGAGAGATCATTCCCTAAATGAAATACTTGATTTCTTGATCAAAGAAAAATCAACGACCCATTTGAAGTTTTAAGAAAGATTTGAGTCTTAAAAATAAATCAGAAACTTTCTCCAAATATGATATATAAATGAGACACGTGACTTACAAACTTTCCTAACAAAGAAAAGAAAATATCTTCTTTCCTTGAAAATGTCCAACAACTCCTCAATTTATTCTCCATGGGAATCTTATAGTTGTCCAAAATTCTCACCAATGGCTCTTTCCAAAAATCAGTCTATTAGTTGTGGTACAGCCGTAGCAATATTCTGTAGATATATCCTGCAAAATAATTCTCAAAGCAAATCTTTTGCAAAAATCAGTTACTAGTATGCAGCAAGGTTTGCTAGCATGCAAACGAAATAAAGTACAGAAAGTATGTCACAAAGTTTGAAAGCATCAAAATAAATTACGAAATAAATTATTAATTCATCGCCCAACAGAATCGAAAGAACAAGTTTAGAGCTCAGTATCATGTGATGTAACCATTACGTTGTCCTTGTATCTATTTTTGCCTTGCACTTACCTTACTCGGCTATTTGATCTCATTATACTTTTTTATTGTTGACCACCCAAGTGAATAGATGATGGAAAAGAGAATATGGACATTGCAGTCGTGAATACACTAAGAATAAAAAATCAAAATAGAATAAGAATAAGAAAAAATATTTATCCAAAAGAACACATGCCAAGAATAAAATATTACAAGGTTATATTCATGTTGAGATATTATGATTATTTTCCCAGAATTAGAATAACGAGAAACGTCTATATACACCAGAAAGGCAAGAATGAGGTAATGGATATGGTTACGTGTATATATTTAATAAATTACGTTTGGTTTTACTTATTTTCGGTCGGTTTATCCCCCAACATGGTTTTAAATAGTGATCGCAGCAGCTGTTGCAAGTGTAACGAGACCCAGAGGTAATGGGAATTTTGTAATGGGACGTAGGTATAACGGACATGAATTATGAGGCACAGCACACGACAATTATTTTTTTGACATTTTAAGTTTATAAAAATGTTAGAAATGATTTTTAAACTAATTTGACCCACCTTATTTATCAAGCAAACACTAGTACATATGACACTTAGATTTTGGATAAATTTGAGTGCACTGTCAAACATAAAACCTACATATATCTTGATTTGTACCACCACAACAATAAAGATTTTAATACATATTATCATAAATGAAAATCACATAAATTTTAACAAGTTTTTGCAATCACAATAAATGTTATGTAGTGGTAATTCATCCCCACTATACATCATCATATTTTGTTAATAAAAAATAAAAAATAAAATACAAAAACCACATGTAGAAATCTCTCTCCTCCACTTTACATCAACTTTTTTGTTAATAAAAAATAAAAGACAAAACCACGCGTAGAAATGTCTCTTCTCCACTTCACAATGTTAAAACTTATGCAATTTTAGGAATACAAAACTTGCTAACAATCCCAAGAAAATGAGCTAGTTCTTGAATCTCGACAGGGGTTGGAATCAATGGGAAGGAAGCTGAAAGTAATGGCAACTAAATTATTAAGGTTTGCCATTTTCTTTTTCTTTTTTTCTCATTATTCTGGTCGTAGCAGCCGTAGAGGACATATCGGCCTTCGTGGCCGCTACAACCGTGAATCAGATGCAATCCGCTAAAGCAACCCCTAGAGGTATCTGGTTGGCCGAGATTGTTACGTAGCAGCCGCTACGGAGCACAGCGGCTGCTTTTAAAAGCCATGTGCCCCAACGGCCAGAGTCTTGGTGTGTTTGGAAGCCAGGCAATCATGATCGACCTCAAGGGTTAAACCCCAGTAAATTAAAGTGGGGGTCTCCCATATTTATTTATTGTGGTAGAGACGAAGGGTGTCCCAAGCGATCTAGAACTTTGGTAAATTATACATTGTGTTAAGCCAATTTTTTGAAATTAGACCCAATTAGCTTTAGTTGGAGGTCGCTTTTTGCCCCTAAGGTTTACTTAATCCAAGTTTTAAGTGTCAAGTTTAGAATACCTAAATTATAGCCTCCAAATAATATATATCTAAAATTTCTAAATTAATGAACTATAACTCATCAAATTAGTTTAATCCGATTTATATTTACATAACATATTGAAAGTAAAGAGCGGAAGATATGGAGTATAGTGGGAGGAGGGTGTCTGATAAGAGTGAACCTAACAACCCCAAGTAAAAGTTTAAGATATTGGGTCTTAGTGATATCCCAACATATCAGCCGGTCTATTCTGAAAGATGTGCGTGATGGGTGAGCCATCAAAGGTGGAGCCATGGAAGGGACAGGTACAGGTCCCTTATGGATGATGATGATGAATGTACCTTTTACTTTGGGGGAACATGGTGAGGATGCAGAGGCCAACGCATTCGGCAAAATTTGAGACGCCTGGGATGCTCTCAGACTGCATCCCTAAATGGGAAATTAGGTAGTGGCCCTTCTTTATTTTTCTTTCCAAAAGGGTACTGCAATATATACATATTTCAGATACACTTCACACTAAAAAAAATAAAGTGGTTAAATTTGTTTTATCATATATTATTATTTTATCAAAACATCCCTAAAAAGGACCCATAAATTGTGCAGCATTACCTTTTCAACTTAAAGTATAAAGAATATATAAATAGAATTTTTCCTTCCAAAAGAATGTTAATGATCATTTTATTATAAAATAAAAATAATAAAATATAATGACCATCAACCACTTCTTTTTTTGTCATTTGGTGAGGAAAACGAAAATGATTATATATAATAAAGGAGGCGAGGTAAAGAGAGGATTTTGTTTTAGGCCTGTCAAGAGACATGAATTGGGAATTCTCTTTACATTTCCTAGGAGAGAAGAAAATGCTATGAAAGGCCAAGTATTTTTAGAAGAACTACCCATTGCAGGGTCCATATAAGATCGGGAGAAGAGATTTTCTAATGCTGGATTAAAAATTTAACGCATATTCTACTTTCCATTGAATTTTGAGTCTAATGCTTGAGCCTCAAAATTTTTGAGCTAGTAAGATATATATATATATATATATATATATATATATATAATGGTTAATCTAATAGTTAAAATTCATTTCCAATGCTCAACCATGCTCTTGCTAGCACCATCCATATACATATTTGGCGTTGTGTTTTTCTAGTAAGCTGGAGAAATATTGTAATAAACCGCAGTATCCTAATAAAATTTATTACTCTCTTCAAGGTTGGGCGTAACGATCATAAAAATGCCTAGACGGAGCATAAAATCTAACCTATACAAAGGAACATATGATGGGCTGCGAACCTGTAACTTAGGGTTTCTGTAGATGTAGCACAGTTTCACCAAGCCACAAGGGGGGATGGAGTTCTGCAGACGTAGGACAGTTTCATCAAGCCACAGAAATTGTCTTCTCTCTCACATGCATGCATTGATGTATGTGTGTTGTGCGTGGGTTGGTTGTGTTGAGCATATCATATTTTAACTTTTATGTTCTAACATATGCTATAGATAATAAAGTATATATAGAAACTCAATATATATATATATACTGATTGCAAATAATAATTTAAGTATTCCAAACTCGATATATAGAATTTAACTAACCCAAATCTAAAAAACCCTAAACAGGGCATAAAATATTGCCATACAAAGGAACATATTACGTATGCCGGGCTCCTAAGTTGTAAATTAGAGGTTTCTGCAGATGTAGGAAAGTTTCACCAAGCCTCAAAATGTGTCCTCTATCACATGCATGCATTGATGTGGGTGTAGTGTTTTGCGGTGGTTGAGCGATAAAGTGGCTGGTGGGGGGGGGGGGGGGGTCAATCGACTGTCCCTACTAAATTTAGCACTTAATTGATTATACGTGTGGATGGTATAGAGGAGGTGGTCAATTGAGTGCCCATGCTAAATTAATTAATTTATTATAAAGTTTAGGATTTTTTTTTTTGGGGGGGGGGTGATGGGCGCATTATAAAGTTTAATAGCAGGGTGCGTGAAATCTATTTAAGAAACCTGCAGCTACTGAGCTATCAGTAAACTTGTTTCACACCAAGTGATCAAAGTATTTGATTATTCTATAAATTTAGGTGATACTACTAATTAAAACTGTGATATTTTAGATGTTATTACTACCTAAAACTGTGATATTCTAATATCTTTATAAAAAATTAACGGAATGAATGAAAAGAACCTAAAAATAATAATAATAATAATGGTAGCAATGGGTAATAGCTTATTTTAGTGCTGCAATATTTAAAAATTTTAAAATGTTGTGCCCCTAAAAACTAACTAAAGTTTCAATGCTTCAACGTTAATTATTCAAAATTTTACAGGTACACGTTTTATGTATTCTTGATGGGTACAATCAAAATCTTTAAAAAGGTTTCAAATCAAATAGTTTTAGGGGCCAATCAGTGTTGGATTTTAGAAAATATTGTTTCTTTCATGTGGGTATAGTTTAATATTCAAATCATGCGTGAAGATCTTACCAACTATATATCTTAAGAAAAGGTGCATGACCTCCTCAATTGATCCTCCCAATAAAATAACATCAGGGTTATAAAATCAATTTGTTTCGGCTAGATCTTTAAAATTATTGTTGCAATGATTGGAGGTGGTAAGTACACGTCGCTGGCATTAGGATGTGGTACTTATTTTCAATTCACGTGAACAACGAGATTTTACATATTCTTTTTATTTCTTTCTATTTTTCTTTGGGCCTGAGCAACTCCTCCTTGTGCTTTGGGTCGTAAGAATAATTATCTGACCCGACTCAAACATCAATTAGAGAGATATTTGGTTGTTAGTTGAACCATTGGATTATGGGTTGAACTGCGCCAACAAAAATTATGATATTACCGCTTGCAAGCGTTATTTGAATTGGTAGTGAAATAATTTTGTATTTTAAAACAATTTCTCATTCACCCTTTCCACAGCTTTAACCCCCTTTAAACAACATCATATTATATTGAACTTGACTAACAAGCTATTTTTATGTTTAGATGAAGGGTGCACAAGTAAATCATTAGCTGTTGAGCTAAAAAAGAGGAAATCCACATCACCCGAATTCAAAAGGTCTTGAATTTATAAAATCAGACAATTCTAACCATTCATTACAACAATGGTAGAAAACAAAAATTAGGGGTGAAGAAAAAGAATGGCATGATCGTCTACATTCACGAATTCATAAATCTAGGACTAATCCGTATCCAAAGAAAAGGGTGACAACAAACGAGTTACTCAGTACAAGGCAAAAGAAGACTTGGGATATGAGACTAATCATAGCATAAATTCCCAATCATTTGATTCCAAAGCTTCGAGGTCCCATAGTTCCATCACTAGGCAAAGGAGATGGTGGGCCTTACCACTTTCTGAATGTAAATTAGATTTCTTCCCAAGTGAAGGGTTAAGCTTTTTACCTCTTTCATGCTCAAAAATTGGCTTGGTTCGTCTGAAGAGTCGATTTCTATACAGCTTTCCCCTTTTCCCTTACCTCTACAAAGCCAAAAAAGGAGGAAGGTGGGGAAGAAAAATATTGTACACCAAAATCCACCCACAATTTACAATTGCTTGAGAAATCGAAGAACACGAGAACTTTGTTCGATCAAATATATTCAGGAAATGCTCCCACGAAGAAGATTTATTTACTGGAATGGTAATGAAAGGAAAACAACAAAAAACTGCACCTTTGATGCAAGCGAGGGAGAATAGATGAGAAACCTTGGAATGGAAAACTGCATATTGACTGCCCAATCCCATTCAGAGGCATAGATAGACCTGAGTTTGTCTCACAAATTATTTAAGATAGCTAAAACCATGCCACGAGTAATAGCCATGGTACAAGCACCACAGTCCGAAGTAAGGATACCACCTAGGATCCCACCTCCCCCCGCCCCCCCTCCCCCTTCCTCTATGAACAAGAAGTCAGCTTTACACGTTAGGGCACTCTGTCCTAAAGAGACTTCTCAAGGAGGCCGCAAAGGCTCATTTGCTACGCATAGGAGGCAACTCTCTCTCATGAATCTCTTTTATACTTTTCCTCTTTTTTGGTTTTTTCTATTTTCATTTACTTAACAGCGTAATAGTCATCGCTGGGATCAAGGAGAAGCCCATTCAAAGTACGGGCAGAGGGCACCTCTAGTGGTGGTCCAATTGCCACACCCGAAGAAGCAATCCCCGTGTTTCGGCCCGGGTTTCTGGACCATCCTCTTGCTACTCTTCACCCCACAGTAACAATACGAGCGCCGCTCCTTTGTTGCATTGGGTTGGATTGGATGGAACTCAATGATGGGTGGTGACAGGTGTTTCGATCCGTGTGAGGGTTGTAGGATAGGGCCAGCCTGGCGGTCCAGGAAATGCTGAGTCGCGAATGGGCGCTCAGCTGTGGACTGCCAGATCAGTGAATTAGTGATGGAGAGCCGGAATCCACGGTGCATGAGATGCGTAAGTAAACGAGCAGTGTTCTTAGCATCGTCTAACCCACAGTGAGCGCGGCCCTCCCACACCAAGCCAGCCAGTTGTACCGCTTCTTTCAGGTTGCACCTCATCCCGCCAAAGACCTCGTGAAAGGGAACTTTCAAATTGATCCACCTGCAATGGAAAGGAAAATAAAGGAAAACAAATCATTAGTTCTAAAAGAAAAGCGTATATTCATATGGTTTAATTCATACCATTCACTTAAAAAAAGATTAGAGTAAAATCATTGCTCTTCACTAATTGGCAGCTAAAATTATATCAACCACGAGTTTCCCACCATCAAAATACAAGCAGTACAACAAGATTGTTTCGATTATCACGTCTCCAAACAGATGATCATTTAAAAAAGTTAATGAAAACAATTATATTAATTGAATTACACCATTGTGTTTTACAAAGCATTCAGACTCTAAACAATGTATTCTGGGTTCTTTATGTGGTGGACTGACAGTTGGAGGGGATC
The DNA here is from genome assembly GCA_034195605.1 of Santalum album. Classification (NCBI taxonomy): domain Eukaryota; kingdom Viridiplantae; phylum Streptophyta; class Magnoliopsida; order Santalales; family Santalaceae; genus Santalum; species Santalum album. Next base: position 6,612,297 of record CM067262.1, read on the forward strand.
CACAACAAAGCAGAAGTTGTTTTATTGTTGGGCAAAATACATTTGAAGCTGCCTTTTGGAGTTGCATTTTTGATTTGGGAGGATATTAGGTGTGGGGATGTTTCTTTCATGTCTACCTTTCCATGGCTCTCTGTACTTCGTGCTCCTGTATCTTCTTTTTAATCTTCACACGAGGGGTACGTTAGTTGGAATTTTCATTTCCTCCATAACCTTAACGCCTTGTTTATGTGCTTTCTAGCCTTGATTCTTCCCACCCCTCTGGGGTGAAGAAGAGATCTTGGACAGGCCTTTCCACGTTAATATCAGCAAAATGCCTGATCCTAACTACTTTCCATTGTCTAGCAGTATTTAGAAGTCTAAAGTGCCATCTAAAGGTAATAGCGTTTGTTAGATGCGTCAGCACTAACAATCTGCCGCAGGTTTGAAGACCAATCAAGTGCTTGTTCCCAGATGCATCATGTTCCTCTAGTGGTGAGACAAACCCCCACTTGTGCCTTCATTTTTCCTCTGTTTGGAGCTCGTGGTATTGTTTGTTTGCCCTTAGTGGTGAGTGCTGGGTCTGCCCAGATTCAGTCTCAACATTACTTGACATATCTTTTAATGGTTTTGGCAGGCATAAGAAGGCGAAGATCCTTCGGAAGGCAGCGGAGTTTGCCATTCATGGGTGGCCTAGCTTGAGAAAAACGGCAGCATCTTCTCCAACTCCAAGTCTTGACCATTTGTGGGATAAGTGCATTACTAGGAAGCCCTTGGGCCCACTCTACAGGAGGTTTTAGCAGTTATGTCTTTCAAATTTAATTAGGGATTGGAAGGCTCCTATGACTCGGAATAGTTTTTTCGTTGCATCTTCTCCGCTGTATTTTCTTTGTTGCTTCTCTATGAAGGGTCTCTTTTCCTTCCTTCTGTACACTTTCCTTATTCTATTTGGTCATCCAAATAAATAAATAAATTAAAAAATAAAAAAAGACAGAGAAGCCACTGGTCAAGATATTAACAAATTTTGGACAAGAAGAGACAGAGAGGATATAGGAGGGTAATGATCAGCCGCGTGAGAAAGAGGAAGAGAGAGAATATATGAAGTTAGGGTTAGGCTTTTACACTATTTACCATCCTAGTCAATAGGAATAGTCGAATAGAGGATAAGGATCAGTCACATGTGAGAGAGGACGACAGAGAAAATGTGAAGTTATGGTTAAGCTTGTACAGTAAGCCCCTTTCACTATATACCATTGTAGTAAGGACAGTCAAATGGAAGGTTCCATCCTTCTATTGTCATTTCTAATCAACCTGATAGCCAATTGGAAGTTTCCTGCACACTGTTTGTTGATTGCCCAGTCGACTAACACTCCCACACAAGTGAGGTATAATCAAAAAATACAAACAGAACTGCTACTGTAACACACTAGGTGAGGCATAGATTCCAATCATATGCTAGGACATTAGTAGCTCAAACAGGGACCTGTAAAAACCTTTATCAAATAGCTACTAGACAGCCTCTGTTTAACCTGGCCAGGATCTCTAATTTTTATGGTCATCTTGCATCCTGTTTTAACCCTAGTGCTTTGTTATGTATCTCACCACCCCTAGCTCTACTGAGAATGGTGGTTGATGCAGTTAGAAGTTGGCTCCTACAGCCTGGGCGCAGCCCCAGCGCAAGCCCAGTAGTTGGACAGCCAATTCAGAGTTTACCATACCCTTGTGTGTCATGTCAATTGAGTCATATGGATATTTATGTACCCTATCACTATTTATGAGTCCTCTAGAGGTCAATGCAGTTATAAATGTTAGTTCGTAAGTTTTAAATAAATCTCTTGAGTCTTTAAATTTTCGGTCTTGGAATTCCAAAGGTCTTGTCTTGTCTTGGAATTCAAAATGAGTTATAGCAACTTGGAGGCCTTTCGCCTCCTTTTTGTGCTACATAAATCAGTGGGCTGCTCTCTTTTTGGTCAACCCATAAAATTCTATTATACTCTCTTAACTGAGATATAAATTGGGAGAAGCAAGGGCTGGGAGATTCAGCAAGTGACCAAGATGGGATGCCTTGGGTTGGGTCTAGGTGAGACTCCTACGGCTGGACAGCTAGTGGGATTCTAGCTTGTCACCTATCCCCTTTAGTTTCAGCTTCTTCATTCTGATTTGCAGTGCCACCATCACCTACCTTCTTCTATAATACCCACCGAGATCTGCCCTATATCTCAGATCTGTCCTACACTTTTAACCAGATTTTGATCCTGAAAGTGCTAGACAGTTCGTCTTGCATTAGCGACCCTCCATCCCTCTCTCTTCTCGTCGTGATATCCAAAAGGACTATCAAGTCTGTAGATGTGGTGGAAGCAATCAAAGTAAATACTCATGGAGTGATTCTGTTCGAGCCTTCCAAGAACCCCCAGTCCAGCAATGATTGGCACTGCCAAGAAGTGGGGTCGGCCACAGCTCTGGAATTCAAAATGTTAACACAGCAGTGGTTGCCTAACGCTGGGAAACAACTCTAGGGTTCAACCCTGGGTGCACAATATGATTTCTTTATTTTTCTTTATGTATACAGCCGAATTGAGAGGGAGGAGAATAAGCCAGTTGCGTGACAGAAGAATAGCAGGAATGTGTTGAAATTATGAGTTAGGGTTAGGCTTGTTTGCCTGAGCCCCTTTTACCACTTAATGATCAAGACTGGACAAAACTTCCTTTACTACAAAATGCCGCCAATTCCAATGAATCAACAGTCAACTGGAGTTTGTTGACATGAAGTTTCCTACCTTCACTTGGGCAACTACCAACTCAACTCTGACCTTTTCTCAAGTGAAACATATACTAAACACCCGCACATGCAGCTTCTAACAGATTTAAGAAATTAAGAATACTAAAAACTGAAAGCACTCATAATTTTTTATTAAGTTCAGTGATCAAACAATAATTTTACACCGCTGATAACTGGCAGAATTTCCAGTTAGAAAGCAACTGAACTGGCAAGTCCAAAGTATAACGCTGAATGTAGTCCACTGGTCAGGTGCTTCGATAGAAACAAACAGAATGCTCAAGGAAAAAGCTAATAGTAGGAAACCACTCAATCAGCTTCTCGGCCACTCAAACAATCACTTTGCAATCAATGCGGGATTGGGGGTGTCGCAAAAAAGGTCCTTGGCAAGAAAAGCAGTATTTATAGTATATTATTAGTATCTTTTTGGAGAACCAAGGAACATTTTATTTACCGGTTGAAATATGGTGGCTTCCGGATCCTCTTGAACCGGCACTCAGATTCCAGCATTACACGACAATCCCAGTTCGACCATGTCACCACAGCAAAGCTAGTGTGCTTAATCCCCTTCTCTTCCAACCATTTATCATGCATGAGAAGAGCTTCACTCAAAAGAACACCTTTGTCCACCTATGTCAACAAGTTCAGGAAGGAAACTGTCCAAGTTTATTAATCATAGATCAAGAACAATTTGTCTAGCAACATGATCATAACTAAGTTTTCATTGAGAATATGCGACTCTGAACAAGTCAACCTTCCAACTTCAGAAACATGGCACGAAGGAAATAAACATGCTCCTCTGAATACTTGTAGCTTGCTAAGAAGATGATCTTAATGGTACGAATAAAAACTAAGTCATGAAAATAATGCAGCAAATGACAAAGAAATCATACAAGTCAATGATGCACTACATGTGAAAAATAGACTAGGATATCCTACATCCAACTTCATGAACTAACACAGTAAACACCATTACTATGCTAAAACCAAAATTAAAAATAACATAGTTGCTTTTCCTGAGGGAAACAAAATTTGCCAATATGCTGTGGGGATACTGATAAATATCATAACAACATCACTGAACCTCGTGGAATCAGCAAAGCTCAGAAACAGAGGAAGACAGGAGATGAGGATGGGAGAATACCAAAGAAAGAGAGGAAAGAGGGGAGAAGAAGAATGACTAAGGAAGAATAGGAGATAGACAAAGTGAGAGAAAGGATAATGATAGAATCCAGGAGAGAAATAAATATTCAATATAATGCAGAACAGACTGGAGACTGCTGTTATGGGCATTGGGAACAGTAACCCCAAACAATAAATAGGTTAAGGTTTTGAAAATTAAGATTAAGAGGTTGTAGGAGGAAGGGTTTAGGATGTATGGCCAGGGTTAGCATGCTTTAAACAAATGCTGAAAGGTGACAATTGACTGTAGAATTCAGGAAACAGAAGAAAAAGAAACGAAACAACAAGAATCCCAAGCCTCACACTTTGGGGACCCTTAGGCCTAGGCTTATTGTTGACTCACACAAGCTCTGAGAATGTAGAAACACTGCTGAAACATTTCAGGTGATTGAAAGCTTGCAATTTCTTTATATATATATATATATATATACACACACATATATGCCTAGGGTGGTTGTTGCTTCACCCAAGCCCTGAAAATATAGAAACATTGCCGAACTATCTTTCAGGTGATCAAAAGCTTGCGATTTCTACGTATGTAGGGAAAAAGCTATGTGCAGTGCCACTGTACCTAATTGTGTACAGATGAACCCAAAACTACATTGATCTGACAAATCATTTAAAACGGCAATCTATTTTTATTAAGATGACATAGTTTTGGGGTGCATTTGTACACAATTAGATACAGTGGCACTATATATAGCGTGAGCCCATATATATAGCCAATTAATAGTTCTTTTTTGAAAAGCGCGCATTTCATTTATGAAGCAATGATGGTAATAAGAAATAAAAAATGAAAAAAAAACCAAGGCATACCCTTGGAGAAACAAACCCAAGATACACAGCTCAAATCTCAAGAGTTGAAAAGACAAACAAAACATAGACTTTGAGCAATTACGCCACCAAAATGTTTATAAATCCTACAGAAAGTATAGAATTTAATCTAATTAATCAAAACAGCAGGGCAATGATTCTGATTTCTAAATCTTCTGTTGTTCCTTACCTCCAAATACTACAAATTGTGGTAACTAAAGCAGCCCTCTTGATTTTCCTTGAGGATTGCTTCCTTTCTCACCAATTAATAGTTTTCAATCCACTAGGAAGTTGACTCTAAAGAAGACCTGGTTCTTAAAAAGACTTAGACTTCAACAATAGAAGCCTTTTAAAGGCTAAGGCCCCATTTGTTTGCACCAAATGGGCTTTGAATGAGCCCATTCTCTGATTCGGTCAGAGGTAAGCCCATTCAGAGCGTTTGGTGCGCCCTCTGAATGGGCTCTAAATGCCTCTAACCGAATTAGAGGAAAAAACATGTCTAATTCACTCAGAGGCTATGTTCAGCACCATCATGACATTTTGCCCCTCAAAAAGGGCAAAAATTATATCCATATATATAGCTTTCCAAACCAATTGATGTTCCTTTGCAATTTGTGAATTTTTTTCAAGAATAATTTATTAATAAAAAGAGTATTACAAAAAAGAAACAGTGTTCATTTTTTTATTTTACTTATTTTCTAATTTGAACAAATAAATTGTTTTTTTTATTTTATAAAAGGGGTACAAATGAAAAATACAGCTCATTCAAATATCCAAGTAAATGATAATCAAACAAACCGAAATATTTAGATTCAGACCCTCTAGTTATAATCTATATCATTCAGTGATATGTTCAGCATTCAGAACTTAATGCTTAATTTTATCAAATGGGGCTAAAGACTACCTAGAAAATGTAAGCTACATCTAGAATCCTAAATAAACTCAAACACTATTTTTTTTTTTTTTTACAAGATATCCTAAAAAAAAGATAATAACCCAATAAAAGTAATTGCAGAAATAATCTGAATTTAAAACTACAATCATTATCCACAAACCTTAAATGTTAAATAAACCCACGATTCTTGTAACTAGTGTCTTTGTTTGATGGTTCATTCCTTATCTATAAGTACAGTGCCTTGAATTTTAGTTCAGAGCACGGATGACTTTGGCCCAGAACAAAGCCTGCTGACCAATTTGGTCAGTGCAGCTTGGAACAGCTTTGCAGCAGTTGAGGCCTACGTAAGCCCCCATCTGAGGCCAAAAACATGGGTGAGAGCACTGCACAGGTTCTTATTCAAGTATTTCAAGCAAGGCTGTCAAGTAGGCAATGAGGAACCTCAAAATCCTTAAATCCTAGGCATCCCAAGGAAACAAGGTGACCTTGCCAAGGCATTGCACCCTAGGAATGCCTAGGGTCACCTTACCGCCTTGACAACTATGATTTCAAGGTAATGAAGTTCTTTTGTGGTGAGAGAATAGTCCATGAATGTTTGCAAAGCTTGGGTTAGTGAGGCATTATACGTGCTTATCTCACGCCTCAGCTGTTTTGCTCCAGAACAAGGATCATTGACCAGTCGCAGTGCCGTTTGTCGCAATTTTGGGCACTTTTGGAGCAATTTTGGCCTATTTAACCCCCCATGAGAGGCCTAATTCCTAAGATGTGGGTGAGGCATTTAATGCAACATGCAGGTTCTAACTCATTTAATTCAAGAGAGTTTAGTTCTCTTAAGGTAAGAGAATAGTCCATGAGCGTACTTGGGGTTCGGGATGTGAGGAATTATAATCCATTTTGTTCTAATATCTTTCCATTTTAGTGAAGTTCAATCCATGGCTACCCATAGATGTCAGGAGTTGCCAAACCATGTTAGATTGTTACTTACTTTGTGTTTAAATCCTTGTCTATCTTCAGAACTTGAATGTATATGGGCCAGGTAATGGCACCCATCCCTTGCAGAGACTAAGGGATGATCTTTGAACAGGAAAAAGACTGGATCTGCAGGGTCCCAAATGAAAAAGTTTACTCAAAAAGAAAAAAAAAATAAAAAATAAAAGACCTTGTTCTTTGCAAGAGCTATCTCAAGGATGCATCTACTTAGCTAGTTGGTGGGGCAATAGCTTCAATGTTCTAAAACCATCACTTGGAAAAAATTTGACCAAGGATTTTGAAAATGTGAAAAACCAAGAACAGAGCTGGACAGCAAACGTTGAAGGTAGCAATGCAGCCCACGGCCTTCAAGACAAAATAGGATCTTCTTGTGCACAAATCATCAGAATGGATCTCTCACCCTTTACTCTTATCATAGACAAGACATAAACACAGCGTTTAATACAAACAGAAAGTAAAGTTATAAGGTGTCATCCTTCCAAATTCAAACTAAATGTTGAAAGAAACAACTAGAGCTAATCTATGCATACCTGAACTTGCTTGATACCAGTTAGATCCTTGCAAAAATCACTTAGATGTTGGTTGCAAGTTGGTCGCACATATATTTGGAAGGAATCTTCTAGCAGTCCAGTCACACTGTTCACTATTACAGATGGGAACTCAATGATCTCCTGAGGGTGAGGGTTCTTCTCCTTGTCACAGGTTGCCTCAAAATCTATAACCACAAAATACTGAAAGTCTTGGAATTGAAAATCCTTAGGGAAACTCTGGGGTGGCATCTTGAAAGGGACATACTGAAAGTGAGTATGCATGTCGAGGTAGTAGTTGTTATTCACGGGAGAGAGATAGCTTTCCGGAACATGCAGATTGTTTTGTTGTGCTTTCTGGACATAAGGTTGGTGGAAAGCTGACCAAATATAGAAATCCTGTCGGTGTATTGGCCTATAATACCCTTCATTAGGAGAGGTAAAGGACTTCCTGCTCAATGAGCTCTCAGGTTCCACAACATTTTCTCTTGAAAGGGCATTGTTGTTGTCTTTAAACTTCGAAAGTTCTTCTGAAAGACCCCCATTATAATGCAGATTATGAGGGATGACCTTACTCTGGAGGCATCGCATGGATGCCTCACCATTATTTAACATACTCCCTGCAATGAAATGGTATAATTTAATCATATAAAACCCTGAATAAGTTTATCCAGAAGGAAAATATAACAAATGAAAGGTTTTAAGAATTTGCTCCAAGCAATCAGACTCTAGGTGTGCAAAACGAAAATATTTGTCATGGAAACTCAAATCAAATTTTTCAGTGTGATACATGGCACTGTTTATGAGGTGGAAAATAGCATGCTTAGTTAATTGAAAAAAAAAGAGGTAAAGAAAAAGAAAAAATTGTTCCAACAAGGGAAAACAAAGAGAAGCAGTGACTTAAAGCTATATAAGCTCGGCGACGATTTTCCTTCATTTGACAGATCGTGCGCATCACATACCCAATCAAAAATAACACAAGCATCAAACAACAGCCGATGACAAACCAATATGGTGTTAGAAAGCAATAGAGGATTCAGAAAGACCTACATGTTTATGAAAAATCAGTTCTACAGATTTTGAAGGAAAGGTTGTGAATTGATTGAGCATAATTGTTAAGGAGCCAACGCGACACCCGCCTAGGCGGTCCAAGTGCGCACAAGAACAATAGGAATCGCCAAAAAACGAAGAAGAGGAGAGGAAACCGAACAGGATAACAACAAGAAGAAGAAGAAGAACGTGGAGGGAGAACAGAAGAAGAAGACCAATAGGAGAAAACAAATGGAGAAGAGGAGCAGGAACATACCTGATCAGATCGGTGTGATGTTCGCGTTCGCCATGATCAAACGGAGGAATTTGGGACTTAGGGTTAAGTTTCGGGGTAAATTGAGCCCCTCTTCAGAGGTAAGGGAAGGGAAAAGGAAAACAAAAAAAACAAAAAAACCAAAAAAAAAAACCAAAAAAAAAGAGAGAGACAGAGAGAAAGAGTAGAAAGCCAAACTCAATCCTTAAAAGCTCGGGCTCAAATATGGGCTTCACCTATTGGGTATATTTGGCTGATTTCAAAATGAAATACAGGCCCAAAAATGAATAAAGGCCAAAAATCACTCAAATAAAATACACAAATCCTAAACTTTATGGCTGCCATCATCATTCTTCTCTTTGCGTTCCACTTAACCAGTTGGATCAAAGAGAACTAGGGAAGAATTCCACAAACTGAGAACTCCACCGAAGAGGAGCTCGAGAAGACCTCTACCAGAAAGAAGAACATGAGAAGGACCTCCACAAAAGACATACTTGAAGAACTCCATTCAAGACGGCATGGACAACCAAGGCATCATTCATCTTACACCCTTGGAATGCAATTAAAAGAGGAATAACTCATCAATAAAAAGGATGCTCAAGTCCAACATGCCCACACAAAAATAACACAACATGTTGAACATTAAATGATATCTTTCATAAAGGTTTAGTAATTGAGCATATCATACCTACGTGCAAGTAGATTTTTTTTATCTTTTCCTTTCTAAAAAACTGTCTTAATGAACTTTTGGCAAATGTATTTGGGGAAAAGAAACAAGGATGTTGAGAGCATAAGACACAACTAATGGGTCAGCATAAACCTTCTGTTTTATGTACCTTATTGAACTATTCATACTTCTTTTGAGGCAAGTGTTTAAATTCCATCAATCAGAACTATAGTATCATCTACAACCTAAAAGTGAATAGAAAACTTAACTACTCCTGGTCTTGGGGAGCATCATATTTGAATTGAATGGACTTCGAAAAGATGAAACGAAGGCAGCAATGTGTAATATTGGTGCAACGACGATGTTGGACAACAGTATGAGGTGCTAGTTTGAGAGAAGAGGGAGAAAGAAAGAAAAAGAGCGAGTCATCTATGCGTTTTGAGAGGAGGGACCCTCCTTGTATAAGTAAGACAAATATTAACAAGTGGAGGACAAAAGGAAAGAAAAATAAAAACAACTTCCTTTGTTTATATCTTTCCTTCTTTTTCTTCTTTTCTTTTTTCTCCAAGTAATTCCATCTTTTATTTCTTGCCTTCTGTCTATTAATTTGCTTTTCAATCCTGCTATTTTGTAGAATTTCTAAAAATATAGCACTTTGCCATCTTTAATATGTAATTGCCAAAAAGAGTACAATAATATCAATTCAATAAAAAGTATCAACTTTAATTACTCAATTGAATATACTTTTCTCAATGTTGTGGTTCAATCAGGCTGGTAGCTGTTGTGTATAATTACTATGGATGATGCACCAAATGGAGGACTATGGACTTCAAGTGCGATAAATTTAACTGAAATTCAATCCATCCCTCACAAACAAAACATATAAAAATACGATATCATTTTATACGAAATCATATGTAGAAAGAGAATATTGTAATTGATTATGTGAATACTAACAATCAACTTGCAAATATATCCACAAAGGCACTAAATGAGGAAAAGTTTTGTACCTTGAGACACGTGAACTTAGAATTATTAATCCATTTGCTTAAAATTGGAAAGTTTAGTTTACAGCTCAGTAATATAAAAGTCTAAGCTTTTAACTATGACTATATTTAATTTGTGCTAAATATTAAATCGATCTCGAAAACAAGCAAGCTCTTAGATTTCAAGTGGAAAGGAAATTGCTTGTGATTTTTTTTAGCAAGGCAGCCCCAATTGATATTTTCAACGACTCCAATGACTCTTCTCCACTAAAAATACATGCTAAATCAATGGATGCTTCTAAGTTTGAGGATCTAGGTGATTATTTTCAATATGATTCGGAGGAATTCAATTCTGAGGGTAAAGGTTCAAGTGAACAAAGTAATCTTACTTTGAGTTTTGCCTATTCTTTTGTTGTTGATGCCTCAAAACAATAATTTTTTTTAAAAAAAATTGTAACAAGGAAAGTAATTTTAAGTAGTGTGGATGTTGCATACTTTAGATAAGAAGGCTTTGAAGTCAAGGAAATTTTTTTGCTCTTTGGGATGGAGTTCCATTAGTAATGTGATTGATGTCGAATATTCTGATTTAATAAAATGACTCTATTCCAATATGAGCATTGATGTTGCTACAAATGGTAAAAGCGCTACTATTAAATCTTTTGTAAAAGAAATTGACATAAATTTTAATTATTTGGTGGCATACTTGGTATTCTTAAAAGTGAATTTTATCTTGGGTAAGATAAAGAAGTTGCTAAGGATGATAATTGTTAGTCCTAATACGAGCACTAAAAGGAGGGGTGAATCAGTGCTCTTTAAAATTGTTTACCTTCTTTAATCTAATTCACTTGTTATGGAAAGAATAAAACAAGTAAACCGAGCAATCAATCCTAAACACGAGATATGCATGGTTCAATTACACAATAAGTGCAGCCTACGTCCACGACTGATTCGGGTTCACTACCCTCACCAATGAAATCACTATAATCACAGCACAACCCCTTTCTAAGGCAATACAAGCCTCACTAGCCAATCACAAAGTTGTATCCCTTCTACTAGGATTGACAAACTTATTACAATAGTCTCACAAACCAAAACAAAATAAGAATAATGAAAACAACTTATGCAAGCAAGCACCTTGTTGTTACTCCAAAAACATAAGGAACTCGAAGAAATTCAAACACAAGCACTAATGCAACCACGACACGAGACAACACCACAATCACCAATCACGAATCACCACCACCAATCACCACAATTCATGCTCGAATGCTCAATGCCGCCTCGTGGCTATAGCACAAAAACACTCACAAGTGCTTCCCCAAGCTCACACACACTCAATCCTAAAAACCCCTCGAGTGCTTAAGAACAAATGACACCCATAAACACTCCAAAAGAATTTCTCTTAATTCTCTCTCTCAAAAACTCTCTCAATGCTCAGAGGAATGGTGTGATTTGACTTAGGGTTGGAGAGCTTCTTATATAGGCTCAAAAGGGCCAAAATATAGAAAAGTGGCTGAAAAATGTAAAGTCCATGGATCCCCTTTCAAGGATCTGCGAATTCTTTCATGGGTCACATAGATTTGGACCTCTTCCAAGGGTCCATGGGCTTGGTCCACACATCCCCTTGTGCGCCAAACCCATTAGCCGACCCAATTGCTCCTACTTGCTCAATTAGGCCCAAAATGGTTCCCTCAAGGCCTAGCCTAATTCGAATTTTCTGTCTCATTACTGTTCCCTGAGCTTATTGCAACCCATTAAGCCCATCTTTTCTTCAATGTAGCTTAACAACCTCAAAATAGCTCCCATTAGGCCTAAAACGATGCAAATGCTCAAATTATGCAAAATTAGGCTCCAGTATGACACCTCAAGCAAAACCAATTTCCATTGCACCTTGAGCATCAATATCACTATAATTTGGTATGTTATAGCTTTTGGTGTCTCCTCATAGTCATCTAATCACCTGGAGTAGCTCGAATCATCAATTGCTCCAAAACTAGCTCAAACAAGTTTAGAATCACTTGTTTATAGTGTTTTCAAATAGTTCACTTCCTTGTCGTGTCTTCCTCATTTTCGTGCCATTCCAATGTCACAGAGTCATGCAAAGCCAATAAACAAGGTGCACCAATGATACGCACACTCATTTAGGCTTGCCAACAATGACAACACTTCAATATTTTAATGGGAATAACAATAACCCCTCTGAATGGAAAGACTATAAACCCATACCTTGTTGTAACACCATTTTTAAGTGTATTACAAAGCTGATGGTGCATAGAATGTTCCCCCTCCTGCCCTCCTTGGTTAGCAATTCCCATACTACCTTTGTGAAGAACAGACGCATTAGTGACAATGTTCTTTTGGTCCAAGATCTTTTTTCTGGGTTCCATCTCCTCGCCTATTCATCTAAGGGTGTTATCAAGATTGATTTCAGCAAGTCTTGTGACACTTTTGATTAGGATTTCCTCTATTTGGTGCTTAGGGACTGTGGCTTTCCTCTCCTTTTCATTGGCTGGGTTGCAATCTACATTAAGAGTGCTACTTTCTCCATCAATATGAATGGGGAATTGGTGAGGACTTTTGGCTACAAAAGAGGATTAAGACAGGGGGATTTCATGTCTCCCTTTTTATTCACACTTATAATTAAGGTGTTCTTTAGGATTATGAGGAAAATTGTTGCTCAACCTAAATTCAACTTCTTTTGGAGATGCTAGCAAGTCAGCCTCAACCATTTGTTCTTCGTGAACGATGTCCTTCTTTTTGCGAAGGCTGAGCCCATCTCTCTTAGCTTACTCGAGGATGGGATTATCTTATTCTCCAAATGGTCTAAATTATGTGTTAACAAATCCAAAAGCCGTGTCTTCTTTTCTGGGGTTGATGACAATATTCGTGGCCAATTGATTGCTATTTTTAGGTATTCTTAAGGTTTGCTACATATAAAATACTTTGGGGTCCCCATCATATCTCAAAGGCCGAAAGCTTCAGATTGTGTAAGCTTGGTCAAGCACATCATAGCCTGGGCTCAATCTTGGACTCATAGGTTCCTCTCTTTTGTTGGTAGACTACAACTGATCAAGTCAGTTTTTTTCTTTGTTCAGGCTTATTGGGCATGTATTTTTATTCTCCCTAAAGCCATAATAAGGAGGATCAAGCAAATCCTAAAGAAGTTTTCATGCAACGGGCTAGGGCTGCAATGTGATGGCTTTAAAGTTTCCTAGGTAGACATATGTATCCCAAAATGTGAAAGGGGTCTTGGTATTAGAAGAATTTTGGATTGCAATAGGGCTGCCATAATCATAGCTTGGTCAAGCACATCATAGCCTAGGCTCAGTCTTGGACTCATAGGTTCCTCTCCTTCGTTGGTAGACTATAACTGATCAAGTTAGTTTTTTTTCTTTGTTCAGGCTTACTGGGCAAGTATTTTTATTCTCCCTAAAGCTGTACTAAGGAAGATCAAGCAAATCCTAGGGAAGTTTTTATGCAAAGGGCTAGGGCTGCAATATGGTGGCTCTAAAGTTTCCTGGGCAAACATATGTATCCCAAAACGTGAAAGGAGTCTTGGTATTAAAAGAATTTCAGACTGCAAAAGGGCTGCCATAATCAAACACATTTGGTTTCTACTTATGAACGAAGAATCCTTATGGTGTAAATGAACTCATTCTAATTTGATAAAGGGTAAAAGTTTTGGGATCTAAAGGCTCCTACTTCTGCTTTTTAGGCATGGAGGAAAATTCTACAACTAAGGCCCCTAGTGCGTCTGCTTATCTCATGAAGAGTTGATAATGGCTAGGTTATATCCTTTTAGTTTGATGCTTGGCTTTCTCTAGGGCCCCTTAACCCTACCCTCTCAAATAAAGACATCTATAATTCAAATATTGCTAGAAATACTAGTCTTGCTAATGTCCTTGTTGATGATAGTCTGTAGTGGCTCACAACTTTGGGATTACAGGGTTGGAGCTCCTCTATCCCCACACTCCACTTTTAGCGCAAGGATGCTCTCCTTTGGAATGGTCAATCTGGTTTTTCTATGGCAACTGTGTATGAAACTTTCAAAGTTAAAGATTACAAGATTAATCATTAATCTTTTGTAAAGGGATTAAAGGTAGACATGAGAGAGTTCCCTTTTAGGGTAGTCTCTCTTCTAATTGGCTAACCTCTTAGAGAAGGATTGAAATACCTTTGCACTATAAAACAAGGTTCACATGCAAAAAAAGGGAGAAAAATTTCAAGGAAAAAAACCCAGTATTCTTCCTCTTTTGGCCTGTGAACCAAATTTATTTGTGAAACTATGAGGCACAAAAAAATGAGAGAATCTAAGGGAACTTTGGTTTTTTAGTGGAACAGGGTACACAAGCATTTTTTAACTTTAAAAAATTTTTTGTCACTAGGTTGATTTGAGTACAATTCATTCACATTTTTAATGTTTTTAGGGATCTATTATTATCGTTTTTTTAAAATAGATATCAACCATGAAACATACTCATATCTTCGAATTAAAGAGGGTATAGAGCTATAATTCATCTTTATTCTTTTTGTTTTCATAAAGATATTGTGTTATGATTATTATTATTTTTTTCCGTACTTAACTTTGGGCACAAAATAAAAGCGGCATGAGTGAACTCTTCTCATACTTGAGAAAGGGAAAATCCATGACCAACATGTTCCTTTTCCCCTTATTATTGTATAAATTAGTTCCTTAGAAAAAAATTAAAAAAAATCTTCTTTTTGATTAAAACGAAAAAGAAACTTCAAAAATTGGGATCTCTAAATTTCTAGCGTCGAGCGTGCGATTCCCATCTGTTGCTAGATGCATTCCCACATTGACAAACCCCCTCTCGTCTCCCCCTTTCTCTCTCTCTTTCTCATCTCTCCTCAATCTCCTAAGGCAGAACTAGAAACCTCTCATGGTTTTTTGTCTCTCCCAATCCCAATCATAATCTTAATCTGAATCAATTCCTTTGAAATTCCTCCATGGAAGATGATCACAAAGTTGAAACCTTATAATGCAATCATCTCCAATCAAAATTCCTCCTCCCTACACCGAACCACTAGCCACTTTCCGGCATCGTCGGCATACGAGGTGTCATCAGTGACCCACATGATTGGTTTCCTCGTATTTGTCCATCTCGATCTCCAACAATGGCAATGCCTTGTGGTGCTTGTAGTACTCCATCTCAACCTCCTCTCTTCCTTATTTTTATCCATCCTCGTGTTGTTGGCAAGTTGTCTATGTCAACGCAGCTCACCTATTCGATCAATGCTACTGTTTGCGATTCAACTCGATACCATCCAAGCAAAGCCTCCTCTAATTGCACGAAGCCCTGTATGGGTTCCTTATGATTGCAACCTAACCCAATCATATGCCAAAAAAATCTAATTGCAACCTATTTTGGTCCTTGCAACCTTCCGAATTTCCAATTGTGGTCCTTTCATTAAATTACATTGTTAAGTTTAACGGAAATATGAATATTACTTTTAAAAAGTCCTTTAAAATCTTTATAATTATCTAAAAATTGTTACAAATTCTCAAAAATTGCCAAACTTGGCTCTGATACCAACTAAAATTAATAGACCTACATATCAATTAAACATAGATATTTTATATCGATTCCTAACCTAGAATTAATATATCACCGAACTTATGAATACTGAAGCTTAAATAAATTCTTACCTCAAACTTGACTGCCTACCACACTCCAATTTCTTCAGCCTTATGGTACTGAGGTATAGCACGCCTTCGTACCCTCTCATGACGACGGTGCCTACGTGGTCGAATTTTCTCTCTTCCCTCATCAAGTACTCTTATAGGAAATTTATGAAACCAAGGCCTAATGCCTTTAAACAAAGATGTTGAAATCTCCATGAAAGACTAAGGTTTTGAAGATAGAATTTTTATTATAAACTTCTTCAAGAGTTTTTGGCTCTAAACCAAGTCCCCTTTAAGAGTGTTACAAGGCTCAATATATATAGAATTGAAAAGATCACGGGTCAATCTAATCCAACAAACTCAAACACACACAAAGTGTTGGCAAGAACCTAGCCGCACACATAAAAGCTAAAGACAAAAGCCAACAGAGAAGATGGGTGGCATACCACTTGCTAGCTTTCTTTTATAAAAGTAGAATAATATAAACCCCACAAGAGTGTCGGCAGCATATAAGTCATCCATCTAGAAAACAATGATAAGTTCATTCTAAAATGGATGTTTCACGTGCCTCTATCATCAAAAACAATTCCCTGCATTATTTTTGTTAACGTCAGAGCATGCGTCACAACTCCTGCTTGGGCTTGGGATTAGTAAGCCTACCTAAGCTCACTATAGGCTCCATAAAGAGAGCCCATGAAATCCGCCATAGAATTGTCTTCCTAGGCTTCCACTTCAATAGACTGATTGACCAGGTTCATCCTTTCAACTTGGTCTTCAATCTACTCTCCCATATTGGGATTACTTCCTTCATGAAAGTACTGGGCTTCTTGATTGTATCAAAGAAAGCAATCTTGCTTTCACGATTGAATGCCATCTCTTTTTCTAGAATTTCATTTGAGTGAAAGGCCACAAGGATACTATCTTCTGCCCTTATTCTAACTTTATCATAATCCTTTCTAGCACAATTTGCACAGTGCCTTAATTCTATAATTCTCATGGCATTGTACCTATCCCTCTGAGAAATGTATTGATATTAAAGCTCTTAAGTAGCTAGTACATTACTACCTAGAATTTATAAAAGGAATCTTTCCTCAATCATTCAAACTTGGTAGCTTTTACAATCTTAGGCTTTCCTGGACGAGGCTATAATAGCCATAAAAATCTTACCCTTCATTTCTTTCAAACTCTCCCAACTACTATAGGTAAGCTTTCATGGATTTGTACCTTGTCCTAATCAAATTCGAAAGTATCAATAATCCCTGCTTCTAAGACTTCTAAAAGTCTTAAAACTTCTGTTTCTTTGTGTGAAATCTTTCGACAAGGCTATCCCGAAGGAAACATAATTCTTGAATGCCTGAATCTATTTTCCTTGAGATAAAATTCAAGCTCTTCGTAACATGGGGATTCATAAATCACTATGCCTTTTCTGAGCTCTTCGGTAATTTGGTTAAATACTTATTCCCTTCGTGTATAATGCTCTGAGTATCTTTTAACCAATCTTTCATTGTCTTTCTTGGAAGAGTTAATCTACTCTTCTAACTTGACAAAATGTTGGATTACATCTTCGGAAATTGCTAACAGTTGATCCCAACTTTTAGTCGAATTTCCTCTATGCAGTACAGACACTAATCTATCAATTTCACTAGAAAGAGATAATTCTAGTTGATGCTCTTTAATATCCACCATAAAAGCATTTTCAATCATTAATCTCCCATCAACATAAGAGACTATATGATCCTTGGCTCCTAAACTAAAAGTCTCCTTTAGGTTTTCCTCACTAGGGAATTCTCCCTTTGTGATATCCAAGCCTGTTGATTTCATTTCACCAGTTGATCGTTTAGGCTTATCTTTCAAATGAAAGGAAACTGATTTTGCCTTAGACTTATCAGTCATCTTCTTTTTTGGACATTGATTCACATAATGCCCTGCTAACTTGAAATTCTAATAGATAATATTCTGCCTCTAGGAATCATCAAATACCACTAAAATTTCTTTATGTTTCCCATGACTTGCCCTTGACTTTTGTAACACTCTAATTCTGAACGAACATTTACGGGCTGAATGAAGTTTAGATTTGCAAACTTCGCATGGTATAATCTTACCAACTCCTTTGCTGAATCCAAAACCATTCTTTTCAATATAGTTTTTAGCCATTTCTATAAAATCCATTTCTAGACACATCGAAACCAGATGTTTCTTGGATTTATAGTAGGCTCATATCCTGATCTAGCCTTCTTAGAGCTGGTTAACCCTTTCTTTGAGATACCTTGATCTGAGCAATCTCTTTTTAGGTGTCCAAGCTTATTGCACTTCCAACAAAAGCTTCCACCGCTCTTTGTTATCTTGCAAAATTATAAAGTTAACTATTTCAAAGGATAAACTGTCAGCAATTTTAAATCTAAAATATTGCAACCATTGCTGCCATTTTACTAGTCAGCTTTGCCTATTCTGTTTTAACCGTACCTTAGGGAAAGATTTGATGTAAGATGAATATGTTCTTATTAACCACTCTATCCGTCCTGTAAGATACAATTCATTAGCTCTAATTCCTTGTGCCACTACTAATATTTCTTTTTCACTGGATAATTTAATTCCGCTCCTGAAAAAGAACTAAACCAATACCTGCAACATTTTTCCTTCAAGGTTTATATTTTTGCTTTTAAAACTATACCCCAAGCATAATGTGAAGTATCAATTTCAAGAAAAAAATTATCTTCCTTTCCAAGTAATTCTAAAACTGGAAGGTTGTTAATCATATTCTTCAGTCTTTTTACCACTTCAAGGTCATCAGGGAATCTCTTAAGAAGATATTCTGCTATGTGTGGCTATGGCTTCTCCCTATTTCCCTCTATCTCTAAGGCTAAGAAATTGATCCTCATTTTTGCCCATTTTATATTTTTTTTCGATAAGATCATTCCTTCACTTATAAGACATCTATAACCTTGTTAAAGTGTTCATAGTGTTCTTCAAAGGTTCTACTAAATACTAAGACATCGTCTATGTAAACCACATAGAATTCCTTAAGAGTTCTGAATGCCATATCCATTCTTCTCTAAAATATTCCTAGCGCATTCTTTAATCAAATGGCTATACTAACCATTCATACAGTCCACTTGGCACAATGAAGGCTGTATACTGGATTGATTCTTCTTTTAATTTGATATGCTAATGACTGCTTTTAGATTAAACTTAAAGTAGATTCTTGGGTTATAACTCCTAATCTAATTATGAGTAACTTCTTGATTGGGGAGGGTATATCTATCACCTTTTGTTGCTTTGTTTAACTCTCTATAGTCAATAACCATTCTGGCTTTTCCTCTCACTTCTCCTGCATGATTTGTTACCAAAAAAAGCTGCACTTCTATGAGAACATGAAAAGGGCCTAATTAATTCGAGTTCAAGCAATTCAGGAATTTGTTTCCCAAATTCTTCTATCATGGTTGAAGTATAGTTTATTGGCTTTCTTTTAATGATAGTTCTTTATTTTAGTTCTATACTTGCCTCAAGTTTTTTCTTTTCTCGAAGCTTAACTAGATTAGTACTAAAATTCTGCTTTAATCTATCCTTTATTGCTTTCATAGGATCTACTATTGAGATAATACTTATGCTAGCATTTTCTTCTTCTAGAAATTCCTTCCGCTTTTCACCAAACTAGGCTATGAATTCAACTTTTTTGGTTGGACAACTAAGGGGAATAGTGTATCCTCCTAACTGTATGTATTTTAGATTCTGTACAAAAGGTCTATTTTCTGGCTAAACTTTCAAGAAAGCATTTCCAACAATGAATTTTACTGGTAAGTTTTCTATGCAATGCAATTCTTGTATTCTGAAAGCTTTACCATTTAGCCTGATAGGTACATCAATAGCATGAAATATAATTACCATGGTCCTTCTATCTGCAATTTTTATCATACGAAGATGCATTTCTACCCACCATTCTAAAAATATCATATCTTGGCTCGAACAACTAAACGTTGCTCTTGTCTCAATTACGACTAACCTTTTTTGGTTTTGTATCTAAACTAATACGAAATAGGCTTAGAAAAGTATCTTAATATTAGAAAGAGTTCCTATTTTATGTAAAAAAATATGTACCCTATAAGTTTCTTCTTCTTCATAAATAGGAATGTCTACTTCACCCAATAATTTGTCATCTAGCTGTATTAGCTATAGATCTTATTTCTTCTAGGTTTTGTTGTTTTTCTGAGATATTAGACTTAAGAGTTTCTATGGTTTCAGCATCTCTAAATGTAATCATCTCGCCATGTTGCCTTATCAAAGATGATAATATTTGTATAGTTAAGGTTGGTTTTCAAGAGATTACCCAATCTCTTGGCCATGCCAGAGTTTTTGGATCAATCTCTATTGAAGCAAAATCCTTGAGATTATCTTGTGGTTCAAACATCTCTGTAAAGGGACATTTTTCCTTTAACTCTAGTCTAAGTGTATTAAATACTCTGACCACACCTCTAGAATGGAAAATTAAATGGGTTTTGTCAACCGGAAACAGTCGTTGCCAATTATGTGTCTGTACTCTCAATTTTGGTCCTTTACACAAATTGGCTCCTACCCCTCTAAAGATTGCAGCTTTATAACCACCATGTATTGAATCATCTAATACTGCTGCCATCAATGGTAAATCTAACTCTCTTCTCACAAATAGCATTATACCAACTTGTACTATTCCAAAATGGATACACATTTTTCCTTTTTTCAAAGATCTTTTTTAAAAGGTTTTGCCACCCAGCTTAATAAATAACCGTTCGAAGTCAGCTAAATGTACTTTTGCCGTAACTTCCTTTCAGGGATTTTGATTTTGGAACTAAATGGAATCTATCCTCTTCGATAGATTTCTCCCAAATTTACATTTGGCATCTTTCAATTCGCCCTATCCCTAGAAGCGTTTGGCATTACTAGGTTCTTATTTTGTTCCTTAGCTTACATTATAAATAACCCTAGTGACACTAGTTTGTTATTTATAATACCTGAGGTTTCTTCTTCTGAACCAAATTCTTCTTCATATTCTAATTTTATCTCATAGAGAGTCATCATTTGAGTCGATTTCCTCTCCCCATATAGGTTTGAACACTATTTTTTCTCTTTTAGATAATAAACTTTTAAGATGAGATTTTCTAGCATTTTTCATTGGACAATTGCTAACTGTGTAGTGCTTTTTCCTGCATAGCCAACAACATTTACATTCTATTAAGGGTTTTCCTAAAGGACATCTAGGATATTTTCCAAATTTATCTTTGAATGCTTCTCTCATATCATTTGGTGTCTTCTAACCATAACAAATCTCTTCAAAGGTTCCCTAGCAGTTTCTTCTCTACTAACCTTCTTCCTTTTGAATGAAACAAACCTCTATCGATTTTTGGGTTTGTTTCTTGAAGCTATACAGCTTCCACATTGTACTGTTTTCTATTCTTTTCCCCCTTTTGAGTTACAACCATATTAGCCTACCACCATCTCATATTTAGCACAACCACTTTTATCCATTTCTGGGAATCTCTTTAGATCCTTGGATATTTGTTTCTCCATGTAGTATAACCTTACTACATGCCTTGTCGCTTTGATTCTAGTATCTAGTGTATCACTAGTACTATTTGGGCTACCACTTCCTTAAGTACTTCTCTTAAGTACTTTTTGGGCTACCACTTCCTAGACTCTAGGTAACTTCTCAGATCCTTTCTTTGGCGTACTCTGGATCATTTAATGATAGCTCATAAAATCTTTCTCTGAATTCACAAACAAATTCTTCGAAATAGCACATGCCACAAAATTGTAGTTTTGTGATTGTCGTCTTAACCTGTTCTACTTAGTATCCTATTAAATCAACTAAACCTCCTCTTAGAAATTCCCTTTAAAGGATATCCACGTACAGTGGAATCACTTCATCTGTAATTTTAGCTTCATCAATAATAATTCTCCTGAGGTTGAAGGCTCTCATCAAGTTATCCCAAAATTTTCCTACCTGACCTCTAAGCGTATATCTGAGAAACTCAAAGGTTTTCTCAATTGACCAATCGTCAGTTCCCATAATGTATATCCTATTATGAAGTACCCAATCATTGATTGCCACACTAACATTTCATTTACAATCAATTTATAAATAAACTCCCTTTTCAATAATTCCTTTAGGTTCTCATCCCTTGGGTTTATACCTTTTTAGGATTTTCTATAGGTAATCTAGAATATAGGGTTTTTCCTTGTAGTTTATAAATTTGCCTAGATTATTTCCTGTACTAGGCCAACTCATTCCCTCGATTCCTAAAGATCCCTTAAGATCATTCCATGACCTGTTAGGGTTAAGAAAGGTTCCTTTGCCCAAACTAGTAAATCTCTCTTCATAGGTTCTACTAGGTACTTACTAGCTTTTTGCTTGAGGTTTTGTTCAATTTCTTTATTTATTTTTTGAACCTTATTAGCTTCCCATTTTACCTTTTTCAAGATCTTATCTAATTCTTCCTATTTAGCCCTAATTTCATGGCATGTGTTACTAGAATAATCTTCTTTAGCATGCTTGAAAATAGGAGTCCTAAACTAAGATTGTGCTGTATAAAATCTTTCAAAAGCCTCTCTAATTTTATCAATGGCTGATTTCTTGCCATTATCCCTGTTATTAGGATTTGTTCCCATAATTTTTTTTTTTTTGAAGATACAACAGATTTGGACAAAAAGTTAACAGATCTAACCTGATTAGGAAAATTGAGCTTTACGGGGATCAAAATAGGAAAAATTATTTAGCTAAAACCAACTTAGGAAAAATGGTATTTTAGTAGGGACCAAAGGCTTAATTAACCCCTCCTTCAAGCATTTGTACCACCATTCGAGGAAAAAGAACCGCCACTCCACCATTCCACCATTGAACCTCCCTTTACCCCGACACTAAATCCATGTTGTGGAAGAAGACGTCTCCTTTTTATTTATTTTAACCCTTTTTTATTAACTTATTTCTTCTTTTAATTTTGTCCTTTTTACATACAAACTTATTGTGATTTCTTGTGAAAGGTCAATTACCATTTATAAATTATTTTTTGGCACACAATGAAAAATGGTAACTATCTAATTGGATGGGTGTTGTGAGGTGCTGATAAACTTCCCCAAGCATAATTCGACTCCCGAACCCATTATTTGGTTCAAAGACTTATCATTTGCGAATTTTTCCTTAAATTTTGTTAATTTTTTTATTTTTCGCCCATCAGACCCAAATGGGGGGCGACAACATGGTGACTCTGCTAGGGACATACTAAAAGATTCAACCCATTTAATTGATTGTGTGCTATTTATTTATTTATTTATTTTATTTGTTTAAATCATGGTTTTAAATCCCAGTGGCAACCTCCATCGCGAGTATAATGGGATGTTGGTATAATAGATGTGAGTTTTAAGGCACAAAGCACGACTATTGTCATTTGACATTTTAAGTTTATAAAAATGTTATAAATGATTTTTAGACTATTTTGACCCACTTTATTTATCAAGAAAATACTGGTACATATGACATTTAGATTTTAGATAAATTTAAGTGCAATGTTAAAGGTAAAACCTACACATATCTTGATTCATACCACCACAGCAATAAAAATTTTAATACATATTATCATAAATAAAAGTCACATAAATTTTAACAAGTTTTTGCAATCACAATAAATGTTATGTGGTGGTAATTCATACCCACCACAATAAATGATACGCCGGCTAATCAATTACATCATCCACATTATCATTTGTAGCTTAAACTTGAGTATCATCTGTCCATCTCATTGGCAAAATAAAGTCAAAGCCAACATTTGTTTCCCTTGACCATTCTTCCTCAAATGATTACTTGGGTTTAAAGAAGGATATCTGGAGTAGTCTAATGATGAATGTGGATAACAGAATGATTGTGGATAATTGCCCCTAGATGATCACTCTACAAGTCCAAAATTCCCAAAATTCTAGACCATTCCATATGCATATGTATTTTGCAATTCCCTTTCCCGTTCATCACTTCATTCGCCCTCTTAAAGGGAAACAGGAAAGTATCAATCTCATAATCATTAGATATTACACACAATTCCTAGTCACTATTATGTCTTTGGAACAAATGATTATCCAGTAGTGTCTAGCCCATAATTTTGGATATCTAATCAAGCATTGCTATCATTACTAGTATTATGATTGTTACTAGGTGGACTCAAATCATCATCTTTATCACTTTAAGTTATCTTGCCTATCTAGTTCCAGTGCTTTGTTTCTTCTAACCATGGACTTAAAAGATTATCTTCTTTAAAGATATAATCCAAATTAAGTGGATTAAAACTTTGTTCAATTTCCTATCGACTTCTTCGAATTGCATTTCTTAACCTCAGCTTCATGTTATAATGAACAAAAACAAGTTTCTACAACTTCATATATTTGAGCTTATTTTTTGTTTTTGTGTGAATGAGGTTGAAAGTACTCTAAATACGTTCACAATTTGATGTAGATGTCATTTGGCTTAGAACTCTAGTTGCTACTCACTTTAGGTTTGGAGTACATTCATCAAAGTTGATCCACCACTTCACTGCAATAAAAAAAATCCATGTCTTCAGTTACATTACTCCAAATTGAATATAACATATATTCTAAGCATTCATGTACTAAATAAAGGTTATTCTTATTCGGATTCATTATTTGTATTGTTCTTTAAACTAATGTAGTACTAAATATTTCTTGTTTATCCCGATATAGGAGCATTTATGACATAATGGAATGTAATTATTAGTGCATATATACACATTAAAACTAATGGGCACAGCTAGAAAAAAATTACAATAACTACATTTATTACTCAGCTTTGAAAGTTCTACCAATTGTCAATTATTTTCCAATATTCCTTGAATTACCAACTTTGCCCTATCAATTGTCTCATATATATACGCCATGGTTAGCCTCTCATCTTCATCAACTAATCTTAATACCTTAACTAAAGGCTCTTGTACCTTGTAAATTTCAGTAGCTTTTTTCTAAAACTCATTTCCCAATATAATTTTCTTCGCGTGATAGGATTAGCCTAATTTTGCCTTCCCAAACTTTGATGTCTTCCTTGTCTTAGAAGAAAACATGTTTTGCAAAGCTTGTTTATGTCACAAAATTGACTCTAATGCAATAAAATTTATAGGAAATCGAGTAACAGTTGGACACATCAATTCGCAGTTGTCCATAAATCTCTTCATGTATGAGATAGTCCATGTATGATTATATATGAAAAACTTATTCATTGCTGCACCTAACTTCTTCTGTAAGCCTTTCATTATGCCAATGTTGATCTTCAGTTATGTAGAGCTTTTACAACGTTCTATTATTTGGGTCGATAGCTCGGAATCTAGCATTGGGACCTTGTGAATTAATCTATTTTCTTCCACTACCACTTGCATTGTCATGATAACTAGTCGTAGTTCCATTGTGGGAGCTAGAGCTAACACCTTATTCATAAACATTTATCGATCCACCTATTCTTGTCTATCTTCCCATTTCCGCTAAGATTGCCTATTATCTTTTTGAGCCTGTCTCCTCATTGCGGCCTCTATCTCCTCAACATCTTGGTCATCATATTCTCCTCTTACATTCGTCTCTAACTATAATTATCATTTTGTTTTGCCTCTAATAAGTGGTTCATCTCTAATTCTCCAATGCTGTATCGCATCATGGCGATACCATTATGTAGTGACCACTTTTTAAGACCATGATTTAAATTAGCATGCCTATTTACTTATACATATATATATATATATATATATATATATATATATATATATATATATATTTTATTATATGTTTATATTATTGTGAATTTATGTACATTATTTATTTGTTCACTTCAATTACACCTACCCTTGCACACACCCTATAACTCGATGTTTTCCCTTTAGGATTAGTATAAGGTTATTTTAACATTTGTACTCATGAGGTGCGTCCCCTGTAGGTACATGTGAAACCCTTCACCTGAATTGCCCTTGTCTTACGAAAATTAGATAAAAGCAAATTGGGAACTTTAAACCATTAGGTATATAGAATGGAATCCTCAAATCATGCACATTATTTGTATTTTGGTCCTCTTAGTAGAGCCCTTCAATAGGAAAACTTAGATGTGTGTACATTAGTTGTCATGTTTTGTGTTGTAACTATACTTTATCCCTCTAAAGTCTCCTACTTTAAGATGTAAAATGAGATATAATCTGACTCTAATGAGTTCCTTATAATACAAATTTGGCCTATGTAACTCATACTCACAGGCTATTATGTTGTTGCCTTCATATCATCATGGCTAGTATTCATCAAACACTTGAGAAAATAAAAATGTAGGCCGTCACCTTGAGGAATTCAAGGAAGCTCAATATAAAAAAGGGGATTGTTTGTTTAGAAATTTTACTGTCAAAAATTCTACAAGAGTCAAGCTAAAATATCACACAAATGATATAGCCATGCTTCAGGAGTGGTGGTTAGGATTAACAAACGCTGAACGAAACCAAGTTTACTTGACCTATAAAAATATCACAAATCTTCTCTTCATTGATATTTCATGGAGCGCATTTAAAGTGCTGATCCAATTTTGGGATCTTGCATATCGGTGTTTCAATTTAACAAATGTTGATGTCACACTAACCATTAAAGAATATGCTAATCTCCTTAAACTTCCACTAAAACAAGTGATTGAGTCTACGTATATAATGCCAAAAGTTTACTGTTCAAGAAATTATCTAGTATACTTAGGGTGCTAAAGGATGTGCTAGAAACACAACTACAAACAAGAGGAGAAACAAAAGGATGGTCATGGGACTATTTGAAGACATCTACTCTAAACCCATTATGAGGGATGTCACACGTAGGCTTTGTTTTATTGCATTAGCAATATATGGATTGGTTATATTCTTATCTACATCACTTATTATTGATATAGCTGATGTGTAATTGTTATTTGATGTTCATACAATTGGCAAAAATCTTGTGCCTACACTTTTAGTCAAAACATTTTTATCTCTAAGTTGCTGCCACAAAAATGGAAAATGACAAATATGATATTGTCTACAGCTTTTCTATGTTTGGCTCATAAGCCATATGGTAGAGAAAGTCTTCGAGAATTGCTGTGACATTACAAGTGACATCTTAAAGGAGTTCAAAAAAGCTAGACAGATGAAAATTAATTACAACTAATGGAAGGAGATAATAGTTGGCTCACTACAACAATAATCACATGGAAAGCAACATGGATGCCTTTGAACTCATGCATCCTCCATTATGGATCTTATTTTCGTAAATTCAGACAACTGTAGCATATACCTCGCACCAAGACAAAGGCCATGAAGAAGAGTTAAAAGCAATATCGATTACTTGGAAGAAGATTGGAATTTTTCTTGAGGAATCGAGATCCTTAAAAATTTCCAAAGGATACATAACTTAGCATCACAATTACCGAAGAGGCTACCAAGTATCGAGAGTTCCCAAATCATATAAACTGATTCCTCTTGACAATTTTTTAGAAGACTTCTATGAAGATGGCCTCATAGGAGTTGAAATATACAAAGTCTCAGACAAAGATCAATAGTCTCAAAAAATGATAAAAGTAAGTTAGTCGAAATCTATGAAACTTTTGAGTTAGAGAATAAAAAACTCCTTAAAAAGGCCGGAAATGATGAGGAAGGAAAACAAGACTCAACAACCATAATAAGGGAATACCAACTTGAGGTTCAAGATTTGATGATTTTTCTCACTAAAAAAATTGAGGAATTAGCAATGAGTGAAAAGTCACAATAAGAAGGAAAAGAGATGCTTGCCGAGTACAAAAATAAAAAGACTAGAAAGAGAAAATGCTGCATAGAGGAACAGTGAAATTGGATATTAGAGGGTGACATATAAATAGGTGGAGCTAAATCCAAGCCTACATATGCCATACCTAGAACAAGGCTGGGTAACCATTGGTAGGAATGTTGCTACAACATTGGTGCCCCCTCCAAATTCTAGAAAGAAGTCCAATCTAGAAGAAAGGTTGAGGGCCATAAAGGGTTTGAGCTACTATGGCACTATAGTTCCTATAGAATTATGTTTAGTTTTAAACGTAGTCATTTCAAAGAAATTTAAGGTTCTAGATTTTGAAAAATACAAGGAGGCCATTGTCCTAGAAACCATTTAACTATGAATTGTAGAAAAATGGCAAAGGTAATTAATGATGAGAAATTGTTGATTCATTTCTTTCAAGATAGGTTAACTGGGGCACCCTCTAGCTAGTATACGCATCGATAACCCATCAAATAATTTTTCTAATTTAGTGCTAATAAGAGAAAGGATTGAACACAGCATAAAGAAAGGCACTCAATACCTAACTGATTCTAATAATATGAAAAAAGGACATATTGGAGGTCTTAAAAAAAAAAGATAGGGAGATCCATATAGCAACAGGCCAAAATTTTCAGCTAAGAGAGTATAATGCCATACCTCCTGCTAATCACTATCAATCATATATGGTTAATGATTTGAGATCATATCAACCACCAATATACCTATGTTAGGCTTTTTCACAATCACGAGCACTTGTTCCTCTAATTACTCGTCCACCACAGCACAATAATGCAAAACTTGCGAATAATTGGCCTATAAAAACTTGGATACCTCTTCCCTTCCCCGTTACCCATATATTTAGACAATTGGTGAATACCATCAACTAACACCTATTCTATTAAACCCACTACAACCACCCTTGCCAAAATTGTACGATCCAAAAGCCAAATGTGAATATCATTCTGGTGTAAATGATCATAACACCAAAAGTTGTTTTCCTTTAAAAGGAGGGATTCAAGAACTCATTAAACATGGATGCCGGAAGTTTGATGATGGCAAGTCTACCCCAAATGTGCATACTAATCCTCTACTTAATCATAAAGGAGTTGTCAATATGATTTACTCAAACTGCTCAAAGGTTCAATTTGTAAAAGAGTTAAAAACGCCAATGAAAGTCATACGGAAAGGGCAAGTTATTAAAGTTTACATTGAAGTAGCTTCGGGTCCACCAGTTGGTTATTGATATTAACTAAGCAATTTAGATCGTGATATTCATGATTGTGTAGGATTTAAGGAGTTAATCCAAAAATTGGTGGTTTTAGGACTATTGATGATCAATAAACAAAAAAAAGTTCAAGTAGAAAATGTAATAAACCAGCAACTAGTGAAGAAGTTATGAAATTCCTAAGATTGGTCAAACAAATTGGATACAGTATTGTGGATCAATTGAAGAAAACTACTACTAAAATTTCTTTATAGTCTTTGATTCTTGATGCTAAACCACATTGAAAGGAACTCCCAAAAAGTGATTACCAAATCTTTTGTAGCACAAGATATAAAGGCAGAGAAGTTTGGACATTTGATTATCCAAATTCTAGCCTCAAGGTATCTCACATTCAATGATGAAAAAATAGATCCATCTAGCACGAGGCATACAAAAGCATTGTATATTTCTCTTAAATATAAAGGTTACATGGTGGGAAAAGTTTTAATAGATACCGAATCGTCTTTGAATGTACTCCCATATATAACATTCAAGATGTTACCGATTGATTCATCTTATGTTAAGCTATCAAGCATAATCGTGAAAGGAATTTTTTCTCATAATAGCCTAAAAAAAGCATTTATAAACATAACCTACTTTTCAAGAGTTTTCTAAAAGTAGTCTTACTGTTTTAAATTGCACTCTTTAAGTGTGATTTTTAGGGGAACATGCATTGACACCTTGGGAATTAGTGTCACCAAAAGAATCGCACTCTCAAAGTGTGATTCCTAAAATCAAGAATCGCAAATGCAATTTTGCCTGGTGTCCACCTTCTAGCACTCTGTTCCAATAGCATCTCTGACGATTCTCACTCTTTCTTATCCCCCTTCTTCTTCGATCCGTCCGCTGTTGTTTTGTCCGCCATCCCACTGTTGGTTTTGGCTATGTCTCTAGTGGCCCAAGTCGAAACCCATCAATTACCAATTCAAAGGTTAATCTTCTTGATTTTATTTCTATTTTGTATGATTTATTATGAAACATTATAATTTAATATGGTATTATATTTAACTTATTGTTCTTCTTAGCGAAAACATAAAACATATGAAATTTGTTATCGTTGGTTTTGGGATGCTCTAAGCTTAAAATATTTGGGTTAATAATCATATGTTTTTGTTGCATTGAGAAGCATGATAAATTAGTATCCAACTACTTTATTGTTGATGCTGGGGTTAGAAATATGTAAAAGTAGGCCTAGTAAACTTTTGTCTCAAAAAATAATATGAGGCTGCTGTGAACATGTAAAATTAGGTCTAATAAATCGCATGGAAAAGTATGCATACTAATTTGTAAATTACGAATCTTGATATTTTCAAACGTTATGTTCGTTTTACGTTGTTAATATGGTGCATAAATTTCACTTATATTTCTTTTTGTTGCTTTCGTTGACTTATCTTTTCTTTGTTCAATTATGTCTAATTTGTTTATGTTTTTTTGGTCAAAACATATAATGTTAGATTTATTGTTTTATGCCATAGATGACCCATAACATTGGTTCTAGGTTCATTGGATTAATCTATTATGAGCTTATAGTCAGTGCTTCAACCTGAGGCAATTAAGTCTAGTGACATTGACCAATAATTGGATGTCAAACAGGAGCATTTCATATTAAGGAAAGCGGTGATGCCTAGTTTTCGTGTTTTATAGATGTTTGACTGCTGTGAATTTTACGGTGTATATCAGTTAGTGGGATTAAGCTCGATCATGCATTGATCACTACTTTAAAGGAGAGGTGGCATGAGGAGACCCATACTTTTCACATGTCTATTAGAGAGGTGATGGTGACTTTATAGGATGTTGAGGTGTTGCTTGATCTTCCCGTTAATAGTTGCACAATTACAATTGTTGGCGATAGCCCATAAACGAAGGAGTAGTTGGCCGACTTATGCCACGAGTTATTAGGTGTGCAACCCACCATTGCAGAGATACACGAAGGACCCACCATAAAGATGTCTTTGCTTGTCAACTGATTTCATGTCACCCTCCCAGATGATGCTATCGATCAAAGTGTTGCATTTCACACTCAAGGTAACCTAATGATGCTATTTGGCGGTGTTATTTTTGGGAATACGTCAGGGCATTGTGCAAGCCTACGTATGCTTCCCCTTTTGGCTAACTTCGACAATGTCCGCGTATATAGTTGGGCTGGTGCATGTTTGATGACCCTTTATCGTTAGTTATGTCGATATTCCCGGCTATCAGCATAACAAATTACAGGCCCTATGATCCTTTTACAGGTAAGTATATATATATATACATTATATGTTGATTTATTCATTACATTCGTAAATTTACACTTGAATTTCGTAATGTTCAGCTGTAGTTATGGGCGTGGGAGCATTTCGTCTGTGTGCGTCCCACCAAGCGGCCTTATACACCTGACATTCTCCCCAACCTTCTGCCACCCTCACTTGGCACTAGGTATGTCACTTGCATTTTATAATTTCTTATTAGTGATTTGATACCTATTCACATCTACCTAAGTTTGTTGTGTATTAGTTCTAATTTGAAATCAGGTCAAGGATGACTTCGATTGCGAGTCGTATAATTGGTCATAGTTGCCAGACTACTATATCGTTGGGCATCATATGTGGAGGGCAAAAGTACCATTAATTTGTATTGACATTGTCGAGTGGCATCTTCTACCATGGGTCCTATGACAGTTCAAATTCTGGTAGCTTGTTGTGTCAGATGTCGATACTAAGAGGTCCCTTCATCACCTAAACCTATGTGGGATGGGCTATATTGACTGGTTGGCAAAGTCGGCATCTTTTATTAGTATCAGGGATCGTCGGGACAAGTTTATTCTTAGCTTCGTATACATGGCAACGAGGAGTATTTCACATGGTATCATTCTATTACATGTCAGTTACCACACTTCTGTAGATCTTTAGTAACCCGTGTCTCGATTTAACATTGTTCTTTTCAATGTTTTCTGTAGTGAGCTACTATCATGGCTGCCTACCATAACCTTTCGCTAGGGGAGGATGCAACCCCCCATGAAGTGAGGTTGCGAGATCAATTTATGAGCATCGTGCGAAAATTGGCACAAGAGCCCCACTTAGCACCGTGACCACCACATCTTGCCATTACATCCTAATTCGAGCTGCCCCGATCGATCCAATCTGACGGACACTAGCCTTGCCAGTTCCGATTATTTTGTCAGTTAGAGAGACCCCATACCACATTAAAGATAGGGCTTCTACATCCACATAGCCACCCCCCGCTACATTAGTGGTGTCAACTAAGATTTACGTGACATATACGAACCCATGTCATAAAGCGATGAATGTTTTGACGTCAACATGAATCCTCCAGCGTACACGTCACTTTAGTAGCCATCTTTGCCGTGACATGGCTTAGAGGATGCTCGCCCTAGCCAATACACTAGTAAGTCTCGGGTTTCCATACTATCGTCTACAGTAAAATAAATATCCTAAACTAGTACCCTTAACAGGGTTGTCCATTTCAGTCTGTATATGGCTCGATGTTCGACGACCTCGGTTGGTTCTTCTTCTCTGATTGACGAGAATAAGTTCTTGAAAATACTGTCATTTATCAGGGTAGTTGAAGGTGCAGAATACTGAGTCCCCTATTGACTTGAACTTCGGCTCCCAAGCTTTTATGTATTCATCTGTACTAAAGTACAGAAGCACATGGGAAACACCACGATGTCAACAAATCGCCAGGACATGAAAGCACAGGATACCCAAAACCTACTTCCCGTAAATGCAATTTGTCGTCATAAGGTTAACTATGTGCTTGTTACTACCCTTACATCCAAAAGAACCTCTCAAGTGCATTGCTATCTTGACCTTATAAACCCCCTATTAGTGGTTAGAAATGATCACTTCGTGTGCTCTAGCCCGTGCTAACCAGTGTTGCATAATCTTCATCATACCACTGGTGAATGGTCCTCCGTTTCCATCAATGGTGACCAACCCTTGATCCGTCGAATCGATGAAGTATTTGTTGAGTTTGTAAAACGTCCACTCAACATAAGCTACAATGGGCAAGGAATGGGGAGTTCTCAACATGCCATTGAAACACTTGACTATATTTGTTGTCATCTCGTCAAGGCGATGCCCATCATCTTGCGATCCACTTCTTGACCAGAATGGTGTCCAGGTACTTGAATATGTCTGCATCGATCTCCCTTATTCTATCCACGTAAATTTTGATTGAGAAATATATTGATTTCCTTCTTTCCCCTAAATTCAAACTCAACCAATAACTAAGAAATTAAATCTTATGGGTGCACTATAAGCTCTTTCATAAGTAATTCCATTCTAAGACTTGAACACTTCAGCTTTAAAGATCTGATCTTGTCTTCACTCACCAATTCCTTTAATAAGAGGAATGCCTGAAATGTTTGGTACCCTTTTTCTTGCCACTGCTTTGTTCCTGTCCCACTTCCGCTTCCCTCACTCCCCGATTTGCTTGCGTAGTAAAAAGAAAGCATCTATGGCAGATGGAATACGAGATCTAGGCAAGCCCTTCTTCCTTTGTTAACTTAAAGGCTATGTAAAATCCTAGGTGTAGCTTTATAATACCAGTCTTATGACTATCGCTCCGAAGTGATAGCGCCATCGAAAGAGAGTGTCAAACAGTTAAACTTCGATACCTAAATTCATTCATCCAAAGACTTTTCCATTCCCTGATCCGTGCCTCTTTGCTTTAACAAAGACTTTATGAATAGTGGCTGGCTTTCGAGTTAGAAAGATAAAAAGAGCTTGACCGATCCATTCTGAAGGGAAGAAGCACACTGCTTAAGATATAAAGCATAGTGCAGCCACCCTGACTTCCGTCCTATCCTAATAACAAACCTGGAGAATAGGTAAGCTCTAATACATAGTTCCTTGGTTAGACCTTCAGTGATAATGAGAAGAACCTTCTTCAGGTAACCTCCTTAAAACACTTTTGGCATCACTACCTCATGGCAAGCTTACTGAGTATCCACCACATCCCTTTTGGTTTTTGCCATAAACTCTCTTGGCAAAGTAAGGATTGTCTTGCAATCACCAGCAGCCCAACATAACCTCTTAAGATGCCCACCACTGAAATGCTTTGTGAAGGTGCTTTATACATGTCTCAAGCAAAAGCGAGGGTAACCAATGGGCTCGCACCATCCATTTTGCAGTTCATTAATGGCTAACAAAATAGAGCTCGCATGATTTGTTATAAGATAGACTCTTGTTCTTTCGATTAATACAACATGCTGCCGTAGAAGTCCAAGAAACTACGCCCAATTCTCTGTAGTCTCCTCATTTACAGTGCAAAATGCGAGTGGGTATACTTGTTTATTCCCATCAGTGCCCATTGCTATAAGGACTATACCCTTGCACTTCCCAACCAAGAAAGTTTCATCCATGGCTACCATGGGCTGATAGCACTTCCACCCTTCAATGAATGAGTTGAGGGCCCAAAACACACTGTACATCATTGCAATGTCAAGTGCTCCATGGTTTGGTTATGCTCATATTACCGCTACTAATCCAGGTTGTAGTGTTTCATTGCTACGAGGAACTTTGGTAGTGCGTTGAATGACTTCTTCCGATCTTCGAAGAGTTGCCTTCTTGTAGGTCGGAGCATACTTAAACTCTCGACAGATGTCTTCCTAGATGAGTATAACTTTATAACTAAACTGTACTCTCACCTTCTCTTTGATTAGGTCAAAAATCATCATGGCAGATATGCTAAAATGGTCTTGGTTTTGCCTAGGAACATCGCAATTGTGGGCCCCTGCATACTTTGTTACAATCCAACCCCTTACCTTTTTCCTGAAATGTGCTCGAAGCCTCCATTCATATCTTAAATGACGAGCGTGCTTGCAAGTCAGCATTAGTTACTCAAAATTTGAGCGACTAGAAAAATACTCTTTGGAAACCCAAATGCGATAATAGTCTACTACTTGTTGGAGTGTCTTCTTCGATTTGAACACTAATCCTGTTCGCAGATCATTCATGTCAAAATTGTTGGGCTGGCACTGTTCATATATTGACAGCCAATTCTCTCTCGTGGTGAAAATTTTAGATGGCGGTTGGTGGACTCATGCGAACATCATATCGAACATCATATGCAGCCATGAGTGGCTCCAGACTACGCTCATCGCTATCTTTAGAATCTAGTGAGATGTCCTTTTCATCATCAAAAGCAACATCGTTGTCCTTAATTAGCAGATCATCAAATGACATATTTTGAATGTTCTGGGGCATGAAACTATTAGCTCCAAATGAAATATGTGTTTCGTTGTTCAACGCTGGCGACTAGTATGACTCGTCATAACCACTTTGGGCCTCTGCACTAATATCAAACTCATACTGTCAGCATAAGTATCCCAATGACTACTTGTTCTGTCTATAAGGGGTGACATTGCTAGGCTCGGGAACATTGCAGTCCACTATGGGTGCTGAGAACTCATCCCATCCTCCTCCGCTCATCAGCAATTAACTGTAAGCACCTATACTCTACTCTGATGGTATTGGATTGGTTCGACCTTCCCGTAAAGCTCCAATATTGTTAACAATGTATACTCCATGTATATGTTAATCATATATCGGACCATCTCGACATTGTATAGCAGGCATGACGAATACGTTGTAAATGCTTCCCACCCAAATGTTACAAGGCACTTAAACATAACGCTTATTATATAAAGGTTGCATATAAGACCCAATGGAGAGTATACCTAGTCAAGTAATGATTTGAGAGACGCATCATGGGAATGAATAAGCATCAGGCGCAAGTCACTACCAAGTAAGAGATTGGTGTAACTGTTCCACGATTTCTCCTCTTTAATGGCAAAGTACTGAAATCATCGCAATTTGGAGGGACAAGGGGAAGATTTTGAGAGTAATGAAAAAGTTTATAGTGAACGATAACACTAATTAACGAGGAAAGGTGTTTTTAAAATGAATGCGTTCTCAAGATTAGGGAACTCAAGTTTAAGAAATCGCACTCGGGAACTGCGATTTCTAGAGAATCATAGTTTTTTAGTTTATTCAACTTTTTTAGATCGAAGGGAGCAGGAAAGACATTGAAATTGCACTCCTCAAGTATGATTTTTGGGTTTGCTTCACTAACAACATTGTCAGATGGTCCACCCCTAAAAGTCACTTTTGAGTGTGATTTTAAAAAATTGGACTACTTTTAGGAAACTCTAAAAAAGTAGATTATGTTTATAAATTGTTTTTTTTTTTAGGCTACTCAAAGTAGTTGGAGATATATAATTAGAACTCGAAATTGGGGGACATAAATTTGTAGTTCCATTCCAAGTGATGGACATCAAACCAGGGTAGAGTATACTGCTTGGTTATCCTTAAATATATACAATTGTGGCAGTTTCATCTTCTCTGCATTAATGGATAAAGTTTGTGATCAATAAAAAACTTATTATAGTCAAAGGGGAAGATTCAATGATGATCTCTAACTCTATTCAAACTCCATACATTGAGGCAACTAAAGAAGCCCTTAAAAGAAGGATGAAGACTAACATGTTAATTAAGATTAGAGATAGAGTCAAGAAATAATTGGATGCTGAATATCTGGGTGTCGCTAAATATCCTGAATGGCATTAGATAAGATAAGGAAATATTTACAAAGTCCTTCCATTCTAATGCCACCAGTATTAGGCAAACTACTTCTATTGTATTTGATTATGAATTCGTTATCCAAGGGATGTATGTTGGGCCAAAATGATGAATATGAGAAAGAAAGAAACGGTATACACTATTTGAGTAAGAAATTTAATGATTGTAAAATACGATGTTCTGATTGAAGAAATCACATTGTGCGTAAGTGTGGATAGCTCATTGACTGCGGCAATATATGTTATATCATACTAATTTTAAGAGTGGAACACCTAAAATACATTTTTGAAAACCATTTTTATTTGGTCACATGTTGAAGTGGCAAGTGTTGCCGACAAAATGTGACATTGGGTATATCACGCAAAAAGCCATCAAGAGCAGCATGATTACAAAGAATCCTATTGATGAGTGTAGGTCTTTATAATTAGAGTTTTTGAATGAATACATAATAAATATCACACCCCAAAAAGAAATATTTTCCCATAGCCGTTAAGCTTAACTTCAATTGCACAAATAACATTGCTGAATATGAGTTTGTGTCATCGATCTTGAAGCAGTTATTGAAATGAAAACCAAAAAGTTAGTAATCTATGGTGATTCTACTTTGATTATCCACTACATTATTGGAGAATGACAAACTAAAGATTCAAAGTCGATCACATATCGAAAGCATTTAACAGAACTTATAGAAAATTTTGAAAATATAAGTTTCCACCATGTTAGTCGTGACTAAAACCGATTTATGGATGCTTTAGCAACTTTGGCAGCTACGGCCCAAATCATGAAAAAATGATTGTACAACCCTTGTGGATCAAAGTTTGTGGTGATCCTGCCTACTGTTTGAGTGTTAAAAATTGAGTCTAATGGAAATCCATGGTATCATGACATGAAACAACGTATGAGCAAGCGGGAATATCCGATAAAAGTATATGAGAATAATACAAGAACAATAAGACATTTATCTGTAAGCATTTTCATTGAAGGAGACATCCTTCATAAGAAAACTTATGGTGGTATTTTATTGAGATGTGTAAATAGTGTTGAAGCTTGGTGATTTTCTCAGAAATTCATGATAGAGTTTATACAACACATGCCAACAAGCATATGATGGCACGACAAATTCTCAGAGTTGGTTATTATTGTATAATGCTCGAAAGAAATTACACTGATTACATACCGAGGTGTCATAAATGCCAAATTTTACGAAAACTAAGTTAATACACCACCTTTTCCTTTACATAATATGGTCTCACCATGGCCTTTCTTAATGTGGGGTATGGATATGATTGGGCCAATTAACCCAAAGGCATCAAATAGGCATCGTTTCATCCTTATGGCAATAGACTACTTCACCAAATGGGTCGGAGTGGCTTCTTATGCTAACATCACTATCAACATGGCCGGCTATTTCATAAAGAAAGATATTATCTACCGATATGGCCTCCCTAAGAAAATTATCACAAATAATACCCAAAATTTGAATGGAAAAATGATGCAAACAATTCAAGGTCAAGCAATTTGAATTTAATGGCTTATAGACAAAAAATGAATAGGGCAGTTAAGGCAGCAAATAAAAACGTTAAGAAGATTATCAAAAGATAACCATTACGTATAAGGATTGGCATGATATGTTGCATTTTGCCCTTATTTCTTATCGTTTGCCAGTAAGACCTTCGACTGGGGCAATGCCTTATTCACTTGTCTGTAGAACATAAGCAGTATTTCCTATAGAGGTAGAAAATTCATATCTCAGAGTTTTGATGGATGTCAATTTAGATGAAATAGAATGGATTAGAACATGGTATGAGCAATTAAACTTGATAGATGAAAAGAGGTTGCAGACAATTTGTCATGGACAACTTGATCAAAAAAGAATGGCCAGCAGATATAATATGAAGGCGAGATCAAGAGAATTTCAGGAAGGAGACTTAATCTTAAAGAAAATATTTTCATTTCTAACCAATAAAACAGGGAAGCAGACCTGCACCTATGAGGGGCCTTATGTGGTGAAGAAAGCTTTCTTTGGAGGTTTTGTTATTCTTGCACATATGGATGGAGATGAAATGACAAAACCAATGAATTATAATGCTCTCAAGAGGTATTATTGCTGAAAGATGAACATTTTCCATAACTTCTAGATCTTTTCTTGTTTCGTAGAAATAGAGGCTTAATAATGCTATTTTAAAATTGTGTCTGAATGAGGGTGGCCTCTAATTGGTCCGTGAATATATTGTTCATTTTGCTAATAAGATTCACTGCTTGCAAGCCACCTAAAGCCTTTACTTTTGTTTAGCCTATTTTTTATTTTTCAACCAACCACATATCTCATTTACCTTGGGCTTGGGGCCTCTGGTGACCTGAGTCAAATTTATCTTTGTAAAAGAAAAATGAGGGAGAAAAAAAGAGAAAGAAAAATGAAGAAAAGCAAAAAAGTAACAAAAAAAAAAAGAAAATAGATGCATTGTTTGAACTACATTGAGACTTGATCCCACAATAGGTATATAGGCAACTTGTTGGACGGCGAGTTCGGTCTCTACAATCTTCATATTGCTCAACACAATAGGGGCATTGGGTTTTGTCATTGGGATTTTGAGCCAAGTTTCATTTTATTTCTTTACCTAAGAAAAACCCTAGTATATTTTGCATCCCATGTCCAAGTCCACTCTAAATGTGACACCCCCACCTTTCACACACTAACAAGCGTACAAGGGCGCACTCATTCATTATCCACTAAACGATTTTTCATTACTAACATGGAAAAAAAACCATGTACAACACACTCAATATTGTATTACAGAATTTATCACAACCCAAGAGACAGCTTAACGCAACAAAAGCTTGAAAGTTTATCTATTGGCATTGTTGCCATCACCACTCATATAAGGTTCATCTTTTAAAAACTTACCTGAAAAAGATTCAACTAACAAGGGTGAGTGTGAACGAACACTTAGCAAGGGATAACCAATTAGGTGTATGTCTAAGAAAGATTAACACAACAAATTCAATATAGTTTAGCTCGAACCATCAACTACTGAGAGACCCATAAGGTCATGAACGATGTGTCTGTTCAAACTCAGACACGGGGTCCAACTCCTGTGCATTAACCTAAGCATGAGGTCTACTCAATGTATCGGGCCCGTCAACCAACCATTATGGTTTATACATGCATTAACCCAAGCATGGGGTCTCCCATTCCTATTTTCGCGGTTGTTCATCTCAGTCAACAAGTTCAAATGTAGTATTCAACAATCAACATAATAGGTGGGACCAAATAAATAGGTCCAACCACATTCAAATCAATGTTTGGGATTTCAACAATTAAAATGGCAATATTAGGTAGGTGGCTTCAAACAGTTATTCTCAATCGCAGCCAAATCAACAAATCAGGCTCAAATAACAAGTGCAACCACAAATCGGATGAACAAATCAATATAGACATGCCAAATAATGTCCAGAACAACAAATCGGACTCAAATACTAATAGTTTCAACTAAATTCAAAAGGAATCAATACATTTCAACATAAGAATTGAAATTCCAAGCAAAATAATAAAATTGAAGTAAAAGAGTAGAATTTTCCTTACAAAGAATAGATTACCTTTACCTAAATGATTTGTGAAGTCGAGATTAGTTTTTTTTTTTTCCTCCTTTGCAAGAACTCATGATCCTTCATCGCATTTCTCTCCTTTTTTTTTCCCCTATTTTATTCTCTGGTTTTCTCTTCAGATGTTCTCAGCCCCTTCTGATTCCCTTACTTTCAATTGTCATAGGCAGTTTGCCAACACTAGCTAATAGTTATATTATAATAATAATAATATATATATGTAAATGTAACATGTATCCTGCCTATGCTTGTTAGTCGCTAGCTAGACTTAGTGACTAATCTCCCATTCTCCAGCCACGCATATATTTGCCAAACATTATATATATATATTGATAATAAACATGTTATTTTATTTTATTATAACTTACATGTATAAAATTATTACCTTAGGCATTAGCTATGTGCATAAATATACGTCCATCGATCCGACCTTTCACCATATTTACCAATAATTATTAGGTTCCTAAATTCGTTATTTTATTTAGTCCAATCTTTCATTCAACACAATTATCACATCCATCTATCAATTTTTAGTTCTATATTTACCACTTATTTCAAATTAAGATTAAATGAAAATTCAGGGGTATCACACTGAAAACATAGTTTAGAATGGTATTTAAAATTTTTTGTATCTATAAACAAAAAAGGTAGTTAAAATGGAAAAATACTTGCCTTTTGGTACAACCATTGAAAACCCAGGCAGGCGGTGCACATACAATGCTAACCTTTGGTGAAAACCAGAAATGGAGCCAAATAGGCTCTTTGGCACTAAAAACAAAAAAAAAAAAAAACAAAGGAAGAAATTCAATGGAGAAGTTTAGAATGAAGGTCTAAATGAAGAACAAATCCGTGAATTTGGAAATCTTATGACACGGCCAAGAAATTGTAGCATACTTGATACTAGGGCAGTTTTTTTTTATAATTCAAAAGTAAATTTGAGGCAAATATCTTCTGGCTAAAATGTTCACATAGTGGCTTAATCTAGGAGGAGAACCTCAAGATGACATTGGGCTTTGTGTTTTTTGAAATTATGTGCAAAAGATAGTTGTGTAATACTTCTTTTACTCTATTATTTATATCACTTTCAATCTTTGACCCAAATCTTCTTTTATAACATGCACTGTTGGTTGTTTGATATGAACAAATAGTGAGGCAATTTTCATAGTTTGGTAATTTTACAATAAATATTACTTTTTGGAAATTTTGGTATTAAACTGTATCCATGCCAATCTCTCATTGATAGTAAACTGTTCTCTTGCACAAGAAAAATCAAATCAATGAATATACGGGACGTCAAATTGGGGAATGCCATTGGTTAGAGGACTTGTTTACATGAATTGGAAGTCCATGTGGATTGACCAATCTAATCCAAGTAAATTCATTCATACATGTAATGAACATATCATTGCATATATCATTATTCAACTACATGTTGTCTTTATAGAATGTCCCAACATATGTGTTTTCTCCATCCACCAAGTGTGAGGCTTTTATCTTCAGCATCCACCAAGTGTGAGACCTTTTATTTTATACATCCACCAAATGTGAAACCCTTTATTTTCTGCATCCACCAAGCATGAGACATTTTATTTTTCATGCATTCACCAAGTGCTAAACCTTTTATTTTTATGCATTCGCCAAGTGCGAAACCTTTTATTTTTCGCATTCGCCAAATGCAAAGCCCTTTATTTTCACTCTTTATTTTTTGCATCCGCCAAGTGCGA
Source organism: Santalum album (assembly GCA_034195605.1). Taxonomy (NCBI): domain Eukaryota; kingdom Viridiplantae; phylum Streptophyta; class Magnoliopsida; order Santalales; family Santalaceae; genus Santalum; species Santalum album. The sequence continues at coordinate 6,654,032 of CM067262.1, forward strand.
GACCTTTTAATTTTCATTCATCCGTCTAACTAGAGACCTTTTATTTCCATGCATTTGCCAAGTGGAGACCTCTTATTTTCTGATTAACAATATGCAAGACCTTCATTTTCTGCATCCACTAAGGGTGAAAATTTTAATGTTTTCATGCATCCACCAAGTGCTAAACCCTTTAATTTTTTTCATCTGAATATCTTCTATTTTTTCTCATCCATCAAGTGTGAGACCCTTTTCCCCTACATATCAAATCCTCACTACGTTATACTAATGTTGCATTCATTTCCCCTCTATCGACCATTAGACAAAAACATTTGTGCATGTCTTTACTCATTCGATTATAAGAACTCTCAAAGAAATGTTGTCTCTATGCGAGCTCTGCTAATGAACTTGTTAAGAGGGGAAGCTATTGATACCCATTTTCGTTTGGGTCTCACTCAGGGAATACGAATTTTTATCTTTTTTCATCAATTTTTTTATTTAGTTTGGTCGGAAATTAATAGCCCAATAGAAGCTCAATGCATTATTATCCATATAATGTATTTGGATTCTTCATTATGGATTCAAATTGTATTAATATTTTTATTTTTTTTATTTTTTTTTTACCTTTATCATAACTTTTATCGTGTTTTTATAACTTGTATATTTTTCTTATTTAATAATTTCAAAATTCCTCAAAATATTAAAAAGTTGTAATTGATATCTTGGAATAATTAATTTATTTCATTGGATTTATCCTTTTAAAAGTTAAATTAGATGCCTATCTTGGAACTAATTAATTAATATGAAAATAGTAAGTTGCTTTTATTTTGACTATGCCAGTAAGGGATAAGGATTGCAAGATTAATCTTTTGTTAGGGTTATTAGAGCATATATCCAAGAAAGTTCCTTTTTAGGATGATCTCTCTTCTAATTAGCTAATCTCTTATAGAAGGATTGAAATACCTTTATTATATAAAGTAAGGTTCACATGCAAAAAAAGAGAGAAGCTCAGAGAATAAAAACCTGGTATTCTTCCTTTCTTAGCCCGTACACCGAATTTACTCGTGAAACTAGGAGGGACAAAAGAAGGAGAGAATCTAGAAGAACTCTGATTTTTTAATGGAGCAAGGTACACAAAGATTTTTCAATTTTAAGAATTTGTTGTCATCAGGTCGATTTTCATACTATTCATTTACCTTTTTAATGTTTTTATGGATTTATGATTATCATTTTTTGTAATAGATGTTTGCTATGAGTTATGCCCATATCTTCTGATTAAAGGGGGTATAGAGTTATAATTCATTTTTATTCTTTTTGTTTTCATACAAGATTTTATTATGATTATTAATATTTTTTTCCATTCCTAACTTTGGGCACAAAACAAAATGGGGCTATGAATGAACTCTTCTCATACTTGAGAAAGGAGAAATCCATAGCCAACATGTTCTTTTTTCATTTATTATTGTTTAAATTAGTTCCTCACAAAACAATCAAAAACACTTATCTTTGATTATAAGGTAAAAGAAACTCCAAAATTTAGGATTTCCAAATTTCTAACGTCGAGCATGCAGTTCCCATCTGTTGTTGGATGCATTCCCACGTAGATAACCCCCTCTCCCCTCTCTCTCTCTCTCTCTCTCTCTCTCTTATCTCTCTTCGATCTCTTATGGCAGATTCAAAAACCTCCTATGGTTTTAGCCTCTTCCAATCTCAATCATATCCTAATCTCAATCAATTCCTTTAAAATTCCTCCACCGAAGATGATCACAAGGTTGAAACCCCATAGTGCAATCATCTCCAATCAAAATTCCTCCTCTGTCCACCTAACCACTGGTCACGCTCCAGTGTCACCGACATATGTGGTGTCACTGATGGCCCACAAAATCGGTTTCCTTGTACTTTCCCACCTCGATCTCCAACAGCTGTGATGTTTTGTGGTGATTGTAGTAGTCCATCTTGATCCCTTCTTTTTCTCATTTTTCTTCGTCCTCATGTGATTGCCAAACCATTTATGTTAACACAGCTCGCCCATTTGATCAAAGTGCTACTGTTTGTGATTTAAACAGATACTATCCAAGCAAAGCCTCGTCTAATTGCACGAAACTCAATATGGGTTCCTTTTGATTGCGACTCAACCCAATCATATGCCAACAAAATTTGTTCCACGCAAAAAGTTCACCCCAATCACTATCAAGTTCACCACTAAGTAAAGCAAATCTTGGTCCCTATGTATAGCCAACTCCTTTCAAATTCGAGTGGTTCTTTCAAACGTAAGCACCACCATTCAATGAACAAAAATTGCCAATCCACCATTCCACTACCAAAACTCTCTCTGCACCTCACACCAAATCCCTATTGGAGAAGAAAACTTCCCCTTTTATTTTCTTTCTTTTTCTCGTTCTTTTCTTTTTTTCCTTTTTACCCTCCAAGCCCTCCTAATTTGTATAATTTGAAAATAAGACCCCTTTTAATTTGTTTTTACTCTTTTTTTATTAACTTATTTCTTCTTTAATTTGTGCCCATTTTATATACAAACCTATTGTGATTTCCTATAAAAGGTCAATTATTATTAATTAATTATTTTTGACACACAATTAAAGATGATAACTATCCAATTGAATGGGTGTTGTGGGATGCTGATAACCTTCCCCACACACAATTAGATTCTCGAACCCATTATTTGGTTCAAAGACCTTTCCTTTGGAATTTTTTTAGGTTTTCTCTATTTTTCTTTAAAAGTAAGATGGGAACTCTATTGTTTTTAATTTTTCGCCCGTCAGATCCAAATAGGGTGCAACAGCATGGTGACTCTGCTAGGGACTTACTAAGAGAGTCAAGCCATTTAATTGATTGTGTGCCATTAATTTATTTATTTTATCTATTTAAATTAACATGTGCATTGGAGTAATGGGAGCTGATTTCAATCGTTAGATTGACTCACAGGTCTTTTAGGTTAGAGTTTTCAGCATTTTATTATCCGAATCTCCTTTGGAATAATGTGCTACATCATTTATCGATATAAAACCTTAAATATGAGGACTATACAGGAACATCTACTCCTGCTAGTGCATGACAAGGTGTGGTTTTTGGGTTCGTTTCAACCTTCCTTTAAAATTTGGTGGCTCATGGGGCATCCACGATTCCCTGTTTCATTAGTGTTTTTCATGTAACAGGAAACTAGTTCCTTCTTTTTCCTTACACTCTTGAGTGAAACCTTGATGGTGTGAGGAGCTGGGGCCTTCCCTCCTTTTGTCTTTATATTTTTCTTGTTTGGTTATGTTGCCTATTTTTAGTTCCTTGTTTGTAATATGTTTGGATTGTTTTTTGTTTGGCTTCAACCTACTATTTTGTTTTTTCAGTTTAATGAAATTTTAATCCACCAAAAAAAAAAAGATAAGGAAGTTGCTAGAAAGAATATCTTGGATGCTAATTTTGTGCCAACAAGATGCAAGGCCTTAACATGTGAATTATTTATGAAAAAATGAATTGCCCAACAATTTGTGTTTGAGACTTTTATGCCTCAATTAGGTAAGACAAATCATAAAATGAGAAAGTGTCTTTATGTTATATAATTATCTTATAGGAAATAAGAAAAACTTACCTTTTGAGATAATGTTGCATATGAAACCATGTATATCTAAACTTTCATTTGCTTTGCCATATGGTTGTCGACTAACTTTTGTGTTTCACAAGTTTAAAGTACCATCTCATACAAAAATTCGATTTAAGATTACTCATGAAATTGCCATTGGAGCCACTACCTTGAAATGCATGCAAATTCGTAAAAGAGAATAATATTTGGACTTGTGACATCAATTTTAAATATCTCTCATGTGCAATTTATTCAAAGTTTGATGGTATGGATAAAAGCAATAAGAAAAATGATTCCTCACGAAGTTCATCTTCACCCAAGGTTTCCTCTTCTTTAGACCTTGAACTCCATTATAATATTCAAATTCTAAATCTTTGTCAAACCTTAAATCATCAATTTTCTCTATTTGACATAAAACTTGATTATTTCGTGAGTAAGCTTGGCATAATTGAAAGTGAATTAACTACCTCTATTTTGAGTTGAATATTGTATCCAAAAATGTTTTTATAGGAAACTCTCAACTTAATGAACTCTCTAAACTCGGCGCCAACGTGGTTAAGGCCATTCAAATACTATGTGCTTAAGAAGTTAAGATTTATCGCAAAATTAGCTACTTGTATGATTTCTTTGTGGCTCAACATCCTCATTAGTTACTGTTCATCATTTCTTCTCTTCTCGAAGACTTTGTCTCCCTATATTTTTTTCTTCTCTTTTTGAGTTTTTCAATTTAACATTCACTTTAAAACTACTGGTTTGATCAATTCTGTTTAAGATTTTTAACGTGTGCTCTGTGGCACACTTATTATACTCTTCTAATATATATTTTTTTATCTCCCTATATCGATTTTAGTTGGTTGACTCTTTTTGCTTATAACGAAAGGGGAGAGAAATATTGGAAAAATATACATATTTTCACATCTTTCTTAGATTAAGGGGGATCCCTTAAGTATTTATTCAAAGTAGAGAAAAGATGTGATCTCTAAATTTTTTTATTCATATAAATAGATTTCTTCATTAAAAAGGGGAAGATTGTTGGTTTTTTTGTAATTGATTTTGATGATGTGTTTATTTATGATAAAATTAATTAATTGAATTAATTTCGTGACACATAATTATGGGATATTAATATATACTTGAAAAAATTGATTAGATGTTTTCGTGATTTTTTGGGGCAAAATAAATTAATTGATAATTATAGATATATTTTGCTTTGTGCGCAAGTCTAGGCAACCATTGCAAAATAGCCAAAATTGCAACTTTCCAGTAGGGGTGAATTTGGAGTATAAGGATAATGAAATTAGTCCAAGCTTGATTGATACATCAATACTTTATTTACAAGATTCAGATCAATCCTTGGTGATACAGGTAAGAGTCGATTAATTTGAAAAGATGGATACATTACGCTGAATTGACAACTTGCTTAAAAAGCAGAAATAAAATAGCTAATGTGGTACTTATGTAGGAGTGTTAGGTTAGTCTTTTGTGACTTTGGAGTTAGGAAGAGTGTCAGGTTGTTTTTTAATGATTTTAGGAAACTAATAATTTGCATTTCTCAATAAAGGCATGTAAAACTCATCAAAAGCTGGAGAGTTTATACTAAAATGATGACTTACTGGAAAAAAATATAAATTATGAATCTTTGCGTGTAATACTGATGAGGCAAAATTGAACTCATTAGATCACTTAAGAGTTGTGAAAATTTGGAGGCACACTATGAAACCTTGACTTAAATAGTGGATGATTGCCTATTTGTTGACATCATTTCCAAAGAATACCTAAAACATTAGCAAATTTGCAAATTTATGTTGTACTCAAATTTCCTACAACATGGGTAATGAATGAATAATCCCATGACCTACTAGAGACTTGCAGCAAGCAAGGTCCAATTAATAAGTCCTTCAGCAAATCCAAAGCCCTTCAAATGTGATCATATCTAATACTCGAGAAATTATAAATATATTACATGAACCAACTTTTGATCCTATATTCCAAAGTCCTTGCTTAGATCGTGGCACAAAAGTTTATCAAAAAAGGCAATACATACTTACTTATGTTCTTAAGATTACATTAAAATAATGCTCAAAAAGACTTATTATTTTGTTTTTGTCATAAGTATGATTGGTTTCTTAGACATCTAAGTCACGAATGATGCTATGAGAGGACACAAGCCTTTTTGTTCTAAATAGACTACCACAATCTTCAATAATATTGCTGTGATGCACGTCATTCCATACCTAACACTCAAGAAATGTGATCATATCTAACACAAGAAATTATAGACATATTGTATTAACAGACTTTTGATCCTATATTCCAAAGTCCCTACTTGGATTGTGGCACAAATGTTTCTCAAAAAAAGTTACATATACTTAAGCTCTTAATATTACATTAAAACAATGCTGGAAAAGCCTTACCATTTTGTTTTTATTTCTAGTTTTTTTTGGATATCCAAGCCATGAATGATGCCATGAGCGGATACGAGCCTTTTTGTCTTGAACTGACTACCACAATCTTCAACAATATTGTTGAGATGCATGCCATTCCTTACCACACTGATAATGCGAAGGCGAACCAAGTCGTTGCAATAATAAAGAAAGTCAAATATGACTACGATTGTTATGCTTCAATCCCTTTTATTTGTGTTAAAGGATCCAGCCTGAGAAATGCATGGACTAATCTTGACAGGTAGTGGAAGACTATACCTACTACAAGATATGGTCGTCGCCAACATTATCATTCTTTCTCGTATAATTGTCATGACTTTATAGAAGCTGTATTGCCTAGACATCACTAAAAGTAATATTGTCAAAATATTTGAAAATGAGTTGCCCCTAAAGGACCATAGTGAATGCTCAAAAAGGCCATGAAGGTCATGACCGTAGTGGCATGTGCTTATGATGTAAATTGTGTGATTGTTATTATTTTATTGTTCAAATCATGTATTTGTAATTATTCAATCATTTATTTAGTATAGTCATTTATGTCATTGGCCTTTTTTTGAAAATGCTCAAAAAATTGTAGTTTTAAGAATGCTTAACATAATATGAGTTAATCATAGAACCAATTTAGGAAAGCCGAAATGAAGATGAAAGAAATAGCTATTTCAAAAAAAAAAATAGAAAGGAAGAAAAGAAGAAAGGAGGAGGAGAAACGAAGAAGAATGAAAAAGAAAAGAAACAAGTTGCTGAGGAAGGGGGAAACATGGGCAGGGACCATGTTTGTGCCACTGCCAATAAATGTGGTATTCGACTTTGTTTACCATCTAACATAGGAATAAACTCGGTACTTAACTGTGTTTATTGCCAACTACATCTCATAAGAAAACATCCTAGGAGGCACACCCTATTAAAAAATGCTTTTTTTTTTCATTTTTTTCATGAAAAATTTCTCACTATAATTATATATGTTAAATTTATAATATTAATGATGACATGATTTGTGAATTGCACGAGCTTTCAATCTAGTTAAAATAAAGGGAAAATATCTAAAATACCTTCTGTAAGTCAGATAATTATTAAAGAGACCCCTTATAGTTTCAAATTCTTTTATCACTCTTTGTACGCAAGAAAAAAAGCCCAATAAACCCCAACCATCCAATTTATCCAAATTGATAACGAAAAGTCCTTATAACATAAAATGCAAAAACTGAGGAGAAAATAAGAGAAAAAATAAATTATGTATTTTATAATTAAAATACAAAAATTCATTCCTGAAAACATCTCATGTTTAATCTAATGACGATCATTCCTTTCATTTTCAATCATGAAATTCACATTTTAACAAATGTAATACTCAGACTGTTGGTTCGATTGTTGTTTGTTTGTTTATCATAATTCACAATTCATCGTGAAGGAGAAAATTGATTTTTATTAAACGTTCATGTCTTTTTTAGCTAAAGTTGATGTATCCTTTAAGATTTTTTTTATTATAATTCAATTTCTTTGTTGCTTTTGTTATGTTTCCAAAGTGTTTATTTTTGTAATTTTTTTTTTTTCATTTTTAAACCACTTTTATATTTTGCTTCTTTTTATTATCCAAGGTAGGACCTATGACCTACTATGTCAGAGGTTTGAGTTTGAACTATGATGAATTGGTATGAGTTCAAAAAGCAATTTTACCTAAATTTGTTTTACCAATAAGTATATTCCTACATATAGAAGAAAGTGAAGTAGTAACATGGCTACCAATTAGTAAATGGAAATGAAAGCAAAACTAATAATGGAAGCATGAACAAAACAAATACACGTAGACAGATTAGTCTTGAGAGCATGTTGATTTCTCATTTCCTATGGTTCCCAAAATAGGCCGTAAATTAAAAAATCTAAAGAATTGCATGAATCATGAAATTACTTAAAAAAATTAGGTAGAAAACAACTTTCTACCATCCAGAAAATGGAGAGAATGAAAGGGATGGAGAAAATCTTGAGTTTAGGTGGAAGCTGGGATTTTCTCTTGAAGTTTGCAGTCAAAATGACTATGTTTTGGATGACAAAATGATTGCAATTGAAGGGGCTAGGTTTTGAAAGGGAGAATGTTGTTGTTTAAGCTTGGTGGCTTTTCATTGAATTAGTATTTGAAGAGGCTAGATCTAGAAGGACTTAAATTTAATATGGTAGTTGAAGAGTTAGTGTTTAGGGGATGTTATGGTGATTCCCATTCAACTAGCTTAGATAGAGATTTCACTCAAATCATGAGGGAATGCCACAAGTCATAATTGTGCTTTTGAGGGAATGCCACAAGTCATAATTGTGCTTTTGTTTCATGTATTATATAATAGATATTTTTTTGTATTATTTTTTTCTCCATTGTAGTGCAATTAGTGGGGGGGCGAGAGAATAGGAGGGGGAAGGAGAAGATGACATATAACAACTTATACTTCAGTTTTCATGTATTATAACTATATCTATTTGTGCAAAGTATTTAAAGGGAGCTCTCATATTGTGTGTTCTATTGAAGAGTAGGGAGAACATCTTTGGTTATAAAGTGTTTCTTTTTATAAATGTAAGGGTGTAGACTATGCAAAAAGGAATTAATTGGAGCATTAGGCAGGAATAAATTGGAGCATTTGAATTTGGAAAGATAGATATGTTTTGTGGGCAAACATAAAAATATAGTATCCTTTTTTTTTTTTGCATTATTTTTTCTCCATTATAGTGCCATTAATGGGAACAGAGAGAGAGAGAGAGAGAATAGGAGAGGGAAGGAGAAGATGACACATGGCAACTTATACTTTAGCTTTCATATATTATATTTTTCTCTATTATAGTGCCATTAATGGGAAGAGAGAGAATAGGAGAGGGAAGGAGAAGATGATACATGGTAACTTATGCTTTAGCTTTCAAGGAGTAGACTATGGAAAAGGGAATTAATTGGAGCATTTGGTTGGAATAAATTAGAGCGTTTGAATTTGGAAAGATATATATATATATATATATATGATATATTTCAGGGGTAAACATAAAAATATAGTATCTTTTTATTTTTCTACATTATTTTTTTTTTCCATTATAGTGTTATTAATGGGAAGAGAGAAAATAGGAGAGGGAAGGAGAAGCTGACACATGGCAACTTATGCTTTAGCTTTCATATATAATATTTTTCTCCATTATAGTGCCATTAATGGGAAAATAGAGAATAGGAGAGGGAAGAAGAAGATGACACGTGATAACTTATGCTTCACCTTTCAGGGTGTAGACTATGAAAAAGGTAATTAATTGGAGCATTAGGCAGGAATATATTGGAGTGTTTGAATTTGGAAAGATATATATATATATATGATATGTTCGTGAGTAAACATAAAAATATAATACCTTTTTATTATTTTGCATTATTTTTTTCTCCATTATAGTATCATTAATGAGAAGAAAGAGAATGGGAGAGGGAAGGAGAAGCTCTGCATTATTTTTTTCTCTATTATAGTATCATTAATGAGAAGAGAGAGAATAGGAGAGGGAAGTAGAAATTTTTCATATATTATATAATAGATTAGAAAGTAGTAATTTTTTTAATTACAATAATTTACTTTTTCTCTTGTTCTTTTAATTTTCACATTTAATTTTATTATTTTAATAATTTTTTGATATTAATTTAGATTGAATTATATGACAAACACTTATTAAGCTATTTTCATAAATATATGAAGTGTCATAAAAAATTTGAAAATATTAGAGTTCCTTTAATAATCACCCCAACGAAACTAAGAGGCGTTTTAAATATTTATGCTAACATGAATAAAGCCATGGATAACTGGGAGAGAGCGCGGGCGGGAATAAAGTCACGGAAAACTCGAAAAAAAGAAAAAGAAAAAAAAGATAAATTTATGGGAACTTGGGGGAGGGTGGACGCCGTCCAGCAATTAAGGTGCGGGAGAGAGAGGCTCCGCTCCCACAAACCTCTTCAGTGTATCTTTTTCCTTCGGGATCCAATTTTATGGAACCCCTCCAAATCACACCACATCACTTGTCATCTTCTACCCGTGCGATGAACTCATTCCCTGCCAAGTTCAGATCCAAACTCCTCTCCAATTCCGCTAATTTCAAGGGTATCTTTGTACCTTACCTTAATTTAGAGGGCACCCACAAGTTAACTCGCAGACCAAGTTGCAGTAAGAGTGGTTTGAAAGACAATGTCAGGGTTAGGGTTTCCGAGGCACAGCTGAGGGAAAACTGGTTAACGTCCCTGTCTTGCCCATTTCCTGGAAAGGATGAACGGCCGAGTGATGATTTGCCCTCAAGTAGTGTAGGTCAAGAATGTGTGCTCGGTATCGATCCGGATCTTTCCGGGGCTTTGGCGCTCTTGAAGAATGATGAATCGGGGTGTTCTGCTCAGGTATTGGGTTTGATCCATTGTTTGTTTTGTTCATTTGGGTTCTTCCCTTTTTTTTTTTTTTTTTTTCTGCTTGTTGTTTTGAGTGTGTTTCTGTTAGAAATTTGTTATGTTTTATCTTTTATTTTACTATTAAGTTATGAATGTATTGAAGTTTCGAGTTGGAGTGCTGCTTTCTGGGGAATAGATGGAGCAGTTAGAACTGTGTTTGGAGATATGTGAATACACAACTGTGGACCAACTTTACCTGTTATTGCCTTCTCCAGTGCTTCTCAAAGGCTGTATTATCAATAGACATATTAGTAAGAGATGAAAGAGTTTGTTTTCCATCTTAAAAATAATTAGGCTCTACCTACTTTGATAGAAATTGAAAAGTTCTAGAGCGTGTTAATGTTACATACAAAGCTATGCATTTTTGTGATATCAAGATTTTCAAAGCATTTCTATGAAGTTGTGTTACATTGGCCAATTAGCCCAAATTTTTAGTCTGGAAAGCAGCACTGCGAAAATTAGCTAGCCATTTATCAACACTTACAGTACATGTCAATATCAACCTAATATCAGTAATCTTGTAATAACAAAATAACAAATGTTACACCTGTCTATCCCAAGAGCATTCAGAAACTGTATCTCACCTTCTTCTTAACTGCTCCTAGTCTAGCCATGGTGTCTTTTCAAGTGAGTTGGGTGATAGCAGGTTTAATACAAAGACATTTGGGTCTAAAAAATGTTGGCCAACAGCAGGAAACAATAAATTGGTGGTTGTGTGTAGCCCTCAGAGTATTAAGGAACGTTTGCTTGAGGTGTGTTCCATCTAGTATTACTTAAAGCGGTTTCTATAATATGATTTCTGGAGGTGAGTCTTCTGTGTCAAGAAGAGAGTAGGAGAGTAAGAGAATTAAACACGCTATTTTCAGGGACATGCAGCCCATTCGAGAACTTAAAATTGTCCAGAAAAAAGTGGCACCATCACTGTGAACATATTATTCGTCAGAGGCTTAAAAGAAATTAGTACCCCTAGTGTGTTTGCAGGTACCCACAGAAACTCACTTCATAGAAATTGGTGCAGGGGATATTGGGGATATAGTAGTGAGCATTTAGGTAGCAAACATTGAGAATGGCATCCCCAGAAATTGGCGTCCTCATTGCATTATTTAATGGTCTAATGTGGTTAGGGACTGTCGGATTGGAGGACTACTTTTGGGATGAACACTGGCAATTCCCTCTTATTTGGGACAACTCGTGGAGCAACACTTTATACCTGAAAGTAGGAGTGTACTTTTTCCTTTTTTCTTTTCCAGTTTAAAGAATTTGGGTATGACAATACTTTGTTTGTTTAACTTTTGTGGGGCATATGATGTTAGATTTATTTATTTATTTATTTTTGCATTATATAAAATTATGAAGTTGAGGAATTTTAAGAATTTGCCTGAATGGTCTTAGCTTTTCTCTTCAAATTGGAATCATCCATTGAATAGAAGTGTTTTTTTTTTTAGTTTTCATTATGTGTTGTTGGAACACTAATGTGCTATGTACTATTAAATTACTATCCCTTACAGGGATCTCAATATACTTTTCTGAATGTAGCTGTTCCATAACATAGAATATTGCTTTCTTTTTTCAAGTTATGGAGTAACTTTTGTTGCATCTGATAGGTGTTTGATGCTCCTTACTTACAAGTGCCAGTTGGAAAGCGAATTCGGCGGCGCTTAGATGCCAAGTCTATTGTTCAGTTGCTTCAGAGTCTTAACGTCCCGATTGGTATGATCTATTTCTATTGCTTTTAAAGCGCACTAAATCTAGACCAACCAACATTTGTCAACCGTCTGACTTGTATATTGTGGTTGCTCGTTGGTTGAGTGCCCGTTTTCACATTCATGGATGTACAAAGGAATACTACTGTTGAATGTAGAGAGATTACAATATATACCTAGTCATAGTGCTTCCATCCAAGACTCCGGTAGTTCAAGTTCATAAACTTAGGACGTTATATATTTTGGAAAAGGTTACAATTATTTTTTCTTGTAATGCAAACCCACATGCACATAAGCCACACACACACAAAGTATTGAAATGAAAGGTTCTTGCATTTCTTTATCTTAAATTCTTGCATGAAAATCTGTAGTAGTGTTGCTCCTGTTTACTCCTGTCATGTTATTTTTTATTTTTATTTAAATCAGATCAGAACTAGGATTGCAGCAAGAATGCTTTCTTGGGGAAAATTTTTGTATTTGAAAAGGCCAAGTAAATAGCTGGAGGATGTTTCTTGGAGATCCTTTTTGGGATTGAGGGACTGGAAATTGTTAGAGGTACTCCAACAGGAAACTTTGTGCAGCTAGTTCATGGAATCAGGGATGCTATTTGTCCATCTTGCTGAGGAAAACACCATGAAGAGCCGGTTTTCTTATATGAGTTATCATCATCACTATCATACATTATACATGTCAAAAATCTTCATGGCTTGAGTACATATGGCAGAAATAAACTCTTAGAGTTATGACCAGTATCTCATTTTGTTTTCAGATGGAAGGTGTTACATCTTTGGCACTGCAATGGTAGAGCAACAATTTGCTATGGTCTTGCATTAGCATGGTAGACTGATATTTGTCAGTGCATGCAAATAATAAACTATATAATACTTTTCTTTTCTCTTGGTTCTTAAGCCAGTCTTATTTCTTTTTCTTCACTTTGCTAGCCAACTTCTGCTGCTTGAAGATTTCCGTAATGAGGTGAATTTTTCTTACTGCAGGTACTACTGCTTTTGTAGAGCAATCAATCCCTTATCCACAAGATGGGAAGCAGGTTTGTTTGACCCCCATGAAAAACAGGAAGTCTATTTCTTTCATAAGGATCTATTGCAGATGTAAAACAACTTATTTCTTCAGCTTTCATGGATTTTATTGTTGTCGATCCTTTGTCCTTTGCCACTTTTTAGAGATTGCAGTAACTTGATTTCCTGTACATTATAGTTATTCTTTTATGATGAATTTAAAAAAAAAAATTCTTTAGTACTTCTCTCTTGTTGAGTTCCTTGTTAATGATTAGGATTTGTTTTTCCATTGACAATTTTCTTGCATGAGTTTTATTGCATGTGCATGCTCATTTATTTACATTATTCTTCTAATGTGTACCTTTTTTAACTACCTCCTTGCATCTCATATTGTTTTTGGGAACTAATATATTATGCACCCACATACACATAGGATTGTGATAAAAAGACTAGAGGTAAAGAAAGGATTTTGCTGTGGGCCCACACGAGGCCACTAAGGTGGTGCTTGTTTGCTCGTAATGGGTTCTAAATTTGAATTGTTTAGACATGGGACAGTTCAAAGCATTTGTTTGAAGGCCTAAATTACCTCTGAATGGGTCTGATTGAATCAGACATGGTTTTGGATCTGATTCAGTCAGATGACCCATTCAAATCCAAAAGACAAAAATGCCCTCTTCTCTGTCATTATTCCCTTCTTGTCCTTGCCATTTTTCTCCCCCTTCTCTTCTCTGGTACGCTCTGGCCATTGCGCCCCCCCCCCCCCCCCCCCCCCCCCAGCCCCTCGCTTCCTAAGGTCAAGAGCCACTGCCGCCGCCACCGTTTCCAGTCACCACCACGGAACAACAACCATTTCTGACCACTATGTACCACCAATTACCATGCACCACCACTAATTTTGGGTTTGATTCAGAATCAAACCCTGGGTTGGTTTGATTTTGAATCAAGCCATGAAAACAAAATCGAACATTGATTTGGGGTTTGAAATATAATCAAAACCTTAAACCGAGGTTTGAATTTGTTTTTGATGAAGAAAAATAGAAGAAGAAGAAGAACAGAAAAAGAAGACAAAAAAAGAGGAAGAAGAAAAGGGAAAGAAAAGTTTTGGTTTTTTCTTTAACCTTCCTTTTGCTACGAAAAAAGAGAAAAAAAGAGGGAAGGAGAAATAGGGAAGATGAATAAAGATTGAAGAAATGAAATGATGGAGGAGGAACAAGAAGAAGAAGAAGAAAATTTGAAGATTCTTTTTTTTTCTTCTCTTTCATTTTTTAAACATCTTGGACATATAAATAATAAAAATAATTTATTTCATGAAAAAAAATTTACAATTACCTAAAACAGATTATTTAAGATGTTTTAGCAAATTAGTTATCAAATAGACATAATTATTTACATTTAGATTTCAGGTTTCAATCTATAGTATTCAGATTGGTTTTCAGTATTTAGGTCTAAACATTAAATTTTATCAAACGGCACCTAATTGCAATTTTGATCATGGAATTAAAACTTACAATCATGTGCTTACTAAAATTTGAGCCTATCATCCATCCAAATAGTCAAAGTTTGCAACATTTAGGTCCCGTTTGGATACCACATGTAACAGTTTTAGGTTAAAAAGTGCTTTTCGAAAAAGAGATAGGCATATCGTAAAGCACTTTTTGGCCAAAAAACAAGCTGCAAGGAAAGCACTTTTAGTGGTTTTTTGAGAAGCTACATCAAAGTGCATTCTGTTTGGGTAATTGAAACTGGGCCTTATTGCAAACTTTAATTGTATTTTTTGTCTTTTTGTTTTTTTCCCCCTAAAAAAGGACTTTATTTATAAAAAGGATAAAAATTACAAAAGGAACACAAACAAACCAAAAAAAAAAATTGTCAGTCAACTAAGATCTCCTACAGAAAGGCAAGCTCATTATATAAACAGGCCTCATGACAAGGCATAGGGAGAGATCCAGGAGTAGGTAACACAGCCTTTGTGCCCATAAGCTTTTGCAGCCAGATGATTAGCAAGACCATTTGCTTCTCTAAAGACATGGGAAATAATAAAATTCTGTGGAAGGAGGGCCTGAATTTGCCGAGCAATATACACAATAGACCAAGGAGTAGTCTGTTTGCCTTGAATAATATGAATCCAGATTTGAGTCATTTTCCTCCACCAATGATAATCTCGTGAGTCCTGAATAGCCGAGGGCGTTCAAGCATAGGCTTGCTTCTGCAATAGTATTGGAGTCTTCATGAAAAAACTGAGAGTAGGCCAACAAGACACAGCCATTGGAGTCTTGAATTAAACCTCCTCCAGTACATAAAGAGCCAACTGCAGAGCCATCAAAATTAAGCTTATAAGAACCCTTAGGAGGGGGATTCCACTTGATCCACATGGCTATAGAAGGATATGGCATCTTTTGAGGCACATCAAAAAATCCAAGACAATTGAGGGTTGGAAAGTAGGGCTTTTCGCTAGAGGAAAACGGGAATGCAGCTTCCAGAGCCAGTGTTTGATGTTGGTCACCACTTGCGCAAGCCTATAATTGGAGAAAGGGATGTCATCATGAATGCTATTGTTTCGAAAAAATCCATATTTCCCAAAGGGCGCAAGGGATCAACATAGCCTTGAGGAAAGCCTCTTGAGATCTAACGTGAGCTTGCTGGGACCACCCTTGAATAAAAACACTTATGGATGTCATGGTCGCTTGAAGACCAAAAATAGGAGCAAAAAGTAACCACACCTTCGTTGCCAGATCACTATAACAAAACAGGTGTGATAAAGTCTCAATATGAGGAGAGTTGCAGCATGAGCATTTTGACAGCATGTGGAAACCCAAACTAGTAATCACTGAATCAATTGGGATAGCTTTATGCAAAAATTTCCACATGAAAACCGCAAATTTTGTGGGAAGGTACTTGTTCCAATTGAGAGAGGTCCATTGCAAAATTTCCCCATGATTTCAGTGCATTTCCCAATATTGGTGAGTGGTGAACCCACCGGAAGTGCTTGCTGCCATATAAGTTTGTCCTTCTTAGAAGGGTCCAATATAATCTCATTTATGCTCTGAAGCTTGTCTGAGTCAAGGAGGGGATATATTGAATGCATCTTAATAGAGTAAAGAACCTCGTGAACAGAAGTGTCATTTTGAGAGCATATTGCTTGGGAGGTGCTGTAGAGGTAATCATGCCATGTATCACATTTAAAGCTAATCTGACCATTTTTGGGAATCCATTTGGCTTGGGAGAAAAGAGCAACCACTTGTGGGAAAATGGTTTTCCATACACGGGAGGAGCCTATTCTCCAAGAGTTCACAGAGGTGAAAGTTGGATGGCCATACTTATGCCTCATGAAAGAAGACCACAAAGAAGTGCCATCAATAAAGCCCTAAGCTAATTTTGCCTGGGTAGAATGCATGACCTGATTAAGAGGTTTAATACCCAAATCTCCTTCCTGTAATGGTTTGTAGCACCCACCCCAAATAACCCAGTGGTGTTGATTATCCCCATTGGAGCTCCAAAAGAAATTAAAGAAATATCTCTCTAAATCATTCAGAATGGACTTTGGGACAGGTAGAATGGGAAGAGTGTATATAGGAATGGAGGCCAAAACACGCTTAATGAGAACTAGCACATCTCCCCTCCTCCCACACCTAATCCCTGGGGGGTGTTGTGTAAGGAGCCTAGACTTCCACACCAAGAGCTTGGAGCGAACTTTATCCAAAAGATCTTGTAAGTATCTGATAAAAGCCCTGCCTTTAAAAAGAGGGATCCCCAAATAGTTTATAGGGAGGCAAGCACAATGAAATCCAGTGAGGCATTGAATTGTGCTTATCTTACCATTGTTCATGGTCAAAGAAGCAATAAAACAGCTTTTAGTAACAGTAACAAGCTTCTTTGGGCAAGCCACTGATTTTTTCCACTTTAACAAGAATGTTACCTTCCTGAACTTTTGTATCCGAATCTGCAGCCATCTTTTGGGCTATGCCAATTTTCTTGTAGATATTCTTGCCTTGTATAAACCCAGATTGCTCAGCAGATATGATGTCCGGAAGACAGGACGCTAGTCTTTTATTGAGGATACAGAAATGATCTTAGAGTGAACAAGCAGCATAAGCTGATAGGCGTTAGATCAGATAGAGCAGAGGCATTAGGGACTTTAGGAATCAGCACCAAAGTGGTGGCAGCCATTCCCCCTTGGTTGATGCCTCCTTTGAAAATGTCTTGGACAGCCTCTATCACCTCCTTTTTAATGATGTGCCAGCACTTGATGTAGAATAAGCCAGTAAAACCATCAGCACCAGGGGCACTGTAGGGGTCCATTCCTATAATAGCATTCCATACCTCAGGTTTGTTAGGGATAGCACAAAGAATCTCATTGGTCTTGTTAGACTGAACTTGGAATGCACTGAAGAAGACCACTATTAGAACTGTTTTGAGGACCAGTGAAAAGATCTTGAAAGAAGTCGGCGGCAGAAGTACCAACAACTCTGAGATCGGAAGAAGTGGAGCCATCTGGGTGTTTTAGGGTGAATAGAGATTTATGACCCTTGCTCTTGATAGCAGCGTGGAAATAAGAAGAGTTTCTGGCCCCACTAGCAAGCCACAGTTCTCTAGATTTATCTCTGGGGAGCATCTCTTCCATATCAAGCAGTCTAAACCAAACGAGATTTAGCTAAAGTGTATTGATTAAGGATCCCGGGAAATTCAGGGTCTGGCTGGCCTCATCCAACCTAATCAGCTCGTCCTCAACAATTTTTATGTTGTGGGTCAAATCCCCAAACATTTCCCAGTTCCACTTATGAAGGGCAGCAGTAAGAACTCTAGACTTTTGCTGCAGCAAAGCCATGGGAGGAAGGGCAGTCCGTAGACTTTGCCCTTGCAAGTGAACAAAGTCCAAAAAACCAGTTGTGATCAAGCCAAATGGACATAAATTTGAAAGGACGAGCCCCAAGGAAAATGGGTTTGATCATCATAAGAATGGGGAAGTGATCAGAGTGAATTCTGGGGATGATGAACTTGTATAGAAGGGAAGGAGCCGAGGAAAGCGAATTAACAAGGAACCTGTCCAGGCTAAACCATCCTGCATCTGCCATGGTGGTTGTTGCACCACGTGAAGATGTTACCCCAATAGCCTGGATCATGAAGTGCATTAAGTTGTATAAAGGAAGTAAAATCCTCCATTCCATGCTATTCAAAGCCCCGCCACCAGCCTTCTCCTGAGCCTTAGCCAAGGGTCGTAAGGGGAATTGGAGGTTGGCCCATAGTTGTCATCTGTCGTCTCTGTCACAGTGAGCATAAACATGACATAGGAGACTAGATTAAATGGGCTCCATAAAACCCTTAGGGTAATATATTGGTTGGTATGATCATGTAGGGAGATGCTCAAAGCGTCTCTCTGAAATATCCAAATTTGAGTATTTATGGTGCTGCATTCTAAGAAATTGGTAAACTTGATGCTGTGAGTTTCCTCTCGTTTATGGTTCAAGAAGAAAGACTAAGCTGGGATATTGCTTTTTGACAAGATGCTTCAGATGGCAAACCTTCTCAGGAGCATTGCTGCCCCTAGAATTCCAAAACAACATGAGGCCATGAGACCTAACAGTGGAGGGGGTTTTGAGGTGAGCATTGAGCAAGTGATCTATTGGATTTAGTTTTTATAGGGGAGAGACTTCTTTCGGAAGCAAAGGGAATTGGGACTCTGGGAATCTTTAGCTCTGAAATAAGTTCACGGTTAGTGGTATCAAGAAGCAGTGGGCATTTCAAGAGAGTGTTTACACTAGCTTTAGCAGAAGCAGGTTTGATTTTGTCCTTGTAGGAAAGGTCTCCCAAAAAACAATTGTTAAGGCTGCCAGTGAGTATGACAGCATGATGGTTACCAAGTTTCAGGTTTGCAGTGTGAATCCTTGCCAAAGAGGTTGTGATTGGTGCTGGGTCTTCTGCAAGGAACTCCACAAATTTCCCATTATCATAGTGGCTCTTATTAGGCAAGCTATTTATTAAGTAATCCATCTAGTCCTTACCCAAAAATCCTCCCTCCACAAAAATGAACACCATAGGGACTTCCATACCAGCAACAAGGGTATCAGTTGGGCCTTCCTCAGCAAGGCCCTCCTGTGGGAGGAGTTTTGTTTCTTGAGAGGGGAAGGCATCTCATCATCATTCAGCAGTTTGGGCTTTGCACAACAAATGGAATTAAAATTTCAGCAATTGAAGGTTCTACTTTAACATATTTCTCAGCTTTATTAAGGGTTTCATTTGAATAAAAATCAGCATCATCAATCACCTCAGCTTTGTTGGCCAGTTGTTTGCTTGTGTGATTGCCTCCAGTTTGCAGCCTAGACTGAAATTTATCAGAAGCTACATGATGAGATTGAGCAACCCAGTTCAGTCCTGAAGTTAGCTTCTTGCATTTGGCAACTGCATGGCCTTGAATTGAAGAGTTGGAGCAATAGGAGGATTTCCTTCATACTCAATTTCCTGCCAGAAGCCTTAATGCCCTTCACCATGAACTGTAATCCAAACACGTGCAGGCAATTGTTTTGATAAATCAAGCTCAACTACTCCCATTCAAAGGCACACATAAGATGTGTGAAATTCTGAGTGCGGACATCCACTTTCAAGAATTTCCCAAATGATCCCATAGTGTGTTTCAAGAATATTCTGGGAAAAATGAGATGGGGAGATATGGGAGCTTAAGCCAGACCGCTGCAAAGTTGGAATCTTTAGAAGGGTCAAATGTTGGGGTCCATGGAAATAATTGGTAAAATGACTGATCTATGACATGATACTCCTGGGACCAAGCCTCAATGAATTCCTCATGGGAGGAGAAGAGAATCATCACATGTCGTGGGTCAATAAGTCCTATGAAAAGGGGCTTTCAATGCCCCAACTTTGTTGAATTAAAGCCTTGATGGCATATCAGATGGTCTTCCTTGAGGAAATTTTGCAATAAGGGTGAAGGAAGGAAAGACTTGAAAAGAAGAAAAGGAAAGGAGAAGAAGAGACTAGGGAGAAAGAGGAAGAAGTAGGAGAAGAGAGGAAATGTATAAAGGGGAAGGTAAGTAAGATAGAAAGGGGAAACTGTATTCACATTCAAAAACTGAATTGATCCCTTTACAAACATAAAAATATAAGCGTTCTAAGAGATACAAAATCTACACACTGACCCTCAAGTAGCATTTGATGGAGCTCGGCCTCTCCAGTGGACTAGGAATTGGTGAAAACCACCATCTGGAGAAGCAACAATCTGGTCATCCAAAATATCCTTGAGGCAATCTGTTGGCTGCGAACCAGTTGGTGAGGGCTGGAACTGCAGAACGAAAGAAGCTCCAAAATACGAGGCAAGAGGCTCAAAAGTACCTTGATAAGTGGTTAGATCCTCTACAATGAATACTGGACTAATACTCATATGATTAGGCAAATCAGTTAAATATGCATTAGATTCAAGTTTGCGAATGATGGAAAATGGACCAATGGCCCGAGCATGCAATTTCTCAAAGGTATTCTTCTTACTGAGGTCACACACGAACCATGACATAATCATCTGCATTAAAATCCTTAGCTCGACGATGCACATCAGCAGCTAGTTTATAATCTAGATTACTTGCAGCAATTTTACACCTAACTTCAGCGTTCAAATCACGAATGTGTTTAGCAAAATATTCAGCAGGAGCAGAAATACGAGCATCTGGGGAAAGTGGAACGAGGTCAAAAGTTGATTGGGGTTTATAGCCATAGCCACACTCAAAGGGACTCCAACCTATAGACTTATGTACAGCATTGTTATAAACAAATTCAATAGTTGATAACAGTAAATCCCAAGTACCCAGCTTTTCACCTACAGTACACCTAAGAAGACCCCCAAACTACGGTTAGCAACCTTAGTTTGATTTTTTGTTTGAGGGTGAAAGGTAGAAGAGAATGATAAATTTGTTCCACAAAGTTTCCAAAGGGTCTTCCAAGAATAGCTCATGAACTTGACATCTCTATCAGACACAATAGAACTAGGCAGCCCATGCAGCTTAGTAATCTTCCAAAAAAACTTGTCAAATTGCAAAGCATCAATAGTCTTGCTACAAGGAACAAAGTGGGCCATTTTATAAAACCTATCAATAATAACCATTATGGAATCATGACCTCAAATTGTCCTAAGAAGCCCCAACACAAAATCCATACTTTAGTCCTTCCATGATAAATGTAGTAAAGGTAGAGAAGTGTAAAGTCTCGTGTTTTGTTTCTTTTACCTAATTTACAAGTATGACACTAAGGGACTATCTTAGTAACATCTCTATGAAAAGAAGGCTAGTAGAATCGATCAGCAACTAACAAAATGGTTTTATCCCTGCCTAGGTGGCCAGATAATCCTCTTGCATGCAACTCTCAAACTGGGAAGTCTCAAAATGAAGTGCGTGGAATGCACGACTTAGTACCTCTGAATTGGAAGCCATTATGGATAAGAAAACCATCACTCACTTCCTGATAGATGATGCTGGAATCTGGGCACTGGCTATACTCACCTCGCAGTTATTAAATCCTAGAACTTTTGTGCTCATGGCTTGCAAAGTAGTGTCTACTTGGCTGAGGCCATCAGCAACCTTATTCACAACACCGGAACAATGTTTAAGGACAAAGGGATACTCATTCAAGAACTTGATCCACCTTGCATGTTTGTTGTTCAATTTGGCCTGTGATCTTAGATATCACAATGCTTGGTGGTTAGAATAGAGGACAAACTCTGTGGGTAAGAGATAGTACCTCCAACAATGAAGAGAATGAACTACAACACAGAGCTCTTTCTCACAAGTGGAATACGTCTCTCGAGCTTCTAAAAGTTTCTCACTGAAAAATGCTTTGAGACGTCCCGCTTGACTAAGAACACCTCTATACCTACCCCAAAAGCATCACTTGCAACCTCAAACACCTTATCAAAGTCAGGATGCCAAAGAATGGGTGTTATGTAGGGCTGCAAGCAAGAAAGGGGAGAAGAGAGAGAGAATTAGGGAAAACAGAGAAGAACCCTAGAGGAGTACGAGGAACGGAAGGGGAAAATAGGGAAAGAGGACAGAAATAGAGATAAATCTCATATTAATTCATAATTCAATAATTTAAGTCTTCCGAAACACTAATACATAAGATATATAATGGGGATCAATAACTTGGGCCCTAAGCAAACCCATATACTAAATACCAAATACCAAAAATCTTAATAACATCTTAGATATTCTCTCTAAATAAAATAGAATTACAATAATTCCCGAGAATCCCAAATAATATGTTAAATCCCAATTTCCTAAATATAACCCTCCTGCTTGAATTGGCATCCCTCTTCATTCTCCTCTCGTAATTAGAAAATTCGACCATAAATTTTAAAATGGATTAAAATGAGGAGCTACGTTTTTTGAGGACATGGTGTCACAAAGTTAATTTTTCCATATGCTTAGGAACATGAGTGGTGCCGCTTTTATTGACAGATTTATAGCTTGCACAAGACGAGGAACTGTCCATTTCTGTACAAGCCATAAATTTAGGTGATGACCATTTTGTCGAAAAGATAACTTATTTTCCTTCTTGGTACATTGAACCCCAAATTCTTTGATCCACGGATAACCAAGCAGTATTTGAACACCACATGAGAAGAACATCACACCGTACCTGAACTAGGAAATCACCAAACTGAATTGGAATTAAGCACCCTTTGTAACTTGTAAGATACGATTGTTAACCCACGGAAAGCTGCAAGGAAAAGGATGCAATTCTGCTTCCAAGTTTAATGCTTGAAGGCTACTCTCTGGGATGAAATTTTTGGAACATCAGTGGTCAATGAGAACCGTGCAGCTTCTGACTGCAGATCTTGCAAGCGTATAGAAGGTTGTACAAGCATTTCTTGCCTCGTGCTCATTTGAAGGGGAATAAATAGAATGCATGATATTAAGGTGATGCTGCTTGGGAAAATAATCCAAATCATCTAAGTCTGTCATAAAATTAAAACAGAATAATGCAATGCTAATTTCTAAAGTCAAGGGCATTTCTTCAAATTTCTGGAGAATCCAGGACATACTACAATTTTCTGAAAATTTTGGATGAAACCGCAGTTTTCAGGGAGTTTGGGGCCAAACTCTATTTTTTTGGGAAGTTAGGGAATAAACTGGAATTTTTTAAATGATCAGGGATGAAATTGCAAGTTCCAGAAGTTGAGGGCCAAACTGCTGTTTCTGGAAGGTTTGAAAACTGGGTGCACACTGGATTCTTGTAGCAAAAAGGATGATTTTTTTTTTTTTTTTGGAATGAACGGATGGTGGGAGTGGTGTTATCACGACTCTGGGGACTGAACTGTGGCAGCAATGGAAAAATTATTACTATTATTATTATTTTGGATCGAAGGCAATGGCAATGTATATTTGTGAGGAAACAGCAAGGCTACAGAAAAGAAGAGGAAAGGAAAGAGAAAAAGCAGGGTTGGCGAGTCAAAAGAGGGGGGAGGGGAGGAAGTCCAAATGGCATTAATTAACCACTCAAACAATCCATCATGGGTCTTAAATGCTGTCTTCCAATGTGCAGGCAATGGTTTTGATAAATAAGATGTGTGAAATTCTGAGTGAGGGCATCCACTTTCAAGAACTTCCCAAATGATCCCGTAATGTGTTTCAAGAATATCTTGGGGTCCAGACTGCTGCAAAGTTGGAATCTTTAGAATGGTCAATTGTTGGGGTCCATGGAAATAATTGGTACGATAATGGATCTCTGACATGATCCTCTTGGGACCAAGTTTCGTTGAATTCCTCATGGGAGGAGAAGAGAACTATTCCATGTCGTGGGTCAACAAGTCCTACTGAAAAGGGACTTTCAGTGCCTCAACTTTGTTGAATATGAGCCTTGATGGCATATGCAAAGATGGTCTTCTCTGAGGAAGTTTTGCAATAAGGGTGAAGGAAAGACTTGAAAAGAAGAAAAGGAAAGGAGAAGAAGAAACTACGGAGGAAGAGGAACAAGTAGGAGAAGAAGAGAGGAAATGTAGAAAGGGGGAAGTAAGAGAGAAAGGGGAAACTGTATTCACATTCAAAAACTGAATTGATCCCTTTACAAATATAAACAATATAAACATTCTAAGAGATAAAAATTACACACTGATCCTCAAGGTCTTAGGGTTTTTTTTTAAACAAATAACCGTAAAAGCTGTAGACACTAAATAACGTCTTAATGTCTAATATTACATCTAACATAAATACGGCTGAATTGTGCTTGCATTGATCGTCCCTCTTCAAAGGGTGGCCACCGCCAGCGCACCATCTTGAGTGAAGGCTTGCCTTGGGGCCAAAGGGATGTTAGGGAGAGGAGAGTTTCCTAACTGAAGAGAAGTTGGTGTAGGCGTCGGAGCTTTAAGACGGGAGGCAGAGGAAGGTTAGAGGAGGGAAGCTGTAGCCTCCTCCCATGACGGGACGACCATGGGTGTGTGAAACCCTAAGCTTGTAGTTTGGGGGAAAATCACCAGAGAAGACACTAGTTCCTTATGCACTACCTCTTTACAAAAAATTATTGTGGACTTTTTCGTTGACCAAACTTTCATTCTTTAGATGATAGGGGTGTGCGAACACTAATTGTACGAAAATTGGTAGTCTTATGTTTTTGCATATTCTTTCGATCTGTATGATTGGCATTTCTGATTCGTGTCATGTGGATCCATAACAAAATCCTCTATATACCTCTTTTTTCATTACCTTATATATATACGTACCTACACAAATATCAAAATGGCATAGAAGGTTGATATGCCATCTGTGCCTGTTTCATTCATCTACGTCTTATTGCCTGAGGCCGACCCTTTTAACCCATACATCCTAGAGATGATGCAACGGTTTCAGGTTTTAGAAGACATTTATAGACTATCCTCCAACTTGTGCACTGTTTGCATCATATTAAGATCTTGTTTTTGGGATAACAAGTTTTAATGTTGACCAATATTTTTCTCTAAAACATAAGATCAGAACTTCAATCAAAACTTGAAGACATAATTGTTGTGCTGTCAGTTTCTGTGCAGGACTTATAGTAGTTGGATGCATCAGTGAGTTGTAATTGTCTTATCTTGTAGCTGTAGCCTTTTTAGTTCTACAATCACAGGTCATGCTTTGAATTTTTTCACTTAAAGCTAATACTACTTGTGTCATGGATGCTGCTGCATTACTGTCTTGAGCACTAACTCCTAAAATGCAATAATCTATACTGATTATTTATAGTGAGTCTTGTTCCTTTAAACCCCACCTCCCACCTCCTTTCTCCCTCGGAAAATCTGCTTTCAATTTCCTCACGTCTTTGCAATTATATCCTGAGTTTTCCTTTCAAAAAGAATGCAAATTGCCATAGTTCAATCTGAACATATTCTTGATTTTTGAAATGAAGGGGTGGTGGAGTGGAGGATTTGGTTATGGACTGTGGATTGGGATTCTAGTTGCTTCTGGACTTTCTGTTGTTCCAGTCCCATCTCTGCTGTGGAAAAATGTGTTTGACCTCTCTGGAGGTCTTTCAAATAAGGTTTGTTTAAACTGTGTTCTACACTGGCATAAACCTATTATACATTTACCTATATTGATATATATGCTTTCTATGTATACTTTGTCAAAATTCCTTTCTTTGAATCTTAAATAAACTTATCAATTCATGTTCTTTAAATGAAACTTGGTAAGACTGATTAGTATGACGAGTTTAGGGAGACTGACTGTTAGAAATTATTGTTTATATTCTTGGTTCCGATAAAACCCCAAATTTTATTCTGTTGTTTTTTCGTGTACATACATTTAAATACTTTATCCCTTAACATATTTGCATTATATTTCCTGGACACATGCATGCTCGAGCAGAGACATTCTAATGGGAAATGTGTACGCACCTTATTTTAGAATTGAGATATGTTTGAGGGTTTCCAGCATAATTTAATTTAGTTTACTGGGAAATTATGTAGGGACATTTAGCCATTGTGGAAAATGTTTTCATTTTCCATTTCCAAAAATTAGGTCTAAAGATATCATCTAGTTGATTTCACGCGGCACATTTCAATCAATTGGTAAACCTTTTCTTTTCTCCTAAATTGTCTAAATGTTCCATTAATTAAATTTAGTAGCCTCCACCTGTTCCAAGAGAATAAAGACCGACTTATGTAAAAAGTATTTGCACGTTTGAAAGTTGACCAACATGTCTCAATAATCATTTTTGGTAGTCTCCTCCAGTTCAGAGAAATATGTATTCAACTAATTGTAAATTTCTAGCCAGAGAACTCCAGCTGAATAACTTTTATCATTATACACATAACTGACTAATTATAAATTCCATTATAAACGTTTTCTGCTCTTAAGCTTTCAATGATTGTATTCCTAACAATTTTTTTTTTTTTTTTCATTTTCTTCTTTTTCATTTTGATGAGTAATCGTGTTTGAAGACTGTTAAGTTATGCCTTGGATTCAACCAAACTGAAAGTTTTTTGGACTGCTTTGGGGTTTTCCCGTAATCATCCGATCGACTGGGAAATTTGGCCCATCAACTAGAGAGAACTGAAAGTCCAGTATGTGGTATAGGATTTTAGGGTTTGCTTTAGCGTATTATATAAACTTCCCGAGAAGGCTATTGTCTTCAATTTTCCCATAATTATTCAGAAATTTAATAGTATTGGAGTTCTTTCTTGGGTTCCGAATCCTAGAGACTCATCTATCCTTGTTCCTACTTCAATATCATTTTGTTTCTTCCCTATTTCTCTATTATTTGCTGCTGCTTGTGCGTTTTCCCTTCATCAATTAGGGTAATATGACCTCCTAGAGAGAAGTAAATGCTTTTCCACCAACCAACCTCTTATTAAGCTTAGAAACTACAGATCGCTTTCCCTGCATCAATAAGGGTAAGATGACCTCCTAGAGAGAAGTAAACGCTTTCCACGCAACCAACCTCTTATTCACCTTAGAAGCCACTGATCCCCAAAAGATTTAACTTTGGGGATTACCTCCCAAAGGCACCTGGAGGTAAGCGATCGGCCATTGGAAGACAGCAAAGCCAGACAACGAAACAAACTTGGCGAAAACACTGGCAAATTGATAGTGCCAAACCACTATTCCTCACATTGACTTTATGGCCAAATGAATGCTTACACATGGAGTAGAGAGAAGACTTTAAGAGATGCTCGTTTATCTTCAGAGAGAAGGAAGGGTATCATCCACAAATTGAGGTAGAGGTACCTCAAGGCCATTCCTACCAACTTGAAGGGCCCTCACCAGACTCTGATTAACCGCTCTACTCATCATCCTACTAAGAATATCCACTACTAGTGTAAATAGAAAAGAGGACATGGGATCACATTGCCGAAGCCCCCTAGAACCACCAAAGCACCTTTGGGCTCCCCATTAGCAATGATAAACAGAGAAGCTAACTGATGAAAGGCGGCTGCCAATCCACTTATGCCACCTATTGCCAAGCCCCTTTCTGGATAACACTTTATCCAAGAAACCCTAACCCAACCTATCATACACCTTCTTATAAGAAGCACCCTCCTTCCCTTCCTTCTAACATCCTCAACCATCTCCTTAGCCACAAAGGCAGTACCCAAAATCTGACTACCACCAACGAAAACACTTTTTGAGTCTCTGAAACAGTACTCTCAACCATCCCAGCTAATCCACCAGCAAGGATTTTAGAGATAATTTTAACACATCCGTCACAAGGCTAATAAGCCTAAAATCCCTCTGACTGATTTATTCTTCCTGGGAACCACATAAATAAAAGTGGGAGTCATACTTTTCCCAATGGACACCATGTTTTATTTCCTGGCTGATTTCCCAATCCCAGAACTACACTAAAACTACCTCTGATGCCCACCCAAACTTTTTCACAGTTGGGAATTTTCTGGGAAAATTCGAATTTTTCCTAATCCTGCACACCCTTGTTTTGGATGTTTCGATAGTGCATGTGATAGAAAAGGATGGTTGGAACTCTCTGCTAAGTGTGGGTTGCTCAGCATTTCTCTGATTGCAAAAAGATTTGGGCCGTGATTCCTTAATCCTATAGCTCCTAAGTTCCTTGATGGTTGAAATTTCTGTTGTTGCGAGTCTTCATTGCTTCATTGTTGTGGAATGAAGCTTATTTCTCCATTTGTGATTCTATTTAAGTATTGTTGCCTGTTTTGTTGAAGCTTGGAAGGTGGTGCCTATATTTGGGGAGCACTAAGCTGCTAGGCTTGCATGTGTGCTGCACTCTGTTTTGTTTGGAGCAGGGGCAAATTCTGAAATGATCACGTTGAAGTTGTTGAGTGGTGAGATGGGAATGACACGATGTTTGGATGTCTTGACTTCTGGTTTCCTTACGGATTGGGTTGTTTCAGATTTTGTGGGGCATTGTTTTTTAGGGAGAGATTGATCATTCAGGGTTATAGGTAAGCTATGATGTAGTCACCAATGTTGGGTAGCGGTGGCTAAGTTTGAGCAGGGCTTGGACTTGGCTCTTGATTGTAGCTTCAGGTGCTGTTTGGCGCTTGTGGAGAAGTTGGAGAGTGTTTGTTTGATCAAGCTATGTTGGTCATGTTTTGACAGGAGAATTTAAGTTAAGGCGGAGATTCATTAAGTTGCGTCCTGAATTTAGCTGAATTAGAGTGCTTTTTGGAGTATTTTGGGATTTTTCAAAATTGTTCGATTGATGGGAAAGCTTGCTAAGTAGGGGTGATCATAGTTCGATTTGGTGCGGGTTGGGCCTCTAATCGCGACCGAAACGAACCGTGCAATTTGTCCGAAATCTCAAACTGCGACCAACCCGTTACTTGCTATTTGGCTTTGGATTCACGCGCTTTGGTTCAGGCTCAACCGGCGGTTGTACCTATTTAAAATTGAGCATTGAAACTACGCAGAAAAAGTAATTAAGAAAACACATGTTACATCATAAAAATCTAATTAGATATTTTTTGCCTTCTTGACAAAGAATATGGTTTTCCCCGCTCCTTTTTTGCCAGCTTTTTTTTGTATAAATATGGATCACAAAAAAAATATTATGTTGTCCAAATAATTAAATGTATTACCTTCAAGAACTATTTATTGAACTTGTGAATCAACTTTTCTTTAATATCATTAATATAGAACTGAAATGGTGTGATATATATATATATATATACATATATATGAGGTCGGTTCGGTTCGGGTTGGAGTGGTTTGGAGCCCTATCCAAACCGTGAATGAACCGCACTGCACACCGCGTGGTTTGGACTATTTCCTAGACCGCGACTGAACACGGTTTGATGTTCTTCGGTTTGGTCTAGTTTTTGAAAAACCATGATCACCCTGTTGCTCTGTCCACTTGTGGTTCTCTCTTCCCAATTGACTGGAGCAGTTTTTTTAATTTTTTTATGTATGAACCAACAACTTTTAATAACAACAAGCCTCAATACAATACTCATCCAGGCATGCCTGGATGAGATTACATTGAAACAAAATCAAAGAACAAAAGCACAAAATCAAATGCTAAGAACAACGAATCAATTTATCGAGCCAGAACCAGTGGTGCTTAAATAGATCTAAAAACCTGGAAACCCTTGTGAGAATCTGAGTTTGAATCCAGTGTAGTACATAATGAACTGTGTGCTTTTGCCCTCTGAATTCTGGCATTTATTTCCTGCCAGATGGCATAGATGTTAGCAGCCAGAGTTGCTCTTTTAATCCTAGAGGTCACCTTGTCATTTGTAACATGTTTGCTCATGCAATACAAAGCTTCAGTAACGTCAGAATGCATCCAAGATGAAATCTGCAGCCAAGAACAAGCCAAAATCTAAGGCCCCTTTGCAAACCCACATCTGAAAAATACATGATGAATATTCTCAAAGCAGTTATTAAAAAAAGAGCAATTCATATCAATATTGATTCCCATGAAAGCATATTATCTTTAGTAAGTAATTTTCCCTTAGCAGCAAGCTAGAAAATTAGGGCATGTTTAGGAACAGTCTAATGCTCCCAAACAGTATCATTCCACTTGCATCTTTGGCTTTTAAGCTGAAGTTCTTTGTAAGACTTAGCAACATTAGAACTCTGATTTGGAACCCATGCAGAAATTTGATGAATGGCCAACTAAATGTCACCTTTACCCTGGATGAGCTCATCCCTTTGTTTGATGAGCCTTTTAAAAGTCCATGAAGCATTCTTTTTACGGAATGACTTCCCAAATGCAGTGATCCTTCAAATAAGAAGCATGAATCCACCTAATCCAAAGCCTATCAGCTTTACAATTAATAGCCCACAGCAATTTAAAAGCAGCAACATTATTCCAAACCCCCATATGAGTAATACCCAAACCTCCCCCATTGATATGAGTTGACAATTTGGCTGGAGTAGTGTTTCTTGATGCAGTTTGGAGCTGTTTTTCTTGGCAATTCAGCTGATTTTAAGCCATTTCATTAGAGGAAGATGTTGAGTGTGTTTGAGAGTTCTTGGGAGTTCTCTTATGGGTGTTATTGGGTTTGGCGGGTGGGATTGCTGTAACCCCATTGTCATCTTTGTTGACATGGTGGATTTCATTTTGCACCTTTTAATTGCCAGTGTAAGCTTGTATTTTTGTGGGCTACTGAGTCAATTGTTGCTTGCTGCTACATATCATTATATCTGCAGCAATCTTCTAATTTATTATCAGTTTTCGGGTTTGGTAGGATGATAGCAGGAAGCTTGCATCCATGATGTTTCCATCTCTCAGTGCTCTATTTAAGCGAAAGAAAGATCACGGTATGCTTCATGGTAGTTTGCCTACATTTTTATGCTCTATTTAAGCGAAAGAAAGATCACGGTATGCTTATGGTAGTTTGCCTACATTTTTTTTTACTCGTGCCTGAAGTTCCAGGTTGAGTTTATTTCATACGGTTCATTTTGGGACACATGATTATCCTGCAACGACTAATTTCCTGTGTTGAGTGGCAGCATTTTCAAATATGTTGTCCGAAATTAGTAAAATGTATGTATTGGCAAATATATATTATTACTGCTTTATAGTATATGCAAGTATCTAGAAGCAGGAGAATCCTATGCTAGGTGCTCTCGTGCTTTGGTATTACATGTGTTCCTGATGCTTTCCTTAACAGTTAGATTGAGAGGTCTCCCTTTTATCTTACATAGTAGCTGTTGGACCACATTTATCAACCATCTTCCTCTTTATCCATGAACCTTTGATTTTATTTTATTAGCATGTCTTTGTGTTATAAATCATATTTACAGCTTAAAATCATATGATACTGATACAGGAAACAGGAAATTCCCGGCTTTATCTGTCCCTCGGGGCAGATGCCCGTTGACTGGAGATTTGTTTCCTCCACCGCAATTATGAAACATGAAAATGACTATTGATAATTCTCTGCAGCACGGAGCTTATTGATTTATTTCACTACCAATATCAATGAAAATGCAGTGTAATAACGTTGTCACGCTTTGCTGGTTCTGATTCCCTCCAAATCTATTCATTTAGTTAAAGATGTGATTCATATATGTGCTAGTTTATGCACGTTGTTTTTGGTGCATTAAAGAATTCCTGGGTGTTCCTCTTGTTGCAGGCCGAGCTGAGGCTTTGCTCATCGCAGCTTATGGCAGGAGAATTCACCTCAATAAGTAGTACTATGCATGCATTTTGGAAAAATTGATATCTTGAAGGTGAAAATTTGCCTATTCTTTTGCCAATCCAGCTCTAGGGTTTCAGCGG
This sequence comes from Santalum album, assembly GCA_034195605.1. Lineage (NCBI taxonomy): Eukaryota > Viridiplantae > Streptophyta > Magnoliopsida > Santalales > Santalaceae > Santalum > Santalum album. Next base: position 6,685,864 of record CM067262.1, read on the forward strand.
TCCGCAATCTGTGAATGGGTGATAGGATGAACGGGAATGGTTGGAGAGGCCCGCTTAAAAGAATTCACGTAAGCTGCTGCGCCCTCAGTCTTAAAGATGGGTAAGGCTCCGTACTCTGGCGTTAGCAATCTCTTTCGAAGCTCTCTTTTGCGTTTGAATGGTATGGTGGGAATGGGAAATGAATAGGAATGAACTGGTGAACACTCTAACCGAACAATAGAATGGAAATCAATGTTGCTCATTCTCATTCTCGCTATCCAAATGAGTAAAAGAGTTCTTCTAATCAGCGTCCAGTAGGTGCTTCTGTGCACAAAAATTTTATTCACCTGTAAGAACTAATATGGATCGGTTTTTATCCTTCTCAGGGCTTTGTCCGACAGTGTTTTCAGTTAAGGTTTTTCCCATGACTTAGGGTCATTTATGCTGGCCTTCCTAATGGTATCGGTAGGTTTCAACTTGATTATGATGTATTCGCCTTGTTAAATTTCTTCTGCTGGACGGAATTGAAAATCCTTTGAATGGATGAATCCTTTTATATGTGGCATCTTATCTAGTGGTATTGATTCGGAAAACCGAAAACAAATCACCATCACCCTTTGTTCCACGTTTGGAATTTGGCTTGCCTTTGCTTCTTGCCTTTAGCATCACTATTCCTAATTATGTACATGTGCACCTCAAGAGAGTACCATTTGTTCAATGATTTTACAATATATATATATATATATATATTACCTAGTTCCAACCTACTAAAATGCTTGGTTACTTTTCTTGCTTTATCTGGAAGGGAATTAGTTCTTTGGAAAAAAACAAATTGGCTGTTTCATTTTTAAAGGAGTAACCTCATTTCAAATAAAGCAAGAAAAGGAAGTAAGCAAGAAAAATTTTAAATTTTTTCTATTTATTAGTTTTTGAATAAAACGGAAAATCAGTCTACAATATACTCTTCTCTAGATGTCCACATTTAGCGTCTGGCTCACCATTAATACATTTTACCTCTTGTATCTCTCAATGCACCTAATTATAGAATATTTTAAATATTTTTTAAACTATTTTTTAAATTGTATGGATCTAAGTTACATATAAAAATAATCTAAGAAAAAAAAGTTGGTATGATTTTTGAGGCTTGATTTTTTAATTTTTAAGTACTAAAATATATAATTAGTACGACATTAAATATGAGGAAAACAAAACTATTCACATATTTTACGTGTTAGTATTTGTACGGTTAAAACATTTCAATAGTATCTCAAAATTTTGAAGTTGGATGCATTGAAGTGTATTGGAGTGAAGTTGAATCCCCATTTTTAAGGCTACTAAAATGTAAGACTAGGAAATTCCTTATTAAAATAAAAAATCTTTCCCAACCTACAATTGCCATATTGAATCTTCCCAACTTACCCCATTTAGTTAAGGCGGCATTTATGGCTAAAGTTGGAAAATGCATGAACTTGTGAATTAGGACAATATTAGTTATTCACTTTTTTCATCTCTAGTTTCTCTCTCTCTTTTTGCAAAGATTATCTAATTACATAAATTTATGATTTTATAAATTTAGAAGATCTATATGTAGCTTTTATAAGGTCACCTAGCTTCGATGCGGCTATATAAATCCATAATTCAAGTAACAAATGCATGAACACCCAACTCCCAAGTATAATTGTCAAGGTATTAAGGCAGTGGGCCACGAGGCTAGGGCGCTTGGATGCCTGGGCAACCTCTGATTAACACTGATTAAACAGATCAAAATTTTAAAAGCTCTTCACGTTGCCCCTTCTTTGCCATTGTTTCTCTGCCTCAATTGACCTTAGCGCCTCCCCTCCCCTCTCCCTCTCATAGACAATCATATGAGCATTAAAGGAGGATGGAATCAAAACGTTAAAGCACCGACCCTCAGAGCCCTAGCAAAGTGGGCTACCTTCGAGGCCGCTAGATCTTACATAGCCAACTATCCAAGTGGTTTCTTCTTTGAACCCTAGCAAAGTGGGCTACCTTCGAGGTTGCTTCAGATGTTACATGGTCTACTATCCAAGTGATTGAGTAAAATTCGCTTTAAACTCTAATATTTATAAGTAGTTTGAATTTAGACCTTTAAGTTCTTTTGCTTTTACTTAAAGTGAACCTTAACATTTTATACCATGTTATTTTGAATCCTGCCTTTAGTACTGTCCAAGTAAGGGAGCGAAAAAGAGTTATCTGCCTGTCAAGGCATAAAGGGGAGATCACGTAATCTAGGGTTCTGGAGGTTGAACGGAAAACTCAGTTGGTCAATTCTCACTAAGATTCCCCACAAAGATTCGTCCAAGATTGAACGTGCTCACCATAAGCCAAAATTATGGATACGATTCTCGTTGACAAATGTTCAAGCTTCATTGCCTTTGTGGAAAGCACATAGGCATGGAGATTTTTTGGGGGTTTGAGAACCCTAATTGTTTATTGTTACTGGGTTCTTGCCGGTTCTTGATTCGTTTGTTTTATCAAAGTGCTTAATGGAATAATGCATATTATTGTATTGTTTTCTTTTAGACTATACCTTAATATTTTTTGGTCTTAATATCTCTCATAGAGAAAAGGTTATTTGGAGTCCAAAACCATATTGTGTTGGAGGTTCAATTGCACACAGGCATGGAGATTTTTTGGGGGTTTGAGAACCCTAATTGTTTATTGTTGCTAGGTTCTTGCCGGTTCTTGATTCATTTGTTTTATCGAAGTGCTTTATGGAATAATGCATATTATTGTATTGTTTCCTTTCAGACTATACCTCAATATTGTTTGGTCTTAATATCTCTTATGGAAAAAAGGTTATTTGGAGTCTAAAACCATATTATGCTGGAGGTTCAATTGCATATGTTTCAGGCATCAATAGTGATCTTTTGCCATTATTAGAACTAGACCAATTAGTTAAGGGTTTAGGATACAAAATATAATATAGATACTATTATATGGACCAGAGCCCTAGGGATTTTATTTTTTTGCTTATAAATGATGATTTGATGCACATGACATCTACAATAGGTATGAGTGGGGAGATAGACATATTTGTAAAGCATAATGATGATGATAGGCCCATCCCAACTAAGTCAGATGGTTTGAATGTATTTAGTGACTCTAATAATGAACAGGAAAGGGAAATTAATGATGAGGATTCCACTGATTCTTATTTTGTTGATGTTGATTATGACTTTAGTGATGAAGATGATATTTTGTGTGATGAAAATGTTGATAATGCTGTTGAGTGTGATAAATTTAGTAAGGGCAAAAGAAAAGAAAAGTCTAGTACATCTAAAAAGCATGAGTTACCAGAATTTAAGTGCGATAATTTAAGTGATTTTGATAGTGAAAATGAAGACCCGAAAGCTAAGAAACCAAATAACTTGTAGATGTTTAATGAGAATGATGATTTTGAAAATCTTAAGTTCCAGTTGGATCAACAATTCAAATCGATTAAGCAGTCAAGGAAGGTTGTAGAAAGGCATGCTCTATATTGAGGGAAGCCAATTAAATTTATAAAATGTGAGAATAACTTTAATGATGAAGATGATATTCTCCTTTATCCATGGTTTGGTTAAACCTTGGATTCTTTCTTTGAAATTATTTTCTTCTCATAAACTTTATAAAATTACAAATAATTGTATCTATTTCTCCTTCACTAAAATTACCTTAATATTTGGGCTCATCGTTACTTTCATCTTGATGAGTTGATTTCAATGCAATGGCTTTACTTGGTTTTGGCTCCTTTGGTTCATCCTTCTTTAGGATCATCTCATGAGTAATTAACGATTCAAGGAGATCATCAATTGTCATCATATTGAGGTTTTTGGCCTCTCCAATAGCTTTCAATTTGGGATTCCACTTTGAAGCTAAACTTTGAATGATTTTACTCACTTTTTACCTATTAAAATAATCCTTGCCTAGAGAACCAAAAGTGTTACTAATCTTATTAAAGTGATTAAACATTTCATTAATATTCTCATCAAATTTCATACTAAAGAATTCATATTGATGCACAAGCGAATCAATTTTATATTTTTTTTAACTTGTTTTGTTCCTTCATGAGTAACTATTAATTTATTTCAAATGTCCCTGCCAGGTTTGCATTTTGAAACTCTATTAATTCAACATTATTCAAAGCACAGATTATAAGATTTCTAGCACGATAATCAAGTTGCATTCTTTTTAATTCACTAATGCTAAACTTAAAAAGATATTTTTTTAACTACTGTTTCTTTCGCAATTTTAGTAGTAGTATAACAATGCTCAATAATATCCCATAAAAATAAATCAACACCTTATAAATAAGCAATCATCCAATCTTTACAGAAGTTGAAATTTAAGCAATTGAATAGAAGTGGCCTATTAGATCAATGCCTTTCTTCGAGATACGTCACTTAGTTTGAAGCCATGAAATCCTTCTATGTATATTTAAAAGCCTGCTCTAATACCAATTGTGAATATGTAATTGTGAATATGTAAGTGATCCAAGAAGGGGAGGTTGAATTGGGTTTCCCATTTTTAAAAAATAAAAGCTAAATCAACCAATTAATGCAGTGGAAATAAATAGAATGGGGCACTTATTCAATCTCTTGATAAATGAAAATCCTTGACTCCTTTACTGAAAATTTTAGCAACATAAGTCCTCCAAGATTTGAGATTTGGGGAGAAAAAAAGAGAGCTTTTGCAATGTAAGTAATCTAATTTTTCTTTGTAGGTTTCGGTGCTTCAATTGCCTAACCTTCTCCTCCTTTATATATGGTTTCAGAACCCTAACCTCAAGCTTTAAGTTCACCACTAGAATCTTCTAGAATTCTTCCATATTCTGCTGAAAAATATAAGCACAATAGCACCAAAATATTTCATATTATTAATTGGAATAATATAGAAGCGATTCCAATAATTTCCATAAGTTATGGAAGTCAAAATATAATCATTCTAAGAATTTTTGAGAGCAAAAAAGAAGAATTTTGAATCCTAGAATAGTGCTGATTGTCTAGCACACAAACTGGGGCGTAAGCCCTAGGTTTTTTGAAATCTAGAATTTCTTTGATTGCTCCTTGAATTTCTTTCTTTGCAAAATTGAAACTAAATTGATATCTCATATATAGTCAATAAAATTGGAGATAAATTGTAGTAAATAAAAATTAGGATTTCACATGATAACACTAGTCTTGGCGTTCCATCCTAAGGCTAGGTGCATAAAGGTGTGTCCACTAGAGTTTCCACGATTTTTGCCACAAAATATTCTGCAATAATTTCTCAAACAAAAGTCAGATCTAAAGAATATTCTACAATATTAAAATTACTATTTTTTATTCCAAAAATATTCTCCAAATTTGTCCCACAAAGGAAGGTGGTGAATCTGTAATTTTTGTCAGTTAGGGTTTCCATGATTTGCTCCATAATTTAGGCCCTAATAAATGCCTACAATGAAATCTCAATAACGAATATACTTTTATTCTCTGAACCATCTAGGGTTTCCTAGATTTGCTTCACAAGTCAACCTTTAATAGATTCCTGTAATAATAGTTCAATACAAATTTTTAAACATTCCAAATTAATAGATATTACAATCAATCAGTCAATAGTAAAAATTCAATCAATCCATTAATTTTGGCAATAAAACTACATTAATAATTCTCAAATTTCTAGCAATTTATGTGTCAAAAATACTTCCATAATTATCAATTGATTTATTGCACTCAATAAAATCACACAAAGTAGCTAATTTGACTTTCCATGTATATATAAATATACCAATATTAAATATCACGAAATTTATTTATTTTCTCATCAATATGTATACCATCAAAATAAATTGTCCAACATTTACTATTTTAAAAACATTGAGAAGCCAAATCAATTATCTTTTTAGCATAAAATACTGATCTTGTGTTTCATGATTGTAGTAGATTATATCACGTGACTTCATTTACAAAAGATTGTCCAAAAACTTTTTTATGCATTAGATTTTGACTTTCATTGACATCAAATTATTTAGGAGTTTAGACCCATGTTTGGAATTCAACAAACAAATGCTAGATTCTTTTGAGGATTCATAAGATCCTATAGAGGCAAAAAATGGTTTTTATAAATGAAGAAGATCATTCAAGCTATGGATTGTCCAGTAGTACAATGGATGAAGTTGGTAGTATATAAATTGAAGGGTTAGGCATACTGTTGGTGGAAAACAGTTACAAAATCTAAGGCATTCGGGAAATAGATGCGATAACTTGAGAATAGTTCAAGATTGCTTTCCTTAACGTGTATTTTTAAAAAGCATCAAAATAAATGTGAAAGAGAGACTTGTTAGATTGAGCCAAACTATGCTAATAGGTTCCTAAATTTTGCACGATATGCCACAGCTGTGGTAGCAATAGAGGTTGCAAAAACTATTTTTAGGTTAGCATACTTTTAGTAGTTTGTGACTTTCTTGAAAGTTGTTGATTGAGCTTGATCAATTGAATTAGAAGGTTTAAATCACAAAAATCGCATCGAATGGTTAAAGAACATGAAAAATTAAAACATCAACTTAGGATGTAAGAAGTAGGAACAATGATGACAGTATAAAAAAAGTGACAACTCTTAGAATAAATATAAGGGTAGAGATCATGTTCCATATAATAATTATAATAATGTCAAACAATCAGGTAAGATGTAGCAAAATGATGAATAGTATTTGAAAGGCAAATATTTTGTTATAAAGGTGAAAAGTCTAATCACTACTCCAAGGAGTGTCCTCTAAAGAATAAAACAATGAATAATGGTAAAGACATGAAAAAAAAAAAAAAAGCAAGATGCTTCCACTCAATAAGCACCGACACATAGAAGGATTTATACTACTATCACACATTAAAAAGTCTCATTAGGGGAGATAATTTTAGGTACCTTTTCAACCGGATCAACATATACTTTTATAATAGGTTCACCTCTAAGAGTTACGGTTAAGGTGTTGTCTTTTCACCTAATTATAGAGCTATTACAGAAAATTGTTCTATCTGTAGAGTTAATCCTTTTTGACTTGTAGAGATTTTGATATTATTTTAGGCATAACTAGAAGCTCATCATGTTGAGTTAGATTGTAATAAAAAAAATAGATATAGTTCTTCAAAGAAGTCACAAAAAAATTTAATTTTTAGGGTGCAAGGCCAAGTGAATTACCATGTTTTATTTCAGCCTTTAGAGTCCAGAGACTTATTAAAGTTGTTATGGTTTCCCTACTCATGTAGATCATACCACAAACTTCAGTATTAATCTAGAAAGATGTAATAGTGAGGAGGAAGTTTCTAGATGCTTTTCCTAACCACCTATGACGCTTGCTTTTGAATAAAAAGATTTAGTTGAATTTCTTTTTAATCTTTAAGGCCCTTTACAAAATATAGAATTATAAGAATTAATGTATAACTTTAAGAACTTTTTGATTGTGGCCTCATTTAACCTAGCTTTTTTCTTTCGACACTAGTACTATTTGTCAAGGAAAATCATGATTTTATGGGTTTATATATTGATTGTCGTGAACTAAGTAACATTACATTAAAAAAACAAATACCCTTTTCTTTGCACTAATGACCTTTTGGACTAGCTTTGACGATCTTAGCTTTTCTTAAAGATAGATTTGAAATTAAATTATTGTAAACTTAGCGTAAAAGGGGAAAATATCTAGTAGATAGCTTTGAGGACGAGGTACGGCCACTATAAATTTCTAGTAATGTTATAATATCCCTGACCATAAAGTTGAAGTCGACTTTTACTGGCCTTAACGTCAGTATTTCTCTTAGGTGTTCTGCGTGCTTAACCAGTTTAAAATTCTGAGAAATTTTTACGGAAAAAAATATTTTCGCACGCGGACGTAAAATTTTCGGGTTTTGGACGCAATTACCGAAACGCCCTTGGCCATTAAGCCATAAATAACAATAGTAATAGTTGCTTATAATTTTCGAACCCAAGAAGGAGAAAATTATCGGTTTCGTAGAAGTCATGAATAAAACCGAGTTTTGGAATAGTGTGTTTGACCCGGTTATGGATTATCGGGTAAGAAATATCTAACGAGTGATTGATCTGACATGTGGGGGCCACACATAAAATTTGTGGTGGAAAAGAGTTGACTTGAGGATATTTTTAAAAGTGAAATGACCAAATTGCCCTTGGTGTTTTCAAAATGTTAGTTTTTAGACTAGGGGTAAAATTGGAAAAGTGGACAATTGTCCTTGAAGTAGCCGTGAATTCCATGTTGGGGATTCATCGTCATGCTTTCTAACGTTTGGCTTGAGAGAAAAAGAGAAAGAAAATAGGAGAGAAAGTTTGGTGCTTTGGAAAATTCATGAAGGAAGTGTGATTTTGCAACAAAGAGTTCAAATTCTTCCCAAAGCAAAGTTGTAAAGGTAGGAAACTTACCCTTGAATCTCCATTTTTAAGTCTTGATTATGACTATTACCATGTTTTCTTTCGGTAAGAAGTTGTATGTTGATTTTGAGCCATAATCATGGTTATTTGTGGTTTCCATGATAATTTTTGTGTTGAATGATATGAGAGATTTTTATGGAAGTATTATGTGATTAATCATCTCAGTTAGTGGTGTGTTGGACCCAAAAAATGGTTTGATTGGGTTGTGATGGCTAAGTTGTATTTATGTTGGATTTCTGAAATTAGTGTTAGGTTTTTCACCTGAAAGGATTTCAAATTGGAGAATTTGTTCTTCTGAGAAGTTTTAGTTCTAACAAAGAGCTACAACTTTGGTGTTGGAATCAGTTCAATCCGTAGTGTGTGGAAGAAGTTTTGGAACTTTAAAGATTCTGCATAAAATCCGGATGTTTTTCGTTTGGATTTTTACCCATATAATTGATTGATTTTGTGATGGTGTTAAAAATGAAAATTGTTCTTGTTTGAGTGCTTCAAAAGTTCTCTTTTGGGAGAAAAATGCTTTGAGCTTTTTATTAAAAGTTGTTGCATTTCAAATGAAAGATGTCCAAACTGAAATTGTTGTATGGTTTAAAGCTGCAGACAGCCACTGTTTGCTATTTTTCATATCGCTAGAGTGTGAATCACTCTTTGGGGTCAAAAAGGAAGTTGTAGCCCCATTTCTCATCTAGGTATCTTATTTTGGCTGCAACTCAAAAAGGAGTGTGTACTAAAGTATAGCTCAGTTTTCTTGAAAATGGTCCAAACTGAGTTTTAGAGGGACCAGTTTTCTGTGTCCACTGTTTTTGGCTTGCTTGGCCTATCTGGAGGTTGAATCACTTAAGGTGTTCAACATGAAAGTTGTAGATAACTGGATAATATATCTTTATTCTTTAGGGGGCAATCCCAAATGAGCACTTTATAAAAAGTTGTAGTGTTTTAACTTGAGGTGGCTGGTTTACAAAAGTGTAAGGATTTTAAATGTTTTGGGAGATGATTAAGAACAATACTTCCCATGAATGGCTGATTTCATTGTCTATCTTGCTGAACCCTTATAGGTGTTTGTTGGAGAGTCTTTGATGGCTACTTTGTGCGTGGTTAAGTGAATGGCCATTTTTGAAGTATTATATAAGAGTTGCGGTTATTGTTAATTCTTGCTTTGTATAGCTGGGTTTTCATTTGTTTCCGAATACCTACTAGTTTGTGTTGAGCTGAGGTGATTGCAATCGTTGGATGTGTGAAGCCCTAACCTAGAGAAGGCTATAGGGTAGAGAATAAGTTGAACTGAAACTTAGATATAGTTTTACATGGGTTAAGGCAGAATGGATGGTCGTTTTGTGTGGACAAATCAAGGTGAGATTACGAGAGTCATCTTAGTATCTCGTTGTCTCGCAATGATGTTATGTAAGGGTGTTGGAGGTGTAGCAGTCGAATTGCCGATAGAAGCTATTAATCGTTGATCGTTGACGTTGAATGAAGGGTTGATCAAGTTCTAGAAGCGCAACAGTTGGTTAAGCGGATCGTCTCGTCAACAAATAGTAGAATAGCGTGGATTGGACTAATTGGTTGCTGGTAATTGATGATAGGCCGCTGTAATTCGACACAGTGAATTACAACATATTGAATAGAGGTTGCTGAGTGAACTGTCTTGCTATTGAGCTTAAGACTGTTTCTTGTTCCATGTCTTAAGTTGATATGAGTTGGATTGCCATTTGTTGGGTAGTATTTTTTCAAAGTTTGATTCAAACTGTGTACTCGATTGTTGGGGTACCTTTCAATTGTTGGTTGTGATCGAACTGAGTTGAACAACCCCATACATGGGGTATTGAATTAACGGAAAATGTTTTGCCCATGTTGGCACACTGTTGGACCCCGTGCTTGGGTTAAATAATGCATAAAATGTTTTTGCCTATGCTGGCAGCCAATGGATCCATTTGACAAAACTGTTAGGGATTGCGTGCTCTAGTCCTAAAGTTAGAGCACAACTAGCTAAGTTTAGCTAAAATGTTCATGATCTCATTACAGGTCGCTCAGTAAGATCACAATTTCTTCTAATGATTGAGTGTTTTTTAAGTTGTAGAAGAGAGCTATAGATTGGTTTGATTGAACGCTAGGCAGACGAAAGGCGTGGTTGAAAGTTTAAGAATCGTTTATGTGAAGTTGATGGACCTTTTAGTCAAAGGATGACGAATCGTCTGATTGAAGCTTGATTGGGGTTAGTTGATTAGAGTTTGGATGCTGTGTTCGTGCAGTTTGGCGCACAGTTTTGAAACTGTTGCTTATTGTTGTTTATGTGTATTTATTGACAGATGATGAAAGAATATGAGACAAATTCTTGAAGCTGTTATATCATTTGTTCATGATATAACCTGGTAGGGGTATTTTGATATAAGTTTCCTACTGAGTGTTTTATCACTCACTCTTTGTTGATATTGCCTACTAGGTGAGCGCGTTTAAGCAAAAAGAGATGAGACCGATGTACAAAGCGGAATCAATGAGATTTTCATCACATAGTTGTTCCGGTTTAGCATTAATTAAATGATTGTAATTAAACCTATTGGGCAATGTTGTAATAAGATGAACTGTGTTTCTCTTATAGTCCTCTGAAATGATAAGAGATAATGTTGGAGATTATTGATTGGTTTGAAGATCGCAGGTTATTACTTTAGCATAATCGACCCATGCCGTTAGTTATGCTTGGTGATACTGCGGTGATTGGTTTTAGTTGACGCTCCGTTGACCTGCCGAGGGTGCGGGAAATAAGGGTGTCACAAATGTTGTTTCGGTTAACCAATTCACCGACAGTTTTCATGAATCTTATAAAGGCATGAAAAGAGATTGACATGGCCAATAAGAACTCTAACCTTTTTAAGGTTTATAAATTCAATCTCAAGTTTGAGAAAGAATTTTTACAAAAACCGATCAAGGAAATAATTCAACTATAATGCAAACAAAGCAAGAAATAAAGTAAATAAAATAAAGCACCTATTCAATCTCTTGATAAATGGAAATCCTTAACTCCTTTGCCAAAGATTCTAGCAACAAAAGTCCTCCAAGATTTGAGATTTGGAGAGGAAAGAATAAAAGTTTTTTGTAATATGATATTTTGATTTTTCTTTGTATGCTTCGAAATCCAAATTGCCTAACTTAGTGCTCCCTTGTATTAGGTTTCAAAACCAAACTTCAAACTTCAAATATACTATTAGAATCTTCTAAAATCCTTCCAAATTCTATAAAAAAATCTATACAAAAAGGCTCCATAATCTTCTATTATATCAATTAGAATGATATAAAGGTAATTTCAATCATTTCCAGAATATATGGGAATCAAAATATAATCATTCTAAGAATTTTTGGAGAGCCAAAAATAAAGTTTTTGAATCAAAACCAGTACTGGCCATCCAAAAATATCCTCTAAACCCATCTCACAAAGGGTGGTGACGAATTTGTATGATTTGCCAATTAGGGTTTTCTAAACTCGTTCCACAAGTTAATGTTCTGATATAAATCCCTTACCATTCCAAATTAACAGATACTGAATTAAATCCTTCTCTTTGTACATTAATCAATTAATTTAGGCAATCAATATAACACTAATGACTTTTAAACTTTTAGTAATTTATATGGCAAAAATACTTGCATAATTATCAATTATTTTATTTTGCCTAGTAAAATTACACAAAGTAGCTAAATAAAATTTTCAAGTATATATTAGTATTTCATTATTAAATATTATGAAATTAGCTAATTTAATGCAATTAATAATTTTTTTTATGAATACACATTATCAAAATCAATAAAAAAAAGAAGCCAACAAATAGGGCCTTAGTTAATGTCTATTGGTTGAACTCCATTTCCTTTTAGAAGCCAATTTCATTGCTCCTGGGGTGTTTAACCACTTCCCCTTTTCCATAAGGATTATAGATCCTCATTAGTCTAGGAAACCTTTCAAGCTCTTCAACTTTTGCCTATAACATATGAATTTCTTGGTTTTGGTCCAACAAGCTTAGATGGACTCTTCCCCGTGACATGTTAATTTTCATGTTTGCAAGAAGTTAAAATCTCTTAAACTTCTCAAATTGTTAAACCATTTTAACTCTTTCTACTAAGGTTGCAGATACCCAATCCAAATTGATTTGTCTGTAATCTAATTTAGAAGAGAAACTTAGGGATTTTGATTTTGCAGGCCTATAAAGAACTCAATTGGGGGTTTTCTTTAAACTAAGAATTCAAGAGGAATCTTTCTTTAAATAGAAGGCTCGAGTTCAATTGCCTCAAAAGGGTGATCGCAATACTAGTTTCTTTTATCACTTTACTAATTACCAAAACCTCTAAAAGAGGATTATGTCCATCCAAACTAATAGTAGAGATTCTGTTGAGGATCCTAATGAGATTAGTACTTAATGCATTAAGTTATTTAAGAATCTATTAGCCTTAAGCCTGTTAGAGACTTCCTTTGGCAAAGATGATAAAGAAATGTATAAATATTCCCCTCCCAAAGGGCCAAGCGGCCAACCTCTCCTCACTTATCTCTGATGTAAAAATCAAGGATAATCTATTCTCAATGGTCTTGAGAAAGCACCAGGCTCGGATGGGTCTAATATTGAGTTTTTGAAATTATGCTGGCACATTATGAGGCTAAAAGTGACTATTGCTATCCAAGATTTATTTACAAATAGAAAGATCCTCTAGGAGCTAAATTCTACTATTTTGACATTGGTCCCCAAGGTGGAAAATGTTAGACAATTTTTGTAGGATCAATCTCATTAGACTTTATTCTAGTTAAAACTTGACTGTTATTGCTCAATTTAATAAGATGAAATTAAAAGGTTTAGATTAATTAGATGTATACTAGCTAATGTGGGTCTAGGGTTGGCCATTAGCGTTTTGATGAGTGGCCCAATAGGCTTGCCCATCTAGTTATATAAGTTTGGTTGCTGCACTAATTTGTGTAAGGTTTTAACATATTGTATACATAAAGTTAGTGTTTTCCTCTCTAGAGAAAAACTTAGTGTCTCGTTAAGCCAGCGCCTAGGAATTTAGATTTGAAGATTAAGCAAAAAAAAAATCACATTATCACTACAATTCTTGATCCTTTTTCTTGAGATGGATTCCAAAGGTGAATACTTCATCAATTCTGATTAGTTTTAGGTGTTTACTTAATCATATGATTGATTGTGGCATATGTTATCGTTAATAAGCTTGCCCCTTTACTCATTGTTGTCATCAACAGCTCCCAAATTACCCTTGTCAAAGGCTATAGCTGTGAAAAAAAAAAGAGGATTCAAATTATTGAAATCCATTTGATAAAAATAGTGAAAATATAATTCCACCAGCCCAAGACTCGTAACTCAATATATTGAAGGAGAACGTACACTAAAAATAATTGGAGAACAATTACAAGAAAAAATAAACAGAAAAATAAAAACAAGAGGCTTGCAAAAGTGGGATAGGAAGGTTTGTTACTATAGTTGATTATCAGAAGTAGGAGAGGAAGACTCTTATTTAAAGAAGAAGGAGTTGGAGGGAATAATAGGGATAATAAGTTCAATAAACAAAAGGGAGTTATCGAGAAAATTTATGAAAGATAAAAATATGTGAGTTATGAAAAAAAGTTTATGAAGAATAAGAACAAATGAGAGTTATGGAAGAAGCATTTTATAAGAAATAAATTTAGTAAAAGATTAAAGTGAAGGTGGGAAGATATGATGGCATAAAATGAGGGTAATAGGATATGAAATTTTTGGGACATGGGATTCACAACCAGACTCGTAAAACCCAATTTCCTCACTAAACCTCTTAAAATAAAACTCCAAAGTTTATAAAATTTAACACTACCCCTTAAAGTGAACTTTTGGAGATGAGTCCAAGCTTGGCTCAAAGAAACTTAAATGGCTCTCTAGAAAATGACTTTGTAAATATATTAGAAACGTTGTCTTTACTTTGCACATTCAAAACTTTAATTGTTCTATCAAACATTCTTTCACGAATGAAATGATGCTCAATTTCGATATGTTTCATTTTTGCATGACACAGGATTAATAGCAAGTTTGGTAGCTCTTTGATTATCACTAAGAATCAGAGTGGGTTTATAGATAGATGAGAAAACATCACTAATAAGTCGACAAAGCCTAACACTTTCCTGAGCTGCAAGAGAAGTCTTATATTCTGCCTCAATAATAGAAAGCGAGACTGAACCTTATTTTTTACTGTACCAAGAAACACATGTTGAGCCACAAGAAAATATAAACCTGGATGTTAAACTTCGATCATCTAAATCATCACCAAAATTTGCTTCCATTTTTAGGAAGTACAGGAAAGCAGGATGACAATCAGCAGAATCTTTTAAGTCAGTTTCGGCTCGACCTTGAAGACAGTTTTGAGTAAGTAAGGTTCTTGTATCCAGCGCTGTGGGAGAACCCTATAATCCAGTATACCCTGTCTTGTATCCTGCCTACGCTATAAGGGATATTATAAGTTTCAGCAGAAGAAGAATAAGTAAGGGTCAGGGAAGAAGAAGAATTTCAGTCCCGCGCTCGTGACCTGTTAAGGTAGTGAGCAAGCATAGGAGCCAAGTAAAATAATTTTGGTCTTAAGTCAAGTTAGTAAACTCCAAATCGAAAAAATGAGTTCACTTTGTAACATCCAAATGTTTTTTTTCCATAAAACTTGCCTATATCAACTAACAAACCCAATAGAAAATGAAATGTTTGGCCTTGTAGTAGTCAAATAGATAAGACTACTAACAAAAGCAAAATATGGATCTGGATCCACAAGGGGCTTCCCATCACTAATCCTAACCTTTATGTTCTTGTTAAGAAGAGTGGAGCAAAACTTCTTATGATTAATCCCAAACCTATCAACAATCTTCTTTGCATATCCTCCATAATACAGAAAAATGTCATCATTCACCTTCTTCACTTCTAGGTTAAGGAAATGACTTAACTCCCCTATATTGTTCATTTCGAATCGAATTGATAGTTTAGCTCAAAGGTTTGTGAGCTCCCTTTCATCATTGCAAGTAACAATCATATCATCCACATATAATAAAATTATTATAGGTAATGGTCCTTTCTTCTTGACAAACAAACTAGAATCTGAATTAGAAACAAAAACTCTTAACAATGTAAATATTCAGTAATCTTACTGTACCCAGCTTGTTTTAACTCATAAAAAGGTTTCTTGGGCTTGCAACCATAATCTGGATAAGCACTAAAAATATACCTATGGTGCTAATCTATATAAATTTCTTTATTAATTTCCCCATATAAGAAGGCATTTTTGGCATTAAATTGCCACAGTATCCATCCGAGTGAGGCTGCTAAAGAAATTATAATCCAAACATATGTCATCTTTGTCATGGGACTAAAAGTCTCTTCATAATCCTCCCCATATCTTTGCGAGAACTCTCACTCGACAAGCCTCGCTTTAGAATGATCAATGCTTCCATCTACCTTTTTCCTTAATTTTGCACACCCATTTACAAGTGATAGGCTTAGCATCCTTGCATTGTGGCACAAGATTTTTCTATTAGTGTCGTAATTTCTTCATCCATGGCATTCTTCTATTCGTAGACACCTTTACCTTCGTCAAAGGAAGAAGGTTCATTTTCATATATTAGGCTAGCAAATAAACATTTAATTAAAGTTACCAAGGTACCATCCTGACAAAAAGACACTTTAACAACTTGCCACCCGAATCATGTGGCTTGGTAAAAAAGGCATCGCCTCGGCGACGCCTTGAGCACCTTATGGTGCAAAGGGCCTTGAATGTAGCATAGGGCTTTCTTTTTTTTAAAAGAAAAAATCTTAGCAAAACTACATTGTTTATCTAGGTTTAGAGCTACATTTAAAACAAAGCTGTTTGCATCTAAAAAAGAAAACAATATATAAGCCGAAGAAATCGTCAAGTAGAAAAAGATTATCTTCTTCTTTAATGACGAACAAAAACCTTTCCCCGATATCAAGCTTAGCGACTACACCTTGGATCAACTGCGGCATCTCCACTAACCAACAGAGTTTACCTCTCTCACTCTCACACACACAGCATTGTCTCTATCTTCAAACTCTCCTCTCTCAATCTCTGACAATCATTTTCTTACTAAAATCAGGTAATTGCTATTTAAGCTGCATTTTCTTTTCATTTGGAATGATTTTTTTTAAAACGATTTCAATTAAATTTACTTTGTTTCCTATGCATAATATGCTCCACTGAATTGCTAAGGTGATTAGGGTTTGCTATACTTTCACGTGCTATGATAATGCCTTGATCAAGTATTGTGGCCCTAGCTCTGAAGTTCAGGAGGCATGAAGTTGATTTTAATTTTAATTGTTATGAATTAGTGGTGCTATTTCTAACATTGCTACACTTTGTTTTGGTTTTTTTTTCTTTTTTTTTTGTGAAAATAATGATAAGAAATCCCCCACCACCACATGATGCAATTTTAACCAACGAGTATGATCCAAGAAAGAATCCACCTAGCAAAGCAAAATTAAATGATCCTGGATGGAAACATGGTTTTTGGCCAGATCAACAAAAACAAGGTTGAGTTCATGCTTTGTGATGAGCAGTTAAAAGGCAGGATCAAAAGATTGAAGCAACACTTGACTGGTGGTTATGAAAATATTGTAAAATGTAGTAAAACTACCACAAATATTTCTAAAGAGATGAGGTTGGCTTTGATTGAAAACAAAAAGAACTCCATTCTAGAGGTTGATGATTTTGATGATATAGAAGTGGATCAACTTGTTGAAGTTGAAGAAGAAGTAAATTTCTGGACCCCAATCAGTTGTAGCCCTAGTTTTACACTAATCTTGGGGATAGTTGCGAAAAGGAAGAAAACTTTCCATTCACCCCAATCTTGGGGTCATATGGATCTTCACGTGAAATAAACTCTTAAACAAGTAATGCAAAAGAGGCATAAGAAAGGTCCTAACCCGTGCACTTTAGAGAATCATTGCAAACCACCCAAGGACAGAGCGAAGGTTTTGAAACACTTTGCTAATTGGTTTTATGA
This sequence comes from Santalum album, assembly GCA_034195605.1. Taxonomy (NCBI): domain Eukaryota; kingdom Viridiplantae; phylum Streptophyta; class Magnoliopsida; order Santalales; family Santalaceae; genus Santalum; species Santalum album. Next base: position 6,703,268 of record CM067262.1, read on the forward strand.
ATGTGGGATTCTATTGAACTTGGTCAAACCAATGAGCTTCAAGGTGTTGGTTAAGTCTATTATTTAGTATGGATTAAGTCTTAAACCTCCCAATTATCATAAAATTAGGGTGCCTTTACTTTTTGATGAAAAAAAAGATATAAAAACTATCAAAGAAAACTATGAGACATATTGGAGGAAATACGAGTGCACACTCATGTTAGATGGATAGACAAATAAGAGAGGACAACACTTGATTAACTTTCTTGTCAATTGCCCAGAGGGGATCTATTTTGGTCTCTTTATGATGTTCATTGCATAGACCTTATGTTGGAAGTTATTGGTAACTTGGAACCAAATTGGGTTACTATAGCGAAGGTAAGACGAGTGACAACTTTTATTTATTGCCATACTTGTCTGCTTAATCCCTTGAGGACCAAACAGGTGGGCAGGATCTAGTGAGGGCTGGAGTCAGTAGACTTGCGACCTCATTCCTCATGCTCTGAAGCTTATGCAAACACCAAATGGCCTTAAGGCAATTATTTGTGGAAAAAAATAAAATAAAATTTCATTAACAATAAAAGACTGTGGAAAAAAACTATTGACATCATTAAGAGCATTGGGACTATTCAATGGAGCAACAGTTATATCTTGCCACCTTATTTGTCAATCCTGAAAAGTATTTGATTATGTCAAGAAGGATCCTGATGTAGTTTACAAGTTATTTGATGTTTTCAATGACGTATTGACAAGATTGGTGCCTGACCAAGATTTACAAGACAAAATCAACAACTAAGTCAATTCTTATAAGGCTTCTCAAGGTGATTCTAGGAAGGATATGGTAATTCAAAGGCAAAAAACTACAAATCCTCGTTAGTATTGGCCACTTATGTTTCCAAAACTCGTAAAATCATAAATACATCTCTTGTGATTCTTATTGTATATCTATAGTTGATTAGTGGACCTCAAATAGAACTTCTTACATTGACCTTACGAAGATTGTATTATTTATTCTTGGTCTTCGTTGTAACTCTTCTGGTTGCGAGCACAATTGAAGCACCTTTGATTTTGTAAGTATGTGTGTTGGATTAAATTTAAATTTATATGTTAATGTTATCATATTAGTTTAACACTTGTTTTATTTTAAATTTAGATTCACACCAAGAAGAGGAATAGGTTCGAGCATCAACATTAAATGACTCAGTTTATATTCATTACAATTGCTAGCTTCTAGAAAGGGTTAAAGAAATATGTGAAGATGGTTGAAACTTAGATCCTTTAGTTTTCAATGAGCTTGACTGGAATAGTGAGTGGATAGCTAAAGGATCACGGCAAGACTTAGTCCATCTCGATGGTGACCTCGCATGGCTAGATGTCAATATGGCCCTTCGTGTATCCACAAGATTTGGAGGCAGTAATTTACGTAGGGTAAGCCAATGGGAATCATCTAGTAATAGGACTGCTAAAGTATCATTAGATGAAGTGGATGAAAAAGTAGTCGAAGAAAATGGTAATGATGATGAAGATGTCAAGGACGACTTTGGAAATTCCACTACTAGTTTTTCGTATTGTGAAAATACCAGCGTTGATGCCGCGTTATATGATGCCTTTGTGTGATGTACTATGTGTTTGTACCTTAGACTTATGAGTTATGGACTAATAATTTGATGAAGATTGCTAATTTTTATGATTTAATTTGATGATGGTTTGCTACTTTAATGCTTTAATTTAATGAATAATAATGTTAATGTGTTAAATTTGATGTGTTATAAATTAAGTTATGGTTGTATAATGTATTTGTGATTTAAGTAAATTTTTTCATAAGCCAACTCTTGACAACTCTAAAGCATGCTATATCTTTCTCTTGACCATGCTATTTTATTGGGGTGCTTAGACACATATTAGTTGTCTTTGAATGCCATACCTTTTACATAAGAGATTGAACTCTTGGAAACTAAATTCTCCTTCATTATCAATTTTCAATCACTTGATTTTTCTATCAAGCTCTACTTTAGCTTCTCCTTTGAATTTTTTGAACCTAGAAAAAACTTGAGATTTTTCCTTGAAAAATATATCCACTTGAATTTCGGAAAATCATCAACAAAAATTAGCATGTAGCGAAAGCTCAAAACAATAAGTTTATTCAAAGCACCCATCAAGACACTATTAAGAAGTGTTAATAGAGCTTGACATCAAGTAAGAGATCTATCAAAAGGAAAACGATGTGCTTTACCATATTGAAATCCCTCATATACTTCTCCATTTCCGAAAATGCTAAGAAGAGGCAATCCATTTATTAAATTTTTATTCACCATTACCTTTAGTTTATTCATGCTTAAATACCCCAATCTAACATGCCATACTATGGTGAGGCGGTCCATTTACCAATTTTTTGTTCACAATCACCTTTAGTTTATCCATGCTTAAATGCCCTAATCTAACATGCCGTAACAAGGCATTATTATTCTTACTCATACTATTGACATAAGAGGAAGATTCTGATAAAACAAATAAATCTTTTACCCTCTTACAAGTATGAACGATGTCTATCTATAACTTAGATAAATTTCAAAGAAACTTCATATCTTTAGAATTGAACAAGACATAGTGACACAGTCATTGGATTATCGTTAATCCTTAAAAACAACCAAGCCTTCTTTATCCATTGCATCAACACTGTTATCTGTTGTGATAATATCTTCATTTCCTTTATGATCTTTGAGACTAGAGAATTTAGAATCACCTTCAATTAAAGGATGACCACAACTAGAATCTATGATCCAATTATTCTTGTAATCGCAGTAGCTATTACCAAGGCTAAGCTGATAACACCTTTCATCAGTGCAAAGTAATGAGTAAAACTCGTTAGAATAATTCTAATATACTCGTCAAATTTTATAGAAATTCGAGATGACGAACCTTTATATTTTTGGTAAAAGAATTAGTCACTAAATTAAAATTATATGGCTATTAATTTAACTGGTATTTTAGATTTTGAATTACATTAGCCACGGATTACTATATTATAAGCTATGGAGTCATCTGTGGTAAATTGGTGTTAAAAAATATTTATAAATACACAAATCCTAGAACCCCAATTCCCCCACCACCAAAGAAAAAAACATAAATCCTAAACCTCTCCCTTATCTTAAACAATCCCTAAATTCTTCATTCCATGGCAATTAGAAAACGACGACTTGTGAATGGTGGGCTTACCTTTACCTCTGCTGAAGACGAAGTCCCCACCACAAGACTACTATTGCTCTCCCTTCAATTACACCTACGACCATTGCTTTTACCTATACACCCATGACTATTACTTCTCGCCTTTCAGTTACACCTATGATAACTGCTTCTTTCCCTCTTGTCACACCCACAAGGTTGAGACTATTTTCCTTTCTACATTGAGGTACTTATATATTTATGATTTTCTGTTTGCACAACAAAATCTAATGAGTATGGGATTCTTCACTATGAGGTTTGAAACTCTTACACATTTTAGTCAGTTAGTATGTAGTCTGGCAACATTCTTTTACTAGTATGAAAGTCATGAAATTTCCTCTTCTTGGTGTGTAAAAGTTTCTTGGATGAAAATGTTTTACATGGTTATGTTGATTTCATGAATGCAACCTTGAAATCTTTGATTGCTACGTGTTTCTTGATACTTCCCTTGCTGTTATGCATTTTTTGTAGATTTTTTATTGCTGTGCATTTTGTCAGCTTAATTGTTAGATGTCACATTAAATTGACGGCATATTTTAGGAATTTGGGAGATTTACAATTTGATGTTTTTTGTGGTCCATGTTAGTCCTAATACGAGCACTGAGAGGGGGGGGTGAATCAGTGCTCCTTCAAATTCTTTCCTTTTTGCGCTCTTCAATCTGATTCGATGGTTATTGCAAGAGTAACACAAGCAAACCAACCAAGCAATCGCAAACACAAGATATACGTGGTTCAGTTACACAATGCGTGCAACCTACGTCCACGGCTGATTCGGGTTCACTACCCTCACCAATGAATTCACTATAACTGTATTGGCTCTTCACTAGAGCGATACAACGGTCTCACTGACCAATTACTAAGTCGTCTCCCCTTCACTAGGTTTGATGAACTTATCACAAGTCTCACTGACTAATCACTAACTTGTCTCCCCTTCACTAGGTTTGACAAACTTATTACAAGAGTCTCACCGACCCGAACATAAACAAGATTACGGAATAAAATTCACGTAAGAGTGATGAACAGCCTACCACTCTTTGATGACCAGCAAGCACCTTGTTGTAGCTTCAAGAACTCAACGAACTCGAAGAAACTCAAGCACAATCACCAAACGTAGCCACCGCACGGAACAGCCCCTCGAACACCGATTACTTCACGTGTGGATGTTCAACGTCACCTCGTGGCCACAACACAAAACACTCACAAGTGTTTCCCCAATCTCGCACACACTCAACCCTTTGGAACCCCAAGAGCGCTCAAGAACACATATGGCAGCCCCAAACCCTCCAAGAGAATTTCTCTCAATTCTCTCTCTCAAATGCTCTCCCAATACTCAAGAGAGGTCACAAATTCGTCCAAAGGAGAGGCCCTCCTTATATAGCCCTCCAAAGCCTCCAAGACATGGCATAGTGGTTGATTTTAATACTCCTCCAAACATGGTCCATGTATTAGGGGTGGGAGACTCATTATGGTGTCTCCACTTAGCCAAAAACATGGCATTAATTCCTCCACCAAACATGCTCCATGTTTTAGGGGTGGGAGACTCATTATGGTGTCTCCACTAGCCAAAAACATGCCATTAATTCCTCCACCAAACATGCTTCATGTTTTAGGGGTGGGGGACTCATTGTGATGTCTCCACTAGCCAAAAGAAGCCTCCAAACATGGATGTCTTTGAATGCTCAAACAACATTCCTCAAATTAGGGGATTATGTCACCAATGGTGGACCAAATAGTGGAGTGGCTGCTGCCCACGAATTTGACTTGGTCCAAGTGTATTTGGACTCCTCCAAGTGTCATTGGGCTTGTTTAGTTGCTGCCCATGTGTGCCAAACCCATTAGTTGGCCCAAATTCGTCACCTTGCACAATTAAGCCCAAAATGGCTCCCCAAAGGCCCACCACGAATTTCTCTTGACCCATTACCATTCCTTGAGCTCATTGCAACCCATTTAGCCCAACTTTACCTCAATGCAGCCCAACAACTCCAAACAAGCTCCTTTTAAGCTCAACACGGTGCATGTGCACCAATTAGGCCAAACCGGGCTCAATTACGACGCTTCGAGCAAAACCGATTTCCTTTGCACCGTTTGTGTCCATACCACTTTATTATGGTATATCATAGTTGCTGGAGTCTTCCCTTGGTCGTCGGATCAATTGAAGTGCCTCAAATCAATCACCGCTCCAAACTAGGTCAAACCGGGCTCAATTATGACGCTTTTCGGTACTTCACTCCCTCGCTGTGTCTTCTTCATTTCCACATAATTCTGATGTCCCAAAGTCATGCAAAGTCGATATACAAGGTGTACCAATGATATGCACACTCATTTAGGCTTGCCAACAATGACAACACATCATTATTCCAATGGGAACAACAGTCCATCTCTTGTCTATATGTTGTTAGTATGGGAGTGAAATATATGAATTAAAGCAATGATATAACTCTATTAAGATATCTAGGAATTACCATTTAATAACTCAGTTGCTTGGTTAATTGTTTGTTGTCTAGTATAAAAAATATCGTCCTTGAATTGCTTTTCTTCCCTCTTGGTTGGCCATAGTTGAATGCAACAAAGGAAGAATCCAAACGGTCGAGGGATAAATTCAATTTGTACGAAAGGGGTGGCTGCTTTTATCTAATTGGCTTATGCCAACTCGAATAATGTATCTAGTGGATATATAAGGTATTCTTGTAAGAAGTAAAACTTAATGCATTGTGCAAATGCAAATTCGATTGAATACCATCTTTAGTGTAATGTATTTATATCTTAATATGAAATTCGGAACTGACATGGGGAAGTTATAGCACCAATGGATTATGACTTGGTTGGCTTTTGTTTCGAGCATTAAAATCCTTTTACAAACATGGTGACAGATGTTGTTGGTTCTTCGTTTGATTAGGTTACTGAAGACTGACATGAGGAAAAGCTTCCAAATCCCAAAGTTTTGAAGTTTTATGAATTATTGAGAAATGCTAAGCAACCATTATACCTTGAATGCAACCAAAGTTGGTTAAAAGTTGTTACTAAGTTTGGGCCAAATGTTATACTTAAAAGTTTTTTTTGGGATCGTGAGTAAAAGAAAAATAATTAAGACAAATCTAGCTCTCAAATGAGCGAGAACACAAGTCGAGGTTATCAATGCAATTTCGAGAGATAGATTCTAGCTTTTGGTCAAGACGAATGAGTGGCTATTAAGTATGCTCTGGAGGAGATTGGCCCTTCCACTTTGATGTGAAAAACATAACAATTGTTTCTTGTTGGATTCGAAATTGTCTTTCATTCTAAGGCATAACTTGTATCAATGTACTTCACATACACTTAGAGTTCGCTCCTAGAAATACAGCCGTCCTTAACCCACATAATTGTTTCAATAATTATATATCCGATTTGGCCTATAGACGAATATGCAAGTAAACATTTCATCGTTTTGTTATAAGATCTCGCGTATTGGAACCCATGGTTTTGTCCTGAATCTAATAGTATTGATACATTTTCTTCTCCAAATAATACCCCCTAGTATATCAAAAAGTGAAAAAGTAATTCCGTTGTTGTAGAATAAGAAGCATTTGTATCTTAATGCATCTATTTATTTTATTTGAACAATGATGAAGAATCAAATTATCACTGTTTTTATTCCTTTTTTTACTTTTTCTAAGTGTAAGATAATCTCAAGGGGTTGTTGGTTTTTTTATACCAATTAGGGCCTATCTAGTATGGATGCCTTGTTTGAACCAATGGAATTTCGTCCTAACCTCACTTTGCAAGATGAAAAAGCTCAAGCACAAATGGAAGCCTATATCGTAGAAAGTTGCAAAAGAAAATGGAGAATGACATGAAAGAAAAAATGATGGAGAGGAAACTAGTACAGGAAGAATTGGTTTAAGCGCAAAAAAAGGGATGAATAAGCAATATGATCGTGACAAAAATGAATATGAAACATCTATACTACAGAAGTTTGAAACAATCTTAAGCAAGGGTTAGACTCCACCATCTCCATAAGTGTCCCCCCTCCTATGAGGTTAAGTACTTGAACTTGATGCATTTGTGAAGTAATGTCTACACTTAGTTTGGTTGCTATTTGGTTTGTTAATATTTAGCTGAGAAATTTATAATTGTGGATGTTGTGTTAAACTTAGTTTTATTGTAACATTTGAGTTGGAATTTTAGGTTGTGTATGTTGTGTTAAACTCAACTTTATTGTAAAATTTATGTGCAAGAATGTGTCTATTTTGAACAAGTTGAATATGTTTAATTTGTGCAGAGCAGATTCATGCAAAAATATGCTTCTGATTGGACGTATCATCCACAAATTTAGATGAATTTGCTACAAAATTCTGTGGCTACTTAAAACATTTCAAAAGGTAAAATTGATATTAACCACAAATTTGTGAACTATTAGCCATGGCTTTGCAAGTATGGCTAATAAATAAATATTTATTATAGAAAATGGTATTGTTAGCCACAGGAATAATATGTGGTTAATACATTTTGCAATGGAATTCAAAGGCTCTTTAACATTTTAGTAATCACAGAGGTATTAGCGACTAATAGCATTAGCCATAAAATCAAGTTTTTCCCATTCTCAGTTATCATCGACTTAATTTTATTAGCCACGGTATGTTCTATGACTATTAATACCCATTTAGCCATAGAAATATTAGTCTACAGCTAAAAAACCTACAACCACAAGGGTACCTTGATCGGTGTGTTAGCCACGAGTGTCCATGGCTAATATGTACTAGCCACAGATTCACTGCTTGCAGCCATAGAAAAGTCCATGGTTAATGCGACATTTTCTTATAGTGTTTTTTGGGTATGTTGGCTTTTATCGGGGTTCTCTTGTTCATTGTTTTTTCCTTAATGTTGATCTTGTGAATCTTGCCAATGAATATTGCTCATTCTTAGTGAATTCAGTTAGTTTTGTGTGTTGATCCTATTGTCCAATGGATTCTCGTTTTGGTGTTCTGTTTATAATAATGATGGTTAGGCTTTGAGCCTCTTTGGCAATGGAAGCAACTATGATTCACGCTACCCATTTTCGAGGGATTGAAGATGATAATTATATTATAAAGAAGATCATTCTCGAAAACGACTATCTTAAAAGTAGAACAGAGGATGCTCATGGCCTTAAGGTCGAGATTCAATAATGAAATTATAGATTTCAACATTTAAGGTCGTTAGCAAGGCTGTTTAAGGCTTTGGTCAGCATGGGGAGGAACCCAATAATTGTGGTTGAAACCTTTCATGCTAAATGGGACCCTCATATCTCCATTGGCCTAGTAAAGCTCCTTTGAAATCATGGACGGAGGTGGTGAGGCTAAATTCCATGGTTTTTGCCTTATCGTATATTCCCCCTGAGGTAGAAAATGGCAGACTTGTGGTGAAACCAGCTTTTACGACTTTGGCCATCGCAAATCTATTATGGGATGAATGCCTTATTGGCTACTTCATTAATAAGTGACTCCCCTTTAAATTCACGGAGTCTACAACGAAGTGAATGTGAGGAGCTGAATTCTAAGTTGTGATGGCTAATGAAAATGGGTTTTACTTCTTACACATCCCTGAGGAGTCACGACATATGATCCTTGACGCAAATCCCTATCTATTTGCGAAGGTGCAATTGATCCTGCAACAATGGTCACCCTCACTAGAATTTGTTAAAGGTATCCGTCATACACTTCCTTTATGGATTAGTTTACAGGAGGTACCTTTGTCTTTGTAGTCTGCCCCCTAAATTAAGTGAATTAGCTAGTGTTATTCAAAAGCCAATTCATATAAACCAACAGACTAAGAAAATGTAGCAATTATCCTTTGCCCATATATGTGTGGAAGTGGCTGTTACTATGCCCCTAGTTACTAACTTTGATGTTAAAAAGGGTAGGGCAACGTAGCTTACTCGAGTTGAGTTTGAATGGAAGCCATTTATGCGTACTAAATGCATGGTTTTTGAGCATAAGTGCCATGAAATGAAGCCAGCTCCTACAATAGTCTAATTTGTGGGACTAGAACATGTGAGGATGAACAAAATCATTTAGGATGGTGGCATTCTTGATCAGGCAGGTCCTATGGGTGATAAAGACTGAAAGGTTATGTAGCATAAGAAAAAGAAGAGTCATTCTTGAGTTGATACCGGGGAAGTGGGAGGAAACTTTGTGGTGCTATCATATGATTTTAAGTTTATCGAAGACTCGAGAGAACTGGGCTACTCTAGAAGCGTAGGAAGTACTAATATGAATACTGAAGTCTTCTTTAAGTTTACTCAGGATGTGTGTGGCACCCCACTTTCCCGCACCTCGACAGGTCAACAGGGCGTCAACTAATTGGAGCTTTAAGTTTATGACTTTGTCAATTGGAGCTTCTTGGGTTAGATTTTGAAATACTTTGGGTTCCTTGTGAAAGATATTAATTGGATCCTTACTCGTGTTTAGGCTGCTTGCTTTTCAGTTTGTTTTACTGGAGAATTAAATGGTTTTTTGGGCAGTGGCTGTGGTTTGAGGTAAGGACAACTAATGTTCCCTTATCTTTTTACCGTTGCTGTGTAGGTGTTTACTGGTCTTCTGAATTCTTTCGGCTCTATGGCTAAACTTAAATATTACTGGAGTTGGTGTTGTAGATAGTATTAAGCAAAACATCTTAGATCTATTAGGTTTCTTTGAAAGGGTGTTGCCTATCAAATATTTGGAGGTCCCCATTATTACCAAAAGAATTAGTGTTGCAGATTGTACTTGTTTAATCAATACTATTATTGCTAGGGTCAAATCTTAACACATAGCTTATATCTTCTGTAGGCTGTGGCTAGCTGGTTAAATCTGTCCTTCTGGCAATTTAGAAATATTAGGTAAGGTAGTTCATTCTTCCCCTAGTCATCTTTGGTAAAATTAAGCAAATCTTATGCTAGTTTCTATAGAAAGAGCCAACATTGGCCATCAATGGGGCTAAGGTTGCTTCACGTGATATTTGCCTGCCTAGGTTTGAAAGTGGGCTTTGTGACACCCTATCTTTCCGATGATTGAGGGAAATAACGGGGGTCAATAACTACAAGACTACCTTTCGAGATTAATAATAAGTTGAGTCAGACATCCTACTTTTTAAGATTTGACTATAATTACAAAGCCCACTTGTACCCTTTCACAGGATCGTAGGGTCGGTGAAACCACAAACACACTATATTACAACACACGCCTCCTCCGTGGACGACCACCCAAAGCTTAACAAAGTTGCTAGGCGTTTGACTTGTTTAAGCATAAGCCTCACTTTTCTCTTTAGGCTAAACACTCGCACCGGGTTCCCCTTTAGAGATTATTCCTGGTATGAACCCAACAACACAAGGAGTGAGTGATAAAGAAACACTCAGTAGGTCGGACAAGCAAATCCTACCAGGTCATATCCGAACAAGAAATATAACAACTCAACAATTAAGATAACGGTCTCAACAAAGCAATATAAACCCAACTATCGAGCCAACTAGCATCATCGAAGTTTTGAACGACTAGAAACTGTTCCGCTCACTTCTTAGGACCTGAGCCACAATCCCCCCCTCATAATGTCTAGTGGATCCACAGACGGCCTCCTCAGGCATAGATGTGCTTCTTTTGCCAAGCACGGGCCTCAACAGTTTCCGCATAAGCGGTCGTTCATCTTAGTAGTTGGCACACACAACAACAACTCCACAATGGTTTTAAAGGATCAAACAATAAACAAATGTACTTACGATGATAGAAACAAGTAAAGCCAAGAGATACAGCTCATGGAGAAATTAGCCACCAAGGAGACAACAACAACATTAGGAAAGGAAAATATGTTGAACATCTCCAGCTTAAAAGTACCAAAAATTGGTCTTTAGGTGTTCTAATTTTTAAAAAAATAAACAATTTTTTGTAGAAAATTAAGGATGTTTTGAAAACAACAACTTTGAGTCATTGAGTTAAAAATCTTAGCTTGAATCCACAGTTTCTAGGGTTGTTTTGCCACAAACAAGGCAAAACGGCTCTGCTTTATAAAATAGCAAAGGCTTGGGGGCTGTTGCTGTGCTTTCCTATCTTAAGGTTTACCATCAAGGTTATTTTGGTCCAATACTAGGACAAGACGACTGGTTTGTAGCAAAACAGCAGTGGCTTAATCCTGCCATTGCATTCCTGGAGCTTAACTTTTATTGGTTTAAGGCTGTTTTTGCCCCAGACAACAAATAGGTTGGCAAAATTCTTATGAGATTCGTACTTTAAAACAGTTGACTTTGAGAAAAATAAACCTAGTAGTGCTGGAAACCCCTCTTTTCTAGATTCTGGTAGTTTAAAACAAGGTTAACACTATTTCTGGAGTTGACAAAGCTTTCTAGCCACCTTATCGTCAAAACAGTGACAAATAGGTTCGGTTTTACCCACACAGCAATTGGACAAATTTATCATTCCGAGCCTAGTTCTTGAAATGGCAGTTTTAAAAACTTCCAGCAGTGTTTAAGCCCCAAAACCCCAAATCTAAAGCTTTAAACAGTAGATAAAACATGAAAACATCACTTTCAGAATAGTAAAAACTTTCTAGTAACTTCCCCTTTTGGAGATGATCCAACAATTACTTTTCAGCCACCTTAAGACTCCTTGTCTCTCTCTCTCTCTCTCTCTGTTTTTCTTTTCCTCCTCCTACTCTGGTGCTATCTCCAGGGGCTACTGTGCCCTTTCATAGGCAGCAAAAGAAAGAGAGAGACACATATGTGTCCCATCACAATTGACTAACCACAAATCCCCTTAGGTCTCTTATAAGTGACACATGTCCTATATCATACACACTATCCTTATCTCAAGATAATAAGTGAAAAAAATAATTAATTATAAATAAATATTTGTAAAATAGTCCCTGATGTTTCTGGGTATTACACCTACCCCCTCTTAAAAGGATTTCGCCCCCGAAATTGGGTGACATTTTGATGAAAAGAATAGTTGGGGGTACTGTTGCATCATCAGTTCTTCGGGTTCCCATGTGGCCTCCTCTACGCCATGGTTTTGCCATAAAACTTTTACCAACGGAATACATTTATTGTGCAACACTTGCTCCTTTTGTGCAATGACCTGAATAGGTTGCTCCTCGTAGGTCAAGTCAGACTTTAGTTCTATGGGTTCGTTTGCCAATACGCACGAAGGGTCAAGTACATAATGCCTCAATGCTGATACATGAAAGATATTATGCAACTTCGATAGTTCTAACAGTAAGTTCAACTGGTATGCCAGTGGCCCGACTTTGTTGACTATGTTGAAGGGTCTGATATACCTAGGACTTAACTTACCTTTCTTTCCAAAGCTCATGATACCTTTCCAAAGAGAGATTTGAGAAAAACAGAATCTCCAACATTAAACTCTAACTCTCTCTGTCAATTATCGGCGTAACTCTTTTTGAGCAATAAGAAGTCGATCCCTAATTACCTTGATTTTATCCACAGTTACTTGCACTACCTCCGGTCCTGTAATTTTCCTTTGACCAATTTCATCCCAACAAATTAGGGACCGACACTTTCTTTCATATAATGCCTTGCAAGGTGTCATCCCTATGCTTGTATGGTGACTATTGTTATATGCAAACTCTACCAATGGTAAATGATCCACCTAGCTTACTTGAAAGTCCATTATGCATGCACGTAACGTATCTTCTAATGTCTGAATTGTCCTTTCAGACTGCCCATCAGTTTGGGGATGGTAAGCCGTACTCATATTAAGTTTTGTTCCAAATGCTGACTAAAGGCCTTTCCAAAATCTTGATGTGAAACGAGGATCTCTATTTGACACTATTGTCATAGGGGTATTATGCAATCGAACAATCTCCTGTATATAGATTTGCGCTAGGCGATCTAAGCTATCAACTGTTCGCATGGGTAAAAAATGAGCTGACTTTGTTAAACGGTCAATTACTACCCAGATTGCATCCATGCCACGGTTGGTTTTTGGTAAACCTACTACAAAGTCCATTGCAATATGCTCCCACTTCCACTTAGGAATTTCCAATGGTTGAAGAAGTCCAGCAGGGCGTTGGTGTTTGGCCTTCACTTACTGGCAAGTGAAACATTTTGGCATAAAATCCGCAATTTCTCTTTTCATTTTGGCCACCAAAAGTGCTCCCTTAATCCTCGATACATTTTTGTTTCACCTGGGTGTACAGAATAGGCTGAGCTATGTGCTTCTGTTAATACCACCTTCTTAATTTTGGGGTCTGCTGGCACGCAAACTCTACCATGGAAACAAATGGCGCCATCACTATTTTTCCAAAAGTTGGGAGTCCCTCCCTCTTCTATTTTAGTCGCGATCTTGGTAAGGTATTCATCTGTTGTCTGTCCTAGCTTAATCCCTTCAAGAACAGTGGGTTTTAAAGTCATATGGTTCAGATACATTTATACTGCTCCCTTAACTTGCAGTTTGACGTCCAATCTTTCTAAATCCTTGAGTACATGCAATTGCTGTGCTAACATGGTAGCAAGATTACCAAAACTCTTTCTATTTAGAGAATCTGCTACCACATTGGCCTTCCTTGGGTGGTGTAAAATGGTGCAATCATAATCCTTTAGTAACTCTAACCATAGTCTCTGTTTCATATTTAACTCTTTTTGGGTGAAGAAATACTTTAGACTTTTGTGATCGGTATAAATGGAGCATGTAGCGCCATACAAGTAGTGTCGCCAAATCTTTAAAGCAAATACAACCGCCATAAGTTCCAGATCGTGTGTGGGGTAGTTTACCTCATAAGGTTTTAATTGCCTGGAGACATATGCGACTACTTTCCCCAGTTGCATTAAAACACAACCTAGACCTTTCTTAGAAGCATCGCTATAAATCACGAATCCCTCTCCCACAATGGGTGTGGTTAAAACTGGAGCGAAAACTAGTCTATCTTTGAGTGCCTGAAAGCTCTCCTCACATTGCCTGGTCTAGTCGTATTTAGTGTTTTTCCTTGTCAATCCAGTAAGTGGTGTAGACAATTTTGCAAAGTCCAGGATAAACCTGCGGTAGTAGCCTATAAGCCCTAGGAAACTTCTAACCACCGTTACATTCTTTGGTCTTTCCCATGCGGTGATAACTTCCACCTTTCCATGGTCAACTGTGATTCCTTCCTCAGAAATTACATGTCTAAGGAATTACACCTTCTCCATCCAAAACTCACACTTACAAAATTTGGCGTATAATTGGTTATTTCTCAAGGTTAGCAAGACTTCCCTTAAGTGATCTGTATGATCCTCCCTACTTTTTGAATAGACCAAAATGTCATCAATGAATACAATTACTGATTTGTCTAACTGATTCCTAAACACCCTATTCATTAAATCCATGAATGCTGCAGGGGCATTTGTTAATCCAAATGGCATTACCACAAATTCATAGTGTCCATACCGAGATCGAAATGCTGTCTTTGGTATATCCTCATTTTTAATTTTCAGTTGATGGTACCCAGATTGTAGATCAATCTTGTAGAAATATTTAGCTCTTTTAAGTTGATCGAACAAATCATCAATTCCAGGAAGAGGGTACCTATTCTTTATGGTAACTTTGTTTAATTCTCGTTAATCTATACACAATCAAAGTGAGCCATCCTTCTTTTTAACAAATAATACCGGCACTCCCCAAGGAGAGGAGTTATGCCTGATGAACTTTTTTTTCTAATAGCTCTTCTAACTGTTTTTTCAACTCTTTTAACTCTAACGGCACCATTCTATACAGTGTTTTGGCAATGGTTAGAATGCCCGGTACTAGGTCTATACAAAATTCAATCTCCCTATCCGGCGGCATTCCTAGCAGTTCATCTAGAAATACATCCTTGAACTCATTACAAACTGGAATTTCATCCAGCTTTGGCTCAGCCTTTAGAACATCCACCGCATAGGCTAAAAAGGCTGTATTTATTACTTTATTCGACTTCCCCTTAGGTGGTAATGAAATATGCGATGCATCCTCTCCTAACTTGCCTTGAAAGACAAACTCGGTGTGGTTTGGGGGACGAAAGACAAGTTGCTTGTGTCGACAATCTACGTGAATGAAATGGGTTGCCAGCTAGTCCATCCTGAGTACCACATCAAAATTTGGAAAGTGGAATAGGTAAGGGTCTGCTGGTAGCCTACGGTTTTCTATAATGACTGGACAACTACGAATAACCTGTTCTATACCTAGTTCACTTCCATTGGGAAGTCCAACCACCATTGGCTTAGTTAGCCATTCCAATTCACAGTTTAACTTCATTGAAAAGTTAGAAGAGACAAATGAATGGGTGGCACCTGAATCAAACAACACACAAGCAATGCAACCATTAATAGGTAATATACCTGTCACCACGTCATTAGATGGTTCAGCATCCTTGCTACCCAAAGCAAACACCTAAGCTACTGCTCACTGTGCTATCTTGTTGTTGCCCATGCTAATGGGGTTCTTCTTGACACCACAATCCTTGGCTTGATGTCCAGTCCTTCCGTAATTGTAGCAAACTCCTCTTGGTGTTGGACAATCTTTGATCATATGACCTGTTTTTTCACAGTTAAAACAGGCTCCAAAAGCTTGTAAACATGTTTTTCCATCATGGATCCTTCCACACGTTGGACAAATCGGTGGGGGTACTACTATTTTCCTTACTTTATTAGGGGTTTCAGTGCCCTCCCACCTTCCAACTCCAAACCTTGTTATTTTTTGAGCATTTTGGCCCCCTGTCTTTGGCTGTCCTTCTCTTGATTCCCTGGTTCCACCTTTATTCCTTCTTTTCCTAATTTTCTCTTTCTTAGAACCAAGCCTCACTTTCCTTTTCTAAGATTAAGGCCTTCTCTACCACTTCAGTGTACTTCTTAAGTTAGAAGACCGATATCCTTCCTCTAATCGAGGGTTTCAATCCTTGCTCAAATCTCCTAGCTTTTCTTGACTCAGGATTGACTTGGTGTGGCATAAAACGTGCCAGCTCATTAAAACGGGTAGCTTACTGGTTAACTAACATTTTCCCTTGGATGAGTCCCAAAAATTCTTCTTCTATTCTATCCTTGGCGCTTTCTTGTAAATACTGTTCTCGAAAGAGCTTCGTAAATCTATCCTATGAGAGGTTGTTGCCTTCTTCTAGGTTTTCCATCTCACAAATCTCTAGAACTTCCCACCAATGTTAAGTGTCGCCTTTTAGCATCATAGCAGCAAATGGCACCTTTGAGACTTCTTCACAATGAAGGACTCTGAAAATCTTTTCCAGCACTTTGATCCAATTTTCTGCAAAACTCAGGGGGTTGCAACTCCCTAAACTGCTTATACGTTGGTGGTCTACGTGCCTTCGAGTTTGGTACGATTGGTGTGGCGGATTGTGATGGAGCTAAATTACTCCTTAACAAGTTAACTAATTCAAGTAGAATTGTTGCTACGGCAGCACTTACCTGCGGACTTACGTTCATACCTCCTCCATTTTGTTGTGCTTGCTTCTCACCTTGGGATTGAGTTTCGTCCACCACAAGCTTATTGTCCATTGTTTGCTCCATTCTGATAAGTAAGATTTTTTTAGTGGCAAGTCAATAAAACGTAACACACAAACCTTTCTCCCTTCTTATATATATATATAGTCATACAATTACGTCAATGGGGAAATAAACATTAGTACAACATTTATACGTTCTGAGTTCGCTTTATACGCAAGGTGGTGTGTTTATTTGAATTTCAAGGTATTCTATTCCAACATGGACCTATGGAAACCACCATGCAGATCCTCCTACCAGCTAGTAGTTGGCTTATGTATCCTTTGTCGTTTATTCCCTTCAACTCTCATAGCCTTGGCCTTCCAATACCAAAGCTCTTGCTGCAATTGACGATTCCAACATTGCTGCCTATACAAGCTCTTCTCTTGCTATAGGTTACATTCCCGAAGATACATTACTTCCCTAAGGCATTTATCTAATGTTGGCGGGGGTTGGGAGTTAGAATTCAAAAGGGTCCTTTGATAGACATAGGGTTCTAACTCGTCGTCACTAGCATGTGGTGCATCCGCAAAGTACCCCTCATCTGATTCGTCAACATCTTCTAGTTCCTCTTCTGGGTCTTCCTCCGGATCATCTTCTAATTCTTCTGGGTCATCTTCTAAGTTATCTATTCTTTCATTGTTGGGAAAGTATGCCATCTAAAACAAACATACACAAAGATATCGGGTTACTTAAACACTTTCTCATTTTAATTATATTTTACATGGTTAGGTGGCACCACTAATTTCATATATTTAGATCTCACACATAGTCCTAACCATATCATACTTTTTCCACATATTTTACAATAGTTAGAGTTCTCCTAAGCTTGTCAGTTCCTTGGGTCCAACTGGCTATATAGGCTTTCCAACAGGATTCTCAAGGCTTCTTTATCCACCTTCTTTTGTCGAGTCATCCCTATTGCCTCCCGAACCAGACTCTTGCATCAATGAGATGCATACGGGTCCTCTTACGTTTGTAAGTAAGGCTGCATTAGAGCATCCCTATTACCGTATGAGGGTCAAGTTCTACTGGATTGTTCTCCGACTACAATAGATTTATAGGTGGCACTTTTTGTATTTGGTTCACCATTAGGGGCTCTCCATTCGTCACCGGCTTTATCACGAACGGTTCTTCCAAGAGGCTGGCCAAGGGATCTACCGGGGCTGGTTCAAAAAACGGCCTGAAGTCCGGTTCCTTGTCGGGCTACCTAAAAGGATTGTACAAGTATGAAGCCTGTAGAGGAACATCGGGCTGCAGGTGTCTAGGATATAGCCTCGACTCGACTGTTGAAGCCAGCTCATCATCATCTGCCATCTACAAAATGCTCCACACAGGTAAACTTGTAAAGGTTAGATAGAGTAATAAGTACAATAACCTTCATTCATCCAAAACCTATGTTTAGTTACTAGGTCCCCATCGAGCCTAAGCCAACCTAGGGCTTTGATACCAAACTGTGACACCCCATCTTTCTGATGATTGAGGGAACAACAAGGGTCAGTAACTACAAGACTACCTTTCAAGATTAATAATAAGTTGAGTCAGACATCCTATTTTTTAAGATTTGACTATCATTACAAAGCCCACTCGTACCCTTTCACAAGATCGTAGGGTCGGTGAAACGACAAACACACTATTACAACACATGCCTCCTCCGTGGGCGACCACCCAAAGCTTAACAGAGTTGCTAAGCGTTTGACTCGTTTAAGCATAAGCCTCGCTTTTGTCTTTAGGCTAAACACTTGCACCGGGTTCCCTTTTAAAGATTATTCCTGATAGGGACCAAACAACACAAGGAGTAAGTGATAAAGAAACACTCAGTAGGTCAAACAAGCAAATCCTAATAGGTCATATTCGAACAAGAGATATAACAACTCAACAATTAAGATAACTGTTGTTCCCATTGGAATAATGAGGTGTTGTCATTGTTGGCAAGCCTAAATGAGTGTGCATATCATTGGTACACCTTGTATATCGACTTTGCATGACTTTGGGACATCATAATTATGTGGAAATGAAGAAGACACAGTGAGGGAGTGAAGTACCGAAAAGCGCCATAATTGAGCCCGGTTTGACCTAGTTTGGAGCGGTTATTGATTTGAGGCACTTCAGGTGATCCGGTGACCATGGGGAGACAGCAGTAGCAATGATATACCATAATAGAGTGGTATAGACATGAACAGTGCAAAGGAAATCGGTTTTGCTCGAAGCATCATAATTGAGCCCGGTTTGGCCTAATTGGAGCACATGCACCATGTTGAGCTTAAAGGGAGCTTGTTTGGAATTTTTGGGCTACATTGAGGTAAATTTGGGCTAAATGGGTTGCAATGAGCTCAAGGAATGGTAATGGGTCAAGAGAAATTCGTGGTGGGCCTTTGGGGAGCCATTTTGGGCTTAATTGTGCAAGGTGATGAATTTGGGCCAACTAATAGGCTTGGCATACATGGGCAGCAACTAAACAAGCCCAATGACACTTGGAGGAGTCCAAATACACTTGGACCAAGTCAAATTCGTGGGCAGCAGCCACTCCACTATTTGCTCCACCATGGTGACATAATCCCCTAATTTGAGGAATGTTGTTTGAGCATTCAAAGACATCCATGTTTGGAGGCTTCTTTTGGCTAGTGGAGACATCATAATGAGTCCTCCACCCCTAAAACATGGAGCATGTTTAGTGGAGGAATTAATGGCATGTTTTTGGCTAGTGGAGACACCATAATGAGTCTCCCACCCCTAAAACATGGAGTATGTTTGGTGGAGGAATTAATGCCATGTTTTTGGCTAAGTGGAGACACCATAATGAGTCTCCCACCCCTAATACATGGACCATGTTTGAAGGAGTATTAAAATCAACCATTATGCCATGTCTTGGAGGCTTTGGAGGGCTATATAAGGAGGGCCTCTCCTTTGGACGAATTTGTGACCTCCCTTGAGTATTGGGAGAGCATTTGAGAGAGAGAATTGAGAGAAATTCTCTTGAAGGGTTTGGGACTGCCATATGTGTTCTTGAGCGCTCTTGGGGTTCCAAAGGATTGAGTGTGTGCGAGATTGGGGAAACACTTGTGAGTGTTTTGTGTTGTGGCCACGAGGTGAAGTTGAACATCCACGCGTGAAGTAATCGGTGTTCGAGGGGCTGTTCCGTGCGGTGGCTGCGTTGGGTGCTTGTGCTTGAGTTTCTTCGAGTTCGTCGTATTCTTGAAGCTACAACAAGGTTCTTGCTATTCATCAAAGAGTGGTAGGCTATTCATCACTCTTGTGTGAGTTTTATTCCATCGTTTTGTTATTATTTGGGTCAGTAAGACTCTTGTAATAAGTTCGTCAAACCTAGTGGAGGTGAGACAACTTAGTGTTCAGTCAGTGAGACTTGTGATAAGTTCGTCGAACCTAGTGAAGGGGAGACAACTTAGTGATTGGTCAGCGAGACCGTTGTATCGCTCTAGTGAAGAGCCAATACAATTCTAGTGAATTCGTTGGTGAGGGTAGTGAACCCGAATCAACCGTGGATGTAGGTTGCACGCATTGTGTAGCTGAACCACGTATATCTTGTGTTTGCGATTGCTTGGTTGGTTTGCTTGTGTTATTCTTGCCATAACCATCGAATCAGATTGAGGAGCGCAAAAAGGAAAGAATTTGAAGGAGCACTGATTCACCCCCCCTCTCAGTGCTCGTATTGGGACTAACAATAACAGTCTCAACAAAGCAATATAAACCCAACTAAGTGGCATCATCGAAGTTTCGAATGACTAGAAACTACTCACTTCTTAGGACCTGAGCTACAATCCCCCCCTAATAATGTCTAGTGGATCCACAGACAACCTCCTCAGGCAGATGTGCTTCTTTCGCCAAGCACAGGCCTTAACAATTTTTGCACAAGCGGTCGTTCATCTTGGTAGTTGGCACACACAACAACTCCACAATGCTTTTAAAGGATCAAACAATAAACAAATGTACTTACGATGATAGAAACAAATAGAGCCAAGAGATACAACTCATGGAGAGATTAGCCACCAAGGAGACCACAACAACATTAGGAAAGGAAAATATGTTGAACATCTCCAGCTTAAAAGTACCAAAAATTGTTCTTTATGTGTTTTAATTTTTAAAAAAATAAACAACTTTTTGTAGAAAATCAAGGATGTTTTGAAAACAGCAACTTTGAGTCATTGAGTTAAAAATCTTAGCTTGAATCCACAGTTTCTAGGGCTGTTTTGCCGCAAATAGGGCAAAACGGCTTTGCTTTATAAAACAGCAAAGGCATGGGGGCTGCTGCTGTGCTTTCCTATCAGCAAAGGCATGGGGGCTGTTGCTGTGCTTTCCTATCTTAAGGTTTACCATCAGAGCTGTTTTGGTCCAGTACTAAGATAAGATGATTGGTTTGTAGCAAAACAGCAGTGGCTTAATACTGCCACTACATTCCTGCAGCTTAACTTTTATTGGTTTAGGGCTGTTTTTGCCCCAGACAACAAATAGTTTAGCAAAATTCTTGTGAGATTCGTACTTTAAAACAGTTAATTTTGATAAAAGTAAACCCAGCAGTACTGGAAACCCCTCTTTTCCAGATTCTGGTGGTTTAAAACAAGGTTAACACTATTTCTGGAGTTGACAAAGCTTTCCAGCCACCTTATCGTCAAAACATTGACAAAAGGGTTCGGTTTTACCCACACAGCAGCTAGACAGATTTGTCATTCCGAGCCTAGTTCTTGAAATGGCAGTTTTAAAAACTTCCAGCAGTGTTTAAGCCCCAAAACCCCAAATCTAAAGCTTTAAACAGTAAATAAAGCATGAAAACATCACTTTCAAAATAGTAAAAACTTTCCAGTAACTTCCCCTTTTGGAGATGATCCAACAATTACTTCCTTTCCATTTTAATAGTGTAAGAAGTATTACACACAGGCACCACAACAGATAAATGTCAAAACAAAAAGAAAAAGGGAAAGTGACACTACCTCAATCTTGGAATTATGATGTTCCTTTCTCCTCCTTAGATTACTATTAAGACTCCTTGTCTCTCTCTTTCTCTGCTTTTTTTTTTTCTCCTCCTGCTCTGGTGCTGTCTCTAGGGGCTGCTGTGCCCTTTTATAGGTAGGAAAAGAAAGAGAGAGAAAAAGATAGATACATATGTGTCCTATCACAATTGATGAGCACATATGTGTCCCATCAAGGGGACACCTCAGCCCCCCACATGCATCAACCCTAACCACAAATCCCCTTGGGTCCCCTATGAGTGACACATGTCCCCTACCATACACACTATCCTTATCTCAAGATAATAAGTGAAAAAAAATAATTAATTATAAATAAATATTTGCAAAACAGTCCCTGAAGTTTCTGGGTTTTACAGGCTTCGAAGGCTTAAAGACTTTAATAAAGCTTGTTAATGCATTTCCAGATCCTATTTATGAATAATGAAGCTCTTTGGTGCAAATGAGTTCATTCCAAATTTCTAAAAACCAAGAGTTTGTAGATAGCTAAGGCTCCCACCTTTGCTTTATGGGCTTAAAGGAAAGTCCTTTGCTAAGGTCCTTCATGGAGTCGTTGGTCAAATGGAGGATTAGTTATGGTGATAATGCATTATTCTAGTTTGACAATTGGTATCGAGCTAGGCCATTGTATAAGCTGGCTGCTGATAGACATATTCTCAAAGTTGGTATTGAAAGGTCATACACTAGGAGGGAAGGTTGTATGCAGCTTTATGGTTTGAGGCCATCCTATTTTAAGCCTTTGAGTGCTGTGCTGGGCAATCTCCCTACCATTAGTCCTAGCTAAAATGACGAACTTTATTCGAATGGGCACTCTTTGGGGGTATTTGTTGTGGCTGCTACTTGGAATATTTTTTGAATGAAGGATGTTATTAGGCCCAAGGCATCCTTTGTTTGGGACAAGTACATTATTGTAAAGCATTCTCTATTTCTATGGCTTGCTATGAGATAATATCTTCAAACTTAGGACAAGCTGGCTAGGCACTATTGAATTTGTGGTGCTTTTATGTGGATTCTCTAGCCATTATCCGGACTTTGTGGATCATCCTTTCTTTGACTATGGTGTTATGTCTAGTCTAGTGGCTTGGTAGACTGGGAAATGCAACCATGCATGGACCAACTCAAGCTAGAAAAATAACTTACACTAAGAAGTTTCAAATCTCAGAGAGAACCAGTTCCATAATAACACTACGGGGACTTTGCTTTGCTAGCCTATGTTACTTTGTCTGAAATTTGTGTAATGAAACAAAATACATCCTATGGAATCGAGATTTTAATTTCACATTTAACTTATTTGCTTGTATTTTGACTGTACTATCATTGTTACTCCTAATTATTTTTTCACTATAGCCCCACAAAGCAGCAAACTTTTCCATGAGATTCTCTTTCATCTCTTTCAAAGCCTTCCTTTTAGCCATTTACAATTGCTAGAACCATCGTTGCATCTAGCTCCAACCTGGACATTCTTGTTAAATCTACAATCTTTACTTATGGCATAAATAATATACTCTCCGTAGAATATTTGGCTTACAAAGTAGAATTAACTCTTGAATTTCAAAATGCTCTCACATGTAAATGTTTATCAATGAAAGTCTTGACTTTAAATAAATTGTCACTATTATCAATGGTGGCATATATGCTCAAAGTATAGCTCTCGCTATTGTGGACTCTCAGTCCTTTCGATTTATTCTTTCTATATGTCTAGTCTTTCTAATGGTGAATAGCATATTTTGTGATGGCTTATTTAAATTATTTTTCATTAACAAGGCAACATCTTCTGTATCACTTTTATTATAAAAACTCTCAGCATCTTTGCTATCAAAATATTCAATATTGTCATTATATCAGAATCAATATCAGCATTATCTGCCACCTCATCATCGTTATTAATATCAATTGGTACTTTATTTACACCTTCCACATCTTCAACCAATACTTCCCTTGCACCTTTTACATCATAATGTACAATCCTACATTGCAATTTGTTTAGCTTCTACATTGACTACGTTAATTCCTCATTATCCCCATCACTTGTGAACTCAATTTCAATTTTAACCCAACATAATTTTCATTTGGTTTATTTCACTATCCATAGTGGACTTTAAACTGAAACTTTCATTTGATGACCCATCCATAAGGTAGGAAGTAAAAGAACATCATTTACCTTTTCTACTAAATGTTAAAAATAAATTTTTATAGTTTCTCATTTATTTAAGAAACCTGAAAACATATTCATACTTTTATTACTATATATCATCCTTAAGCTAGGTTTCAAATCCATTACAAGTACTCTAAAAAATAAACTTGTTGACATTTAGTTATCTCAATTCCTCGATCATGTGAAATAGTTCAAAATAAAAATGCCGATTTGTATTAACTTTAATTCATGTACTTTAACATTTATGTATTTTAGCGTTTCATCAATTTTAAAGTTGCCTTCATGAAAGAATTCGATATATATATAGATTTAGCCATACTTTGAACAACAATTAAAGTAAGAAAATTTAAATTATTTGCAAAGAACTATAACTACATGAATGAACTAATCTATCAAATTATGTGAACTTATTAAACATAATAAATTGCTTCCAATATAAGAAAACCATAAACCCACACACCTTTCCCTCAAATTGATGAAGATTGCATAAATCAAAGTAAAGTCCTACTTTCTTACTTGAGTTCGCAATCCATTTTTTGTCAGATTTTCAAACTACTTCAAAGGAAGGTTAAACCTTACAAATCTTTAAAGAGAGGGAACTTAAAATTAGAGAAAAAAAAAAAGATGAAGTAAAGAGGAACAAAAAACTTTAAAAAGAGTCTACGTAGGAGGATTTACTCGTTCATATAGGGGAAGACAGAGCACGAGGAGGATGGACTTATTTATAAAGGAACAATCTAAGCCTATCAACAATAAGAGGGCAACTCCTATATCAAAAATACTGCCATTGGTCACATTTGGAGATTTGCACAAGTGAAGTTTTAATTTTAGGGATTTGTAGAGTTTCATTTCTTAGTGATTGTTACTACATCTGTATACCATTAATTAAGTTCTTGAAGAAGTTGAGTAGTAAGTCATCACAATTGCTCCTAAATGTTGTTGCAGAAAGGTTTGTAATAATAGAAGAATAAATCAAACAATATTTGCTTTAGAAGCTGTAATTTTATGAGGACGAGCCATGCATAGAAAACCCTAATCTCTAAATGTAAGAGAAGATTATGTGTTTGGGTTTTAGAGGAATTGGAGAAAATATCAAATAGTAACTAAGGTTTAAAAGCAAAGCTCCAAAATAGGTTTCAAAATATTAAAGTTGTAAAATAAAATTTAGAAATATCAAAGTTACCTCACATGAATTTCAAAATCAAATACCGAATAAGTTCAAACATCAAATGGAATCAAATGCCAAAGTTTGCCATATACAAATTCTAAAATCACATTTTAGATAAAAAACAATATTTTTAAAGTTGCTATACAAGCCGTAACTAAGTTGAGCTTTAAATAAATGTTCTAAACATCAAAAATGGAATCTCAAAACATATCCAAACTTTGAAAAAGAAAACTAGATCTTCAACCAGGTTGTTAAATACCAAATTCAAAGCCAAAATTCATAATTTTTGCCAGCTAGGCAATTCTAAATTCTAATATCAAATGGTTACCAAATATCAAAGCTTGTCATTTAAGAAAGTCAACATAAATATAAAATTCAAATCTACATATGGGTAGAAGTCATAGAACAAAAGGTTGTCCATAGAGGACCTAAAGTTAGCTATGCAAAATTAATGAGAGAAAATTAACCTCACCAATGGCATTCAACCAATAATATCAAACTCCTAAATAAATGATACTTTGGACTAACTTTGAATTTAATGCAAAAACCAAAATAATAATAATAATAATAATTGAACTCTAGTGAAACAAAACTTGACATTAAGGATTTACGAAAAACAAAAAAAATACTTGAAATTTAGGTACTGTAAAGAAATAATAAGGAAACAACTACCAATAATTTATACCTTTGGGTATAATGACCAATTAAGCTAGAGTGAAGGTGGAAGAAATTGCCAAATAAGCTTTAGGAGAAGAAAATTATGGGTAATTTGGGGCTATACCCTTGGGACGTTATTTTATGAAATGGTGTAAAATAAGCTCTAAATAATAGTTGAACAAGAGAATGATTTTAGTGAGGAAATAGATGAGATAGATATTTAAGTCCATGTCTTTGGCATGGTAAATGATATTATAGACCTTCTCCTTATAATAATAATAGATTATTTAATAATAATAGATTATTTATGTTTAAATTATTGATGGCCCAATTATGGTACTTGATATAAAATAAAATAAACTAGGAGAGACCGTAGGTGTCACAAATAATGTCAAATGCCAATGGTGTATTGCATGTTTCAAATAAACTTTCATCAAAGGGTCACATATAAAAAGAGTAACTCTAACAAAGCATTATAAACAAATGATGCTTTCAAAATAGGGTGAACAAAGTAATTAAATAA
Source organism: Santalum album (assembly GCA_034195605.1). NCBI lineage: Eukaryota > Viridiplantae > Streptophyta > Magnoliopsida > Santalales > Santalaceae > Santalum > Santalum album. Next base: position 6,729,395 of record CM067262.1, read on the forward strand.
GGTTATAATAATAAAAATAAGTTACAAATAGGGTACTTTTTCAGAAGTAAAGATGCAGGGGCAACCTTGTGCCTCTTTCCTACAACAAATAAAGCTTATAATTATGTTCATTCAAAATAATTGTTATAAACCAAAATACAATTAGAAAGCCCTACCTCAAATATAAGCTGAATAATTACAATAATCCCAACAAAGATTCCAAACACCATAATTCAACCTAAACAATTTTAACATGGATAAATTCGAAAACTTACCTTAATAATTAGAAAATTAACACATAGCATTTCTAAACCAAAAATCAAGCTGAATTGACGAGCCTACTTAGGGATGGTCCTTGTACTCACCCACCTCATTAGGCCTCGTCCCAACCAAGCCAAGGATTACCCGGTCTAATTGAGTATGTGAATGTCTTCAAAATCCCTGCCGTGCTTGAATTTGGGGAAGGGTGAGTGTAACACTCCTAAAATAAATTATACTTTAGATTAATTCTGGAACTAAAATAGAAATAAGAATTGAACCCTAGCAAAATAAAACTTGAAATTAAGAAGGTAGGGAAAAAAATACCTGCCCTAGGTAAAATAACCAGTTAAGTTCGGGTAAAAAGGGAGATGTCACTTAAGTCATGGATAAAGACCATGGGATATTTTTTTAGGCATTAAATAAGGGCCATCATTAGGGGATGGGGTGGCAACCTCTATCACCCCCACTTGGCATCATAATATGGTTCCATTTGTCACCATTATATGATTAAGTTTGAGAGACTTGCCTATCACCTTTCACTTGGCATCATCATATGGTTCCACTTGGCACCATCATATGATTAGGGTTTGAGAGAGCCGCCTATAAATAGGCAAGGAAAAAAAAAAACAAACAACAAACAAAACTAAAAGCTACCCAGGAAGAGAGGAAGGGAGAAAGAGAGGAAGAAATGCAGGAAAGAAGGGGAGACTAGGCTTTGGGAGAATGGAAAGGGTAAGTTTTCTTAACCTAATGAACTACATGTAGTTTTCTTTTGATTCCTTGTCAAGTAACTCACTTCATGAACCATTAAGGAAGGTTAAAACCCATATCCAAACTTCTTGGCAAACTAGAGAATTTTTGGGTAAAATCCACTAAGAAAATTAAAATTCTTCACTTTATTTTTCTAAACGGCACTTTCTAGTATGAAGGAGTACGATTTGGCCTTGGGACATGAAATATGAACTTGTAGAAAATTTAATTTAATTAAAAATGAGCATAATAATCACCTAAATCAGATCATTATTGAAGGAGTTATGGCCTTCGGAAGTTTCTGCCAAAACTAGACCATGTACCTGGCCGCAGACAGTATAAAATAGACTCACTTTTTGACTATTTCTGTTCTAATAATCACCCTAAACAAGACTTTGGATACCCTTAACCGATGAATTATAAGTTATGACCACTTAAGAATGCTCACTTAAGGGAAAACTGTGTAAATAACAAATGAATGCTTGATATTCATGTTGATAGGTGGAACCACTCAAAATTGCCTATAGGAGCGAGTATTTGAGGTAAGGGGTTTGCTATCCTTTTATTAAGGTACTTTTTTGCTATCCACTTTATGAGCTATTTCTTTTTCTAAAATAAGTTCTCTATCTTTTCCATAAGTAGTTTGTGATATTTTTATTATCTCCCTTGGAATTCCTTGATATATTTATGTTGATTTGCATGGTGTGGCATTTTCTTATTAGAATATTGATCTCGAGGAACTTTGACTTGTTATACTTTCCATGGTTCCACAGATTTGTTATCCTGACTTAGAGTATGTCATGATTTCCATTAACTTAGAGTATGTTCAATGGAAATGGGAATTATGGCCTTTGTACAGAATATGTACTATGGGTATGATCATGACCTGACAACTTGTTGTGAGTAGATGGATATGGACTAGACAAGTCAAACTCAATTGGTTATATTTGTAATTCCTCGCCTATTTTCTAAATTGAGTGATTACCATTGGATCACTTTGTCTTTTGACGACAAATTATTTTTAATGTGTACTAATACCCTTATTGAGCTATTTGAGCTCACCCTCTTTTTGCTTTGTAAAAATCCTCAGGTGAGATAATGGATAGGAATAACAATTGAATGGGATGTGTTCTAGAAAAAGATAGAAAATAGGTGTTAAGCAAGAATGGCATGAGAGAGTGGTTGTAGTGAGGAAGTTAATGTAATGAATAATTGAGTCCATGTTTTTTGCATGGAAAACTATATTATTAGACTCAATTCTTGTAATAATAATGAATGGGGTAGGTTCGAATTATTGGTGACTCGATTATTGTACTTGTTTCGAGTTAAAATAAACTGGGGGAAAACCGGGGGTGTCAGAGTGAGGGGATCCACCCCAAAATTTAACATAGATAAATTCTAAAACTAACCTTAATAATTAGAAAATTAACACATAGCATTTCTAAACCGAAAACTGAGTTGAAACAACGAGCCTACTTAGGGGTGGACATTGTACCCACCTCATTGGGTACTCGGTCTAATTGGGTATGCGAACGAGAATGAGAATGTGTTAAAAATCCCTGCTGTGTTTGAATTTGGGAAGGATGAGGGGAACCCACTCCAATAACCCGTCATATACCTGCAACACTTGCCCATTTTTAATATCCAGGTAAAAGTGGAAAAAAATATCCTTACTTTTCCTAGTTGCTCAAGTAATCCGCTCATTGTGTATATAAACTTTTCTCTCTCCTTGCTCCACCATTATTTACTATTAAAGATAAATTTTATTGTTGTTGCTACCATTTTTTGTGGTGAGGGGGACGCAAAGGACCTTTACAAATGTTCACAATTCTAGCATTAAATATGGGTAGAAAAAAAAAATATATGATCCAAATTAAATCAGGAAAATTTCCCATCAAGTCCCTAATTGCCTATCTTTTTCAGCCATCACTAGCGAGGGGGATGGGGATAAAATTTGTAAATGGTTATGGGACTAGAGATGATAGTCCTTGCTCCATACCTGTCCCATGACCATCCCTAAGCTTACTTACTGAACATACTAGCCCAATGGTCAAAAGGAGTATGGCTTGCTATAGAAAATTATTGCCAAAATTAATTTTTGAAAACTTAGGGTTGAAAGTGTAAGAGAAAAGAGAAAAAAAAATAATAAAGAGAGGAAGCATTGAAAGAAAGATGCAGGACATCACAAATTCAAATTTTTGTATTTCAGAGAGATGGAGTACTCAAATCATTTTGAATTTTGAACAAAAGTTGTAGATATCAAAATATTTAATGAGTTAATCTTTTGAATTACCTGAATCGAACATCAAACAACTAAAGTATCATGGTTCAAATTTTATAGCATGTTCTTTGATAAAAGTTGCAAATTTAGTCTAACCTTTGTTATTGACCAATTATATCCCAAAATTTTTAATTGGGTACAATTTTATTCTAACATTATTCTTCACAATTCCCCTAAAAAGTCTATAAAAAATTAAAATGTTTTTTTTAATTATAGATCAAATTTGTAACGAGGAAAAAAGTTTTAGCCTATTATCCTCCTTCATAATGGGAAAAACAAAATTGTAAAAGGGAAAAACAAACATGGCATTTCATAGTAAAATTCATGACCGATATTTATCTAGCGAAATTTATTTTAATTGATGTGTGATTCCTCCCTTTGACAACTAGAGCATATAAAATTCGTAATTAAAGTTTGTAAAAAGTTAAAGGTTTAAAGAAGAAGAATGTTGGAGAAAATATTTGTTAAAAAAAATTGGCCTATAAATTTTATACAAACATTATTTCACCCTAAAAATTTGTAAAAAAATTTATTTGAATAATTTCACTATAAAAAATGTTTGTCAAAAAAAATTTCCTGTTATGATAGATGAAATTTGAAAAATATCTAAAAATAGGCTAGAATTAGACTGCTTTTAAAAAGTTAGAATATAATCAAATAATAGAAAAAATTGTACTAGATTTATAATTTTTATTAAAGGCCTGGTTATAAACTGCAATTTGAACTTTATTTTATAATTTTTTTTAAATCTTAAAATTTGTAAGAATCAAATGCAATAATTAAAACCCCAGTGGAGTATATCCGGATTTCGGTGAGACTAGGGGGGGTGATTCGTGTAATTTTATCGTACTTTTTTTCCTCTCGGCCTGTCGGAGTTGAACTGAAACTGGTGGGCGAAGCATAATTTGGCCTAAAGTTTCATCGGCCCCGTCCTCTCCAGACTCTCTCTCAGTGATTCCTCTGTTACTTTCTTGACGGGAAGAACATTGAAATCGACGAAGCTTTGGCATATCGCCAGAGATCTTCGATCGGAAGTCGCTTTTCCGCGCGCGAAATCGAGGGAATCCAAATCGCGAATTAGTGGGTTCTGAGGTATTTCTCATAGCTTCGAGTTTATCACATGGTAGTGTAGATTTCGTGGAGGAGATCGAGTGAGTGAAGCGAGAGTTATGGGGACTGAAAACCCTAGCCGACCCAATTTCCCCGCGAGACCAATCGCCACACCATTTGGGGTTGCTCCCCCGACTACGATGCCCTTTTCGGGATCAGGGGCGTCTGGTTTTAGACCCACAACTGTACCGGCTGCTCGCCAGACCACGCCGCCCTTTTCATCCACTCCTTCTGTTGTGGGATCTGAATCCATTGGTTTTCGACCCACCCCACCAACTAGGTTTAGTGATCCTTCCGTCCCGGGCCCAATTGCGCCCTCCTCGTATGTGCATCCACCACCGGGACCTCCCCAACGCTCTACCACACCACAATTTCCCTCAACAATGCAAGCACCCCTTGCCCGCGGTCCTCCCGGCTCGTTCACACCTGGTCAAGCCCCATCGGTCTCGTCGCGCCCACAGGGACAATTTCCCCCTCAGGTATCCTCAGTGCCAATGGGGTTTCCCACCCAACACGCGAATCTTGAGACTTCTGGGATGAACGTTCGTCCTTCTTCATTCGATTCATTGGGTTCTAGGCCGACCTTGCAGCCGCCTTTGCCTGGGTACCCTACAGCTCCGCAACCTCCACTTGGGCAGTCTTCCTTTTCGCAGCAAGGGGGTTATCCTGCTGCCCCACCACCACCGCCTCATCATGGAGGGTATGGTCCTACATTGGGAGGTGCTGCAACAGGGCTGCATTCAAGAGAACAGATGGCACAGTTTGGGTCTGGACCTCCTATGGGTTCGGCCCAGGGTTTGGCAGAAGATTTCAGCGCACTGTCTATTGGGTCTGTTCCAGGATCAATTGATCCGGGTGTTGATTTTAAGGCATTGCCAAGACCATTAGACGGTGATGTGGAGCCTAGTTCCTTGGCAGAGATGTACCCCATGAATTGCCATCCCAGATATCTGCGGCTTACAACCAGTGCCATTCCTAATTCTCAGTCTTTGCTCTCAAGGTGGCACTTACCTCTTGGAGCTGTTGTTTGTCCTCTCGCTGTATGTCCCAAAGGGGTATGTGCCTCTGTGCTCATATTGGTTGAAGTTTATCCTGTTGGGCATGCGTGCTTTTATTGCTGGTATTATAGAACTTGCTTTTTCACCGTTTTTTTTTTCCTCAACAACATTCATTTTAGGAGGAAGTTCCCGTGGTAAATTTTGCTTCTACTGGCATTATTCGTTGTAGAAGATGTCGCACATATGTGAATCCATATGTGACATTTACGGATGCAGGGAGAAAGTGGCGTTGCAACATCTGTACTTTGCTTAATGATGGTAAACTCCCAACATAATTATTATTTTTTGCCTTCTAATTACGGAACTACAATCTGAGAGATGCTTTGTCTTTCCCTTGTGGTTACTTTCTTCTATACGTTCTTTGTTTTTGTGCATCTCTTGAGGCTGATATTTTCTTTAATAAAGTTTTCCCTCGGAGTTACTTATTCCATAATATGTTACCTTGGTTTAGAAGTTTTTCACATTAGCCAGTTGTTTGTCATTCACCTCATAATTTCAGGTAATAAAGATTTTCGTGACCATCAAACCGTGAAACTTTGTGGTTTAAACGTCTTTGTATTACAGTTTTATTTTTCAATGGTTGAAAAGAAAATTCAAAACCTGATTGGAGAAGTTTATATTCTAAATATATGTATATTTATTTCACTATCTGTTTAAAAGACTTGCGACATATGTTATGGCTAATGGAATTTATGTCAACTCTATTAGTTAAAGACAAGGTGCATTGTCATAAAGGAACCCAGTTAAATCTCAAACTGTACTTCCTCACTTGCTGCTTTGTTTAAAAGCAGAATTTTTTAGTCACATGATTTTCGTTTAGTTGGTGGCTGAACTTGGTTGATTTTGGTACTGCGTATCTGGTGTCTGTTGCTTATAGGATTAAAAGTTTATAGTTTCTCGTGCAGTCCCTGGTGATTATTTTGCCCACTTGGATGCCAATGGCAGGAGAATCGACTTTGATCAGCGGCCTGAGCTTTCTAAGGGTAGTGTGGAGTTTGTTGCTCCAACTGAATATATGCTGCGGCCACCTATGCCACCGCTTTACTTTTTCCTTATCGATGTTTCAGTCTCTGCTGTTAGAAGTGGTATGCTTGAGGTGAGCTTGAAGCTAGAGAATAATGATTGAACAGCTTGTAATATAATGTGCATATAGTTTATTTAGATCTGAACCACAGTTTATGTATAAAAGCACACCTGTAATACCATTGTAATTATTTTCTCATACATGAATATTTGTTGCATATGCGCATGCCATCAAACATCTCATATTAGTTGGTTTTCTTTGTAGGTACATTGAAACAGATTAGTGATTAAAATCCCTCTTAACGGTCTTTTGAGAATCTGAAATGTTGAAAAACCATATACTTTTTTGGATACGTAGTAGCACAAATAGTTGGGGGAAAACCGAATTCTTTAAGCATGCATTGGTGCTGTTGATTCATTGCTTTATGCTCTTTATTAAATAATGCATACTGATTTGGAGTGGTCAAATGTGTATAAGGGCTTAACTTGTTAAGATTTTTGTCTGGTGTATCAACTTCCTTTTGCAGGTTGTGGCACAGACTATTAGGTCTTGTCTAGATGACTTGCCTGGCTTCCCCAGAACACAGATTGGGTTCATTACTTTTGACAGTACAATACATTTTTATAATATGAAGGTAGTGATACACACTGCTTCTGGTTGCGCTTCAAAAATTATTCCTCTAGTTTCTGTTTTTGAACCTTTTGTCTTTGAATTGTGGTGACTAACACCTGAGTTTTACCTGTGGCAGTCATCTCTGACACAGCCTCAAATGATGGTGGTTTCAGATCTGGATGATATATTTGTTCCATTGCCAGATGATCTCCTGGTTAACTTGTCTGATTCCAAAAGTGTGGTGGAGGCATTCCTGGATAGCTTGCCTTCTATGTTTCAGGACAATGCAAATGTGGAATCTGCTTTTGGCCCAGCTCTAAAAGCCTCTTTCATGATTATGGTGTGCTATCTTATTTTTTGCCTGAGGCTTCTTGAACCTTTTTTTTATCCCTGTTTGATAAATTAATTTTTAGTTCTAACTGCAACTCCAGGTAATTTGGTACCGAATGGCTTCTTTTTTCCTGTCAAAGTAGTTGGTCTATTGTAACTTTGCAACAACTCACATGTTTCTCCCTTCTCTTCCTTCCCCACCTGTGCAGAGCCAGCTTGGGGGTAAATTGTTGATTTTCCAGAATACGCTCCCATCACTTGGCTTTGGTCGCTTAAGGTTGCGAGGAGATGATCTTCGTGTCTATGGAACAGATAAAGAACATGCATTAAGAATACCAGAAGATCCATTTTACAAGCAAATGGCTGCTGATTTTACCAAGTTCCAGATAGGGGTGAACATTTATGCATTTAGTGACAAGTATACTGATATAGCCTCCTTAGGTATGTGGCTTCAAAGGAGCAAATTTAAACAAATTATTGAAGTTAGAAGTGTTCTCTTGTTAGTATTTAATGACTTTAAGATGTAAATTGGAAAACAATTCTTCTGTTAGTATCCTTGTGAGTATGTGTGGTGCTTTTATGTATTTTTTGTTCGTGTTATTATAACAAATTATGTATTTGTGCACTTCCTCTTATTCATTTCTTTCACATTGACATCTGAGGTTTACCTGGTCTGAGATTTAAGAAGAATTTTGCAGGACCTGAATCGGGGCAGCATTTTAAGGACACAGAGCTTTAAGGTTTATGTGTTATCAAATGTTTCCATTTCCTGGAAATGTTGTTTCCTGCTATATGATGATTCTCCTAAATATGTACAAGCATGGTTGAATAATCTTGGCTCTGGCATTATTCGATGTTCGAAGATGTGTTTTTGTAGTGTTGCTATAGTCTTTCGAGTTGATGCTTCATTATCTTTTGATTACAATGCCTCTGTTATATAAGGTCATGCTCATTAACCTTGAAATGTTGGTGGGTCTTATGCCACTATTCAAATGGCACTGACTTTTCCAGGGGCAGATTTATGATCTGGAGCCTGACTTTAGAATTCTACTTGATTTTTAACTTGAATTTTAAAAAAACACTTTATATTGACCGTACAAGAAAATCATTATTGATTTTAATTAGTTATTATGAGGTTATGTGGTTTTTATTTAACTACACAGCAAAGCATGTCATTTTTCAAATCAACTTGCAAAATAATTATTTTTGGTGATGCTTAACTTGTTTATCTGATGACATCAAAAGCTATAGAAGACCATTATTATTATTTTTTTATATATACTCACAGCCTTGGTGAAGTGGGAGTGAGCTTTTTTGATTGATGAGCGGTATTCCTTATATTTTTTGATCGAACTTTTATATGTAGGTACACTGGCCAAATATACTGGAGGCCAAGTATATTATTACCCTGGCTTCCAATCAGCCATTCACAGAGAGAAGCTGAGGCACGAGTTATCCAGAGACCTTACAAGGGAAACTGCTTGGGAAGCTGTCATGCGCATAAGATGTGGAAAGGGTCAGCCTACTTTTGACATTGTTAAACAATTTATGTGGCTGGGTTCTGAATTGATCTCCATTTTAACTTCCAATATAATTTTTCATTTTCTATAAGATTAATTCTCTTTATTTATTTTTATTTTTCTTTTGCTTCTAGGGGTGCGGTTTACAACCTATCATGGAAATTTCATGCTTAGGTCAACTGATCTATTAGCTCTTCCAGCTGTAGACTGTGATAAAGCTTTTGCAATGCAGTTATCTCTTGAAGAAACATTGTTGACAACTCAGACCGTATATTTCCAAGTTGCTTTGCTGTATCCTTAACTTACTAGATTAATTATTTGAAATGCTTCACCTATATAATTTGTACAGGACAGTATGCCTATGTGTTCTACCTCGTCCCTTTGCTTCTAATGCTTTTTCTTAGCAAAAATTTCACCTGTTTGTGATCTTTTTCTTCTTTCTATTTTATGAGTTTTTAACTTTTTAGCAGTTTGCATATGATCTTCTTGGCCACCCCTTAGTGCCATTACAGTGGTACATGGAGTGGGCTCTCCTCACATTCGAATTTAATTTGGAAGAACGCTTTCTGCCAATGAGTATATTTTATTTGTATTTCAGTTGTTTGCAAGCTAACTCAGATTGTTTTCCTGGTGAAATTTGGGGTTCTAGATACTTTTTGAGTACTGAACTCTTATGATGGTTCACACTTGCCCAAATTTCTTATTCAACTCCCATTTTAATACTTGAGGATAAAATTATTTTGGTTTTGATGTGTTGATTAAATTTTGCTCCTAAATAACTCCAATTAGTTATATGTTTGTGATTGCTATTATTTTCTTCATCTTTTTGTTTTAATATTTTTGGAATTTATTTTATTTTCTAGCATGAAGGTCCTTTTCTCTTTGAATTTTTTTTATTGTGGATCACAAATTGTTTCCTTTACAATGACAAGATACACTTCTTCCTCTGGAGAGAGACGTATTCGAGTACATACGGCAGCAGCACCTGTTGTTGCAGATCTAGGAGAGATGTACCGACAGGCTGACACTGGTGCCATTGTTTCTTTGTTTAGTAGACTTGGTAAGTCCGAGAATGTCAAATTTCTTCTTTTAGTTGTGAGCTGACCTTGAGCTGCGTTGTTATTCATTAAAATTATATTAACTGTGAAGTGCAATGATCTGCAGCAATTGAGAAAACTTTGTCACATAAACTGGAAGATGCTCGAAGCTCTGTGCAACTAAGAATTGTCAAATCCCTTAAAGAGTATAGAAATCTTTATGCTGTGCAGCATCGCCTGGGAGGCAGGATGATATACCCAGAATCCTTAAAGTTCTTGGCTTTGTATGGACTAGCACTTTGTAAGTCGACGGCTTTGCGTGGAGGCTATGCTGATCCACAGCTTGATGAGCGCTGTGCAGCAGGGTACACTATGATGGCTTTACCCGTTAAACAATTGTTGAAAGTTCTTTACCCTAGCTTGATTCGAATTGATGAATATATTTCAAAGGTGAATGTATTTCCAACAATTGCTTGTTCTCCAGCCATTACGTTGGCTTTGAATTTTTGAAACTTAGTTTTCATGTCATATTTGCAGGCATCTTCTCAGACTGATGAGCTAAAAAACGTCTTGAAGAGGTTGACATTATCTGTAGACAGCTTAGATTCCAGAGGGCTTTATATTTATGACGATGGTTTTCACTTTATTATATGGTTTGGTAGAATGCTTCCACCCGATATAGCTATGAATGTACTTGGAGTAGACTTTGCTGTTGAATTGTCTAAGGTAATTCCTTCAATACTATTTTCCCTCTGTTCCATAGCTCCAACTATTGTAAAAGATAAATGTGCCTAATGCTCTGTGATGGTCATAATGTTCTCTTCTTGTTGATCTGCATCATTTGTATACTTTGGGCTTTTGTTTTTCTTCCAGTGTTTGAACAAAGATTCTTCTTGTTGATGTAAAACAGGTAAGCTTGAGTGACCGCGACAATGAGATGTACAGAAAGTTAAAGGGGGTACTAAAGAAATTAAGGGAAGAGGATCCTTCGTACTATCAGTTGTCTTATCTTGTAAGGCAAGGCGAACAACCCAGAGAGGGTCTTCTTCTACTTGCAAATCTTGTTGAAGACCAAGCTGGGGGCACCAACAGTTATGTTGATTGGATGCTGCAAATACACCGGCAAACTCAGCAAAATTCATGATATCTGGTAATAGCAGCTTATACTTTTTTGCTTGGTTATCTTAATGGTATATGAAGAATGCATTGTATTGTACATTACATTTGGATACACTAGGTGCACAGAGTTTTTATAGGGTTACTAAAGTTTTTGGAAGTCAGTCTGCAAATGAGCCGAGCATCCTGCTTGCGCCTTCTCTTGTTCAAGCTTGTTTTGTTTATTTTTTGACAAGCTTGAGCTTAAGTCGTCCTGATAGTGAGCTTCAATATTCTTGCCAACCCACCTCCTTCCCAAAAAGTAATGTTACTTTGATTGTTTGCTTAAGCTTGCTGAGCTCACATGCTAAACTGGAACCTTGGGCCACCTCACAATAACTAATTTTATTTTTTTTTAAAATTTAGTGGAATGAATTTCACAGGCAAAAGCATCTGTATTTGGGATAAATTTTTCTTTAAGAAAAATTGTATCATGCTAATAAAGAAAAATAATGATACAATTTATGTATTAAATGCTACAAACCAACACCTTAGCTCACCTGTATTCAAAGTTGGCTTATTAATTAAATATCTTGCAGATATGTTCGAGCTTGGCTGTGATACTGCACTGACAGAAATGAGTTTATACAAAGCCAACTGTCCAGCTATCCCTGAACAACTTTGTTCATTTACCTCCCTAGGTGAATTCTTTAAATAAATGTTAGAAAAGTGACTCCATGCAATCACCATACAACTACTGTCCAGCTATCCCTGAACAACTTTGTTCATTTACCTCCCTCCCTAGGTGAATTCTTTAAATAAATGTTAGAAAAGTGACTCCATGCAATCACCATACAACTATAACCAGAGCTATAGCTGACTTTTTGAATCAACCCTATACTCAGGATGAGAGAAATCTCGAAATTTTACTAACAAGGAAGCCTGACTATCTTGAAATATTGGATTACTTCATAACTTTTGAAGTGTCGATTTATTTGCAGAGAGGTTTTGATTACTTTACTGTTGATGTTAGTTTAATTTTGGTTTGGTGTACTTTATTTTCAAGGTTGGCATCTAAATTTGCGGCTAAAACTTTTCCCTGTAGACATTGAGGGTGAGAAGTTCATTTCAAACCCTCTCAGCTAATATTTATGTCACGTTTGCTTTGCGGGAATGGACGAGTGAGAGTTGAATTGCTATCTGATAGAAATATAATGTGTAAGGAATAATATTCCCATGGACTGAGGGAAATAGACCAAGAATAGCTATTACTAATAGCCAAGGGTCGAATAGGCATTTCTTATTTATTCCCCTCATGCTCCTCGGAAAGGGCTATTCCTCATATATGTCCGTTGTGGTTCATGTTGTATTTTTATGGAATAACTATTTCATTCCTACTCTACTCCACTGCGTGGACCAGATGTAACTCTAGTAATGTATCAGTTGCAATTCTCCCGCCCCCCAAACACACACACACACACCCACCTCTTTTTTAAAGAAACAAGGCATAGAACCCGACACTAACAAAATAGCTCCTAAATGAAGTGTAGAGAATAAGGGTTAAGTAGAACAAAGCTAAACAAAACAAAAGGCAGCTAAAGTGCTAACCTTTTCAAGGAGATCTAAAATAAGCTAAACCTAATTGATCTCCCATAACAGCCTTTAAAGCATGAACTAGGGAGAGAGTTAACATTATCAAACACACTAAGATGATGTAGTGGATGACCACATGCAGCTAATCTTCTGCTGCATAGTTTCCTTCCCTAAAGCATTGAGTAATATTTGAGGGAGTTAAAGAGAAACAATGTTGAAGGACATAGGAGAGTACCCACGGAGGCTTCCAGATTCATTTTAAACATTGAACTAGAAAGTTTGAGTCAGCTTCCACTTCATGAGGAACAGAAAGTAAAGACCATCCTGCATGGCCTTAACTTCTGCAAACAAGTTTGTACTGGGCCCAAGATTAATAGAAAAGGCAAAAATGAGATGACCACGAGAGTTTCGATAAATTTCACCGCCTGAGCAAGAGCCTTCAATACCCATCCGTCTATGTTGAGCTTGAGAAATCCTGATAAAGGAGGATTTCATATGATCCATTTTCCCCTTGGAGAAGGAACATGAAGAACTAGAATTTTCGGAACCTACAAACTTAAATGATCTATAAAAGAAGCAACTTTTGAAACTTCTAAGAGGGGGGCAACTTGAAATCATTCCTAGCCAGCCAAATTCCCCTACAAGTTGCACTTTATCCATGTTTCCAACTACCGGGGAGATTTGGTGGCAAGACAAATACCTTTCTGTTTCGAAGACACCATCAGTAGGCAGGATTTGATAAGGTGCTGAATGGAGGAGTGATGGGTCCAGATGTTCAGGGTTTGACCAAATTTATGCCAAATGGAAAGAGCCAAGTCACTTTGAGGAAAAAGTTGATCAACAGGTTCAATTTCGGAAGAACAGCAACATTTAGAGGCAATAGGAATACCACATTTTTGAATATTAGCTTCAACTAGAATACCATTATTGAAAAGCTGCCAAACCAGAATTCCCATTTTAGGAGAGGAGTTGTTCCAAATACACTTGGCCTACTCAACCTTCGGTCATTTAGCATGACAATTCTCTCAGGATAAATGATATCAGAGGACTGAAGGGTACGAGCAAGCTCATCAGCGGGAGGAGAGATATTCATGAGGGAGACTTGAGCTGTTTGATTGCATGCATAAATGAGAATCAATAAAGGATGCATCTGAGGAAGCTTCTCACAGTTATATAAGGATTAAGGCAAGTCTGAAACCATAGAGAAAATCCAAGTCAGTTGTCTTTCCAAAATAAGCTACTGCCATTCTTGATAATCCACCTGCTGTGATCATACTTTTCCTTCATGAACGAGGGCCAAAGAGAGTGACCTTTGATGTAGAACCAAGCAAATTTGGCCTATAGGGAGTATATAACCTTAGATAGTCGCTCATTCCCTAGCCTCCTCCTTCCAATGGCAAACAAGTTGTTTCTGGTTTGCCCAATGAGCTCTAGGGACACCCCTAGAACTCCATAAGAAATTGGATAGCAGCTGGTTAATCTTTGGTTCCGATAGCTTTAGGAACCTTAATAATGCATAAAATATGTAAAGGCACAGAAAATAAGATGCTTTTGATGAGGGTGACTTGACCTCCATGAGAGAGAAGGTTGGATTGCCAACTATGGACCTTGTTAGAATTTGGGAGATCATATCGTCAAAATAATGAATCTTAATGTGCCCTTTGTGTTGGAAATATTCTATTAATTAGCATAATATCTTAGTAGAAATACAGAGACATTATAGAATATTTAGTAATTATGTGCAATATTCTATAATATCCGACAAGATCATTTGTATTCTCTTTTATAATGAATCCCACATTTATGTATTGAAGGTTGAGATCCTCTTTTCAATATTTTATTTTGATTTGAATAGTATAAATATGTGATTCTTGTGCCCGTTTTAGGGTATTGGGCTGTGCTCTCCTCAATTCCTCCCTCTCTCTAAAACTACATGATATTAGAGCATTTTTAAAAGCTTGTGCTTCCGAATAGGGGCAACCATGGCTGACTATATTGGCCATGGTTGACCCCCCCTTTTTTATACATTATGCGTTAGTTTCAAAAAAAAAAAAAAAAAGGGGGGGGGGGGGGGACAGTTTTTGCGTCTTCACCTATTCTTGATTTCTGGTAAAGAATCAACAAAGGCGAGGATACAGAACCAAGAGTTGAAGCCTAGGTATCTGGGTTTTTTCAGCAGTAAGCTACCTCTGCTGGACCCTCTGTTTGGAATTATATTGTTGCCATAAGTTGAAGATGTTATTTGGTTGCTATTGACTCCTACAGTAATCAAAGACCTACTCTAGTACTGTTCTTGGTGGAGTAACTCGCCTGTGTTCCCATGCTTGAATTTGTTCGAATTTGTTACATATAACAAGCATCTAAGTTAGACATGACGAACATCTATGCCTAACTTGAGGCGGACTGTTGGAAATATTCTATTAATTACTATAATATCCTAGTAGAGATATGGAGACATTATAGAATACTCTGCAATTATGTGCAATATTCTATAATATCCGTTATAATGAAGTATATATTTTTGTATTGAAGGCTAAGATCCTTCTTTCAATTATATATTTTGATTTGAATAATATAAATATGTGATTCTCGTGCCTGTTTTAGGGTATCGGGTTGTCTTCTTCAATTTCTCCCTCTCTCTAAAACTACACTTTGAAAAGAGGAATACCAAGATACTTTATTGGGAGCGTTACACGAGAAAAGAAAGTCCAATTTTCCAATAATCTTCTTCTTCTGGGCATCTTAGAGGGGACAATAAGACTACTCTTGGAAGAATTAACGAGCTGGCCATTATGCTTCTCATACTCAGTGAACGAAGCTTCAAGTTTTTTAACAAATCTCTTTGTGCCATTCATAAAAACCAACATGTCATCTGCATAGAGGTGATGAAAGATGCCTTGAAAGTTGTTTGAGCCTTTATATCATCCAATTTCCTCAACGGACATGAGATGATTTAATGTCCTGCTAAAGGCTTTTTGAGCAATGATAAAGAGGCTTGGAGAGAGGATTTTCTTGCCTGTGATCTCTAGAAGATTTAAAAAGGCCAAATTTTTTGCCTTGAAGCTGGACAGAGAACCAGTTATTGAACTCTTTTAGAATGATTGTTTTTGGATCTCACTAGGGTTGTTAAAATAATCTCATCTGCTGGGCCGTTGAGCTTCTATCCCTTAAATACTTTAGCCTAATGATTTTAACCATTATCTTCTAGAATATTCATCAACTTCTACTTCTCATATGAGCTGAATCCTTTCTTATTCCTATAAGTTTCATCGAGAAACATGGGGCAACACCAGCCCCTGTGCTATAATGCAATGAAAATTGTCTATTATGTTATTTTAATGAACCTGTTCGATCAATTGCAACTATTTTCTGTGGCCCTGCCAAAAATGAGTTTCACACTTGCATGAAAATTTGCTGAGATGATTTATGATTGGTCTGTGTCATGAATGATGTGGTGCCGGCAACCCATGTTTCTCACTTTCACCAGCCATTTAATTTATTATTCCCAATCATTCCATAATAGTGTAATATCATTTGTGCATGATTACCCTTGCAGTATTTGGACGAATGTGTGAGTTTTCCAACAGATATATTAAGTCATATTCTAATGTCATCGTAGAATTGCAGGGTTGGCCGTGTTTTACCTGTCGGTTTGTTCCCGTCATCTCTGTCCAGGTATGCGTGCAACCAATATGTTCAACACTAGAGAAAACCTGGATTCAGCGCTCTGTGTCTTCTGAGATAGCCTTGCATTTGTTTCTGAGCGAGGACGTTACGTTGAGTTGACAAAGATCATTCATCTGAAATAGATTTGCGGACAACAAATTGTTCGGCTTTTATTTTCCCGGGATATAATTATTAGGTGAAGTGTACTTGTAGTGTTATATTGTGGTGTTGCTTCGGTTTGGCAGCATAAAGGATAAAAAAAAGAATAATTTTTGGGTGGTATGTTAACTCCTTCCATCAAATTTTACTTTTGCTCTTCCTTGCTCCTCCAACAATTGATTGTTTTGAGTCCAGTATTAGATTATTAGATTATTAGATACTGTTTTTGATTATTACACTTGTAAGTTTATTTCAATATTCAAATGCCTTTTTCTCCCCTTGTTTATTTTATAAATTCCTGCTGCACTTTGCAAGTGCTGTGAAATCTTGGTATATCAGGAACATATTGAAATGCAATACAGAAGGGGATTTACTTTGAGGCAATTCAATACATGCACTGAGAAGAGACAAACAACAAAAGAAGTGAAGTTTTAGAAGCATTGATCAGGAACTTTGTTCTGTTGCTCCTTTGATTCTACCTCACTATCCTGTATGTCTAGGGTTTTCAACTGGTTAATGCACTTCTCCTCAGGCCTTGGTTTGCGAATAAGGTGGGGCAGCGAGATGACTTTGCAATAAAGCTCTTGCTGCTTTTGACAGAGCTTGCCTTGGGTTTTCCAAAGCCTTTCTGTCTTCAAGTGTTGGTGCCCTTCTGGGTGTGGTCCATGATAAATGTTTTTTTTTTAATTCTTTTTTATAGTTATTACTTTTTAATTGGCAAAAACGAAAAAAAAAAAAAAAACAACGAAGTGTCAACTTAAAAATGAAAAAAAGATCTTGTATCTTTTTTAGAAAAAAGGGGTCCCTCAAAATTTAAATATCTTTATTTCAATTTTTAAATTCAATATTTAACCCTTGATTTTATGAATTAAATGCTAAAATTATGGAGATGCAGGGGATCGAACCCAGTACCTCCTGCATGCAAAGCGGGCGCTCTACCGTTTGAGCTACGTCCCCTTCCGTTATAAATAGTCATCTAAATAATTTAATGTTAAAGTTTCAACGTCCCTGGGCTACCAATAGCGGCTCACTCACATGGTTGAGTGATCTCACCCGAATGTGTAGTAGGTTGGGTCAGCCGTTCACATGTAAGATCTCAAACGCTACCAATTCTCATAAAAGTAACTGTTATTAGGAGAGGTACAAATCCTATCTTTATGGGACATCCAAGCACACAAGAGTGCCCATCGTTCTAAGCATGAATCTTTCTATTTTGCTCCCTTAATCTCCTCAACCATGTGATTATGGAATGGGCTTCTTTGCTTGTTTAAACGGTACTTATTCTCCACTTGTCTAACAAATAACTTGATACACATTAAAAACTTGTTAATTTTAGTTGTACAAATTGAAAAGGCCTAAATAATTAACATATTCACAAATTTTCATACAGTTTCAAGATGTCTAAGGCATTCATCCAAAAGAAGAAATTCAAAAAAATTCCTGATTATTATAATGTTCTTATATATATATATATATACATTCGAACCCTAAACATCTTGAAATTAGATAAAAATTAATAGGTTCATGGATAATCTAATGTTAATCTAATCCATACAGTTAAAATGTATAAATTATTAATATATTTTAAATTATTTGCTTGACAAACAAAGAAGAAGCAACATTGGGCAAGTAGGAGAACTGCTCCCACATGATTATAGCATCTAAGTAAGAACTAAAAGGGTAATGAGGTTTCTTCGAACCTCGGGGTTTCGTGACCCTAACATGAGTGGCCATTTTTTCAAATTATAATTTACCCTTTTCTAATCTTAAAGGGTCATATGTCGCTCTCTTTGATTGGCCTTCTTCTTTTGATTTTTCTTTTTCTCCTTTCTCCGATGGATTCCCATCACACTCCCGCCGCAGGAGGCTCGTTAGTATCAACAATGGCATTGATAGTCGTCAAGACCTTCGTCGGTCTCCCCCAGTTCTTGTCAGAGCAGGCGACATAGGTAGATCCATTGAGATAATCCCATGGAAGTAGAAAAGATGGAGAAGGCGGTGGAGGAGACGGCAATGGTGGTGGCGGCAGTGAAGGAGGGAAGGAAAATGTGAAAGGAGGAAAATAAAAAATAAATAAATAAAAGGGAAAAAGGTCAATGAAAAGGTGACGTGGTTATTTTACATTAGAAAAACTTAAAGGAGTGGTTTTCTCATTTTACCCTCTATTGGATTTTGTAGGCCTTTTGGATTATGTGTTTTATTCATTTTAGTCTCTGTATTTTGTGCCCATTAGGATTTTGTATTTTGGGCCCATTATGTGTGTGCTTCCATTATGTTGCCTTGTTCAAGGGGGTAGGGTTTCTTGATAACCCTGGTATTAAGTAGTATAAATAGGTGGTTTTGAGGCCGATAATAGGGAATTTGACTTCTTTTTGTAAAATTCTCTCCTATTTAAATAACTACGTGGTATTAGAGCCATGATTTAATGGGTACTATATACTTAGTCCTAACTTTTGGTGATCCTAATTGTGTTCAATCATGCTTGGAAGATGTAATCTTGATCAATGGTGGACCCTCCCAATATGCCACAAATCAACGATAAATCCCTTCTGATCCCTTTTATTATTTTGCTTCATATATCTTCACCACCAGTAATTCCACACAACTTTTGATTAGTCGGCCGTTGTATTTCCTAACGACCATGAAGGAAATTTGGGGCAAAGTGAAGATAGCATACTCTTAGAGACATAATACTGTTAGCATATATCAGATCCATTAGGCGATCTCTCTGTGGCTGCAAGAGGAGAAAACCCTATCACTATATTTTACCACTCTTCAAGGATAGTGGGAGGAACTAGATCATTATCGGATGCTCCAGTGAGATATTGATGATGATCGAAAGCGTTACTAGAAATAAGTTGACGAAGACAAAATCTTCCAGTTTCTGGCAGGATTGAACGTCGAGTTCGATGTTGCTTGAGTTCAAATCCTTGGTTAATCTGTCCTGCCTTCTCTCGATGAGGTATTCTCTATGGTTCGAACTAAGGATAGTCATTGTCGGGTAATGGTGTTTAAGTCTCCTTCTTTGGCCCCTTTTTCTCTAACAGGGCCTAGTACGAGTGTCCATGCAAAGGGGAATATTGCCAAAGAAAAATTAGCATGCTCCCATTATGGGAAGAACAAACATATAAAGGAGACTTGCTGGGAACTTATTGGAAAACCTAATTGATTGTTGAAATTAAAGAAGCAAAGGGGACTAAAAAATGTCCATGGTCATACCATTAATGCTACTACTCTGAAACTTCCTGGCGTAATTGACTTATCATCTCTTTGATGTCTTTTACATCAAATGGAGTCTTTTGGTGCTTTTCAAATAATCTTTCCCACTGCATACCATGCTGGTGCATCTTATCCTTTGTCCTATGAGTCATAGATTATTGATTTAGGGACTACTCACCATATAACCGGTATACTCTCTTTATTTTCCTCTTATATCCTATTGTTTGGTAGGGATAAGGTACGTATTGTTGATGGTTCTTTTTTCACCATTTCAGGAGAGGGAACTATTACTTTAGATGACAATTTATCCCTCTATTCTGTTTTTCATGTACCAAATTTTATTTCCAATCTTTTCTCTGTTAGCTTTCTTACTGAACATCTCAATTATAGTATGACCTTTTATCCCTGTTCTTGTGTTATCCAAGACCTGGCGACGAAGAGAATGATTGGGAGTGGAAGTGAAAACGATGGTCTATATCTTTGGAATTTTGGAACTCTATTAGTGAAGGCACTTCAGCCTAGCAGTCCCAATGGTATGAATTTATCTCAAATAAGGCTTTGCCATGCTTGCCTTGGTCATTTGTCATTCTCATCTCTATGTCTTTTATTTTCTGAAGTATTTAAATTTGTGTCCCTTGAGTCCTTGTAGTGTTTATTTTGTTAGTTGTCAAGACACCGTAGGACAACTTATCTCATCAGTAATAAAAGGAGTTTAAATCCTTTTGATTTGATCCATTCTCATGTTTGGGGCCCCTCTCCTCAGATTTCCCTAGATGGTATATGATATTTTATTAAATTTGTGGATGATTGTACACGTTTCACGTGGTTGTACTCTTTTAAATCTCGTGACAAGGTGCCTAAATTAGTTTGTCAATTTCATTACCCCGTCTTCACTCAATTTGACAAGTGCATTAGGATTCTTTGCTGTGACAATGCCAAGGAGTATCTCTCACATAGCTTGGCTAATTATCTCTATTCTTATGGGGTTATTCATCAAAGTTCATATGCCTAGACTCCCTAACAGAATGGGGTGGCCAAACTGAAGAACAAACACTTGTTGGCAGTTGCTAGGGCCTTTCCCCTTACTATGCATGTCCCTAAAAGATATTGGGTACCTATTGTCCGCACTGCTGCTTATGTGATAAATCGCATGTCATCTCAAGTACTTTAACTCCAAAGTCCTTTCCAACTTTTATATCCCTCTGCAAGTCCTGATATTTTGCCCCTTCGTATCTTTGGTTGTGTATGTTTTATTCACACATATGGGGTCTTCTTGGGACAAACTTGATCCTAAATTTGTTCCTGGGGTTTTCCTTGGGTACCCTGACACTCGAAAAGGGTATGTTTGTCTTGAACCTTAGAGCCAAAAAATTATCATGACAAAGGATGTTACCTTCTTTGAAAATCTCTTATACTTCCCTTCTTCCGGGTCCACTCTTCAAGGAGAGAGTGAGTGGTGAGAAAAGTGTACCCTTTCGAGTGAAATTCTAGTTCCTACCCTTGTTCCTATATCTGAGTCGGAGCCTACTCTTCTTGAGTTGGCTCCATCTATTCTTTATGTGTTCGAGTATACTCTTGAGTTTGCTCTACTTCCTGAAACTACTAGCACAATAGAATCAATTATTGTGCATGAGGTAAGGGTGTATAACAGCAAAAAAAAGACATATATAGACCAAGCAGTGGAACAATCACTTCCAGTGAGCTCTTTGAACCAGGTACTATTTTTCCTGATATTGATTTAACTATTGCTCAGTGTAAAGGCTCTCGTAAATGTACCCATACCCTTTATCTAATCTTTTATCTTATTTTAAGTTGTCACCATCGTATCGATCTTTTCTTGCTGTCATATCCTATGTTAAAGTTCCATCCAAGTTGTCTGGGGCATTGGAGGAACCCAAGTGGAGAAAAGAAATGAACAAGAGATGGATGCCCTTGTCAAGAATGAAACATGGGATTTGACTGACTTGTCGACTAGAAACAATTCAATGGAGTGTAAAGTGGGTGTTTACTGTTAAACACCAAGCGAATGAAAGTATGGAAGATATAATGCCAGGTTGGTTGCAAAAGGTTTTACTCAGAAATATGGTATTAATTATGGAGAGACTTTTACATCAATGGCGAAGATGAACTTTGTTCGAGTGTTATTGTCTTTTGTTATGAAGGACGGATGAAAGCTACACCAAATGGATGTAAAGAGTGCTTTCTCGATGAGGATTCACAAGAGGAATCATACATGTCACCATCTCTAGGATGCATTATTGAGGCAAATGAAGGGAAGGTGTAAGCTTTAGGAGTCTTTGTGCAGCCTTAAGCAGTCTCTAAGGACTTGGTTCGAGCGATTCAGCCTAGCTGTGAGAAGATTTGAGTTCAATCAAAGCAATGTTGATCATATACTATTCTTTAGACGACAAGTGCTCTCGTTACAATCCTCATTGTTTACGTTGAGTACTTGAATATTTTTTTAGTGGTGACAAGGAATAATGAAAGAGAAATAGCTCAGCTAAAGAAATCTTTAGCTTCTAAATTTGAGGTCAAAGATCTTGGAGAACTCAAATAGTTTCTTGGTATAGAGGTTGCTAGATCCAATGATGGTTTATTTGTCTCTCAGTGCAAGTATATTCGTGATCTTTTGTGTGACACTCAGAAAAATGGATGTCGAACGGGGGATACTCCTTTTGATCCGAATATTAAATTGAGTTCGACTGGGGGATAACCAATTGATAACGTGGGCCGATATCAAAGAATTGTTGAGAAGCTTCTGTATTTATCTCTTACCAGGCTGGATATTACATTTATGGTTAGTGTCCTTAGCCAGTTCATACATGCTCCAGGGATCCCTTATATGCAAGCTATTGATAGGGTGCTTCATTATTTAAAATTATGTCCAAGTAAAGGACTTCTATTTAGCAGACATAATCATATGGAGATTGAGGCTTATACCAATGCCGGTTGGGTTGGCTTGGTTGATTATAGACGCCCTACTTCAGGTTATTGTGTTTTTGTGGGACTAAATCTTGTGACTTGGTGTAGTAAGAAGCGGTTCGTTGTTGCTTGGTCTAGTGCATAAGCTAAATTTTCTTCCATGGTGAATGGGGTATCTGAGTTAATTTGGATCTAATAGTTGTTACCATTTGTTAACTGAGTCGGAGGTACTGTTTGAGTCTCCGATACGACTCTGCTATGACAGCCAAGCAGCGATAAGTATTGTCAATAATTCTGTCCAGCATGACCATACTAAGCATGTTGAGGTGGATTGACATTTCATTCACAAACATGTGATATCAAAGGAATTATGTTTACCATTTGTCTCTACTATTCAGCAATGTGCTAATATCTTCACCAAAGGTCTCTTCAAGCCCTAGTTTGAGTTTCTTATGTCTAAGTTAGGCTTTTGGGTCATGTGTTTTATTTATTTCGGGCTTTATATTCTGGGCCCATTAGGGTTTTGTATTCTGAGTCGTTTATACGTGTGCTTCAATTATGCTACCTTGTTCAAGGGGTTATAGTTTCTTAGTAACCCTAGTATTGAATATTATAAATAGATAGTCTTTATGCCCGTATTACGGGATCAGACTGTTTTCCGTAAAATTCTCTATTCTTTAAATAACTACATCCTCTAAAAGGGTTGTGTGTGCACAC
Organism: Santalum album; assembly: GCA_034195605.1. Taxonomy (NCBI): domain Eukaryota; kingdom Viridiplantae; phylum Streptophyta; class Magnoliopsida; order Santalales; family Santalaceae; genus Santalum; species Santalum album. The sequence goes on from CM067262.1 coordinate 6,752,728, forward strand.
GACCATTTTCCATCCTCTTACTTGGACGACACTGATAGTAAGGTTCAACATAACACGATCTGAAACGTTAAGGTTCACTTTAAGTTAAAAAAAAAAAAAATTTAAGGTCTAACCTCAAACTGTCTATAAACATCAGGGTTTAAAGTGAATTTTACTTGATTACAAAATTAAATACCTGATATGTCCATATAAAAATGGGGTAGGTTTCTCTTAATTTCTTCACTTAATTAATTTAAATAAATTTTTAAATATTTTGATTGTATAAATCCAAAAATATATATAAACACAAACACATGGGAATATTAGTTTTATTCCCAAAAGAGATGAACAGGACAAAGATCTTCTCAGTTTTGTTCCAATGGTAGATTACTGCGTTGGCATCCATTGGACACCACCACAGAACGTTGCCATTGGGACTCCAACTCTTCTATCAGTTTCTTCCAGGCCCAGATCTCCTAGATATGTGACCTGGTTTTCAAAACTCAGATCAAACAACCTTTATATTTTTTCTATATATCTACAAAAAATAAAATTGAAAATCTTAAAAGAACCTATCACAAACAGATTGGAGATAAACAAAACAAACCTTGTAACTCGTTTTTTCTTTTGTTTTTTTTTTTGTGAGGGGAAAAAGTAACGAGCCAACACAAAGAAGCTATACACCTTGCGAGCGACAAGCCACAACACTATAAAAGAGGATCCAAGCCCTTTGAGAGTTAGGATAAAAAAGGATGGTCGCTCCATTATTTTGAGACATTTGAGACACTAACCAAGCTGGCCCCCCCCCCCCCCCATTACATTCATGGTAAGTGTTACACATCTTCATCGGCCAGTTACGATTCAAAAAATTCTGTTTATTTAAGCAAAAGTTGCCACAGGCAACTGGGTAATCACGCCGTGATTGGGGCATAATACCAAGAAAAAGTATTATTTAATTGGACAATTAAAGTTAATATTTTTGGTCAAATTGATATTTTTTTTATTATTTTTGGTAACTGCAGGTAAATATGCAAAGCATGATTTTTTTGGCAATTTATAGAATAGCGGGATCAGAGAGCAATTCAGTAAAGAAAAAGGGAATAAAATTGCTTGAGAAAGAAGGGAAAAAAAAAAGGAATTAGAAACAAAAGAAAGAAAGGTTTCAATTTTAATTTTTATTTCCTTTTCCTCTCCCTCACAACAATCTATCATTGGCTTTAAATACCCAATTCTCCATTGAATTTAGTGAGAGCCTTCCCTTCAGCAGCACACCACCAAGCTGCGACCGACCAAATTCCATGCCTCAAATTACATTACCTTCCTTCCATCGCCGACACCAATTCATGCCCAAACTCCCGTCACCAATCCCTTTCACCCGTGAGCAACCAATCACCAAAAGGCATGTATGGCTAAATTTTCAATTCACTCTTGGGTTATGAATGATACTTTAATTCAGATCGATAGTTTGAGACTAGGTTGATTGAGCTTTATCCTTATATAGTTTTTGTGATTTTATTAATTCTTTTCAAGCATTGCATCGATATTATATGGAGATTCTTCCAATGATAATCTATAACAATTGGCTGATTTAAGGTTTGGAAACATTGGTAATACCTAGGTTAATTCATGCAATCCTTATATGCTTATGTATCGTTTTTCCAATTTGTATGACTAAAAACTATTAAAAATTTCGTTAAAATTGACTAAGGGAAGAAATTGAGAGGTCCCATGGTCTCTAGAGCACTGGTTAGAAAAAACTCATCACAAAACATTTGGCACACTAAAATGAACTGGAAGGGAATAAATTCAATTTTAAAGAGTAAAATTATTTTCATTATGGGTAAATGGTGAACAAGCCATGGGAATGGGCACTCCTTTTTATTATAGTAGGAATATCTGTTTGTGGATAAAAATGATGAGAATGTACAATAGAATGTATACTTAAATGGGTTGAACTTGAAAGTCCATTTTATTTCATTCCCTTGCGAATTGGAAAATGAAAGGATTAGTGCAACAAGTTAAATATGTTTTCACCACTTCACGTCAAAAGGATAGGTATGAACATGTTAGATGCATGTGACTTAGATGGGTGAAATCGTATCTCCCTCCAAAACACATGTTTTCTTGTACCGACGCACAAAAAACATGTTTTCCTGTGAGTGAACGACGAACCATACATACATAAAATCGTACTTATCGATATGAGCTTTTTCCACGTAAACATAAAAAAAAAATATTTTGTTACAATAGGAGCGTAGCCTTGAGGTGATTAAGTGGTGGTGTTTGTAGAGGAGGCATGTTCAACGACTTTGAATTCCTGCAACTCCTTGAAGTTCATCCATGGCTTCACCCAGACCTTGGCTTCATAAGTCTCTTTCTTCCCTCCAATATTAGTGACCTCCAAGGTTATGTAGTACAGAGTCCCTGCAACTACTTGCTCTTTTGAGCCCAACACCCTCCCAAATTCAAGCGCAGAATTCTGCAAAAGGATGTCAGTGATAGTCCGTTAAATGCTTATAAAAGGAATAAATTCAGTACTCGTCCAATTAAGTGCATTTGGTTATAGTCAGTGGCTACCACCTAAAAGCACTTAAAATGATCCAAGTCATTGAAAATAATAGGTGAAAGAGAGTTAGACCTATCACTCAATGCAGGCAATGCTACCAGTTTTTTTTTTTTTTTAAATTAGTTAGAATTAACTCAGCCAAATTATTATCTCACTTAAAATTTAAAGAAATTTAATAAAATTGTGTATCACTATTCAAATAATAATAGTCTTGGAAAATACTCCACCTATGAAATTGTGTTTTTTCCAAGAGCAAAAATGAATGGCTGATAAAGAAAATACAAAACTCCTTAGGCAATGCACCATTTCTAATTGTGCACTTTAAAAAGGCATTATTTTGATAAATAATTTAAGGAAAAATTTACTTTTGTAGTCCTCTAAGTTCGAAATCGGTACCCATCTAGTCCATCATGTTTAAAGTGGCTAATTTAATCTATAATACAATGAAATGGTCAGATTTTCTTTGGGCATGTAGCACTTTTTCAACATGACCTAACTGGAATAGAAAAAGCTCTAGATATTGTAGTATTCTCTAAGGTCAATTAGCATAAAATACATCAAACTCTAAATCTACTCATCCAAAGTCTCATGCACATTGCACGTATGCCTTTTTTGTCCAAATATAATGATTTCGTCGATCTAGGGACCAAAATCGTCACCTTTTAGGAATTTAAGGATCAATTTGTCGATTAAAGACTAAATTAGCACTCATCCCGAGCTGTAGAGTCAAAATTAGATGTATTTTTCTTTTATTATAGAAAAATAAATAAATTTTAAATAAAAGATATCGTTTTAAGGACCAACCTGTTTTTTATTGGTTTCCTCGACTGCAAAGCGGGCCAGGGACTCGATCTCCACGCTGTTCTGAATTCCCTCGGACTCCTCAATTCCTCCGACAACGCTCGCCATTTGCCCTTCTTTTCCCTCTGGTGTCGTACCAACTCAGACGGAAATAGAAGCGCCTCGTTTGTTTCTTGCTCTCTCTCTTTCCCTCTACTACAGGGGGTGGGTGGCCATTTATTTATAGAGGGGAAGGAGGGGGAACTCCCATAACTTTCTGACACGTGGCCTTTCGGATAATTAAGGGAGATTGATTGTACGCAATCTTCTTACCCATTGATTTATGACAACTGCTGCATGGACCTTGTGTTACCACCGGCGGCCCGGGCGTTTTAGACGCTTTGAACATTCAAAAGAGAGGAAAATAGGGCGTGCATGTGGGTAGTGGGTCGGTTTTAGATAATTTTCTATTTCATATTTATTAAATAAAAATAATGTTATGTATATAAAAGAATATTTTGATGTGAAATTATTTATGTGCATAAATTAGATGAGTCATTGGTGGGAAAAAAATGTCACTCACCCCAATAAGGAATTAAGGCAGAGTGCTAGAGTTTCCTACCTGCTAATAGGGTGGGTGGATCAGGTCAGGTAACTTTAATATTGTCAATCAATTTTAATAATGTTAAGCCTTATAAATTTAAAATATATTTAAAAGAGTAACCTGAAATTTAATCTTGTGGTCTAGAAGGAATTTATCGATAGTAATTTTTAAAAGAACAACATGAAATTTAACTTTTATCTCAATTCCACCAAGAAACTAATATCATTAGAATAGGGGAACCTTAAGAGATAAGAGATAAGACTTAGGGGGAGAAAATATCCATCTGGTGCGGGGTGTCAGTGGGCCAACTTAGACTTTTCTTCCTTCTTACTTCTCTCTTAAGTTTCTTTTCATTACATTTTGCAGATCTCTCAAAGTATTCATTTTTCATGAGGTTGACTTTCATGGTCAATCTATCTAGAAAGTTGATACATGAGTTTCTCAAGGAATTCTCTGGGAAAAACAATTTCAATCCTCAAGACCTTATTTTAATAAAATAATTAACTTTCAGATGCAAAACTTCACTGCAGACGAGTTTTAGCTCATCTGGTATTTAGTGACAGATTTGATTCTCTCTTTTAAGAGTTTAAGTTATCGCCCGTAACTTTAAATTGATATGTCTAAACCTTATAAGACGACTCGATATTATATATATATGACTCAATTTATCTGAAGCCTGTTACTATGAGCGGGCATAATTTCTTAAGAAATTGGTGAGTTTGGTTGGCGAGTCTAACTCTCATTCTTAAAAGGCTGTAAACCTCCCCTCCAAGCATAAAAATTCTCAAATAAAGTCCCTAGACTTTAATTTGATCTAATTCGATATGCAATCTTTAGTTTGAAGTCAATATTGCTCATAAATTTTAATTTTGGCCCAGTAGTGATGGACGATAAATTAGTCTGTGTGGCAGCTGAGTCATTTCTCCCCTAATCTTTTTTTATTTTCCATTCTCATCTCTCCTTTCCATTAAATTAGACTACAATGAAGCTGCTAAATTGGAAAAAGGCATAGAGTTGTAGAGGAAGTATGTAGAGAAGAAAAATCAGAGGAAAAAAGAGAAATAAATCCACCTTGAAAGAAAAAGGGCAATATCGGGAAAAAGAGAAGAAGAAGGAAGGAGGGAAGAATATGGTAAAAATGGGTCAGGTGTCACATAATCAGGCTCATCTGTATTTATGACCGGAAATGCATAGGCAGTTTGTGCGCTGAAAGGTTGCCATGCGTTCTCAAAAAATCTTGATCATTTATTCAAGTCTTAAACTTGGTATTTTGCAAACAATTTAATAGGAAATATTCCAATGGGACAATGAGAACTACTATTCAATTTCTCCCAAATTTAACCTAATTATAATGGATATAATTTAATACCAGCAAATTTGTCCTAATTATATAAGATATAATTTAAGGAAAACTGCACTTAATCTTCTTGTAATTTGATCCATTGATAGGGAACCCCCTATGGTTTGGGAACGCATAACCCCCTTGTAGTTTTAAAGGAGTTGCAAAAATTAATACTGTTGATATATAGAAACAAAATGATAATTTTATCCTCTAATTTAAAATACAGAGCCTTGTTATAGCATTAGTCATTCTATGCAACTGGTAATTTATCTGTCCCAATGTCATATTTATGTTTAAACTTTCTATATATGGGACATAAATATATTGAATGTTCCTCCTATCATATATATATTTTTTTGTGAATGTTGATATTTTTAGTACAAATATTGTATTTTTCTAGCGGTAGAAAACATGCGAAAAATATAAAAACCCCCTATAATGGAGGTTAAAGAGTTGGCCTAGGGGTCATTCAGAAAATTGAAATCTATTTTTTTTCCCCCAAACATTTTTAAAACTAAATGGAAGACAATTTTGTAAGTCTATTAAAACCACAGAAGGGATTGTATTGATTTTTGAGCCACAAGAAAGTTCTCTCCCAACAAGTCAAATCACTGGAGGGGTTTAAGTGTAATTTTCCTAGTGAATACGGCCATGGCCAACAAGTTTTCAACTTGCAAGCTTTTCCACTCCTTTGCACTTGCGCAAGGAGAGAAATACCATTAGACAAAAACCAGTTGGCGCCAGTAAAATAAAAATAAAAATAATAAGAAAAATGTAATCCGTTATAAATTATTTGATTCTAAACCCTAGAAGTGACAATAAATTATAATTGAGATCAATTATTTTCTCCTTTAGGAAGTTCCCAAAACATACTGTGTCATAAACGAAACAAGAAAGTATTTTTCAGAAATTTGAAGTACATGCCGTCTAATGTTGTCAATAAAAAAAAAGTAAAAAAAAGGCTCGGCTCGAGCTCATTCAAAGAAAGCCGAGTCGAGCTTGACCGCTTCAAAGCTCGACTCGATGTGATTCACTCGTGGCCTAGTTTGGCAGCAATCACTCTCAAGGAAAGAAGTTAATGGAAAGATGCAACTACTGCTGTTAATGAACTGTCCAAAAGCATTACAATAAAGTGCTCTCTCCGAAACAGCCAGAAAGGGGACACCCCAGCTCTTATCCCCCATCCCACCTACAACTGCGTTTCAGCTTACTTCATGCTCCCGAGGGTTAAAACTTTTAACCCTATTTTACCCCACTATTTACCCCACATTTGTCAGACAAAATGTCTCAATTTACCATGTATTCACCCGCCCAACACACACACACACACACACACACAAAGAAGAAAAAAGGAGCTGCAGAACATTCCACTATACTTCATCATAGTCCTCATCACCGATCCCCCTACTCAAGTTTGCAAGTTGAATGGGACCAGTGGCAATGTTATCCATTTTGGAGAGCGACCAACCGGGAATCTGCATGCACTCCATTTCAGGAGTTGGAGTCGACGGCGTGCTAACTTTGGCCACCACTGATTCCTCCTCATCTTCTTCCGGTTCAAAATTGAGGTCAAAGTTGCGAACTCGTGTATTTTCGACCTTAGCTTCAGGCATATTGATGCCCAACCTTTTGATGTTGAAATTGCCGTCGCAGTTTACGTGCATGGGAATGTCCGGATTGTCTTCATACTTATCATCCTTTCTTGTTTGGCTACCTCGTCCACGACCCCGGCCTCTTCCTCTACTCCGTCCTCTGCTCTCGCTAGAGGCCTGACCAATCTCAAGCTGCAACATTTAGACTATAACATTATAACCTGAGCTTTTGCAAAATGTATGGTTTGCATAATGGAATAGAGTCATAATAGAATAACTATTTCACATGAATAGAGTATGTCAGGAATGTTTATTCCTGTGGGCCATGAGCGGAATAAGTAAAGGAATGCTTATTCTTATGGACCATCAGTAGAATAGTCGAGAAATGACTACTCTCAAAGACCACGAGTGAATACTCATTCTTGATTGGACCAAGGGCTCTAAAGTGACAAACGAGGCTGTAACTATTTTGTAGGAATAGGAGCGAAACAGGATAGCTATTACCATGCACCAAACATGAGATTAATGTTTATTAAATAAAAATTCTAGTATACAACAAATCATCCAACAAGAAGAGTGAACATAGACTAATTAACTAAATAAACAGGTAGCAAATTAAATGGACAGAACTATGCAGAAGCAAAAATAACACAATGAACTAAGGGAATTAAGATTCAAGTACAATTCATAACATCAGCACAAGCAAAATAAGAAGCTTTCCATCGGTAAATTCAGTAATTTATGATTGAAACAACTTGTTGATTATGTTGTCAGTTTTACTGATCCTTTTATCGACTAATTTTCAGACAATCAAAAATGTATTGCTGCTTACAGATTCATCTAGAAGAATCTACTCCGAGATTCAAATGACAAAAAAAGGAAGAGAAACTTATTCGAAACATATAAATAAACCAACACATCAACTAAGGTTGAATATAACAATGAGTTGAGTAGAAGTCTTGTACTATCTTACCACCCTACTTGGCTTGGACATATTACAAGTTCCATTCCCCACATCTTTTGCGGATTTCCTGGAAAAGTGGGAAATGAAATTGCGAACGTATACGTCTAAATACATTGTTCGAAAGAGAGACACGAATACAGGTTCCCAGACCTTCGTTTGGCAGAGGATCGATGCTCGGAAGCAGCATATGGAACAGCGAGATCAGGAACCTTGTTCACAGTTTCTTTTAGGAAATCATAAGTACTAAAGCTCCGTACACATTGCTTTCTGCAGGTTTTTGGATTAAGTTAGATCAACAAAAGGTTTTAAAAAGAAAAATCCAAGAAAGGAATCTCTTTGAGATACTATGGAAACTGATTCCTAGAAGGGATATTTGGAAACAAATACCTTTAAAAGAGAACAAGTTGACTTACAAATGCTGAGGAGTCAAACTCTTTGCTCCACACTGAAGGGTTATCTCAGACGTGCGGTTACATAAATCTTGCAGAAACAGTTCCAACGCTTTAGCTGCACAAGTTTGGCCACAGAGAAATTGATTAAATGATGGAAAGAACATGAAACTTTGAATCGAACTGAAATATTTGAACAAGTCATAATAAATCAATGGAAAGATATATAAAGGAACGACAGAACTCGTTTAAGATAGATAAGAGAACAACAGGACTCTTTTAAGATAGATAAGGGAACAACAGAACTCGTTTAAGTTACTAACAAACAAGAAGAGGCACCGCCATAGCAATCTTCCCAACATCCTCATCATTTTGCATTATCTTTTTTATCCTGGCCTGCCAAAAGTATACTTTTAATCAAATGGAGTGCTTAACATTTTAAATTAAATTGTAATTAAAATTCCAATAGACGAACGCAATTGGATCTGCAAATAATCGTCCTCCTACAATGCACGAGAAAATTTATGGTGCAACTGAAGGGAAAATAGAAGGCACACATCCAAAACTATACATACGCTCAAACTCACTCCTTATTTCTTCACTTAAACCACTACTAGTTCAATTATCAGCGAGAAACTAAAGTACTACATGCAAGGATAGTAGTATAAAAGTTGAATGCCATAAAACACATGATAAGATGAGGAACATGGAATCCTATGTATTCTATGATTATGAGATCTTGACCCTACTTAAAACTACGGCACTTTAAGAGTTCATTTATTTAGGAATAAAGAAACCGAGCTCTATGCAATTCGGAAAAGCCCAGACTATGGCATTATCAGTTAGTGTAATTTGCATGTTTTATTTCCTTTTTACATATAAGCTCATGGATGTCGGCCTGGAAACTGAAACTGAATTCTTATCTCTAATCTGCATCTCTCCCTTTCTTATTTTTCTTTCTGACTTCTCATTCATCTTTCTCTCCTTCCCATATTCATCTATACTATCTCACTTTCCCTCCCACAACGGGCTCTTATCCAACTCAGACCCTTTTATTCTTTTTATTTCTTCCCATGTTTCACCTCTTCAATGATATCCTACATCACCGAAAACTAACTACACGTGAATTTGACATGTAACCATATATTCTACTAGACTAGCTGATGCATTGCATTCATGAAAATAGTCAACAACTTTAAACAGAAATTATGAAGCTTATCCAATAACACAACATGGTTACTATTTAAACAAACAAAATATATGTAAAAAGAGAATCCCAATCAATTTACAATATTCTTCTACAATTTTGCTAAGCAAATGATGAAGGAAAAAATGTAACAAAACTAAATGGCATTAAAATTTTGTAGCTGTAACAATGGAATCTACAAATATTACCAAATCTTTTGATAATTTTAACTCTCTTTCAGCGGGCACAAAGGATGGCATGAGTAGCCCAATGGTTGATTTCTACGACCTCGGCCAAGGTTCTCTCCTCATAGGAGGTTTATGTGGGCCCTTACGTGTTTACAGGTGCGCACGTGTGTTACCAAACAAGCATATCTCGAAGAGTTACGTCCATGTGAGTGGAAACGAGATAACCAGCTTCCGATCACTATCCTGTTCATGCAATCTTTTCGTATAAACAAAAGGTCTATTTCCAAAACCCATTACGATCATTGGTTGTCTAACCTAAAGACAAAAAAAGAAGGAAGAAACAAAAACCCCACAAATAGATAGTGTGTACTTAAAGTCTTAAAACTAAGGAAGTGGTCATTATTTCCTATTTGAGCTTATACCATAATCTCTATTATTATTTCCTATAAGTTTTATCTTCTTGCGCGTAGTTACACATTTTGTATAAAAAAAGTACAATTTGCTTTGCATGCATTTGAATACATTCTCGCCACCGCGAACTGAGTAAACTGATTTCAGTCTTCCTAGAGGTGAGGGCAATTATGCTCTACTATGCCAATTGTATAAATATTTGTGACAATTTTTTTTTCGAATTTAAACATCTATCATAGATACAATTCCTTCACATTTCAATAAAATGCCCCTCTCAGTTTGCTCAGCAAATGCCGGGGTCTTATACCTAAGGCCTAAATGCCTCTGCCCCTAAGTATGCGTTAGTGCTTTTAACAACTTGAATAAAAATCCTCTCCCTTTGTATTTTTTTTATTTTTTTATTTTTTTTGCTTATAGAAGAACTATTATTTATTAGTTGCCATGTTAATAAATCTGTTCAGTACCAGTTTCCTTTTAGGTTGATATCTTATCTTACTACTGCCAAAAGGTTAGACTTTATTCACCAACGATAGAAAGAAAATCATAATGTAACAGTATTAAAAATATTACTTAAGTAGTTCACTCGAACTCCATGATCGACCTCATAGTTACTTAATTCACTCAACCATCAGTTGCACTAGAAATCCTACCTATGACCTGACACCAACACCAGAATGAGAATGAGTTATCCTCATTTTTGTCTAATGGGTAATGATTATCACCATGCAGGCGTATTAGTGAAAGTACTTCAAGTAAATAATCCCAATTCAATGGCCTGTCAGACACTAAATCTCCCCTGCTGGTCCATCCTATGCAACCTTCCCCTTGCTTTGTTTGCAAATATACTATCTACAGCACTCGAACTCATGACCTTCTAGTCACAAAGAAGCAAACCCCAAAGCTCACCCTCAATTTAAAAGGAAACACTAGAAATTAGTTAAGTATGGCATAATACTCATTCCCACATATGAAGTCAAGCAAAGCCTAAAAGTAACAAATATTATTCCCAAAGCACTATACCATTATGAGGATGATTTACAGATTTAACATTAGTAATCACAAACAAGGGCATTCCATTTCAGTTTTTTATTTCAAAAACCAAAAACAATCTTCCATGCAAAGTTACAGGAGCTTCAGTCAACGAAAGAACATTATTTAAGGTGGTTTAGATATATCTGATGAAGACCTATGGATGCAAGAGGCAAGAGCTACTGTTTTTTCTATTTTTCTAACAAACAAAGAATAATTATTTGAGATAGGGAAAAATGTACAAAGATATATGGTGAGAAATGCCTCCTAAAGAAATAAGAGACTGAGCAGTCTCTTTGAATGCCCCTAAAATTGAACGATTGAGAGAAGCTCCGAGCAACCAAAAAAGCTCTGTCCCAACCCAAGCCAAAGCTAAAGCCCATTGATCTTCCATTGAAACTCCTGCTGTTTATTTTCAAGCCAGATGCTCTGAATGCTGGCAAAGAAATGCAAAACTGTCCAAAGAGCTCCATTCTTCTTTTTTCCCAAAGCTCCAAAAACGCATTGACAAGAATGCTAGTTCTAATGTTATCGACGTAGACGATGACAGCCTTGGCTACAAAATGAATGAGTCTCACATCAATGACTTGATGTAAGCTCCTTTTTGGATCCATACGTTCAACTGAGTTCATTGTTTCTATTTAATCAATTGTTCAACCCAAATTTAATTGTTTCTATCAAAACAACCAATACATTAAGCAGCAAAAAGAACAAAGCAATTCCACTCAAACCTTAAAGGATCTGCAGCAGCAGCAGAATGTTACAAATATATAAATGGCATCAGGGGTCTTTAATTCTTTTTCCCCCTATTTTTGCTAGGATAAATGGACTTTAATTCATTAATTATACATGTATGCTTTCAGTAAAGGATCTTCTAACACATATTCTCCTTAGGAAAAAATCATGTGGGTTACTTGCATTTGTGGAACTATAAAATTCAGTACTCGGCATGGGCCCTGAAACATCAAAATTTTTAGTTAAAAAAAAAAAGAAAAAGAGATACCCTTCAAAGCCTCATGCCTTTTCATCTTCCAAAAATGACCCTCACACTTGAGCTAATTTCCAACCTGATCCTACGCGTTACTCATTTATTAATTCATACCAAACAAAAGTACACGCTTTACGGGATGGAAAATGGTAAAAAGAAAATAAAAAGAAAAAAAACCTCTAAAAATATAAATTTTTATGAAGTCTGTTTCTAGAAAATTTAAAAATACATATATACCATACTAACACAGAGTCAAAATACAGAACTTTCTAGAAACCCACAACTCCAAAATCACTAAGAACCAAAAACCCACATGGGGAAAAAAAAAAAAAAAACACATTCACCCTGTAACCCACATGGGTAAAGTTGGGTTATAATGCAATGTGTTTTAGAGATACAGAGAGTCAAACCGTCAAAATACATACCCTTTTTAAAAGGGGGGAAAACAGAGATAAAGGAGCATTTTTTCCCCCCTTTCTGCTTTTTTCCCCCCTGTTTTGCTACAAAGGTAAAGGGGTGTATAATCAATAAATGACCGAAATAGAAGAACTCACTGCTGGGAAACGAGTGTCAAGCTTCCTCTTCATGATGCCCCCAAATCCTCACCATTAACCCATACTCAAACGAAGACTCTCCCTCTCCTTCTCACTCTCTCTCTCTCTCTCTCACTTCTTCTTCAGCTGCAAAAAGAAAAAAATACATTAAAAATCAAACACAAACACAGAGAGAGATGGAGAGAGAAGAGAGAGAGAGGGTGAATCGGAATCGTTACAGCTTCTTCATCCCCCGCCAGTTTCCGCCCTCTGTTCTACAGTAGGCCCCTTCTTTTCGTTTCTTTTCTACTTGGTTTCTCTTTTTGTTTTTACTCTCTCTGGTGAAGGTCACCCTCGTGGCGCCCTTTTCCGGCTATGCACGTGCGACGCGACTCCGGTTCGGTCGACGCGTGCGCATGACGAAAAACTTGACCCCTTAGTGGCCTGTGGAAATCTGCCACGCACTTGTTTGGAAGGTGCGTTCAGTGTGAGTGAGTTGTAGGCTATGGTTCCTTGCACTTAGACCAATCCTGTTTTGACTAGTAAACTGTCACCATGTAAATTACTTACCCTAGTGCCAAATGTGTTCTTGTGATTTCTATTATTTTAATTTCAATTTTGTATATCGGATGCGCACGAAAAAATAAGATGATATATGTCAATTTTAATACGATTTCATGAGATGTTAGATTTTTATTTATAAACTAACAAAAGATTTAAATAGTTATAACTATTTATAATATTTATTAAGGTCTCATTTTTACGTGCTGACGTATGATTGAAATTAAAAAAATGGATCCAAAATAACATCATTTGAAAGTTGTGTAAATTACTTCCTCTAAAAAGGTAAAAGTGTTTTCCTCGTAATTTTTTTTTAACTAATGAATGGGCATACATGTAAATTAAGGAGTTTTCTTTTCTTTTTTTTTTTTTGTTGAGTAGAATGCAAATTAAGTCCCTGAACTTTGTGCACCTAAAATAAAAGTTGAATAAATGCATTCAAATGATATTCCCCTAAATTGGGTGATCACCTCCACCTCCAAGCAATTCTGGCTTGTCATTTGAATAAGATAAATTAAAAATGGATCGGTCCCACGAATCCCAATGGATAAAAGTGGGTTGCTCTACTTTACTACTTACTACTATCACGTGGAGATCGAGTTCAACATTTATGTAATAAAATGAAGGGTGAAGGGCATTGACACCCACTCATTATGAGTTAGTATATAATGGACATTGATTTTTTAAAATGGATTTTTCTTTGCTGATTATCGGTTGGTGTATGAACAAATAAAATTATCATGCTATTATTACTTTAAAATATCATTTATCATAAACTTGATATATAGTTCTTTTTTTATTTAAATAAAAAAACTTACAATTATAAAAAACATAATAAATGTATTTTTATAATTTTTGCTAACTTGTAATTGGCAAAATAATCAATTTAAGCAGGGTTTGGTTTTTGGAAAATTATAGGGAGGGTTAGTGCTAATGTTTTTTTTTTTTATTATTATCCTAAAATGAAAAGGACCCAAAAAGGTGACGTGTGTTGGAAATAGCCTTTTTATTTTTAAATATTATTTTGGTAAAAAAAATCTTTCCGTTTTGTTTATTTAATAGTGTCACGTGCTTGGTGGAGCTGCTTGGCTTAATAGCTTGTCCTTTGCTCCTAATGCACCGTCGGGTCCAACAGATTATCCAAGTCTTGTTTTAACCATCTTTATGGCTTTCATGAGGCCCCACTTAATTGAGCAAGTGAAACATAGTCTTCAACTCTCTGCATAAGGACATTTTCTTTTCATAGCGTTATGATTGGTCAGCAAGTAAATTCATGCTCTGTGAAGTTCAGGGGAAAAAATTCTTCAGTATTGTAGTTGTGTGCAACGCGCTACTTTACGCATGTAAATTGTGTGAATTTGTCCCCCAATGGTACAATTTTACTAAAAATTATTCTTATTCACTTTTATTTTTTTAAAGAAAATAAATTTCGTTGAAGTGAAATTAATTAGACACTAAACCACCTTAGGGTGCGATAACGTATAAAAGTAATATGAGCAGCCTCTTCATTGCTCATATTACTTGTGTTGTCATACCTTTGAACTCGCATACCTCAAACACTTAAATTTCACTCACGCGTTGATCTGAACTACAATCATAGGAAGTAGTCCAAAAACATATGTGCATGGTCTTGGCTCACTCAAGAAAGATGCAGTGGGTGAAAGAAGAATCAAGCTATAGAGGATATGATAGAAAACTGCCCTTAAATAATATTATAATGGTCTCATTAAAATTACCGTGACCGTAAATAAATGTTTGGCCTATATTACGTGGGTCTAAGATTCGAGATAGCGCAAAGACCAATTAGGATTGGACGTTAGAATATACTAACTCCCTTCTTTTCTATGTGTAAGTTCAGTTGATACGTGAGCAGTTAAACGTGCGTGAAACCCAATCCTCTCTCTATTCTCTCCCTCTTCGGGATTTTCATGTGGGGTCGATTTGGTTTGTTGCTTTTATCACCTCACCACTTGTTGTCATGAGATAGATGCTCCTTAAAACTTGAACTGATGATGCATGTGTTAGGATTGGCTCAACCCACACACAAAAACAATGCACACATGCATACACACACACACACACACGAAACCAGCCTATGGCCGTGGTATTAGAGAGAAACTCCATTATATATGAGATTTAGATTCAATATACATAAAAGTTTTTATTCTACATAATATAAAAACAAAGCAACAAAGGGGAGCTCCCTTTCATATTGATCAGTTCAAAGCATTTGAAAATCGGAATCCTTAATGAATAGACACATCTCCCAAACTCAGCACTAACCCTAGCCCTAGAAGCATATACCTGTTCAGTGCTTCTATAACGTGGTGAGTCCCAAGGCAGAATTGCCTCCTCACTCCCGGCGTTATACTCGTCTCTCTCACGACTCACAACTCTCTCCTCTCAACTCGATTTACTTTCTTGATCCTAGCCCTCCCTAATTTATAAGCTAAGATGTCCAATAACATCCTCAGTTTCCCACTATTACAATTACCGTACAACATTGCCTTTTCAATGCTGAGCAATGGATCCTAAGAGTCTAACAACTCTTTCCAAGGATAATTACATGGAAAGACTCATTAATCACCCCCTCCAACATGAGTTCTGCACCCCATGTTGAATGTACCGATTACCTCACATCCCATCCCCCTCGACGAAATATCCACATGGCAGCATACAATCGTTGAGTATTGACATCAAATCAGTGCATCGCGCTGAGAATTACGCCCTACCAAAACTGATAGTGCTAATTGTCCGCTGCGGATTCCTGGCAACCTAGCAGTAATCCAGCAACTCCGCAAAAGTCCGGTGGATGAAATCAAATCAGCCGCCAAAGTTATCCATTTTCATTGATCGTTGTTGCTTGATGTCACCAACCTCGTGCAACTCCCTTTTTTTTAACAATTGTGTGCAAGTCTCGATCGTCATGCATCAGTATTGATACCATTTTTAGGGATTGGTCCAACCCTTGGACAAATTTTTGTGGGCTCAATTTCATTGGGCTTTACTTCAATTAAAACCCGACTATTATTATTTGGCTTAACAAAGTGAGACTAAAAGGCCTACGTTGATTAAATGTGGACCGGCTAATGTGGGTTTAAGGTTGGCTACTAGGGTTTGGATGAGTGACCCATTAGCCTATCCCATAAAGTTATATAAGCTAGGTCTCTGCTCTAATTCCTCCATGAGGTTTTAACCTACCGTACACATAAAGTTAGGGTTTTTCTCTCTAGAGAAAACCTAGTTGATGGCTCATTCAATCAGTGTCTGGGAATTCAAAGTAAAAGATTAAGCAAGAAAAACCTTCAAATTTCTACTACGATTTTTGATACTTCTCCAAAGATTAGTAATTTATTAGTCCTAATCGATTTTAGGTATTTATTGAATTATAAGATTGATCTTGGCATATGTTGTGATTCTAGGTGAACATAACATATCTTTTACACGTGGTATTAGGGTCATGCCAATCAATTAATAAACCCTAATTTTTAAATATTTTCCATTTTTGGGTTTAATCACGTTTTTAGTTGAATGGAAATTCTATAATTATTATGTTCCATATAGTAGAATAGCAATTCTATAATTATTGTGTTGCATAAAGGTGAATGACAATTCTATAATTTCTATGTTGCATAAAGTTGAATGACAGTTCTATAATTATTGTGTCGCATAAAGTTTGGGTGGTAGTTATGCAATTCTATGTTGCATTGCATATTATGAATGGCAGTTTGATAATTATGGAAATTCTTTTTTTTTAAAAAGAAAATCACATATATGGAAATCAAAATTTTAAAGCGATTTAAAATGATTTTTGAATTTTTTGATTGATAATCTTTGTTGGGATTTTATCAATTTTTCGAAATTAAAGTTTTGACCTTTGGGTCACTAAAGTTAAACATCACATTTTGGCATATTGTGTTCTTAGGACTAGTGCCTCTTAGTCCATAAAATTAAAGGACACATGTAAAGGATAAATGTGAATAAATAAAGTTATATCCTATGACTTAAGATGTTTCTTAATTATTAATTTACCAGCAATGCCTGATTTATTAATTAAGGACATGAGTGTGAATCGATCTTACATAGTTTTGGGGATATCTCTGATTTTGATAGATAGCGATTATCCCAAAGAAGATGGTTATGGGTTAAGATTTTGAGGGTTTTGTGTATTCAACTTTTGGGATTAATCCTTATTTGGAAATTTTCATCCCCCAAAGGTGGTGATTTTTCAAAGTTTGGAAAGATTTCATGGTAGTTGATTTGCAAAGGGGTTTTGCAATTGTGTGTTGTGCTCTTAGCCCAAAGGTGGTTGCACAATTATCATATAGTATTCACATAATGTTGATATTTTCATGTTTTTTATTGATTTTTCTAGTCACTTTCTCTGTAAATCTGAATACTGTCACACTAAAGATTCTGAATGGTTAAAACTTCAAGAAGTGAAAGGATGACATTGAGTTTGCCATGGAGATGACTGATGTGCATTAGGTACTTGGCACTACAAAACCAGCCGATTTGACAGCTACCAACACCAAGAGTGAGAAGGAGTTGTACATGGTTTAGACTAAGAGCAATCGACTTTGTTTATTGTGCATGAGGAGGTTGATCGGGGACCATCTTTTGAGTGGGATAAAGATCAATTGCACTACTACTAATGATGACTACTCTTGGGTAAAGAAATCATGCTTCTACCAATGCAAAGATCAGTAGCCACTTATCTGGTTTGTATGAAACGACTTGTGACAAGAAAAGTGGTGTTAGAGATTATGTCATGAAGATGGTGGACTATCAAACAAAGCTGAAAGCATTAAAGGTTGTGCTTCTTGATGCATGTATTGTTCATTAGGCGCTGGACACTCTTCCACCAGATTTCAGATCATAAAAACTCAATACAACTCATAGGATCAGGCACAGGGTCGAAATGATCTCATTTCCTGAGTTGCGGCTAAGGAAGAGAAGCTAAAGAAAGAAATATCTCGTATTGCCCTACTTGCTGCAGGTGTTAAAACCAATAAAAGTAAAAAGCATAAATTTCATACTTCTAATTCTGCTCAAGTTACCACTAAGAAGATTGGTTAGACCAGTAAATCGGGTTCAAATAAAGCTTCCTTCAAAAGGGAGAGTGGCCACTGCTTCTATTGTAGGAAGCAGAGTTATATAAAGAAAGGCTGTGGAAAATATAAAGCTTGGTTAGTGAAACATGAGCATTCAGGTACTGATTCTTCGGCCTTAGTTTGTGAATCTAATTTTGTTGTGGCCTTATCTAGTCCTTTGTGGCTCGACAGAGGTGCAACTAATTATATTGCTTGTACCATATAGGGATTCATAAATAGGAGAAAACCAAATCAAAATGAATCAAGGCTCATCCTTAGGAGCAATCCATTATTTATTATTGAGTTTGTAGGAGATTTTATTTTGTTTCTAGATTCTTGATTCAAATTAACTTTGTGGAACACATTTTATGTACTGTCTTTTAAACAGAATTTAATTTCTATTTCTTTATTGGACAAGTGTGGTTTTTCATTTGAATTCAAGAACTCTATGGTTTCTTTATTCTTTAATTCAAATGGAGTGGGATACTACACCTTATCTGATAGTTTATATAGGTTGTGCTTGCATCCTATAAACTATTATGAGTTTAATGATGTTAAAAGAGTTGTTCCCAAAAGACCTCTACCTAAGAAACAATCTTATACTTTGTGCAATAGGCGCCTTAGCCATATCTCCAAGGAAAGAGTAGATAGGTTGATAAGGTATGACATCCCTCCTACTCCTAAAAGTGACTTAAAGGATTATGTAGATTGCTGTAAAGGAAAGATAACCAAGCATAGAAAGAAAAATGTAGTTCATAGTTCTAACCTTTTGGAAGTTATTCATACAGATATCAGTGGGCCCTATTCAGCTACCCTTAGATGACTATTCCAGATATAGTTATCTATACTTGATCAAAGAAAAGTCTGAATCTCTTTATAAATTTAATGTTTTTATAATAGAGATTAAGAAATAATTAGGAAAGACAATAAAGATTGTTAGATTTGACTAAGGTGATGAATACTATGGCAAGCATGGCAATATTAGACACCTTAAAGGCCTATTTTCAAAGTACTTGGAGGATTCTCGCATAGTTAGCTAGTTCACTATGCTAGCGAGTTCTAAACAAAATGGTGTGGCAAAAACGCAAAATCGCACCCTTATGTAAATGGTAAGATGTACAAGGAGTAAGACTAATTTACTAGATATTCTTTGGGGAGAGACTCTAGAAACAACTTTGTATACTCTTTACAAAGTCCCCAGTAAGACAGCTTCAATGACTCCTTTTGGGTTATGGACTAGATATAAGCCTACCCTCAGTCATTTCAGAGTTGGGGGGTGCCCTATATAGGTGAGATTGTATAATCTAACCTTAAACAAGTCGGATTCTAAGACTACTCATTGTTTCTTTGTACGTTACCCAAATCACTTGGGTATAGGTTTTATAACCCCTGCAAAGGTACCAGAATAATGGATTCGTTGATAGCCAAGTTTTTGGAATTTGACGTAGCTAACACTGATAGCGGCTCACAAACCATACGGAATCGTAGCAAAGATGGCTTAATAGTAATATTTTCTCATGCCATCCAGTTTACTATTCGTGCAGTCATTCCTTTGAGTACATCGACAGTTGCGCCTGATCCAGTTCTAGCGCCTAGGGTTGATATAGCTCTTGTTCAAGATATGGAGGTATCACAGGCAGAGGATATTGAACTCGAAGTTCCACTTCATTGGTCTAATAGGGAGAGAAGACTTGTAATACTTGTTCTGAGGTTTATCTGGGGGAGCTTGACTATGACATTGATGAAATCAAAGATCCTTCTACTAATGAAAAGGGCATTTCTAGTCCACAAGTGGCTTTTCTAGAAAGGTGCAATGAGGGAAGAAATACAATCTGTGAAACACAATAAGGTTTTAGAGCTCGTTGAGTTGCACATAAAGCCTACAGGCCTATTTTTCCGAAATGGGTTTACAAAGCCAAAAGAGATTCTAACGGGAAGATCGAGAGATTTAAAGCTGGACCGGAGACAAAAGGATTTATCCAAAGGGAAAGGATAGATTATAATAGTACGTTTTCACTTGCCTTTTTTAAGGATACCTTTTGGGTGGTTATGGCCTTTTCGGCTCATATGGATCTAGAGCTACACCAAATGGATGTCAAAACCACCTTCCTAAATGGCGATTTCGATGAGGAGGTTTATATAATGCAACCTGAGGGGTTTTCAGTAGATGATTTAAATCATCTTGTTTGTAGACTTTCTAAGTTTATCTATGGTCTTGAAGAAGTGTTCAAATAATGGTGTCTCAAATTTCATGAAATTGTGGTTTCTAATGGCTTTGTGGAGAATTAAGTTGATCCATGTCTATACTAAAAGGACAATGGGAGTGAGTTTATCTTCTTCATTTTATATGTGGATGATATGAAGCAATTTCTATCGGG
The DNA here is from genome assembly GCA_034195605.1 of Santalum album. Lineage (NCBI taxonomy): Eukaryota > Viridiplantae > Streptophyta > Magnoliopsida > Santalales > Santalaceae > Santalum > Santalum album. The sequence goes on from CM067262.1 coordinate 6,773,311, forward strand.
GCATCTGACATAAAGGACTTAGGAGAGGCATCTTTTGTTCTAGGCATTTAGATTTGTCAAGATCGTTCACGCCATTTATTAGCAAGCCCGACGACGTTCCAGTTGCTAGGGGTGATAAATTGAGTCTTATACAATGCCCCATTATGGATACAAAGGGAGATCTCATGAAGAAAATACCTTATACTAGTGCTCTTGGGAATATATGTATGCTCAAGTTTGTACTAGACCAGATACTTCTTTTGCAGTTGGACTTCTTAGCAGATAGCAGTCTAATCATGGACACAATTATAAACTTGATGACCTATAGCTTGTGGGCTATACGGATTCTAATTTTACAGGTTGTTCGAATGATAGGAAATCCACATTTGGTTGTGTTTTCATGATGGTAGAGATGCAGTATCTTGGCAGAGTTTGAAATAAAAGTTAATGGCATCTTCCATTATGTAGGTAGAGTATATAACGTGTTATGGGCATGCACACAAGCACTTTAGCTTAGGAACCTCATTCGAGAGTTGAAAATATTTTATTTTGTGTCTAGACCCATCTAATTATTCTGTGATAACAATTCGACTGTGTTGTATGTTAACAATAATAAAACTATTGCAAGGGCTAAACACGTGTAGGCCAATTTTTTTATTATAAAGGAGAGAGTTAGAGATGGTGAAGTCAAAGTAGAACATATTAGCACAAATAATAATACTACGGACCCGCTTACCAATGGTGCTCGCCCTATTACTTTTTAGAGGCATACTAGTTGCATGGGCTTAGAAGCATTAAGGGGTGTGTATGTTTAGTGGGAGTTGTCTTTAGGACAGCATCTGGTAATTTTATCATTTGTATTCTTTATCGTCGAATATTGGCAGACATTTATGTATTCGATTTTTTGATATGCTGTTTATTTATACTACAACATTTCAAGATATTGATGCTTTTGTGTTGCTATATTTGCATATCTTATGTATAAATGTGCAAATCTTAAGAATGGTATTATTCTTAAGTAGAGGCATATGATTTAGCAACGCTTCAATAGTATATGTTTAGTAACACATAAAGTATACTTAGAGTATAAGGAATAAGGCATATATGGATTTATGTTTTGGCTTATAAAAGACTCATGAGAATCATTAGGTTTTTCTCTAGTTTTCGTAAGGCAATTAAAGGTGAGAAAATAAGGAGACTAACAAGGAATAATATATACTAAATCATTTTATATGAGGAATTATTCGGTTGCCACATTACCACTTCAAATCCATGTTAGTGGGGTCAAAGGTTTTCATGACCATGGTGAATTCTATATCAGGTAGAAAGATATGGTGCCACCATAATTCGAAATTTTGAGACCTTATTAGATAGGATTGATTAATCTACTGGTCTCTAAATCAAATTGTCAAGAATTTGACGATAAGGATTAATATCCTTGATCTGTTTTCTCAATATCTTACCTAATGAGATTGGCCCAAGTGAGAAAATGTTGGACAAATTTTTGTGCGTTCAATCTCATTGGGCTTTATTTCAGTTAAGACCCGGCTATTATTATTTTGTTTAATAAAGTGAGACCAAAAGGCCTACGTTAATTAGCTGTGGATTGGCTAATATGGGCTTAGGGTTGGCTACTAAGGTTTGGTAAAGTGGCCCATTAGCATATCCCACAAAGTCATATAACTCAAGTCCTTGCTTTGATTCCTTTAAGAGGTTCTAACCTACCGTACACATAAAATTAGGGTTTTTCTGCCTAGAGAAAACCTAGTTGGTGTCTCATCTCGTTGTGCTTGTGAATTCAAACTAGAAGATTAAGGAAGAAAAACTTTCAAATTTTCACTACGATTCTTAATCCTTCTTTTAAGATGGATTTCAAAGGTTAGTACTTTATTAATTATAATAGATTTTAGGTGTTTATTGAATCGTAGGATTGATTTTGGCATATGTTGTGATTGTAGCTTAACATAACGTATTTTCTACATGGCCCACACAAAGCCACACAAGTGTGATACAAAGATTCTAATGTGGTTCGACGAAACTCGCCTACAACCATGAAATAGGAGAAATTCTGTTATATATGTGATTTAAATGAGTTACCGAAGATGCACCCTCTAAATCTTCCACTAACCTTAGCCTTAGAACCATACCCATTCCCTGTTTTTATAATGTCACGAGTCTCGAGGTCGAATCGCCTCCCAACTTCCGAGTGATGTACACATCTCCCTCATACCTCACAATTCTCCTCTCAACTCAGTCACTTTCTCAATCCTAGCCCTCTTTAATTTATAAGCTAAGAAACCTAGTAACATTATGAAATATAGATAATAAATATTTGGTTCATTGCTTTTATCATCTCATCGTTTGTCGCCATATAGATCGATGCTCCTTAAAACATAGCTAAAATTGATTAAAACCCATAAAGCACTGACATTTGGAGTCCATCTTAGGAGAAAGATCAAGAATCACAGTGGAAATATAGTGGTTTTCTTGCTTGGTCTTTTATTTTAAATTCCTAGACACTAGCTTAATGAAACAACAACTAGGTTTTCCCTGAAGAGAAAAACCCTAACTTTATCTATATGAGAAGTAAAGGCCTAACTCATATATTTGTATGAGTGAGGCTAATAGGCCAATCATCAAAACGCTAGTAGCCAACCCTAAGTCCACATTAGTTAGTCCACGTTTAATTAACCTAGGCTTTTTAGTCTCACTTTATTAAACAAAATAATAATAACCGCATTTTAACAGATACAGAGCGCGATGAGATTGAACCCACAAAAATTGTCCAACATTCTCCCACTAGGGCCAATCTCATCAGGTAAGCTTTTGAGAAAACGAATCAAGGTTATTAATCTTTATGGTCAAGCTTTATGGGAATTCTTAACAATATGGTTTAGAAACTACTACATTAATCAATCCTGCCCAATAGGGTTTCAAAATTTCAATTCATGGTGGCACTATATCTTTCTACCTAATATAGAATTCGCCTTTGTCATGAAAGCCTTTAACCCCACTAACATAGATTTGAAGTGATAATGTGGCAACCGAATAATACCTCATATAAATGATTATTTATATATTATTTTTTGTCAAATATCCTTATTTTCACACCTTTAGTTGCCACACGGCAACCAAAGAAAAACTTAATAATTTTCATGAATGCTTTATGATTCAAAACATGAATGTATATATGCTTTATTCTTTATACTTCGAGTATACTTTATGTGTTACTGGACATACTCTTATGGCACTGCCAAATTCTATACCTCTACTGAAGAATAACACGATTCTCAAGATTTTCACATTTATTCATAAGATATGCAAGTATATCAACATGAACGCATCAATTCCCAAAAATGCTATAATATAAATAAACAACATACTAAAAAATCAATTATATAAATATTTTTCAATACCCAAAGTTAAAGAACACAAATGACAAAAATACTAGATGTTTTCCAAGAATAATTCCAACTAAACATACACATCCCTTGATGCTCCTAAACCCATACTACTAGCATGCCTCTAGAAAACAATAGGGCATAGGCCTTTAGTAAGCTGGTCCGTAATATTGTCATCTATGCTAATATGTTCTACTTTAATGTCACCATCTCTAACGTTTTCCTGTTTGGTCAAAAACTTGACTCCATTTGTTTAGCCCTTATGATACTTTTACAATTGTTAATAAACAATACAACTGATTCGCTATCACAAAACAACTTGATGGACCTAGATAAAAAATTGAATAATGTTAACACACGAATGAGATTCCTAAGCCAAAGTGCCTGTGTGCATGCCTTATAACATGCTACGAATTCTTCCTACATAGTGGAAAACGCCATCAACTTTTGCTTCAAACATTGCCAAGATATTGCACCTCCTACCATCATGGAAACATAGCTTGATATTGATTTCCTATCATCCAAACACCCTTTAAAATCAAAATTCGTATAACCCACTAGTTGTAAGTCATCAACCTGTGCACATGCAAACATATAATCTTGTCCCCTTCAAGTACCTTAGAACCTCCTTAGAAGCAACTCAATGATCGTGTCTTGGATTGGACTGATACCTGTCAAGAAGTCCAATTGCAAAAGCAATATCCAGTCTAGTACAAACTTGAACATACATAATACTCCCAAGTATACTAGCATAAGGTATTTCCTTCATAAAATCTCTCTCTATATCCATAATAGTGCATTGTATAAGACTTAATTTATCACCCTTAGCAACTGGAATGTTGTCGGGTTTGCTATCCATCATATTGAATCTTTCCAAAGTATGATCTATGTATGCCCTTTGTGAGAGTCCCAATAAATGGTGTGATTGATCCCAACATATTTGAACACCTAGAACGAAAGCTCCCTTTTTGAGGTCTATTATGTTAAACACTTTGGATGGGAACTGTTTTGTACCACTCAATAGTGGTTTGCTGGTGCTTGCCAGCGAGATATCATCCACATATAAAATAAGGAAGACAAACTCACTCCTACTGACCCTCTGGTATAGACATGCGTCAACTCGATTCACTATAAAGCTTTAGAAATTACCATTTCATGAAATTTGAGATACTATTGTCTAGAGACTTGTTTGAGACCATAGATAGAACTAAAAAGTTTACAAACATAATGATTTGAATCATCAACTGAGAACCTCTCAGGTTGCGCCATATAGACCTCTTCATCAAGATCACTGCTTAAGAAGGTGTTTTTAACATCTATCTGGTGTAGCTCTAGATCCATATGAGCTTTTAAAGCCATAACCACCTTAAAGGTTTTCTTAGAGGATAGGCAAAAACATGTTATTGTAATCTATTCTTTTTCTTTGAGGTGAATTCCTTTGTCACTAGTATGGGCTTAAACCTCTTAAGTTTCTCATTACAAACTTGCCAGGTCTTATAAACCCATTAAAAACCTATGCAACATTTAAGCAACTCAATAAGCTCCTAAACCTTTTTGTGTTTCATAGATTGTACTTCTCCCCTCATTGCTTCTTTTCAAAAGGCCACTTTAGGACTAGAAATAGCCTCCTTATAAGTAGAAGGGTATTTGATTTCACCGATGTTATAATCAAGCTCTCCTAAATAGACCTTATAACAGAAAGTATCTTAGGTCTTCTCTCCCAATTAGACCAACAAAAGAACTTTAGGTTCAACATCCCATGCTGATGATCCCTCCATATCCTGAATAGGAGCTACATCAACTATAGGCTTAAGAACTGATTTAGGCTCAATGGTCAACACAGTCTATGGAATGGCTGCACAAACAATGGATTGGATAGGCTGAGAAAGTACTGTTTCTGAGCTATCATTGCTATGATCCTTTCTGAGCCACTATTAGTGTGAGCTACGTTAAATTCTAAGAACCTAGCTATCTGTGAATTCACTTTTTTAGTACCTCTGCAGGGATTATAAAACCTGTACCCCTTCAAGTGATCTAAGTAACCTATAAAAAAAACAAGAAGTAATCTTAGAATCCTACCTGTTTATAGTTGGATTATACAATCTCACCTTTGCAGTGCACCTTCAAACTCTGAAATGACTAAGGCTAGGCTTCTCCCCAGAGAAAGTTTGATAAATTAGTTCTGTTCCTCATACTTTTTATCATATCCATAAGGGTGTGATTTCGCCTTTTGGTTCATCACTTTATTCAGGACTACCAAGCATAGTGAACTTGCCAACAATACCTGAATCCTCCAAGTACTTAGCATATGGACCTTTAAGCTGTTTAGCATTGCTGTGCTAGTCATAATACTCACCAACTTCGTTAGATTTAACAATCTTTATTGATTTTTCCAACTGTTTCTCAACCTATGTTATGAAAATCTCGAATTTAGCAATAGATTCAGACTTTTCCTTGATGAAGCATAGATAACCATATTTGGAATAGTCATTTATGAAAGTTATACACTAATAACTGTTATTTATATCTCTATGAATAACTTGCAAAATGATATAACTATGAAATAAAGAAACATATCCTAGAAACTCAATACTAGATAATGCATTGTTCCCAACAACGAGCCTTAATTCATCCCAATTTGGTTTCCTTCTATTTATGAATCCCTGTATGATACAAACAACATGGTTTAGTTGTGTTGCGGTTGAGCTACCTAGAGCTAGATAGGGCTACAACAAAATTAGACTCCCAAACTAAGGCCAAAGAATCAATACTTGAATGCTCGTGTTTCACTAACCAAGCTTTAAATTTTCAATAATCTTTGTTTATATGACCCTGCTTCCTACAGTCACTCTCCCTTTTAAAGGAAGCTTTCTTTGGACCCAACTTATTACCTTAACTAATCACTTTAGTGGTAACCTAAATAGAATTTGAAGTATGAAATTTAGACACCGGCAACAAATAGGGCAATATGAGATCTTTCTATCTTCAGCTTCTTTTCTTCAGCAACAACCTGAGAAATGAGATTATTTAGACTCCATTCCTGGTCCTATGAGTTGTAGTGAATCTCTATGATGCTGAAATCCAGTGGAAGAGTGTGTAATGCCTGATAAACAATACATGCATTAGCAAGCATAACTTTTAATGCTTTCAGCTTAAAATCTTAACCTCCAACCATCTCCTTTGAAATAATGGCTATGCATCAAAATCAAAGACATCCCCAAAACTATGTAAGATCGATTTTTACTCATATCCTTAATTAAGAAATCCCACTTTGGGGTAAAATCATAATTAAAAACATCTTATATTGCAGGATATAACTTTATTATTCACATTTATCCTTTATAGTGTCCTCTAACTTTATGGACTAGGAGCACTAGTCCTAAGAACAATATGCCAAAATATCTTGTTTAACTTTAGTGATCGAAAAGGTCAAAACTTTAATGCTTGAAGACTTGATAAAATCCCAACGATGATTATCAATCAAAATTCAAATCATTTTAAAAAAAAGAATTGATTTCTGTTCCAAACCACGATTTCCGTAATTACCAAGGCTACAGTCAAAACTTTATGCATCAAAATATGCATTTAAAATAAAATATTCAAGTATTCAAATATATTTAGTCTGATCAACTTTATATACTTAGTCATTGACTATACCAACTCCATATATTCGAATAACAAATATTATATACATAATGACAATATGCTCAAAACTCTAAATATGCGAACAACCTATATTCGAACACTATGTATATTCTGTCTCCATAACACATAATATGCAGTTTTAGTGAATTACTATAATTTATTCACTATCAAGTTAGCTTTGGAATTAAACACACATAAGGGAACATTAACGTGAAGATATGTCATAAATTTTATTACTAGAACCAACTTCTACTATCAATCTAAACATGAGATACACGTTTTTGTATGAGTTTGTGATCATTGATGATCCTCTAGGAAGATAACCAAAGTGGAAGCTGTTCGAGTTCTCATCTACTTCTATTATCCAAAAAGAGATAGATGTTCAAGAGTAGGAAGTTTTCGCACTTAAAATAATTACCATAGCAGTAATAATGGCATAATGTATCCTATAAATTGTAATTCTAGTATTAAGAAAAATATAGCAAGGGACAATACAGGATTTTATTTAGGAAACTTTTAGATGTTGTGGTATTATCACTTGTAAATTATATATTTGGAACCTAGTATAACATTTTTTAAAAAAAATTCAAAGGTTCTGCTATCTATATTTGAGGGTGCTTTTTATTCAAAAGGGCGGGGAGTGTTAATAGACGAGTTATGACTATAATTTGATATTTTAAATTATTGTTTTATTTTTTTGGTAGAATACAATTATCAAGATGATTGGTTGGAAGCACCTATCTTTAAATTTTTGTTAATCTAGTTTCTATAAGTTGCTTAATTGATTTAAAATTCTGTTGAGTAATCATTGTAGTTAGGGGTAAAAGTTGATACCAAAAAACTGCAAAATTAACCAAAATCGACGAACACCGTACCACGTTGGTCGGTTTTTTTCTCGGTCAGTTCGGTCTTGATTTTTTCTTTCATCAATAAACCGCATCAGTTTGTTTTCGATTACCATTTGAAAAAAAAAACTGCCAAAACTAACCAACCGAAAAAAAAGTCATATACACACACACACATACATATATATATATATATATATATATAAGTGTTAGCCGAACCTAGCCCAATAGAACTTAGGTCCAGCCTAATCACTAATAGGCTTAAAAAAAATGTGAGCCCAACCCTTTGATATTCTCCAAAACCTTCCCTCTCTATTTATCTATCTCCTACTTCAACTCACTCATATTTTTTTTTGATGTGGGACTCCCAAAACAACACATGCCTCTCTTTACCCCTTAGATTCACTCTATCTCTCTCCCACTTCATCTCACAATAGAAAAATAAAAGAGAGTTTGTCTCACATCGAAAGAATGAAAGAAGTTATAATTAGAGTGTCCTATAAAATGAGGTCTAGAGAATGGCAAGACTTGCAACCTTTTGACTAATTTCTTTGGCTAAGATTAATTAAAATATTTATTTTTTACAATCTTTTGGCTAATATTTTTGGCTAAGGTTGAGTAAAATTTGTATTTTTGCAACCTTTTAGCTAATATTTTTAGCAAAGGTTTGAGTAAAATATTTAAATTTGTAACCTTTTGGCTAATATTTTCAGCAAAGGTTTGAGTAAGATATTTATTTTTGCAACCTTTTAGCTAATATTTTTAGCAAAGGTTTGAGTAAAATATTTAAATTTGTAACCTTTTGGCTAATATTTTCAGCAAAGGTTTGAGTAAGATATTTATTTTTGCAACCTTTTAGCTAATATTTTTAGCAAAGGTTTGAGTAAAATATTTAAATTTGTAACCTTTTGGCTAATATTTTCAGCAAAGGTTTGAGTAAGATATTTATTTTTGCAACATTTTCGCTAATGTTTTTGGATAAGGTTAAGTAAAATATTTATTTTTTACTAATTTAATATCTTTTATATGGGTTTTGTGAAAAAACTGAAAAACCGATTGATCGATCGGTTTTATTGTGGTTTTTTCTTCAGTTTTCTTCTTCTTGCTTAATCAATGCGGTCTGTTGGTCTTCAATTATTCTTTCATAGGAAAAATTAAAAGTCTATTGGTCTTTGATTTTTCATGAAAACCAATAAAAACTTACCGATTTTCACCCCCTAATTGTAGTTAGAGGTTTGTCATTTGATTAGTTAGTTTGTTTAATATTTTTGTTGTAAAGATTAAGTATATATAAAGAGCTCTATGATACTTCGTAGTTTAGTGAGAAAATATTCACCTTTATCCTATCAATTTCATATAGTGTAAGCAATCCATTACAATCCTTCGTCAATTCATCATGTGATCTATAGATGTCATAGTGCCAAGGCAATTAGCATCGAGCATGAAGATCCTGGATGACTACGTACTTAGGCACTCAATTGTGCCCTCAAAGCGGTCCAAGGCATCAAAATAGCATCAAAGTGCCCTTAAACACAACTAACATTATGAGTCATCAAATTAAAGTATCAAAGTAGCAACCATTATCACATTAAAGCATCAAAGAATATCAAAGTAAAAATCGTCTAAAGCATCAAATAAGCAAAGTTAGCAACAATAAATAATAATACCATAAGTCCAATGTAAAACACAAAATATATCACATAAAGGCATCATTTAGTGTAGTATCGATGTTGCTACTTTCATTATGTAAAGAAGTAGCACTAGGATCCCTAAAGTTATCATCAACATCTTCTACTTCTTATTCATTCACTTCATCCTGTGACTCGTCAATAACTCTCTTATTAGTGATCTCTGCTAATGTACCCTAGGTAAATTACAGCTTTGGAGTCCTGTGGACACACCAAACATTGCATCAACATCTAGACGTGCAAGGTCATCCTTAGGATGTGTTAGTCCCAATACGAGCACTAAGAGGGGGGGTGAATCAGTGCTCTTTCAAATTCTTTCCTTTTTCCGTTCTTCAACCTAATGCATCAGTTATGGCAAGAATAACACAAGCAAACCAACTAAGCAATCGCAAACATAAGATATACGTGGTTCAGCTACATGATGCGTGCAACCTACGTCCACGGCTGATTCGGGTTCACTACCTTCACCAACAAAATCACTATAATTGTATGGGCTCTTCACTAGAGCGATACAACGGTCTCACTGACCAATTATGATATTGTCATCCCTTCACTAGGGTTGACAAACTTACAATAACTTCAACAATAATAAATTCAGAATGATAAAAGAAACTCACGAAACCAAGCGCTTTGTCGTTACACAAAGAGCACAAAGTAGTCGAAGAAGCTCCAGAACACGTACCAAGGCTGCCACCTTCTCCAGCCACGAAAATGCTACCACGGGTCACCAGAAATGTATTTTGGGAGCTCTACACACAATTCTCACAAGTGTTTCCAAAGCTCACATCAACTTAACCCTTTGAAACCCTAAGAGTGCTCAAGAACAAACAAGGCGCTCTTCAACCACCTTAGGAGAATTTCTCTCAATTCTCTCACTCAAATGCTCTTTCAATGCTCAAAAAAGGTGTGTGCTTCGTCCAAGGGAGAGGCCCTCCTTATATAGCCCTCCAAAGTCTCTAAGACATGGCATAGTATTACTCCTCCAATCATGGTACATGAATTAAGGGGTGGGATACTCATTATGGTGTCTCCACTAGCCAAAATCATACCATTGATTCCTCCTCCAATCATAGTCCATGAATTAGGGGGTGGGAGACTCATTTTGGTGTCTCCACTAGCCGAAAACATGCCATTGATTTCTCCTCCAATCATGGTCCATGATTTAAGGGATTTTGTCACCAATAGTGGACCAAATAGTAGAATGGCATCTTCCCACGAATTTTGACTTGGTCCAAGAGTATTTGGACTCCTCCAAGTGTCATTGGGCTTGATTAGTTGCTGCTCTTGTGTGCCAAGCCCATTAGTTGGCCCAAGTCCTTCACATTGCACCAATTAGGCCCTAAATGATCTCCCCAAAGGCCCACCACGAATTTCCCTTAACCCATTGCCATTCCTGGGCTCATTGCAACCCATTTAGCCCAACTTTACCTCAATGTAGCCCAACAACTCCAAACAAGCTCCCTTTAAGCTCAACACGATGCATATGCTCTAATTAGGCCAAAATTTGGCTCAATTATGATGGTTCGAGCAAAACCGATTTCTTTTGCACCGTTTGTGTCTATACCACTTTATTATGGTATATCATAGCTGCTGGAGTCTTCCCATGGTCATCGGATCACCCGGAGTGCCTCAAATCAATAGCCGCTCCAAACTAGGTCAAAACAAGCTTAGAATCGCTTGTTTATGCTGTTATTGGGTACTTCACTTCCCCGCTGTGTCTTCTTCATTTCCGCATCATTCTGATGTCCCAGAGTCATGTAAAGTTGATATACAAGGTGTACCAATGATATGCACACTCATTTAGGCTTGCCAACAATGACAACACCTCATTATTCTAATGGGAACAACATGATGGACCAAGTCTTTTTGTGATCCTTTAACTATGTTATCACTGTTCTAGTCAAGCTCATCAAGAGCTAGAGGATTAAATTTTCTACCTTTTTGTATCTTTCTTTAAACCTTTTTAAAAGTTGATGGTTGTATTGAACATAGACTAGATCATTTAATTGTTGATGCTAGAGCTTATTCATCTTCTTAGTATGAATCTAAATTTCAAATAAAAAACCAATATCATAACATATGAATCTAAATTAAATGCCACATTTCTTACAAAATCAAAGGTGCTCTAATTACATTCACAACCAGAAAAGCTACAACAAAGGCCAAGTATACATGGTGAAATCTTTGCAAGCTCAATGCAAGAAGCTCCATGTGAGCTCCCCTAATCAACTATAGATATATAACAAGAGTCATAACATTAGCCAAAGAAAAACATAAAGTACTTAATAATTTAATTCCTATATGTGGTTGGTATTTATAGGGATTCGTAATTTTTTACCTTCAAATTACTATGTCGTTTGCAAAATCACTTCAAGAAGTATTATGAGCATTGGTTTGATCATAGGTCTTGTCTTACAAAGTTTGGTCGGGCGCCAATCTTACAACTTAGGTATTAAAAGCCTCGAATAACTTATAAACTAAATCAATATCTTTTTAAAATGTAATCAAGGTACTTTTTATATCTAACAAATAACATGGCAAGATATAATTATTATTCTATCTGACAATCCTAATGCCTCTCAATGATATTAATAGCTTTCTTGAACGATCCCTCTTTGTTCATGAAATTTTCTTTTATCTTATTTTTCGCATCTTGCATTGCCACATAATCTTCAGGAATAGTGGGTCTTTCATCACCATCTACTATCCTCAAAACAACAAACAGTGGTTGTGATGTTAGAAGACAATTTCTAACTCCATTCCAAAAGTTAATGGCAGGCATTGTATCAACCACCTTTCTTCCCACCTCGGTTTTAGACAACGTTAAATCTGCACATTTTTTAAGCTCAAACAATTGCGTTAAGGCCATTTGGTGTTTGCATCACTTTAAATGTAAGGAATAAGATCATAAAGCCCTCACTAGTTCTCTCTTACTTGTTTGGTCCTCAAATTATTCAAGTTGATGAGTATGGTGATAGATGAAAGTTGTTACTCTTCTTGTCTTCGATATTGTAACATTATTTAGCTTCGACTTATAGATATCGTTTAGCATAAGTTCTATGCAATGGACAACATAGGGAGTTCAAAACAAGATTTATATCTTTTCCACCAAGTGTTTATCAACTGCCTTGTCATTGGTTGCATTATCTATAACCACTTGCACAACATACGATGCTCTAATTTCTTAAGTTTTGCTATCAAGCAAATTAAACATCTTTGGGTCTTGAACAAAAGTATATATACTGCAAATCCCATAAAGTAGGTCCCCTCTAGGCAGTTGACAATAAAGTTAATCAAGTATTGCCTTCTCTTGTTTGTGCACCCAATCAACGTGAGTATTCACCCCCATATTTCCTCCAATACATCTCATAGTTTTCTTTCAAAGTTTTTGTATCTTCATTTGCATTAGCAAGAGAACGCACTATGAGCTCATGATAAGTGGAGGGTTTAAGTCCTGGTCTGTACTGACCAATAGACTCAACCAACACCTCAAGACTCCTTGCTTTTACTAAGTTGAATGGAATCCCTCATTTTTTGGGTGAAGAAGTTTGATTGTTTGTTAGTTTTTTTTTTTATGCACACTTACAAATTCTTGGTGCATACAAGGTGTTCAAAGAAATTACCTAGAAAAAACCTTCTTTTTGTTTCCATTACCTAGAAAAGACCTTCAAAGAGGAAGAATATGAACAGACACAGATAAGATTTTTTATTTTTTTTCATGTTTCCATTTATGTTTGTGTTTTGTTTTGTTTTATTTGTTTCCTTTATTTTTCTTATAATTTTACATTAAATGAAAAACAAAAAAGAAAGAAAGAAGAAGAAAAAGAAGAAGTGATGATGATGGAGAGGTTTATCCTTAAAAGCTTAAAAGTAACTTTTGACTTTTAAGGATAAATAAATGAAATTATTTAATTTAGAAGAATTTGGTTTTAAGGTGAAAATATGAACATTTTGCCGACCTTTATTTAGTTCATAAATATTGATAAATTTATAAGGTTGCTATAAGGGTAAAATTAGAAACACAATCCATTTATACCATTCAACAAAGTTATAATCAGACAGATCACAAATTCAGGTTAAGTACCTCTAGTTACACTTCTTAACAAATCAGCGGAATTGACAATGGTTTTCAGCATTCATAGCTTAATACTTAATTTTATCAAATAAGGCCTAAATGAGGAGCTACCAAGTGATTGTGGTTGAACACCTGAGGTTGAGTTTACTTGTCCTTCTACTTCAATAGGTTGCTTTACTTCTTGATCATCATAATCATCACCCAACTCCAAATTGCAAAATTTTTCTTATTTTCGATCAAAGCCAAAGTCATTTCTTTAGAAATATATGTGGTAGTTTTACTATAATTTGCAACATTTTCATAATCACTAGCCAAGTGTTGCTTCAATCTCTTGATCCCATCGTTGAAAATACATCATGTGATGGTGGAAGATCCTCAATTCTATTCCACAAAAAGAAAAAAAAAGAAAGAAAGAAACAAACAAACACAAGAATGAACTTAAATTGCTTCATTTCATATAACTCAAAAAATAGTCAACATAACAGGATTCAATTCACATAACTCACAAAAGAATCAACATAACAGGATTCAATACACATAAAAACAAAGCACAAGCATTACACAAGTTCACATATTACAAATTTTATTGGGGTTTAGAATTTTCACCAAGAAGTGACAGGGAAAGCAAGCCCATCCTCAGTAGTGTCATCAGATTGGAATTGTTGAGTTGCGTCAAGTCGAATGAAGACATGGTTGATTGTCGAATGTCAAGCGGAGATTTCTAGAGACGCCGTCAATGCATTCGTCGCCGTTGAGTTGTGGCCATTTTAGAGTTTCAGTTGGGGTGCTTAGTGAAGAAGAAGAAGAAGCTCTTCTTCCTCTCATTTTTAAATTTTTTTTTATTTTCACAATTGCATGCAAAATGATGTCATTTTATATAATGCATTTGTTTATTAAAAAAAAAAAAAAACCAAGGCGACGCCTTAGCCTATGGCAACCTCAGTCACCCAAAGCGTCGCCAAAGTGACGACTTACAGATCAAGGCATGCGCCTTGGCCACGGGAAAGCAACCCCACATTCCATGCTTCCCCTTCTCCACCTAGATGCCAAGGCGTCACTCAATAATAGTGAAAGATTACACAACCCTTTCGCATACCATAGGCTAGTGGGGCACTTGATATACTTGGCAGTAACATGACCAGATTCATTTTATCCCATTCACATTTTAAGTCAACATATGGAACATCCCACTAAAAATCAGTTGGCCGCAGCATTAAGAGTAGTTAGATACTTAAAACGTTCGCCTGGATAGGGTATTCTATTCTCATCCATGTCTATGTGGAATTGAAAGGCTATTTTGACTCAGACTGGGCAAGCTGCCCAACAGCTAGAAGATCTACAACAGGATTCTGCATTTAGGCAACTAAATGATTTCATGAAATAAAAAAAAAGATAGAATGTCGTCTCATGATCCTTTGCTAAAGCAGAATATAGATTAATGGAAACCACAGTTTGTGAGCTTGAAGTTAAGACCTTTAATGCTCCACTGTGATAATGGAGAAGCCATCTACATTGCAGCAAATCCAATGTACCATGAAAGAACCAAGCATACAGAGCTAGATTGTCATTTCATCTGGGTTCTAAGTCAATCAAAAGCAAATCAGGACTGCTCAAAGACCATCAATTATGCAACCTGTAGACATTTATCAGAACTATAGGCAAGCACCAATTCTTATTCTTTCGAAGCAAAATGGGTGTGTGCAATACTTGCCGTTAGAATTAATTAGAAATTTGTTACATAATTAGTTAGTTTGTTCAACAGATTTGCCCAGCCAGTTTTTATATAAAGAGCTCTGTGATACTTCATAACTTAACCAGAAAAATATTCTGGAGCTTTTTTCCCAATTTCTCTCTCTTTCTTATGACTCATCCTATCAAATTTCACATATAATTAGTACCTAACATGCTCACATAGTCATCAAAGTTATTAGACAAACGACTCGTTGGATAACAAAGGAAGTGACCATTGAGGAGACTAAGCTGTGGGCTTTAGACGTGGTACTGTCACTTGTAGCTTTACACTCTTGGCACCTAGTACAACTTTGTTAAAATTCAGAGGCTTTTCTATTTGTCTTCTTCACTTCTCATTGGGAGTGGTTAAGGGGTATGGCTACCTTCCTGGTCTGGGGACTTCATTGCCTGCCGTAAGTAATAGGAAATTAGAAATCTCTTGCGCCATTAGAAAAAACAGCAGCTTGAAGTATAAGGTTATTTTTGGAACATCAAATTTTTATTTGTGGCTTGTATTATCATGTAATATTAAATTTTAAATTTTAATTAATGTGTTAATTCATCATTTTGAGTTTATATATGTTTAAATTGAAAACAAATCAAAACAGTGTTCATTTCTTCACTAATCTTTTAAATTAATTTTTCTTGCTTCCTAAGATGGAAATGGTACGCATCCTCTAAATTTGTTACATATCAATTAAGGGCCATTCAATGAAATTCATACATATGAGCTAAATTCTAAAAATAATTATGAAGTTTGTAGAATAATTCTAACTGTTTGATCACAATTTACCTTGAACATCAGAAGGAGCGGCTACTGCTTGTTAATACATGATCCTGCAGGGGCAAAATCGTAGGAAGAAAGAAAAATACCAAAGCACAAAACAATACCAAATATTAATAGTGGAAATTCTTTTGCTTCTCAACTCTATGTCGTCAATATTAGTAATGACCTGCCTGCCTATTGTGGATGTTAGGAGTTCGAGCCTTCATTATGTTAAACTGTGAAGTAATTTTCCATTCACTGTTCCCCAAGCTCTAACCTCCTTTGTAAACAAAAACAAATATTAAAAATTGCCTTTGGATGGCGTAATTTCTTAACCAATGAAATGTCTTACAACATCGACTAATCAAACACCAAATCACAAGCTTCTAATAAAAAGCGAGTAGTTCTAGTAAGATTTTTAATATGGATAACTTCTTCCTTTTTTTTTTTTCAGAGATATAAGGGACCATTTTAGGATCACATTTCCTAGTAATAAGAACAAAATGCCCTCCTGCTTCCCTCATCTCTTCTAAATTGATGCTTCAATATTTTCTTGCCATTTCTCTGCACATTGTCTCAGTTGTTTTTTTCTCCCTAAGGGAAAAAAAGAAAAGATGATGTGCACATAAATCAAATTGTGCTAGGTGAAAAATGGGCATGTTTAAAGGACAAGCATACGGGATAGGAGTCACATTTATGAAATAAGGGGGTCCACCCTTGTGTACGTTGTGTAGCCATATTGTGCATAAATTTATGACCGCCTAGCATTTCTTAATCAAAGCTGTTACATGAGCTTTTTAATTTCAGATTCATTATCTGCTAGACTTAAAAATAAATAATAATAATAATAATAATAATAATAATAATGATAATAATAATAATAATAATAATAATAATAAAACACATCATATGATAAGCCTAGAAGGGAAAAACGCATCATATGAATAATTTCATAGGTATTGAGAATTGTGAAGGGGTGATGGAAAAATGGGTTAATGGTTTGGTCAAATGGAGACTTTTGCACTTGAGCAATTTTCCCCAATTCAGGTCCCAAAATTATTTTGCTTTGATAAAATTTTTTAAAAAATGTAGAACATACTAAAAAGCAGATTTAAAAGACATTGAAAATTTAATAGGAACCATAAGTACTGAACTCATAGGTGTACACAGATGCATCAGATCTGGTATATAGGACATTTGAGGAGCCTATGGAGTTTGAGCATGATGTAAAGATAGTTAAAAACCTGAAATTACCGTGTCAAGGTGAATTAATCCGCATCCATTTCTTCCAACGCTGTCACAGCTGCAGATTTAGCCTCCTCTAAAAGCTCATTAGGGACCTGAGATTCACATTAGCAACCCTCTTCAGACAATTTGGAAAATTAAGCAGTAAATAGCAAACTTTAAATGAATTAAATCAGTAGCCAAAAACTGCTAAGGACATTTCACTCATTGGAATCTCCTCCCTCATAAGTGCAAGGGTACAAGAAAGGCTGCAGGCCTAACATATGTGACGTATGTGCTTATTTACTTATCAAAAAAGGGAAAAACCACATAGGGACTGTTTGCTTTTCTCACCAATCTCCTCAAACGATTACACAATAATCAATAAGTGAATCAAAATAATAAACTAAGCATTAATACTAGAGGTTTTAGGTGTATCTTGGTTGGTTATATCCTTTCTAAACAATTCATCTAAATAGCAAAGAAGCTGACTTTCAGGTCATCATGTTTCACAGAACCTCAGCGTAATGTGTAATATAAGTTTCAGCAATTAAGTCCAATTCCAGGAATCCTTAAGTTTTTACACCAACCTCAAAACCTGAAAGCCAGTTTGGGGGACCTTATTTTCACCTTTGCTGCTCTCTTTGATAAAAAATAGGCATTCGACAAATCTCTGAAAAGCTCAAAACAGTTTCCTGTAAAGCCTATGTCTATGAAAGCTGAAAAACAGCTTTACGAAGAAGCAATAACTTGGAACTTACTCGAAAAGTCATTTTTAGCCAGTTTCTCATAAGTTCTACCATGATGGCCCCAAGTTCAGTTTTGACTCTCTAAGCTTCTTATATGTGCCTTTAAGAAGTTCACCAAAATTTAATTCCACAACTGAAATAGTAAAAAATTATGGTGAATGGGCTTCAAAAGAAAACCATCGAAGTGCCAATGTGACTGTGAGATGTGAGAAAATTCTTTTAACGCCAGATGAAACCAAAACAAGATTACCTTCTGATGTTGATACTTTGGCTCGTCACAAACCCAGTTTAACTCAAGTTCGAAAGCCTTGTCCTTTGCTTCATCACGGACCTTATAGATGCTCACAAGATCATACAAGCAAAAAAATTCAGAATCAAGTATTGCATTAGAATTCAGGGTTGTTATAATGTCAGAAAAGTCAACGCCGTAAAACCTAAATGCGACAAACACTCAGATGTTTAGTTCTTCGTGAATTAGAAATTCAGATTGCAAATCATGGAAGAAATCACAGGCTTTTCGATTATAAGAAAAGCTCTTTGACCCAGACGAAGGGAAAATGGTTACGGATGTTGAGGGAGCGGGCCTTTTGCTATAATTATGGGAACACAGAAATTGTTATGAGTTAATCGAGATGTTAGCCATATGATATTTTTGTTGGGTTTCGATTAGTGCTTGAATATAAGCCAGTACCCCCTTAAGGTCCCCCCCCCCCTCCCCCACCTTTTTCCCACTCTTCTTAAAACAGACGTATACTTGAATCAAGTCGAAGGTTACAGCAAACAATTTTCCCCCTCCATACTTTTATATAATGCTTAACCATTGCCCTTCTCATACGATCATTCAGTCCTCTAACATTCCAAGAGATGATTTTGAAATCCATTAAACAACAACAGTAGCATCCTTATCTTGCTGATAAAGCCTTTAGCAAGGCTATTCCCCCACTTCATCATAATTGATCGAAAACTGTGATCCCTTGAGCTCCTTACTTTTGCTTTTCCTATAGCTAGCAACAGTCCCCTTTTTCTGAATAATCTTCCCTTCTGCCTTCTTTTGCTCAATTCCCATAAATAGCCTAATAGCCTTGTCTTCGAAACCCAACCCCTCTTTTTTACTCATCATCTTGACTCTTGACTTGACCAAGAACCCATTCAGAAATAATCTTATCCATAAGGGGCTATGATTGCGCTGCCATTGGCTCCATCCTTGGAGTGCAACAAGTTTATGGGTTTGCAGGGCAGTAGATCCCCAGGGTTAAGCTCATTACTTTCTCCAAAAAGAACCAATGTTTTACCACCCGTGGCAGGCAAAGAAATTTCTCCCTCTCTAATACCGTTGAAGTCAGGATCTTCAGAGAGGGACAAATGCTAGATTGAGACAGCAAATCAATATAACTTGCATCAAGCATTAGAGATGGAAAGAGATCGATTTCCCCTGTCTCTCTTCTGTGGCTAGAGTACTTGCCCAAGCAGCTTCCCAACAAAAGAATCAGATAGCCCGAATGTGCTTCCCAACCCTTCTTTCTAACCCCTCCAATTTCTCTGCCCAAGGGAAGCAACTTTCAATAGTTCTTCACGTCAAAGATCCCCTCCTTCATGATTCCAAGCAGCTCTATTCTCACATCCTTACGAATAGAGGCCCCATTAAACCTGTCAACGAACTCCACAAAAACTCCAACAACATCAAGTTCATATAAGCCAGGAGACTGCTACATCAGAGGACAATCATCACACCACTTATCCCTCCAAAACAAGACAGGATTTCCAATGACAGGCCGCCATAGATATGTGATTAACAAAAGTTTCCCATCCTTTACATATCTCTTTTCAAATTCCTACCCCATGAGGGTTCCAACTCACTCTAGTAAGCCCATCACTGATTATTTTGATCAGTGAAAAGCAAAATTTATTAAAGCACACCAAAGGAGTGCAACCCAAGTACAAGAGAGCGAGAGGTTACAATTACAAAACTAAAAACTTGATTAACTCATAACAATTATCAATGTTCACGGAAGCACAGCAAGCAATGCACTCTCTTGGGTTATACAACCATTTTTCTTTGAGTTTGTTCTCTCCATCGAACAGCCTGCTGTTTCTTTCTTTCCAAAAGTAGTCCAAATAATGCAATAGGATTCAAGGGAAAAAACTTTCTAGTTCTTTTAGATCTTTGGAAACCACTCAAGGCCAACAATCCTGCTCCAACATTTCTTGCCATAACCCAATTGATGCCGACAATGGCCAAAGAGAAATCCCAAAGTTTTCTTGTCCATTTGCAGTGCAAAGCCCATCACTGATTTCCAGAATTGCTCTTTCTCCACCATGAAACTCCACAATCATATCCCAAGTAAAACCTCATTCAGCTGTGCCAAGATTCAACCGGTGACAAAGGACTCAACTTGTGGCCCAACCGCTGAACCAAAGATCGACCTCTTTGCAGAGTCACCACCCAAGCTGGGTCTGATAGCTATGACTATACCTAATTCTTGCATGTTTCCTAGTGATATGAATTGCTAAATCATTTCAAATATTTATGTAATTACCAATCTCCCAGAAATTTTATAGAACCCACACCCAAAGTGGGCCTCTACCAGCAAACATATGTGCTTGTTCTGCCCAAAACTAACAGATCATAACGCTAAAATTAAAGCAACCAAGCATTAAATTGTAAAGCTGAACCAGTCAAGATCACCTGTCCATAATTTCCTTCCTGTGTTCGTACAGTGAGTCCAGTTCATGTATTTGGAGACATCTAATATGGTCTCCTCCATGCCTAATGCTAAGTGGGAAACCTCTTGTATTCATAGGCCTGCCATGAGATATTGGGTCCTTGTGGGTTGAACACTAGTGTCTTGGAAGAGAAAAAGTGATTAACGTCTGGCGTAGCATGTAATTGAAGACTTCAGGAAGTCCTTAGCAGAACTAGCTTGCACTAAAACCCATCATTTTAGAAACTAAGACAGTTCTAAAGAACAAACACAGCCCCACAGCTAGCCAACCTACCCAATGCACACATGAAACATTTTGCATTGCAACCCATTGAAAGCTAAAATGTATAGATAACAATAGTACTATGTGTTAGGGTTTAAGTGGTCGCTTAAAGCATTGCAACCTAGGCATCAAGTTTGGAATATCTAGACTATTGCCTTCAGCCAATATATATAGAATATATCTAGGGTTTTGGGATTAACGGGCTTTGCCCTATAAGGCCTCTATGACTCGGTTCATGCCTATGTAGCATATATTTAGAACATATATAATAAGATACAAAATATCCTCAATAATATGTAGCATAAGAACTTCCTAATAGTTATAGAACTAGAGATGCACGGTAATCATGAAATTTAAAAGTAGAATACGAGAGGAACTTCAAAAAAATTTTACAAGGGAACTAAATTAATATTAATATGATTCCAAAATTTTCCTTTGGAGGGATGCAAATAAATACACATTATAAAACAGGAAAGAATCTATCTTACCACACCACAATGACGATGAACGGAGTGGATTCTCCAATTCGAACCCGGCAACATCATCTTTGAGGCTAGGAGCTTCTCCACACCCTACCACCCCCAGACAGAATGAAGAATTGAAGAAAAAATAACATATAGAAATATTGAAATACTAACAATTAATCTGACTGCTGTAATGGAATAGACAGGGACTAGAATAGTTATTTCATAAGAATATGTAATGTAAATTATAATATCTCCGCAGACAATGAAGGGGAATAGGTAAGAAATGGTTATTTCAATGGCCATGAGTATTCCTTACCTATTTTACTCATGGTCCATAGAGATAGAAGATCCTCATATATATATATATATATATATATATATATATTATATTTTTATATTCATTCCATTATGTGAATCAAACCTAATGCAGTTGGCCGTAAATTCACATTTATTAAGAGGATAACAAATTTACAATAATGATTCCATCCTTGCACTTGATTCCAACAACAGTACTGCACAACCCTATAATCAAAAGCAAGAACTAATTACATTTGCAGAAAATCAGGAAATTGGAAGGGGACAACTGAAGTTTAAAGACAGACCCACTGTCGTCAACAGCTTTGGCAGCGTATTCGATCTGAAACACACGGCCATCGGGAGAGAAAGATGTGATGGAAAGGTCAAACCCAGTTCGCATACTGCTCATTGCGCTTCTCAAATCTCTCCCCCCAAAAAGGATCTTCTCTATCAAATATGATTTCTTCCCTGACAAGGCAGAGCAAGTTCGTTTGCTGCCATATGCGGGTAGGGCCTAGGGCCAAGGTTTGCTGGGCAACGTGGTGGGCCTGTTGGGTTGAAAAGGATCATAACAATAGTCCAACTTTTCACGAAAATAACAAGTATAATCTAACATTTATTACTAGATAATTATGTCTCAATCCTCTTAAATAATTATAATTCTAATCCAACTTGGACGTGAGCTCTATTGCTCTATTATAATATCATTTCATGTGCAATAAAAAAAATATAATTATTATTTTTTTTTTTTTGCTATATATATAAAAAAAAAGAAAAAGAAAAAAGGCTGTCCAAAAAGCACCTTTATGGGTGGGTAATACTTCCTCAACAACCCGTAAGGGTGTGAAACAAGACAATCCCAATTTAAATGGGATGGTTCTCACAGATTTCGATTTCAAAATGACCTTGTTTTCATAAACTGTCTTATTTATTAAACAGTTTCAACATAGGAGAGTCCGGACTTGGACGCCCCACTAGCCTTTATTGGCCATGCATCCTAAGCTGGGGTGTGTGCCTAGGCTAGCTCTTTGGAGCAGCGAGACTCACGACATGTATACTTAATTAGCTCTCTCATATATTCTCTCTAACTGGTCTTTTATTTGAAACGTGAGATCTCTCTCCATTTTACCTCCCTAGCAAACTCTTCGTAGGATTTGCAATGCGAATTGTGGAATTTCTGCTCAGAATAATCTAAAAAAAAAAACTTTTATAATAGTAGCCTACCTTTTCATAATTTCCAAAAATAGCCTACTTTTATAAAATCGCACTTGAAGAGTGCGATTTTACGGGGCCTGTGGCTGACATCAGTGTTAGTGTTGCAGACCAAAGAAATCGCACTCCTTGAGTGCAATTATAAAGAATCGCACTTCAGGAACATGATTCCAAGGAATCACACTCGATGAGTGCAATTCCCTTGAAACCGCATTCGGAGAGTGAGATTTCAGATTCCTGCATTTTGAAAAAACTTAACACTGAAATCGCACTTGGTGAGTACGATTTCATATTAGTTTAAAACTACCTCTCCTCTTCAAGTAGTGTTACAGTTCACTATAAATTTTTTCACTACTCTTCAAATCTTCCTTTAGTCCTCACAAATTGCGATGATTCCAATATTTTGCCACTGGGGATTTGAAATCGTGGAACAATCACACCAATCACTCACTTATGTTGGTGGTGAGAAGTGCCTGATGTTTATTCATCCCGACGATGTGACTCTCGAATCATTGCTTGACCAGGTATGCCCTCTGTTGGGTATTGTACACACCCTTTATAGAGTAAGCATTGTGTTTAGGTGGCCAATAACACTTGGGTGGGGAGCATCTACGACATATCTGTCGTGCCTACTGTACAATGACGAAATGGTCCAATACATAATTAACATGCACATGCATTATACATCCTTAACAACATTGGAGCTTTATGTGAATCTTGAACCAATCCAGTTCCCACCGGAGTAGAGTATAGGTGCTTATAGTGAATTGCTGATAAGTGGAGACGGACAGGATGAGTTCTTAGCACCTATAGCAAATCGCGATATTGCCAGGACTAGCAATGTCACCCCTTATGCATCAAACGAGTAGTCGGTGGGGTACCCGTGCCGACAGTATGACTTTGATTTCAATGTGGAGGCCAGTAGCCAAAGCTATTACGAGGAGTCATACTACTCGTTAGTGTTGAATGATGAAACACATAATTTGCTTCTTGGCAATAGATCCTTGCCCCAAAACATTCAAAATGTGTCATTTGATGATCCAACCATTGAGGATGACGATGTTGAGCTCGACAATGAAGAGGACATCTCACTTGACTCTAGGGATAGCGATAAGCGTAGTCCAGAGCCACTCATGGCTGCATATGATGTTCGCAAGGAGTTCGCCCGAGTCCACCAATCTCCATTTAAAATTTTTACGACAGGAGAGGATTGGCTGTCAATATATGAAGAGCCTCGGCTTGACAATTTTGATCCTGACACCGATGGTCTGCGAATGGGGTTGATATTCGACTCTAAGAAGACACTCCAACGAGTAGTGGACTACTACCACATTCGGGTTTCCGAGGAGTATTTTACCAGTCGCTTAAATATGGAGTTGCTAATCCTGACTTGCAAGCACCCTCGTACTTTGGGATGTTAGTGGAGGCTCTAAGCACACTTAGGAAAAAAGGTAGGGGGTTGGATTGTGACAAGGTATGCGGAGCCCCACAGTTGCGATGTCCCCAGGCGAAACCATAACCACTTCAGCATATCCTCCTTAATGATTTATGACCTAATCAAAGAGAAGGTGAGAGTACAGCCTAGTTATAAAGTAGGACTCATCCAATTCTTCAGGAGTTCAAGTATGTTCTAACCTACAAGAAAGTATGGTATGGGAAACAGAGGGCGCTAGCTGAGCTCCTCGGAGATTGGAAAAAGTCGTTCAACGCACTACCAAAGTTCCTCACAGCAATGAAGCACTACATCCCTAGATCAGTAGCAGTAATACAAGCATGACCAACCCATAGAGGACCCAACACTGCAACGATGCAAAGTGTCTTCTGGGACTTCAATGCATCTATCGATGGGTGGAAGCACTATTTGCTCTTGGTAGCCATGGATGGGACTTTCTTGGTTGGCAAGTACAATTGTAAACTCCTCGTAACAATGGGCACTGATGGGAACAAACAAGTGTATCCGCTTGTGTTCGGTGTTGTCAGCAAAGAGACCACAAACAATTGGGCATGGTTTCTTAGACTTCTATAATGGTATGTTGTATTGGCCGAAAGAACGGGAGCCTGTCTTATAATAGATCATGCAAGCTCTATTCTGTTAGCTGTCAATGAATTGAGGAATGAATGGTGCAAGCCCCTGGGTTACCATCACTTCTACTTGTGACATGTACAGAGCAACTTTGTGAAGCATTTTGGCGGTGGGCAATGGTTTAACCCCACAGAAGAAGAAATTCCAAATGTACATGGACAAAATTTGGGAGATCAATGCAAACGTATTCAAGTACCTTCACGCCATTCCCGTTGAGCAGTGGACCAAATCGCATGATGGTGAGCACTGCCTTGGTGAGATGACAACAAATATGGTCGAGTATTTCAATGACGTGTTGAGAACTCCTCGATCCTTCCCCATTGTAATTTGCGCTGAGTGGACGTTTTACAAACTTAACAAATACTTCACCGATTCGAGGGATTGAGGCTTGGTCACCATTGATGAAAACATTG
This sequence comes from Santalum album, assembly GCA_034195605.1. Taxonomy (NCBI): domain Eukaryota; kingdom Viridiplantae; phylum Streptophyta; class Magnoliopsida; order Santalales; family Santalaceae; genus Santalum; species Santalum album. Next base: position 6,798,871 of record CM067262.1, read on the forward strand.
GAACATTCACCAGTCATGTGATGAAGATTATATAACACAAGTCCGTGCAAGCCGGAGCGCATGAAGTCATCATTTTTGACCGCCAACATAGGATTTATGAGGTGAAGACAACGATGCACATGGGAGTTTCTTCTGGTCATAAGGGTGGTAACAAGCACATAATTAACCTCATGACTACGAATTGCACTTGTGGGAGGTGGGATTCGAGTATCCCATGCTTTTATGTCCCAACAGTTTGTAGAAATTGTGGTGTTCCCCTTTCATAGTGCATGTTTTCATACTTCACTAGGGATGAATATATTAAAACCTGGGAGCCGAAGTTCAATCCATTAGGGCCTTTAGTCTACAATACCTTCAACTACCCTGATGAGTGGCAGCATTTTCAAGAACAACTTTTGCCCGACAATCAGTGTAGATGAACCTAGTGAGGACGTCAAACATTGCGCCACATACAGACTGAAATGGATCAGACTGCTAGGGGTACTATTTAGGATATTTATGGGAACGCAGATAGTATGTAATTGTAATCTTGAATTTGAATGTCTAACTAGTATTAATGGTAAGTAACATAATTATATTTTCTGTGGGACATGACATATGTGAATGAAGCATATAAGAGACAAATATGATAAAACCTTCATATATTACAAGCCACTATTTTGTACAACAAACATGTCAAATCAAAACAATAAGCCACCCGTAAAACATCTAGGTCGACGCTGGGCTTATACAGGCTTATGGGATCGTCAGCCGCCTTCATCCGCCACCTTCGATTGCACCATGTCGGGTGCTGGGTCGACCGCATATGCAGTATCGTTGTCCATATGTGAAGATAAAGACGCTATTGGTGTAGTTTCCTGTACGTGAGCGTAAGCAGCGTCGTTATAGGCTCCTACGGTAGAATACGACATGATGTGAATTGGATCCTAACCAGCACACCAGCTTGGGCTAGCATCCTCCGACCAATGCCACGGTAGAGATGGCGACTAAAGTGATGTGTACGCAGGAGGTGTCACATTGATGTCAAAAAACTCGTCGTCTTGTGACGTGGGTTCTGTATAACTGATGTAAATCTCAGGCGACACCCCTCCGTGGCAGTGGGTTACTACATCGACATAGAAGCCCCATCCCTAGTGCCATGTAGCTAACGAGATAACCATCGTTGGTGGGACTGCTGTTCATCATCGCCTGATCGATCGAGCCTACTCGGGCTGTGGCGCAGTGGCAGGATGTGGCAGTTGAGGTGCTACGCAAGGTTATTGTGCTAATTCCCTCACGATGCCCATAAATCGATCCCGTAACTTCGCCTCACGAGGGGTCGCATCCTCCCCTAATGAAAGGTCATGGATAGCATCCACGATAGTGTCCCACTACAATAGAAATTAGAGAAAACAATGTTATATTGAGGCACAGGTTACCAAAAATTTAGAAGGGCATGGACGTTTACCATGATCTTTGTCGCGTGCGTGTTTCCTTGAAATGCACGGCCCAATTCCAATACCAGGTTGTGCACCAACCAACATGTAATGGAATGGTACCATGTGAAATACTCGTCATTGTTAGGCATCCGACCCCAAAGAGGCACCCTCGTCTAGATGAACTTGGCGCGATGATCCCAAAGACTGATATACGACACCCACTTTGCCGACCAGTCAATATGACGGATCCCATGTAGGTTCAGATGATGAAGGGACCTCCTGGTATCAACGGCTTGGACAATAGGCTGCCAGAATTCAAATTATCATAGGACGTGTGACGAAAAGTGTCACTCAACAATGTCAATGCAAGTCAACGGCACTTCCGACGTCTATATCTTATGTTCGGTGATACAGTATCCTAGCAACTGCGTCGCAGAATACGGCTCCCAGTCGAAGTCATCCTCCACCATAATGTCAAACTAGAATCGATATACAACGAGCACGTGGGTGGGAGTCGTCTCATATGTAAATGGTTATGCCCAGCTGTCAACACATAATATGAACAGACTTTCTTAAATATGAGCAAGGATGAAACCACGAATAAGAAACTGTCTAATGCAAGTGACATACCTGGCACCAAGTGGGGGTAGTAGTAGGTGGGGGAGAACGTCTAGTGTATAAGGCCACTTGGTGGGATTTACGCATATTAAATGCTTCCATGCCCATAATTGCATCCAAACATCACGAAATTGAAGGGTAAAATTTACGATTGTGACGAATGAATATGTATATACTATATAGATATACAGTCACTTGTAAGAGGATCATGGGGCCCGCAATCTGTTATGTCGATTGTCGGGAGCATCAACACAGCCAATAATAAAGGGTTTCCAAACATGCGGCACCCCAATTGTACGTCCGGACATCATCCAAGTCCGCCAAAAAGGGAAGCATATGTAGGCTTGCCTAATGCCCTTACGTATTCCCGAAAAGGACGCTGCCAAGTAGTATAAGCAGGTAAACTTAACTGTGAAATGCAATGTCCTGATCGATAGCATCATCTAGGAGGGTGACATGAAACTAGTCAAAAAGCCAAGATATCTTCACGGTGGCTCCTTTGTATATCTCTGGAATGGTGGGTTGCACACCTAATAACTCATAGCACAAGTCGGCCAACTGCTCCATCGATGAGCCACCGCCAACAATCATAACCGCGCGACCATCAATGGGAAAACCAAGAAAGTTACCGTCACCTCCCCAATCGGCATGTGAAAAGTATAGGTCTTCTCACACCACCTCTCAACTAAAGCAGTGATCAATGCGTGATCAAGCTTGATCCCTGCTAATCAATATACACCGTAAAACCTGCAGTGCTCAAGCTTGATCCCTGCTAATCAATATACCCCGTAAAATCTGCAGTGCTCAAGCATTTGTATGACACAAATGCTCTCCTAAATATGAGGTCCCCCTGTCTGACATCTAACTGTCGGTTAATATCACCAAACTAACCAGCCTCAAACCAACACACCGACTGGAAGGTCAGGATAGATGGATCTAATGGAAATGGAGCAATGTGATGGGCCATGTATGGCATTAAAAAATATATTTAACATTATGTATTTTCAACATAAAAATATAAACAAATTACAGATAATTAAACAAATACAAAACAAGTCGACGAAGGCAACAAAAGAGAAATATGAACAGAATTTATGCCTACCATTAAGAACAAAGGACGAGCATAATGTTCACTACACATACTTTTACAAATTTCTAACCCCAACATGAACAATAAAATTGTTCGTACTAATTTATCATGCTTCTCAATGCAACAATAACAATAAAATTATAAACATAATATTTTAAGTTTTGGGCGTCCCCCAAAATCAACAAGAACATATTTCATATGTTTCACGGTTTCATGAGCAAGAACAATAAATTAAACAAAATACCATATTAAATTAAGGTGCTTTATAATAAATCATACAAAATAGTAATAAAATTAAGTACATTTACCTTCAAATTGGTGTGGAAGAGGATCGATGGTCGGTTCAGTTCAAGTATCCAAAATCGACAAGTTTCGAGTATGGCCACCGAAGATGTTGCCAAAACCAATGGAGGGGGGCTAGCTGACGGCAGCAAACAGCAAATCACAGTGGTAGACGGCAGATCACAGCAGATGAACGCTGACGGGCAGAATGGAGAAAAAATGGGACTGCTGGACGGCCGGAGAAGCTACCGAAATGGACTGCTAATGGTGGAATTACATTTCCAGTTGTTGAGTGTGGCAGCAGATGGTGGAATTGCGTTTATGGTTCTCGATTGCGGTGGCGGAAATGATTTCTATGGAGGAAAGAAGAGGGGGAGTATGTCTAGAATCGCACTCCCCAAGTGTGATTTCTTTGGTCTGCGTATTGATACATATGTCAGCCACGGGCCCTGTAAAATGACATGATGCAACCAGAGGTAACGGATGAGGGTGGCGGATGATCACGTAGGCCTATACGAGCCTAGTGTAAACCTAGATGTTTTATAGGTCGCTTACTGTTTTGATTCGACATGTTTGCTGTACAAAATAGTGGCTTGTAATATATGAAGTTTTTGTCATATTTGTCTATTATATGCTTCATTCACAGATGCAATGTCCTACAGAAAGTAAAAATTATGTTACTATTGATACTAGTTAGACATTCAAATTCAAGATTACGATTACATATGTGGCGCAATGTTCGACATGCTCGCTTGGTTCTTCTCCATCGATCATTAGGCAAAAATTGTTCACGAAAATGCTGCCACTCAACAGCATAGTTGAAGGTCCAGTAAACTAAGGCCCATAATGGATTGAACTTCCGCTCCCAGGTTTTAATGTATTCATCCATAGTGAAGTACAGAAGCTCGCACTGCGAAGGGTGAATACCATGATTTCAACAAACTACCAGGACATGAGAGCACGAGTTACCCAAATCCCACTTCCACAAGTGTAATTCGCGTTTATGAGGTTAATTATGTGCTTGTTACCACCGTTATGACCAGAAGACCCTCTTACGTGCATCACTGTCTTCACCTCATAAATCCCCTGTTGGTGGTCAAAAATGATGACTTTATGCGTTCCGACTTACACAGACCTGCGCTGTATAATCTTCATCACATGACTGGTGAATGGTCCGACATTTGCATTAGGGGTGACCAATCCTCGATCCCTCGAATCGATAAAGTATTTGTTAAGTTTGTAAAACATCCACTCAATGCAAGCTACAATGGGCAAAGAACGGGGAGTTTTCAACACGCCATTGAAGCACTCAACCATATTTATTATCATCTCGCCAAGGCGACACCCACCATCATGTGATTTGGTCCACTACTCAATGAGAATGGCGTGAAGGTATTTGAATGCGTCTGCATCAATCTCCTGAATTCTGTCTATGTACATTTGGAATTTCTTCTTCTGTGGGGTTACACCAGCAACTAATATAAGCCCTTAAGATGCCCACTGCCGAAATGCTTTGCAAAATTGCTCTACACATGTCGCAAGTAGAAGCAATGGTATCCCAGGAGCTTGCACCATCCATTCCTCGATTCATTAACGGCTGACATAATAGAGCTCACATGATCTATTATAAGATAGACTCCCATTATTTCGGTTGATACAACATGCTGTCATCGAAGTTTAAGAAACCATGCCCAATTGTCTATGGTATCCTTGCTTACAAAGTCGAACGCAAGCTGATACACTTGTTTGTCTTCAGGTGCTCCATGGGTTGGTCATGCTTGTATTACTGCTACTGATCTAGGGTTGTAGTGCTTCATTGCTGTGAGGAACTTTGGTAATGCATTGAACAACTTTTTCCAATCTTTAAAGAGCTCAGCTAATGCCATCTGTTTCCTATACCATGCTTTCTTATAGGTTGGAACATACTTGAACTCCTGACTAATTGGATGAGTCTCACTTTATAACTAGGCTGTACTCTCACTTTCTCTTTGATTAGGTTATAAATCATTACGAAGGATATGCTGAAATGGTCCTCATTTCGCCTGGGGACATTGCAACTATAGGCCTCCACACACCTTGTCACAATCCAAACCCCTGCCTTTTTCCTAAGTGTGCTCAGAGCATCCACTAACATCCTAAAGTATGAGGGTGCTTGCAAGTTAGGAGTAGCAACTCCATATTTAAACGACTAGTAAAATATTCCTTGGAAACCCGAATGTGGTAGTAATCCACTGCTTGTTGGAGTGTCTTCTTCAAGTCGAACATCAACCCCATTCATAGATTATCGATGTCGGGATCAAAATTGTAGGGCCGAGGCTCTTCATATATTGACGGCCAATCCTCTCCTGTCATGAAAATTTTAGATGGAGACTGGTGGACTCAAACGGATTCCTCGCAAACATCATATGTAGCCATGAGTGGCTCCGGACTATGCTCATCAATATCCCCAGAGTCAAGTGAGATGTCCTCTTTATTATCAAGCCTGACATCATTGTCTTCAATGGGTGGATCATCAAATGACATGTTTTGAATGTTTTGGGGCAAGGAACTATTGCTAGGAAGCAAATTATACGTTTCGTCGTTCAACGCTAACGAGTAGTATGGCTCCTCATAATAGCTTTGGCCGCTGGCCTCCATATTGAAATCAAAGTCATACTGCCGGCATGAGTACCCCACCGACTGCTCGTTCTATGCATAAGGGGTGATATTGCAAGTCCCGGCAACATCGCGATCCACCAAGGGTGCTGAGAACTCATCTTGTCCACCTTCGCTTATCAACAATTCATTGTAAGCACCTATACTCTATTCTGGTGGGACTAGATTGGTTCAAGATTCACATAAAGCTCTAATGTTGTTGAGGATGTATAATGCATGTGCATGTTAATCATGCATTGGACCATTTCGTCACTGTACGACGGGCATGACGAATATGTCATAGATGCTCCCCACCTAAGCGTTACTGGGCACCTAACACAATGCTTACTCTATAAAGGGTGTGTACAATACTCAACGAAGAGCATGCCTGGTCAAGCAATGATTCAAGAGTCACACCGTGGGGATGAATAAACCTTAGGCACTTCTCACCACCAACATAGGTAAGAGACGGGTGTGACTGTTGCACGATTTCTCCTCCCCAGTGGCAAAGTATTGGAATCATTGCAACTTATGAGGACTAAAGGAAGATTTAAAGAGTAGTGAAAATTTTTATGGTGAACCGTAACACTATTTGAAGAGAAGAGGCAGTTTTAAACTAATATGAAATCGCACTCCCCAAGTGCAATTTCAATGTTAAGTCTTTTCAAAATGAGGGACTCTGAAATTGTACTCTCCAAGTGCGATTTCAAGGGAATTACAGTCACCAAGTACGAATTTAAGGTTTCTCAGGATTAGAGGAAAATCGCACTCGGGGAGTGCGATTCCTTACAATTGCGTTCCTAAAGTGCGATTCCTTACAATTGTACTCGAGGAGTGCAATTTCTTTGGTTTGCGGCATTGACACCCATGTCAGCCGCGGACCCCGTAAATTGCACTCTCCGAGTGCGATTTTACTACAGTAAGCCATTTTTGGAAATGTACGAAAAGGTGGGCTACGTTATAAAAGCGTTTTGTTTTAGATTATTCTAAGCAAAAATTCGAGAATTGTGTGGGAACAATTGTGCTACTGTGTTACCACCATTGAGATCCTACAAGAAACATGAAACTACACCGAATTGAGTTGAAGAGACATTTTCGTGATAACCTAGTAATCTTATTGGTAGTTCAAGCAATACAAATACGAAGGGAAAGTATTGTTTTTGTCTCCACTTCAGCATATCCTCCCTACAATTTTTTGAAATTCCAAATCTACCCATTTAAGTCATTTTCAGTTTAAATATGATGTTTTTATTAGTCTAGCGACCAAATTAACCACTTTTTTGAACTTTAGTAAACAAATTGGTATTAGGGCTCAGAGATGGATTGGCATGTTGATGAGAAGATCGTGACATTTATTCCCACCCTCTCTTAACACATCTTACTCACTCACTTCCTCTTTTCAATCGACCTATTCTTCATTTTGAATTTGTAGTCCGTTTCATCATTTAATTCTTGGTTTTATTTCAATAATTAATTAATAACATTTATTTGAGGATCTTTTCCAAGCCTATATAAGGCTACATACTACACCTTTCTTAACATGTCCTACTCTCTCAATTTCTTTTTTCCTCTTTCTGAGGTCTCAAAGTTCTTGTTTCTGAGCATTCGTCGGGTTATTGAGTTTTCTTTGGCATACTTTAACGCAAAAATATACTCACTTATATCTTATGTCTCTGTTTTCTAATGCGACACTCGAAGATTTTGCTGGCCCAAATTACTTGTAATAGGCCCAAATTACTTGCTGTAAACACAAGCAATTTTTTGTTCTCTATGATATGCGATCATCTAAATGTCCTGCTATTACATCATTCTATCTTGAGGATGAGGCATAACTCTGTTGCCTAATTATAAAAAATGAGTTGGTGTTTAACAAAGGAATCTATGTAGCTGTGTAATCTTATTTAATTGCATGATTCATTTGGTGAGCTCACCAAATTACAGCAAATGAAGTTTGTGCTGACTATTCGGCAGAGTTGGAGAAGCAATTAGCCGAGGTTAGAGCTTTGCCCCTAACCCCTCAAGTCAGCTATTTTAATGTCAGGTACTCGTCTTGCTGATGTACAAGCCAATTAGCCTGACTCTTTATCTTTAGCAGTTGGGCTGGCTTGATTGTGTGAGGGGCCCCGAAACCCAATACTAGTGGGCACTTTTTCCAAAAATGGAAACACAAGAGCTGTTTAAATATTATAAAATGAATCTTTAAATTTGCAAGTTATGCAAGTGTGCTAGTGGTGCAAGTGGTGGAAGTTGTGCAAAAGGTGCAAGTTGTGCAAGTGTGTGAAAGATGTGTTTTTGTTATAAATAGGGCAATGTAATGCAATTGGTGTGTGTAAGGAAAACAAGTAAGAAAAGAAAGAGAGAAAAAGTGTAGCAAAACTTGGAGAGAAATTTTCGAGAGGTTGAGGTGTCTTTGTTTTTCCTTCATTTGAATTCTCAGTGTAGGAAAGTTTGAATTTCATTATTTCAATTCTCCATTTTTTTTAGTTCCAACATTTGGTATCAAAGCCAAGTTCAAAAATGGTATCAAATTCAGTTCAACTGCAGTTGCCCAAATTCAATGGAAAAAACTTTATCAATTGGTCTGTCCAATTGAAGATGTTCTTTAAATCACAAAATTTATGGAACTTCGTGGAAAATGGCTACATCGAAGTACCTGAATCGAAAGCATTTGATGCATTAAAAAAGGAGGAGAAAGATGTACCGGTGGAGATCTGGAAAAAGGATCAAAAAGCCTTGTATGCGATTTTTCAAGCCATAGAAGAAACGATATTTGGAAAAAACAAAAAGTTTGAAAGGAACAAGGTATGGACTTTGGTTGAAAAACCTAAAGACCACCTTATTGTTGGCACAAAATGGGAATTCAAAAGTAAGAAGGATGAATATGGCAACATAGCAACGAACAGAGCAAGATTAGTGGCTCAAGGTTTCACACAGATTGAAGGAATAGACTTCAAGGAAACATTTGCTTCTTTGGCCAAGTTAGAATCTATTAAAATGCTATTTCCTTTTTTCTGCTTTAAGGATTTTGAGGTTTACTAAATGAATATTAAAAGTGCTTTCTTAAATGGTGAAATAAAAAAAAAAGTTTATGTGAGAAAATCTCTTGGTTTCGAGCATGAAGGATAACATTTCTTAAGCTCACAGCTAGATGACATTTCCTGAGTCCCAGATCGATAACATTCTCGAGCCCTACTCGATAACATTCTTAAGCCTTGCCTTGATAACTTTCCTGAGCCCTTGGCTCGATAACATTCTCGAGCCCACGGATCGATAACATTTCCTGAGCTCCTGGCTCGATAGCATGCCCAAGCCCACGTTCGATAATGTTTCTCGGCCCATAAGGGAGGATAATTAGCATTTTCAAGCCCATGTCTTAGTCCCTAAGGGGATGATCTATTCCTTGAGCCTATGGCCATTAGATGAAGGATAGTTCTTGTGTGGCCTGCCCACTTGAGCCTGTGGCTTATTTCCTTCAAAGAGTGCTTTTCTGGGCCCATGGCGCATTGAGAAATTCCTCACGTATTCCTCCCTATCAAGGAGAAGGTTGAAGGCCTTGAGCCAAGGGCTCCACCACGTGGTCCTAGCGGCACGTGGCTCCCTATTAGGGATTTCCTCATGATTGGGGCCCATAGCCCAAGGAGGATGCGACACCCATCCTTCCCACGCTCCTCCACTATATACACAGAAACCTTAGAATTTTGGAGGGGTACTGGAACGGCAGCAAGAAGAGAGAGAGAGAGAGAGAGAGAGAGAACAAGAAAAACTAAGGCAATTGCATTGCCTCCTCCCTAAGCTTCACCGAATCATTGCCTATCACATGGTGAGCACTATGCCAATGATCCACATGGCTCTATAAGCCTAAGCAAGAATAACATGGGTTTGATTCTTCCATGGAGATTTGTAAGAAACCCTATGGGTCTGATCCCTAACACTCTTCCTAGCAATAGCATCGGTTCTTCCTATTCCAATATGAACATAGAACCTTCAGCCCTTATTCCTTTCATTTTCTAGGTCTATGGTCCTATTTTTCTATCTTCTCTAGGCCTAGTCCATCTTCCAGATGCATTCTCACCATTTTCCCTGCAAACATTCACCGTCGTGGTGGTTCCATTTTTCTCATCCCACCATTCTTTAGCCAAAAGGGAAAGGAAGGAAAAAAAAAAAAAAACCACTAGATCTACGGTTTATGTAGATTCTCTTTGTCTTTTTTTTTTGTTTTTTTGTTTTTTTTAGGGGTTCAGATTTTGCGGCTTTCTTCTCTGATATTTTAGATTTGGGGTTTTAAGATCTAGGGTTTTCTTGTCCAATTTATGTGAATTTGGGGATTTTGAGGTTAGGATTTACGGTTTTCTTGTCCAATTTATGTAGATTTTGGGGCTTCTGGGGTTCAGATTTAGGGCTTTCTTATCCTTTTTTTTTTTTTTTTGCACATTTGGGGGTTTTGGGTTCAAATCTAGGGGCTTCTTGTCTAATATTTTGTAGATTTGGAGGGCTTAGTGTTCGAATTCAGGGGTTCTATTATGTATTTTTTTGTGGATTTACGGGGTATGCAGATTTGGGGATTTTGGAACTTTGACATCGAGTTTCTTTTGTTCAATATTTTTTTGCAGATTTGGGATTAGAGTTCTACTTTGGAGCCCTTTACACCTCCTCACCATTCAGCACGAATTTAGTATTTATTCGGCGGCGCTGCCACGTCAAAGAGTGGTATTGTATGGGGCAAGATCTCTTCAGCAAGGCAAGGTGCCTAAGCCGCCGTTGTGTCCTCAACCTTCGCCCATGAATAGAGGCTGCGTACCCGATTCTTCGCTTTCACTTTGGGCAGGAACAATGCCCTTTAATGGTGGAATACAACATGTAACCATTCCTTCACACTGAATAAAATCCGAACTTTATAGTTTTCAAACAACGAAAGAAGAAACTTTACTTTTCAACGTCCGGCCATGAACCAACTTTTTTGAACGTATGAGTGGACAAAGAATTATATTGTGCATAGCCGACGTTGAGAATTTTTCTTCTTCTACTTTTTTTTTTTTTTTTAGTTCTAATTATGTAAAGGTTGCATATCTTTGATGGACCTCACACGGAACCTAGCTGTTGACAGCAAGGTGAGGCCTATTTTCATTGAATTTGGATTCCCAAAATAGAATAAGAATGATTCTACAAATATTTATATGAGATCAGTTCTAGAGATATGATCAAATATCATAATGACCATATCATAGGATTAAAAATTATCTCATAGTTTCTTTTAAATGATTTTTATAGGCGTGAGACGCCTAATACTTTCTTACAGCAGGACCCACATAAATAATCTCACTTTTTTTTTTTTGTTGAATAAGAAGAATTTCTTTTCCCCCATTGGTTGTATCCTTCTGATTTGATTGAGCTGCAGAACCTGTTATGGTTTGAAAATAAAAAACCTTCTCATGCTTTGTTGGAGTTATAACAGTTAGTTTTTCATTTATAGTTAAGAATTTGTGCATCGCAAGTATTGTAAAATGATGAAATTAAGTTTTAATGTCTCCAAACTTTTGACCAAGCTCATTAATTTTTATTAAGATAAAGGTATTTTAGAACATTAAAATTATTTTTAGCCGTTGTACTCTACTTGAGATGCATAAATTGTAACTTTATCTAAAAATTAAATAATCAAACCATAGAGAAGTTAAATACAATTTTCTTTTTATTTATTTGTTTAATTACAAAGGATATTAAAACCTGTGAAAAGAGAAATGAAAACTTATTTCACAATTCAAGTGAGAAAAACTTAATTCTCGGAGTATAATTCTTTTACTCCTAAAAATAATAAAAGAGCTTAGGCTTAGTACAATAGCGGCCACACCTTAGTACGCCTATTCTTTATACTTTTTGATTATATTTAAATGCACGTAGATTTATAAATCGGTAGATTCTGCCCACATTAAGCCTCAAACGCTTCTACACATCCTCCAAATTCATGCATTGGAATCCTCTACAGTCATTCAACCTCTATAATTATTTTAGTATCCATCATTTATTTAATTAATTGACTTAAAATATGATAAATTATTAAATAAGAATTCTTCTTTAAAAAAGGCAAAACACCACCCCCTTCTACAATTTCATTTCATATTCCAACTTTATTATTTTTATTTTATTTTATTTATTTTCTTTTCCTCAAGGATAAAAATTAAATTAAATTAGGAAAAAAAGTAATAAAAGTAAGCGTGAAATGAAAGTGCAATGGGAAGAATATTGTTCTTTAAACTCATTTAATTATTTGTCATATTTTAGGCCAAATGATTAAATGAATGAAGCAAATTAAAATAACTGATTGCAGAGGATCCGGATCACACATCGTGATCACCATAAATATTTTATAAACAATTACTCTTTAAATACACAAAGAAGCTCAATCGTCCTACTCTAGCCCTGCACTTCAGTTACCCATAAAATTGGTCATGGATTCTTAAAATTTGTAAAATTATGAATTTATGTAATTAGAAAATTTTAGTTATTTATTATATAAAGGGATAGAAAAAGAAAGTAAAGATTAAAAAATTTTGAAAAAGAAATGAATTTATAAATTTAAGCAATCTTACTTATTTAGTTTTTCTCTATCACTATGTTACTTTTTTTTTTCATTTACGATGAATGATTAAAATTATCTAATTACACAAATTCATATATTTATAAACTTATCCCATAAAATTAGGGCATCTCTTGGATTTTCATATAAATAGCCCTCTTCATTCCCTTCATCTTCAAATCGCCTCCCCCCGTTGTTGCCACATACCAAACCAAGAAAAGGAAGAAAAAAAAAAAAAAAAAAAAAAAAAGGCCAAAAATTAAAAGAAAAATACGAAATTAAAATGTCGGGTGGGAAAATTGAATGCGCCAGTTGCGGCAATCCGTTACGCGTGCCCCCGAGGGCTCAAAGAGTTCGTTGCCCCATATGCTGCGTCTCTACCCCAATCGACGTATTCCGGCCGAGCCAAGGTCCGGTCGGGACCGGTACAGGTGACCGGTTCGCGTCCAAGCCGGGTCCAGGGAATGCTGTTCGGGCTTCTCCACCCGAGCCGGCCTCTTCCGGTTCGGCGGTGCTGCCGGGGAGAAAGCGGGCGCTGCTGTGCGGTGTCACGTACAAGAACAGCCGCAAACACAAGCTGCGGGGGACGGCGAGTGATGTGAGGAAGATGAAGGAGTTGCTGGTTCGTCGGTTCCAATTTCCGGAGGATTCGATTCGTGTTCTTACAGGTAAATTTCCTTCTCTCTTTCTTTGCTTCAGTTTTAGGGCATGCATCCGTTCCAAGAGTCTTTTGTTTGAAAGTTCATGTGGGTTCTTGTCGTAAGAGAGAATCTCAGCTGGCGCCTCAAAGCTGCGTTTTGATAGAAAAAGAAGTTTCAACGAAGGAGCTACGCTTTTAAATTTCTAACTGATGAACAAAATATGAGGTCGTGCCAATTTTTGTATAATTTCTCCTAGTGCATAAGCCCCTCATTGGGTCTAAATATTTCTCATAGATCTGGATAAAATTGTATGAAAATTTGTATTTGAAAATGAACATCAAAGAGTAATTTTGGGGTAACACAGTGACTACATCAGCGACTGTGTTTAGGGTGAAGTTCTAGCCGACTGTGTGGTCATAATATTGTTAACCTTGCTGGAAGAAAATGGCATTTTAGTGTAGATTGAGCATTTAAAATGTTAATTTAATGTGGGGTACTCGAATTTTATTCCTTCATCATTTTAATATTAGACATGTTTTATCGGTAGTAGTTGTGATGCTAGCGTTATGTTTGGCTCAGGAAATGTAACGGAGTGGGATAAAATAACTATTTCATAGAGATATTGCATGTACCATGATGGGAATATGTGAGAAATAGCTCTTTTCGAGGACCATTCCACCCATGAGAAATAGCTCTTTCAAGGACCATTCCACCCATGACAATTGTTAATAGCAATTCCTTGTTTAATCCCCTCATGTTCCATGAGAACAGTAATTTCATTCATGATCCGTGGGAATCATATTTATATTTGTATCGAATAGTTATTCTATTTATACTCTATTCCACTACTTCAAACAAAAAAAAAAAAAAGAAGACCAAAATGCAAAAAGGAAAGCAGATACCAACCTGGTGTGTAAGGCTTCCTGCTTTCCAGGGGCCAGGGGAGGATAGCTTATTGTATACAGCCTTCCCTTTGCTTTTTCTGCAGAGAGGTTGCTCCACAACTCGAACCAGTGATCTTTCGGTTACAAAGGATCAAATTTCATACTGCATGAAAACTATATTATGGAGTTCTTGTTTATAAATGTATTGTTTTTAGCTTGGGACCATGATGTACAAATTTACAGAGGAGACAATGGACCAAGAAATGGCTCCGACGAAAAGAAACATGGAAAGATCATTGCAGTGGCTCGTGGAGGATTGCAGGCCTGGGGACTCCTTGGTGTTCTACTTCTCAGGCCATGGGCTTAGACAACCAGATTTTAATGACGATGAGCTTGATGGTTTCGATGAAACTCTCTGTCCTTCTGATTTCCAAACCGAAGGAATGATACTTGATGACTATATAAATGATACAATAGTCAAGCCACTTACAAAGGACGTCAAGCTTCATGCCATCATTGATGCTTGCCATAGTGGAACTGTTCTAGACCTGGAATATGTGTACGACAGAACGAAGTAAGTTAATCGTAGCCAATTCTCTTGTGTTCTAAAACGTGGGAAAAAAAAAATGAATAAACTCATTAATATGTATATCTCGAAAGTATGTATTACATATAAGAGTTATTTTAAACAGAACTCAAATTAGAATCTAAAATTGTATGTGAGAAGTCTTAAAACTGAATGTGTGTCCCTTAATAGTTTTACTAAATTATTTTCTTGAATGGTCTGTCGCTTGTAGCACATTGGGCTGAGAATTGGTGCTTAGGTTAATAAAAGGGATCCATATATGCATATGTGTGTATTTTTTGCGGAACAGATCATCTCCCATAGAGGGGCCGTTTCAAAACAAAACTTAAGGCACCTTGGACAAAATTCTAATGGTACTGATGGAAAGAATATGCAAGAGGACGAAGGCACACCAATTTTCTCATAGTTGATGCTACTGGTACATTTTTAAATCTCTGCAAGTCAAGCCCTTTAAAAATTATACCGAAGTCTTAATGCTTGATCGGATAGATTCTACATTCTCAAATCTCGTAGAAATTGGCACACCTTTGCATTTTTGTATGCTCTTTTCATCTGTACAATTAGGAATTATGTGATCATTTTGAAAGGTTGATAAAAGGATCCTATAATACCCGCTCTATTCCTGTATCTTTGTATGTAACGTATGTTTTAAAATTTCGATCCCTAGACAATATTGAGTATCATCATCTATACTTCATGCCATAATAAGAATTATTCCCTCCTTTTTGAATTTTGACAGAAACAAGTGGAAGGACAACAAGCCTCCATCAGGTGCTGACAAAGGTACTAGAGGTGGGCTAGCCATCTGTTTCAGTGCTTGCACAGACAGTCAATTGGCAAGTGATACTGATGTAAGTATAATAGTTTTATTAGTCAAGGATATGCCTTCAATTCAAGGTCTTTTGGGTGCTGGTGATCTAGCATATTTGACCACAATCCTTCTGGATCATTTGTTTTGGTTCCTTATGTTGGTTCTGACCTATTAGAATTAAGGTTTTGTCTGCTGTTGTTGTTGTTGGTGTAATGGTGGTGGCAATATTTGCAACAATGATGGGCAGGGAAAAGGAATATGATGGTTTTTTACCTATGATTTGATTGAAAAGAATTTTATTTGAGTCTTATGATTGCTGTATATTATTTGGGATATGATACCAATAACGCGTTCTTCTCCCTTGAAGGCTTTTTGAATGCCCAAGGATTGCCCCATTCCATGATGTTGTCGCTGTTTCGAGTGAAGATTAATAGTTAACTTCACATTGTGGCTGCAGGCTTTTTCGAAAAAGCCTATGGGTGGTACCCCGAGGAAAACTATGGGAGGTGCCCTAACTAGTACTTTGATCGAAGCTCTCGAGGGTGATCCCCCTATAACCTACGGGTATCTACTTGATTGGATGCACAAAGCCATTGAAAGGGTTAACAAACGTGGATGCTTCAAATTTCGGCTCCTGAAAAAAATGTTCCACAGATTATTGCTTCAGGTATGCTTCTTTCCACTTTTGCTTCTGAATTTTATTCGACCTTTTCTGTTTGTGTTTTTGTTTTCTGTTTCTTTTTCTTTTTCTTGTTTCACAATTGTAAGCTCAAGACTACAAGAAAACAAAGTTAAAAGTTCTTGCCAGGTAAATACATTGTTAAGGTTTTTGGAGGTAGCAGAAGACCATTTGGGATTTTTTGCAGCACTTCAATGCATGTATGTATTTAGGGCCCCTTCCAATTTCCAGCTTGGATTTAGGACTTCACGCTTTCAGACCATGGAATTAGGACCTAGGATCACCGAGCACTTAGACTTTGTACTCGTGTACATACGCATCAAGACAAGTGTGCAATCAGTTATAAAAAGTCTTTGACTCAGACTAAAATTTATAACTAAATTGTACACATCTTGATGCGTATGGACATGAGTATGAGTCTCGGCACTCAGTAAGCACATGGGGCCCAGTGTGCTAGGATCACCTCTTTGTGATGGTTGAAAAGAGCCATCTATTTACGCAGGCTTTTCCCATGCTTCTTTGTAGAGCACGCTATTTGCATGATCTGAATCCATGACGTTCCACTCACGGAGCTGCGAGCCTTATTATGTAATATTCTCAGAATTGTCTCTGCCATTATCGATCTGTCTTTAATGATGATATTTTTCCATATCTGCAGGAGCCACAACTATCATCCTCAGAAGAATTTGACATTTTCAGAGAAGAATTCAAATTGTAAGTTGATGGTTCTGCTTAAAGAAATGTGCCTAAACGGCTACCTATCACTATACATCTGGTGTTTCTCTTGTATTCATGAAAGTGATTCAATGTCTTCTCAATAAAATGTTCATTTATGACATGAAGGATAATGCTAAGCCAAGTTGTAATTCCCATCTCTGTTCAAATCCTATATTAATTGATATTTTTTTTTTCTGAAATTTAACTTCATTCAATAAAAGCTTTGTGAGTGGTTCTCCCAGCCTCATGTTTTTAACTTTCTTGTTCCACTAGCTAGGACCAAATTTTCACATGATGCCCATTTCGTTATTACAACCTTCTTTTTTGATGTCAAAGACCAGAAGCTACGCGCAAATTCTCATTGGATCTCGGGTGTTCTTAACAGCGATGGCTATTCATTTAAGTCTTCGGGTAGCACCACTAGATCTTCAACAAGGTGGAAATTCTCGTATTCCGTATGTACATGTTCCTGCTGGCTGGATGGACGGATATTCGGTTTTCTATGTGTGGTCTCTCTCAGCATCAATATGGTAATAAATTGACGAGGCTTGCTATGATGCCAGTGCTTCAATATCAGGGTCCCTCTCGTTACATCAAAATGCCCCATGAAATTTGACCCAACTCTCAATTTGGTTCTTGAACGTCAAATTCGAGTGATTTTATTCATGAAACTTCTCATTTCTCTCTAAATCATTAACGGAACTCCCTCAACTTAATAATAGCTGATCTGGCATCCCATGTGGATGCATACGTGGATATTAACCTGGCTGCATTAATCCACCTCTTCATTCCATCCCCACATGAAAACAAAGCCATCGCAAGCCTATAAACACACACACACTCTAAAATCTGAAACGTCGTGTCCCTTTTGCGATTAGGATTCACCATTACAAATGCAAAATGAGGGGAAAGGAAGAGGGCTGAGAGGACTTTCAACAGTTGCCGATTCAAAGGGATTGATGGTGGAAAAAGATGATTGCCACATTAGATTAAAGTAATACTATTTGTACATTCTTCTCACAACCTTCGTAACGAAAGGATGACGTGACAGCGTATGTGTGATCATTTTTGAGTGGTATTTTGGTCAAATAATAATACAGAACCACACACATTTTGTCATGTGATCACTTTCGGTGTAAAAGTTGTGTGAAGGATGTACAAGTAGCATTACTCTAAGATTTCACATGGCCACATAGATAGGCTTTAGGACCCATAACATAACAGAATAGTGAGAGAATCTTAACTGTTGGTAGGGGAGGGGAAGTTCAAGGACCAACTTGCTCAAATTAAAAGTTTCAAGGACCAAATTAACAAGACAAACTTAGTTTAAGGGGCATTTTAATGTTTTGACCTTTTAAGTTTATCAAAGTAGTATTACCTTTTCACATTAATCACCAAAATAACGTCATTTTTTTTTCTTTTTTTCCCTTTAGCTCGCCAACCTTCCATTTGACCTATGAGTTAATTTAGGTACACGTAGGTGGAATTCTAACTATTAAGATTAAGCATTTTACTCATTTTCTACTTTGTGTTAAAATTTGAGTCAGATTAGAATGACATTTTATGCAATCAGTCCTTATCACAACTTTTATTCTTGACTCTTGTATTTATCAAATAGAAATCTAACTTTGACAACTTGGATGAAATCTCATCTATAACTAAAACGACGCTAAAATAGAAATCAATAGGGCATGAATACAATGTTTGATCTCACCTACTAAATCTCTCTTTCTTTGTATAGGCCCTACATGATTTCAATATGACAAGTACAATAGCTAAGATACGTATTACTAAGGCCTAAAATAATGTCATTTCGTGGTGTTCATCTTCTTTTTTTTTCCTTTACTTTCCATAACAAAGGGGGATGAGACTTGTTGGGATCTTATATTTTGAAAAAGAGAACCTCAAAACAACATGGTTTTTCTTGTTTTCTTTCCATAACAAAGAGGAGTTGGAACATGGGGCAAATTTTATGTTTTTTAGAGAAAGGGACACTAATTTGGGTGATAACAACACTTAACTTGGAATTGATATGCACCATATTGGATTTTCCCACAGGGCAATGCTAACAAGGCAAGGACGGCCAAGTTTTCTCGTAAGAGCCAGCTTATGTACTCCCACAAAAGGCCTCAAAAAGTGATTACGACTGTTATATTAAAGATTATTACCCACATCCCATTAGTTCAAAAAATATGAGCTTTGTTTTATTATAAACAAAGCTTCATTTATATGGTCAAAACTAAATTTCAATTTGATCAAAAAAGAAGTCAACGATCAAAACTTTATTTGACTAATTGAATGGAACCTCGTCATCTGAAGAACCTCAAATTTTTGAAGCTTTAATTGATCTATTAGAACCTTTTATGTTGCCTTAAGTGTGCTCTCTTGCTCTTTCTAGCATTCTTGTTGTCTTATGTGAGCCCTATATGGAATGTTTGTCACGTTATGTAGTCTCCATCTAGATGGACGAAGAGACTTGAAAGCGTCGTTCCAAAGCGTGCGTTAGTCACAATTTTCCCTCGCATCTTCCTTTGAAAGCTCCATTCAAATGGGCCAACTGCCAAAGGTGAGAAGGACAGGCATTCTTTTTTAAGTGTTGCGACACATTTACGGTAGAAAATGAATTCTATAGTACTCTGATAGATTGACAATTGGGTTCATTGCGTAGTCCCATGGTGCCATGGATCGTGAACCATGCCACCGTGCGCACAAGCTCAAGCCTCCTAGCCATATAGCGGTTTGTGATGCACCATATATTGAAGGTATCAACGGGGCTCATCATGTATACTCGAAAATATCCAGACAGTTGATTCAAGTTTTATACTTACTTATTTTATATATTGCACTATTTTTGGGAAGTCTTATTCCAAATAAATTTGGTAAGTAAAAAATTCGAATAAACCGTTAAGATTTTATCATATGCACATGGCAAAATCCATCGCTAAATTGTAAAATATATTTTCTACCCTAAATATAGAAGAGCCGATTGAAGTGGTGGATTAACCATCTTCTCTTGCCATGTCATGAAAAACTTTTCTGGGCAGCTCGTTAGGGACAACATAAAAAATAACGAGCATCCGATCAGTAACATGGAATCAATAGGACACGTGCGACATTAAATTACAAATTTGAATTTAAATTACACTTGTCCCACCTAGTTGTCTTAGATATAAGTACTGGGTCTTAAGCTTTTTGAGTAATAAAATCTTTTCGCACTAATATGGCGGCCTTACTCCAAGCATACAATTGCAAAGCCAATAGCCTCTCGCACAAGGGCGAGTTTAGTCGTGGAATACTAGTTCCTCATCTCCAGATTTGATTTTTGGTTATAAACTTATAATATCGCTACTTCTTGATGTAATTTGGGAAACAAAAACTTCTAACTAGGTAAGCTTTCATATGCTTTTTTAGACCCAACAATTGGGCCCAGTAAAGAAATGTATTTACCCATTTTGGCGCTGCTTTTTCTTCCTTTTAGGGTAAATTAATCTTTTCAATCAACATTTTTATAAAATTTACTTACAAATTTCACCTTCGGACTCTCGTCGACCAAGTCAATGAAGAGTTATTTCTTTTCCAGGCCTATGCCTCAATCCCTAAGGGGATATTTTTTCTTTCTCTTTGTTTTTTTTTTTTTTTTGATTTCTTAGGCCAATTTTTAGGACCCTCGGCCCAATCCTTAAAGGATTTTCTTTCAGCCTCTTGGCCCATTTTCTTTTGAGCCTTTGGCTCACTCCCTCATGGGATACCTTTCTAGGCTAATGGCCTATGAGGTTTTACCCCATCCCGTCCTCATTAAGGAGGAAGGCGTCTGTGACTATGCTTGGGAGGCCACCCACGCTGTCATAGTAACACTAGCTCCCTTTCAGGGATTCTCATTTATTGTTCCTCCATAGGAGGTGACTTTTGTGGGGAATGAGGCAAGGAAGGGGATGCACAATTGCAGCCCTATTCTTCTTTCCTTCCCTTATACGAACAAAACTGTAGAGTTTTGCAAGGGGCTTCCAAAAGAAAAAGAAAAGGAGAGAAATTACAGAGAGGGGATAAGAGAACAAAACCTAGGCTTACTCCATTCTTACATCACCAACCACTCAAACAACAAGGTAGTAATGGCAAGGTGAGCTACACTCTAGTCATCCCTCACTGCTCTACTAGTTACAAAACTACATGGAGTCTGATTCTCTCACAGAGACATGTAGGAAACTCTATCAGTTCGGTCATTTTCAAGCTAGAAGGCTTCATTTTCCCAAATAGTGTCTTTGTTCCCCCTTTTCCATTCTTTCTAGTTTCTGGACCTCTGATCCACTCCTTTCATGGATTTGTCTGTCTTAATGATCCTTTAACGTGTGATATTAATCGAAGGTATCTCTTGCCTAAGGCATTAGATATAAAAAAATCATCATCTATAGGATGCTGTGAACATGAACTCCCTAAATTAAATAATAGATGAGTTCGTATTGTCATCTTCTCCGCAAACAAAATCAGGCACGCCAGATAGGACTACCTATCAAACACTGACCCAGGCTACGCCTTTTTCTTTGGTATTTGGGACAGAAACTGTACTCCCTGTTGAAGTCAAACTCCCATCTCTACAAGTGGCAGTCCACAACAAGTGCAAAAGTGTGCTTTCCTGAATTGGTGTCCATCAACCAAAAGTTCCTAGGTGCCCTACAAAGGCTTGGAACCTATCAAAAATAGATGACAGCCACTTTCGATAAGAAAGTCCAACTGCGATCATTTGTTGAAGGAGAATTGGTGCTGGCCCTTGCCCCGCCAATTAATCAAGCAAAGAAAGCAGCTAAACTAGAACCCAAATAGGAAAGGCCCAATGTTATTTATAAGGTCTACTCAAATGGATCATACCTCCTGATCACATATGAAAATGATTTAGTAGCTAGTCCAATCAATGCTTGTTTCCTAAAAAAGTGCCATACATAAGCACTTCAGTGCTCCGATACGAGCCTAAATTGCCAAATGTTTCGAAATGAGCCTAAACAAAAAATGCTCCTAAACACAAGCTTAAACTACTCACTACTTTAAAATGACCCTAAACTTCTTTGTTAGGACTTCGTAGGTTTGATTCCCTATAGGATACGTGGGTAGGCTATGGGCTCAGGCACTTGCACTTAAAGTGCACCCCTCTATAGTTCCTTGACTGATGGCAACGGTTTACAACCCCTTGTCCTACGACATCCTGCCCAAGGACATCTCAAATGTCTAAGGGCATATTCTATCTATCTACAATCCTTTGACCCATGGCATAGGTCTATGTCCCTTTAGCTTAGGACATCCCGTCTAAAGACATCTCTTATGTCTAAACATATATTTTATCCACCTACAGTCCTAAGACCCATGGCATCAATTTACGGCCCACGACATCTCGTCCAAGGATATCTCCTTTGTCTAAGAGCATATTCTATCCACCTACGGTCCCTTAACCCATGACATTGGTCTATAGGCAATAGGTCTACGACATCATGTTTAAAGACATCTCCTATATGCAAAGACATTCTATCTGCCTATGGTCCTTCGACCCATGGCATTGGTCTACCGTCCCTTATTCTACGACATCTTGTCAAAGGACATCTCGTATGTCTAAGGACATATTCCATTTGCTTACAGTCCCTTGACTCATGGCATCTGACGCTAGCTTCTTAAAGTACTGTACACAATCCCACCATTCCTGGGCATGAGTCTAAACTCCGTAATGCTCCCAAACATGAGCTTAAACTACCTATTGCTACTAAATGAGCCTAAACTACCCTACTAGAACTATGATGGCTTAATTCCATTCATGAGATAAGTAGGACGTTCTTTGCCGAACCCAGCAACAATAATAATAAAAAGAGGAAATAAAATGAAGATATTGCTACTTTTGAGAAGTAAAGTCATATGAAGCAAGAGTTCAAATCAAAATAACTCATTACATTGATAAAGTACTCCTTAGGTCATTAAAAAATTCAACTAGGCATCCATAAATTGGATCCTCGACCTTGAGAAAAACAGACAAAGGGAAAAGGAGGGCACCCACAGGCTAAAGCCTCAACCTCATAAGGAAGAAGCAAAAAATTGCCTGAGGCTTTTAGGCACTTTTGAGAGTCACCCTTGGATGCGAGACTTGGTTGTCTCGAGAGAGGCGGCTTTGTTTCTATAGTTTTGTGCTCCTCATGCAAAGCCTCAACGGATGCACTTTTTGCATCCATCTGTTGGGAGATTGCATTAGCTTCGATGACGAGCTTAGCCATCCGATCTTCGTGGACCAGTATATCTTCATCAATCATCACCATTTTCATAGCCAAAGCTTCCTTAAGCTTTTAAAGGCACACTAAGTCGATGTTCTCCGACTTCACTGTACATGAAATGGTGGCTCGTCCAGTAGACAGGTCCTCTAGTGCAAGCAAATATGGTCGCAGGTAGCTGTCTTGATCATTAACCTTTGCTCCGGCGCACTCCAAATCTTGAGTGGCTTATAGATGGATGATGTGCCAATAAGCACATGGACCATAAGATCGTAAACCTCTCAATAGTCGCTATGAAATGAACTTCAAAATTGCCAATGTTTACAATGATGTTCTCGTGAAAACTCTTTACAAGGTTGACAAGAAGGGAAAGGGTGTTGATTCAAGATACAATGTATAATTCCTGTAATCTAGTGCTTGACCTAGTCAGCCTGTTATCCGACCCATGCTTTGAAATATCGTACTATTCAACTAGCAGTCTAGTCATTTCCTCTAATAAAGATCTTCATAATTGACAGTACTCAACAGTGCACCCCTAACACAGGTGCGACACTCGCCCCCTCTTCCTAAATCTTGCCTTCCTCGGATCCGGCTAAAGCATCGGTCAAGCCTTAGGAAATGGAGTGTGCTTGACTATCTAAAATTTCGAGTTCCTTGGAAAGATGTGTGACCTCAACCGAAGTAGCCACCTCAAAGCTTATCAGGCCGTGCACTGCTCGGGCCTGCCTCTGGAACCAGCCCCAATGACACACAACGGAAAGAGGTGATTAAAATAGCGAAAGTTCAAGTTATATTAAATCACACATTGTGCAGAGATCTGAGAAATACCTAGGTTGTACCGGAAGCACCGTAAAGGACCCCACAATAAAGGGGTCCCACTTAGCAAAAGCTTTATCGATTTCTTGTCCAAGTGAGCCCACCGGCTCCTCCCTCTCATGAATGACCATGGCTTTCAGCCTCATCATGCCATTCTTGAGCATCTCGCACACCAGATCACCCCACGCGGAAGCTCCCTCAAGTAAATCCGCTGACTGCCTCAACTTCTACACATATCACGCGAGGTCCACCCCAACCTCCCCAGGCTAGACTTTCACTATGCTGTAAAGCTAGAAAAATCAAGGCTGATCCCTTTCTTCAATTTTGGTCATGAACGGAATGTCTTTCCAATTAGGGTACATCTCCTCCCAGTGCTTCAACACTGTTAGGGAAGGTCATGTTGGGTGGCACCACCATAAAAAATGGGCTTCTTCGACTCTGGCGGGCATAGCTTCAGCGGTAACATAGAGACGCTCATGCCAAGGAACCACGATGGTGGGTATGCCTGAAAGTGTCGCGGCAGCCCTTGGAGTTTGAGTGAGCGATGGGTGCTTTTGTGGTGGGCTCACGATTCTTCCCTAAGCTTTTGGAGTAGTTGCCTTTCTATACTTGAAAGACAACTTGGGCACCAGTAGGTAAAGGCACAGCTCCATCCCATCTATACTGGCCTCCTTAACATGAAAGGGGACCGTAGCAGCCAGAATGTGGCTTTCGTATAAAGCAATCCATGAGTCTGCGTAGTCGGCAAACACTTTGATTGACCTTTGCTCCTAGTTTTACGGTGGCTCCACCTCATGTTTGGTAATCTCACGGATGAATAAAAGCCACAAATGCCTCAAAACCATGAGATGGTTCCTTCTTCTGCACTCGAGGTTCAGGAGGGGAGTCTTCTTCTGTAAGCAGCCAACTAATAGGCGAATCTGCATGGAAAGTAGGCCTCACAAAGATGCTCTTGTCAACTCTACAGGCCAAGATCACATCCCTGATGGTGATTAAGTAAGATCAGGCCTCGTAATTGCTAGTTCAATCATAAGTAAATGTTGCCAACGGGTCGCCTTAAAATGGATAGAATTGCACCCTCCTTACATTGGAAATGCAATCCACTGCCAATTAATTCTCCTCATCGATACCTTCAACTTCACCAAAGTGTAGCAAGGTAGGCTGAAATTCAGTGCCTGGAATGTTCATGTCATTCGGGCTTGTGTACACGTTGCAAAAGTCGACCTCCAGCCACCCCCACATAAATTACCATGGGCTGAGCAAGCGATCGAGGCATCACGGTTAGGCCAACATTCCCAACAATTGGTACAACTTGACCCTGTGGTGGGGCTTCCTCACTGGGAGGAGAAAGCTGCTCAACCACATACTGAGGAAGGCCGTGAGGTACACGTTATCATTAATAGCCTCTTTTGCCTTCCAACCCCTTTTTGAAACGAGGAGATTCTCCAACTGCCACCAATACTTGCTTGGTCTTTGCGCTTTAAGGCCTCCAAGCAATTGGTGGGCTTATTTGCCTCAGGTTGATTACTCTGTTGCTCCAGAAAGTAGCTAATCCAGTATTAGACAGCACCACCTATTGCATACTTCTCCAAAAGTTGGCCTTGACTTATAAAATCGGTATTAGGATATCCACATAACTTTAAATTCCCCAATAGCCTTCAACTATGGGTAGAAGCGGGCGCACATGTCCCTCATCCAGAATGACCATGACCAGTCTACTCCACATCTAATATTCCTAGAGCGAAAGAAAAGAGAATCCCTCAATCCCTTAAGGTTGTCTCGCCGGTTATGGTATGCTTTGTTCTGTAAGGAAAGTCCTCTATTAAGTTTTCCGTCTAGGTGCTTGGGATGATGGTTCAGAAGATAAGTCAACTTCTGTGCAAAGTAGCCGTGACCATAGCATAAAACCACCACATATGGAACTTAGTCATTGGTACAAATCGACCATTGCGAAATTGGGAATGACTAAATCGCTTGGTAGCCCATGCCTATAAGACGGAAGATACTTCAAGGTCCTATAATCGGACTGATTGGGTGCCAATTGCCCCAAAAGCATAGGATGAGCAAAGGTGCCGGCAAGTGTGTCTTGTGTATGGGGACTGGTCCTAAAGTTTGTCAAAGTAGCATTCTCAATGACTATATGATCAGAAAGGGAAAGCCCCTCAGCATTACGAGCCTCCTCTGGGATCTCCGTTTGCAGGGTTCCATCCTCGGTGCCTATATTGCTTGGCTCGTCATGGATCCCAGGGTCCTTAATGAAAACTATACCCTTTAAAAGAGTCATGTCAGCTAATACGGAACTACTAAACTCTTAATCTTAGTGCTCTATTTGCAGCATAGCCACAAAAGAATCATAAGTCAGATAATAGGAAAATTTCTTATGATTTTAGAAATTCCAAACCTTCACTTCCACTATATACAGATCCCAACATGAACCAACAATTTGCACCTCATAGGATTATTTTCCATTTGAACCGTGGGGTTTCATCTTTTGTTATCTGTTTGTTAATTCGAACCATATGGTTTTGCATCCTAATTCAAACCTTTGGTTCTTCAACTTCCTAATTTGAGCCACAAGGTTCTCTGTGTTCTAATTCAAATCGTAAGGTTATGATCTGTAATACAAACCATAGGGCTCTCTCTCTAATTCAAACCACAAGCCTCTGCATCCTAATTCAAATGTTTGGTTTTTTAACTTCTTGATTCGAATCATAAGGTTCTCAGTATCTTAATTCGAAGAATAAGGTTTTGATTTGTAATCGAATCATAAGGTTCTCTTTACCTTAAATTAAACGGTAAGGTTTTGATTTGTGATTTGAACCATAGGTTCTGTTTCCTAATTTGAATCGTTGGTTCCACTTTGTAATTTGAATTGTTGGTTCCACTTTGTAATTCGAATCATTGGTTCTGTCTTTGTAATTTGAACCATATGGTCTATCATCTAGTTCGAACAATTGGTTTTCTGTTTTGTAATTTAAACCGTAGGGTTGTCTTTCATAATTAGAACTAGTTGTTCTTTTGCCTCTAATTCGAATCATAGGGTTCGGTCATCCTAATTAAAACCATTGGTTCTCATAACACTAATTCAGACCCCTTTCTATCTCCACCCTAATTCGAAACTATTTATCCTGAGACCTAATTCGAACCCTTCATCTTCTCCAACCTAATTCAAATCCCTGGTTCTTTACCCAAATCACCTCCCTCACATGGGAATCATATCCTGATAATTCAAAACCCAAAACCCACTCACTCTAACTAGCAAACATCAATTAAAGCATAAAAATCGAACCTTTGGGGGTTTCACAGCCAACATATCTACCATTATCAAAGGTATTACCTATAGATGGTTGTTTTCACTGAAAAAGCAGATTAAGGAATCCTGGAGATCCAGAAGAAAATCGTATAAGATTGAAATGCTTGAAGTCGAAGGTTTAGATTTCTCCCTCTCTCTAGCGCTGAAGAAGGCCAAGTGCCTTCTTCATAAGGCCTTTGGCCTTTTGAAGGCCATAATCGGTTTAAAGGTAGTTCCAAGGAGACTTTACATCTATCCATCTCTAACCCTCTGAGTCACTTTGGCTTTGATGCCAACCAACCCAATCGGTTCCCTTTGGGGATGTGCCTGTTGGGTTTGTTTGGGGAGTCATTTTCCCACTTGCCTAACACATGGGCACTTGTGGTTTGAACTCCTTAAAAAGGGGGAATTGAATAAAATTTGAAAAAAAAAATCAAATAATAATAAAAAGAGGTAAATGCAAAATTAATTGACCCTATTAGTATGAGCAAGTTCCGATGATTTTGGGGAGCCTGCTTGCCGATTTTTCGGGGGTCGAATTAGAAAACTTGTCGACTTTTGATTTATGGGGTTTCGGGTTCGCATCATCCTAATGGGAGATGATTATTTACATCCATTATCATGAGCAAGGAATACCTTCGATTAAGATGTTATGGGGAATATTAATGGAGTGAGTTACTCCATTAATGGAGGGCTATAGACCCATTTTGGATGAGCCGGGGGCTATTGACCTATTTTTGGGGAAGACGATGAACAATACACAGAGAATGGGTCTTAGACCCAGAAAATGAAAATGATGATGAATAGTGAACGAAAACGGGTCGTAGACCCCAAAAATGGAAAATTGGTGATGAGAAGGATGATAAAGAATGAACAAATGGATCACAGATCCATTAAAATGGAGGAAGGATGATGAGGAAGATGATGGGTCTTGAACCTAGAAAATGAAGATGACAATGAACAATAAACGAAATGGCCATTTTGGCTTGTTAGGGGTCGAACCCATGGGATTTCCTACATATGTCCTTGGAAAATCAGACTCATGTAGTTCTGGGGGGTTGATGGAGGAAGAGAGGAGTAACCTTGGTTTTCTCCTCCTTTTCCCTCTTTTCTGCGTTGAAATTCTCCCCCCCCCCCCCCCCCTCCCCCCTCCCCCTTGCAAAACCCTATAGTTTTGCTGATAAAGGGGATGGGAGAATGGGCCTTAGGCCCAACATTCCTTTCTCCTACAAGGACAGAATAGAAAAACCTTAAAAGAGTGAAAACCCTTGAGCTATGGGCCCAAAAGGCTTCCCAACAAAGGAAGTGAGCCATGGGCTCGGAATGAATTATTGAGCCAGGGCTTGAGAAATGTTAACGAGCCAAAGGTTCAAGAAATGTTAATGAGCCTGGGCTCAGGTAATGTTTAACAAGCCGGGGCTCGAGAAATGCGGCAATTTTCCATTGACTTGGTCAACAAAAAGTTCGAAAGTGAGTTTATTTTGTTAATGGTTCTATTTCCTTCCTAAGGCAACAAAAAGCGGAGTCAATAGAGTCATAGCCCTAACCCTGACTTTGTCATTGTTTCGACCTACGAAGGGGCACTTGTTGGCGTCACTTTTCCACCCGCTGGGGTAAATTAATCATTTTAATCAAGCTTTATAAAATTCAATTGTGACTTTAATCTTCGAACTTTTGTTAACCAAGTTAACAAAGAGTAGTTTCTTTCCCAACTTTTGCCCCATCCCTTCCTTATTAATGAGGAAGGCATTCGCGGCTGTACTTGGAATGTTCCCTAGGTTGTCATAGTGATACGTGGCTCCCTCTAAAGGATTCACATTTATTCTTCCTCCTTTGGATGGGGATTTTGTGGGGCCCAATGCAAGGAAGGGATGCACAATCACATCCCTCTCCTTTTTCCCTTTCCCAATATAAGCAAAAGTGTAGGGTTCTACAAGGTGGGCTTTGAGAAGAAAAAAAAATGAGAGAAATTACTGAAAGGGAAGAAGAGGGTAAAACCTAAGTTTACTCTATTCTTTCATCGCCAACCACTCAAACAAGAAGTTGGCACTATTCTTTCATTGCCAACCACTCAAACAACAAGTTGGCCATGGCAACGTGAGCTATGCTCCAGTTATAGCAACAGTATCTAAATAAATTGAGTAGTATATTGCATACCATGTCAAGTTATCTAAACTTTCACGCACGTTAGAAAATATTTATTTTATGTTTTATGTTTTCCTAAACTTATATGAACATTTTGAAAATAAGGTTTTAAATAAAGGGAAAAGAGAATATGAGTCAGGTCTTTGGCAATTTGCGTGAGTCTGCCCCCCGAAAT
The DNA here is from genome assembly GCA_034195605.1 of Santalum album. Taxonomy (NCBI): domain Eukaryota; kingdom Viridiplantae; phylum Streptophyta; class Magnoliopsida; order Santalales; family Santalaceae; genus Santalum; species Santalum album. Next base: position 6,828,469 of record CM067262.1, read on the forward strand.
GATGTAGTTTTACTAAAAACAGCTCCTATATATTCATTTATAGATTTTAGCAAAATTATGTCATTTTGGAGGCGACCTCATGAAAACTGCACAAGACCGGATTCGTATTCTCTTTAGGCTTTAAATAAGTTGAAAGGAATAAGAAGAAATCAACTGCAACATACTTCAAAATAGAAAATGGAAGAAAAACAATTCATAACGAGCCGAAGGATTTCCTATTGTGTAAACACTTTATTTTGGAATCATGTATGTAAATCAAAACTGAGTTGTGTTCGTGTGGTGGGACTAAGAATTGGAATTTGAATATAATAATAAAAAAGATGGAAATGATAAGAATGAACATTTCATTTTCAATTTTGTTACTAAACAATGTGATGAGAACTAGTATTCTCATTTACATTCTCATTCATTCCTACAATCTAGATGAGTCCTACCTTTCTGGGAATAAGTTCCTTATTAATAGTTACAATTAAAATAATAATTTATTTATACACATGCACATGAATCTGTCTCATAACACATCCTTTTGGTTTCAATAGTTCCACATGATTTTACCTAGAGACAGCAGCCTAATTTACGAGTATGCTCTGGCAACAATAAAATTGCTTTCCAAGACTCGTTAGTAATCGATCACCCAATTCAATTATATAGTTTTCTACAATTTTCCTGAATAGTAATATCTCATAGAAAAATGGTTTCTCAGGACTTGTTAATAATCAACCATCCATATCATTCTTTATTTATAAAAAGAAGTTCTAGTTTGTGCTACATCAACCACGAAGTCTATTATATATATATATATATATATATGGGTGAAATTTCCTCCCAAACCCCAGGAGTATGTGGTAATATCACTACAAGAAAATACGGCATCACCGATAAAAAAAAAAATTATCGATACTCATCTCCCAGCACAATTCGTCGACCTTACTTCAGGCAGTAAAATATTTCAACAATGGATTATGAAATTCACCCATGATAATGCAAATTTACAGTCGATATTTATTCGTTTATGAATATTATGAGCAGTGGAAAAAAAAAGTTTCAGATTAGAACTACACACGACATAAAATTCACTGGTGATTAAAAAAATAATAATAAATAAATAAAATAAATAAAATAAAAAAGAGGTTCCTGAGTGTAACTATTATCAGCAATAGAAAATTTGTTGGTTACAAAAGAAGATACATATTCCGTCAGTCATAGAAAAGATACAGAATGAAACAATTCTCAACGACGGATAAATATTTTCCCCCTTCTCTCTTTGCATTGAAACCCTATTTTATTTTATTTGTTTCGAAATATTTTCCAATTCTATATTTTAAAATTTAATGAGGCTGATAATAATGGTTCAATTAATAAATTGAAAGCAATAATTAATACGAGAGTGCAATTAATGACACGAATGTTAAACTATTTATTACACAATTAAGCAGTTCAATAAATCAATGATGATAATAACAGAGTAATTTAATTAATACCACTGATCAGTTCAATAATGACAACTAAGCAGTTTAATGATTACTATTAAGTAGCATGAGAATTAATAAATGATATAAATAAATCAAATAATAGTTCGAAAAATTAATTAGGGTTTGTGTAAATTCTAGCCTGGGTGGTGAAGCTAAATGCCTAGCCTCTACTCCAAGGAATTATCCGTCGCTTGTATGCAAGATTGTTCAATGGTACTCTATTGAGTCTTAAGATGTTCGCAAGAACCACTAAGCTTCAAGATCTTCCTTGAAACTTGAAGAACTTCGAAGAATAGCTCTAAAAAACAATCTGGAGAAATGGGAGCACAATGAAACACGGGGAGAAGTAGAAGATTGCAAGTTGCTTTGTATCCCGGAATAAGGGTGAGACCTTTTTATAGTGTTTGGGTTGTGGTCAGCATTAATAGGCCATCAAGGTGAGCCATTAACTCTAAGAGAAACAGGTGTAACAGACCCAATAAATAGTCCATCATCAATGACTTAAACAGGTATACCAGACCCTATGAATGGCTCATATTAACTCTAGTTCGCACATCATTTCTCTTCTAAATCGAGTCCAAACAAGGCTAGGTTAAGCCTTTCAGTGCGAATCAAGTCCAATACAAGTGCGGGTTCAAAAATAATCCGAAAACATAAGCCGAGCCTGACCCTAAACTCCCCTAAATCACCCGAAATCTGAGTATCTGATTTCCAAGTACATGAGTGCAAGGAGCTCGAGCTGCGGCTCAGAGTTGGGCGTTCGTGTGCATGCATGTTTGAGCCTGCCAACTGGACTTACTGCAACGTTTTAACCGCAAGGAGTAGTAGAGAGTTATTAAAAGACAATAATTCTCTTATCATTCGCCTTGGAATGAAAGAAGGGGAAACTGCTTCTTGTGCTTTGGTTGAAGGCCTTTGTTTTGAACTTTTGAAATTCCCTTAAGGCGGCTGCAGGGTGGCTTCTCTGAAAGAAGAAGCAAGTGGGCTGTTTTTTTACATTAACTGTCTGTGAAGGTGGGACTCGATCTATGTGAGTTCTAATGTGGGATTAGGACAATAAAAGTGAATTTAAGATAGCACAATAATTGTCTTTAGAAATAGTCTTTTTCATATTTAAAAAATAAATATCTAACAATGTTTGTGAAATATTTGCAGGTTGTTGCTGGAAATTCTTCAGTAGGTTGCATTGGAGATTAGGTAAGATGCCAGAATTTAAGTTTTAAATACTAATTATATTGAAGATTAAACATATAATCCAACTTTAGATTTAAATTTTGATGGATTAGAACCCTATAATAAAGTTTTGATGACTTGGCAGTCTACATAGGTACTGTTGACTTGGTTGACTCAAATATAGTAATCTAGCAAGATTAGACACATAGCACTTGGTGAGTGGAGCATACAAGTCCAAGTTTGACCTACCTAGGTGATGTGGTATGCCACCTAAGCTCAATGTGGGATGTAGGGTGAAAGATGGAGTCTTGCTCAAGTCAAATCAATCAAATGTTGATGGAGGATTTGATTTTGATTTTGTATGACAAAGAGGGACCCAGTTGCCTCATCAAATCTTTGAGATTCAAATTAATGGTGAAAATTGCAGTGATCAGAGAATATTTAGGAAAATCTAGAAAGAAACTAGATAAAATTTGAGTCCTTCACTATACTTTGCTATTCAACTTGGCATTGGATAAGGAAATCCAATTTGAGCCAATGAGAGGGTGCCACATGTCTCAAGGTTGTACTAGTTGCCTTTACGAAATCATTCCATATAACATGACGTAGCCTATCTTGGTGTGACTTATAGATGGAGTGCCAAGATTGAAGTTTCATTTTAATGATGAATGACCGAGATTTGGGATCTCAAGAGCTATTGTAGAGCCTAGATGAAATGGATGAATCAAATTAGAATTTTATTAAAAGAATGAAGGGCCAAGATTTTGTAGAAAATGGGCTAGCAAGTTAAAAGGGTTTCTTCCTCACTAGAAACCCTAAGGAGACCATATACCACAAGAAATAAAAGGAGGGCTTTGATTTTAGGTTTCTTACACTCCATTGAGAGAATACTTACCTACAATCATTTTTCTCATGATGCCATAGAGAAGAAAGTTGCTCCCCATTGCTCCACAACTCTAGTGAACTAATTTATTTAAAATTTGGAGGTGGCTTAGGTTTCAAATGTAATTCATCCATGTATGTGTGGGGCTATAATTGATAAACTATGTATTTGTTGATTGCATTCCTATAGGAGTGAATTGTTGGTGAAGCCACCCTAAAGAAGGCTAATGCGGCCATGCCACCGATGGGAAGACCCAATTGGGTACCTGGTTGGTTGTTTATGATTGTATTAATGTTTTGAGAGTTTGTACTCTAAGGCTAGTGAAGCCGTGAGCAACATTCATTATGAGACTCTTGGCAAGTGAGTTAAAGAGAAGTGAGCCTATATGAAATGATAGTGGAGGGATAGTGAAACCTTGACCCATCATGGAGATAGCCTTGGAGGTAAACCACGCACATCATGTTTCCTTTTGTATGATTTTATTTTATTGATTATACGTGGTTGAATGGCTTGAACAGAAAGCTCACAGCTATCCTAGAGTGACTCATTCTCACACAAAAAGAATTGAAAATGAATTTGTTCATAAAACGCACAAGACGTAAGTTAAATAAGCCGCAAGTTGGTAAAGGAAAATTTGGAATTGAATTGGATAGGAGGTTAGTTGGGCACTCAAGAAAAGAAATCAAAGTTTTAGATTCACCCCCCCCCCCCCCCCCCCCCCCGGGGCTCTTCTTAGTGCACGGTCCAAGGAACAAAAGTTTTCTATTTGTTTTTAATTTTAATTTATTAGAAAAGCTAAAACCCTAGTTTTGCTAATTATTTTTTTTTGGAGTGGATGGATAATTAATTTTGTTTGGTTAAATATTGCGTGATTCTGTTGATTAACACTTGTGAGTTACCTCTGCTGAGTAGGGTTCGTGCTCCCTGTTGGGGGCATCCCTTCGAGTGTCTGGGAGCACTATTCATTAGACTGATCCTATCTCTAGTGGGAGCTTGGCTCCTAGAGATTTTGGGTCTTCTGATGATAATCCTCCTCTACATAAAAGCAGTTGATATTCTGTCTCTCGTTGGCTACTTTTGATTGAGAAAAAGGTTTTTGTTGCTGCTTCAGCAGAGGACGACCGGCTCAGCATATATAGGGAGGCATTGTCCTCACTTGTTGCATCTCAATGGAAATACGCTATGAAGGAAAAGATCGATTCTGTAGATAAGAATCAAGTATAGGATTTGGTTGATCTTCAGATCAGATGTAAGACCATTGGGAACAAATGGGTGTTTAAAATCGAGTGAAAGATAGTTTGACCAATAAGTACAAGGCCCGACTTATGATGCAAAGGTTCACGCAACAAGAGGGAATAGACTATGGTGGATAGTGCCTTTATAGTGGCTGAAGATGACTACTACTTGTATTTCACCAAAAAAAAAAAAAAAAAAAAAAGGATGACCACTATTTATACGTCAAACATTCATTTCATAGTGTATGCATCTTGTCACGATATGTTGATGACGTTAATTCCTAGGAATGACATGGCTGGGATTGTCTCTACTTAGAAGTGGTTTTCGTCTTTGTTTGAGTTGAAGGACATGGGTGAGGCTCATTTTATCCTTGGCATTAAGATTGTCCGCGATTGCTCGAGATGATTTCTTGGGATATGTCAACAGACTTATATCAATAAGATCTTGAAGCGTTACCAGGTAGATAGTGCCAAACCCATTGACGTGTCATCCAATAAGGGATGTACCCTAGGCCTTGACTTGTGCCCTAAGAATGTTTTAGAGAATAAAAAGATGTCCTCTGTCCCTTACACTAATGCAGTTGGTAGTCTAATGTACACAATATTTTGTACTCAATCAGACATCTACTATGTAGAACATTTAGTGAGTAGCTTTCAGAGAGACCCTATTTTTTTTTTCTTAGCATCGGAAAGCAGTGAAGTGTATCATGATGGACCTGCAGTGAACTATGGATTCCGTGATTGTACTCCCATGGAGGAGAGTTATGCCTTTTCGTTCAAGAGATTAGTCAAGCATTTGTTGAGCAGTGATAGCTCTAGATGCCCATGATATTGCAGAACGACAGCATGTGAAGAATCCTAAGTACCATGGGAAAGCCAAGCACATCCAAACGAGTTATCATCACGTTATGGGGTTTTGCTGAGAAGTCGAAGATGATTGTTTTGGAGTACATTCCTATGACTGATGTAGTTGCAAATCCACTAGCAAAGCCTCTTTTGAGGGCTGCACTCTAGCGTCATGTTAGTAGCATGGGGCCATGCAGGTAGTAGTCAGTTGGAGTCACTCTACTTTCCATGTGAGAATGTGGACTTGTTGAGATGTAGATATTCGAGCTATGACATTTGAGATCGAGATGTACTTATTGGAATAGCTATGGCTTCAAGTACTGCATGGGTGGAAGCTATAACCCATTGGAGTTGGGTCATACTCATTCCCTACAATTTCCTCCACCCTCTAGCTATGTACGGAAACTTATGAGAAACCTAGTTACAAACGCCTATATCTCGTGGCCTGATTCCCTCTCTGGAATCTGTCTAGGCAGCCCTCCAGCTCTACAGCTTACATCTTCTGATGTTCTCAACTGGGCTGCTCACTCTTGGGGTAGGTTCTCAAATAATTCTGCTTGGCGATTGGTGTGGAATAGGAATCAAATTCAGGATTGGGCTAACCTAGTCTGGAACAAACATATCATATCGCGAGATTCCTTTTTTCTTTGGTTGGCTGCGAGTCAAAGGCTGTATAAGCAAGATAAACTGCTTAGGCGTAATCGGTTGCAGTCTGCTGTGTGTGGGTTTTGCAAACAGTGTCCCGACTCCATGGAACATGTCTTCTTCAACTATGCTGTGATCTCTTCAATTATAAACCGCTGGGCTACTGTGTGTAACGTTGTCTGGCATAATTCCTCTTGGGAGCGTAATTTGGCCTGGGCAGTCTCCAACCTTCAAGGTAATCACCTTTATGAAATTATTGCCAGGATGGCATTTGCTACACTTTGTTATATTATTTGGCAAACAAGAAAAGATGTTCTATTCAGAGACAAGGCTTTGAATATTCGTTCCATCATGAAGCAGCTGATACGACATATGGATAGAATGATGAGGAGCATTTGGATCCAGCGCACCTAGGCTCTACCTTCATATGCCTTTGATTAATTGAACTGTTATTTCCTTATGTATTTGTGTTGTCTGATTGGGATGTTTTCCCTTTTCCTGGTTGTGTTCTATTAACCGGTGCCGCCCTTGTGCCGTTGGTGACACTTTTGTGGTGTGTTGCCCAGCTCTTTTGTGTCCTGTGTTTGGTTGTTAGGGGTTATCCCCTGTCTTTGTCTTTCGTTAATAAAGCTTTTATTTACCGGGGGGAAATAAACACCTATATCTCGGATTGATTCCCTACAATCTCATAGATCTCTCTCAGTTCCCAATCTCTCTCAAACCTCCCATTTGGGATTTAGACCGTGAATCGCTGTGTGCATAGTTGGGTAATTGCTTTGACTATCACCATCATCGATAAGAAAACTAATCCGTTTCATTAAAGCATTAATATCGATTGAGTATCACGTATTCCTCGTTTTAATCCTTGTACTATGATTTGCTAATAGTTTTAAAATTGAGACCTTAACCATTCAAAAATAATTGGGACTTTTTATACCCAAAATAGGCTTACATATTTGTTTTAAAATTTTCCACCAACCTTGCTATTTTCAAACTTTGTCTCTTCTTATGAATATAATGTATATTAGAAAATTACCATCGGAAAACATCCCAGACTTCAACACCTGTTATTCTGATGAATTGAGCACATGTTCTAATCCAATGGTAAAATAATTACTTACACTAATGCCCAAATGAAATATGTGTTCTGGGGGTGTCCGACAAGATAAGGCCACTAGTTTCGGGTCCCATAAACTTGGGCTCATACCCAATACTTTAGTTTGGTGGGTCAAAGTCCCCCCCCCCCCCCCCCTCACCCCTCACCCACTGCGAAATTAGTGTTTTCTTCACTGTTCCATTTATGTTATGGACCACCCACTTTTTCTCCTTTCTTGTTTTTAGATAGACAAATTAAGGACCACCCCACCAGCTCCATGACTTCTCATCTTCCACAATGGTCACAGCTCTGGTTCCTCATGCATCACAATTATTCTCCAGATTTCCAAAACCATCAGTTGAGAGGAGGATTTCAGTTATACACCCACGTGTTTCTTGTTTTTCTGCATGGCATGGTCTCCTCACTGTGTAAACTTTCTTCGGTGGGTGCAGAGCATAGAGTTCTTTCAAGAAATTTCATTTTCTATATCCTTTTTATGTTTTACCTTCCCTTTTAATGTTAGGGGGTGGCGGTCATGTCCACCACTGCCACAAAAAACAAAAACAAAAAAATAAAAGCCCCACCAGAAAAATTTAATCATTTTCTATACAGAGGTGAAAGTCTACGTTGTTAAAAAAAAATTACTAGGGGTTGGGAACATGCTAACTGCTCGAGCTGAGCCATGTACAAGTTCAAGTCCCACTTCTCTCGCCTTATACTATACCTGCGGACTAGAGTAAGAAGTTGCTCCAGTTATGCTTGGGGATTAGTTGCATCTTAATTTCGTGGATCTGGAGATCCAATTCCAATAATAATAATATAATAACACATCTATTTAATTGGCCGCCTCCAAAATAATGTGTGTAAGGCTCATATATGTTAGAAAGGAAGTCGCAGACCCTGAAAAATGAGAATTCTCAATTTTATTGATTCAAGATCTGGCGTTCAATGGTGCATTGGAGAAGCTTGGCTTACAGGTCCCGAAACTCCTGATTTAAAAGTTAAGTCTATTTTATTCCTGAAGCACAACTAGGTCGAACGGGTTGCCCACCCCTACTCTATTTCAGTCCAGTCACACTAGATACTGGCAGGCTGCATTTTCTTCATCAGTATGTAGCTATAAAGTGTATTTCTGCTAGAGGTTCGAAGGAAAACTTTCGGTGCTCAAAATCAACACTCGGTGCCTACGTCCATTCAAGTAAGTATATATAAGCATACTCCTTAAAGGTAGCACCCATTATAAGGATCCCATTTTGAAATTCAAGTCGGACGGATTAAAAGAGCTTGAAAAGTTAAGATGATATGAACACAATCTTAAGTGAGCATGCGTGAGCACACAGTACTTGACCCCATTTTTGATAATTCCACTGATACAAATGTAAAAAAGAGATATTAGCCATTACAACTTTTATCATTGAGATGATAGGTGTGCACAAGCAATAGTTGTATTAAAATCGGTAGATCCTCCAATTTTTTACTGCCCTTTCATTTCATATGTGCGGAGTTTTGAGAAACAGGCTCAACTAGTATTTGCTCACATATGTTAGTATTCTCCTATATATATATTTATGAAAAGCACACCTTCTGTGAGCATAGAATGTAACTGAATCGAATACTAGGAATACTCGAAACTTGATCGATATGAATACTTCAGGAAAGCAGATTAATCCTCGTCTTGACGATGGAGTTACTCAAAACAGTCACCCAACTATACTCTCAACGATTAACATTCTAAAACTCGGATTGGAAGTTTTAGAGAGAATAAGGGAGCCGAGAGAGATTTGGGAATAGCAAGGAATTCATCTAATACTTGAGTATCTGTGTTTTGCTAGGTTTCCCATAGATATGCCACACATGGCTGGAGAGAAGAGAATCCTCGTTATTATTGTTTGAGCCTAAGTTGTTGCTTTGGTTGTTATTGGAAATATTCGTTTGAACCCACTAACCCTGCTATTGTTGTTATAATTATTTGGAATCCTAAAAGTTGATTTGAGCATTATTGGATTCATAAGTTTGAGCCCACTAGCTATGTTGGATGCAAAACATAGCAATTTGAACCCACTGGCTGAAATAAACGACCGCAAAAGCAAGAATAGTTGACCCCATACTCAAGTTAATGCACGCATGAACCCTATTGACTGGTTAATGGGCTCTGATACATTGAATTGGACCTGTGCTTAGGTGAAAGCACAAATTGTGGGACCTCGCGTCGATCAAAACCAATACACAATTCATGATATTTTAGGTCTTTCAATGATTGTTCTGAATTATGCTAAATTTCCTGAATTGATTTTTCTTGAACATACATTCTATTGATTATCCCTTACTAAGTGATCATTTCTACTCACCCTTGTTTAATGAAACTTATTTTCAAGTAAGTTATTTAAATATGAGCCATACACGGGTTGTAGAAACGATAAAGGAAAAGGGGTCACTTATAGCTAAGCTTTTGTTGTTTTAAGCTATCCTTTGAGTTGTAATATATTTTTTAATATGTTATGAGGTGTGATGTACATGGTTCCAATTTTTTATTAATTACAGGAAATTATGTTATGGATTATGGTTAACTACATTCTTGTGCACTTATCACTGTATGAAAGGTGGGAGTGTTACAGTGTACCTATAACAGTTCCTTATATATATACACGCACGGAGAGAATAATGATTGTGAGGCTTTACCTCACTTCTAAAAAAGTATGAATGCGCTTTGTTGGGCTACACAAGGTCTACTCTACAAATTTCAACTGTATAAATTAAATGAGCATGAAATATATAAGAGAATATGGCCAACTTTCATATATTTTGTTATGTATTGGGTTCTTATTTTTATAACAACTATTAAGAGATATGAGACATTATAAATATTTTGAATATTTAAACTTTACAGATAAAAAATTTATAACTTAATCAAATTATTTAAAAATTACCTTATCCTCTCTTTTTTTACCCTTTTTTTTGGTACTCATTCACCCGTAATTTCTCATACAAGTCGAGTCGAGCTCGAAGTGATTTCTCATACAAGTCGAGTCGAGCTCGAAATAATTATTGGACTCAACTCCCCTTTACTTACCTCCAATTGTTTTCAGTTCTTACATCATGCATGGGTTTTGTGCAAACAGGTCTCATTACTGGACGGCACGACACTTGACTGGAGGACCCACCTACGCCCACATGGGAGATTATTGGGTTTGGTGGGCCAACATCAGGTGGTCATGTAAATGGATCGGGTCCTAAACCGAATTTGGTTCGAGGTCGAAGCGAGTACCCGAATATGCACATTGAATAGTGCATGAATATACTACGGGATGTCCCAACCTATGTTGGTTGGGCACGTGTTAACAATAACTTCTCTATAATGTTCATACCCCAACCTATGCTGGTTGGGCACGTGTTAACAATAACGTGTTTATAATGTTCATATTTTTGATGGATTGATTTAGTAATTTTTGTGAATTTTAATGTATTAAACTAATTAATCTTTCTATAATTAGTTATTCATTTGGTTCTTGAAATACAATAAAATAGGTCAGGAGTGATATTTTTATGCTAGAAAGTATAGGGCTTTTGTTGATGCAAGCGTGTGCATGGTTGATTCGGGCTGTATATTTTGAACGCGGTTAAGATTTCTCTAAACTTAAAAGAAGTAGAATATTATTTGACATTTAATTTTTTTTTCTCTCACTCCAACCCTTCCCCGTTTTGAATTTTATGCATTTCTATTTCTCATCCCTTGCTTGTAGGGCTATCAATGGATTGAATTTGGGTCCGATTTACTCAGACCCGTTCTGTACCCATCAATTTTTACTTTGGTTTAGATCCAACCCATTTAAATAACGAATCCAAAAACTGAAACCAAACCCTACTCTGCTAAAACCATTCAATAAACAAGTATACTCTAGACCCGTTAACCAGACTTAAATTTTATTTTACTATTTCTTTGATCTTTATTCCATTTTCTTTTTCTACAGTTTATAGTATGGAGATGTATTGGGCACCTCTATACGTATTTTGAAATCTTCTAAACAATATATCAATGGATAAAAGACTCTAATATTAGATTAAAAAAATAATATAAATAAAATTATGCTCTAGATAGCTTTGTATCTTATATTAAATTAGATGACTTCTATTAATGAATTTTCATTAACTCAAGTTGATATAATGCCAAATCACAGGGAGCGTTGAAATTGAGGGTTAGAGCATTAACTATAAATGAAGGATTGTGTTCTTTATTAATTAAAAAAATATTCATTAACAAAAAGCAAAGTGAGAAAGAAAATATAAACATAAATAATGCAAAAAACTCATTTCATTCATGTAGAGAAGTTGTTATTATACGTTTTTTTCACAAAAATAGAAGAAAATGGTGATTGCACTGTATAAGTTTTCTTTTTAATCTAAATGGGTCCAGGGTTGAGTATGGGTTTTACTAGACTTGATATTTATACAATCTATAAATGGGTCTAAGTTTAGGTTTGGGTCTAAACTCATATATAATAAACCTGACTGCATTTGGGAAGGATTGAATCCAAGTCTAGACACCAACTGATAAGCCTATTTTCTTGTCCTTATTTTCTCTCACTATTGTAGACTAACTTATGAAAGAAAATAAATAAAAATCATACAAATCAATAAAAAAATTGTTATTAGAGCCATATTAATCATTTCTTTAGAGTGTATGAGCCAAATTACAACAATTGAAATTCTAACGGGTCATCAAGATTTTATTAATACTTCGAATCCGTCTAACTTTCCCAAAAGAGGAAATTCCTCATCTGTTCGTATTCTTCACGGCAACACCAAAAATTTGTGTTTCCCCTGCAAGCCAAATGCACATCCTCAGTATATTGAAACCACCCATCTCTCTCCCTCTCCCTCTATTACTCGGAACAAAAACACACACACAAGAACATTGGGATGGCGGCAGTGGTGTCAGCGGTCCCAAGAGCAGTCCCGGCAACCCAACCGCCGAAGGCATCGGTGTCAATCAAAACCCTAGCATACGAGGATGGGCTCACCTCGATTCCTTCAACCTACGTCTTCAGCTTGAGCGACGAGCAGTTCGATGCGGCTGTTGCTGACCCCGAGGACTTACTTCCCGTCATCGACTTCTCGTTGCTCACCTCTAGCGATCCGGATGAGCGATCGAAAGGCCTCAACAACCTCGCGAGAGCCTGTCATGAATGGGGCTTCTTCATGGTTACGCAACAAACCCTCCACTCCTTTCCCTCCATTACATCTTTCTACCTCTTTCATTTATCTTACATGGGATGGTAACATCGCGTCATGTTAATCTCTCTATCTTTGTCATTTATCGTACGTGAAATGATAACAGCACATCATTTTTACGAGACAAAGGAAAATCGAAATGTGAAACTATTTTCACGCACATTCATCGGTGTTAGTGAAATGATGCCTCATAAGTTGCATGAATGAGAGGGGGGGGGGGGGGGGGGGGGATGCCACCATTCTAGGTTAAGTTTCTGTCACAGGGCAGGCTGGTGGACGAACTTAGGTTTATTTTTTCGTTAAAGCAAAAACTATACGTCCCTTTCACTCCTTATTATCTCTCTTCCTCTCTTTTTTATTTTATTTTAAGTCAACTAGATTTTTTAATAAAATATTTTGTTTTATGTTTTTTTTATATGGTGCACGAGTGCCTAAATTTTTGAACGTTCTTCCACCATTAGCTATATAAAGTAAAGCAATGTCCTATGATAATTCGGCACCAGAAAAGTATCCAATTGGGAGCTCTAAGCCGAGAAGGCCCTTCTCCGAGAAAGAGAAATGCATTAAGAAAAAATTCACGAAATACTTGGGAAAGTACGGTATTTTTAAATTATTTTTTCCAAATTTACTACAGCCGGGGTGTGCGTGGGCCACAATTAAGGAAAGGGATCACCCTTTTAATTACTGTTTCTTCCTTTTTGCATTTCCTATGATTATATATATATATCAAAATCTCAAGCTTAACCTTTACCGTTACAAAAGGTAAATAATATTTTAATAATTTTTTATTGAATAATAATATTTTAATAGTTAGGTAACTTATTAAAATTTTTTGATGGAAAAGTTATAGGACAAAAGATATTAACACCTCCCAACTTTGTTTAAAAAACACAACACTTCCTATAATTTTCAAAAAAACACCCACCTCCTGATTTTCTTATAGTGACTTTTTTAACCATCACCGTCATAAATATTATGCAATTATTACTTTAAAATATCATTTTATTATCATTTTTCATTCCCTTTTTCATGGAATAAAAATTTGCGATATAAGCTTCTTATTTTATTTAATAAAAATTTGAGATTGGATAAGAAGTTGGAGTTTTACAATTAGGAAAAGAAATTGAAAATATATTTTTATCATTTAAAAATTTATGATGGGCAAAAAAGTCAATTTGCACAAACCAACGAGTCTAGGTGACTTTTTGAAAATTATAGGGAGTGTCTCTTCTTAACAAAGGCATGCAGGTGTCAGTGTCTTTTACCCAAAGTTATATTAGACAAAAAACAAACATTTGACAAATGTCATATAGACACTTAACAGTTTTCTTAAAAGTAAAAGACTCGATTAAAGTTCGCCACATTAGTATTGGTATTTTTAGGATATACAATTAGAATTGCTCATATATATATATATATATATATGGCAATAGAGTGTGTTCTTTTCTCTTTTTCCTTTCTGGGTTACGGTGGCTACAAGCATGGGAAAGGGGACAGAAAATGCTCCACTGATCAATGTGAGAATACATGCACGGTTGGCTTCCACTATCTGAAGGCAGGTTGCTGCGAACTGGATTAATGCTTATCGATGAACAGTGTTCTATTAACCATATTAAAAGACAACAAATTAGTGAGAAAATGAAACTTAATTTCACACAACTTAAACTACGAAATATAAGAAGGGATAGGCATACCAGTATAACTCCTATTCATTCTAGATCAAGCTAATTTCCTGTATGATTGCAAGGTTGTTCGGAAATCCTTTTATAGCTTCATCCAAGTTCATACATTGTTTCGTAGTCTTTCTATTACTATACTGTTGAGTTATAAAACACTCGCATGATCATTGAGTGCAATGGATCACAGGTGATTAATCATGGTGTGCCCGAGAGCCAGGTGAAAGCGATCTTAGATGCCTGTCATGCATTGTTCAATCTTACAGATATGGAGAAGCCGCTTTACGAGCCGAGGAATGCATCATCCCCTACCGAGGCCAGCTCGAGCTTCAACCGATGCGACGAAAACGTCTTCTGCTGGAGGGATTGCCTTAATCTTCACCTGCACCCTAAAATGCACTCCCCAAACAAACCTGACGGGTTTAGGTACTTGACATAATCATGATTTTTCGAACACAATCTCACATCGAGAATTCAAAGTGGATAAGATTTATGAATCATTCTATCGATCGAAAGTTTATTTTAGCAGGGTGTGATGTCCCAAGTTTAATACACACTGATAAAAAAAATTGCGAACACGAAGAACACGAGGCTTAGATAGAAAACCTAACATGACAAATGATACATATTTATAGTGAAACCGTATAAAGGGGAAAAATGCCTTAAAGATTCTTTTGTTTCGCTATTGGGGCTTAACATTTACGGCGCGTTTGCTCCACATGATGGAATGGGGTGGGAGTGAAATAACTATTCCATAAGATTGAAATCGATAAGCAGTAGCTATTTCTATATTCCATGTGGGCAATAGGCACAAAATAACTTATCATGTAGCATCTATAAGGAATAGAATAGTTAAGGCCATGAGTAGAATAAGTAATTCTAAGATCTCAAAGTGAATGGGTATACCCCATAGGAATAAATAATGGAATAGCTATGTTTCATCCTTATTTTCGAACCATACTAATTCGTGATCTCAGAACACAAGACATATTTCGACAGTTATCATATATCTACGCTTCTTTTTTTCTTTCTTCTTTTTCAATTATTCGAGTGTAGAGAAGTATTATCAAAGTACGTCAAAGCAACCCGAGAAGTGGCATTGAAGCTACTAGGGGCCGTGTCGGAGAGCCTCGGGTTGGAGGAGGGGTACATAGAGAAACCATCGGATCAGGATACCGGCTTCAGCCTTTTTACGGCGAACCTCTACCCGCGATGCCCACAGCCAGACTTGGCCATGGGCATCGCCCCTCACACCAATGACGGCTTCCCCAACCTCCTCATCCAGAACGACGTTCGCAGCCTCCAGCTGATGCACAACGGCAAGTGGGTCAACGTCCATGCTGCCCCCAAATGTTTTCATGTCAACGTGGGTGGCCACATTGAGGTATGTTCTCCCAGTACTCTTACATGACTCAATAGGGTCATAATACTTAAAAGTCCTGTGCTTTGTTTTATGCATGCAAGATAGTGAGCAATGGAAAATACAAGAGCGTCCTGCACCGGGCGACTGTGAACCATAATGCTAGGAGAGAGTCCGTAGTCGTGTTGGTTTCAACCTCCTCGGACGAGGCGATCGCCCCAATACCAGAGTTGGTTAACGAGAGCAATCCATCGACATACCGACCCACAGCTCCAGTTCCTTCAGGGTCTCAAAGGAGTGTGGAAACATATAAGAACTCTTGAATGGACAGGGAGAATGGGGACACAGCTCCAATTCCTTCAGAAGTGGCAAGATCTTTGGCACAGCGGTGAATTGACTCGAGTCAGATTCTCCTTGACTTGGTTTTGCTTCTAGAATTTTTAAAAGAATATCGAGTCGAGTTCTTCTCCTACCCGTATTAAATAGATCATGCTGAACCAAATCTTCAACATTAAGAACCTGCATGATTTAGATAGAGAAAATTATATGCCCAGGAATCATAACTCACAGATTTGGATTAAGACAAGCTCCATTGATTCAAACCCTAGCCACTGCTAGCGGCTGAAATTCAATAACTACCACTTCTAACCAGAATACAGCCACAGACCAATCAATTTGACTGAAAGAAGTGTGTGTGTGTGTGTGTGTGTGTATTGCTAAGAGACCCTTTTACCATAGCAACCTGAAGTAGCACCGTCAAGGTTCCACCTCAAAATCAATTGGTAACATGAAATTCTCAATGGTATCCCTCACGTGCAGATTCAACTTGGGCTCTGCCAACAGAATACAGATAGGTCTCATTGAGCCACGCAACAGAATCCAAGCTCTAATACCATGTAAAATATGGAGGTGAGAGATGGATTGAGAGTGAAGGAGACAGAGAGAGAGTGGAAGAATACCCTTTTACCCTAAATGGGTAGACGGAGTCAAATATATAATAAAAACTAGGGCACGTACAAACAGTTTCATCGGCAGTCGACTGCTCTGATATAATCACAAAAACGAGGCTACTGTAAGGGCAATCAACTGCCACAACCAAACTAACACACCTCAAAACCAATTAACAATAAGGAGAGTAGCCCAACAAATACTTAAAGCACCAGAATAAGAAGTCCCAGACCAATGTGGGATTCTCAACACACACCCATGGCACAATATGGCTTATACTTAACCTTGAACAGTAACTCTTCCTTGCACCAGTTTCCAATTAAATCTGTAGTAATTTAGAGAAGGGAGAATTTTATGAAGAAAAGTCGGATGCAATAATATAGGCACCAAGGCTATCTATTTATAATACTCAATACTAAGGTTACTAAGAAACTCTAACCCCTTGAACAAGGCAACATAATAGAAACACATACATAAAGGGCATAGAATACAAAACCCTAATGGACACAAAATACAAAGCCCGAAATAAATAAAACCCAAAAGGCTTGCACAATCCAACAAAATCCAATAATAATAATAATAATAATAATTCATAAAGAAATAATGGAATTACCGACATTAGAGATGTATCGATTCCTAATTGCTGTTCTAACCTAAAGAAGAGAATTTCTGTGCGGCTCCTAAAATGTGCATTTTGTTTTTCTATCATTTAACACATTTAAACAATGAGTAAATATCATTTAGACATCAATGAGAGCAGACAGGACTATACCAGGAGGCCATGCATTCGCAGCTTTGTCGTTAAAACTCATTCCATCAAAACCTCGTGCAACCAGAGTGATGATTTAGAATATCTTGTAAAGATTCAATCGCTCCTTTTTGCCCTGCATTTTACACGGCACAAGGTACAAGCCGATTGTCCATATGCAGCCACTGTAGGAGGCATATTACCGTAACTAATAGGATCGTATTTTGTTTTATGACACTCATAATAGTATCATCCACTTCAAAGCTCCATGCTGTTTGTATCATCTTACAAGCAGAAAAGCTACGCATACAGAAATATTTTGCACATAATGGTTAAAGGACAGTGTACAGGTAGTGGGCCCGATACAAAGGAAAATGCTAGGCTTACAAAAATTTGTGCCATTTCAGTTTGAATTAAGAATTCCGCAGACAAATACAAGCAGTCCTTAACTACATATATATCTGATCATACAGAAATGGTGGGTTTACCTTTATCCTTTTTGGAGTGATGAATCTCGTATGTATTCCTAAGAAAAGGAATTTGCCCATTTTCCAAGGTCTCAAAGGGGTGTGGAAACACATAAGAACTCTTGAATGGACATGAGTACAGAACAATGTATGTGTGTGGGCCTCATTCTACAAGTGAGTGGGGCACAAACTCATACACCATTTTGTATCCATTCTGTGACAAGATGCAGTTGGACAACTTCATTTCCATCATATTCTCTAATGAAACAAACGGACTCCTAGTAAATTGACTAAAGATTCACAGCCATGTGAGACTCTATGGATAAATCACTAAAAAGATATAGACAATACAAGCCTATAAACTAACAACTGTGAATTGCAAACACTCGACTAAGCCACCTAATGATAAGAGATGAAAAATTATTTTCCAATGTAAATCAATATTCATATGCTTAATCCAGTAATAAGTAGTTTACGGATAACAAACTACCGTGACAAGATCAGCAGTTTAACTATCAGACTTGGCATTAAAACGTATCATGCAAATTTATGTGAAAATTCCAAATGTAATTTAGCACTACCAAACAGGTACTCTGAACTTGATGTTAACAAATTTCAAATTTTGATGCATTCTCCACTGAAACTGCACCAAGCATCGCCTAGAGGATCATATGAGCAGCTATAAGAAATCCATCCAGTTCTGTGCCCACAAATAATTGACAATTATACAAATAGCATACAACAGGTAATCACCAACAAAGATACTGTTAACTACCAGTAAAAGGTATAAAAATGGTCACAAGGCTATCATGGATCAATAACGGGTAATATTATACTCCATATAAAGCTGTGAAGTTCGGCTCTATCTTCAAATCTAACCTAGTAATTTTGTACATGAAAACCAAACTCACTGCCACTAAACAAGAGAAAAAATCACTGCTTCTTTGTTGCATCCTGAACCACAGCCCCACCATAAGGCAATGTCTCTCTCAAAAAGACCGAGTGAAGAAGGTTCTCTTGAGGTCCTACGCATGAGTGCATAGTTGAAACACATAATCCCCACTTTTCCTGATGCAGGACTGATGGGGAATGACATTCCTAACCAAATCCCTTGAGCAGATGTGTGACTATCATTAAAATGGTTATAAGACTAGACAGAAAAATCCCTAAGCGAACTAACTTAAGGAATCACTGACCAAAGAATAAAGGAGATCTCACCAGATTGAGCAGAAGAAGTGAATTGTCTAATCTCTTGCCTGAAAGCACATCTGGAGAATGAAAGGAGAAGAGCTAAACTACTACTCTAATGCCTCACATAAAACATACCCTAAGAATTAAAGAGGGTACTATGCCATCCTCCATCCTCCCCCCTCCCCCCCCCCCCCCCCCCCCCCCTTTTCCTTAATGTGTTCCCTGAGATGGCTAACATATATACTGAGTACAGCTTACAAGGAAAGTAAATATACTAAATGTAATCAATCACTCATGCTAAATCTAGCTCCCAAGCACCAATCCTCGAACCAAATTAAACAGCTGATCAAACTAAAAGTCTGATTTACCAAATGTCTATTGCTCAACCAGCTAACTGCAATAAAAATAAAATAAAATTATAATTACTTCACTTTCCACTTTTGTTTCATCATTCCCAATAAGGTGCTAAGTGGTTTCTCTTTTTACCTAATTTTCATAACTCGCGCTAAATATAATATTAAGAGTAGCACAGACAGGTAGATGTAGTTGAATTATAGGAGATCAAGAAACGCACCCACAAATTATAGAGCCATTCGGGAGAATTAAAATGGCTGTAACTCTCTCTGGGAGGGGGGGAAAAAAAAAAGGGCAAAATTTGTTTTGGAGCCCTCTTGAAAGCTTCTCCGGGAAAAATTTAGTGAATGCAGAAGAAATAGGAGAAACAAATTATGATTGCTCTGACTCTGGGTGAACCTTCAGAACACAACCATGAATTGTTCAAATAATCTGAAACAAGGAAAAGTGAAGTGCATTTAGAAATGAATGTTGAGAAGTGTTGACACCAAATTTATAAAGACAACTTCCGCATTTGAGCTAGTTCTATGGCACCTGATATTTAGATAATTAAACCCAAAGAAACAAGCCTACATTGTCATTTACACCCAATAACCTCTTCTTCTAATTCTTTCCTTTTTCATAGCTGTGTGTTGATGCTGTGTCTATGTGGTGACAACCATCTGAACCAAAATAGCACCAACATCAGTGATGACTCAGGGAGTACAGTAAAAGAATTAAACTAAATTGGAAAGTCCATTCTAATAGATGCCTAGACTATCATGAGAACAAGCTTTATCCGCATTAAAAGAAGTACAAAACAAAAAGGGTAAGTCCATCAAAGATATAACTTTCCAGAAAAATTGACCTGCCAAAAATACTATTAAAGATTTAATTAAACAGATCAGCCCAATACACTAGAAAACCTATTTTATAGGATTAAAAGTTTAAAACATGAAGAGCTTAAGTTGTGCATACTTGAAGAAGGAAGTTTGTGATTCTCCCTTGAGCCTGTGGTAACTATCCTAAGCTACTCACTTTCCACAACTAAAAACCATTGTATAGAGAAACTAGAAATGTTACATTACATTATATTCACAGGAGAAAGCAAACCAAAATTGTCATTTAGCTGCAACAAAAGAAAATTCAAAATCTGTTACTATGGCTCACAGACGTCATTACTTGCAACAGTCACACTGAAAGGCCAATTCAGATTCAAAAGCAGTTTAATTTAGTAACATCATAGAGAATGAAAATGGCATATTTGGGTCCTAAAAAAGAGGGAAAAGAACAAAGAGGATGCGCGCTAAAATTTTATTATGCATTTAATCAGCTAATAGAGACACGTCTGGCATTCTCCTAAGAGCAGACACTTATGTTATATTATCTAGGCTAATGTTGGATGTAAGCTTAATATGGAAAGGGGATGTATTATTTTTGGATACAAAGTAGGCCAAAGATCTCACAAGAGGGAAAGGAAATGAAGTTACCAAATATCACCCACATGACCTGGTGAAGACTCAAACCTTAGACCTTTACTATGGGAATGTCAAGGAGATACAATCTGAGCTGATGTTATATCTGGATTTGAGAGTTTTATAAGCGATTTGCTACATAGGATTCACCACAAACTGACATTACACAAAGAAATCATATCTGTTTGAAATCCTGATATGTTTGTTGACACCAGAGAGGGTATGATGTACAGGTGGTAACCAAGGGTCAATGGGTTCTACTTGTGATTGCATTGCCGAACCAATATGAACATATAAAGGGTACCTCATCCCTCTAACTCGATGATCAATAGCAGAGAGAATAAACAGCATAAAAACATAACACAGATTATACATGAGACAATAACTATGTTGAAATTTTCAACAAAGTTTCACAGTTGCTCTATGGCATTCAAGACTGCAGTGCTACTAATACAACAACATGGGAAAAAGTCTTACTTCAATCAGCTGCCTTAACCTTTTCATCCCCCGCGACTAAAAGCATTACTTAACCTTTTCAACAAAGGTTCCCAATTGCTCTACGGCATTCAAGACTGCAATTCTACTAATACAACAACAACAAGAAGAAAACGTCTTACTTCACTCAGCCATCTTAACCTTTTCATCCCCGGCGACTGGAAGTATTACTTTACCTTTTCAACAAAGGTTCCCAGCTGCTCTACGGCATTCAAGACTGCAGTTCTACTAATCCAACAACAATGAAAGTCTTACATCACTCAGCTGCCTTAACCTTTTCCTCCCCCACGACTGAGAGTATCGGAAGACTACTAAGGAACTCATCAAGCCCCTCAAAAAACCCAATCCCTTCCACGCCTTCTTCCTCTCCATTACGCGCCCCATTCCCACTGATTGCCCCGGCAGGCTCTTCAACCTCATTACTGAACTCCACATTTAGGTCCAACTTCCCCAAATCCTTTGCAGCCTTCCCTGTTTGTTGTTTCGAGTTACTTGCAGTCATCTTCTTCCCTGTCTCCTGCTTCATTTCCGCCCTCATACCTTCATGCATCACAGACCCAGCTCCTGAAATTTCACCATCAGTCCCTTTAACCATAACAGCAGCACACTGACCTCCCCCCCTTCCCCTACCACTTTTACGGCCTGAACCCCGCCCCACCCGCCCCTTCATTCTCTTCACCCTCTTCTTCTTCCTGTTACTACGAGTCCAATCATCGTCATCAGAATCCTCACTCGGATCCGAAACGCCGACGAAAATGTCAGCATCCTCATCTATAAGAACCCTAGCAACTTTTCTACTAGCAGGTGCCTTCTTAGCACTCTTGGGTGCCAAAAAGCCTAACGGGAAAACCCCCCAACAGCAGAAATACGAATTCCTCCCCGCACCGATCCCAGGAGGGGGCGGTACCACCGCAGCATGGAACGCCCTCCGGCAATTCTGACACCGCATCGAACACTCCTCGTAGACCTTAGGGTACTCATAGAGATTCAAACAGTACGGACACGCGGTCCAGAAGCTCAGCACCTCCGGCTGAATTGACTCGGGGGAACTCGGTATCGACTCCTCAACCGGTTTTTCACTAATATTCCCTGCTATAGGGCTACTTCTCACAGGCGGGTCTGCCTCCGGCTCCAGCTCCGGCTCCGGTTCCGGCTCCAGCTCCGGCTCCGGCTCCGGCTCCGGCTCTGGCTCTGGCTCCGGCTCTGGTTCCCGCGCCGGCTCCAGCTGAAATGGCCTCGGTTGGGGCAGTGGTTGCCACTGCCACTGTGGGGGCGGCTGTGGCTCTGGCTCCGGCTGTGGCTGTGGCTCCGGCTGATGAGTAAATAGCCATTGTTGGGTCCTCAAAGGTGGCTGCGGCTGCGGTTGCGGATGCGGGTGTAGCTGTAGATGTATATGCGACTGCGGTGGTTGCGGTTGCGGCGGCGGAGGCTCGTAATGAGACTCGAAGAAGAGACCCAACTCCTGATCGTAGAGGGATTTCTTGTGGGGGTTAGACAGGACGGAGAAGGCGTCAGAGATGAGTCGGAATGCGAGGTCGGCGAAGGGAAGGGAGTTGGTGACGGGACTGAGGAGGAACGCGAGTCGCGCGTACTGGGTGGAGATCGCCCGCGGGTCCTGAGTCCCGCGCACCAGCTGCAGCACCGCGTACCAGTCGTGCTGGTCGCTGATCCGCGCGATTCCGGCCAGCAGCGTGTCGATCACGGCCAGGATCCGGTCCGACCGGTCCAGCCTCGGGTCCGATTCCCGCGCCCGGATCGCGAAGGTCCGGCTCCCCTGCAGATCCCTCCCCGCCAGCAGCTTCTCCGCGATGAACAACCACCGCTCCGCCTCCGCTCCTCCCCCTCCGCCGCCGCAACCGTTCCCCTCCATTCTCTCTCCCTCTCTGTGTTACACTCTTCTTTCTCCTAAAAGTCGAGTCTCCTTCTCTCTCCCCAGTCTGAAGCACGAGGGAAATGACGAGGACAAGGCGAATGCGGACATGTGATTGCCTGAAATGACGAATGAGGGACTGAGGGCTTCACCACATTGACTCGAGGGAGAAAGAGTTTTGAACAGCGTCATGTGGAGGGTAGTTTGGGGATTTCGTCTGAGCTTATCTCTGTGGTTTTCTTTGAAGTGGATAGAATGATTTTTGGGGAGAAGTTGCCAAAAATAGGTTTTTTTTTTTTTTTTCTTTTTCCCCTTTTCCCCTTCCCCTTCTGATTTCAATGGAGGGTTGAGATCAATGTAAACTAGTGATTAAAATTATTCATTGCCGTTCTAGATGGGTAAGGTGTAATAATTGGACTTTAACTATTATAAATGCAATTATGATGGAGAATTAAGATTACTCTCCTCCCCACTTCTCTCCTCTCATTATCATATAATACATAATGGTCCACACTCCTTTTGGATGTTAATGCATCAAAGATTTGAACTTTACTAAGATGAAAATTGAATCAAGGTCGTCTCTTTTACTCATCCTACTTCTAAATTTGGATGACAGTAGCACATAATTTTCTTTTAATGGATTGCAGCCTTCCTTGGTGTCGTCGAGGTGTTTTGATTATGTAGGAGGAAAACTAAGGTGCGCCCACACGTTCTTCATGTAAAGCCACTTTGATGTTAAAGTTAAGCATAATTTGGAGCTATGATAAACTGTTTTTACCTTTTGGAGAAGGGAAAACGCTACTTCTTTTAAAAGGCTATTGATCCTAAATTTTTCAAGAAGTTAGTCTTGTAACTTTTAGAAAATATTGCACTTAATTTCCCTATGGTTTAACCCAATTGTAGGGATAAAAATTAACATATAATCCCATGTGATTTCAATAGGCTTGCAAATGTTAACTTTTCCATCAAATTTAATGATTTATTTTTTCATGAATTTTTTAAGTGTTTGGGAATAAAAAAAAGGACTTTAATTTTTCAAATTACCCCTATACTAATTCTTTAACCTCACCTAAGCAAATAGGTGTTTTTGTATTTCTTGTGCCTTAAAAAAAAAAATTTTTTATAGAGGTTATATATTCCTAATTCTAATGAATCATGACGGCCAAAACTAGGGAATATGTGGATATTATGAGTATCAAGGTAGGGTTTCTTTTTATTTTTCTTTTTAGGTAGGAGTACAGCTGCATATATAAATACCACTTTTTTTTTTTTAATGAGAAATATGTTTTCTTCTTTTGGTAAATTAAATTTATTAATCACCAAACGAGATTACACAAAACAAGGTATTACGAGAAAAACACAAAAGGACAAGACATTAGCCTCCGCCCCCACACGCCACAAAGTGTTGCTAGAAGCCCAAGGGCGTGGGGTGAGGGACAGCCACTGATGAAACAAAACAAAATTCATATTAAAGGCACCATCCAACAACAGGCTAATTACACACACAATAAAAACAAAGTAACACAAGTGCACTGCCACCCATCAAGCGAAGAATGGAGGAAGCAAGATTGCAGCTCCGTTGCATCCAAACATTTTCCGGGGACTTGGGAAAATTCCCATTGCGAGGACTTCATCACGAACCGTGCGCGGAAGCTGGTTTTGCGTAGCCAAGATGTTGAAGGATTTGCTACGACGAAAGATGATATTGTTCCACTCTTTCCGAATAATATAGCAGAGGGCATCAAAGGATACACGAGCAGTAGTGATGTGTGATAGCTGGTTCCCCATGAATTGCATTGCTAGCCGGTCTAGAGTATCATTCCAGGATGTGCAGTTCCAAGCCACATTGCACAGCCCAGAAGGACGCAGGACCTGCAGTAGCAGCGCAATCCGAAAAAAGATGATCAATGGAATCAGGACACTGCTCACAGAATGTATAGACTTCATTCTGGATCTTGAATGATGCGGCACCATGTATTTGTCCCAAGGCACCAACCCAGCTCTGGACCTATTTGCTTCAGATACAGCATCCATATGGAAGGTCCCAGGGGCCTGACCCGCCCATAACAGCACATCAGAAGTGGACTCAAAGAGTGTTGGTGATGTGCCAGAAAGATCCTCCATTAGGGTCAGATTTGAGGGCCAAAACCTTTGAGCATCTGAGAGAATTTCAGCTAGCTTAGCATGTCCAGGCATACCAGTCCTATAAATTTCTCTGTCACTAGCCGATTTGTACAAGGA
Organism: Santalum album; assembly: GCA_034195605.1. NCBI lineage: Eukaryota > Viridiplantae > Streptophyta > Magnoliopsida > Santalales > Santalaceae > Santalum > Santalum album. The sequence goes on from CM067262.1 coordinate 6,853,852, forward strand.
ACCTGCAGGATGCCTAGTATCGAACCAGAAATAAACATCCATACCATTTCCAACTTTCCAGCTAAGAAATGGCTGCACCAAGGGCCTCAGGTGAAGAATTTTTTTTCCAAGCCCAAGAAGCAAATGTGGGTGCTTTTCTCTCCCAATAACTTTTTGACTTCGAAAAGTTGGAATGAATCCACCTGCACCAAAGGGATTTTTCCTTGTTTGTAAAAAGGGACCATATATGACCGATCATAGTGACCTTACTAGAATAAGAAATCTTGAATTTAAAAATTTTAAATTTACAAATCTTACTGTTTGGGCAGGAGTTTTTGTACCGAGGACTTTCCAAAACTCGAATGACTAAATTTGAAAACTTGTGAACTAAATTGAAAATCCTAAAAAGTTAATGACCGTACTAGAACTTTTCAAAGGTTTAAAGACCAACTAGAAATTTCCTAGGGACATACCTTTTCAAGCATTGAGGATCAAACTAAAACTTATTTAAAGTTTAAGGACCAAGTTTCAATTTCCAAAAATTTCATAATACTTTTTTTCCGCTATCATCAATTTAGATATCTCACAAAGAGGAATTTGAACCTAAAAAAAAAAAAAAGGAAGAAAATTCAGGGGATTTTGAGAGAAAATTTACATCCTTTAATTTTTTCTACAAATAACCTCTAAAAATGTGTTATTTTAAAATTCCTCCTACACCATCCAAACACATCCTCAGTGCATTCACTAGATATTTTTATATAACCCAGCCAAAGGGGGAAAATAAAATTCTCTTGCATACTTTTGTAGAGCTTAAAGTTTAAGAGAGACAAAAAAAACTTCACTATTAATTTTGCCTACCTTAACAAAAATTTCTCTTAGGGTAAAGAGCAGAGCTGTGTTACAGGATAAAATTGGTCAAATATGAAGTTCAATCTATACCCACGCAAGCAAACATAGAACTCTTATACCTTCTGATTCCGTTCATTGGAAGCAGTACTAAATCTTGTAGTTTCATTCATCCAGTTATTAATATAAAACCACCATACATTGGTGGGGGGGGGGGGGAAACAAACATATTTTATCAAATTAATACACAGAATGATGCGTATGCTCCGGTATACAAGCGAATGAAATCGTATGTCTGTTCTGTACGTTTGTCCACATTTGCTATGCACCTAGCACTGTTATATAACTAACACGATCATCGTATGTTAGCCTAACCAGACTAATATACCAATACCTACAAAGGTATATTTCCAATAAGACCACCCAAATGCACAACAAATATATATAGTGGTAGAAATGCACTCTCCAAAATACTTTCCTCTTTAAACCACTATTAACATCGAAGGGAATCATAAGGCATGTCCTACAGCAGGAACTATACGATTATGCAAAAACTGAAGGTTCCTGAAAAAAGCTTTCAGAATGAAATCACAGAAATTGTTCCTCATTTTTCTGGCATCTATCTAGTTCTAGCTTGGACAGTAGATAATGATTGAGTCAATCCTGCAGATTATATCAAACAGTTTCAGTTAGAAGTAGCTGCTCGAGTTCCTCCCTTCGTCTCTGCAAATCCTGCAGCGTTCAAACAGAATGGTGTTTAATCATGCTGTTCCATGAAAAAAGATTTGAACTTATCCGCATAAATGGAGCAGACAATGATTTTTTTTTTTTCTAACTATTAGGTTTTTTTTTTTTTTTTTTTTGGGTTGTGGGGGGGGGGGGGTTTTACTACCAGCAGATTTTTGACATTTAACACGGGATGGTGTTTCCTGGGAGGTACATTGAGTCATGACTTATGAACCACTTCAGTCGAATGAAATCTTCATAAAGGAATCTTGCTGTTTATGGATGACAGCAAATTAGGATAAAGCCCTTTTTTTTTTTGTTGGTTAAAAATATGTTTGACTCTAGGGCCATATAAACGATCTACTCAAACCTAAGGATCCATGTCTGACGTGTCAGACACTGATACTCATTCGACAACTTTCCATAACAGTCAAATTTTTTTGTTCGTTTCATTGTTACAAAATAATGAAATATGATTTGTTTTCCGTACATTTATTAATTAAACACACAGAATTATAGCTTTTTTAGAAAATTTGAGTGTCACTCAGCATTTAAGTAGCACAGACACACAACACGCAGCTAGCAAACATGCAAATCCTAAGAAAACTAGATTTTCTGCACGATGGAACACGCTGCTTAATATATAATTTAAATATATAAATATGTGATAAAATACTTTATTCAACATTATAGAAATAAAAAAATAATGTCGTCACACAATAAATATATCCTAAAATGCAACAACCTTCAAAATAAAAACCAAAAACCAGATTGATTTTCCAGTTTAGAGGAATTAAAAGGGATACCCACGCAACAAGCCAAAAAAAGGGCATCCCATAAGAGAAACAAAATGAACAAAACTCAAAGCAATCATTTTAGAAGATGAAACCTGAAAATTGAGAACTGTACATATCTGCGGATATCTGGACCTTTCCTCTCCAGCCCACTTTGTAAAAGCTACTCAACGAAAGGTTTAGATCTAGGAAAAGAACACTTCCAACAACTGAAAACCCAAAGAGAAGGGTGGATAAACAGCTGGGTTTCCTGCAAGTGGGCCAAGTAAGAACCCAATACAGAAAGGGGAGAAGAGGCTTCGTTGAGAGACAGTTGTGCAAGCATAACATGGAAAAAAGATGGGAAAAAACATGCGTTTTTGAAAAACAAGTCCATATCGAAAGAGGAAAAAAGTTTGACACGCTCTGGAAGTGTCTCAGACATGTTGGGATGGTGTCTGGAGAGTGTTGGACACACGTCTCATTGGGTAATTTGAGTGTCAGTTCTCCTTAGGTCAGAATAGCACATATCATATTGTACCGTGTCATGTGTCCCATGTCTGTGCTACATAGCACTAAGCTTGCCAAAGCCATGCCTCCTACCTTGTTATCATCATGAAGGCATCTATGATATTAGAATCACCGTAGCCTGACAGCTAAAGCGATTTTTTGTGAGCCATGCTCTATCCTAAAAACCAAGCATCTAAATTATCCAAAAATCCCAAAACACCCAAAATGACCGAGAAAGCCAAAATGATAAGAAACAATTGATTCCAGCACCCAAAATGCCTGGAAAATACCCAAAATACTGAAAATGTCCAAGATGGAAACATTTTGGAGCTACAAAGATAGTTATTAAATCATTAGCACCGTATAAAAACATGCCTCCTAGAGTAGCTGTTAATACGATTAACAGTCCAAGAAACCAAAAATGACAACACCCTAAAATGCACAAAAACCCAAAATGCTTTGAATTACTTGTCCCCATTATACCAACAACTCCATGAGACACAGTGCTAACATTTTAATGCACAGACCAGTTTTGAGAAGAGAGACAACCCTGTTGACAGACCATGGAAGGCAATGAACAAAAGGCTACACTGTTGCATTCTCAGCTCATGTGGACTCGCTCAGCTCTATGACCAATACGAATTTCCTTGTTGCAAAGCATTTTGTTATTACCCTTGAGCGAAATTCCTAGAGGTCTCACATTTTGATCAATTTGACGCTTAGCAACAAACAGCACAAAGGAAAAAAGAAAGCAAGCTAGAAACCACTTCCTGAACCATGATAATACTTGAACTCACCTCCAGATCCTTAACTGCTTGCACCCTAGTGATTTCTTTTTCTTGGCGAGAACGTTTAAGAAAACCAATGCACAAGATTCCCTGAGAAGAAGTTACCACAAGCAGTAAACATCATTAGACAGTGACTAAACTCTTCTTTGACTAAACATCGTTAATGAAACTGAACTAGAATCAGGATTCTAGAGGAGAACGTGGGAAGTTTTCGACCACACAATGAATCAAATTCAGGTGGCAAACATTATCATCTTTTTCCAGCAAGGTATCATTGGTCCAATCTGACCTAAGCAAACAAAATTAATAACAGGACATTCCTATATTTAGCACATTCAAGACTGAAGTATTACAGCTTAACTAGGGCTTGCAAATGAGCCGAGCCGAGATTCAGGTTGCTCCAGCTTGGCCCGCCAAAGTTTTAATCGAGCTCAAGCTCACCTCAGACAAGCTCAAGCTCACCTTGAACTTCTATTAGGCTGCTCAAGCTTGGCTTGTTTAAAGCTTGCAAGCCATCGAGCCAAGTTTGAGCGAGTTTGTTTATGAAGTTAAAACAAGCCCAGATTCGAGCCAGCCTCATTTTATATATAAAAACTCTAAACTATAAAACAAAGCCTTAATAATTTAATCCCAAAATAAATAGACCTCGAAATAGGATGGACTTCCATAATATCATACCCAATATGCCGGCTAATGAAAGGAAAACATATGAACTTTTTCATAGTAAACTCATGTCCCTTACTCCTTTTCCCCCCGATGTGGGATTGCATCCTAATTTGACTATTTGGCTCATTAAAGATGCCGATAACAAGACTCGAGAGCTTACACTAGTCCAGTTGACTCATAAACTTACAAGCTAAGCAAGTTCACGAGCCTAAAAACCCGAACCAGTGGTAGCTCAAGTTCAGCTCATTCAACTAGTCGAGCTCAAAATCGGTCCCATATATGGCTCGTGAGCTTTATGAGCCGAGCCTTATTGAGCTTTTTATCGAGCTGAGCTCCGAACCACTCATGAGTAGCTCAGCTCATTTGCAGCCCTAAGCTTAACTACATTTAATGGCATTCCTCCCAAATCTTACCGAAATAATATAGATTACACCGCAACAAAGAAGCATATAGCTGGCTATATTCTGAAGAAGAATAAGGTCCTTCCGATGGGCTGAATCCTCAGGGAAAGCCCTTGTCATCACTGCAACACTGGAAAGAACAATTATGACCACAAACTAAGATAAGCTTAAATCGTATGTGTCAAGTCAAATATTTTGTGGGAGTGAATAATAAAAGATTCACAGCTGCAACAAAATTATACATCGGAAAAGAAAACATGGTAACCTGCTACTACAGAAATTACTGTTTATTTTTCCAATTGAACATAGGGGGGTTCACTAGAGTCAGAATCCAATCAAAAAAATTGAACCCAAAACCCCAATCTGAAGAACAGCAATAACAAGAGAAGCCTTAAAACCAAATCCAACTTAATCCACTACTACCCATGAAAAAATGATCATTATAACCTTTCAATCAGGTTGGCTTAAGCTAGCAGGATTATTAGTGTAAATGTGACCAAGGCTATTAAGAGAGTGCAAATAATAGATATAAGGAGAAGTGTATACAAAAGACACATTGAACATACAAGATCTGCAGCATTCCCCTTGCAGCCCAGTACTCTAATACCTGAAAATTGTTGATAGAAACTTACAATCAGATAGCAGCGAGCACCACAATCTAGAGAAAAACAACGCAGTGAACGGGCATCCACAGAAATCCGGACACAACAACAATAGTTTCCAAATCGAAAGTGCAGTTGTCTAGTGCATAATGTCAAAAAAAGCATGCCATGTGGCAGTAAAAAAAATGAATTTAATGCTTTCTGAAATTTCTAAGGATTCCATATTCCTTTAGAATCAACTAAAATACTATTGCAATGAAATCTGGCACAATTTGAACGACTCCAGTTCACGTTAGGCTAGGTGACAGTTGCCAATTATTTTTTTTTAAAAGGGATAAGTTCAATACTTAAAATGAAGTTACAACTGTAGATTTCCCTCATTAAATTATTTTCCAAGAAAGGAAGCTTTTATCTCCAGCAACCAGAACCTAGAATTCTTCAAATGGTACCCAAGTATAAACAATTGACGAATTAATTGAACTTTGCTCTAGCCAGATGCTGCAACAGTGAAATAACAAAAGAGGCAATAACCTAAAATCATAGTCCAACGCATTACCTTACATCCCAAAATACAAAATTATTAAGAATTCAGAATAATAACCCACCAATCTTCCCATCGACACAATTCGTATATCAATAGTAAAAACCCTACACCTTCCAGAACTCCACACCTCCATAAACATGGTGTATAAATCAGGAGGTAAAAACGCTATACCTTCCAGAACTTGATAATAAACCCCCACTCTGTCTCCGCAACAACCACAAAGATAGTCAAGGCGACGGCGTAACACCGAAATATGCCATCAAAAATCTACAAGAATGAACCCATAGTTGACAAATAACGCAAACATACACACAACACAAGAAGAACATAAGCGATGAGAACGATTACATCAAATCCGCCCTTGAAAGATCGGACAGCGGAGAGAATGTTGACGAAGATACAGAGAATAGAAGCCACGCAGGTAATGAAGCTGAAGCACCTGCACACGACCAATAACGGATCGGTCCTCCCTCTAACTCTGGCAATCCTCGGCGAACCCCCAACTCCTCTCAGGGACCCCTCCTCCCCTTCCCCGTTTCTCGACATTTTCTCGCACTTTCTCGGTCCCCAAACACTCCCATTCACAGTACCATCAATCTCTCTCTCTCTCTCTCTCTCTCTCTGTGCGAAGAGGACTGGCAGTTCCGTTTGTTGCTGCTTTCGTCGAGACCAGCGCGATTCTTTCTCCCACTGCTCAAGCAAAGGTCGCGGGCTCGGACACGTGGTCGCTAAGCTGTGGGATTCACTGACACGTGTCAGTCAGTTAGCTGTGTCCGACTTCCTAAGTTGTGCTTCGGCTCCGGTAGCTTCGGCCCACGTGTCCATACACGTGTGAATCGGACTTTGGGAAGTTAGGGCATGGATGGATTCGAACTCTTTGGACAAATTTTTATTTTTATTTTTTGCTTTAAAATTTATATCTAAATATTTATTTTACCATAAAATAATTATAGATGATAATTTTCTTCGGAACCTCGTGGTCGGGAACCAAATCGTTCGTAAACAGCTTTTCACTACTATTTGTGATTCTATCTGCCGCCCATGTCCCGCCTAAAATTTCATTTATTGTTTTTATTCACATTTAAACTCAATTAAATTTTCCGACCTATATTTTGGTTCGTGGGTTTATTCTTTGGGAATATTTAAGGTTTTTTCTAGTTTATTTTAAAAGTTGGGTCATGACTTTATTGTTTTATATTTTACCCTGGCCCAGATGCAAAAGTTGTTTGACGGGGGGTTATTTTGTTCAGGATTTAATAAGAGAGTCAAGTCATTTATTTGATTGCGTGCCTATTTCATCTTTTTATGATATTTTACTTACTTAGCATGCAATATTTGTCTGTTTTTATTATATTTGTATATTTGCATGTATTTGCACATTTCAGTTATATTTAGCCTTGCACACATGATACCTACAAATCTTCCTTCTAGACTAGCCGGACGTTTTAATAAGAATTGTACCCACGATGCGTGTCCTTTGTATATGCAAGCAAAACGCTTCAGTCATATTACCCTTGCCTTGTGAAAATGAGATGGGACTACTTTGAAAAGCTTTTCAACCATTGGACATGCGCTGTGAAGCGCTGTATGTGAATTTCCCTATGGAACATTTAAATTGGAAACCCTAAACATTTGCGTTTTTAAGATACAATAATCCTATTCTGTCGTGATACATCCCACGTGTTGTTGTTGCCTCCGCATTATATCTCTAGGATTATGGTGCAACCATATTATATTTGCTTTACGTTTCTAACCTATATCTATAGGGTGTTGCGTTCTCACCCTTATATTGCTTTAGATTGCCCCACTCAAACACTTAAGAAAATAAGGGTTTGACGCACCTCTACACTAAAGGGACTAAAGAGGCTCAATAGAAAGAAAGGGGGATTATTTATGTAGCAGCTAAAGGTTAACTTTTTTTTTTTTTTACTTTTATTTGCGAATAAGTATTATCAAATATAATTAGTCATATCTAAAGTCTTTATGATCGTGTGGACCTTATGTGGGTAGAATCACTAAATAAATTATATATATTAATAATTAAATTAAATGCATAATAAGAGTGCTTGCATTTAGAGATGGCAACAGGTTGGGTTGATTTGAAAGCCCGCCCAACCCAACTCAAACTTTTGCGGACCCTGCATGGCCCGGTCAACAACTTGACCTGGCCTAGGACCGAACTTGCCTATTTCAATGGGCCTATTTGGGCCCCCAATGTGGAGGCCTAAGCCCGGTCAGGATAAAATCTAACTTGGCTCGATTTTTGGCTAGAACAACGCCAGATTGGAGACCGAGTACAGCATGGACCGAATCAGATCAAATTAACCTCAACAGCTAGTTGGGCCTTTTTATTTTATTTTATTTTAAAAATCCTAAAATTACCAAATTACCTCCCTCCAATAGTTACGCTTCAAGGGTATATTGGACTTTAAAGGGGATTTTGTAACCCGTAAGTGTAACGCCCCAAAATTCAGTTAGATTTGGAACCATAATCTAAACCTATATAAACAAATCCAATAGTTTCAGTATAAAGTAAAACTACAGAAGCATTATGAGTCTCAATTTAAGCAAATAAAGAATGGCTAAAGAGGTCAAAGTGGGCACCAAAACAAATCTGAAAACTAATACAAAAGAAAATCTTTGCCCAAAAAGAGCCAACAAAAGTTAAGAATCTCAACTAATCCAAAAATAATAAAACTCAAGTTCGAAATAAAAGCCTCCGTTAGTAAAATACCACTCCATCCTTAACGACCATTACTTGAAAGAGAAAGAAAATGGATCAACCGAATTTTCGATAGTATACAGGGATAACAAAATATTGGGAAATAGGAGGGTCCACAAGAGGGTATCAAGTAGCAAAACAAAAACTCATATCTCATATCACAAAAGTTGCTGCTCAAGCATGTTTAAATATCACTTTTCAAATTACATACACATAAACATGTGTTATAACAATTAATTGTGCCACCCAAAAGACCATATAATCATCCTGAAGGATATCGAAATAGTCTAAAAGGACATCACATATTGCCCCTAAGGGCAACATAGAAGCTAACTTTGCAAAAGCGATGGGGGAATATCAACCCCACTAATGCACCATAGATACATATATTTTGTAATCTTGAGCGTCATTGATTAAATGCCGCACACAATGCTATAAGCAACTATGATTGCCAAATAAATAAAGGAATCATCATACCATACCAAAAATAACATTCACAAACAATGGGTGCTTCAAAATTCTAAAATAATAAATGTCATAGCGAAAACGGCCTAGAAAGGCTACCGCTTACTAACTCTTTCAAGGTAGAGGTGTAGGGACTGTTAGATTTAGGTGTTTAGTAAATCAAGAACACAATATATGGATTATATATTCATATAATATAAGAACAACAGATCTAAAAATAAACTTACAATTATATAGGGCAGACATATTGATATAAAAGCTTTAGACAGAGTGTTGATCTTCAGTTGTCTGCCCCAAATCGTAAGGATAGATGCTTAAATGTTTTTCCCTTAAGAAAGAAAAGAGAATAAATAGCCAAAGCTAGTGAATATATATATATATATAGGGTTCAATCTTAGGTTCCATGTTATGTTACTTTGACAAAATTGCCCTTAAATAATATTGTAACGGTCTTATTAAAATTACTATGACCATAAATAAATATTTGGCTAATATTACATGGGTTTAAAATCCGAGATATTTCAAAGACCAATTAGGATTAGATGTTGGTCTAACATTCTCCCACTTGGTCGTAAGGCTATTCCAAATTTGAACATAATGCTCACGACTATAACAATATCTATTAAACTAGATCCGATTTAGTTAGAAGCACTAAACCAAACTGATGTAATTGTAGTGATTATCAGTTATCACATGATCCCCATCAATTATAACATTAGCACTCTTTCCAACATCAAACATAGTAGTTATGAAATTTGAGTTTACATAAGTAGTAATAATTAAACTCATTCATAAGGTCCAACCTTAATTGTTTACTTATGAATTCTCTTGTGCACACCATTAGAGAAAAACAAACAATCCATTAAAAAAAAACTAGAATAAATGTCATAATTGAGATCTCACATTTATTGTTTTCAACATAATCACCTCAAATTAAAAGCCATTAACCAAACCCATGTTGGCAACATGCTCCCTGAAGAGATTGGGTAGTAAGCCTTTCATTAGGAGATCAGCCTATATAGCCATCGTGTTAATGTGCTGAACAACAATGGTTTAATCCTAAATTATTTCCCTAACAACAAGATACTTAATATCAATGTGCTTTGATGCACCATTAGATTCATTATGATTGGAAAAGAAAACTGCAGCCTCATTATCACAAAATAAGCTTAGTAGCTTTGAAATGCTATCCACCAATTTAAGTCCTAAGATAAAACTCTTTAGCCAAGATGCTTGACCGGTAGCCTTAAAGTAGGCAACAAATTCTGCTTGCATAGTGGAAGATGCCGTTAAATGCTATTTAGCACTCTTCCACGAAATCGCTATTCCTGCAAGCATAAAGATGTAACCTAATGTTTATTTTCTAGTGTCAATGCACCTTGCAAAATCAATATCAGAGTAACCAATAGCTTCAAGGTTCTTTGTTTTCTTGTAAGTAAGCATATAGTTCTTAGTACCCTATAATTAATGTAAAACTTTCTTGGCAGCTTTCCAATGATCCATACCTGGATTTGCTTGGTATCGACCGAGCATACCAACCACAAAAACTAAATTAGGAAGTATACAGACTTGAGCATATATAAGGTTCCTAACTACCAAGGCATAGGGAATATCTCCAAACTCTTTTAAGATGATCTCTTTAGCTAGCCACATGAATGAGACACATGAAGAAGGTGAAATGTCTATGGGGGAATTAGGTGAACTGAGTGTTGTTCAAGCAGCCAAGGAAACTATTGGAGAAACGAACGAGAACATATCTTTTAAAGAGAAGGGGAGGGTGTTATGGACTGAGAGAGTCCTCTACACTAGGGAAGGAGAAGGTTTCCCCACAAACACGCAGTAATAAACATGGGGAGGGGGGGAAGAAGAAATGATTGTGGCTCTAGTTAGAGTACCATTTTGTTCCTTTTTGTTCAGCTTATGCAGGTTGGGTGTTGGAATATTAGAGGACTTATGAACCCTATGAAGCAAGCTGAAGTGAGGCATTTTATTTGGTCCTCACATCACTTGTGTATTAACATTTTAGAGACAAAAGTCCCTAACTCTTTTTCTAAGTCAATTTCTGAAGGTTTAGCCTCGAGATGGCTTTGATAGGGGTTCTATAAGTTCTCGAATAGGGGTTAAAGTTGGGTGAGTTGGGACCTGAGAAGGGCCCATTTTGATCTAACTAGTAAAAATGACCAAACCATCCATGTAAAACAAAGGTAAATTCAATATCTCTTTGGCTTATGGTGCTCATAATTTTAAGGACCGTAGAGCTGTATGGCTGGACATTACTACTTGTAGCAGATTGTTTTAGTTTGATCCTTGGATTATTCTAGGGGATTTCAATGCCATCAAAGACAGTTCTGATAGAGTTGGTGGCTCCATAAGATAGTTACTGATGTTCAATGATTTCACTGACTGTATTAACCAGGACGGCTTAGAAGACTAAAATATTCTGGTATGTGCTACACTACAACCACTTTTATTGGTGTGAATCATAAGTAAAGAAAGATTAATAGAGGTTATGGTTGATGACCATTAGATGAATTAGTTTTCTTTTTCAGAAGCAATTTTCCCCCCACTGGAGTTTCTTACCACACTCTTATGTTGGCTCATGTTGTAGAATCGGTTGTGACTAAAAAGCCTTTCAAATTTTTTAATTTATGGTTGTCTCATCCAAGTTTCTTTGATATTATGCAGAGGGCTTGGGACATTTTGGTTCATGGAGCTAGTATGTTTATAGTGTATAAGAAGCTTAAGGTGCTGAAGTAGTTTTTGAAGGGCTTGAACCAGAACAGTTACCCATTAGATATCTAATCAAACCACTGCTACTCATCAATGGCTCTCCCAACTCCGATATGATTTGAATGATAACCTTTTGAATGATTAGTTAGCTGTTGTTGAGAAGGATCAACGTGTGATCTTTGGTCAGCTTCGTTTACAGGAAGAGAGCTTTTATAAACAGAAGTCGCGTGTCAATTGGCTCAAAGAAGGGGACCATAATACTAAATATTTCCACTACTACGTTAAACAAAGGCACTTGATGAATCACATTTCGTCTATTTGCATGAATGATGATATGTTGACTATTAACATAAAGGAAATAAAGGCCAACTATATGGAGTTCTTCTATAATCATTTAGCTGGAGTGGGATGAAGCTTTCTCCCAAACTTAAATTCTCTTCAATGCTATATTGCTACCACCCTTGCACCTGAAAAAGTTGATCAGATTATTCAACCTTTCTCGGATGCTGAAATCAAGGGAATCGTATTCTCTTTGGCTAGAGGCAAGGCTTCTGGTTCGTATGATTATAATGTAGATTTTTTTGTGAATTGCTAGGATATTGTTGGAGGTGATATTATAGCGGCCATTTATGATTTTTTATGCATTGGGAAAGTGTTGAGGGAAGTGAACTCCACTACTATTATTCTTATTCCTAAGGTGGAGAATCTAAGTTGTTGGGCTGACTTCCACCCTATAACTTGCTGCAACTCAATTTACAAATGCATTTCTAAATTGCTTGCTAGCCGACTTGTGCCTTTGCTGCCTATGTTGGTGAACCCACCTCAAAATGCTTTTATCAGAGGTAGGTGCATTTGGATAACATCCTCATTGGTCAGAAGTTATTTAGTGGCTTTCATTTAGAGCCTTATCACCCCAAATGTGCATTAAAAATGGACTTCAAGAAGGCCTATAATACCCTTAATTAGGATTTTCTTTGTCTTTTTGAAGCGCAAGAGCTTTTGGGAGGTAAACGCCCCTATTTATGCCTCGTGGGTTTGGAGGAAGCTTCTCCAGCTTAGGGACTTGGAAAGGCTACACTTGGCATGGCAAGTTGGAAATGGAATGAGTATCAGATTTTGGTATGATCACTAGCATCTTTCCAGTCCCCTATATTAGAGATTCACTAATCGTATTATTTATGGTTTGGGCATGGCTCAAGATGCTTATTTGGCTGAGGTGATTCAAGATCCTCTTTAGAACTGGCCAACTACCCTAGGGAAGCAACTAGGTGATGCCCCCACCTCCATATTGAGTCCTGATAGAGAAGACAAACTCCTATGGGACTCAAACCCCAATTTCTCTATTGCTAATGCTTATAAAGCCACAAGGACTCGAGCTATTCATAAACCCTACGCGGCTTAGATTTCGAGCAAAGGTAGTGTGCCTAGACATTCCTTCCATTTATGGTTGTTGTGTCTTAATAGACTTCCCATACAACAAAGACTCATACGTGCGTCCATTATTGCTAATGGTATGTGTGGTTTATGTGGTTCTCATTCAGATTCTATGGATCATCTCTTTTTTGACTGTATACTTACTGAGTCGCTGGCTGGTGTTTGGGCTACATTGTGAACCTGAATTGGCAGTGCAAGGGTTGGAATCAGACTCTAGAGTGGCTACAAGGTTTCAATGCTATACAGCTGAGACATGTTATTATTTGTTACTCTTTTGGTGTTCTTATGTATATCATTTGGTAGGACCATAATGATATTATCTTCAAGAGCAAGGTGATCAACTTTCAGAGTATGTAGAACCGGTTGATTAGAATGGTCTAAGATATTGTGCTTAGATTGAGTTGCTTCCCTAAGAATGTTGAGAACATATGGTTGTAAAGGACTTGAGAGTTACACCCAATGATTCTCAACTAGTTGTTGATTCTAGTGCATGACTCAGTTTGAGTTTGGGAGACTGCTACTATTTCTCCTATTTCAGTGCTAGTCATCTCTGATTTAGGTTTCCTTGTAGTAGCTTGCATTACCTCCCTCCCCTACAGTTTCTAGTAACACTTTGTGGTGTAAAGTGGTAATGTATTTACTATGGTTTGCCTTTTGTTTTCTTTACATTATTCCTTATTTGTGCTTCAACTTGCCATTATATATATTTTTTTGCCTCTTGTTGAGTGTGCTTGCCACGTGCAAACATGTTCTTGTTCCTTTTGGTGGTCAGTATACTTTAATTTACCCAAAAAATCATTTTCGTGCAAGTCACCATTGAAAAATGCAGTCTTTACATTCATTTGGTGTAGTTCTAAATCATAATGAGTTACCAAGGCCATAACAATCCTCATTGAATCTTTCTTCGACACTCGAGAGAAAGTATCATAATAGTCAATCCCCTTCTTTTGATTAAATCCCTTTACACCTAGTCTGGCTTTGACCATTTCGGCATTTTGTTTAGAGTCAAACTTGGTCTTATAAACTCATTTACAACCAGCAGGTTTAACCCCATTAAGTAACTCAACTAGTTCCCAGGCATCATTATGTTCCATAGACTTCAAGCCATTAAGATGAGTGGTCACTTATTATGGCTTATTCGAAGGAATTAGGACCATTCCCCTTCCCCATGTCAGTTTCTTCCTCATTTAAATACATGATATAATCATTAGGTATAGTAGTTCTTCTTTTCCCTTTGTGATCTCTATAAAGGTTCTTTAGGTGTCACAAGGGACTTATTATGTGAGGCTCATCATTGGGTAGTGAATTAGTTGCTCCAACATCCACGATATAAGACATTAGAACAATAACTTCTCAAATTATCAGGAAAAGAACATAAACCGGATTCTCCTCTAAGTTTGTCTTTTTACATTTATTACTCCCACTAGAATTGCCATACTTCACAAATTCAGCGTACCTTGTCTCAACAAATTTAGTGGCATATGAGGAACAATAAAAACAGAATCCTTTTGATCTCTCTGAATAGCCAACGAAAAAGTAACTATGGTTTTGGGATCTAGTTTCTTAACTTGTTGATTGAAACTTTTAGCTTCACCCGATCAACCTCACACTTGTAAATGTACTAAACTGGGTTTCCTTCCTGTCCATGATTCATAAAGGGTTTTGGGAACAAACTTGCTGGGAACTTGATTTAAAATGTGTGTGGCAGTTTTAATGCCTCAATCCACAATAATTCATGTAAATTAGAATTACATGTTCTACTTTGCACCAAATCTATAAGGGTGCAATTTTGCCTCTTAGCTACACCATTTTGTTGGGGATCACTTAGCATCGTATACTGAGTGATGATGCAATTTTTTATAGAAATAAAGCAAATGGACCCTAATCCTAATCTTGATAAAAGTTTTACTACTACTTGAATTCCTCCTATAGTTCTAGACTATATAGTGACAAAAGTTTTATTCATCTTGTTGATTTTTCGAAATGAATTGCATGGGATCCTTCTATAGCTTTAATCAGAATATTTGTTTTTTCTCCAACATTCTTATTTTTTGTATTCTTTAAATATTTTATTTTAGCATATTCCATGTGTTTAGCCATTTCTTTATATCTTTTGTAGATACTATTAATGCATTATGAGTTCTCCTAGCATTAGACCTAGGGCATTCGGTTCCTTTACTTAAAGAAAACTTTTCAAATAAGTTTTCTATATTAAATTAAATTTCAAATTCCAAATACATTAGCACTCCACCTCAGATCTTATCGGGAGTTATTGTTAGGACCACCTATCCTCCAAGGCTTTACGATTGACCAACGAACGTACATGTAAACCAAACGATCTAGCAGGATAGAAGCAACACTAATCCATTAAGATATGAAACTTAAAATAGATCTAGAAAGTAATATTCCTATATATATATATACTAGTCACATCACACATGCAATGCACGTGATTAGCGACTTTTTTATTGATATAAATCTCACATAAATTTATTTAGTGTTGTTCCCATTGGAATAATGAGGTGTTGTCATTGTTGGCAAGCCTAAATGAGTGTGCATATCATTGGTACACCTTGTATATCGAATTTTCATGACTTTGGGACATCAGAATTATGTGGAAATGAAGAAGACACAGCGAGGGAGTGAAGTACCGAAAAACGCCATAATTGAGCCCGGTTTGACCTAATTTGGAGCGGTTATTGATTTGAGGCACTTCGGATGATCCGATGACCATGGGAAGACACCAGAAGCTATAATATACCATAATAAAGTGGTATGTACACAAACGGCACAAGGGAAATCGGTTTTGGTCAAGCGTCATAATTGAGCCCGGTTTGAGCCCGGTTTGGCCTTATTGGAGCATATGCGCCATGTTGAGCTTAAATGGAGCTTGTTTGGAGTTTTTGGGCTACATTGAGGTAAATTTGGGCTAAATGGGTTTCAATGAAGTCAAGGAATAGCAGTGGGCTTATGAAATTCGTGGTGGGCCTTTGGGGTGACCATTTTGGGCTTAAATGTGCAATGTGACGAATTTGGGCCAACTAATGGGCTTGGCACACATGGGCAGCAACTAAACAAGCCCAAAGACACTTGGAGGAGTCCAAATACACTTGGAGCAAGTCAAAATTCGTGGGCAGCAGCCATGCTACTATTTGGTCCACCATTGGTGACAAAATCCCCTAATTTGAGGAATGTTGTTTGGCATTCAAGGACATCCATGTTTGGAGGCTTCTTTTGGCTAGTGGAGACATCACAATGAGTCCCCCACCCCTAAAACATGAAGCATGTTTGGTGGAGGAATTAATGGCATGTTTTTGGCTAGTGGAGACACCATAATGAGTCTCCCACCCCTAAAACATGGAGCATGTTTGGTGGAGGAATTAATGCCATGTTTTTGGCTAAGTGGAGACACCATAATGAGTCTCCCACCCCTAATACATGGACCATGTTTGGAGGAGTATTAAAATCAACCACTATGCCATGTCTTGGAGGCTTTGGAGGGCTATATAAGGAGGGCCTCTCCTTTGGACGAATTTGTGACCTCCCTTGAGTATTGGGAGAGCATTTGAGAGAGAGAATTGAGAGAAATTCTCTTGGAGGGTTTGGGGCTGCCATATGTGTTCTTGAGCGCTCTTGGGGTTCCAAAGGGTTGAGTGTGTGCGAGATTGGGGAAACACTTGTGAGTGTTTTGTGTTGTGGCCACGAGGTGACGTTGAACATCCACACGTGAAGTAATCGGTGTTCGAGGGGCTGTTCCGTGCGGTGGCTACGTTTGGTGCTTGTGCTTGAGTTTCTTCGAGTTCGTTGAGTTCTTGAAGCTACAACAAGGTGCTTGCTGGTCATCAAAGAGTGGTAGGTTGTTCATCACTCTTACGTGAATTTTATTCCGTAATCTTGTTTATGTTCGGGTCGGTGAGACTCTTGTAATAAGTTTGTCAAACCTAGTGAAGGGGAGACAACTTAGTGATTAGTCAGTGAGACTTGTGATAAGTTCGTCAAACCTAGTGAAGGGGAGACGACTTAGTAATTGGTCAGTGAGACCGTTGTATCGCTCTAGTGAAGAGCCAATACAGTTATAGTGAATTCGTTGGTGAGGGTAGTGAACCCGAATCAGCCGTGGACGTAGGTTGCACGCATTGTGTAGCTGAACCACGTATATCTTGTGTTTGTGATTGCTTGGTTGGTTTGCTTGTGTTACTCTTGCAATAACCATCGAATCAGATTGAAGAGCGCAAAAAGGAAAGAATTTGAAGGAGCACTGATTCACCCCCCCCTCTCAGTGCTCGTATTGGGACTAACATTTAGATACAAAAGATTAAATAAAAAATTAATTAGAAAATAAATGAATACGTATTGAAGAAAAGATAAAAGTGGAAGGAGTAAAGAGACAAGTTAGGGGGTAGGCAACTAAGAGAATTACTTCCATAATTGTAAAATATTTGATTTGCAATTTTATCCAATTAGTTTTGAGGAGATATTGAAATGTTTAAAATTAAATAAGGGTATTTGAGACATTTTAAGATGGTAGGATTTGATTGATAGAAAATAACTATTTTTCACCCTAACTCCTTTCTAATAGTAAAATTTTACATAAATTTATTTAGATACATAAGATTAAATAAAAATTTGAAAAGAAAAAAAGTGGGCATGTATTGAAAAAAGATAAAAGTAGGAGTAAAGATAAAAGTTAAGGAGTTGGCAATTGAAAGAATAACTTCCATAACTGTAAAATATTTGATTTACAATTTTATTCAGTTAGTTTTAAGAAGATTTTGAAATGTTTAAAGGAAAATAAGAGTATTTTATACATTTTAATATTCTAGGGTTTGATTGATGGAAAACAACTGCTTTTCACCCCAGTCTTTTATATATACTAGTTGCATCGCACACGCGTTGCACGTGTTTAATGGCTTTTGATCGATCTATAGTAATAAATTTCTATATAATTATGGCATTTCAAAGATGTTGAGTACTAATAATGAGAAATATTAGTATCACCATAAAGTATATTGTCAAAGTAAAATAACTAACTAGAAATTCAAATAAATAATACATTGTTGGGCATTAAAATCGTAGATGACAAAATTTACATATCAATTGTTATCCCATCACACATGAATCTAGATTCCACATTGCCATTTTAGCAAAATGATTGCGCGAAAAAGTAGATTATAAGTTAGTGAAAGATTAAACTCAGCGTATGAATTTGATATAAATTGATGAGTGCTAAAGGAAATACCTTGTAACGATAACTTTTTGTACATATATGTTTGTATACATGTTAGAGAGTTGAAAAACTAAAAGAAATAGTTGATTAAGTTAAAGTCGTATTTTGGTATTGCTTCTACTTATAAGCCAAAAATTTAATAAGACCCAAGTAACTGTACTTGGATAATGCAAAGGTTTTCCAAATACTCCTGTTGAACCCTACAAAAATTTGAAAATAAACTTAATATAGAATAACGTATGCACAATAATTTGTATATTGGTTTCACATGTACCTTGTATTTATGTTGTTTATATTTGCGGGTACATCCCCTTGTAATATCTTGTTGATTAGTTTTCCCAGTTGTCTTCCATCTACAATGAAAGTAATCTTCTATCTAAAAGTATAAATTCTAAAATGTTTAAAGTGGGTTGTTCAAAATTATATGAAGTACTAGACCATACTTGAATGGACTATGTGATAAACCCGATTCACAGTTGTTATTGGGAATCATATGGCATTATCAATCAAGTATGCTTCTGTCTGTTCACCATGTAAGAATTGGACATTAACAATTTGAAACAAACTCATTTTCATATCATAATGTTGACAACTAACATCTGCATCAGGTTGAATTAGAGAAATTTTTACGAAGGTCCCCTTGTATCAATGGTTTACTACAATAGTTGTATCATTTCTGTAATATGCTACGTAATGAAGTTAGATAATGTGAAATCATGTTAGCATAGTCAAAATAGATTGATATATGAGAATTATATATATATAGTGAAATGCATACACAAGTTCAAATGATCAAAATATCTTTGAAAACTACATTTTTGGGAAATTATCCATCCTCCCTTTGTATGTTATCCTTTTTAATCAACACATGTTTGGTAGACATTGATATTCCTTGTGAAAATTTAACATATAATTAGCCATGACTAAACAAATGATCTAGAAAATGAATTCGGACATTGGGTAATGTTTAATCTTGTGCTTTATTAATAGTGAGTCTAAGGAATTCTCCTAACCAGTACAAATGGCAAATGCACCTTTTCTGTGGTTCGTAGTGGAATTCTTGAAATGAAAACTCTACTCCGTGCTAGCTCTCTAGTTAATATTTCCGCATTTATGACATTATTCATGCACCCATGACATAATAATCTAATACCATTACAAAGACTCGCTTTTGGATCAAGATTTCGTGACAACATTATAGAGGCACTAGGTTTAAGCGTCGATATATGGGGTGGTAAACCACATCCTCATTCAAATGTTTTAATATGCCTCTTTCCACCATGTATTTGCCATCGTTCATATGATATTCCAAATTGGAGTATACTCAATCAATAAATGGAGCGTTAACCTTCTCACTTGATAGCTATTGCATTTGGCATCCATACCATATCTTGCTTAATTATCAGTTCGTCTCCATTACCAATACACATTAAAAACTCAATGAAATGTGGATCTTCAAGTGATCTCATTTTCTCTAAGAAATGTATTATCATAAATGATTGCCATAATGCAAATTTGGTAATGCAAGCATTTATCATTTCACCTATTGTTCCTTTCAAAACAATTAAGAGAATTTGCATAAAATGCCCTCCTAAAATTAAGACTCTCCCATCGAAAGGAAAATGTGAGTTCGTGATGTTTCAAAGTTTTGTCCAAAGCTTTCATTAATCAATGGTGTGCCATTGGTGCCTTGTCCCAAATTATTGCAGCCAATCGTTTAATTAGCTCAGCAATATGTGATTGTTTACTTATAGAGCAATTCGATGATGCTTGAAGAGAAATCAATAATTTTAGTTTTGAATGGCTTGTGCGTCCACCTGGTAGTAGTGTTGCTGTAATGCCAAATGTTGCAATCGCTAGCACAATATAACCTTCTTGTTGCAAAGATGCTAAAATGGTGCAATCAAGAAACGTTTTTCCTATGAATCCGAGTCCATCAATGAAGAAAGTCTTAGATTCATTTCTGTGTACAACTCTAACTATTGTATTGAAAGTAGTCTTTTGCTCGTTATTAAGTTTATCGATAGCTACCAAGTTAGTATGACTGATAGGAATGGATTGTTCATCTTGTATAATTTTGTCATAAACCATAGATAATGTAAGCAAATTATAGTTCTGTATCATCTTTTCATGGGTGGAAATCAACAAGTTTAGATCACGAATAAGCCTATTGGTATTTACTGCATTATATTGGCTGAAGGTAGAAGGATAATCTTCAATCATGAAATAGTAGAACTCATTCAAAAAAGATCAAGCACACTTGTCTGCTCAAAGACTATTAAGATTGTTTCAAAAAGCCTTCTCAAAGATAAAGGTTTCCTCATATTAGACAGCTTAAGGAAGCATTAATGAACACTATTGTCATCCTTTAACAACCCGTGTATTCCTGTAGCTTCATTAAAACTATTGTATCGTAATCCGTTAATTGTTAATAGGTTGTGGAACCTAGTAGGACTTTTTAAGTGGTTTAAAAGTATGCAGAGATAAAATTTCTCTCCTTCAGTGGGTGAGATTGTGTAAATGCTTTTAAGTTGCAAGATCTTCTTTCATTCCATAGTTTATTTTTTACTATCCCAAGAATAATGTTCGAGGAAACTCTTATATAAATAATTTCTCGTAGAAGGTTCAGTGCAATTCATCTCAAAGAATTTAGTAAGCATTGTTTTAATGTTTTTCTCATTTGATAAAATATCGACTACCCTTTGATTGGGTCGAAAGCGCACCGGTTGCCTTTTGAGGAGGTGTATTTGCAATCTGCCCACCGATGGACATCCAATATAGTATGAATTTGAATAATTTTTAGAATGCCCTGGGCTCACAAATTTATCGAGTATCAATGAACTGTTGTATCTCATCATTTTATATTATAAGTTATACTTATAGGCAAATATATTCTGGGCCTTTGCGCACATACTTATATAAATATTTGACACTTTCAATGCTAGTGTAGATTTTAACATTGACATGATAGTCATGTTTCAATAAAATCTAAGGATTATATGGCACTACTACTTATTGTCAACTAAAATGTTAGAATGTTAATTCAAAAGTATAGATTTAGTCTTTTTAATTCACATATAAACGTGATATAAATCATTTCCTTGGTAGGTTTCGAAAGAGAAGATCGTGTGTAGTATATTTCAATCAACTTGAAAATTCTACGAATTAAAAAAGTTTATATTTAAATTTAATTTCAGTCAAGGCTATTTTTCAAAGAAAAATAATATTTCTCTAAATAATTGCCAAATCTGTTTTTGAAAAGATAATCATTAAAGGAAAAATTTTGAATTTTGAAATATAAAACCATTGGAGAAAATCCATCAAAATTTTTGGAATTTCAAATCAAAATCTAATTTAAAAAGATTTTCTATTATGAGAAACATGAATATCTATCCAATATATTGAGAGATAGACTTACAATAATATCATATCAAATCTTCAACAAATCGTGCTCTTCAAATCTTCCATCTTTGATAATATATTCTATTGATATTTCCTTATTGTGATGAATATCATGAAAACGAAAATAAATCTCATAGAGAAATGCATTAGTAATGCAAGTTTGGCATCATCAAAATCTATTCAAGAGGCCTGGGGTCAATAATCTCTCCCTTTTTGATGATGGCAAACATTCAAATAATCATATAACAATTTATAAAGTAATTTAAAAACTAGCACTTATTCAGACAGTACAACTATAAGAGTTCAATTAAAGCAGATAGTTTAAACAGAGCTAACAAAGACAAAATTTAAACAAGATAAAATATGTCAAAGGAAAATATTAGGTCAAATAACAATAAACAAACACAATCAATAGTACTTAAAAGTGTGTGTGCATGTTTACCTTTGACCATCTCATGCCATCACCAACTCCAAATCTCCATAATTTCAACAATGAAATAAAAACACCAATTCTTCCCCTTTTGACATCAATAAAAAGAGATGGAATAAAGTTCAACCTTCACATCAAAGTAGTGGTAGAGTCATCTAATTCATTCTTAATAACTGTCAATATTTTGCTCCATTCAATATTGTAGTTATCCCTAAATCTAATTAGGTAAAACGTTCCTCTAACTGAGTAAAAGATTATGTATAAAAGATTTTATGGCTCGTATCTTGGTTAGGATATACTGTAATGTAAATTCCAAACTGTGAGCGGAAGAAACTAAGGAGTTTTTGGTGATAGATCTGGTCTGAGATGGAGTAGTTAAAGTTGCAGTTTGCTTAGGAATGTATTTCCTTTGTGGCACAGGCTCCCTCTGTATAGTAGCTTTATTTGAAATGCTTGGGAATTTCCTTTTACTAAAGCCAGGAAGAATTCTTTTTTTGACTTAAAACTTTGATCGCTTGTCCGTAGATGAGAATTAAACATCTTTATCAGGAATTATGTACTTCCTTTTCCCAGTTAAAGGTAATGGATCCTTTCCTAGTTCTTCCTCCTTTTCTGCCTCTTTTTCCTTTTTTACTTTGCTTTTCTTTTCTTTTCTTATTCTTCATCTTTTTATCCTTTTTCTTCATTTGCTTCTTCATTACTAATCGCAATTCCTTTTGCTTTAGCATAGATTTGACCAATTGATTTCTTAAGAAAAGTGGTTTTAAGTTCAAGAAGTAAATGTTGGACATTTATCTCATAAAAAATTTCTGCCCTAAACAAGTTTTCTTCTTTCAATGGAACATGAAATGCTACAAAAAAAAATCTATGATATAAGCATTAAAAGTGAGACGTTGCTTAGGTCTATTACAATCTAACATTTTGCTAATTAAATAGCTGCCCATATTTGGTATAATATTCTTTAATTGACACGCTAATAAAAACAAGTCCATTTTGTTCCAGTTTCTCCTCTATGATTCTTTTGATTCAAGGTATGTTTAAAAATTAAAGCACTTACTCGAATTTAAAAAGGAAGATAACTAAAGATATAGATAGTCTGCTTACCTATCTTATTTCCAAAAACAACTTTCTCTTGCAAATGTAGAGGAAACTCTTTTCTACTCGATGCAAAGATATTATCAATCAACATTTTAGCATTAGGCAAATGTAAAATCTCACAAACGTTAGCAATATCAAGTTTTATTTTAACTTATGGAACAGAGGTTGTAAAACTCTGATGACTTATTTTATCGATTATATTCTAATAGAACTCATTAACCAAATCTAGAAAGATAACCCTTGATTGTACAAGTAATGACAACCAATTTGATAAATAAACCCTAACAACAAATCATTCTTTTGATAAAATTGTAGAATTTTAGGAGTGAAAAACTTACATTCAAAGAGTTTTCGAACCGACATTGTATTGTCGCCTGAAGAATTAGATAGAACTACCTTCGTCTTCCTTTGTGTGGATTCCAAGAATGGTTGAGAAGAGTTCTTATGAGTAGATTTCTTCATCTTCATTATGTGAAGTCAAACAGAATGGGATTCGAAGTTGAAGCTTAGTGTGAAGTGGAAGCTTGGGTTAGTCTTAGTGGCGCACTGGGGGTTTTACAGAAAGAGCGAGGAAAAAGTAGATGATAAATAGAACCATCTCTACCCTTTAAATACCAAAGGGTTTGGCTAAGTGGAAATAAAACATCTCTTATTCTCTTTATTATGATAGTTTTCTTTGATTTAGTGAGAGAATCTCAGGAGAAGACACGTCATCAAAAAAAATATAAAAAAAAAGAGTTTTCAAAAACAAATACATTTAAAAACAGAGAGCACTTAGCATGCAACATTTAAATTAGGACAAATACCCAATTCCCCTTAAATTTTGCAAAAAGTGTTTTTTATCAGGGGTTTTGTAAAAATGTCAGCAAGTTGACTTTTAGAATTTATAAATTGCATTGAAATGTCCCCTTTGTTTTGATGGTCACTTAGAAAATGATGTCTAACATCAACGTGTTTTGTGCGTGAGTGTAAAACTAGATTTTTACTTAAGCTAATAGCATTCATATTATCACACATAATAGACACATTATGCAAATTCAAATTATAACGAGTGTTCAAGAAATTGACAAATGTCAACTGACAAGTGTTACTAGACCAACTAACAAATCTCTTAATTTGTTTGCTTAACTTGAAGTCCAAGAAAGAAATTTAATTCTTCCATCACATTTCAAACTTGCTACTCATGCTTTTAGCAAATTCTTGACATAAATCATGATTAGTAAATCCCAAAAATATACCATCAATGTAAGTTTGAACAAGTAAGATTTCGTTGTCTTTGAGCTTTGTAAAAGTGTGACATCAATTTTACCTTTCTTGAATTCAATTCTCAATAGAAAGCCACTTAACTTTTCACACCAAGCCTTTGGAAGCATAGAATGCTTTGGATTGTTTGAATATATGATTTGGGCACTTCTCATTTTCAAACCTTGAAGGTTGTTCAACACACATTTCTTTATTGATTTCACCATTTAAGAGTGCACTTTTGACATCCATTTGAAACAACATGAAATCTTTATAATAAGCATAAGATAACAAAATTCTAATAAATTCTAAATGAGCTATTAGTGTATAGGTTTTATCAAATCAATTTCCTCGATTTGAGAAAAGCCTTGGGCAATAAGTTAGCTTTGCTGCAAACAACTAAGCCATCTTCATTTATTTTGTTTCTAAATACCTGTTTTATACCTACTACTGATGTATTCTTGTGTCCTTCAATTAAAGTCCATACCTTGTTACGCTTGAATTGGTTCAGTTCCACTTGCATGGCTAGAAGCCAAAATTCATCTTGATTTGTAAGTGTTACTTCTTTAGGTTCAATAGTTGAAACAAAAGCATACATACTTGTATCATTGCTTACCGACTTTATTGTTCGTTGAGTTGAATTTCCAATGATATTATCATCATTTAAGTATTTGGAATCACAAACTCTGTTATATGTGGATTTCCAATGATATTATCATCATTTCAATTTTTGGAAAAAATCTATCAAAATTTTCAAAATTTCAAATAAAAATCAATTTAAAAAAGATTTTCTATCAAGAGCAGCATGAATATCTATCTAATATATTGAGGGATAGACTTATAATAATATCTTAACAAATCTTAAATTAATCTTGCTCTTCAAATCTTTCATCTGTAATAATATATTCTCTTGGTATTTCCTTTTTGTAATGAATATCCCGAATGAAAATAAATCTCACAGAGAAATGCATTAGTCATAGAAGTTTGGCATCATAAAAATCTATTCAAGAGGCCTTGGGTCAACAAGTTTTACTCTTGATACACCTTCGATTGTTTGCACGTTGCCTTCCAAGAATAGCGTCATAATGTGCAAGAGTTTGGGTGCCAACACGATTTTTGTAATATACATGTTGTCTAGTTCGATTTGCTTCTCTTTGCACATTTGTTTGTGCATTTCATCATGCCAAGTATTAGGGCATTACTTCAGGACCCTTTAATGGATCTAGAAATAGTGGTAGTTTGATATCCAAGATTTAAGGAACAAAATGATGAATAAATCTAACGCCCCAGCTCCTCAAGCCCAACCGAGCCTTGGGGCGTTAGGGATCGTGAACCCAAAACCTCCACAATACTATATATATACATTGACTAGCCGAGCTTTGGCAATAAGAGTTCACAAAAAGATTCCACGTCACTAGATACTCTCCAAACACTCACAAAACTATACAATAAAATTAATTCTTTTACATGTCATCAGATTCTCCCATAATCTGCGACCGTCCACACGTCATCACCTGAAATGAAAGGGTGAGTAAACAATGCCCAGTAAAGGAGTATCACCAGCAATAAATGGTCAAATGAACTCACGTGCAACAAACCAACTTGCACTTTATTTATTTATTCAAATAAAGGAGGCCAGAAAATACAGCCATGGTCAATCCACTTCTCCGAGGTCACACAGTCCTCGTTGGCACGCGTTATGTGTTCGGGGTCACACAGTCCCCCTTTAACACACATCACGTGTTTGGGGTCACATAGTCCCCAATGGATATTAACCCATAGTCGCCCAGGATCACACAGTCCCCCTTTAACACACATCACGTGTTTGGGGTCACACAGTCCCCAATGGATATTAACCCATAGTCGCCCGGGATCACACAGTCCCCAATAGTCATTTAATGACATGGCTCAAACACACGTAGCAAAAGGATTATAAATCTCAATTGAATAATACTCCGGGATAGAAATGGGAATAATCAGGAATAATCTTGAACCTAATTAATCAAATAATTGCACATGCCAAGAGATCAAATTGATATGTGATGAAACAATCAATAGGCGAAAACAACTAATCAATTCGATTGAATGATCCGAAAGGTACAAGGGTAGTACTCTCTTACCTCAAATTAGTAGGCCGTACGTTGTCATGAATAGCTAATCCCCACTTTTTCCCTTATTCTTCTCTTCTTCTTCTCTGGTTTTCCCCTTTTCGTGCTCTCACTCTCTTTTTCTTCTTCTTCTCTTTCTTTTTTCTCTTCCTTCGGTGAACTCTCGGCTCCCTTTTTTTTTCCTTTCTCTCCCTCTACTACTCTTTGTTTTACGATTCTTCCTTCATATAATATATATATATATATATATATATATATATTCAATTGTAGTCTCTCTCTCAACCTATTGTTTTATATTATATTATATATATATATATATATATATATATATATATATAATATTATATTTTCTTTTGCCATCACCAGCCGCCAGCCGCCACAGTTATATATATATATAGTTTTATATTATATAATATCATGTCCCTTTCTTTTTTTTTCCTTCACGCAGTATCCTCTCTCTCTCTCTCTCTATCTTTCTCTCTCTCGTTTGTCTTCTCCTACTTCTTCTTATCCTATAATATATTATATTATATAATATCTTATTATAATATCTCTCTCTCTCTCTCTTTCTCCCTCGTTTGTCTTCCCCTTCTTCTTATCCAATAATATATTATATTATAAAATATCTTATTATAATATAATGTGACATTATATACAATAGCATATATATATATATATATTCCATAACTACTCCCACGAGTCCATATAATTGCACTCGCCTTAGCACTTAAATAATTATCTATATTATTATACACTTATTTACACTCATCTATACATTTCAGCCTGGGGATTAGCTGTTCGTGACAACGTACAGCCTACTAATTTGAGGTAAGGGAGTGCTACCCTTATATCTTTCCGATCATTCAGTCGAATTGATTAGTTGTTTTCGCCCATTGATTGTTTCATCACATGTCAATTTGATCTCTTGGCATGTGCAATTATTTGATTAATTAGGTTCAAGATTATTCCTGATTATTCCCATTTCTATCCGGGAGTATTATTCAATTGAAATTTATAATCCTTTTACTACGTGCGTTTGAGCCATGTCTTGAAATGACTATTGAGGAATGTGTGACCCCGGGCGACTATGGGTTAATACCCATTGGGGACTATGTGACCCCAAACACGTGATGTGTGTTAAACGGGGACTGTGTGACCTCGAACACATAACGCGTGCCAACGAGGACTATGTGACCTCGGAGAAGTGGATTGACCATGGCTGTGTTTTGTTGCCTCCATTATTTAAATAAATAAATAACGTGCAAGTTGGTTTGTTGCACGTGAGTTCATTTGACCATTTATTGCTGGTGATACTCCTTTACTGGGCATTGTTCGCTCACCCTTTCATTTCAGGTGATGACGTGTTGACGGTCGCAGATTATGGGAGAATCTGATGACGTGTAAAAGAGTTAATTTTATTGTATAGTTTTGTGAGTGTTTGGAGAGTATCTAGTGACGTGGAAACTTTTTGTGTAACTCTTATTGCCAAAGCTCGGCTAGTCAATGTATATATATAGTATTGTGAAGGTTTTGGGTTCGCGATCCCTAACGCCGCGAGGCTCGGTTAGGCTCAAGGAGTGGGGGTATTACAGTTGGTGTCAGAGCGTGGTTTTGCGTCAACTTGGGATGGTCAATAAAGGGGTTTGGTCTATTAAGAAATTATTAGACTAGCTGGTGTGATTAGATCGGAGACTGGAGCTATTTGGGAAATTAGAACTCTCGTTAAATAGAAATACTTCAAATTTTTATGATTTAATGAATACCGTATGATCCTATAAGTTGTGTAAGGTTATACTTCTAGGATGGTTACATAAATTTCGAGGACGAAATTCTTGTAAGGGGGGAAGGATGTAATACCCCTAAATTTCTATTTAATTTTAAATTTGAGATTGTGGAAAATATGAGGCTGAAATGTATAGACGAGTGTAAATAAGTGTATAATAATATAGATAATTATTTAAATGCTAAGGCGAGTGCAATTATATGGACTCGTGGGAGTAGTTATTGAATATATATATATATATATATATATAAATGCTATTGTATATAATGTCACATTATATTATAATAAGATATTTTATAATATAATATATTATAGGATAAGAAGAAGAAGGAGAAGACAAACGAGAGAGAGGGAGAGAGAGAGAGAGAGATATTATAATAAGATATTATATAATATAATATATTATATGATAAGAAGAAGAAGGAGAAGACAAACGGGAGAGAGAGAAAAGAAATAGAGAGAGAGAGAGAGGAGACAGTAATATATATATATATATAATATGAAGAGACGGCAGTTGGCGGAAAAAATATATAATATAAGTAGATGAGAAGAGACGGCGGTTGGCAAAAGAAAATATAATATATATATATATATGTATGTATAATATAATATAAAATTGAGAGAGAGACTACAGTTGAGTATATATATATATATATATATATATATTATACGAAGGAAGAATCATGAAACAAAGAGTAGCAGAGGGAGAGAAAGAAAAAATAAAAAAAGGGAGCCGAGAGTTCGCCGAGGGAAGAGAAAAAAAAATAGAAGAAGAAGAAGAAGAGAGTGAGAGCACGGAAAGGGGAAAACCAGAGAAGAAGAAGAGAATAATAAGGGAAAAAGTGGGGATTAGCTGTTTGTGACAACGTATAGCCTACTAATTTGAGGTAAGAGAGTACTACCCTTGTATCTTTCCGATCATTCAGTCGAATTGATTAGTTGTTTTCACCCATTGAATGTTTCATCACATGTCAATTTGATCTCTTGGCATGTGCAATTATTTGATTAATTAGGTTCAAGATTATTCCTGATTATTCCCATTTCTATCCCGGAGTATTATTCAATCGAGATTTATAATCCTTTTGCTACGTGTGTTTGAGCCATGTCATGAAATGACTATTGGGGACTGTGTGACCCCGGGCGACTATGGGTTAATACCCATTGGGGTCTATATTATATAATATCTTATTATAATATCTCTTTCTCTCTCTCTCTTTCTCCCTCATTTGTCTTCCCCTTCTTCTTCTTATCCTATAATATATTATATTATAAAATATCTTATTATAATATAATATGACATTATATACAATAGCATATATATATATATATTCCATAACTACTCCCACGAGTCCATATAATTGCACTCGCCTTAGCACTTAAATAATTATCTATATTATTATACACTTATTTACACTCGTCTATACATTTCAACCTCATATTTTCCACAATCTCAAATTTAAAATTAAATAGAAATTTACGGGTATTACATCCTTCTCCCCTTACAAGAATTTCGTCCTCGAAATTTATGTAACCATCCTAGAAGTATAACTTTACACAACTTATAGGATCATACGGTATTCATTAAATCATAAAAATTTGAAGTATTTCTATTGAACGAGAGTTCTAATTTCCCAAATAGATCCAATCTCCGATCTAATCCCACCAGCTAGTCTAATAATTTCTTAATAGACCAAGCCCCTCTACTGACTATCCCAAGTCGACGTAAAACCACGCTCTGATACCAACTGTAACACCCCCACTCCTTGAGCCCAACTAAGCCTCAGGGCGTTAAGGATCGCGAACCCAAAACCTTCACAATACTAAATATGTACATTGACTAGCCGAGCTTTGGCAATAAAAGTTACACAAAAAGTTTCTACGTCACTAGATACTCTCTAAACACTCACAAAACTATACAATAAAATTAACTCTTTTACATGTCATCAGATTCTCCCATAATCTGCGACCGTCCACACGTCATCACTTGAAATGAAAGGATGAGCGAACAATGCCCAGTAAAGGAGTATCACCAGCAATAAATGGTCAAATGAACTCACGTGCAATAATCCAACTTGCACGTTATTTATTTATTCAAATAATGGAGGCAACAAAACACAACCATGGTCAATCCACTTTTCCGAGGTCACACAGTCCTCGTTGGCACACATTACGTGTTCGGGGTCGCACAATCCCCCTTTAACACACATCATGTGTTTGGGGTCACACAGTCCCCAATGGATATTAACCCATAGTCGCCCGGGGTCACACAGTCCCCAATAGTCATTTCATGACATGGCTCAAACACACGTAACAAAGGATTATAAATCTCAATTGAATAATACTCCAGGATAGAAATGGGAATAATCAGGAATAATCTTGAACCTAATTAATCAAATAATTACACATGCCAAGAGATCAAATTGACATGTGATGAAACAATTAATAGGCGAAAACAACTAATCAATTCGACTGAATGATCGGAAAGGTACAAGGGTAGTACTCTCTTACCTCAAATTAGTAGGCCGTACGTTGTCACGAATAACTAATCCCCACTTTTTCCCTTATTATTCTCTTCTTCTTCTCTGATTTTCCCCTTTTCGTGCTCTCACTCTCTTCTTCTTCTTCTTCTTCTTCTTTTTTTCTCTTCCCTCGGCGAACTCTCGGCTCCCTTTTTTTTTTCCTTTCTCTCCCTCTGCTACTCTTTGTTTTACGATTCTTCCTTCATATATATATATATATATATATTCAACTGTAGTCTCTCTCTCAACCTATTGTTTTATTTTATATTCTATATATATATATATATATATATATATATTATATTATATTTTCTTTTGCCACCGCCAGCCGCCAGCCGCCACAGTTATATATATGTGTAGTTTTATATTATATAATGTCACATCCCTTTCTTTTTTTTTCCTTCATGCACTATCCTCTCTCTCTCTCTCTTTCTCTCTCTCTCGTTTGTCTTCTCCTTCTTCTTCTTATCCTCTAATATATTATATTATATAATATCTTATTATAATATCTCTCTCTCTTTCTCCCTCGTTTGTCTTCCCCTTCTTCTTCTTATCCTATAATATAATATATTATAAAATATTTTATTATAATATAATGTGACATTATATACAATAGCATATATATATATATTCCATAACTACTTCCACGAGTCCATATAATTGCACTCGCCTTAGCACTTAAATAATTATCTATATTATTATACATTTATTTACACTCGTCTATGCATTTCAGCCTCATATTTTCCATAATCTCAAATTTAAAATTAAATAGAAATTTAGGGGTATTACAAAAAAAAGGCACTATTTACACTATTATAAGCACCACTGGTGACCTCTCGTCTCATTCCTCGAGATAGTAATGTCTTATATATTCAAATTAAACAGAAGAAAAAAAAAGAAAATTATTTGTTAAGTCACGTGTTCACATTGTCTTTGAAATTATTATTTTTTTCTTTCAAAAAATGAACATGCTTGTAAATGAATTTATCAAAAAAAATATGAGCGTAAATAAAATTGCCAAAATAAAAGTAAAATTGAACGCATAGAAAATTCAATTTACTTTTTTTTTTGCAGTATAATTTTTGTTTTTAACATTCTAGAGATAGGAGAAAATTAGGAGGCACTCATAAATGAAAAACCGCAGAGGGTCGGCTGCGCAATCGATTTTGAAAAGTACATAGCACTTAACAAGGAGAGAGAGAGAGAGAATAATTAAGGACTATTGGATAGGGGAGTGAAGCGGGGAAATCAAAAAAGTAAGGTACATAATGACGAAGTATATTTAAAATCAGTAAATTTAGAAGTTAAATGAATTGAAGGCACAATTACAATTACGAAATGACGAAGCGTAATTGATATTAGATTTAATGAAGAAACCTAAAGCCATCACTTGCCAAGAAGATATATCCGGATTGTTGCAGTTGAAGATGAAGAAGATTTGTTTGAGAAATGACTGTTGGTTTGATCTAATCACCAAATCTGTGTTATGCAGCAATGGATTCTACCAGAAAATATTCAAGAAAATAATGTCAAATTTAACCAAAATTTTGAAGCAATCTTTGAAATAAGAATTTGAACTCCACTTACCAAGAAGACATTGAGATTGTTGAAACTGGAGATGAAGAAGATTATGAAAATACATAGAAGATATGGATGAGAGTAAAGAAGGATGTAAGTTTCATCCAAAATGGCAATGGTAATTGATTTGAGTGGCCGAGAGAAAATAGGTAACTGCTATTGTTGTTGAAATTACAATGTTATCCTTTTTGCTGTCAATCAGTTGTTGAGGTACACTAAAACTAAGGGTGGGTGTTTTAGAGATTACCTGATTAATAACAATTGATTTATAGAAGATAACAGTTACTCAACCCAAGCCGTTTTTAATAGTAGATACACACACATATATATATATATATATATATATATATATATATATATATATATATATTCAATTGATATCCCCCATCCCTAAAATATGACAAAATTAGAAAAGAAAATTGAAAGCATAGGGGCCAACATTAAAATATTCAGGGACAAACCTTGAACAAATCAAATGGTATAGTGACCTAATGGACCATTAACTCCAATGTTATTAGTTCATTTTATTCTCTTTTTTCTTTTTTAATTTTTCGATTATAGGCTCATCTCGAATTAGGCACCCACCTATTTTAAGTCTGGATTCCTGAAATGGCCCATAGTTATCAAAGCCGACTCAACCCTCAAGCCGACTAAGGGAACGGGTTACAAGGTCACGAGTTCTACTGCCGGGTCCTCGGATCAATCTTTGGGCCAAGGAGATCAGGCCTCATCCATGTCCAGTGGCAGTTACCGTAATTTCCACTATCTATGGAGGTCATTCTGAATACCTTCCCGATTCCGGATGAGTTTCGCCACTTTTCACATCCTCGACGGAGCACCAGAATTTCCAAAGTAGAGGGTTTCTTCTTTCAATTTCTCGTGTCTCAGTTGGGTTTTCTGGAATTCTAGGGTTTTGCATCGGTACACTTTCTGAAATCCTAAGCTTGATTTGATTGTGCGC
This sequence comes from Santalum album, assembly GCA_034195605.1. Lineage (NCBI taxonomy): Eukaryota > Viridiplantae > Streptophyta > Magnoliopsida > Santalales > Santalaceae > Santalum > Santalum album. The sequence continues at coordinate 6,887,386 of CM067262.1, forward strand.
TGGGCTTGTAGCTCTCATGGACTATATACGGTATTTGTTTTGCTTTTTATAGGATGATCTTCCCAACATTTTATATCAGAAGCCATGGATGTACCGAACGTTCTTGAGGAGCGAGACGCCGAGGTTGCGGGTGCAGAGTCTATCGACAACCCTCGGGTTGGGTATGAAAGTCAAGAAATGGGAAACGGTACCATTGGGAATGCGGACGGAAGCATTCGATCCCATCCTATGTACGGTTTCAATGCCGATATAACTCAGGTTGAAGGCAATTTTAGGGCTGATCAGTTGACCGTCTCTTTTAGGGGCGAGGTGTATGTGTTCGATGCCGTTTCTCCTGACAAGGTTTGTTTTTGTTAACTGGGTTCTTGTTGGTTTAGTGAGTTCAGTTATGTATTGTACTGTTTTCAGGGGCTATTCTTCAAGTTTTTTGGGTTGGTTTCTTAATTTCTGCGACGTTTCTCTTATACTAGTGGGGTTTTATGATTTAGAGTTGGGGATTCATTGGGGTTGCAGTATTTGTGAACTTGAAAGAGTTACCTGGGACTTGGTTTATTTTTTGAAATAGGTACCTGCTCTTTTTTAGTGTCTGCGTTTGTTTTCTTGGCTGTCTTGAAGGTGATTAGTGATATTGGAGTACAAGCGTTGGGATGCTGTTTAATGTTTACAAGCATTCTATGAACTGATTTGGTTAGTAAAAAATAATGCTCCCAAAGTAGAGTTCCATTTGCATTTTAATTTGTTGTGTAATATATAGTCCTTTTATGTTGATGGTTGGTTATATTATTCTCTTATGGATGATGTAAGTATTTCTTTGCTTGTTGAATCTGGTCTTTTTGGTTCTGTGAATTGGAAAGGTTACTTTTGGGTATCGAACATTTGATCTTGGTTGAACTTTGCAGGTTCAGGCAGTATTGCTACTCTTGGGTGGATATGAAGAATCTTCTGGGCTTCCGTTGTCCATCACGTCTCCTAATAACACAGTATTTATCTACTTCAATATGCACATCCTCAAATCTTGGTAGTTATTTGGTTTGTTTTACCACTTTACTTGCATGCTTCCCAGGGTATGAGTGAAGGCTCTGGAAAGTTGAGCCAACCACAGAGGGCTGCTTCTCTAAATCGATTCAGGGAGAAGAAAAAAGAGCGATGTTTTCACAAAAGGATTCGTTACAATATTCGCAAGGAAGTTGCCCTTAGGTAACTTAGAGAGTGAATTTTACTATCCATATGCTCTTATTGTTGTTGCCTCTTTGTTTTCCCATGTTTTTAGTATCCAGTTTGTGGATGCCAAATGGAAAGGAAGATGATGAATAATTCTATATTTTTTTAACTTCTTTACTGTAGAGTAATTTTTCTTCATGGGGATTTTGTCATCTATCTAGAACATTATGATTGTAATTTTAGTATGAGATAAATGACTTGAATATTATATACAAAATTGTTTTATTCCCCTCCACTGATAAGTGATCTTTTTTCCTATTGCGCTTTATTTGCTTCAAATTGAGATCTATGGTCTTAAAGTTATTGTGTATAACGGTGGTTTATAACCACTGAGTGTGGTCTCTCTTTTTAAACTAGATTTTAACTAGAATCAGGTCACAAATGTGGTGAAACCTAAACTAGTCTCTGCAATACCATTCTTGTCTCCAAAGCTTTGTTCTAGTGAACATTTTCAGAACTACTATAACTCTTGCCTACATGTCCATTTAAGTCCTCCAATGACAATAATACTTCCTTGTTAGGCATTCTCTACATTATATTTAAATTCTCCCAAAATCTTTGTTTACTGTCTAATACCATTTATGGTGAGTGGACACTAATAACATTAATAATCTCCTCCCCCTGTACAATATTAAGTAAAACCTTTTCTCCCTTCTCCCTAACCTTGACGTTATCACCTTTTCATGCCCCATTTTTATTCCTATCGTTGCCCATAATTACATGGCGTATTAGCCCAGGGTTCTATCTCTCTAGATTTCTCACCTATCAACTCAGTTTCCCAAAGACGCATATGACTAACTAATCTTCCTCCAAGCCATGACCTTCCCTATTTCTGCTAACTTACTAGTCAAAGACTCTATATTCCAGGTTGCTAGATGTATCCTATCCCATAAACTGGCGTTGTACCTGCATTGCTATTCAAGTGTGAAAACCTTCCTATTTTTTCACTCCACCAAGGTGCCAGTTGTGATGTATTGCGTTGGGGGAATGCCCTGTCACCCCTTGCCTAATTATTACTGCACCTGGGATCCAATGCGTCGTTTGGTATAGAAGTTGGGTCAGATGGGAGTCATGAAGCCACGAATTGACAAGGGTGTGCTCCACTGGATTTCTCATTTTGGTCCATATCATAAGACGTAACTAAATTTTATATTGGCTATCATTCAACAGAGTCCCCCTTTTCGTTTCCCAATCCTGAGACCATCTCTGCAGATGGAGCACACACAGGTGGAATTTTTAGGAAATTCCAAAGATAAAAGATCAAAGTTACTTGGAATAAAAGGATGCCCCAAAGAGAACAGGGCTTCTTGTTTGTTTATTGATTTAGATTGTTATTTTGCATGACAGGTGAAGGGTCATCTAAAGTAATCGTTTTAGCACTTTTAATGAACGACGGCTGATTTTAGATATTTTAGAGTGGTCTTTAGAAATCTGCTTGCGTAATTGTAATTTGTTGTTAGTTAAAAATACTCACCATACTGCAAGGGTAGAAGTGTTAGGTGTGCGGCTTTCATTTTTAGAAATAATTACATATACAAATTAAGTAATTCCTAGTTTATATATACTCCATATTGTTGCATGTCTCTGCATAATGTTCAAGCTATACTTATTATTAAAATTATTTAAAATTACACAATGTCAAGGACTCAAAGTTTTGAAAGGAATTTGGAACTAGTATTGTTTGAATCATTTTATTACTATGGATTACAAACGTGCACATCTTACATGTAACTCAACAAAAATCATTTTATTTAATGCTTTTTTTTTTCTTTTTTAGAATTTGTTTGTGTCTTGCTTTTTGTTGACAAAATCACATAACATTGTAAATTGGCACAGCCAGAAAAGTTAATAATCAACGTCTTGACTGTGTGTCCCCTCTTATTGCTGTTAGGGATTTTGGCTTCCTTGTTTTGTAGTCTAATATAATGTTCTTAGAGGCAGCTTCATCAACATTTATCCTTACCTGTGCTGTATTCGTTGACATTTTCAGCTTCAGATAAGGTTTTTTTTCCCCACTAAATGAGAATGACTATCAATTGAAAATATCTGAGAGTTGGTTTCATGCCTTCTTCAGCCTGTTCCAAATATCTTCTAAACGTCTTTGATGTACAATCTGGTGCATTTTACCAATGAAAATAATTTAACTAACTTCATGAAAATTTCCCTCATGGCAATGGTAGATGTGTATTTCAGTATTTCATTGGGTGAGCATGTTGTTGGGCTATAGGATATTTTAGTATGAGGTAACTTGGCTGAGCAAAGTGCCAACCTTTGCAAAGTTGGCAGCAGACACCCATGAAGGTCACATCAGTGAAACACTCAGAAATAGTGGCCTGTACTGTTCATATGTTTGTGTTGTATATGCTAATACAACAATTCAGAATGCATATTTTTTGTGAAGCGTTTTCCATATCACTCAAAATTATTCCTTCCTTTATTAAAGTGGCTGTTGGTCTGGCAGTTTTGTGAACTAAAGAAGCATGTTTTGCAGGATGCAGCGTAAGAAGGGTCAGTTCACGTCATCGAAGACAGTTTCAGACGAAGTGGGTTCAGCTTCTCCAGACAGTAATGCAACTCAGAGTTCTGAGCATGATGTCAACATACCAGAAACTTTGTGAGTTTCAAAACTGACTTGTCAATATGTAAATTATAATTATCTCGTTTAAATTTTAATTTTAATGGCTGGGTTTCTTTTCTCTGTGCCCTTTATATTGAACAGGTGATTCAATACTTTCCAGTGCTGCTGTTATTCTTACCGAATTTATAATACAATTGCCCTATTTCAAATAATGGTTGTTTCCCTTCTGTTTGTTTTTGTGAGCTTTAGGTGTACACACTGTGGGGCTAGTTCGAAGTCTTCGCCTATGATGCGTCGTGGCCCAGAGGGCCCGAAGACCCTTTGCAATGCGTGCGGGCTCAAATGGGCCAATAAGGTAAGTATATAATCATGAATTTAATTCATTTTTCTATTTATCTATAAAGCCTGACCTCACTGTCAGCCCACTGGGATCAAGGGCATTCACATTGTCTTGCTGCTTTTCTTTTTTCTTTTTTTCTTTTTTTCTTTTTTTTGATCTCCTCTCTCCTTTTCTCTCTTAAGAAACAGCGCGAAAGCCCCTAGACATATTATTGGAAACAAAAAGAGAGGGCAGGGCATAGAACCTAACCCGAACAACATAGCCCCTAAACAGTGCGAAAAGAGAAAGAATTAAGCAGAACGAAGCTTAAAAAAAAAGAGGCAACTAAAAGGGCTAAACTTTTCAAAGAGATCTGTAATAAGTTAAACTTAATTGATCTCCCACAACAGCCCTTAAACATGAAGGAGGGAGAGAGTTAACATTATTAAACACGCTAAGATATAATGAATGACCATATGCAACAAGTGTATCTGATGCATAATTTCTTCCCTTAAAGCAGTGAGCAGTATTTCAGGGAGATAAAGAGAACAATGTTGAAGGACATAAGAGAGTTCCCATGACGCTTCCAAATTCCCTTTGAGCATTGAAATTGAAAGTTGGAGTTAGCTTCCACTTCGTGAGGAGGAGAAAGCCAGTTATGACATGGTTAAAAACTAACCTGCACTGCCGTAACTTCTGCAAACAAGTTTCTACCGGGGCCAAGATTAATAGCAAAGCAAAAATTGAGGTTACCATGAGAGTTTTGGAGAATTCCACCACCCAAGCAGGAGCCTTCAATACACAATCCATCTGTGTTGAGCTTGAGAAATCCTCAGATAAAGGATTCCATCCAATCCATTTTCCCCTTGGAGAATGAATATAGAGAACTGGAATTTTCAGAACTTGTAAACTCAAATGAGCCATAAAAGAAGCAACTTTTGAGACATTAAAGAGGGGCAACTTGGAGGAGACCATGCATAGTATTAGCAACGATGTGGACAATCTGAACAAGAGTTCCTAAGAAATGCAAATCATTCCTGGCCAGCAAAATTCTACATGAAATTAAACCGCTTTGTGCCACCACAACACAACCATTTTGAGAAGCTAATTTTGCAGCTCTAACCTAGGATATGATAACGTGTTGAATAGATGAGTGATGAGTTCGAATGTGTTCAGGATTTGACCAAATTATGCCAAATGGAAAGAGCTAAGTCACTTTGAGTAAAAAGGTGATCAATGGTTTCAATTTGGGAAGAAGAACAGCAGCATCATTTAGAGGCAATAGGGAATGCTGTGTTTTTTAACATCTGCTTCAACTAGAACACTATTGTTGAAAAGTTCCCAAACCAAAATTCCAATTTTAGGAGGGTTAATGAGGGGAAGGATAGATGACAACCAATCATTCAGGATTTTCATAACAATTTTGTAATTGAAGTTACAGAGGCTAATGGGACACAATCTTGAAAGTTTGAGGGATTTTTGGTTTTGGGGACAAGGGTCAAGGTTGTTGCAGTAATGTGCTTAGGTAAATGGGCACCTCTACAGAAATCAACCACTGCTGACATATTATCATCTTTGATGGCATCTTTAGCATTTCTATGGTATTGGCTAGTGAACCCTTCTGGCTCCAGGGTGCTATCGGAGCAAGATTATTAATTCCTTGGAAACCTTCCTCCCGTAGGGATTTTACTCAGACTCTTTCTGCACAGAGGTGATGCACCTATGAATATAGTCAAGAAGGTCTGTACGAATACTGGAGTTGGCAGGATACCTGAGAGGGTGTTGGAGATTGTTGGAAGTGTTTGTTAAAAGAATAACAGAGAAGTAAACCACTTGCCATGGGCCCCCAACATATCAATGTCATTTGAGAAAGAGCCATCTGGCTATTGAAAATTAGGGTTGGAATGAGAATTCATCTCTTTGATGCAAGCATAAGAACAAGAACTGTTTCTGTCCCTATCAAACCATTTGTCTTCCTGAGTAATGGATGTTTTAAGCTGATCCTTGGCTCTGAAGTAATGCTTGTATTCAGATTTAGACTAGGAATGCTGCAGATTAACGTGCAGAAGTTGAACTTTAGCTTGCAGGGCCACTAAGTCTTCTTCGAAATTGCCAAAAGTGGATTTCCTCTTACTGATAAGCTCCTTTTTAGCGTGCATAAGTCTCTTTTGAAGAGGAACCCAGGTGATAGGGCAAGAATAGATAGGCCAAGCTGTGGTGATAAGACGAAGAAACTTAAGGGTTTGTACCCAGTGTCTTTGAAATTTGAAGGATTTGTCAATAGGGTGGTTAGTGGATAGAGATATGAACAGTGGGCTATGGTCGGAGAGGTTCCTGATTAAACGCTTAACTTGCTGGTTGAGGAAAGGAGAAGATGCTTCAAAGTTAAGGGGGACCCTGTCTAATCTGAGCCAGGTTTTTCTAGCATCCATAAAATTACTCCACCAGGTATAAGGATCACTGAGGGATCTTGCATCTAAGAGGCCAGCATTAGAAATGAAAGAATTAAAATCTTCCAGACCTTCTGGAGTAAAGATTGTGACGTTTTTCCGCATGATGGGAAGTTATGGAATTAAAGTCCCCTCCAACTAACTAAGATTTGCCTTGAGCATTGAACCAAAAGGGATGGCCATAAATTCATACTCTCTAAATTGCCACAGCTTGCATAAACAATGGTGAGAATGGAAATTGGCATTAACTTCCTGTATCTCAACAGTGATGTATTGAGAAGAAAACTTTAATGATGAGACTGATAAGTTTAATTTCCACAGAAGCCAAATGTGAGTACTGGTGGGGTTGCATTCAAGATAATGGGGGAAATTGAGAATTTTTGGAGTACCATGAAGATGATAGCCTTCATCCTTAGGTTCAACCCATGCAAGAAAAGAAAAGTGGGAGTATTTGGCTTCAGGGTTTATGTAGTCTATTTCGCTGAGAGGCCAATGCCTCTGTTGTTCCAGATCATCAGATTGAATATATCTGGATTGAGAGTATGTCATTTGTTGGCAGAGTCAGTACCTCCTGAATTTTCTCTACATTTGTCCTAATGTTGGAAGCCAGATAGCTTCACGTTTGCTGATCGTTGCTCAAATTCTGCAAGTTTGTCTGCTGGGGGAGCATAAGGTTTCAGCCAGATTTTTATGCTGAAATACCTTCAAAGTCATTGAAAAATCTTCTTCAGCTTCTGATAAAAGTTTAAAGTGGTTGTGAATGGTAATCTGTTCATCCTTCTCGTTCAAATTAGGTGCTCTCCATTGTCCAGTGGACAGTGCTGTGTACGGGGGAATCAGAAGAACTGGGACAATATTGTTTGGTGTAGGTATAGGGTCAGTAGGCTTCATGGGAAGTATGGGTTCTTGCAAGCCAAGGGTCATGTTATCCACTGGGGAAGTCATGAGACTTCCTTACCTTTATTGCCTCTTCTTCGATTGGGTTTGGCAGGTACATGAGCTGTTTCCAGTGGTGGCGCCTTGGCCGCCTTGCTGTAGAAAAGAAGAAGAGGAAGGGAAAAAAATGAAAAGAAAAAAGAAGAGAAAACTAGATCAGAGACAACAGCCTGTGATGATGAAGGTGGACAGTCATGATCACAGTCAAACAATGAAGATCTGTGCTTATTTGGATCAGCAACAATAGTGTTGCCATGGATGACCAATGAAGCATGTGCAGGAAAAGGGAAGAAGCATGATGGCTTTTGGTCTTGGAGGAGACGTATGTTGGAAGGAAAATAAAGATTGGGGGGGGGGGGGGGAATTATCCTCTACTCCTCATTCATTTAAACCCTAGATCAATAATTGTTTGGCACATCATCTTAGTAAATCGAAGGACATATATAAGTATGGTATAGGAAGGTAAAATTATGAATTTGATTATGGGGCGCTTTGGACCGCTTTGAGGATGCCTAGGTGAGTGCCTTGGCACCATGACAAATATGGTTTCCACATCTGAGGGGGTAGCAGGTTGCTGTCCTGCTGCTACTTTCTTTTTCCTGCAAAGAGCTACAACGTGACTGTATGTGGCAGTGGGAACAGTATTCTTAGATTCAAACACAATCTTTTGCAAAAAGATTTCATCTATCGCTTGATTAATACAAATTACATAAGGAAGTTCTTGAGAAAGATCTACTTTAAAGCGAATCCTAGCAGCCATAGTGTGTTTCAGTCGAAGTGTTCTATGATATGCTTTCGGAAAACTAGAATGACTAAGACCTTTCGAAATAGAGGGATTGTGAAATAGAAGTGGCAAGCCTGGGAGTTTAATCCAGAGGGCAGCAAACCAAGGATCCGTTCTCTTGTTGAAGTCTTTCGTCCAGCACAGGAGGAGATGCCATTTATTGTTGAGCATGTGAGATTCTGTTGACCAGGTCAGAGCTGAATCATCTTCACTGAACAATTGAATGCTAATGGGATGAGAATACAGCAACCCAACTGCTGCCGGTTGGGAAAGGCCATTCAGAGTTGACATGCCTCTCAAATATTTCAACTGGAGGTCGATCTGAACTGAATTTGGCAATTAAAGTAAGATTGTGATAGGCTGCAGTAGCATTATACTATGCAGGGGTGCTGGAAAACAAAGGTTTACCTTCACAAGCCGAAGCTGGTTCAGGGGAAAGAAGGATAGGAGGGGTAGAGTGAAGAGCTGAAACCAGAATAAAAGGAGTCGATTACTGGTTAAGTATTGAAGGGAAAGATGCGCGGTTAGAGTTTGAGGGTGTGGCTGGGAGAGATGGAGGATTGGAGAAGGAAGATGGAGGAGTTGGGTTACTCACCTGGCCTCCTGCTCTTGCAGGAGAGCCAGAGGCTGCAGCCATGAGTGACGGAAACTGGAAACTAGAGAGTGAGGCTCTCTAGTAGAGGGACTTCCAGTGAATATTTTCTACTTGCTTTTGTTGAATGTGTTGCTGCTTTAACTCCATCAGTTTGAATTTAATGTTGTCTGAGAGTTTTGCCTACACATCTGGAGCGTGCATTTTTCATCCAAGTAATGATAAGTGGTTCAATTTTGCTACCATTTACTGTACTTATTCAAGTGCTGAGCTTCTGATACAACCGTAGGCTGCAGTTCGGACATTGCCATGTGCTGACAGTATTTTCTTTTCTGTGTTTTTTGTGGGAATTAAAATTTTTCTTTTCTTTTTGAATGGCAAAGAGAACTTTTATTGAAAGTGAAAAAGGGAAAAACCTCACAAGGAAAAACCTTGAAGATCAAACCCTTGATAAGTAGAGCAGGAAATTAAACATATTTAGATGCAGATTAGCATCAAATTAGAAGAGGTGGTAGTCAAACATGTTTAGATGAATCTCTATTGCTTAAGGAACAACTCTTAGCTTTTAGAGATCTCATTATCTGCTCAGGTGTTTAACTAGTCTAATATAGTGATTTTTACTGTTGTGAAATTTAAAGCCACAACCTGGCTTCTAATGGATTCTTAAGGTAGCTACCACTTGAATAAATTTTGAAATGAGCTGGAATTCTGTAATACTTGGAGGGGATAGTCTTTTGGTGATAAGATGTGCTTCAAACTCCTCTGCCTCTCTCTTTGGCGGTCAATTTTGTGGTTACAGGAAGGTGTCTTAGCTTCTGTTTCTTTATGCGTTCATTCGCTTTCTTTATTTGTCTAGCGGAAAAAAAAAAAAAAAAAAGGGCTACAAACACATTTCCATTTTCCATTTCCAAATATATGGGCTTAAATACATCTTGGTCAGTGGTTTTCCCAATACTCATTTAAAATAATTGAAAATCTTGTTTTCAAAGTGGTCTCCATAATTAAAAAGAACATATTCAAGGTGTTTTTTTTTGATATACATGAAAACTAATTGAGTTTAGAAACCAAATTCTTCAAATTTCATCTATAAATCTAAAATTTTGACATAAAATCTTATGCAAATGGAAAATTAGTTCTCCATAACTAAACAACTCCCCAGTTCACCTGTTTTTTGTCTTGTTGATGCATATTTCAGCGATACTTGCCTTCAGGTTTGCATGAGGGAGAGTGTAAGTTTGTCTTAATTATTATGAGGCAAAAACTAATAAGGGGGAGATTTGGAAGGGTCTGAGAATTTGAATCCACCGTGATGGGTTAGTAAATGTTGACTTCATGCATTATTTATGTGCAATTGTTTTAGACACTGTATCATGTACCTTGCAGGATGTCAAGAGTTGCATGGGGTGATAGATTTTGGTTGTGGATTTCATTAAATTCTTCTGTTTGGTATTCCCACATGCCTTTGGTTAATAATACTTTTCAAGGACTGGAAGTAGTGGAATCACAACACATCCTGAAATTGCTCGAATTTTTTAGCTCTCTTCATTTACTTATATTCCAGCATAAAACAACAGAAAGGTGGTTCTTGAATTCGAAGGTGTGACACAAAAAATTTACTGCCAAATCTCTTTGGTTGGGCTTGGATTTATGCTGCAAACTTCTAACATTGTGTAACCTGTTATCGAACCCAATAAGCTTGGCAGGAGAACCTCGCTGTACCTTCTAATCGTATCTCAATAATGAAGCTTGATTTTGCAGGGAGTTCTGAGACGACTTCCTAGAGCTCAGGTTTTGGAGAACGTGTATCCTTCTGTTACGACATCCGAACTGGTATGCTGCCCCCAAAGAATTTGACTTTCTTTACTGCCCTTTTGCCTAGTTGGGTTGACTTCTTTTCTCTTTCCTGTTCAAGGCAATGACACAGGTATCGCCTAGATAGGTTAGTTTCCCCATGGTTCTGTGAAGCATCTGATTCGGCATCTTCACCGTGACGGACTCCAAACATTTTGGATGGTTGAACCATTATCCATATCGTTTGGTTGTTAGACATGGTGATTATATATTTGTGTTTTTTTTTTTTTCTTTTTTGGGGTCAAAAGTGACGGTGAATAATTGAGTTATGGTAACTGCTGCAACCGACATTATCAGTTCTTCCAATAGCAACAGACAGACTGACTGGATGAAGTAAAGACTCAGTTTCCTGCAAGCCGGTAGCCCATCTATTTCATTAGGAATTGATGGTCTTTAGCACATTCTGTCCTCTTTCGAAAATTCTTCCAGTATTTTTAAACCTAATCTTTTTTAGAAGTAAAAAAAAAAAAAAAAAAAAAAAGGATCATATAGTGAGATGAGTACTGGATGCCATTCTTTCTCCCTCTCTAAGTTCTGTTGCTGCTGAATTGACGATGTAAATTTTTCAATGTGTTCTAGTTTGCTTATATTGTACATAGTAGAATTCAGGCTGTATAGCATTTTGATTTCATTTCTTTCTTTAGAAGGTTCGATACTGATTTGTAGAAGACATTATCGCATTTCTAACCATTTGCAGTTTCAGTAACATCCTTGTGTACAATTATCTTCTATGTGAGTAATTTTGTGACGTAAAGCATCGAGGGTTTGCAAAAGTTCGATGCGTATATAGGGTCTAGTAGCGTTTGGCCAACTCTCAAATTACGGTTTGTGAAATGGAATAAAATGAAAATGGAATAACTATTTTATAGAAACATAATATAAACCATAATATCTGAGGAATGCCTCTTTTCAAATGTTAAATAGTTGCATTTTTCAAATGTTAAATAGTTGCATCATTGTTATTCCTTATTCATGAAAGTGATCAAATTCACTCGACAGTATGAGCATACACTTTCGGTGTTTTTTAAATAGATACTCATGCTTCTAAATCATTTAATTTTAAATTTTGCTCCTTAAATGGTGATAATTGTGGGGAAAAATGCATTTAACATGAATTTTATAATTATAAAATCGCATTACCCTCATCAAATTCTTTTTTTTATTAAATAAAATAAAGTCTTTATTCCACAATTTTTATTCTAAAAAAAGATGCATAAAAGATGATAATAACATAATAAACAACATTTCAAAGTAATAATAGCATAATAATTTCCTTTTATCATTTATGGACTGGTGAACAATAAAATAAACAATTTTTTTTTAAAAAGGTGGGGAAGTGCGAATATCATTTACTCAATTTCTCAAATACTATATTTTTATCGAATAGTTAATTTATTCTCACTAGCCAAATAAACATAACGAAGTCCATTTAATTCTTCTCTACAAAGCTGAAGGAAGCACAACCCCTCCACAAAATACCAGTTCCAAGACGATGTTGCTGCCATTTAAGGAGGGAGGGAAATTATAACTGAGTGAGAAATTTGAGGTAAAAAGTATTTCCGAAAGTTAATTTTCCCCAACATAAAATGATAAACTTTAATTACAACAGCTCAATTGCAGAAAGCCTAAAATTTGCCGAAACTTCACAAAAACTTTTGCCGAATTACCCAAAAAGCATGGCATTCAACTTGTGAAGCTGTTCTGTTCAACCGACATTCCGACAACATTGGGGTGGCGAAAGAAAAAATGATTGCCTCATCGAGAGGGCGCAGGAAGATCAACTTTACATGGATGAATGAAAGGGGAAGCTACGGCCATGATCTGACCTAAACTTGTATTGTTACTAAGGCTACATATTTGGCGCAATGGAATGAAATCCAGTTTTACCGAGCAAGAGTGATTTTTATTGGAATCCCACAGTCCATTGTGATTCCCACCATGTTCTAAAAAGAACTAAAACCTGGAAATAAGCATTCTCTTGTCTGCGAACAGGAATGCTGATTCCATGGTTTACCCAAAAAAACCTATTCCATTCCATTTGATTCCATTCCACTGTACCAAACATGCCATTACTCCCAACCCAATTGTTTCGTGAATTCTGGATCTAGGCAAATCCAGAAAGCCGTTGGATGGAGCGTGCAATCAAAAAAATACAATGCGCTTACTGTTCCCAAAATGCGTAAACCAGTGTCTCATATTATAGACAGGAGCTCAAAAATGATCAATTGATGGATAGAGGATGGGGACGGAATCGCGTCCACTTCCATTGGAGTCTACTGCATATGAAGGAGGGTGTAGGTCTCCGGAGTGTGATGACTTACGGGACCTTGAACTCTTTGGAGTTGCTGCATAGGAATCGCTCGAGCTGCTGCTTGCGGTGTACATGGATGAGGTGGGCAACCCATATGTCCTTGGCAGTCCAGTTGCATCAGTACCCAGACTGTAACCTCTTTCAACTGTTTCAGCATCCAAGGGCAATTCATCCAACGCCTGCAGGAAAGCAACAAGTTTTTCTATAATAATATAACAATGACAATAGCAATGACAATAATAATTATACTTGCACATCTTTCCTACATCCTTTACACCGAAATGTTGATGTGGCAAAAATTAAGTAGTTCTTTTGAGGGATGTTTTGGTCAAGTACCAATAAATGAACCACTTAAAATTCGCCGCATCAATATTATGTACAAGTAGTATTACTCTAATAACAATAGTAAAGCTTCAATGGTTTGAACTCCAATAGTTAAGTTTGGTGTGCGAGTATTTAGTCTTCACCCTGTTAGAAATATTCTATTCATTAGTATAAATCAATATTGACCCATGTATTTTATTTATTTTGGGGTTTGTATTTTGTACCCATTAGGGTTTCCCAGTATGTGTGCTTCTATTATGTTTTCTTGTTCAAGTAGGATAGGGTTTTTTAATAATCCGAATATTGAGTATTATAAATAGATAGTCTTGGTGCTCGTATTAGGGCATCCGACTTCTCTCCGCAAAATTCTTTCTTCTCTCAATTACTACAAACCCAAAAACATGAGTAAGTTTAAGTTTCCTTTCCGGAATAAACAGCTGAAATCGAAATTGAAGTACATAAAAAGCCAATTTGGAATGTGCACTTATTAGGGATAAAGAGCCTACCCGCATAGCCTGTTGAAGGGCAGCTAGTGTTTCTCGAGCATGTTTTCTCTTTGTTGCCACCTCATCAGGCTCCTGCAACATCTCCTCAAACAGGTTTTCCCTGTTTTTGATCCCAAAACAATTAAAACAAGCAGCCTTTTCAGTTTGAGAAGAACAGAAAAACAATTTTTTATTGACACAGAAAATTTATTAGATGAGAGAACCTCCTTCATGACAATAAAAAAATAATAATAATAATAAAAAGTATGACCAGATGGCCCAAAAAAATAATAATAAATACAGACGAAAAGACAAAAAGGCTTTTCCATCACTCAAGATAACAATAAGACAGAACCCTTGAGAGAGCCCCCATGTAACAACCGAAAGGGCAGTAAGATAGGCTCAAAGGATTTTCTTGTTTCTTTCCATCCAGATGCTTCAAATAATAGAAAAATTAGCCAGTCCATGAAGCTTTATCCTGAAAACTAGGTGCCGATTGGAATTGAATTATAAATTACCTGTAAATCTTTCTAATGAAGACATTGTGCAGCTCTCGTTTCACATGGTTTACCTGGAAACCGGAAATAAGGATGTTAGCCTGCAGATTGCATTTCAAACTCATTGGGTCATGCATGTGATGAACAACCTATGGATGTCTCCATATTTTGTATTTACTTCAAATCACTATGATTTTAGAGGCTTCGCAGGCCTATCCAAAAGAAACACGTATATAAGATAAACTGAGACTATAAAAGCCCTCACCAGTTAAGGCTTAGAGCCTGTTTCGGTGCACCAAAAATTAAGTACTAAATAGCCTAAGCACTAAAATCTTAATACCTGAACATTTAAAGTTAATAAAGAAATATGTGGCAGATTTAACTCTAATTCAGAAAAAAATTTTTGATAAGCCTCTTCAACAATAAGTGATAAGACAAATCCCTTCGACTTATTATTTTAAGCAATTTTGACGATTTTAAGTGATAGTGAACATTATTACACACTTTAATCTATTAAGTACTAACTGTATTCAATTTTAATTTACTGGGTTATCAAACAGCTTCTGTAGTCAAACACAAATGTTTCACTCTCTCCACCATACCTTTCGGTAATTAGCCATGTACGATGTATCCTTGAACACCTATTACATGTCCTTGCAACCATGATGCTGCTTTATCTTTAATATCAAATCATGTTTCTCTAAAAACCATTTTCTGTTTGATTTAATATCCACAAGTACAAATTTAAGTTGACTAACAATGCCACAGGATTATGCTAGTATGATCTAAAAAATCCAAAAATTATTTGAAGTGTGAATTATTTTATTACTCTTGATAAATTTATATAACTGATATACATATGCTCAATTCAACAATACTCAAACCTTCTATGCTGATTTGTAATTTCTTCAGAAATTATTTAATTTAATTTTTGGCATTGGCATTAATTTCAGTTTTTAGGTCCTATTCACACGCCAATATCAAGGATCTTATTAACAGGGATACTTTACCAAAACAAATGCAAATAAAAAATTACCAGGAAATGCATAATCGCTTTAGGAACAGAGTCCTCAATATTCTTTCGAACAATGTCATAATATGACCTCAACAGTAGCTTCGTAACAGCAATTTCAACCGACTCCTGCTCTGAATGGGTTTCCAAGGGCCTCAAGACAGCTGGGGGCTTTAAAATATATACAAAAAAGACATTATTACGACAATATATATAAAATGGACAGCCTCATTATAAAAACTGTTGGATTGTGTAAGCCTTTTGGGCTTTGTATTCTGAGCCCATTAGGGTTATGTATTTTGAGCTTTTATGCGAGTGTTTATATTATGTTGCCTTGGTCAAGGGGCTAGGGTTTCCTAGGAACCCTAGTATTGAGTATCATTCAGTCTTGGTGCCCGTATTACGGCATCCGACTTTTTTCCGTAAAATTCTCTCTTTCTCTAAATAACATGGTATCAAAACTATGATTCAATGGGTACTGTATACTCGACCCTAACTTTTGGTAGTCCCGCTTTTTCAGGCGATCTCGATCCTACTTTTCTGGTGATCTCGATCAGGTACAATTGGCGGTCGAATACGTAATCTCGATCAATGGCGGACCTTCCAGATGCATCGCAAATCGATGATAAATTCTTTCCAATTCCTCCTATCATTCTGCCTCTTGTATCTTCACCACCAATAATTCTTGCATCCAATGACCAGCCAAATATTTGGATAACATCGTTTCTGTTGGATGGATCAAATTACCTAAAATGGTCTCAATCGGCAAAGATGTATATTGGATGGGGAAAGATCGGTTGCATCACAGGGAGCATTCCTACACCTGCTTCAACGGATGTGGAGTATGGTAGGTGGGAGCAAGAGAATCTAACGGTTATGTCTTGCATGGTGAGTTCCGTGAAACCTTTGATAAGTCCACTGCTGTATTTCCTGATGACTGCGAAGGCAATCTAGGACAAAGTGAAGATAGCATACTCTCAGAGACGTAATGCTGCTCGCATATATCAAATCTATTAGTTGGTCTCCTTGTGGCTGCAAGAGGACAAAACCCTGTCATTATATTTTACCACTCTTCAAGAATAGTGGGAGGAATTTGATCATTATTGGATGCTCTAGTGGGATACTGATGCTGATCGGGAGCGTTACTAGAAACAAGTTGACAAGGATAGAATCTTCCAGTTTTTGGAAGGTTTGAACGTTGAGTTCAAAATCAAATCCTTGGTCAATCTGTTCTGCCTTCTCTCGATGAGGTATTCTCTATGGTATAAATTGAGGATAGTTGTCGTCGGGTAATGATGTCTAAACCTCCTTTGGCCCTTGTTTCTCAAAAGGGGCCTAGTACCAATGTCCATGCGAAGAGGAATATAACTAAAGAAAATTTTGCGTGCTCCCATTGTGGTAAAAACAAATATACCAAGGAGACTTGCGAGGAACTAGGTGGAAAACCAAGTTAGCTGTTGAAATTGAAGAAGCCAAGGGGATCGAAAAATGCCTGTGGTCATGTTGCTAATGCTACTACTCCCGGACTTCCCGGCACAATCAACTTAGCATCTCTTTGGCGTCTCTTACACCAAATGGAGTCTCCTAGTGCGTCTCAGCCAACCCTTCCCACTAGCCACCACGCTGGTGCGTCTTATCCTTTGTCCCATGAGTCATGGATTACTGATTCAGGGGCTCCCCATCATATGACCAGTATATTCTCTCTATTTTCCTCTTATAAACTATTGTCTAGTAGGAATAAGATACATACTGCCGATGGTTCTTTTTTGACCATTTCGGGAGAAGGAACTCTCGCTTTAAATGATGACTTATCCCTCCATTTTGTTCTTCATGCACCAAAATTTACTTCCAATCTTTTGTCCGTTAGCTTTCTTACTAAACATCTCAATTGTAGCATGACCACCTATCCCTCTTCTTGTGTTATCTAGGACCTAGCGACGAAGAGAATAATTGGAAGTGAACATGAAGCCGATGATCTATATCTTATGAATTTTGGAGCTCCATCAGCTACGGCACTTCAATCTAGCTGTCCTAATAGTGTGAAGTTATCTCAAAAAAGGCTTTGTCATGCTCGCCTTGGTCATTTGTCATTCTCATCTTTGTGTCTTTTATTTCCTAAAATTTTTAAATTTGTGTTCTGTGAGTCCTTGCAGTGTTCAGTTTGTCAGTTGTCAAAACACTGCAGAACAACCTATCTGGTTAGTAATAAAAGGAGTTCAAGGGCTCCTTTCCTCATACTTCCCTAGATGGTATGCGATATTTTATTTTGGATGAGTGTTCACCCTGTTTGAGGTTGTCTAAAATGTGGTAAAGTCGTCCCCCCCCCCCCCCCCCCCCCCCCGGGTTGATGTTTGGGGATTATCAAGTGCTCAAGCATCGCGTTCCACCCCTCCACATCCTCTGACAATCAGAGTACTGAAGCCTTTTCCTGTAACCAAACCTACAAGGACAAAAGATCAACTTGGCCACTTTAGTGGATGATTATACACACTTCACGTGGTTGTACCCTTTTAAATCCCATGATGATGTGCCTAAATTAGTTCATCAATTTCATCAGCTCATCCTCACTCAATTTGAAACGCGCATTAAGATTTTCCATTCTGACAATGCTAAGGAGTACATGACTTGGCTAATTATCTCCATTCATATGGCGTTATTCATCAAAGTTCACGTGCCTATGCACTAGCTAGAGGTTGCTAGGGCGTTTACCCTTGCCATGCATGTTCCTAAAAGATATTGGGTACTTGCTGTCCGCATTGCTGCTTATGTGATAAATCGCATACCATCTCGGGTACTTTAGCTCCAAACTCCTTTCTAACTTTTATATCCCTCTGTGAGTCATGATATTTTGCCCCTTTGTGTTTTTGGTTGTGTGTGTTTTATTCACATAAATCAGTCTTATCGGGACAAACTTGATCCCAAATCTATTTGAGGGGTCTTCCTTGCATACTCAAACACTTAAAAATGGCACATTTGTCTTGAACCTCAAAGCCCAAAAATTATTGTCACGAAGGATGTTACCTTTTTCGGAAATCTCTCATACTTCCCTCATTCCGAGTCCTTTCGTTAGGGGGAGAGTGATTAGTGGGAAGAATGTACCCTTTCGAGTGAAATTCCGGTTCCCACCCCTATTCCTATGTTCGAGTCCAAGCCTACTCCTAAGTTTCCTACCTCTGTTCCTATGTTCGAGTCCGAGCCTACTCCTCCTAAGTTGGCTCCATCTATTCCTTTTGTGTCTGAGCCTCCTCTTGAAACTGTTGTGTCTAAGGTGAGGATGTATACCAAGAAGAAGAAGATACATATAGACCAAGTAGTGGAACAATCACTTCCAGTGAGCTTCTCGAAACCAAGTACTATTTTTCCTGATATTGATTTACCTATTGCCCAAAGTAAACATCCTCATAAATGTACCCAATACCCTTCATCTAGTCTTTTATCTTATTCTACATTGTCGTCATCGTATCGATCTTTTCTTGTTGCCATATCTTATGTTAAAGTTCCATCTAGGTTGTCCGAGGCATTAGAGGATCCCAAGTGGAGAAAAGCAATGAAAGAAGAGATGAATACCCTTGTCAAAAATGAAACATGGGATCTTATTGATTTGCAAGCTGGAAAGAAACCTACGACGTATAAGTGGGTGTTTACTATTAAACATCGTGCCAATGGGAGTGTGGAAAGGTATAAAGATAGGTTGGTTGCAAAAGATTTAACTTACAAATATGGTATTGATTATGGAGAAACTTTTGCATCAGTGGCTACAATAAACTCCGTTCGGGTGTTATTGTCTCTTGTTGCGAAGGAGGGATGGAAGCTACACCAAATGAATATAAAGAATGCTTTTCTCAATGGAGATTTGCAAGAGAAAGTATACATGTTACCACCTCAATGTATTGTTGAGGCTAATGAAGGGAAGGTGTGTAAGCTCAAGACGTATTTATATGGCCTTAGCAGTCTCTAAGGGCTTGGTTCAAGCGGTTCAACCTAGCGGTGAACAGATTTGGGTTCAATTAAAGCAATGCTGATCATACACTGTTCTTTAGAAAACGAACTGCCCTCATTACAATCCTTATTGTTTATGTTGATGAAATTATGGTTACTAGGAACAATGAAGGAGAAATAGCTCAGCTAAAGAAATTTTAGCTTTTGAATTTGAGATTAAAGATCTTAGAAAACTCAAATATTTTCTTTGTGTAGAGGTTGCTAGATCCAAGGATAGTTTCTTTCTCTCAGCGCAACTATATTCTTGATCTTTTGCGTGACACTAGGAAAACTGGATGTCGACTGGTGGATACTCCTTTTGATCCGAATATTAAATTGAGTTTGACCGAGGGACAATCGATTGATGACGTGAGTTGGTATCAAAGGATAGTTGGGAAGCTTCTGTATTTATCTCTTAGCAAGCCGAATATTGCATTTGTGGTTAGTGTCCTTAGCTAATTCATGCATGCTCTGCGGGTTCCTCACATGCAAATTGTCGACAGGGTCCTTCATCATTTAAAATCATGTCCTAGTAAAGGACTTCTGTTTAGCAGACATAACCATACAAAGATTGTGGCTTATAACAATGCCGAATTGGCAGGCTTAGTTGATGACAGGTGCCCTACTTCAGGCTATTGTGTTTTTGAGGGAGAGAATCTTGTGACTTGAAATAGTAAGAGGCAACCCATTGTTGTTCGATCTAGTTCAGAAGCTGAATTCCAATCCATGGTGAATGGGGACTCCAAGCTAATCTGGTTACAACGGTTGTTGACCGAGTTGGAGGCTCCGTTTGAGTCTCCAATGTGACCCTACTATGACAACAAAGCAGCAATAAGTATGGCCAATAATCCTTTCCAGCATGACCATGCTAAGCATGTTGAGGTGGATCGACATTTCATTTGCGAACGTGTGATATCAAAGGAATTGTGTTTAATATTTGTGCCTATTGTTCAGTAGTGTACTGATATCTTCATCAAATGTCTCTTCAAGCCCCAGTTTAAGTTAATTATGTGCAAGTTAGGCATGTGTAATATTTATGCCCAACTTGAGGGAGACTCTTGGATAGTGTAAGCCTTTCGGGCTTTGTATTCTGAGCCCATTAGGATTTTGTATTCTAGGCCTTTTAGGGTTTTTTACTCTGAGCCTTTATGTGTGTGTTTCCATTATGTTGCCTTGTTCAAAGGATTAGGGTACGCGTATTAAGGTATCCGATTTTTCTCTGTAAAATCCTCTCTTCTCTAAATAACAACAGAAACATTTCCGGTGCTCAATAAGCACCAACCTTCGGTGCTCATTCATACAAATCAGGATCCATGAGCTAATAGACTTCCCTACACATATCCCGATCTGTAAGGATATGAGTACTGACTGCCGGTGCTCACTGAACACCGCTGGGATTTAAATGAAGCCTTCTACAAGTACCTCTCTTAAATGAATCATACAGAAGGCCTGATCCATTGTGTGAACAGTATCACTATAAGAATTGTTTGTTGAACTTTCAAGACCAGGTCTACGGTTATCAGTGCCACCAAAAATGGACGAAAAACCCCAACTTGAATTGGCTGTATTTCCTAATTAACCATCAAAAATTTCCAAATGAGAACATTTCACAATTATGCATGTCATGACAAACAAAGATAACAGCTCAAGCGCAATGAATAAGCAATTAAAACAGGTTCAAGCAATAACAATCTAGAATCGAAAATAAATTTTCAAATTCAAGTAGAATTATATATTCAATACATAAAGAATTATCCTTCTATGGATCACGGCTTACCAGAAGAAGTAATCTTTTCATCTGCTACTGGTCGAATTCCCTATTAGTCATCCAAACAGAATCATTAGACGATTAAATCATGAAGAATATTCACATCAGCGAGGAAAATGTTGGTGGGAGCTGAGAATTATAAATGGGTGTACGTGTACCTGCTCAGGGACGAAACCGTTGGCTTGCCTGGCAAGAATAGCTCGAGATCTTGAACTTTTTTCAGATGCTGGTGCCTTATCAGCATCTACAGCATCCTGATTGGACAGTTCCAAAGAGCAGAGAAAGGAGTTGCAGTCCACCTTCAAGAATGCAACAGGTAAAAAAACAAGGCTTAAAAGGCACAGGTACCTTCTGTCTAGCGATGGGCAAAGGAACTCTAGAGGACTTGATCTGTTGTTGTGCAACTTCCACAGCCCGGCTCCCACCAATAAAACTTTGATGAGAAGTATTAATGTAGTCCATCTACAAATAGAATTACTTGGCTGAAACAATGGTCCAAATAAAGCCTTGGAAGGTATAAAAATGACGAGTTCATTAAAAAACGAAAGAGACAAAATCATGCCAATTAACAAGAAACAGATGTAAATACATTTTGAAGAAACATTCATGGAAATAGGATGAGAAAAGCTCGATATTATTATTACTATTTGATTGGTAACTATATTCATTTACCCAACCTAGTGGCTACAAAGATTTGAACCCTTGACCTTGCCTAGCAAGAAGGATGTAATACTCATGCTGGGTACCACTAGGTCCTCTTTTTGCCTCCTGGTCAATTTAATGGTTTCTTTGTGGATTCTTATATAAAGTTTTTGTAGATGTGCCCTCAGATCTTCCTTTATCATTTCATCCAAGCGGAGGAGTTCCTCTAATTCTGTAAATTTTTCTAGAATAATCTTTTCTTGGATATCATTGAAAAAAGTTCCAGATTCTCCTGTGTTCCAGCAATTAAGAACCCAAGATTCAAGACTTCTATAAAATAAGAGAGAAATCCGCCAGGGCAAAAACACTAGATATAAGATACAGAATGTGAATAAATGCTTTCCTTTTTCATTTTCTTTTTTCTTAAAAAAAAAAAAAACAAACTGGCCAATTAGTGGTGAAAACCTCATTATTCTGAAATAACTGTACATACAAAGTACTAACAATGCCGTAGGCCACTCAGAACTAATTGACGGTGTCAGCATTAACAAAGTGCAAATCTAGTGCATAACAAAACTGAGATAACTTAGCAGGAAAAACACCTGAACAATTCAAGGTATATAAATTTGAACCCACCCTGCTAATATGACAGTGTCCTTCAATTGGAACTGACGATTAAATTTAGGGCCCATGATTACCGTTGACAAACAAATGTCCTCCAAACGGGGGAACGCATCAACAATTGCATGTGAAATTAAGCACTATTCAGAAATGCAAAGCATGAAAACTTGGAAAATCTAAATTTTGGGCTACCTCCATTTCAATAAGGTGTCTAATCATTATCAATGACGGTTCAAGGCCTTCTTCCAGAAACTTCACTGCAACTTCATCCATGCGCTTTCTTAAAACAGGAAACCATTGCAGTTCACTTGCCATACAGCTATGGCTTACCTGAAGAGGATTACTGTATTAATGCTCTCTACATATGAAAATTGCTGCTCCCAAGATCATAAAAACAGCAAGAAAAAAATTCATACCTTCATCAATTCATTGTATATAAATTGAGCACACTGATGGCTTGGTTCTAATAAACGAGCTATTTGCCTCCGAACGAGAACTTCAAATGGAACCTAATGGTTTAGAGATTAAAAATAGAAAGATAGGCCATTAAAATGGGAAGAAAAACATAAATGATAGAAAGATAACAGGAGTTCAACTATGGGTCTTAACTAACAGAATTCCTTAGAAGAATATAGGAAGGGAAAAAAATGTAATACAAATAAATCATACTTCTGGTACAAAAAGTGCTGATTTAGAACCAGTTGCATTCTGAATGGCAGTTCGAATGTCTTCATCAGTTAAGCCCTCACATGGATCCACTTCCTGCAGAAGAGAAGCAGTATCAAAACATTCAGATTTTGGGGCATCATGGAATGAATTATATTGAAAGAAAATTTTCTAAGTTATCATGCCACTTTAAAAAATAATATTAACAATACTAGACCCTGTGGAAATTCAAGTAAAAATAAGATTTTCACACCTCCAAACTCTTCACAAAAATAAACTGGAAAATATAATGAATTCTTGCTCCACCAGACAGCTCAGATGTCGACATTTCTTTGTTTTTGCCCTCTAACATTGAAGAGAATTCTGTTTCCAGCAAAGGTAGAGGAAATTATGATACCCATCAATAACTCGTGAAAGTAATGGCCTCAGCTGAGCCCATGTTTTTTCTTCTTGCCTGTAAGCCACATTTGTTTACAACAAAAGAAAACTGAAGACAATACAAGCATATAAAGATTTATCTACCTTCGCAGTATTTTGAAAGAAAGTTCAGTATAAGTGCTCCCTGGCCGGCCTATTGAGATACAAAATCATACAAACAAAGAAAAGGATAAGAACAAAATATTCAGCTAAAAAGCCAAAATCAATCAAGATCATCTTGGCTCCAAACACACAAACTTGTTCCTTTTATTGCAACACAGATTCAAGAGAAAACTGCCAAAAATAAAGTGAATAAAGCCAAAATCAATGAAGATCATCTAGGCTCCAAACACACAAACTTGTTCCTTCTATTGCAACGCAGATTCAACACAAAACTGGGAAAAAGGAAAGTGAATAATCAATGACGAAAAGTATCATCAGTAAAATATAAAGCAGCAAGCAGCAGTACACCAATATGAGAAAAAAAGCATGCCTTTGATTCAGTTATTTCTCCATAGCTCGCATGCTCCTTAGCATAAGAAATCAAAAGAGAGCTTATGCGTGATTTCAACCCTGGGAGTACTGTCCTGATATGTTGTACTAGAATCTGATAAAAAGCAAAAAATTATACACATTAACATAGAACTTCCAAATCAACAATACGATCAATAACATTTTATGGAGGAAAGGCCTTGTGGTCCCCCATTCATCGCTCATGGAAAATCTCATATTTAGAGTCACAAAATTGACAATTTATTTAATCATTCATGAATTAACAATACGAAGACTTTTTATTGCATTAATAATTAACAATAAATGGTACCATCGTGCAAAAATAATTGAATGCTCGCTGGAGTTATTAACTGCTTTGACAGATCAATAGCCTTTTAAAATGCACATCCCCAACCAATTATGATGTGTGTCCTTCAGTGGTCGAAAACAATAGTATTGCCTCCTGTAAGACTGGATTAATGCATCCCATTTCAAGAAAAGATTTCCCCATACCCGAAGTCATTCTTCATTTGAAAGGAGTGTAGAACCGCATGCTAAATGTACTTGTCTTCTATGGAATAATGACTATGCTCGATGCATGCTATTGAAAATCAGTATTACAAAAGTTCTACCTGGTTCAACTTTTTTGCCAACTGAGGGATGCCACATCGATCAGCTAGACCATTATACACCTACAAAACATCATAATGGAGATAAAACTTTTGCTATGAAATTCACAGCTAAATGTGAATAAGCAGTAAGGGCAGTAAAATCATACTGGATGGTTGCAGAAGAATTTCTCCTCTTTCACTAGTGCATCTTTAATACTAAGATTCTGCACAATATCCTACATTAAGAGTAATATCAGACAGTCAGATTAGAAGCCCAACAAATTTAAAAGAGGAAGTGCTGGTGCTGAGCATAAGTCATACGTACCCCTTTACAGGTACTCGATTAAAAAGAAATAAAAAACTAAAACCAAAGGGAAAAAAAAACACAAAGAACTAAATTCAAACAAGTGCAAATGACTCCTAGCGTTATGTATGAAAAAGGTATGTAGCATTTCCATTTAACAAGTTTGAAATTTCTGGTATATTTTAGAGGACTAAAAATGAACTTAATAATTTAAACTCTATTACAACACAACAACAAAAAACTAAGCTTTTATCCTAATATTGGGGTCGGCCATATGGACCAACAACAAAAAATCGCACTGGGTCATTAACATAAAGCCTCTGACGCCACTCATCCCTATGTAAGGCAGCACTCTCTTTCCTAGAACACTCATGTCCTTTCCTATGACATGTATCCAACTTCTGAGTGGTCTACCCCTACCCCTCTTAACTACTGCTGCATCAATCAACTCACTCCCACTAACTAGTGCATTCCTAGGCCTATGTTGCACATATCCAAACCACCTTAAACAATATTCTCTCATTTTGTCCTCAATTGGAGCAACCCCTACCTTAACGTGCCCATCTTTACTACACTCATTTAGTGCTCATTTTCCCTCTTGATCACACAAACTCACTACCTTATAACAAAGTGGGTCTTATAGTTATCCTATTAAACTTCCCTTTTAATTTCAAACGCATGTTACGGTCACATAGGACCCATATAGTATTTCTCCACTTCATCCAACCCCCTCAAATCCTATGATTTACACCCCCTCTATTTCATCATTGTACTGTATAGTTGATCCGAGATAACAAAAATGCTAACTCTTTGATAGCGCATGACTGCCTAATTCCATTGTATCGCAATCCATTTCGTTACGCTTGCTAAAGTTGCACTCCATAACGAAATGGATCTCAATACCATGGAATTAGACAGTCATGCACTAGCAAAGAGTGAGCATTTTCATTATTTCAGATTGATTATGCAATGCAATGATGGAATAGAAGGGGACACATATCATAGGATTCAAAAATAATACTGGTTCCAAAAATAATGCTACTTCTAAACCATAAGGTTACCCATTCATTTT
Organism: Santalum album; assembly: GCA_034195605.1. Classification (NCBI taxonomy): domain Eukaryota; kingdom Viridiplantae; phylum Streptophyta; class Magnoliopsida; order Santalales; family Santalaceae; genus Santalum; species Santalum album. The sequence continues at coordinate 6,913,317 of CM067262.1, forward strand.
AAAGCCCTAATAAGGAACAAGGTATGCAAAACTTATCAACTATTCAACAAGGTTTCCAATAAAACAAGACTACTTAAAGAAACAGTAGCAGCAGCAGCAGCAAGGATAATGAGAAAGGAAGCAGTTCAAAGCAAAGAGTAGCATGGGATTATTCTATGAACATTTTATAGCTCTAACATACTTTCCCAACAGGGCAGAAGACAACACACAAGGCTCCCCAACCTTCCCTTTTTCTTTTTGTTGGATTGTGTAACCCTTTTGGGCTTTGTATTCTAGGCCTATTAGGTATTTTGGGCCGTTTCCGGTTTTCTATTACATTTTCTTGTTCGAGTGTGATAGGGTTTCCTTGTTCAATTGTGATAGGGTTTCCTTGTTCAAGTGTCATAGGGTTTCCTTATTCAAGTGTGATAGAGTTTCCTAGTAACCCTAATATTGAGTATTATAAATAGATAGTCTTGGTGCCCGTATTAGCCGATTTTTCTCCCTAAATTTCTCTCCTCTCTTTAAGTGCATCATATCAAAGCAATAGGTAAATCAATTACAAGGAAAATAGTACCTGGTTCAGAATAGCTCACTAGAAGTGATTGTTCCACTGCTTGGTCTATATGTGTCTTCTTCTTCCTAATATACACCCCTCACACACAACAGTTTCAAGGCAAGGCTTGGATATTGAAAAAATAGATGGAGCCAACTTAGGAAGAGGCGGCTTAGGTTCGGACATAGGAACAGGGGTAAGAGTCAGAGGAGACTCGGACTCGAACATAGGAACAAGGGTAGGGATCGGAAGTGGAAGTTCACTCAGAAGAGTGCACTCTTCCCACCAATCACTCTCCCCTTAAAGAGTGGTATCCATGGTGAATGGAGTCTCCAAGTTAATTTGAATACGTTGATTGTTAACTGAGTTGGAGGTCTTATTTGAGTCTCCGATGCGACTCTATTGTGACAATCAAGCAGCGATAAATATTGCAAATAATCCTGTTCAGCATGACTGTACTAAGAATGTTGAGGTGGATCGATATTTCATTCGCGGACGTGTGACATCAAAGGAATTGTGTCTACCATTTGTGCCTACTGTTCAGCAATGTGCTGATATCTTCACCAAAAGTTTCTTCGAGCCCTAGTTTGAGTTCCTTATATCCAAGTTAGGCATGTGTAATATTTATCTAAATTGAGGGGGAGTGTTCGATTGTGTAACCCTTTTGGACTTTGTATTCTAGGCCCATTAGGTATTTCAGGCCCGTTAGGGTTTTCTATTACGTTTCTTTGTTCAAATGTGATAGGGTTTCCTAGTAACCCTAATATTGAGTATTATAAATAGATAGTCTTGGTGCGTGTATTAGGGCATCCGACTTTTCTCCCTAACTTTCTCTCCTCTCTTTAACTACACTTTTTAAAAAGAGGTGGTTACCACAACTCAAATCCCAAACCTTATGGTCATAGCTTCCCAAATAACACAATTTACCAATTATATATAAATATAATCCATAAAATATGCTATAGATAAAATAAAAAGGATTTCACAATACATAAAACCTAAAGTTCAGTACTGCAAGTATGGGGAGGGTGCCCCATAGGTATGACGGTTGTTCAATTTTTAGTTCTATAAACCAAGTTTGACCCTAGAAGATTCAAACAGTACTAATTTAGCTAAATTTAGGCAGTTGAATTCATAGTATCAAACTCTATAATCCAAGAAGGTTCAGAACAATAATAATTCTTTTCTTTTTTCGATAAGAGAAGAATTTTATTAGTGAAGAGAAAGAGTGAACAACACGGAGGACAAGACCCTCCAACAAGAAAGAAACAAAAGAACAAACTCAGAAAAACAAAAGCTCATAATAGAGCTGCCCTCCAATCCCTACACAAATCAAGTTAAGAAAGACCCTAAAAAATAAAAAATAAAAAATAAAAAATATCCCTTGTAGTAAAAGCCCCGAGTGCTTTCCAAGATAATAGTCCTATTTATGAGAAAATTAGATAATTTCGAAGAAAGATCCACTGACATTAATTTAATATAAATTAAATTATAAGTTACACCCCATGTTTGTGAGAAAATAATCATAAGCTATGTATCACATGCAAGTACCACTTGCTTGAGTAAAAGAAGGATGTTATTAAAATTTAATAATATCAAGATTATCAACACAAATTATAACTTAAAATGAAAATTCAAGAAATCAGTAAACATGGCCTTGAAATGTCCGTGTTCTGCATACATCAATTACATGAACAGAATTAAGATTACAAGATTACCTCTTGACTACGATTCATAACACCTACATAACCAAGTCGAAGAGGAATCACTTTTCCAAGCAATAAATCGCAAGCATCAGTGCCTCTGTCCATAATATCTAGCTGAGTTCACAAAGGAAAACATGCTAAATCTGATCAGTGGATGATAAAATACTGCAGATATTATGAAGAGACTTACATGAACCATACAGTCAAGCCAATAGATATCGCACCTTCGTGATTACACCAACAGTTCGATAACCTGCCAATAAGAGTGTCATGTCAAATGGTATGTAGACTTACTCAAGCTATAATAATACACACCAAATGACAGCATGATATTGTACTTGTACTCAAAATAAATGCCATACAGTCCAACAAGGGATCATTCACTCAATCGAATAAAATTTGACACCAAATTACAGAATTGAGATTGGAAATAGGACCTACCATCAGGATCAGCATTTCCTGCTATCTGAAGAGCATCAGAGTTCGCTAAATCTGAATTTGCTGCAGTAACAGCTAGGATTAAACAGCTTGGAAGCTTGATATACGACATAATCATCGTTCTAATCCGTGCCTCAATATCAGAGGGCTGGTCACCAACGGGAACCTTTGTTATACCAGGCAAATCCACCAGGGTGATATCAAGAACATTAGGTGAAAAGATTTTTAAACGGATCTGCTTGTCTGAAACGCCTTTGTTTCCTCCGGCTTCTCTTTCTGTCTCAGCCTACAGTCAGTCAAGCACAATCAATTACAGTTTTTCAAAAAGCACCTGAATTTAAATCAAAAAGCAAGACTTTGTGTTAAACACATTTGACTACAGAAGAAGTGAATTAAACTAATGATATTACAAAATTATCATAAAGTGCCATCTTAACTAGCACAGACAGAGTTTAATGCACTGTTGTCACTAGAAAAATGCTGCAAACCGGAAGACAAGAAACCTTTCATGGTATGAGACAGCTAGAAGAGCTCTCAGGCTCAATCACCAACACAAAAAAATTCTTTCTCCTGGAGTCATTCAACAACTTACCTCTGATATTCTCATCTATACAGTTTAACAAAGTGGAGGTCTCTCCAAAGTGGAGGTCTCTCAGCTCCTTTTTTATTTTATTTTTCCTTTTCTTTTTCTGTTTGACCGGTAAATACACAAGCACCCAATAGGTTTTGAAACTGCAACCTTTCCCGGACCTTGCACTTACATGGGGAGGAGATGCCATCGGACAAAAGGTGGTTGAGTTCTCATCTATTTTCAAGTCAACCACTGTCTTTTGTGATGCTGAACTAGAGTTAATTATAAATCTGAGAAGTGTTTGTATACTGGGAAGCATTTAAGTTAGATAAGACCATGTAGAAAACTGGTTGAGAGGTTGTAAATTTCTAATTAGGAGTTTCCTTTCTAGGTCCAAAATAAAAGAAATTCTGAAACATCCAGACAAAAGCTAAACATAATGCATCTTAGTTCAAGTACCTATTCATGTAGTGACATTTTCGGGTCACTTTTTTTGGTTGAATTGCAAGCATGGTTTTAAATAGCGGTCGCAGCTACCGTTGCGTAACGGTAGCGAGTGTAACGGGACGCGGGCATAACAAAAGTTTTGTAACGGGATGCAGGCGTAACGGACGTGAATTATGAGGCACGGCGTACGACAGTTGTTTTTTCACATTTTAAGTTTGTAAACATGTTATAAATGATTTTTTGACTATTTTGACCCACCTTATTTATCAAGTAAACACTGGTACATATGACTTTTAGATTTTAGATAAATTTAAGTGCGCTATTAAACATAAACCTACATATATCTTGATTTATACCACCACAAAAATAAAGATTTTAATACATATTATCATAAATGAAAATCATATAAATTTTAACAAGTTTTTGCAATCACAATAAATGTTATGTGGTGGTAATTCATCCCCATCACATTGAATGACGCACTAGCTAATCAATTTCATCATCCACATTATCATTTGTAATTTAAACATGAGTATAAAATATCTCTCATCCACTATACATCATCTTATTTTATTAATAAAAAATATAAAATCTCCAAAAACCATATATACAAATATCTCTTATCCACTATACATCTTCTTATTTTGTTAATTAAGAAAAATGAAATTCTCTAAAACTCACATGTAATAATGTCTCTCTTCCACTATACATCATTTTATTTTGTTAATAAAAAATAAAAAATGAAATACAAAAACCACATGTATAAATATCTCTTCTCCACTATATTTCATCTTTTTTCATTGTAGTTTTTTCTTTTTCTACTTCATATGAGTAAAATTTTCCCCCTCTTATATTTTTGCTCAGTTAATTAGGGAAAGTGAAAAGAAAAAATCACACCAAACAGTTTATTTTTCACATAAGAAAAGCATTAACTTGATTCCTTATTCATATTCACAGTATAACCATGCATAGCATAAAAACCAAAATAATAATAATAATAATTATGTAATGTTTCACATTTTTTTTCTCAATTCATCAAAATACCTTTCGAAGTAAAAATGTGCGGCTTCAACGTTACGTCGTCATCCTCATTGGTTTAATTTGAAAATCTGATAAAACTTGAAAATCCGGTAAAGGACAGTAACAATATTGTTTCGACTAAAGTTCGTAACCACGAACCACCCTCATTTCATCATCATCGATAGCATGGTCAAACAAACTCTTAGAGGAGGCGGCAACTCCTCGTGAAACGTTGACTACCATACACGGCGGCGATGCGAGTCTGGACCCTCTCGAACTCGGAGATCTAGCAATGTAGAAATATATCCGCAATTTTTTTTTCCTAATTAATATGGCCGTAGCGGGTGTCGCAGCCGCTACGGCCGTGAATCGGGTTCAAAACACTAAAGCAGGGCGTAGCGGTATCGGGACATGCCAATACCGCTGCACCGTAACAGCTGCTTTTTAAAACCATGATTGCAAGTCTCATGTTACTTGTTAACAAGCTTGCATCATTTTCGATTCCCAACATTGGCCATGTACCAGGGGGAAGCTTTGGTTGCAAAGAGGATGCTAAATTGGTTTCCCATCTCCTCCATTGTATGCAGGCCACATTATGGAATAAGCATTTTATTTATTTAAGCTGCAACGTGATGTAGCAGATCCTATTGACAATGCAGATGGCTGGCCAGGAGAAGAAAGCAGAATGTTGTCTTTCCTAGCTCCAACATTATACTGCTGAATTGTGTGGAAAGGAAGAAACAAGATGATTTTAAAGGTAAAGAATAGGCTGTGCTCGTCACAAAGAGTAAGTGGTTATGATATAGTATTTTAGTGTTTTTAGGCCAATGCGTGCTACAATATGGGAAGCCAAAATGATGTGAACTTTCTTGATAGCATTTGAACTAGGGTTTGGGCTCTTTTGGTGCCTTCTCGTGAAACTTTACTTTATCTTTCCATAAAACAAAATATTATAAATAATAAAAATAAAATACAAAATAAAAAACATGTTGTAAAATAATGGTTAAGTGGAATAGTTGGAGTGGTTGTGGAAATGTTAATTGAAGTAGTTGGGGTAGTTGTAGAAATATTGATTGGAGTAGTTGGAGTGGTTGTAGAAATGTTGAAAATGGGCTCCCATTCATTTGTCCTCACACCCTCCATTTGCCTATAAAAGGGAGATGGGAAAGAAAGAAGTGGCAGAGAAAAATTGAAGAAAAAGAGAAGAGAAAGAGAAGAGGAGAGAAAATCTAAAGTGAGGATTTATTGTCTCCATTGTTCTTAGCTTATATTTTCATTGTTCTTGGTTCATATTTCCAACAATTTATAACAAAACACTCAAATTTGAAACATTTTCCTTCAACTGCTGAGGAAATTGTAAAAGATGTCGTCTCCCAGGACAAATGTCAGATTTATCATTCATATTGTTTAGCCCTCAGAAAATCAAAATCATTCATTCAGCCTAAATCAAATGCTTGCTGCCTTCATAGATGAAGTAGATATAAGTGTTTCCCCAATCCAGTAATTGAAAACCCAAATTCACACTATATTATCAATCATCTTTTTCCTTAATCTTTCCAACTAATCCCTACAAATTTTCTTATGCTGATTGACTCTCCCAATCTCAGATAATCAAAATGAATTAAAAACACTAGCAGGGATATACCTGAATTTCAGAGCGAATTTCCGAGAATTCGCCGAACTTCCGACCAGGCAAGTGCAAGAACTCGCCGTACTCCTCCGCGGAACCATCGGCATTCCGCTTCGTCTGCACGAGCTGCAGGACCAGCGGGCGGCGGGTGCAGATGTCGGCATTTCTGGGCAAGAAATCGCGTCCGACGAGGGACTCGAGCACACTAGATTTCCCGCTGCTCTGGCTCCCGATCACGGCCACCTGGGGGAGTTCGATCGGGGTCGATTTCCCGACCTGGGCGAAGATGTCCTGGAGCTTGTTCACCAAGGGGATCACGGCGTGACCTAAAGGAGGAGATGGTGCATCCGCCATGGATGGATTCAACACGGAAGATTTGCGGAGATCGAAGCTTCTTTGAATCCAAGAAATGGAAGAATCTCGGAAAAGGGGGGTGGGGTTTAGATTTTTCAGAAAAGGTCTTACGGGACAGACGCTTCGTTGGAGGCTTAGATTTCCTGCGGTTTATGTAGCAAATAAAATAAATAAACTCCTCCTCAACATCATTATCTGACCCGACCTAGGGTCAACAGATCGAGAACACATTATACATTAAAAGAAATTTATTAATATAATTAATATAACAAATAAATTTATTCTTGAATATAATAATTCAAAATACACCTATAATATAAAACAAACTAAATTCAACAGTAATTCTCATAAAATCTCTTAGCATATGCATCAAACAATATTTCAAAATAGTTCAACTTCATGGATCAACTGTCTTAGCATTTGCATCAAATGCAGATGTATCTCAGCAAATTTTGCCATGTGGCATCCCATCATAATGTACATGAAGTCTCCTATCAACACCTAACGCGTCCTTCCCTCAAACTCGTTCAATTAGAGCAGGCTCCTCCGCTCCTCAACACGGTTTAGTTTTAGAGTTTTGATTACAAAACCCCTTCAGTCTTTTGATTATTTTCCTTTGTAATTCTTTTTATCTAGACCTAGCCCCTTTGGATATAAATTTACTTCAGTTCTCACTACATGCCCTCATCCTTTACCAAAGCTTCAGCATGAGCTGTCAAATTTCTGGAGAACTTGCTGTACATTTTGAATCCATCTTAGAAGAACTTCACGATGAAGAGTTTAAGTTCTGCACGACTTGGTGCCTCTAAAGTTGACCATGTTGTTTGTATGATTTTGGCTAGCAAAGGATTCAATTACAATCAAATTCTTTAGATTTTCACTAACGTTAACTGAGAGATGCATTGTTTTGCCTATTTTAATTCCTCCTAATTGGGTTCTCCTATTTTGATAAGTTTGTATTAGTTTTTTATTTTCAAATTGATGTAATTTCAGCTAATTTTCTCTTTCATCTATTGAAAGATTCTAGACTTAGTACATGGTAGCTTTTTTAAGGCCTACCGAAGCAAGTAAGCTATGTGACATTTTTGAATCCAAATCTATATGTTGAAATCTTTATTTTTTATAACATATAGGCATACTGTTCAAAAATTCTATTCCAGTTCTTAAGGTATTACTATTAGTTATTCATCCAATGCAACTACTATACACTCCAAACACACAAACTGCTCAATAAAATTCCCCACTAAATTTTACAATCTATTCAACTAGGTTGACACAAATTGTTGTTTCATATATTATATAATAGATTTGTTGTTATTACTTTGTATCAAAATTATTTGTAAAAAAAATATCACTCTATCTTTCATATTGGCTATATATATTTTTTTTTCAGCATTTTCTAAATGTTAATTATATTATGAAAAACCATCAGCACAATGCACCGAGCTTGACGCCTTTTTATGTAAAAGCTGAAGCCTTTCGACCCCTAAAATGATTCCTACATTAGACATTTAATTAGCATTAAGCATTGATAGTACAAGTACAACTAACAACAAATTTGAATAAGTGCAAAACTATCTAATACTCACATTTGTTCCAATCTCAAGTTGTAGTGGATATAAACAAGATCATTAAGCGTTTGGTGCTCTAATCTATTCCTTTTTTTAGAATGAATATGTTTAAACATACACCAATTCCTTTCATAACCCAAGGAATTGCACATTTGGCTTAAAACACGAATGACCAACTTTTGGAGATTGGGCGCACAGCTTCCATATGTGAACCACTATTCATTTGTAGAAAAAATTAGATTAAATATTATGAATATAGTACATGCACGTAGTATACAGTAAATGATTCCTTAATTTTACATGGAGGTAAGAGATTGCAATCATTTACAGCACATATGAGCCCGAAATCCATTTATGCATTTTTGAAAAATTTCATCTCACTCATCAACTTGGCCTGTAAAGAGGAATCCATGAGCATATCTTTCAAGAACATTTTAAAGTTCAGAAATTATGCAACTATTCCCTTTTGATAAAGCTAAATAATATTGAAAACAAGGATTCAACCGAAATTCAGCTGCATGAAGCTTCTTATGCAACTGTCAATCCCATCGAGAATCAATAATGTTTAGGTAAAGCTGAACTTTAGTCCTCCTAGAAAACCTCTATGTCATTTCTTCCATAGCCTTATGTATAGCCTCATATAAATATCTCATTGAAGGCCTATCATCACTATCAATAATTCTTAACGCACAAGAGGCTTGATGAATTGTGTGCATTGTTTCTAAAGTAATGAGCCTTTTTCCCTTGCTATCCTTTGCTTAGGCTAATGTTGTCCACTCTTTTGATGTCACCATTGCTCTTAACTCATCTTTACGTGCCAATATGCTCTACAAAGAAACAAAGTTTGTAGCAAATTATATAGGTGCAAAGCGAAATATCTCTCTTGTGACACCCCACCTTTCTTACTCTAAACAGGTGTACAAAGGTGCACTAGTCCATCATCTACTAAATGATTCTCTATTACTAACACATAAGCGGAATCGGTAAAACACGCCCAATACCATATTACAGAATTTATCACAACCCAAACGACAGCTTAAAGCAACAAAAGCTTGAAAATTTAACCACTACTGGCTCTTTAACCCTTACCAGTACCACCACTATCATGCGGCACATTCGTACGGGACCCACCTGAAAAAGATTCAACCAATAAGGGTGAGTGTGAATGAACACTCAACAAGGGATAATCAATCGAGTGCATGTCCAAGAAAGTTTAACACAACAAATTCAACATAGATTGGCTCGAACCATCAACCACTAACACACCCATAAGGTCATGAACGGTGCGTCTATTCAAACCCAGGCACCAGGTCCAACTCTTGTGCATTAACCCAAGCACGGGGTCTATTCAACGTATCGGGGCCCGTCAACCAGCCATTACGGCTCATACGTGCATTAACCCAAGCACGGGATCTCCCATTCCCGCTTTTGCAGTTGTTCATCTCAGTCAACGGGCTCAAACGCAACATTCACAATCAACATAACAGGTGAGACCGAACAAATAGGTTCAACCACGTTTAAAACAACGTTTTGGATTTCAACAATTATAATAGAAATAATTGGGTTAGTGGGTTCAAATGGTTATACCCAATTGCAGCCAAATCAACGAATCAGGCTCAAATAATAGGTACAATCACAATCCGAATGAACAAATTAAAACAGACATGCCAAATAATTCTCGTAACAGCAAATAAGAACCCAAATACTAATAGGCTCAACTATAATCAAGGAAAATTGAGACATTTCAATAAAAGGACTAAAATATCTCACAAAAGAACAAATCCCATGTAAAAGAACAGATTTTCCCTTACCTGAATTGATTCCAAGGTTGAGTTTTATTTTTTCCCTCAGCAGCTTGACGTTTCTTCTTTTTTCTTCTTTTTTTCCTTCTTCTTTCTTCCTCCTCCCCGCACGGCTCTTAGCCCTCCTCTCTTTCACGCTTCAATCTTCTCTCCCTCTCTCTTTCTCTCTCTCTCTCTCTCTCCCATTTCTCTTCTCCTTCTTTTCTCATCCCTTTGCTCTACCGCATGCATATATAAAAATAAAGATAACCCCCCTCCTCCTTTTTTTTTTAAAGGCACTCACACACCTTCCCTTTTCTTTTACGCACTCACACACACGTCCACCCCACACTTATATATATATATATATATATATATATATATATATATACCCAGCCACACACACTCACATCCACCACACCTATATATATATATATAACACTACATTGTCAGCTATCACACACACACACATCCTGCACTTACAAATATATATATATAGTATCATATTATATTATATTATATACTATATTATGTTGAATTTGTATACAACATATAATTCTAGTGTAGTGTACACATGTCATTTATCCACACAGCCACTTATCAGTCCATATTTACCATTTATTTCAAATTAAGATTAACTGAAAATTTAGGGTATTACATCTCTTCCACTATGAACTTTCTCATCAAATATAAAGGATAAGAATGATTGTAGATATACTTTGTAATCTTGGATGTGTGATGCTCGATTTTGAAAAGATAATTTATTTTCCAATATCTTGCAATAAGAGGTTAATATAATGAGCTGCACAAGGCGACCAAAAGAGCGTAGGAAACTCATGCTCTAATAACCTACTAGTAGCAACATAGTTGCGACATGATCAGTCACCACGTGTACAATATTCTTTGGCCCAATAAACAATATAACCTCCCTTAGTAGGTGATACAACATATCAACAGTTTTAGAGGCCTTAAAGCATCAACAAATTTTAAAAACACAGTTCCCCTTAGACAATAAACTAAAAAAAATTTATCAGCATTCTCCTCAGTTGGTCTGACCATACATCTGCCATAATGGTACATCCGGTCTTCTTCCATGTTTCTCGAAAGCCTTTTACAAATGTTTTTATCTCCTCAACAATGTTGCTTAACAAATAATCAAGAACATAAAGTTTGGACCTTCGTAGCTAGGACCCATACCTATTATAGCACCTATAGTAGGTTGATAATACATTGAGTTAACTGCGATGAATGGTATACTAGCATCAACCATCCGTTTCTCAATAACAAGATCACACCTTTGCCTCTTTCTTTATTTTGCAAAACACTCCAAAGAGTTTGTTAAGCAACTAGAGTTTTTTGTGGCATAAAATAATTGCCTATTATCTGAGAGCTTTGCCTTTGCCATCATTTACCTTTGGCTTTTTACCCAATTAGTTATTTATTATGGTGCTAAAATTTACTCGACTACATTATCAAGTTGTCTAGACAAAAGCTCTTCTTGTTTACGCTGTGATTAAGTGAACGGGTTACAATCATCATGCAGTTCTTGCAACCTTTTTTCTTTTGTTTTCTTTTCACCAGTTCCTTATATACTTAATGATATTTAATAACATATATTTGGTGGTTCTTTAAGGCATGCTCCTACGTCACCTTTTGCACCAGCTAAATGCCATTTGATTTAATGAATGCCTCCACTAGCAAAAGCCTTACTACAATACAAACAAGCCAATTCTTCCCTTCCTAAACTCATACATAGTTTGGGAGCTTCTCTACAATGACCAAATATTGAATCAAATTTACCACCCACTCCACTTCTCTTAGTAGAATGAGTTCGAGATGAATCATCAATTGATGGAGAAGAACCACTTGCACCACTAAAAAGCCATTCTTACCTTTATAATTAATGAAGTGATACAACTACAATAATTAGCATTATTGTAGCTAAAGCAAAACTCAAACTTAACAATTAATTGTACATAAGAATTAGTTAAATTTTAATTAAAAAATTCATAAAAATGGTAAAATGCCAACAAAGTAATCAACCAAATTAGGAAAAATGGTATTTTCTACCGGACTTCTAACTTCACATGTGCCACAAAAGGGAGTAAAGTGAGGTAAGTGTTAAAATTAATTTGTTGACTTTGAAATAATTATTATTTTCCATATCAATCTGTAAATTGTGTTGAAAGAAAAGAAAAAAAAAAAGATCCTAAGACACTTTTTAAAGCTAGATGCTCAAATAAAGCATCTAATGTTATGGCAAAACTAAAACAAATAAAGCACAATATGAGGGAAATATTTGCAGATCAAGAAATCATGAAAGTAAGGACAAGTTTGATCCACTTACCTTTCATAGTCTATGGGAGATGAGGAAGATTTGACTTCTATAGCTAATGAGTCAAAGTTAGCAAAGCTCTTTGTGGGAGGCAAAACCAGCAACATTTTATATAGGAGGTGGAATCAGTGGCATTGATAAGCAACAAGGCATTAACGGGTAGCAAGCAATGGGTTAGGGTTAGGGCAAGTGCATTTCACAAGTTTTTCTTTCCCTTTTCATTTTGCTGTAGAACTTTTTTAAGCCTGGTACTTGTTTGGGTTGGAGCAAGTTTTCCAGTTTACGGGTTGAACCGCTGGGTTTAACGGGTTTAGACAAATTGATATGCACCCTGGGTTAAATGAAGACCCGAATCGGTTCGAGAGCTGGGTCTGCAGGTCACCGGGCCGACTCGCCGGGCCAGGCCGAGTTTGATAACTGTGCTTCTTAGGTTTCCAACTAAACTTTGATTTATCTTATTTTTCATACTAAACTATCATTATGTCTCTTGACAGAAGTGTGGAACCAACTTCCTTATTGGGGATTTGGTCAACCATCTGCATGTTGTCGGACTAGCCTAAGAAATTTTGCTATTTTGAAATTTTTACCCATACAGAGGAAGAAATTGGGAAAAATTAAGCTATTTCATAATTTTTTATGCACCATTTAGGACTTCCATTCAAAGGGAAAATTTCAACAATAAAAAATTCTAAGTAAATTATTGAGTAGTTCATATATTTTGATGTACTGAATTTTTTTGGCGTCACAATTACATCGTTATCATTAAGTCACGAGACAAAAGTATTGCCTTTGGAAATGTGGCAGCTAACATGTATTATCATTTCATTCCATTAGAGGTTATTGAACTCCAATGGCTATTTCCGGTCGTTGAACTGTACTTTCCATATGTAAAAATACATTAGCATACATATTATTCTATGTACCAATTATTGTGAACTATTGATGATTTTTCACTTATTTTTGTACATTCTAATCATTTTCTTTCCTTCTTCTCCCTCTCCTGCTTCTTTCCCTCCATCCCTCAATTATTTTTTTCTCTTCCTCTATTTTCGATAGGTCTATCAAGACAAAAAATGGACACATATTAAAAAAGTCAAGGGAAAATTGTTAATAAAGAGTATGTTAAAGATGGTTTTGAAGAATAGGGGTAAAATGCAAAAATGAAAACTCTACGGTGACATCAAGAGATTTTTCTACGACTGCAAGGAGAATTTTCATGATTTTCCCATCGTGCCTAACTAAAATGGTAGGATGCTAGGGTGGGGGTAAAGGAATTATACCACCCATTTATTCTTTTACCCAAAGTTTTTATAGTAAATAATCATTGAGAACAGGGGATATGCTATTGATGGTACATAATGGCAGTGTTATCACTGCCTAAAACTATTTCATTTAAGATCTTTTCCACAAATTTACCTGAGCAAGTAAAGAGAATATGGAAAAATAAGTTTACTTTTACATTTTTGAATAATTTGTTGATGTTGAACTTGTTCATTAAAGTTTTGAAAAGTTAGCCATTATTTAAGCTTTAATATTTTCTGACTTTATAGTATTAAAATAGGGTATCATACATATATTTAATGGAAATTGATTTTTCTTTTTTTTTTTCCATGTTTTTTAGGTTTTTGAATTTCTAGAAAAATATTAACGTCACGTTTGGTTCGAGAAATGGAATGGAATAAACTCTTCCATGGAAATAGAACATCTAATGAATAATATTTTCGTGAAACATGTGTGAAATGACTATTCTTATGAAACATAAGGGAAATAGATAACGAATAATTATTTCACTCTTCACAATCGGTAATGACTATTTTTTGTCTATTTCCCTTATGCTTCACGACAATAGTCATTTTAGTAATAACCTGTGAAAATATTACTGCTTATATATTAAATTTTCACGAAACAAGTATTCTGTCTCATACCATCAACCAAATGTAACGTAATATACTCTTTTAAGGTTTACCAGAAACAAATCGTTTCCAAATTGATTTAGAGATGTGAAGTTATAGTGTTTCTAACACAAGACATTTCTAATTCTTAATCTTTCTTTACGAAAACCTATATACATTATAAAGATTGTTCTAATATATGCTATATAAATATGGACCGGGTTGAATGAGCCTTACGGTTTAGAATTCGGTAATCTAGAAACCCAAGATATATACTATATATACTGGCTGAAAGCAATAGTTTAGGCACTCCATATTTGATACATAGGGATAATGGTTTAAGCAACTACTTAAATCCAAATAAAGACTTGAAAACCCACGAATTCTAGGCTTTCCTTTGGATGGGATTTTAAACTTGAGAGCAAACCGTTGACAACATGAAATTGAGGTTGATTGTGGCATGCACTGGGATTCAACTAGACAAGCAAGAGTGAAATCACACATGCATGTAACAATTGAACCTTTGCACGTTCAAAAGTCTTTTCAACCTCTAGAATGGAAAATTTTCAAACTCTCATGTGAAGGAAAGTTGAAGCTAACTCACCGAGGTTTCCAAAACATCAAGAGTTTCAGAAAACCATCCAGTGTACCAACGGCTATGGCATTTTTATCAGCAAAAGTCAGAACAAGTTTCAAATTTGCCTGTGTTGCACGAATGGTCGGCCATTTGCAAACATAAAGGAATGGTCGAACACTGAAAATAGAACGCATAGTTTGAGTTAAAACGAGTCCGATGAGTTATGAGGACCCCAAGAATGAACCCTCCGATGTAGAAACACAAAGACAACACACAAAGTCATGAGATTAAGGCTATGTTTTTGTTTGGGAGAAAACGTTTTCTGGAAAATATTTTCGGTATTTTTCAGTATTTGAAACAATTAGGAAAATGTGTCAACGAAAAATATGCTTAATCTTTTTGTGGAAAAGCTTTTGCATTTTCTTCCCAAAAAATGTTTTCCAAATTTCAATCTTAAAGCTTCCCACCTTATTCTTTTTTGCTGCGTGTACTTTAATCATACTCATTTTATATTTCCTACTCCCATTCATTCGTTTAGACCGTTGATTCTTGTTTTTATATTTCCTATTTTTCTGTAAATTTTTAATTTTGTCAATCAAACAATGGAAAATGAGAAGATTTTCTATGAAACAAATGGAACCTAAGGGAATAATGACTGTGACATGAACGATATGGAGTCAAATACACGATAAGGAATGTAATTTGACAACTCAAGAGTTAATGCTAAGCTAAGGGATGAGTCCGACCCTGCGCCTAGAAAATGTGGTAGCTCATTTCGTTCATAAGCCTTGTTGTGCCTGTTATTGTTGTTCCGAAATGGGACTTTATATATTGAGAATTGTTGCTCTCTGTGACTTGATTATTGAAGCTTGTATTTTTGTTGTTTGGCCTATTCGAGGCATGCTTAAAGCTTGGTCGGCCTGACAGTGGCCATGTTTCCCTTTTGTGTTTTATTTAGAACTGTGGCGGTGCCCGGCCTAGTTAGTCCGGCGAGGGAGCGTAGGGGCATCGCAAAGAGCACCTAAGTTAGGTGCTATTGATAGTATATTAATTTTACATAGGTAAAGTGATTTTTTCTCGTGCTCGGCGCCTAGTTAGTCTGGCAAGGGAGCGTGGGGGTATCGCAAAGAGCACCTAAGTTAGGTGCTATTGATAGTATATTAATTTTACATAGGTAAAGTGAATTTTTTCTCGTGCTCAGCGCCTAGTTAGTCTGGCAAGGGAGCGTGGGGGTATCGCAAAGAGCACCTAAGTTAGGTGCTATTTATAGTATATTCATTTTATATAGGTAAAGTGAATTTTTTCTCGTGCTCATTAACATTAGCTCCGCTGCAATTTTTATTAGAATTTAAGCTATTATTCAAAGCATTATATCCTAGATACCATCATATATATAGTATATATTTAAAATTTTTAGGTTAATGAATTCTAACCTGTAAGGTCCGTTTAATTCCGTCCATAATTAAGGTTTCGCAGTGAAATTGCAAACCCGTTTGAGCCATAACTTAGGACTCATTTAAACGGCGGCAACGAAACCTTGGGTTTTTATTTGATTTCAGGGAACTCTTTGTTAAAGTCAACGGCCGGAATTCCACTAGAACTCAGCTTCGGTGTAAACTTATTATAGCCTGCGTAATCAGACTCACAGCACTTGAATCATACTTCAAATCAATTTAGAAATTCCTATATTTCAACTTCAACTTCATTAATTGCAGATGAAAGGGCTAAAAATAAATAGAAACTATAAAGTGGCATGAATTAAAGGAGAGTGCCCAAAAAGGAGCCCCATCTACCCATCATTGTTCCTCCACATTTATCAGTTTTTTTTTCCCCCTTTTTTTTTTTTTGCAATTAAGAGTTATTGCATAATCATAGGCCGCCCTTGAGAAAACTAATGCATAATCTCCTCCATGCCTCCCTATCTTTCTCAGCCTCCAAAGACTCCACAATGCCCCTCAACTCTTCAGCATAATCCTCCTGCACAAAATCAAGATTAATCTCGTGAACATCAAAAACCGTCGACAACAGTAAAACATGATCGGATGGTCGACATACCATGATCAGATTGCGCTGGAGAAGACGGTCGAGGAGGTGCAGAAGAATGTCTTTGGTGTACTCGGGATGACCTTGGATGCCCATGATGTGATCCCCTAGTCGAAACATCTCGATCCCAGTCTTATCGGACGATCCCAAAAGCTCAGCCTTCGGAGGGAGTTCGCGAACCTACTCAGCGCAAGTAAAAGAGTAACTTTTATGCATATCAGGTGCACGTACCACAATCAGTATAACTGTCACCTAAGTAAGAGTTATGCACACATGCACCAATCAGCCTATATGTACATAAAATGGTCTCACTACCCTCGCCGAGTCTCCTACATTGACTCTCATCATAGGATGAACCCCACCTTAAATTTGTTGAGGTGGAATGCAAACCCACGCATTAGTGGGGCCCATCTCATCACGAGAGAGTCGGTGTAAAACCAAATCGATCAAAATAACATTTTCGAACAGGACTACATAGTGTTGTCAGAGGTGAGCACGCGTGTTTTAGGTGCATTGAGGAGGGTTTTGGTATTGCGATTGGTGGGGCCCATTCCATCATGTGGGAACCATTAAAAGCATTTTTAGTATAGAAAATAAGATTAGGAAAGTTTATAAGGACAGAAAAACTTGAACCTATTAAGCGAACCTCATCTCGATGGCATTCGATCAGGGAAAGTCGAGGGGGCAACTTCAGAGACGCGAAGAGCTTGGACGAAGATGATAACCGGACGGTGGTGAGCCCGATGTCCCAGCCCGATTTGGCCCGCCCGGTCTTTCCCCCGAGCGCACGGCACAGTATCTGAAAGTAAAGAAAGGCACAAAGTGCCGGAACATAAATCATGCAACCCCCCCTTTTTTTTTCTTTTGTAACAAACAGAAATGGCAGGAAAAAGAACATGCAAAAGAAAAATATAACATAAATAAATTAAAATATTCCTGTTTGTTTCTAAAAATTTGTCATTTTCTAGATGTGTATACCAATGGACTGTAATAAACAAGTGGCATTTGTGAAATAATTGTTGAGGATGTGGTGATATTGGTAAATTCAAAATGTGCTTCCCCACCTACACCTACGGATGTGAAAGGCTGTTAATCTTAAATTAAGTAGGAACGCGTGTTTAGTGATTAGACACAACTGAGGGAGGTAATCAGACGCACAAATTCACGGTGAAGTTCTTAATCTTTGGTTAATTAGATCGAAACTCCAGTTCTCTAATCAAATCTATAGATCTGGCTCTAAACGTTCAGATGATTGAAACTTCAAGGAATAAAATGAATTTTAACAATAGTTTAAGAGATAAAAATGTGGTTAATCAGAAAAAGAAAAAAAAAAAAAGAGCAGCATCTGAATATAAAAAGTGAATAAGATAAAAGCATGAAAAGAATGTTGGCTTGTGGCTTAGGTGGCAACGTGCGCATGCGAGGGTTAGACGTCCTTATCGTACGCATCCCCTCCGGGCGACAGGATAGGGCTGACACAGCAAGCGGGACCCCAATAAAGCATAAATTTAATGGAACTTCTTTTTAATTAGCAATGTTAAATTTCTTCGCTCTTCTATAATAATTATTAATTTAATCTCATGTATGATATATTTTATATATACAAATATAAAAATCATAATATATTATACCAACAATTATAATAAACGATGGTAACAATTGGTACGTGGGATACGTGCCTCAACATGAGACATGTCATTTACTTAAAAGAACCTCTCACGTGACATCACGTGTGATAAGATGAATGATACAAAAGATCAAAAAAGTACTAAAATATCTATATTTCTCTAATTACGTAATCGTTCGCTGTTATTTGTCCTAATCCTACTTAAAAAAGAACACGTGGCACTCAGATCACTCCTCTTACATCCAGAGCTAAATTGGAAATTAATTTTTATATACTGAGTTTGAATTGAATTTGACAAACATCCAGTATTATACTAGACGAATCTAAAAGCCCAACCCATTGAATAGAAAATTTTAAACAAATTAATTCTAAGCACTATGACAACATTTCCTTCATTAATTTACCGGAGATCTCATCATCCTAGACCATACGTAATCTAGTAATTTTAATACAAAGAAAATGAAGAATATGTGCATCTAAACGAAAAATCAAAGCAACATAATTTCATTAAAAAATAAAATTTTAATAAAATCTCGAATATATATATATATATATATATTTTTTTTTTCCTCCTGAATTCTTTAAGTGGATCCCATATAATAGGATGGGCCCCAAATATACACCTAAAGCTTCCCCACTTATTAATTATTAATTTTTTATAAAAAAAATTTGCAGCTGAAGGAAATATTTGCCAGCTGTTCTTTCACGTGCTCCATTACGGTCAGTTAATGCGCACGGGGCTTTTCAAAAGACACTACCAATTATTGCAAATTTATAAAACAATATGTATGAGTAGAGTTACTCATTATTGTAGTGAGTTAGAACAAAATTTTTTTTAGCGGTAAAAATAAATATATAGAAAGAATATCTCTTGAAAACTCCAAACATTTAAAAAATTTATGAAGCTTTTTACTTTTTTCTTGGAAGCAAACTTTGGAGTGACGGCAAAATGTAAGCTTCGTTAAATGACTAAAATAGCCTTGTAGCGAAGGGTAAGAAATGAGTCAAAATTGGTCAGAATGGTCAACAGAGAGCCACATATTAATTCTCCATCTCAGAATCTATGAGATCTGCTGAAAAATCACTCTCAGAATCTGAAAACCCTATCGCATTCCCTGTTGTTATATTTTTCCCTTTCGACTGTTTGTTTCTCGGGAAAAGTTTTTGAAAAAAAAAACCACGACCTCATATTAATATTGCTTTAGTTTCAGGGGAAAAAAAAGTAATTTTAATTAGAAAACAAAAGGAGAAGGCTTATAAGATGAGGGGGTAAAAAAACAGGTGAACTAATAATTAATGCATGAATGGCACCCCATTTCTCTAATCATTCTTTCTGCTTTTCAATTATTCTACTCTTATATTCCAAAAACTCAATTAAAAAACATTATTATGGCGAATTTAAGTAACTATTTTATCATTACTTGATACAAAAAACATTAATTAATTAACATTACTATCACGGGAGAGGAAAGTGGGACAATGTAGTTTTTGGTGAAGCTGACCTTTGAGAAAATTCTCAAATATCAAAATTATCTACACATTCGAAGAAGGGGAAAAAAAAACTTTAATACGTTCAAAATAAAGCTCCAAAATACCCAAAAACTTCTAAATACCCAGTATCCCTGTAATAATAAAAATAGAAAATGTATCCATAAAAAAGTTTTAAAAATATTCAGAAAAAAAAAAACCTAACCTATCCATAATGCATTTAAACAATGACAATAAGTTTGTCCGAGGTGACCGTTGGTATTTGCTTTATATTTTCAAAAATCGCGTCGAAAATTTTATTTTCAAACTCTGAGAGAACGGTGTCTTTTTGCAGTTTTTTTGTTTTTTCATCTTTCCTCAGCAAAAAAAAAAAAAAACATAGAGAGAGAGAGAAACGAAAAAGATAAAAAAAAAAGAAAGAATTACGGAAAATATGCAATTAAAAAGAGAGAGAGAGAGAGAGAGAGAGAGATCGAGAGGGAATTGGCACCTGGTGACCGAAGCAAATCCCCAGAATCTTCTTCTTCAGAGCGTCCAGCTTCCTCAGCAAATCGACGAGATCGGAGATCCACCCGTCGCCGCCGTCGGCGTCGCTGCAGCTCCCGGTGATGACGAAGCCGTCGTACAATCCGATCACGGCGTCGCCGGGGATCTCTCCGGCGGCGACTAGGAAGAGGTCCCAGGCCTCGCCGTCACCGCCGAGCATCCCGACGAACACCCCGAAGTAGCCGCCGTACGCTTTCTTCACGTACTCCGAGTCCTCTGCGCAGTGGAGCACCGCGAATCGCTTCGTCATCGTCTCCCCCACCATCCTCCGGCGCTCTGGTTTTTATTTTTTCCCTGGGGAGGAGGAGAGGTGGTGGGATTCATGAATGCTAGTTGTGGAGACGAAAAGGAAACTTATAAAGGGGTGATGATTTCGAAAGGGGACTTGGGAAATGCTCTAATTACGATAACAACCCTTGGATCAATACCTCGAACTTATTAACTGCGAGCTTCTGTAGTCATCACAGTAAATAAATTTGGTGCTCGTCTTCTGCGGTTATGACTCATCTCCCTCTTCATTTATTCTTCTTTATTTTTTTTTTCCAAAGTATTTTTTGTATCAATGACCTAAATTTTCATAAGTTGTCTTCAATTTTTTACATAAAAAGGAAAGCCGTACTTATTAAAGAAATTAAAAAACAATTTCCACTTACCTCATTTATTCTACTCGTGCTGGTTTTCTAGTGTTTTTTTTTTATTTTCATAAATTTTAGATTTTTGTAGTTCTTTGTTAAAAAAAAAAAAAAAGTTGCTAAAATTATGCAATTTTTGTGTCGGTAGCCCATAGCCAATTTTATTGAAGGTAAATTTTGTGTGCTTGGAGTAAATATTTTTGGCAGTTTTCGTTAAATATGACAATATTTTATATTTTTTGAAACTTCTAAAATGTTGTAAATAGTAATTGGTACCACTTTTGGGATTTTAAAGCTCCCAATATTTTTTTAAAAAAGTGTTTCCATTTTTGAGAATTCCTATTCGTCAAATGTGCCTATCGATATTTTTCAGAACCTAAGCTTGCATAGAAAAAGGAAATTATTCAAAACAATTCTGTTTCCTAGTCTATTTTTGGAATATAAGATCCTATTTTTATTTTCACTCATTTATTTTTTTTCTTCTCTTCCATTTTTTATTTGTCACTTAGGTAAATTTCAAGAAGGGGAATAAAATTGTCTTGGCTTTTTTTTTTAAGAGAAAACTGGAAAACAAAATTTTAAAAACATATAAAATAAAATGTCGCTTTGCCAACTTTATGAACCTCATTTACTTGTACAAGATATTTTTATTTTTTAAAAAATGGACTCATATTTTTCAAAATAACTCCTATTTCATAAAAGGGAATAGATATTTTTAGAATGAAATTTGTTTAAAAAATTTAGCTTCCGATTTTTCAAATATAATCCTTTTATAATATAAATAATATTTTATTGAAGAAATACTTTCTAGGCATATTCCTTTTCTGTGAAAATTTAAAAATATTCTAAGAAGGGAAATGAGGTCTTTAAGTTGGCAAGGGAAATTATTTTCCCTTTTTTTAGTAAATTCAGTTTCACTCTTTTATGTAAAAAAATTGGAATCAGTTTGTTTCATTTTTGAAATTTAGGTAATGAATACAAAAAATATTCTGGGAAAGAGGGAGGAATAATTGAAGGGAGAAAAAGAGTAGAATAAATGAAGTATTTTAAAGAAAATATTATATTTTAATATTATTTAGGCGGAAGTCTGATTCTGAGGGGACCACATGGCCACTCTGGACGTAAAGCCTTTTATGATTTTTTCCATCCTACCAATAAGTCTCTAGACATCTTAAAATAATACAAAAATTGATAGATCCATAAATTGATTAGCACTTTATCACTTGAAATATATAGATTTTAAATGCGTACCAATTTATTGGTGGACGGACTGGAATATGGGTCCATTCAATTTTATGGAGGTGTCGATTTATGCAAGTAAACGTGTTTAATCATTTATTCCGTAAAAATGTCAAGAGAGGATTAAAAAGTAAATGATTAAGATCGTTCAAATTCATAAATTTATAATTTTTTTTTAAATTTAAGTGATCCAAATCCTTATGACAAGAGGAGGTGGTCGTTCCTACTTTTTTTTTTTTTTTGACAAGATAACAGTTTGAATTACTTTGATATTTACTTGTAAGACCAATGATTTCAATTAAATTCGAACCATGAAATCATTTATAGGTTGATTGTGTATGTTAAATGATAACAGGAAGTTGATCAAACTCCTTTGTAAATAATTGCCTTCCATCCAAAGATCAAGTCAATAATTATTTCCATAAAATAACGTTGTGATTTGTTTAAAAGAAGGGGGAAAAAAATTCAGTCTGTAGCATTGTTAAACAAACAGAAGAGGAAAAGATCCCTTCACCAGGAAGAAAGTTGCCTTTATGATATCATTTCTATTCCCAACAACACAACCAAATAATGTGGTGCCGACAAAAGGATATTGCTCAACTAAAAGAAAGAAAACACTATGAAACAAATGATTATACACAGAAACGAAGAAGATGATTCCCAAGAGAGGAAGGCCGTGCGGGGAGAGGGTCATAAGGGTTTTGCCCCCCATGGGTACGACCCAATTTGGCGGCACATTTTATTGCATGTGAACATCTCAGCTTATTTGAAATTTTACATTCTTACTTCTTAATTAGGAATGTTAAACTCTCATTTTTTAGGAATGTAACACTTCAGAAATCTTACATTCCAGAGTAATACCAAGAACGTAACATTCACGAACACATTTTGAGCTCGTTTGGTTCGTGAAATCTTACATGCCCACCTGGCATCACATTCCCCGGAATGTGATGCCTGGGAATGTGACGCTCGAAATGTAACATTTTTTCGTTTGATATAATTAGTCGAATAATTTCCTAAAATGTGACATTATTACGTTTGGTATAAACAATTAAATTCGAGGAATATTAAAGTTTTCCACTAATACCCTTTTATAAAAACATATAATATTCATAATACAAAATATAACAAATTATTTGCATAATAAAAAAATTTAGTTTAAAGTTAGCATTAAAGTAAAAGTTTTGCTTATTTTTAAATTTTAAAGTATTAAGAATTTACTTCAAACATTTACTAACTGAAAATAAAATTTTTATAACATAATAATAAATTTCTCAAAATAGTATTATCAACTCTTTATTATGAATAATATATTTATTTGCTACTAGTATTATTATTATTATCATTATTATCTTAAGTTATATGAGCTACGTACTTAAATGAGAATTTTATCAATCTGTTCATTTATAAGGATAATTTTGACATTTTATTGCATGTGCACATTCCGGCCTACTAGGAATCTTACATTCCTACCTCTCAACTTAGGAATGTTAAGCTCTTAATTTTCAAGAATGTGAGATCCCAAGAATATGACATTCGAAGAATCTCACATTTCGGAATCATACCAAACACTGGAACATGATATTCTCAAGCAGATTCATGAATCAAACGGGTCCTTTATGTTACCAAATAAGGGAATGAGAATCATTCTTATTCCCGTTACTACTGTCCAAATGATGAGTCCTGAGTGGCTCATTTTTGGATAAAACGCACGTTTGTGGGGTTTGAAATATCCAAATTATCAAGCCACCCTTATATATTTTCAAAAATGAAAATTTTAATGAGCTCTTCATTTCGGTCCAAAAATCTGTAAATCTTTTAGCCTTGAGGGACGAACTTACCCGGGAAGAAATGGTACTTATTTTTTTTCCCTATTCGTATGGGAATAATATGAAGATTTTATCATACAAAACATGTATTTTAAGCCCCATTAACATTATAAATCCCACCCTAAAAAACAACTGATGGGTTAAAAAAAAAAAAGGAGAGTTTCGTTAGAAGGAATGACGAAAAGAAGAACCCAAGCATGAAGCCAAGCAAGTATTTTATTCAAAATTTAGCTTTGATCTTGATTTTGACACAACGTCTAAAAAAAAATTATAAAACAAATGATTATGCATAAAAAAAAATGATTCTCAAGAGGAAGGGTAGGACCTGTTGTTTGGCTTCCCATAGGTTTCTCCACCCGTTGGTCCCTAGAGAATCATTGTTTTCGTTTCAACCCTCAACTGATTTATTTTATTTTATTTTTTCTGGTTACATCCTCTCATCCTTATTCGAGAGAAAAACGAGGAAAAATTATATTAATTCCCCTTTAAAGCTTCAACAAAAAATCCTGATTTCCCTAAAAAATCTATAAACTTACCCCCTCATTAAAAACGTATATATGTTTAATTCTTCTCCTCAAATCTCCCTCTTTCCTTTTGCCTTTATTTATTTATTTTTTATAATAATCCTGCTTCATTCATCTCTGATTTCCACTCCCCCCGGCTCTTTTTCACTTTTTTCCCAGTGAGTTCTCTTTTTATTTTCATCTTTCCCCAGTGAGAATGGATTTGTTGACATATCCCCCAAAATCTCGTGTGCTTTCTTTAGTTTTTGACTTTTTTTGAGATGGTTCAACTCCAAGAGCAGATATACTCAATTCTATTTTACCCATTTTTTTGGAGTTTGATTGTTTAACTTTATTTTGGAGTAGATTTAATGCTTGATTGTTTTAGGTTATATGAATTTATGAAATTAATTTTTCTATTATAAAAAATAATGATTATTATTATTATTATTATTATTTTTTCTTGTTTACTTATCATATTTTAAACCAAACAGGATATGGATTCTATTTGGCCTTGTAGCTATTTTGTCCATATTTGACAAAAGTTTCTTTCCTCTCCAATCCTATCCAAGCGGTCAAACAGGGTGTTATTAACTTGCCCATCCCATTTATTACTTCACAAACTCAGTTGTTTACAACCCAACAACCTCCTTATTGATCATCACTTTCCTAACGCTAAAAGCTGCATGCTTCAAATTGTTGGTAAAAATTTACAAGATAAATACATCTTAAGCCTAAAACCTCTCTTTTATTGAAAATACTTTATTTCTCAATATTTCTCCATGTAAAACCCTTTTAAAAACTTAAATTTTGATATTCGCTAGTATGTCAAAACCCTAACAATCTTCAATTTATTTTTTTTATTAGAAATCAACCATTTTGCTTGTAAAATTTGGGTCTTTTGTTGACAATGCTTTCTTTCTCAATATTTTTCCCCTAAGATTCAATTATACTCCTTTTTATGTTTAAATCTGGAATTGGTTAAAAAAGTGAAGTAAATATTTTTCTTCCCGCACTCCTCTATAAAAAGATAAAGCATCCATACTTCACAAACATCCTCTAATAAGTCCTTTAAAAGCTATAAATGATTTATTATTATCCTTAAAACTAGAAACATAATTATTTAATAACTAAATAGGTAAAACTAATATGCAGCTATTGTATACAAGTGAGGTACTACTATGCCTTGTAATTTTTTTTAAAAAAACATATAAGACCAAAATTGATATTTTTTTATTTGTATGTAATGCAGCTATTGTAGGGCAGTAGTTATACCAAATATTAAGTTAAAATTTTTAACTTTTATTTAGCCATTGGGCCCGGTTTGGTTCATGCCCGGCTAAGGTTCGATCTAGTTTTGGTCTAAGCTTTGGCCCGAAATGGGTTCAAATTATTGATCGGATTCAGTTCGCAGTCCGGTCAAATTATTGATCGGGTTGTGTAGGTTTAATTAAAAAACTTACATATTTATATGTTATGTCAGAATCAAGGCCAAAGCTAAAGTTTAGATAAAATACATGTCTGACTGAGTCAAAATTGGGAAATTATCAATCCAATTCTTGCCATTCCTTTTTTTTATGCCAGCCCACCTTCTAAATATCCTCATTGGAATTTTAAGAGGCCACATCTTGACTTTTATTGAATCATTATATAATCCAAAATGTCTATCTGGCATTCCAATATTACTTTTATCAGCATTATAATAAGTGGCCAGCATTTCAAATGTACATAATATGCAAATCTATTTGGCATAAAGTGGGTGCACTTAATCTTATGTGCTCGGATTCACACACATGAGGTCAAAATTTTAGTGTATACTTTAATGATTTTAACTGGATGGTAAGAATATGTAAAAATATATAAATATATTATTTTAAAGGCCTTCAAAATTTTATTGGATTGAATTAATTAATGATAATTTTGTCCATTTATTTAATTTATGAAAGAAATTTAGAGATTTTCTTGATGGGTGAAGATAGTGGACAAGCCATTTACTGACTTTTTTTGGTTGAAATTTCTTATCAATGTCCTCTCTTTTCAAAACTCTCCACTCAAAACTTCAGGGACTGACCTTAATTACCTTTTTTCTTGTGGAAATTTCTTGTAACTCTCCTCTTGCTTTTGTTAGATATATTGTTTTCTTTCCATGATATATGGTATATTTAGGATTTCTTTTTCCTCTAGTTAGGTTTCTTTTGTTTTAGCCCAGAACTTAGGAAACACTCTTGTAAGCCTACATATAAGCACCTATATTCTTCTTTCAATACATTTTTGGCATACTCTCAGATATTATACCTCCCTAATTCTAACAGCTTTCATTCAAAATTTTCTGCACAAAGTTTCAAGGATTAGTCTGATGGCAAATTAGAAAACTTTACTTTCGTCCATCGAGATTTATTTATCGGCCGTCATTCTTTAATTTAAGGGTAAAGTAATAAGCCCCTTTTACGTGTTACTCACTTGTCAGCCATTGAAAACACCACTTTCTGTCTGGCTTGCATGTGTTGAGCATGCCACCAGCATTCATCCTGAAGCAGGATCAAACTCTCCATGAGATTCGTAGTTTCATTACTTATAACTTCCTTGTTTGTATGCAAAGTGGATTCGGAATTTTTCCTAGCTAATTGAAGTTAGTTTTTCATGAATAAAACGAAAATGAATGATTTTTAAAGCTGTGCAATGAAAATCTGAAGTAGCATTTCAGGCCAATGTTGCCCTTTTTTAATAACAATACTTAACGAAGTTAAGTTGTGCTGATTAAGATGCTGATATGGCCACAATTGATAATAAAATATTCTCTAAAAAGAGAAAACAAAACACTTCTGATGAATAAATTTAGATTTGAAAATCCAAAGGAGTCAAAACCCTAATTTCTTCTCACGAGGAACCGCAGCCATTGCCGCACTTGCCGGAATCACTATCTTCCTCTGCTCCGCTGGAAAGAAGTGTAACTTGTTCCACCAAGTGTTGTAGTGGCAACAACTCCTCATCAAAAGTATTTTATCTTCGCTTTTTAAAAAAATATTTAAATTGACCATGCAAAAGGAACCTACCTTCGTTAAAAATGGGTTATATTCATTTAAAATATTGACAATATTTTCAGTAAAATTACATCATTTTAGGTCAGACGCATACCCTTTTTTTTTTTTTTCTGTACTTTTTTTTTTCAATTTAAAAATGAAAAGAAGATATGGGAACAAATCGGTTTGAAAGTCAAAGAGAAAATATGGAAACAAATGAGTACAAATGTATCCGCCCATGAAATAGTTAGTTGTACATGGGCCCTTGTTTCCCCAAAGACCGATAGATCAAAAGAGAATGGTCCACTTCCACCTTATGCTGCGGTGTGGTTTCTAATGTGTACAAGCATATCTCAAAATAATATTGTTTGATAAAAAATATTACTTTTAAAAAATCAATTGACCATGCATTCAAGATGTTGCCATTTTGCAGAGGACAACATTTTGGAAGGTTTAACTGCGAACAAATTTGGTAACTCTTAAACCGGAATGGACGACTAAGGCCTTCATAGTACATATGGCGACCATCCAACTAAGTGCAGAGATATTTAACGTCGTAACTTTCTAATTGAACTTTATAATGGTTGATTTCTTATTGTTTCAAGATATCTATAACTTCTAATAATTTAAAATTAAGTGGATGAATGAAAGTACTTTTAAGCAATGCTATTCTTGTTTGTCAACATATATATGTCTGATATGATGAATTGAAGTGGCATCGAAATTAAAGGGGAAAAGTGATTCTCATTAGAATGGATTATGGTTTTGAGTCTAACAATAAAGAGCAATACTATGCATAGCCTAAATCGCAAAAAAAAAAAAAATGAAAAACCTCATGAATTGGTGAAAAAGTTGTGAAATGCCCTTGTTTCTTGCATAGAATTACAGTTCCTTACCATCATCTCACAATTCATGAGCTTTTCGTGATTTAGGACGTAGAGTACAGAATTTTTCAATAATATAAGTATGCGAATGAACATTTAATTCTTTAGCTCTTCCCTAACTATAAATGAAATAGAACAACTCAATCAACGATCATGAGTTATACCATCTTAGATTTGTTATACTCAATTTTCAACGAATCTAATGTCGTTTAACTGTATTTAGTAGATACTCTAAATTATTTTTATGTTTTTCAACAAAAGGGAAAAAAATTCTTTGCACATTTTTTAATAATTTACTAAACTTAGATTTGAAGACCCCCAAAGGGATTTAGTACTATTTTTGCCCATCTCAACAAGAAATTTCTGATTCCACCCTTACATCTAATCGGCAAACATAGAATGTATTTATCGACTTAAATACGAGTGATCCCGATTGTAAAAATCTGGTGTTTGGGTAAAAGGATATCCCAATTCCAACGCGGTTCGCACTGATCCAATCCATGCAAGCGTTCACGCCAAAAACCGAGACGTATGGCCACGAAATACGTGGAGTGAGAACTTGTTTCCCTTCCTTTCTCTCGTCTTTCTTCCTTTTTTTCCCAATTATTGGGCTAAATTATTGGTAAAGGTGAAGGACTAAACTTCCTCTTTTGCTTTTCTCTTTTTATTATTATTATTATTATTATTATTATTATTATTATTATTATTTTATGAAAAAGAGGATGAACTGTATAAAGTGCTAATACTAGGGACGTATTGTTGGGATTGGCCTAAACCACAGAAGCACACGCTAATGCACACATCAGAGCAAGAGGGAGACGGCATGAGTTTACGTGATTCAGCGAAACTTGCTATCGTAGCAAAAGGGGGCTAAGCTATTTTTAGGAAAAAATTTTAACAGAAAATAAAAATGGAGTTTGGCGTCTCAGTTGTCAAAATTTTTCAGACTTTAAAATGGAAAATTAATGACATTTTTTTTGGGATGGAAGGTTGGAAAATTGAAAATGCTTTTATAAAATGTTTTCCGGAAGAAACTTTTGGCAATTTTATAATTACATACAAAAAAAAAATCAATTTTTCATTTCTTTCCGATGAAACCATCTTCTGATTTTTCACAAGTCTTTTAGTTTTTGAAAATTTTTCGTTGAGAAAAGAAAACTAGAAATAGGAAAAAAAAAAAAAAGAAAACATTTTCCATAGCTAAACGAGGCCTCATAAAGCTATCCTGAAATTTTCATTTTCTACCTAATTTATTACTTTGCCATCTCAAGTATTTTGAAATTTCTACAAGTGCTCCTCATGAACAAAATAAAGTTCACCCAAGTCCTTGTTTGGTGGTCAAGTTGCTTCCAGATACGCCTATAAATATGGGTTCCAAATGCGTTAGATATGTTTCCAAAACAATAATTATATGCATTTCTTCTGTATCCCAACCAAAATATAAATACAATTTAGGTCTCAACAGTCGAATATTTTGATTATATTTAAATACTTTTGTGTGAATCGCCTGATTACCCTATTTCACGTGTAAAAAAACATCATTATGTGATTGCCCTGCATTCATATATGTTTTTTTTTTTCCATCTATACCATTAGAATTAATACCCAAAATTCATATATATATTGTTATATGTTCTTTTCATAGAATTATTTTAAAATGCCTAATTCTCACGTTTTGCTTGTGCTTGCAACTCTTATAATAGAAACTGTCCAGAAACGCCAAAAATATAGTGCCAACTGATGGGGAGGGAAAGAATAAAAGTAGTTAAAATATTCTATGATTTCCAAAGCGTGAATCATGATTAAATTGTCCAAGTTAGGTTGAAGATATGTGAAATTCTGATTTTTTTAAAACAAAAGAGGCCCCAACCAAAATGACCAATGTCTTTATATTATTATATCGATACCATGGGACACAGAACAATCTGGTCTTTGTAGTTTTGGGCATTCAGTCTGTATTTTTTTTTTTTTTCCCTTTCTTGTTTATAACATTCAATGAAGAGAAAATTTTTTATGGTATAGTACCACCGCATCACCAAGTTACAAGGCAATGACAGATGAGCATGTGTGTATGGCAAGAATGATAAAGAAAACCACTTGTGTGGTAATTACTAAAAATAGTCATAAGACCCACCATTAATTATATATTTGGTTAACAGCTATTGAACTGGACCTCCACATCAAACTATGATAATATGCCAAAAAAGTTTTTTCCCCTTCAGTATGAGGTTGCTTTTTATGAATACATAAATGAGGACAACTTTTCTGATACAATACCTCCACCTCATCAAGTTATGGACCAATGATAGTTGGCCATGTGTACCAATACACGCATGACAAGGTTGACATACAAGATTTATGTTGTGGGCCCAATAAAAATAGTTGTAGGTCCTACTATTACTTACATGAAGTTATGAACTAGTGCTAGTTGGCCATATGTATCAATACACGCATGGCAAGGGTAACATATTGGATTTATGTTGTGGGCAGTTGTAGGTCCTATCATTAATTATGTATTTGACTAACAACTATTGGATGATATCATTACGTCACACTATGATCCTGAATCAGAGAAGTTTTGATTGAAAATATTTGGGAACTAGATTTTCTCCACTAATTCCAAGTTTGATCATGTTTGAAATTATTAACCACATAATGTAGTAGCAACTTTCATTGTTTAGTGTATTTGGTAATAGAAATTGAGAACACGTAAGTTTAAGAATCATCAAGCTTGTTATGTAATTTTTCAAAAAAAAAAAAAAGATCGTGGCAGGACCATTGCTTAAGCTAGAATATATAACATAGAACACCACTATTGATTTGGTTTAAATTTTTAATACTAATAATTTGTCAACACATAATTTTTTGTTTTATCAAATTGGCCAACTCTTTCCATTTTTTTTTCTCACCTAATCGTAACCAGATCATATTCATCCCAATTATTAAAAATTAGAAAAGTTAAATGTTTTTTAAAAATATATTAAATTTCATAAGATGAATATTCACTTGTACAGGGTTTCTCAGTGTAACGAGAAGCTTAGGCAAACTATTGTGATTATAGTGAAACCCCATTATTGAACATGGCTCTAATTTAAAGTGAACCAGTGTTAATGGTGTGTTTTCTTTCTGCTTTGTATTTCTTTGTGTGATTGGTTGCCGACTGCAACCTCCATATCGTTCAACTCAGCCATATTATTCTCCCTGAGACCCCATAATTGAAATATCTAATCACAACGTGAGAGTATTACTTGAGTCAAACACATGAATAAATTATATGCAGCTCGCAGGATGAGACTAAGCTTAACACGTGTTAAATTGTCGGCTCTATGATAAAGTTGCTACTTCTAACGTCTCTGTGTCGTTTTACCTCCTCAAACCAAGTTTCTTCGATTCTCAGGTGATGTTTGATAAATAAATTTGAATACTCTTTAAATGCTTGTTGAATTAGTGATAGTTAGTTAGAAGGTATAATAAGTATTGAGCAGCCTAGAGGGGGGTCAATGAGATGCTTTTCGAAAATTTTTCGTGAACAAGCTCTTGCAATCACCCAAGATTAGATGCAGAATATAAAATAACAATTTAAATACAAACAGTAAAGTTCAAACAGTTATTTAGTTTGAACAAGTGGTTCGAACACTAGTTTGAACTGATAGTCCAAACAATAGTTTGAACTGATAGTCCAAACAATAGTTTGAACAATGGTTTGAACAGGGTATTTTGAACAATAGTTTAAACGACACGGTTTGAACAATTCTATCAGAGCAAATGGCTTTGAACACGTAATACCAAACAGTTTGAACAAAACAGGAAAGTAAATAACACACAAAATTTATAGTGGTTCACTTCAAACTTGAAGTTACGTCTACTCTGCCAAGCACTGCCCACTGCTGCTCTAGGATCACACCATATCAAAGTTCCTTTTATGGGTTTAGGAAAAATTAACCCTTACAAGTTCAACCTTTCTTCCTCTAAGGCAAGAAAGTGACAAAATAAGCCTCAAAACCTTTCTTATTGTAAGGCAAGAAAGTGAGTAAACAAACCTCCTAGAACACCAGCCTTGACCGATTTGTCAAGCTGTGTTCAAACTCACCCAAATACAAATGGAACTACTGTCCACTTCTCAACCTATTGGATAGCCTCATAAAATGATAATAAATATTCATAGTTACTCAAAAACACAACTGTAAATAGATTTTTTAGAAAACAGAATAATTCGAACAGTTTAAATATTTTTAAAAAACCAAGTGTGAAAAATCAGATTTAAGAAATTCGTTTCACACAGCAATTCCTGCAGTATAAGTAGAACTTACAACCCTTTTAGAAATTAGAGTGAACAGGAATTTCAAATGTAGCACTTTGCAGAAGCCTCTTTTCAAATGAGTAGAAGTTTGGACGAGAAAAGAGTGTTTGAACAATTGTAGAGAGGAAAACAATTCTTGCGTATATTCTAGTTGTCTTTCAAAAATAGTGTTGCAGCCTCTTATATAGAGAATGTATATAGCCGTTTGAATGAAATCTTCCAAGATAAAATCCGTGCAAAAATATTTCAATCAAATTCACGAATCGAGGAAGTTATTTGAATTCAAATTCTCTCAAAACTATATTCTATAAAATATTCTTTCTAAAACTTACCAAATCTGTTTTTTCAAGAATGAACACTTAAAGAAAGTTTTTGAATTTTGAAAAACAAAACCGTTGAAGAAAATAAAATATTTTATTTTGAGTAACATAAAAATCTATCCAATATTTTGAGAGATAGACTTACAATAATATCCTATCAAATCTTCCACAAATCTTGATCTTCAAATTTTCCACAATATTCCATTGTAATATATATCCTGAAAAATAGAAATAAACTTTATGGAAATATATTAGTATTAAAAGTTTGGCATTATCAAAATCAAATCCACGGAGCCTTGGGTTAACAATATGATATAATGAATATGTAATAGTAAAACTGTTTGATTACCTATTTAGATGAAAGTTTAAATAATCTACATTTTTAATTTTTCCCTTGTCATTATTTTTGTTTATTTTTTTTATTCAGTCATGTGTTCACATGTATCAATTAATTAGCAGCCTCACATTTTTAATATCAAAATCTCCAAATCAAATAACCTAATCAAAATTGAAATTCCCAATTTGAAATCTCCAATCCTTTTATTAATATTTTTTCTTTTAACTATCTCTCTCTCTCTCTCTCTCTCTCTCTAGGTGTATAATTTAAAAAAAAAGTGGATACAAGGATGGGGTTAAACTTAGAGGGTGGAAATATTTTACCACTAGAGGCATTCAAAATTTTGTTTATAAAGGTCACTTTCTTGATTTATTCTATTAAATATACTACTGAACTATTCAGCACCAATTTGAGTGCTGATTCAGTCAGAGGCAATTTGGAACTATTCAGAGGCATTGTCAAACGCTGTAAATGAGCCTACCTCTGACCGAATTAAACATTAACTCATTCAGCACCAATCCAGTGCAAACAAATACCATCTTAGTTGTTCTTTTTAGCCCCGTCATTCTTTTATGCATTTTTTCACTTCAAACTCATTCGTTTTTTTTTTTCTCTAAGAATATCATATAAGTTCTAAAATTTTCAATTCAACTGGATTTGGCTTTTACCTCCAATACCTTAAATACACCTAATTTTAGAACTTTTCGAATATTTTTTTAATTATTCTAATTGTATGGATTTAAACAACATACTAACAAGTAGAGGCATAGTAATTTTCATGAAATTCGAGAATTTAAAACGTATTAATTTAAGCACCAAAACTTTTGTACAGTTTTTAGAGCCCTTTGATTTGTCAGGTTTTTTAAGTATTAAATTATACAACTAGTACAACTTCAAATCTTATGAAAGCAAACATATCTATATTTTGTTGCATGTTTTTTTTAACTATATACGGTTAAAAATTTTAAATCATATTCCAAATATTCTAAAATTAGGTACATTGAAAAGTAATTGAGATAAAATGTATTGAAGTGGAGCCAAATCTAATGCAAAATTAAGACTAGATGGAATTGGATCAATAATCTCTCCCATTCCTTTCCTCGATTCTTCCCTTTAGTCAATTTTAAGGAAAGCTTTAATAATTTTAACTGTTTCGACCAATAAGAGATACAAAAATTTACAGGCATAATAATTTTCATAAGATTTTGGATTGTTGAACGTATTCATTCTAATCAATGAAAATTAGGAAAATCAAAGGTTTATTAAAAATAATATTAAAAGTTCAAGGCTTAGGATGAATATGTTCTGTGTTTTCAAATTTTATGAAAATTGATATACCTATGTAATGTTATTTCAATCTATATGGTGACTGAAAAATTAACTAGGATGGGGAATCGAACAGGGAAAGTGGAAAGCAAAAGGATCTTGATTCGGATGGAATGAAATTTACCAAATTGATTATTGTAAAGATATTCTTGCAAATTTTTGTATACCTTTTTATTATGTATTGCTTTGTGAGGGGAAAAGTCGGTTTAATTAAGGTAAGCGAAAAAATTGTAAGATTTAGGCTGCATTTGATTGCATTTGATATGACTCTAAATGGCTTAAGATTTGATTCAGTAAGACCTACAGCCGTTAAGCATGTTTGGTTGGATATCTGAACAACATCTGATTGCCTTTGAAAGTATCAGTAAAAAAAAAAAAAGAATTGTCACTGATTCGATCAGAGGCCACTTGACAATTATGCCCTTTTTCAATTTCATTATTTCCTTTCGAATCACAAAACCCTATTTGAACACTGTAGACTTGCGATGAATGTCCTCTGGGTTTCTTCGCTAGAACACAAAATCCTTCTTCAATTTTTCTCGACTTCTCTTTTTCTTAAGTGAAATTTCTCTCAACATCTCTCTCCATTAAGTACGATTTCTTCATTCCTCCACAATCACCATCCACCACCTTCACGCCCTTATACCCTCCGTCATGATTTGGGGTTTTGATCAAAATAAAATCTCGACATTAGGTTTGATTATAAAAATGAAATTGAACCTTGATTTTGGATTTGAAATGAAATCAAAACCCCAGACCTAGGGTTTGATTTCAATTTTAACAAAGCAAAAAAGAAAAACAAAAGAAAGAAAAACAAGTAGAAGAATTGATCCAACAAATAATAATAGATCTAGCATGTTAGTGAATGGAGTATGGATAGATTTCCAATAGTATAATTGTTGAATAAGAAGGAAAAAAAAAGATGAAGAAGAAAGGGGAAGATGGGAATGGTGGAGGAGGACTGAGGGAGAGGAGGAGGATGGAAGAAGAACTCCCCCCCCCTCCTGCCCCCAAACCCTCTTTTATCTAAGATGCAGTAAAAAAATGAAGAAAATGTATTTAGTTAAACAAAATGATAATATTTACGCTAGGGGCAAAATCAAAAAATATAGTTTATTCAGGTGTTTAAGCAAATTGGTTATCAAACGACTACAATTATTTGGATTCAGACTTTTGGTTTTAATCTATAGTATTCAGATTTATTCTCAGTATTCAAAGTTGAACACTAAATTTTATAAAACGTCCCCTTTGGTTACTTGGGGAGTTCAACGAGTGGTTATAAACATGTGGGGTATTAGACTTGTGAAGGCATAAGTGGAATTCAATTGTAAAAATAGCAAAAAGGGAGGGTTTTGATGTGTTGGCATAAAATGACTCAACCACCTGAAAGAGAGGATATGGTACTCATTGATCCATGCAAAGTGTTAGCAAATCAAATATATGTATAGGGTTTCGATGTGTTAGCATAAAATGACTCAACCACCTGAAAGAGAGGATATGGAACTCATTGACCCATGCAAAGTGTTAGGTTTGATTACTTTGATGCTAAAAGGGAAGTGTCCCACGAGCGGATCCTTGTCAATTGGTGTCGAGTTAAGGCAATGCTCAAATCGACACACAAATATCACCCCCTAAACCCTTAGATGTGTTTATGGAAAACTAAGGAATAGGGAGACAGATCTACGTTATGAGCCTAATCGAATAAGGTTATAATTTAGATTTTTATTTGATGCTAGATTCGTAAATGTACTTATTTAGGTTAAGTGGGTGTTAAAGTTAAACTAGAATGCTCATTTGATAAGTTTTTAGAAATAAAGGTGGGTTGTGTGCTATTGGAAATAAGAGAAAACAACTACTGGTATTGCATAAGAGTGAAGTTGGGCTTTGAAATGCTAGATGAAGTCGGAGAAATAAAGGTCTCCATGGCGAAGACTTGATTAGCACTATTGAAACGAGTAGGATTTCCCCCAAACCCTTGGCGATAGTCAAAAGGATAGCTGTGAAGCTTATAGCATTGATCAATAATGTACCTAGTCAACTTACAGTGAGAGCAAACGGGCTTGTCACGTCGTTGCCCGAAATTAGAACATTTTGAAACGTCAACTTGTTTACCTACAAAAAGTGAAAGTCTCTAAGGGAGTTGCGACATAAGATGACAGACTTCATTGCTTTTCGTCTTGCGAAATAAGACAAAACACGTTCGTAATAGGCGAGAACGAATCCATAAGAAGGATCTAGCCCCAAATAGAAGAAAAAGAATCTAATGACCCCATAAGAAAAATCATAGTGTACTCCCGAAGTTAACACTTTTGGATCTCATTTAAGCCTCCATAAGAACAACCCAAAGTTAAAAGATGCACAAACCATTGCTTTGTTGGAAACGGTCCTCAAGATCCTTCCATATATCCCGAGCAAAGGTGGAATAAAGCAGACTGGTGCTAATCTCCTTAGACACAAAGTTGATGAATCAATAAATAATAATAATATTATTTTGAGTCTATGTACTGATTGTGGAACCGAAAGAAGATGAAGGCTTCGAAATTGTACCATTAATGAAACTGATCTTATTCTTCACTGAGAGCGTGATCTTCATTGATTGACTCCAAGAAGCAAAATTATCCCCTGTCAAAGGCTGGGAGACAAGAGAGACACTCGGATTGTCCGAGTGCTGTAGGAAGTAAACACTAGATGAATTGTTGAGCAAGGAGCGGTCAACCATGATACCAACAAGTGACGAGTGATTTAAACAACAGCAAGCAATCACGAACAAAGAAGAGGTCGAACCAAGCGACCAATAAAATACCAGAGGAATGAACTTAGTGCTTTGATTCCACATTATGTAAAAGTAAAAAAATGCCCAAAAGTGAGGCAAAACCACAAATAAGGAAAACTTGGGGTAAAGTTACCAACTAAGAATAATGGTAAGTGAAAAATGCTCAATGATGACCTTGGTTGTATTTATCAATTTAAATATACACAGGTATCCCAAAACCATGCCAACAAAATAACTAAAATAATGCTAATTTACATGTCAACAATTGAAATTATTATATTATTTCAATAACTTCCTCATTGTCTCAACTCAACTCAAGTCACGTTTTACAAAATTCTAAATAACAGGATAGGGATTGAAAAAATATTCAAAGGAACCAACAACAAAATAAAAAGAACCAAAAAAAATTAAAATAAAATGTGTAAATTCCAAATTGCTATGGTTTAGTTAAATTTGAGTTTTACTTAGATCTATTGTCTTTATGATTATAAGGACACTTGT
The DNA here is from genome assembly GCA_034195605.1 of Santalum album. Taxonomy (NCBI): domain Eukaryota; kingdom Viridiplantae; phylum Streptophyta; class Magnoliopsida; order Santalales; family Santalaceae; genus Santalum; species Santalum album. Next base: position 6,951,542 of record CM067262.1, read on the forward strand.
TGCGGATATTATTTGTTGATTGATCCTTTACATATCTTCATTTCCTAGTGTTCTTGTTTCAATGGTCACTTTTTTGTGGCTAATCTCTTCATGAGTTTGTATTGCTTTGATCTATTTGTTTTTATTTCTCTCAAGGACATTTATTTGTTAATATTACTTATTGTTTGATCCTTTAAAACTATAGTGGATTTTTTGTTGTATGTGCCAACTATTAAGATGAATGACGACTTACGAGGAAACTGTTGAGGCCCATATTTAGTCAAAGAAGCACACTTATGCCTAAGGAGTCCGTTTGTGACTTCACTACACATTGTAAGCAGAGGCTGTCGCTTAGGTCCTAAGAAGTAAGTGGAATAATTTTTAGTCGTTTGAAATTACGATAATACCACTTGGCTCGATAATTGGATATATGTTGCTTTTGGGTAGTACACTCGATCGTGAATGTTTCATTGAAACTTTTGTCTAATTTTGTTGAGTTGTTATATCCTTTGTCGAAATATGACTAGTAGGGTTTGCTTGTTTGACCTACTAAGTGTTTTTTTTTTCATTCACTCTTCGTGTTGTTTGGTGCCTAGGAATAGTCTCTAAAGGGGAGCCAGAAGCAAGTGTTCATATTAAAGGCAAAAGCGTGGCTTATGCTTAGATAGGTCAATCATCTAACAATTCATTTAAGCTTTGGGTGGTCATCAAAAAGATGATGCGTGCATTGTACTATAGCGTGTTTGTGTTTTTCGCCAACCTGACAATCCTGTTAAAGGGTAGAATTGGACTTTGTAATAATAATAAAAGGTATATAATGAGATATCTGGCTCAACTTATTATTAGTCTTGAGTGGTAATTTTGTAGTCTTTGACACCTTTTGTTTTTGTCAACCATCGAAAAGATAGGGTGTCATAGAGTGAGTCTCTCATGTCAGTGCCTTGCAGAGCCTAATGCATGTCATAATTTGTTAAAGACCAGATATTATCCAAGTAATGGAGTATTGAGTCGTTATATGTCCAATCTAAGAATAGAGCATTAGCTAGCTTTCGAGTACTTTCACAAAACATAAGATTTTTCCCTCTATTATGTTGGCATGGGAGAAGGGAACAAACTTTATGTGATAGGGTATGTTGATGCTGAGTAGGGAGGGGACCTCAGTGGCATGAGGTCTACAAGTGGGTATATATTTAACTTAGTTGGTGTAGCAATTAGTTGAATAAGCAAACGATAAAGTGTAGCTGCCTTGTTATCTACCGAGGTAGAGTACATAGCTTCAACCTATGCAAGTAAGGAAGCGGTTTAACTTCAAAGGTTGTGTGTTGAGCTTGGATTTGAGCAAAATGCAATACAGCTCAAGTTTGATAACCAAGGTATTATTTTCTTTCAGAAAAATTCAGTTTTTCATTTGTGAACAAAGCACATTGCTATACAGTATCACTTCATTAAAGAGAAAGAGGGGAAAAGGGTGACATTGTTGAAGAAGAGTGATAGAGTAATAAACAGTGGAGACTTTCTAACTAAGGCGGCTAGTTTGGAAAAGTTTAATTGATGTTCCTCTGAGGTCTACTTGAGAACTAGTAGCAGTAAAGTGGCTCTCGTTTGGGTGAAGTACTAGCATTATTGGGGTTGGTGTCGAAGCAAAGCTCTCGGCCCAAAGCTAGGCCCATGGAATATTTGTGGTGCCTTAGTTTATAGGTATAACTTGTTGCTTTTTCCTTTGTTCCCATTGATGAATTAAGCAAACCTTAATAATGATATTGATGAGGATTTTTCTTTATTGGATGTAACCCTACATTAGGGTGAATCAGGATAAATCTATGCCTTTTTGCTTTTCTCTTCTTTTTTTTGTGACTAATTGCTTGACAGGTTTACGTGGTACCGTTCAACACATAATGACCAATTTCTTTGGCTATTACATCAACGCTTCTTACTTCTATAGCATTAAATGGGATGCCACATTCATAAAAAGAAAATCACAAATATCAACATAATCTTGCTCTTTATCCTCAATTGATCTAAAGTGGTTATCTAATGTCGTCTGTGTATGACCTTAATTTCGCCTATCATCCACCACTTCTTCGCATATTTGCCTCACATGAAAACCCATGGGACCTTTTACTTGTGGCATTACTAATAGCTTTTTTTTTTTTTCTTTCAAGTTATAGCTCTTGAGCTTGGAATACAAGTTGATCCCTTACTTTAAGGCCTACTACTACACGATGTTTATGGTATTTGAGCAACAACATTTTCACCCTCATAGGAGGTGAATCAGCTTCCTAATCATAATAAGCATAATCATCCAATTCAATTGGCGGCCTCTTCTTATTACCCAACAAAGCTTTTTTCACTTTGCCTATAATTTTTGTAGTTGTCTTATTATATTTTATTACATCTCAATATTCACCAATTAAATGTAATTTAAAGCTTTTAATTTCGTCCAATGATTTTCTTCCCATATAGGCTACATTTGACTATATTTGACTTTGCTTTTCTCTTTGGATCTTTCCTTAGATCATACATTTCAGCTTGTGTTTGTGTATTTTCTTGTTGCCAATGAATGTTCATTCTACAATGTAGTTATGAGATGGAGTCATTGTAAGTCAGAACAATAAAAACCATTCTTTATAGTTTTATAAAGTAAGATAAGTTTTTATTTGAAATAACACATTGAAAGGATATCAAACATATTATCAATTTTTTAAAATGATATCAATTAGGAAAAAAAATCAGCACAAGTATCTAATTTATTCATTCCATATTTAATTGGTTGTTTGGTGTATACACATACACACGCACACAAAAAGGGATTTGGTTCTCCTTAAATCTAATTCCAGAAAAAAGAAAAAAAGTGTGTCATCTTGATTATAAATTGTTGATCTAACATATTTTTCTCTTTACTAATTTGGGACTTACAGACATGACAACATTGAAAGTAAGGAACCAACTCAATTACATATGCATTTCTTAATAATGCAGACAAAAAAAAAAAACAAAACCTAAATTATCTTTATTCCTAAATTAGCTAAAGGTTTTCAACTTTCACATCATAAACAACATACCCATAAACCAAAAAATAAGCGAAATGTGACTCAATTTGGGATTAGCCTAATCAGCTGGAACTTTCATGTCGAATGAAGTTCCCTTTGGATTAGATGGATTAGCCACATCTACTTAAGAGGCACCTCAATTTGGGAAGCCCAATCAGCTAAATGTGACTCGCCTTCTTCAAGAAACTTCTTAGTATCCGGGATTCCATTATTCTCAAGGCCGGTGGTACTGCCCCTGCTATTTCCGTTATGAATACATGGTTGGTGGGTGGACGCCTTCGTGCTAGCTCGGCCTATTCCTTCCTCCTCGATGCCTGCCATCAATTTCGCTATTGTCTGATCATTTGGCAACCTAAAATCTTCCTGAGATGGTCCTTTATCACTTAGCTTGCAATCCGTGATTGGCTTCGTACACTTAACAAAGCCCCTTATCTCAATCATAGCTCCTTTTACCCGCTCTGTCTCTATGCAAACAAGTCAAGAAACTATCTCTTCTTCACTTGTTCTTGGACTAGCCGAATTTGGTCAAAGGTTTGGGATTGGATCCAGTTCCTACGTAAGTTTATTTCTCTTCAAAATATTATACATTGGTTGGCCCGTAATCGAAGGCTCTCCGGCACTATTGGCAAGGTGCGTTGTCTCACTCTTGCTGCTTCGATCTACTTCATCTGGGAAGCTCGTAATGGAAAGCTCTTCGATGATCGCACTATTCCCCACTTCCGGACCACTGAGAAGATTAAATTTTATGTCATGAGACCTACTCACCTCGCTAAACTATTTTAGCTTTTAGGTTTCTGTTTGTAGCTTTTGATTGGCTAGTTCTTTGGGATATTCCCCAATCTATTTGTAATCTCTTTTGAAAGTTATAAATACATTTACCTTCTTCCAAAAAAAAAAAAAAAGCGAAACCTCAAGTAAAAAATTGGTAGAACTAATTGAAAAAGTAACATTTAAAATGGAAGAAAAACAATAGAAAAGAAAGAAGAAAACAACACATTGATCATTGTAAAACAACATTGTTTTGCTTATGTCATCCTTCTTTAAAAAAAAAATTTTTTAAGAAAAGGGCAAGGCCTTTGCCTTGGCCATAAGGTGCCTTTAAGCGTCCCTGTTGTAGGCAAATTGAGTGCTTTCTTTACAAAGCAAGGCTAGTGCTCTCGTTGCTCTTTCCTTCACACTTGGATGCCTAGGAGCCACCTAAACAACTATGAGAATTATGTTATTCCATTAGAAGTCATGGAAAAGGATGAAGGTAACATGCGATGAAAATATAATTTTTACCAAAATAAATCAAAAAGCTCTTATTGTAAGGCAAGAGCTCATCTATTAGGGATTCCAAGTAAAGCAATTGACAATTGTAAATGTATGCTAAAAAAGAGATACAATGAAAATGGAAGGTTTGAAATAACAAGTCATTCAAAGGAAAAAGGTAAGACCACACACCTTGTGCCTTTTGCCAGCTATTAGTTGTCCAAGTATGCTTACTGGTTCAAAAGGTGTTGTTCAAAATCTAATTAAAAAATGTGTACAACTTGAGTAAAAGGGAGCATATGGACTTTGTGATTGATAGGCTTTTTTATGCTGGTTGTTGCCTTTTATAGTAGCAAACTATCTATATTTTCATGAATTGATTTTTTATGCTTGTAATCATAATCTTATGAATTATGTTTCTTAGGGTTATAGTAGGTTGAGGGCCAAATTATTGGAAATAGAAAGAGAGAACATTAATTGGAGAATGGAACTGTATCGAAGAAATCAGTTAGAAAAGGGTGTAAGCATCATGACCAATGGATGGAATGACTCACAAAGGAAGCCAATTATTAATTTCATGGTTGTGTGTGATGGTGATGCAATGCTTTTAAAATTGGTTGATTGCTCGGGAGAGGTAAAGGATAAACACATTAGTGCAAATTTGTTAAGAAATGTTCTAAATAAGGTTGGGGTACACAATGTTGTCCAAATAATTAATAATAATGTATCAAATTATAAACCAATGAATAGAATAATCTCAACACCCCAAACCATGGTCCCACCATAGGATAAATCCTCACCCATAAAGGCTAGCCAAAAAAGTAGTCTTAAGATCATAGGCTTAAACTTATATGTCACACTTATAATTCCTACACTTTTCAATGTGGGATTGGAGTATCAAAATCTCCTCCACTTAAATACATGACGTTCTCATCATAGCATATCATAATTAGTTTCCTCACAAACACATTATCAGTTAATGTTTATTCAATTAATGATTTGTACAAATTCTAGAGGTAGCCCTCGATTCAAGAGCTGGGGGCATAGTTGTTAAAACGTGACTCAACTCATGATTCGAATTCTTATTTTTTCGACTCGTGGATTGACTCAACTCATGACTTGTAAGAGTTTTCAATAGGAGGAAAAACAAATTCATAATATTAATTATATTCTTAAAGTTGAACATTAAAATTTTCAAGGCAATTAAAATAATAAAACTTAATAATCCTCAATGTCAAAACCCTTAATATCTTCATCTTCCTCGTATTTCCTTCTCTTATCATCTTTATCCTCTTCCAATTCTTCTACATGTTCAAGCTCTATAACATTTTCTTTTCCCTTCCCATCCATATTCATTTTCTTCATTTGATTAAGTTTTAGATGCCTTAGCCCTCTCCATTTTCTGAGTTTAGGATTTCCCTCATCCACATTAAAACATTCTTAAATGTATATGCTTGAAGATGTTCCAATTTCTCTTGCATCTAAAAGAGCTACATGTAAGGCTAAAAACTAAAAACTTTAATAGCTAGGCTTTGAAGCTCTTGTACATGAATTCCATAAGTCTCCCACCATAATACTATACAAGTAAATAAAGGCAAAAGAAATTAAGATTCTATATATTCTTTTCTATAATAAACATATTAATTTACAAATCATACCCAGCTGTTTTTTCTCCCTTGTCGAAATCGCCATGCTTTTATTAAATTCACCCTCTAATTTCCCGAATTGGCCTATTTGTCTATCTATTTTCATTCTTATTTCTTCATCCGAAATCATCTTTTCGATGGTATCCTAAAACCCTTTCTTAACTTCCTTATCAACTTTGAAATGTTCCGCATGTTGAAAACCTACAAATATTGCAAAAGCTCAAGGATAAAATAATAAAATGAAACATCTTTTCGATGGTATCCTAAAACCCTTTCTTAACTTCCTTATCAACTTTGAAATGTTCCGCATGTTAAAACTTACAAATATTGCAAAAGCTGAAGGATAAAATAATAAAATGAAACATATTAAAATTAAACTAAAACTTACAGGAGGTTTGAAAGGTAAGCTACCGCATAAAGGGATCTATGAATTTATTTGTCCCATCGCTCATCAATTACCTTCCATGTAGGCTTGTACTGTTGCTCCTTGTTTTCCAAGTTTTCTTAAATAAACTCTTTAGCCCTGTGGCATGCCATCTCTATTCACGAGTCTGAGCACCTTCACTTAATGGAAGAACACTTTTCAAGCAAAATTTAATAAAAGCCGAAAATCTATCATCCCTCAAAATGATTTTTCACATTACGTTTGCTTCTACCTTCTTCGAATATGTGTTTTTATCCCACTCCTTTGAAGCAAACACTGCCCTGAGTTGTGATTTCTTCTTGTGAATCAATTTTAAAGTGAGATATGCTATTGCAAATCTAGTTGCACCTAGCATTGCCAATTCTTTAAAACCTGTATATTTTCTCATTATTTCCAACACCCATGCGATGTGCATAAATAAAAACCGTTATTTTCCTCCCCTTCTTATGCATGTCATGATGCACTAGCAACATTCAAATGTCTACTAACATATTAGTCAAGATATGTGCCACACATGGAGTCTTGAAAAGTTGTTTCCTTTTTGCCATTTGTTTTTCGCTGACACTAACATATGATGATATGCTATCCATCACAACTTAAACCAAAGTTTTCTTCTCTAATTTCATCTACCAAACCATCAAGTAAGTTAAACAAGTTGTAACATTGTGGAAAATACAAGAAGTGTTCAAGGATTTTAAAAACACAGTTCCATAAGGACTATTTACGAGAAAGTTTATAATTGATCTCCCACATCTATCCTCCCAGCCATCACTCATAAGAGTGCACCCATACTTCCAATCAATCTTGTATTTCTCCAAATTAAAGGTCATTGAATCAACTTCTTTTTAATGAAAGTCACTTTTGTTTCATGATAGATTGGGAGCTTCAATTTCTTTCCAAATTGCAATTGTTGATTCTAACATTTTTTTTTTAACAAAGGACTTTTTCATATGTGAGTCTAGTGAACCCTTCTTCTTCTCACCCGCTTTAGCCTGTTTTTTTCACAGTACTTATGTGAAATCTAGGACTTTTTCCCTTTTCCTATAAATTTAATCTTTGTACGATAGTTCTATGTAATTACTTTAATAGTTTTTCTCTTCACTATCTTGTAACCGAAAAAAAATAGAAGTAAATTAACATGCGAACCTCAAATTTATAATAAAATATACAAAAGTACAACAACATCTAGAGCAATAGCAACCCCTTTACATTAATAATAATTAAATAATAGGTTAACTGCAAATCTATAATAAAATATAAAAAAGTTCCTTTAAGATATCTAGACGAGTCCATAGTAAATAGCACAGCCCCATCAATTATAATGCTTAAAGTACATTTACTTTTCCTTTCTTTACATCACTAGACAAGACCACAAAATCACCTTCGTCTCTCTCGTTTCTTCTTTTTTCTTTCATTTCTTCATGTTGCACTGGCCAAAACTTACAAAGTTGATCGAAACAAATTTTGCAAGAAGTTAAGTTGAAGTTGCGGAATCACAGATGCACATTCGATTTCTTTTAGGGTTTTTATGCTCGTTAAGTGCTTCTCTTGAGAAATCTTGATGAGACTTTTAAAGCACAGAAAATTGGGATTTTCAGAATCTTTTATTTTTGAAACAATAAATTTTGATTTTCCCTACCAATGATAAAAGATTTGGCTTCCAAAAGGCAGTCCCCGAAAAGACTATTCGATTTCTAAATTTTTTGAAATTCTTTTCTTGAACTTTGACTTGCCCATTTCTGAGCCAAGGTGAGTTGGGCTTGATTTGTCCTAGTCCAGGTCCAACTCGCTCAAGTTTGCTACAAGATGGAGTCATCTTCACAAGTAAATACCTTTTTGGTCAAACTCAGAACGACTCGTAAGTTGACTCATCTAAGTCGTATGAGTTTGACAACTATACTTATAAGTGTAGCACTTTATGCGTGGCACTTAATTTTATACAGTCCCTTATTCCACATTTTCAATTGATATAGACTTTGATATCATTTTGTAACACCTCGAACCACAACCCCACCGCTATGCAAGTCCTCATCCAAAAGGGTTAGCCAATAAAGTACTCTTGGGATTAGTCTTAAACTTTAATACCAAAGTCATAAACCTTATAACTTTTTATGTAGGATTGGGGTATCACAATCTCCCGCACTTAAATTCATGAGATCCTCATTGTGATATATCATAATTAGTTTCATTACAAACACGTCACCAAACTATGTGGATTCAAGAGATGGCCCGTACAGATTTTAGAGTTGGCCCCTACTTTAAGAGGTGTCTCCCACCCTTATCCAACATTTTGTGTGTGACACTTAGTTCCGCAAAATACTTTATTTCACAATTTTGGTTGTTATAGGCTCTAATGCCATTTTATAACACCCTAAACCATAGCACTACCATAAGGCAAATTCTCACCCATAAAGACCAGCCAAGAAAATGCTCCTGGAATAATAGGCGTGAATACTCTTAGCCTTGCTTTTAAGAATATATATATCACCAAAGAATATAAAACCTAATAAAGACACCTATCATGCATTTGGATGGATTTTGGATGTTTACGAGGATGTTTTATTTGTGAAAAACTTTATCATGAATCATTTAAAAAGGTTGACTATGTTTTTGGTTAACTTAAAATTACTTTCTATTGCCTACACTCTTTTTGCTTCTATTGTTATGCTTAAAAAGTCTAAGCTTATAAAGGGAGGGTTTCAAATCATATGTAATAGTGATAGATGGAATATGTAAAAAGAAGATGATGCAACATAAGCCAGGAATGTGTGGGACATTGTACTAAGTATTGATTGGTGGGCTAAAATTGACTATATTCATTTTCTCACATGTTCAATTCAGAATATGCTTAGATTTTATGATATCGATAAACTTGCTTTACTTGGTTTATGATATTGTGGGATGCAATGATTGAAAATGTGGAAAAAGCTACGTATACACCTATAATGAGAATATGCTTGATAATTAGTCAACTTTTTACCAAATTATGTACAACATTCCTCTTGTTGCCAAGGAATCTCCACTCTACAATGGAATTATGAATGAAGTCATTATGAGTCATGATAATAAAAGCCATTCTTTATGGCGTTCTAAAGTAATATTAATTAAGTTTTCATTTGAAATGATACATACTGTAAGGATATCAAACATACCATTAATCTTCTAAAATGACATCAATTGGGAAAAAAACAGCCACGAGTATCTAATTATTTATCTTGATTCAATTCGCTGTTTGGTGTATTTACACACACACAAAGAGATATAGTTTGCCTTAAATCTAATTCCAGAAAAAAGAAAAAAGAGAATATATGCCATATTGATTATAAATTGATGATCAAACATATTTTTTCCCTTTAAAAATTTGGGAGACACACACATGACAACACCTAGAGTAAAATACCAACTCAATCATATAGGCATTTCTTAATAACAGATACTGGAAGAAAACCTAAATTACCTTTATTCTTTAATTAGCTAAAATTTTTCAATTTTCACATCATAAACAATGTACAATTAATCAAAAAAATAAAGGAAACCTCAAGTAGAAAATTAGCATAACTAATTGAAAAAGAAACAGATGAAATGGAAGGAAAACATTGAAAAAGAAAGAAGGAAACAACATATCAATGATCACTATCCATCTATGAAGTTAGGTTGCCAATTGAAGTCGGCGTTGCTGGTCATCTAAAGCTTTAGTGCCATCTAGCTTTGGCCGTGGGTTTGCGTGAAAAGAAAGGGGAATAGGATTTTTTTTTTATTGTTATTTATGAGCTTAGACCAAAACAACATTGTTTTACTTATGTTATTAAGGTTTAGAAGAAGAAAAAAAAGAAAAGACCAAGGCATTTGCCTTGGCCACAAGTTGTCCATAGGCATCCCTATTCTCGATAAGGTGAGTGCCTTTCTTCGTAAAGTAAGGCTAATGCTCACATTGCACTTTTTTTTTCACACTTAGACGCCTAGGAATTGCTTAAATAACTATGAGAATTATGTTATTTCATTAAAAGTCATGGAAAAGGATGAAAGTAACCCAAGATGAAAATATATTTTGTGTTAAAATAAATCAAAGAGCTCTCACAATGAGGTAAGAGCTCGTGTATTGGGGATTCCATGTAAAGTAATTGGAGATTGTAAAAAAAAAAAAAAAACTAGAAAACGAGTTACAATGAAAATGAAACATTTGGAAGAAGAAGTCATTCAAAGGAAAAAAGGTAAAACCACACACCTTGTGCCTTTTACTGGTTATCTACATTTTCATGAAATGATTTTTTATGCTTGTAATCATAATCTTATAAATTATGTTTTAAAGGGTCATAATAAGCTAAGGACCAAATTATTGGAAAAAGAAAGAGAGAACATTGATTAAAGGATAGAACTATACCAAAGAAATTGGTTAGAAAAAGATATAAGCATTATAACTGATGGATGAAGTGATCACAAAGGAAGCCAGTTATTAATTTCATCATTGGGCATGATGGTGATGCAATGTTTTTAAATTCGATTGATTACTTAAGAAAGACAAAGGATAAATACATCATTGTAAATTTTTAAGAAATGTTATAAATAAGGTTGAGGCGTACAATATTGTCCAAATATTTATTGATAATGCATCATATTGTAAACCAATGGATCCAATAATTGCAATACCTCGAACTTATCTATCTCACCACAAGATAACCCTCACCTATGAGGGGTGGCTAAGAAGATACCCTTAGAACTTATTGTCTCCCCTTACCTTTGGAAATTTGAGGTGCTATAATTAGTCCTCCTTCATTCTTTTCCCACATTTTTTTTTTCCATTAATAGGGTTGACGGGATAATTATATGCTTTCATATAAGTTTCTTTAATGTAACAATTTGCAATATAATCCTCAACCTCATCCTCTGCTTCCCTAATTATATATATAACATGCACACATGGGATCCCAGTCAAATCCCACCCCCTGCATGTGTACTTTCTTTGGGGTAAATCCACTTCAAAGCACTGAATGCCAAGTCTAACTTGATATGTACCTACACCATTTGGTACTATTCGCCACTGCTTAATAACTACCTTCAGTGTCTTAACTTTAGTCGTAATCCTAGAACAAATGATTATATCCATCCTAGATATGTCATCTCTTTTCTATTGAATCCTTACCATCAATGCTTCCTTGATTTCCTTAAGCATGGTTATTATAGGTTTGTGCTCACACTCTAATATGAACCCATTAAATGCCTCTAACATGCTATTGTCAATGCTATCAGTGAGTGCTCTCTCTGTGAAGAATGCCCTGCACCACCATCATGGATTTCTCTTCAATAATAGATCTATAGCCTTCGTACTTACATCTCTTAGTCGTTGCATGTTGTCATTAAAATGGTATTGTGTAGCCGACTTTGCAATTGCCTAAAACATATGCCTATACAAGTTCACTCTAAATTTCTTCTTGAAATTCGAGTAAATGTGTCTAGCACAACATCGATGATCCACAAATGATAGCAACTACCTTACAATATTCAGTAGCCTATGTAATGACATTACAAATAATGTTGGATACAAACATGAAATAGAGCAAAGCAACTCATATTATGTCTTTTTTTTGTACCTTCTATTGATTTAAAATCAGAGTCCAACTATGGCCATGACCTATCTACACGTCAATTATGGCTATGAACCACTTTCATAAGTCATAATTCTCTCTCTCAATTATTGCCTAACATATAGGGTACATCTAATTATTACCATCCCTTCCAACTATTGCCAACAATTGTATAATATTCATAACCTTAAACTTGAAGTTGACTTTTACTAGCCTTAGCATCAAGATTTTTCTTACATATTCTACTTTAAAATTCTGAGAAATTTTCACAGGAAAAAAATATCACTTGCATACGTAAAATTTTTGCATTTTTTGTGAAATTATCGAAACGCCCTTAGCAATTAAGTCATAAATAACAATAGAGATAGTGATGTACAATCTCTAAACTCTAATAGGAGAAAACTATTAGTCTCATAGAAGTTGAGAATAAAATCGAATTTTAGAATAGTGTATTTGGTTGGTTACTAAAATTAATGAGCGAGAAATATCTAATTAATTAATGCGATACATGGGGCCCACACAAAAGTTTTTGCTAGAAGAGGGTTAACTTTGAGCTATTATTATAGGTGGAATGACTAAATTGCCTTTGGTGGCTAAAAATGATGGGATTTTGGAGTAGGGGTCAAATTGGAAAATGAAAACAAGGGAAAATTCTCCTTAAATGAAAATGTAAATGAATTTTGGAGCAGTTATGTCTCACGTTTGCTTAGAAATTAGAGTGAGAGATGAGAGAAAAAGAGAGACTTGTAGAGGAAGTGGATGAAGGTTATAAAGCAAGTATAATTCCAATTTCTTCCTAAAGCAAAGTTGTAAAGGTAGGAAACTTACTCTTGAACCTAGATTTTCAAGTTTTGGTTTTAATTATTGCCCTGTTTTCTTTTGGTGAGAAGTTGCATGTTGATTTGAAGCTATAATCATGATTATTTGTAGTTTTCATGATAATTTTTGTATTGACTGATACAAGGGTTGTTCATGGAAGTAGTATGTAATTAATCATCTCAATTAGTTATTTGTGTGACCCCAAATATGGTTTAATGGAGTGTGTTGATTAATGTTTACTTATGTTGATTTTTGAAATTAGTGGTTTTATAGACTAATTGCAGAGGCATATGTAGAAAAGAATTATTTATATCAAGGATTCTAATGGCACTATTTTGCAGGACCCGATTGAGATCAATAAAATTCTTTTTTTCTTTATTTCAGCAATTTGTTGTGTTCCCAGACATATAATGAGCCTTATTTTATAGAGGATAACTCCTATGTTCATAAGTGTTTAATAGTGGAGCAGGTTGCCTCTTTATGTCAACTAGTTTTAGCAATAAAAGTTAAAAGCACTTTGTTTTCCCTAACTATGTTGAATTCTTCAAGCGTTCCTGGAGCATTGTTAGTGGCAAGGTAACTCATGTTATTCCTAATTTCTTTTGAAATTGGTAACTTCTTAGGGAAATAAATAACACAATTCCAACCTTGATTCCTAAGATTGCCAATCCTTCTTCCATGAAGGATTTTAGGCCCATTTCATGCTACAACACAATATATAAATGTATCCCCAAGATTCTTGCTAACAGGATTGCTATGTTCCTTAATCTTTTGGTTGGCTATAACGAAATTGCTTTTGTTAAAGGAAGACATATTAGTGATCACATCCTACTAATTCAAGATCTTTTAAATGGTTTCCACTTGAAACCTTATCTTCCTAAACATGCCATTAAGGTTGATTTTTAGAAGGCATATGACTCTCTTGATTGGGGTTTCTTGGGCTAGGTGATTCATGACTGTGGGCTTTCAGACAGGGTGGTTGGTTGGATCCTTACAAGTGTCATGATTGCTAAATTTTTTATTTGATGAGCTTTAAGGTTTCTTTGGTCAGAGTTGTGGTTTGAGATAGGAAGACCCCATTTCCTCCAACATATTTACTTTGGCAATGGAAGTTTTCGCTAGTATTTTGAATGCTATTGGCTCATCCCGAGACAAGCATTCTTTTTACGAACTACCTTGAGAAACTGCCTCTAGATGCAAGAAAAACTCAAGAGACATCATCGAATTCGAGGAGCTATGTATGAGTTATACAAGCACCATCTCGATTCAATGGACCACTTGTATTTTGATTGTGCTATCTCTTATGTTCTTGTGACTTGATGGGCTATAAAATGCAATCTGGCACGGACTAACTCTACTTGGAACAACAATCTTCCCTAGGCAACTTCCTTTTTAAAAGGAGATCAACTCCATGCCATAGTTGCTAAGGTTTGCTTTGCTGCCATATGATATAGATGTTACACAATGATGTGCTCTTTAGAGGTAAAATTGTTAATGTACACTTAGAGATGAAGTATGTGAACAAAATTGTGCATGATAGACTTTGTTCTATGGGGCATATGAATCGATCTGTTAAAAATCTAAGCTGCTAGCATACATGAAACCTTTTGATGAAGTTCATTACAAATCAAATTAAAAACAGGATAAAGTTCTTGAACAACACATTTCATTACAAATTAAACCAATAGATTAATCTGATCCAATTGGATACCCAAAGTTTATTACAAATCAAACTAAAAAGAAGATAAAGCCCTTTAGGAAACTGATGAAGGTGGTTGTGGTGGTGAAACGTATAGAACTCTCAAACTTGGCTTCACAAGCACCAAGGTAGTAATATCCTTTGTTGTTGCACCTGGATTTACAACCACATTTTCAAGAGAGATCTCCTCCATCTTGTACTACATTTGAGCATACTACAAAAATATTAAAAAATAAATGTTAGTTAACTCACATAAATATTAATCAGCCAGAAGAATGAAAATGAAAGAGAAAATATTTATAAAGTAAATTATACTTAGAGCAATGTCATAATCATTTTGAGTCTCATCCATGTAAGCATAGAGAGAAAGTTAGGAAGATCTCGTCCAATTCTGTGCACAAACCAAAGCCTCGACAGTTTTAGGAGCTAATAAACTCCTAAATAGATCTAGAATACGCCCAGTAGTACTAAATAAAGACTCAAATGCAACTGTAGAAACTAGTATGGCTAACACATATAAAGCTACATAGGATAAAATACACACATTATGTTTCCACCACCTCAGGATGTCAAAGTTCTTTGAGTTCAGATCTTCACAAGGCTCATTTAGAAATTTTTCTAGCTTAGTTTTTATTTCCAAACAATCTTCATGTGCTAAATACAACTTAAACCTTTTATGTCAATTTCCTCTCATGGCTCGAGAACTACTAAATCCAACAACTCGTTCACCACATGTAGTTGTATTGCTCAAAGTTTGTAAAATGGGCGAATTAGCAATTGTGTAGCGCAAAAACATCCTACTCAAAGAACTACTAATCTTTTCAATAATCTCATCCACCTCATTAGTTCCCACCAAACCAACGTCAAGTTGAAATCTCACAAATTTTAATTTGTATTGTGGATCAAGCACCAAAGCTACAAGCAACATGACATTAGTCTTGTTAAAACTTCTCTAATGCTTGTCAAATTTTGCCTTTATACCTATAGCCTTATCTCTGAAAATTTTACCTTCACACCCATGGCTTTATCTCTAAGAATAAAGTTCTCATGTTCTTTACACATCATGATTATATTATCTTTTATCTCAAGAAGATTATGAAAGTATGAATTTGATCTTACATGCAATGATTTAGAATATCGTTCGGTGGCATTATAAAAAATTATTAAGAATTTAATGAACATGCAAACCCTTTTCCAATCATAACTAGTGGGTGCACCTACTGATCCATCAAAATATCTCAAGTAATGCTTATCATCATGCTCGAGCTGGTCGAAAGCCTTTTGAAATTTTTCTATAGCCTTAAACATTAAGTAGAGTTTCATCTAGTAGGAACATCGAGGGATAAAAGGCTCTTTGACTGTATTTTCTTTTTCTCAACACAAGCCTTAAACTTATCATGTCTAGAAGGAGAGAGCTTTGCATACCTTACCATACTTCTCAATTTTAGGATTGACTTGTCAACTTCTTTCAAACCTTTAGTGACAATAAGGTTTAATATGTGTGAGCAACACCTCATGTGCATAAACTCCCCTTCTATCTTCTTTTCAAATACTCCAGTGCAGTGTTATTACTACTTGTACTATTAACCATAATAGTAAAAATTCAATCTATTCCCCCTGACAATAAACATGACTCAACCATCTTCCTAATCGTCTCCTCTTTATGGTTAGGAACTAGGCAGAAGTTAAAAATTGTTTTATGCATACTCCAATCAAAATCAATAAAGTGAGCTGCAACACACATGTAATTTGAGTTTTGGATTGACGTCCAAGTGTCCGTAGTCAGAAAAACCCTCTGATTCGTTTGGAAAAAAACTACCTTTAGTCTCTCCTTTTCATTCATAAACAACTTGTAGCAATCTTTAGCTATAATTATGCATGAGGGGACTTTAAATCTATATTCAATAGCTTTCATTAACTCCTTGAAATTGTCCCCTTCAACAAACTAGAAAGGTAACTCATCCACAATTACCATTTTTGCAATTGCCATCTTTATTTTCTATGGGATATACGAGGTCAAGCCCAGTGTTCCCAACCATGTTTTAGTCATTTCAAAAAAACTGATTTTACTTTGATCCGAGTTTTCATTATCCTCTACAGTTTGAGTATTAGCAAGGGGTTTCTATGGACAACTTTCCCTTAGGTGAGTTAGCATGGATGAGGTTCCATTCAAGTTGGGATTACAATGACGAGTAATCCCACAATGAACACATTTATCAAAGTCCTCGGCCGAAGGTTTCAACTTCTCGAAATGAAGTCAAGCAACAAAAGTTTTCTGTTTTGGTTCACTAAAGGTTGGACTTTGGCTTTGTCTTTGCCTTTGCCTTTGCCTTTGGGATGGTCCCACAAGTTCAAACTAAGTTTGGATTTGGCTTTAGCTTAGGGATGGTCCAACAAAACTAAACCAGCAGAACCAAATAAACACACTGACACTGAATTGTACCACTGAAATAATAAATAACTCCAATATGATTCGTTCAAACAACTGAATAGCCAAACCTTAAGATGAAAGAGATATTGGCACTTGAATATTGCTGTTTGGATCAGTAGGGGTGACTGCAGATTGTGGTGAATAGATTTTTGCTCTTTTAAGAATTTTAGTGACGATCTAATCCAATGCTTATCCTTGCTCAATGGCCTACAAGGATCGAACCGAATTTGCACTTACAGTTTCACAATATAGAATCACTTTTAAAAGAGTGGAATTATATCACTTTTGAAATAGTGGAATTGAAGGGATGGAGAAGAAACAAATCATACTAAACTTATAACTTGGAGAAATGCCTACAATTGTCATAATTGTAACAAACAATTCTCAAATAAGACCGATGATTAATGTTATGCTCTTCAAGCAGCTTAGTCTTTTAGGATTCAATTCAAGGAGATATATGTGAAAGGAAGATAACATTAGCTTCAAAATTGCAAGATCTTATAAGCACTGTTATGAAAATTATTTCACAAAAGTAATACTTATAATTTGTAACTTCAAGAGATCCACTATGAAGGGTCATTACCTAAAAGATTCAGTTGCTTAAAACTCAATCAAAAGATGAAGGATTAGGGCACATCCTCCGGATTTAAGGTTGTGTAGACATAGTTGGAAACCCAATTAGTCAAAGCTAGGGGAGTGATTTGCATTTTTGAATATATATTTTTATTTATGTTAGTATTATATAAATTATATATTTATATGTATTATGCATTGTTGATCAATCTTCACGGTTATTTTCAGCTGGCAACCAAAAGTTGAACGATCGATGCAATTTTGCAGCAAAAACAAACTAAAACCGAACCGATAGAGGAAAAGACCAACCAATGCGGTTCGGTCTTTGTTGATTTGGATCGATTTTTTTGTTTTTTAATTCAGTCTTACACCCCTACTTTACACTCCAGTAACACTTTGTGGTGTGCGGTTAATTGACTTTTTTGTATTCTTTTGCTATATTTTTTTGATTCTTAGGCGTTCGCTCGATTGGTTTATTGTTTGTTTTGGCTTTAGCTTGTCGTTTGGCTGGTAATAAAAACTTTCATTTAACAAAAAAAACACACACACACACACACACATACACCAGCTAACAATGGACTATGATTTTCGGGGTTTTTCACCTGAAAGTATTTCTACTTTGAGAATGTGTTCTTCTGATAAGTTTTAGTTCTAATAAATAGCTACAACTTTAGTTTTGGAATTAGCTCAATCTATGCAAAAAATGTTTTGAAATTTTAAACTTTATGCCGACAATCTAACTAGACAATGTTTTTAACATAGACTTGTGTTCTTTGTTTGGCTTTTTGCTCCTTTAAAGAACTGATTTTGAAAATATGTTCAAAAAATGCATTGTTCTTTTTTGACAACTTTAGAATTTCTATTTTGGGAGAAAACATATTTCAACATCTGTATAAGAAGTTGTTGCATTTCTAACGTAAGGTAAATCACTCTTTGTGCTTTAAAAGGAAAATATAGCCCTAGTTCTTATCGAGGAATTTTCTTTTGGCTACAACTTAAAAATAGGTGTGTATCAAAAGTTAGTTTAATATTTCTAAAAATAGTCCAAACTGAAATTTCTGAGTGGACAGTTTTGTATGCTTTCTATTTTGGCCCATTTGGCCTATCTTAAATTTGAATTATTTAAATTTATATAAAAGTTGTAAATTACAAGGTTATCTAACTTTGTCATTTCAAGGGTAATCCCATTTGAGGACTATAGAAGAAGTTGTAGTGCTTTAACTTGAGGTGGTGGTTTATGAAAATGAAATGCTTTAAGTTGTTTTTTGAGATGATTATGGAAAAATTACTTCTCATGAATGATTGATATTGTTGTCTAGCTAGTTGAACCCTTGTGGTGGAGAGTCTTTGATGGCTCTTTTGTGTGTGTTCAATTGAATAACCGTTGTTGAAATCTAATTCACGACTTGAATTTGTTGTCAAGTATTAATTTGTATAGTTGGGCATTTGCTTATTTTCAAATACTTATTGATTCATGTTGGTTTATGTTGAACTGATAGAATAGAAAATAGTTGATTATGCGAAGCCCTAACCTAAAGTAGGCTATAGAGTGGAGAATAAGTTGAATTGAAACTTAGATATAGTTTTAAATGGATTAAGGTAAAACTTACGGTCATTTGTGCATGGCCAATTTGACACGCGGTTACGAGAGTCATCTTGGTAATCGATTACATCCCAATGATATTCTAGGACATTATTGGAAATGGTAGCAGTTGAATTACCAATAGAAGTAGTTGGTCATTGATGTTGAATGAAGGGATTATCAAGTTCTAAAAGCGTGATTGTTGATTAAATGGATCGTCTCATCAATAAATAATAGAACAAAGTAGATCGAATTAACTGTTTGTTGTTAGTTAATGATAGGTTGCTATAGTTCTACATATTGGATTATACCATGTTAAGTAGAGATTGTTGAGTGAACTGTTGTGCTATTGAATTTAAGATTATTTCTTGTTCTATGTCTTAAGTTGATATGAGTTAGACAATCATTTGTTATGTAGTACCTTTTGAAGTTTGATTCGAATTGTACACTTAATTGTTCGGGTGCCTTTCAATTGTTGGTTTTGATCAAATTGATTTAAACAACCCTATACATGAGGATTAAACTAATGAAAAATGTTTTGCTCATACTGACACAAAGTTGGACCCAGTGCTTGGGTTAAATAATACACGTTGTTGGACTCCCTGTTTGGGTTAAATAATGCATAAAATGTTTTTGCTTATGTTAGCAGTCAATAGATCCATTAGACAACATTGTTTGGGATTACATGCTCTAATTCTAAAATTAAAGCACAACTAGCTAAATTTAGCTAAAACGTTTATGACCTCACTATAATTCACTGAGTAAGATCACAATTTGTTCGAATAATTGAGTTGTCAAGTTGTAGAAGCGAGTTGTAGAGTTGTCTAATAGAACATTAAGTAGATGAATAACGTGACTAAAGGTTTATGAATAGTTTATATGAAGTTAGTGAATCTTTTGATTAAAGAATAATGAATTGCCTGGTTCAAGTTTGACTAAGTTAATTGGTGTGAGGCCGAATGTTGTGTTTGTGTAGTTCAATGCACAATTTTAAAACTATTGTTTGTTGATGTCTGTTGATGTTGGGAGGATAAGATAAATTCTTGAAACTGTTATATCATTTGTTCATGATATAGCCTAGTAGGAGTTTTATAAATATGAGTTTCTTATCGAGTGTTTTATCACTCATTCTTTGTTGTTATTGCCTACTAAATGAGGACGTCTGAGCAAAAAGAGATGAAACAAATATGTAAGCTGGAAGCAATAGGATTTTCATTCCATAAGTATTCCAATTTAGTGCTAATTGAATAATTGTAATCAGACTTTTTGGATAATGTTGTTACAAGATAGAGCCTGTTTCTCTTATTGTCTTTTGAAATTATAAGAGGTAAAGCTGAAAAATTACTAGTTTGGTTTGAAGAACATAGGTTATTACTTTAGCATAATCTACCCAAGTTGTTAGTTGTGTTTAGTAATATCGTAATGGTTAATCTTAATTGATGCCACGTTGTCTTGCTGAGGGTGTGGGAATTCGAGGTGTCACAAGTTGGTCATTTCAAGGGCCCTTCAAGAAACACCCATCCACAAATATAACACACTTGCAACCTTCTAAGAACCCTCTTCTTAAAACATGAAGACAAATATATCTCTGTTGGGACACAACTGGACCATCTAAACTTGTCCTCTCTGCAGACAACTTTATAGTGTTACTCAAATTAGTCCTTAAGACTTCAAAAGCATAATTTCTAATCCAACCACATTACTTAATGAAGTCACTATCCATAAATTTCAATGCATGTTCATTAGCTCACAAACAATTGCTAAGATGACAGTTAAACCCAAATTCCTAGTTAATTTTATTCTCAACTCCTTTAACTTCATTAAAGGAAAGGCCCTAATCCTTGCAATGTGGTACTCACCTTGCTATTTTGATGATGATAGTCACCATCTTTAAAGATGAATTCCACAAGTGTGGTCGGCATGTACTAATTTTAATTGGAAAGACTTCTTAGCTTCACCTTCTTTTTCCTTGGATTCTTTATGGCCATTTCACCACTACTTTCACTAGTTTTAGGACTTTGATGGTCAGAAGAGTCATTATAATCTGACTCATCGACCGGTAAACCTTGAGCCCCCTCCTCTTAGTCCTTTACTTGGACTATATGTTCCCTTGGTCTCTCTGTGTTTTCGACTTTTTCATTTTATTTTATAGGCCCTTTTTCCCTCATTGTTTGTAGTTCCTCATCACTTAAGTATGACACCATATTAACAAACTTGTTTTCATCCATGACATCTAATTCTTCATCTACGGACACATTTGCATCCGTCTCCATATCCTCAATGTCAATATTATACAATAGGGCAGGGACATTACTCATCAACTTAGGCTCATTGACTTGATGTTTCATATATAAATGTCAATTTCTCCATGTTCTAAGACAGTACAAATCATTTCCTAAATGTTGTCATCATCGTTTATCTCAACTAAGCCATTTATTAAATCTATAGAGGGTAACAAATAATATAATGATTCAAAATTAAAGTACCCTAACTCTAATATCATACTCATCAGATCAATACAATTCATGTAGTCTGGATCTTGCTTAAACATGGTCATTGTTCTCCATTCATTCGTTGGAGCATCTTTTTGCTTGAAAACCCCACCGTGGTGGACATGAAGATGCACCAAACCAAGCATATTTTTGGCAAAAAAGAAAACAAAACAAATTTCATCCACATAAAATAACTTATGTTTACGAACACAAATAAAGCCCTAATTATAAAGCATACAATTTCACAATCAAGGAAACTCCATATAGCGTAGAGTCTTAGCCGAATTCGTGCAGATTAGGAAAAACTAAGCATTAAAGGTCTGAAATAGGAGGAAAAAGAAAAGCAAGGACCACATTAGGAAAAACGTACTTTGGAGGGACCAAAAGTACATTTAACTCCATTTTGTAACACTGTGAACCACAGCCTCACCACAATCCTCACCCAAAAAGACTAGCCCAGAAGGTGCTCTTGGAATAATAAGCTTGAACTTATAAATCATCCCCATAATTCTAACACTTTTCAATGTGGTATCACAATACTTAAGCAATAATTTCCATCAATTGTTTGAACGTTTTTTGTTGTGCACACTCTTAACCTTGCTTTTAAGAATATATATGTACCAAAGGATATGGAAGCTAATGAGAAAGCTCATTGTGGTTTTGGGTGGATTTTGGATTTTTTTTTAGGATGTTTTGTTTGTGGAAAACATTACATTATCATGAATCATTTAATTAAATTGGCTTAGTTTTTTGTTACCTTAAAATTATTTTTTATTGTTGACGCTTTGTTTGGTTCTGTTGTTGTTATGTTTAAAAGATTTAAGCTTAAAAAGGGGGGGTTTCGAATCATGGTTATTTGTGATAGATGGAATATGTATGAGGATGATGATGCGACAAAAGCTAGGAATGTGAGGGACATGGTACTATACCTAATATAGCAATCACTTGCCAAAACTTTCGAGGTACATAGTTATCATAAAAACGATGCATCTCAAGAAACCATTTAAATTATACAATTTTCAAATTATTTTCAAGACCCGCTCAAATTATACTTTAAAAAGAATAAATAAAATTTAACATTAAAAAATTAGAGAGTGAACTAATCATCTTAAAACCTAATACCTGTAATAATCAAGACAAAGAATAGATAATGACATTGAATGCATGCTTATCTCACACCCCAACGTGATTATGACATATGATTCTACATGATGTTTAGTGTCTACCATCTTATTATATTATTATAACTATTTGCCCATAAATCAAAGTCAAGTGCATCTAATATATAGGAATCACTATCATATGACATGGGAAATGAATTCATATCCTCTAAAAAGACTACACCCTTCAAAGGACTGGAGAAGAAAAATACCAGAATTTCACTTAGGCTTTTAGAAAATTAACTAAAAAAATAAATTTTTTAATTATGTTAAAGTTATAAAAACGTTTTCCCTACTATCTCAATTCACTATAATTGAAGAAATATCTATGACATGAAACTCTAAAAAAAAAAAAATGCATCAAATTTTGAATCAAAATTTGCAAACAAATAAAACAAAACATCATAAAATGGTGAGAAAGTTTTATTAAAATGCATATTTAGATGAGGAAGAAACTTTAAGATATTCAATAGAACAATATCGATCTCCAATGAAAAAAATTGTAATCAAAATGTGAAAGATTTTCTCATCTATTAAATTTCTCAAACCTTAATTTCATTAAAGAAATATGCCTAGAGGAGAGAGAGAGAGAGAGAGAGAGAGAGAGAGAGAGAGAGAGAGAGAGAGAGACGAGGAAGCATTTGTGAAGATCAGGGATGTGGGAAAGACATCATTGACTTGAAGCTATATAATGAGGTAATTTTTGCTTTTTATGATAGGGAAAATTTATTTTATTTATGCTGAATGGAGCTAAGAAAAGCTCTTATTTGGTCATAGCCAATCAGACTCCATCCATAATACACACCAAACATACTGAACGGCCAAGCCTCTAACCAAATAAGCATTTTTTAGCATTAAGAGCTATCAAATAGGGTCATAATCATATAACATCATGTTCAGCAATGGAGCTTTGTAAAAATTTATTATCAAAATATAAGATTGTTAAATTTTCAAACACATACGAAGTTAGTTGCAATGGGCTCACATCCTTTATTTCCATGTTATATCTTGTACACCACACAAACCACTTATTCAACATAATGTAAACTAGTATGAACCATAATCTAACATAATGTAAACTACTATTTAAGATTAATATAAACTGTTGTCATTCATAATTCAAGTCACATCATCAATTCAATCATCCAAAAGTGTGGAAATACCCCTAAATACATAGAAACTAGAGCACCATGCTAACATCTAAAATCCAAAAGCTAACATATATATAGGAACATAGAAATCAGCATCTAAAAAGTAACCAAAAGCATATAGATCAGCATTTTCTAAAATCCTAATTTGCGTCCAACTAGAGCAATCCATCCCTCCATTAAAAGCACGATCATTGTCCCCAAACATCATCTATGTGTCCCTATAATTTAGGCCTTCACCGAAGATTGCCACAGCAGTTAAGTAAGAAGTATTGGTGTTATCCCATCCGAGGCATTCTAACTTCTCAGTGCACTCAATAATAGAAGGCCTACTATGCTTTTTCATAATGACATCCAACACTTTGTCCATTTTTTAATCCAAATCAGAAGACAAAACCCTTTTCCTTTCTTTTTTTTTCACCCTTTTTTTCCTGTGTAGGTGAACTAGGTCCATTGGTAGCATGCGATTGAGCTCCTTGAGTTTGAGGGGTGTGATCTTCATTGCCAACACTAAATTGAATTTGCTCAACTAGGGGTAACTCCAAAGAAGGAACGCTAACCACTTGGCTTGTGCTTGGCCTAGGGTTGTTGCAAGTAGGTCCCTAACTTTTAATTCTGGTTGCAGTTATACCTTCATACAATGCTTTGCACAACTCGTGAAATGGTGAACCACCCATCCTCAAGGTTTTTACTTCTGGATGCCCCTATACCCAAACAAGCTATAATAAATGATAAATAAATAAATCAGATATCTAATTACTCATAAAGAAATGATAGATGTACCTTTATGTATTCATCCCATTGCTCGGATGTCAAGTTAAACTCATTGATTTCAAAGTTGTAAGAAACATTTCCAGTTTTTCCAAGTAATATAACCCAAGCCTGATACTTGTCTTTCATGTAATCAAACTCATTTTTCATTCTTTTTTGGGACGGCTCTTTTCCAAACTTTGCTTCAATTGCCTTAGTGACCCTAGGCCAAGACTCCGGCTTTAAGCTACTTCCTTGTCTACCATATTGCCTAATTTCGTCGAGACGCTTCTCCAAGAAAAATTTGAGAAGTCCTGGGTTTTTCCAACTAAACCGCTAACTTCCACTAGATTGCTCAATTTCCTAATAACATAGTAATGATTTATATCGCATAGTAACAACGCAATTACATTTCACCTAGCCTAGCAATAAGATGTTCTTTTTTGTTTTGGTAAATCAAATAGGAGAGTAAAAATCTATTTTCGAATGACTCAATCGGATCAATTCCTTATGCTACTTCTCAGTCCAATTCCATCATACTCAACAATTAATTATTCTATTTAATCCAACTCAATAACAAATAATTAAAATCATCAAAAAGCCCAAACGCACATGTCAATCAATCTATAATGGAATTTGAACCTCCAAGAAAAATAAATCCCCTCTCCTCATCCACTCCAGATTCTTCCCCAGATGCTAGTTTAAAAAAAATCGAGGAAGTAAAAATTTGTGTTTGGTAGTAAGAGATTGGAATTTCACCAAGCTTATTGTGTGTCTCTCTATGTGAGTATTGCAGATGCCTAGTGTAATATATTGGTTGGAATGCTTCTCTATAAATATGAGGGGAGAGATTATGATTATAGTGGTGATCCCCGTGAACTCATTTCCGGATCAAAACATTTGATTTTCTCTATATAAGTATTCATTAAAAACGAAACAACATATCAGAATTGAAGCAAAGGGAAAAAAAAAAAATAGAGGACAAAGAAGAAGAAGAAAACTTAAACCCATAAGTAGTGTAGTTCAAAAGAAGGGTTTCTTCTTCCGCGTTCCCCTACTTTGCTCACCCTACTTTGCTCAAAAGAGATTTGATTGTAACAAGCACACAGATTGGGATGAACAAAGATCACTAAAACCATATGTAAAATCCTAAAAATTTACAAATCCAATGTTGACAAATCAAAATGAAAATTTCACTTGGGAGACACTAAAAGTTGTGTGGGAGGCATGCCAATCGCAATAGATTATGCAAAAAAGATTAGTAATACAAACACATAAAAACCCTAATTTGCTCTAGTACTATGTTTTATTACTTAAACTCTAAAAAGGGAGAGAAGGAGGGGAAGAGAGAGATGAATAGAGGGTAGAAAAGAGAGCTTACCTTGGCTTTCACTACGTGAGTGGATTCTTGTGCTCCGTTCTTGTGTTGCGCTACTAGAGAGGGAGGGAACGATGAAGTGGCGAGCAAAAAAAGCGTAGATCGGGAAGGAATAAAGGGTTTAGTTAGGGATGGGAATATGAGAGTTTATAAGGGACATTTTTGTTCAATTTAAATTTCATGTCTAATATGATCATGTCCGACTAAATCAGACATTGGCCGAATTCAAACTTAAATAAAACCTAACAAACGTCACCCAAATCCCAATGTTTCCTTCCAAGTTTTCAATGAAGACGTTTAAACATTCTTTGAACCCTGCTCCTTGGCTTTCTTCTTCCTCTCAACCTGTGCCTGTACACTCTCTCGTCCCCCTCCTTCGAACTTATCCGCGCTCTTCGTCTTCGGCGACTCCTTAGTCGACCCGGGGAACGACAACCGCCTCCTCACGGTGGCGCGTAGCGACCAGGTGCTGTACGGGCGCGACTTTCCCGGTGGGGGCGCCGTCGATTCACCGCAGGTGGCTCTCTTCCTCCTCAATCGGCCGCCCACCCTTTCTCCCTGGAACCTGCAAGGAGAAGACGATCATGGCAACAAAGTCATTCAAGGGCGCGAGCGTGTTCATGTCGCGAAATCTTGTCCCTCCTGAACTCTTTGATTCTCTTCACGACGCCCTCAAGCAGAACGGAGCCGCCGTCTTCCTCTGTTGCGACCCGTCCCGGAATGCCCCCAACGATTACCACATTATCTCCTCTCCCGATCACGTTCGACAACGCTTCACCCCCCGGATTTCAGTTTCCTTCTGTTTGAATTTATGTTTCCCGTCTCTTATAGTCTATTTGGTTTGCAGGAGAAGTTTAAGGATCTTAGAGCTAAGGGTTGCAATTTGCTCGGTATGCTATTCAAATCTCTTTCCCTGATCTTATATTGGTTTAAATCATGGGATAACATGTTGCTGATGTCTGTAAGTTTGAACGTACCTTTTTTTTTTGTTGGATTTCTGGCGATTATGGTTTTACATGACAAAATGAAACACGTTATCAGATTAGCTACTTTGCATTTGGCTTGTAACTTTCAGCATGTTCCACTTGTTTTCATCATCAATGTTGCTTCTAAGTTGATATTTTATTACTACCTTTTGCGCCCTCCAGAATGTTTGCTTTGTTTAGCATTATTCTATGAAGCATCTCTTTAGCATCTCTTTATACTTGTTTTTGGAGGATTGAAGCTCATGTTTTCAGTGAAATCCAAATCACAAGTATTCTTCATCCATATTCATGCATTCATACATGGCATTATTTTATGTCATTTGGTTGTCAAATGAAATTGCATGCAACATCGGTCATTTGTTGCTTCACTGCTTGACTTTGGACTTCATGTCGGAAGGAGTTTTCTGCTTTGAATTGCATTGGGAATAACATATCAGATCGAATGAAGGAGAACTTAAACAAAGGGAGGGTCGCTTCAAGAAATTTATCCATCTAAAATCCTTACACTCACATGATGAGATAAGGTGGAATCCACTTCCCAAATGAATGAAGCGATATAAGGTTAAAAAAAAAAAAAAACCTAGTCATTAGTATATCATAAGTAGTGGTTAGCCTCCTCGGTGTCCATCTGTTAAGGCTGTGTCTTGGTTGACCTATTAATATGATTTCTTTTGGCAGGAATATGTAAAATTATCCATACTAAAGAGTGGGAGAGACGGTTTATTAATGCTAACAGTTATTCTTTTGGCAGGTCCACAGTGCGTGCTCTCATGTGCAAAAGAACATAGAGCTCTTCCTAAAGAAGGGTTCACCTGCTGCCTTGCAATGGATGGGGTCAAAATACTTGCATCTGGTTTTGAGATGAATGAAAAGGTGGTTTTGACAATACATTAAATATTTCTGTTTTGCAATCTTGTGCACTTTAACTATTATCTGCCAATGCATGTTTATCTGTTGAGAATTTTATGTTATGGATGATAACACTATGCTCTTGGATGTGTTTTAGGTTAAGATTCAAAAGCTCGTGAATTCAATGGGAGGCATCCTACAAACTAAAGCATCTTCTGACGTCAGCTTTGTTATTGTGAAGAATGTTTTGGCTGCAAAATACAAGGTAATGAATTGAATTTTTCTGCTAACCTTTGTTATCCATCTATTATATTTGCGATGACGGATAAGATTCTTCTAATCTTTGTTATCTATCTATTATATTTGCGATGATAGTTAAGATTCTGCTAATCTTTGTTATCCATCTATTATATTTGCAATGATGGATAAGATTCTGCTAATCTTTGTTATCTATCTATTATATTTGCGACCATGGATAAGAGCATTCTACTTAGATTGTTGTCTCAGCTCTTTAATTATTATTATCTTTTAATTCTCACATGTGGGAGCAATTCTATGTAATATCTCTTGATCCTTTTAAAGAGGAAGGCATTCTTGATCTTCCAGAAGCTTGTTAGTAATTACGTCTGAGTTAATTGGAAGGAACTTTTGCACTTATTGCTATGCTTCTTCAGAACTAGTGTAAGGCCCGCGTTATCTTCTGTACAACACATAAACAAATTGAACACAACTAAGATCAGTCATGACCAAGGTAATTGGCATGACTACCTTAGATGGATGCTCAAGGATCGAGAATGTAGAAATTTAGAGAAGAGAGATTTATACGGAGAAAAGTCAGATTCCCTAATACGGGCACCAAGACTATCTATTTATAATACTCTATATAGGGTCATTAGGAAACCCTATCACACTTGAACAAGGAAACATAATACTAGGGTTATTAAGAAACCCTATCATACTTGGATAAGGCAAAATAATAGAAAACCCTAATGGGCCTAATATCATAAAAACCCAAGAACATAAAACACTCGACTAACACTTCTCCTCAAGCTGGAACATAAATATTATGCATGCCCAGTTTGTTACAAATGACACTCAAACGATCTGCACTCACAGACTTGGTGGATCATAAGTCAAGTGATCATCTATGTCTAAACTAACCAAATCGATCTTCATGATCTTCTTCTATAAATAATAGTTGGATCCTTCCAACTTCTGAAATGTCAATTTAGTGATAGAGGGAAAGAACCTCAAGAACACTCACTCGAGGATTCGCCTCCATTCTGGGGTTAGAATACTCCCCAGTCTCTTTCCTTTTTTTTTTTTTTTTTCTTTTTTTCCTTTTTTTTCCCTTTTTTTTTTCTATTGTTCGTCACCATGATCCACCACGAAAGACTCTACTTCAAGCAATCTGATCAAACATCAAGAGTAGTTCTCTTTTCCCTTATTCAATACATGATTGAAGAAAAGAGAGAATTGGAAACAAAAGAACGGGTGGAGACGGGAAAAAAAAAACCCTCTTCCCTTTTATTTTATGAAGCTAATATAGAATGTAAAAGGATAGATGGTCAGTTATGGCCAAGATGGTTGGCTAGGGCTGCCTTATTCGGAAGCATTAGCTTTTAACCTATCAAGCTCTGATACCATGTGGAAATTTAGAGAAGACAGAATTATACCAAGAAAAGTCAGATTTTCCCTAATACGGGTACTAAGACTATCTATTTATAATACTCAATACTAGGGTCATTAGGAAACCCTATCACACTTGAACAAGGAAAAATAATACTAGGGTTACTAGGAAACCCTATCATACTTGGATAAGGCAACATAATAGAAAACCCTAATGGGTCTAATATCATAAAGGCCCAATAACATAAAACACTCAATTAACAAAGTGCAATCAAGCAACTTGGCTCTCATACTATGCGAGGAGAGAGATTGGGGAATACATCTCCTTATACATTTAGGGTTAGGTGGTTTCTCAATTTATAATATTTACATTGGATAACAATGCATCTGGCCTCCCTAATGGGCCTAGCACAATGGATCAACCCTAACCACAAACCATATTACGTGAACTAGGGCTTTAGTCTCAGCAGTTGGCTCACTGGTTGACCAATGCTTCTTTGGATGGTGCTGCTGGTTGGCCAGCCTAGTGTACTAACAGGCATGATTTTTCAAATTCACTATATTTTTATGGGGTTAGTTGTCAAATGTAAACTGTTCAGCTTGATCTGGGATGCCACTGTGGCGGCTCGCTGTGATATTGTCACCCTCTTGATGGGCTATTGAAACCTTGTCCCTTAATTCCTTAATTCATGATGGAATTGAACTTTGTTCTTATTATAACTGCTTGGTGGCGATGCTATAAGTTTTAATGTTGTCTAATTAACATCGTTCTGGATGCATGACATAGATGGACATGAGGACTGTGAAATGCTTATGTTAGAGGTAAGACATTGACAATTGATGTCACAATGAGCAAGCCAAGTGAAGGGGAAAATAAGTTGATCAAAAATTGGCTTCTGTGCACTTAAATGATTATGGTCATAGTCCTTCCATACATGCTACGGCATGGTGCAAGTAGGGATACTTTGTGTAACTACTGAGCTTTAACATGTGACCTTGTTGGGTTGTGTGGATGTATCAAGGAAATGTTATATGCCATCCCCTGAATTTTTATTTTCTAAATAAATTCATGAGAATTGCCTAAATATCTTATGTCTTGGCTCTAGTATGCACAGGCCTTTTGAAATTGCTTTGAGAGTGTATTTGAAATTCCACATGGACTGGAACTATGGTTTGGTTATATCCTGGATTGTTTTCAATAGAGTATATTAACAAAATATAATTGAAAATTCATATGCTTCATGTTTATTTTCACTTTAATATTTACTTTGATTGACTCTATATCTCAAATAATAGAGGTGTATGATACATTCCCATTTTCTAATTGTGCATGAGACTGATAGATCTCTCAGAAGTTCTTTTAAGAACTTCTTCAACAGACAATATGTGTGCAGTTCTTTGTTGTAATATATTTTGTCCAGCAACATGTGGTTATATTATTCAATGGCACTAAGACCATATTTCATTTTTCCCATTTGCAGTGGGCTTTCAACATTCTTAAGAAACCAATTGTCACTATCAGTTGGTTATATCAGTGTTGGATGGAGCACCGTGTTGTGCCACAGGAGTCATACAGGGTTCTTCCCTTTTCTGGATTGACAATCTGTGTGACTAGATTTCCAGCAGGTTGACAGTTTAACTTATATTTAGAAACTAAAGAGAGTGGAATTAGCTTTATGCTGTTCTGCATATATTTAGTGGGTTGTTGCCTTGGGATTAATATGTTTATTTCTGTTAGATGAGCGGAAGGAGATGGAAAAGATAATTGCTCACAATGGTGGTAAATATTCAGCTGAACTGACCAGGAACTGCACACATTTAATTTCTGATATATCCTTGAAATAATATTCTGAGGGAAAGGGTCTGATTTGAATTGTATCCATTAGTTCAATCCAATATTGTAGGTAATTCTGTAATTGTAACTGTCCTTTAGTTTTTCACCTAACATCTTAAGTGACATCTTGTGCTGTAACTTTCTGTTGCATTTTAGCTGAGGGTTTAATAAATACAGAACTTTATTTCCTTGACTGTTCATAAGTTCCTGAAGGTGACAAATATAAGGTTGCTCGAAGATGGGGGCTTCATATTGTTACTCAAAAATGGTTTAATCAATCTGTTTCTAGAAGAGGTAATGCTTTGTGCCATTAATCACTGTAGTTCTTGGTGTTGAATTCACAACATAATGACATTTTTCATTTGTTGAATTTCTTGATCATTAAATCTGACATTTTTACCCCTGTTTTTCCCTTGTATTTGGATTGAATAGCGTGTCTTAATGAGGAATCCTATCCTGTTCAAGGTGGTTCTATATCTTCAATAAACAGTGTGAGTTGCTTGGCACTGAAGCAGAACCAAGACAAGGGTCTTGGAAATGTACAATCTGCCCCATCCTCAATGGCTGCAGATTCAAATTTGCAAGCTGTTGCTCTTACTGGGATTACAGATCCAGATCTAGAACCAACCGTCTCAGAAAACATTTTTTCAACAAATTTAGATGTTCCCAACTTTAATAAAGAGGAAGACAGTGGAGTGCCTACAATCCCGCCTAATGCTGAAATGAATTATGATGGATGTGTTGCTGATGATTCTCAAACTGAAGACAACGACTTGTACTTGTCAAATTGCAGAATTTTACTTGTTGGATTTGAAGGTGCTGAGATGCGTAAGCTAGTTAATATGGTGCGGAGAGGTGGTGGTTCCCGTTATATGTCATCGAATGAAAAATTGACACACATTGTTGTTGGAAATCCTTCAGAGCTGTAAGTTCTAAGGCCCTATCCAATATATGGCATTCATGAAAAGTTGATGCACAAATTGTTGGAAATCCTTTACGTTCTGTTTGGAATTAAATTCACAATTAATTGAATTGAATTGATTTGATTTGATTTAATTTAGAATTCAGATCTATTGTTTGGATGTGTTAACACTAATCAAATCTTTTCAACTTTATTGTTGGGAAAGTTGTAATAAATTATAAGAATTTCTGAAGTTGACGACATTATAAATATAATAAACATGATAAGTTATTAACTATAATGTGTGTATATGTATATATTTCATTATTCTACTGTAGATTTGTTATAATTTTTAAATAAATTTTTATTAAAGAATCTTAAAATGAAAATTATAGAGGCTGTTTTACATGATTAGAGGAGATCTCCTTTTGTTAATTCCTCATTTAAATAATCTTTTTGAGCTCATCCGCCATCTGGTTTAAAACCTACGTTGAATATTTTCAGTCATGGTTAGGGTGACTAAATGTGGCTATGCTTTCATTGATTATGTGATCATATAGAAATATTTTAGACTTCCATGTGGGTGGATAAACATGGCGGTTTAGTTTAATAACATTTGAATTGATCCGATTGATTTGATTGTTAGCCATATTGAATCCACTATGATAGTGGCACTAGTGTGTTTCATTCTGACACCATCTCTTGTTCTCCAGGGGGATGGATTAGGGTTTTAGCTCACCCTTTTGTTCCCCGAATTTCAATTATCAAGTTGTGAGCTACTTTGTCGCTAAAGATTAAATAGGGACTTGGAGAATTTATTTCTTAGGGTTGTTTTGGCCTGGGTTTTATTGATAATGTTTGAGAGATTTTGCAACAAATCTCATATTCAGAATTTATTGTTAAAGGCTATGCTTGGGTTTCCACAAGGGTATGTATATATTTTTTTAAAAGATAAATAATCATTTTATCAGGATAAAAGAGAATTTACAACATAGAGGACTAGGAACCCTCCCAAGAAAGGGGGAAAAAAACCAAAGTGACATAAACAAGCAAAGAAACCCAATCAGAGAAGAGCGGCATGCCAATTTCGACAAAGATCAGGAATAGAGCACTTGGAGAAGGCAACAAGATGGAGAACAAATGGTGAAATGTTCAGTTGCAAAAGCCCACAATTCGATGCAGGCACAATTTTATCCTATAGTTGCTCAAAGCTGGGAGGCTTATCTTGAAGACACGATTATTCTATTGTGGCCAAATATTCTAGATGATTCCAAAAACAACCACCCAAAGCTGCGTCCCCTTCTTCCGACTACCACTTGTCCGGGAAATACATTCATATGGCCTTTGCGTCTGCAATAGATTGTTGGTGTTGACTCAATTAAGAGCTACAAACCAAGAAAATGCCTAACTTTGGATGGTACTTTTGGTTTCTAGATAGAGCTATAGAATGGAAAGCCATTTGATAAAACACTGTTAATAAGGAATGACAAAAAAAAAAAAAAAAAAGAGCCTACTAGAGTACACTGCCGAACCCTCAAGAGTCCAAAACCTGCATATCTTCCATGAAGGATGCTTTCAAGCGTTGGGGTTAGCTCCACAACCTCCAAATCATCTAGGTTGTGAATTATATGGAAGTTCAAAGAAAGAGACTCCCCTTTGTGAAGAGTAAAAAGCAGATAAAGGAGCATTATGGAGCCTAGAGATGCGGTAAAGACGAGGGAAAACCACACAGTGAGGTGCATCCCTGCTCCAAACATCCATCTAGGGAAAAGTTCAATACCCAGACCCTGCTCTAAACTTAACAAGCGAGAAAAACAAATGAAATACATGAGAGATGGATTTTCAGACTCCCTTGGCTTGCCACAACACAGAGCTATGCATCCTAGTCTTTAATGTGCTAGCCAAATTTGTTCTCAGATCCTTGGTGCCATGAAGAATTGCCTTTCATAAGAAAACGCAAACAACCTTTTGCCAACTGAAGCATAGTGAAAGAGAGGAGAAAAATTTAGAGGGAAAAGTCGGATGCCCTAATAAGGGCACCAATACTATCTATTTATAATACTCAATATTAGGGTTAGGAAACCCTAGCCCCTTGAACAATAAACATAATGGAAACCCTAATGGGTCCAGAATACAAAGCCTAATAAATAAATAAAACACAGCCCAAAAGGCTTACACAATCCAACACTCCTCCTCAAGTTAGGCATAAATATTACCCATGCCTAACTTGGACATAAGGAACTCAAATTAGAGCTCTGATACCATGTAGTGAAAGAGAGGAGAGAAATTTCGAGAGAAAAGTCGGATGCCCTAATAAGGGCATCAAGACTGTCTATTTATAATACTCAATATTAGGGTTACTTTGAAACCCTAACCCCTTAAACAAGAAACATAATGGAAACTCTAATGGGCTTTGAATACAAAGCCCAATAAAGAAATAAAACACAGCCCAAGAGGCTTACACAACCCAACATGAAGAAATATTTTTAGACACCAAATGCTCGAGACAAAAACCACTATCTGCTTATATCGAGTCACAACATCCTTGCTGACTAGACGATCCCAATGGAATCCACTCCCCGACCAAAGGAATTGTTGCATGATCTTTTTAACCTAGCGGCCACCCCAATCGGAGTCCTGTATAGGTATAGAGAGTATCAAGGCATTGCCTAGTCGAAGCCTAGGTGTCCAGGCACTTCCAGGGGTGCAAGGCGAGTAGTGCCTTGGTTGGCCAGAGCGCCTTGACTGGAGTTCTTCGAGTATGCCTTTGCTGGAGGTCCTTCTCGTGTCTTTTGGTGAAGATCTTCTCGAGCTCCTCTTTGATGGTGTTCTTGCGTTCGTCAGATCTGGTGTAGCTCTTCTCTAGTTCTCTTCGACTGATCTAGTTCGCCAAGGGTTTGTGTGCATCAGTTGGGAGGAAGAGTGGAAAACAAAGGAAGAAGAAGAATGATGACGGCAGCTGTGTAGGCTAGGGTTTGTGTGTTTTATTTTGAGGGATTTTGGGGCCTATGTTTCATTTTAAAATGGCCCAAACATGCCCAGCAGGTAAGCCCATATTTGAGCCCAAATAAGCTTTTAAGAATCAAGTAGGGCTTTCTTCTCTTTCTATCTTTTTTTCAACCTCTAAAAAGGGGCTCAAATAAGCTCAAAACCTAACACTAAATCCCAAATTCCTTCTCTATTTGTTCAGAACGATGGTGGACACCAACATCACCCCGATCTGATCAGGTATGTTCATGTTCCTCTTCTCATTTTGTTTTCTTCCATTTGGTCTTCTTCTGCTGTTCTGTCTCCACCTCTCCTTCTTCTTATCCTGTTCTGTTTCTTTTTCTACTCCTTTTCTTGTGATGGCAACTTGCTTGGGCCGCCTTGAGGATGACTAGGTGGGCACCTAAGTGCCTAGGCGTCCAGCCGTCCAAGGCTTGCAGCTCACCGCCTTGGCGCCTCGACAACTATGGTATAGAGACATCTAAGAGGGAGAGGCCTAGCTCAGAGTAATACAGCTTCCAAGTAGAAGTAAATACCTTTCCATGCATCAAGCCTCCTACTAGCCTTGGAAATCATCGGATCCTAAAAAGGTTAGCGCACATGGACTACCCCCCCAATGGAACCTTGAGGTAGGTAATGGGCAACTGAGGGTCGCGCAACTAGATTGAGAAACAAGCTTAAAAAATACATCTTCAGGCACATGAACTGGCGCTAGCCCTCCACATATTAACCTTAAGACCAAGCGTGAGGTTGTTAAAGCGTGGCGCACTAAGGCGCACAAGGCTCCAGAGCCACGGCACAACGCACATGGCGTGGCACGCTTCTTAAGGGAAAAAAGGCGCAAGCTTTATATAATAAAATGTATATATTTTAATATAAGTTACAGAACATAATGTTTGATTAGATAGTAACATTATATAACATAATTTAAAAGATAACCTAACATCCTTTTTTATATATAGAGAAGGGGAAAATAAAGCAGAAAAGAAAAACAAATATTGGAAACAAATAGAAAAGTAAAAGAATAAACAAGAAAAAAGGTAGGATACTTCAACTAGAGGATTAGGGAGTTGCTGGTCTCCTTTCTTCTCTCTTTTCTTTTTCTTCTTCTTCTACTTTTTTATATTCCCTTTTTCCCCTGGTTATTTGTGAAGGTTTGCAAAGGTGCTCACCTTGGGCTTGGGTCACTCAAAAAGTCATGCGCCTTGGCGCCATCCCTTTTCCTTCACGAAGTTGCCTCACCATGGCGATGGCGTGGCGCTAACCTTGTGCTTTGCCACACCACACCGTGTGTCATGGCGCGCGTCTTTGACAACATAAAACATTGAGAAACATCTGTCTATCATTAGTGAGAAGGAAATGGATATAATCTACTAATTAAAATGAAGGCACTAAAAAAACTGCCCCTACCAACTTGAATACATCTAACCTGATAACAATCTACCATGCTGCTCAACATCCTCCTGAGAACAATAACAAAAAAACGAACCGATGAAAGGCAGCCCTTAATCCATTTAGTAGATCTTTTTTTGTGTGGCTTTGGACCATGATCCTAAGCACATCAAAGTTTGGCGGGGTCAACTTATTTTCAGTCCTTTTTGATAGTTGAAGGGATCCTTGCATCTTCGGTCATTTTATCTGGACTTAGCCTAAAGTCTACGGTTCAAGCTGCTGATTTGGTCCATCCTGCCACTAAGCTACCTTCAGGGGTTGGAAGATCAATTAACCAATTTGTAGTAACATAACTCATTCATTTTGGATATTTTTACCTTCTTGTTTTATTTTATTTTTTGTTAGTTTTTGAACAATGTGCTAATATAAAGTAGTTGGATTGGGCACTCAGGTAGGAACTCTCTTAGTAGTACCATTCTACTTCAATCGGTGTATGTGAATCATTTTACATAATTATTGGGATGATCCTGACCGAGTCCATATCAGATCATTTTATCACTGATATGAGTGTTAAATTTGCTTCTCTAAATGAAGGCTTGAAATTGTCATGCTCCTCTAACATGCTTTTTTGCTTCCAGCGAGAGGCAGGAGGCAAGAACCCTTGCAGCTTTGGGTGTCATTCATGTGGTTAGAAGCATCTGGCTTGAAGATTGTGAGCGTGAAAGGAAAGAAATTCCAATACTTCAGAGGCACATTGTTTTTGACTTACTTCTTCCAAAAGGTTATTATATTTTTCTGTCACCTTTCTGCTCATGCTGGACATATAGCGATGCATATTTTCTACTTCTTAAAAAGTTCTGTCCTCAAATACTGTTACTGCTCTTCATGATTTTCATTTTTTTCTAACTGCACTTTATCAACTGCATAGATGTGGTTTGCTCCAACAAAGGCTCTGCCATGGCTATTTTGAGAGAAGGGAAAGGCTCCGTGGTTCAATCTAGCATTCCTGCTGATCAGTCACCGGGGTGTAGTAATTCTGTTTTAGGGATTTCAATGGAAAATAATCATGAAAGGAAAGTGGAAATTAACATGAGAAGGGGTACATTGGTGGAAGCTTCTACCAGATCCGCTCAGCAAAGTCCTATTTCATCTGTAGATGATAAATTCAGGGGCCAGCATATAATACCAGCTGACTCCAGCATTCTAAATTTTCAGAATGGGAACACATCTACTGTATTCAACAGGAAGCTATTTCGCTTCTCAAATTCATTTCCTGAAGATAGGGTAAGCAATTTTTTTTGTTGATTCATGTACATCAGCTAGTGTACCTGCAGATTATCCTTAATGTAACACCCCCACCTCACTTATCCACACAAGAGCATCAGGGTTTTAACAGTAGTTGGTACTACCATCTTTATTTAATTTAAAATATTAAAAATTCCAAAAGAGGTTCTCATCTAATATTACATCAAAGATCCTATAGGCAACTATCAAGATTAGGTTATGCATCCTATATTATAATTAATTCTAATAAACTTATGGTAAAGTAAAAGTATAAAAGCTTGACATTTGATTTCTGATTGTTTATAATCATACTATCAGAACATGAAATAGAGTAACAGTGCCACAAGCAATTTGCACTACAAGGCTTTATAACTTTTTGTGATGCTGAATTGACTTGTGTAAAGCTATACAGTCTAGGGGACACATTCTGATCTCACCATCATGGTGACATCTTGAAGATATTGAATATATTAATTGTTAATTGGCACCTTAAAATATTGGTGTTTGAACTTACATTTTATAGCATTATCTGAACTATGTGTCGATACGTTTACATGCTGCACTTATCATTGAATAGATTTACATTTAAATAGATATTTAAGAGTGCCAATTATCTAGGGTTTTGATTGGTAAATACACATGCCCAACCTAGTAACTAAAAGGATTCGAACACATGACCTTGCCAATCTAATAGGATTCCCTATACATTGCTAGTACTACTAGACTAGACAACCAGTGATAATGACTGCACCTGACCTTATAACTACAAGGATGTAATTTTTTTCTTCTTTTTTTGCTATAAATATGCACACCCAACCTTGTAACTAGGGATTTGAACCTTTAATCTTATCCAAAACTATGCTCTATTGTATATGCTGTACCGTGAGGCTAGGCAGCTGGCAGTCTGTTGAATAAGTTGTTCCTTTGCCTTTCGCTTCTTTCCCTGTGTTTCCTTGAAGACTGTTATGCTAGTACTTGAATTATAAGTCTTTAATTCACTTGTCTAATACGTTTGATTATCTTCTATCGATCTCTTTTCTTGTCAGAGAGCTGAAGTTGTGGAATGGATAAATCAAGGGGGAGGGGAGGTTGTGGATGATCTTATTAAACAGAAGGTAGACTTCACGGTTGAGTGTCATGGTGTGGTGCCGAGATCTCCTGATGTTTCCACTAGTCATGTGTCTAGTCATTGGATAAGATCTTGTTTAGAGGTATAGATTACTATCCAGCAAATTCAGGATTGTTGGTCAGTTTCTATCCATTTTTTCCCTGCACTTTCTTCTGTCACTCTTTCTCTTGCTTCCTCCCTCTCTCTCTCACACACACAAACACTGTGTGAGACCGTTTTTACTTTCATTACCCGAAGCATCTTGCCCTTGTTTACAGATGTTTGAAGGGGGCATTTTTGCTAGTATAGACATCTAACAAGATGCCTTGTTTTTCTTTTCTTTTATGGCAAACTTTGAGGATTACATCACCAGTTGATGCCTATCACATTTTTCTTTTCTTTGCTTTTATTTTATCCTTTAAGGCAGTAATATTAATTTTAATTTCCAGGATACTGAGGATGGGGTATCATGTTAGTTGACCCCGTTCATATTATGCATTGGCTAATTAATGTTAGTGTTAATAGCTTATAGTCTGTTAATTTCTGGCATTGCAGTGTCATGTTAGTTGACCCTGTTTATATTATGCATTGGCTAATTAATGTTAATGTTAATAGCTTATAGTCTGTTAATTTCTGGCATATACATTTCCCATTAAATTTGTGCTTGACACGTTAGTTTAGGCCATGGAAGAGTTCATGTTGTATATATTAAAGGGAAGAACCAGAATTCTCTCCCACACATGTAAAAAAGAGCCTTAAATTAAGAAAATATATAATGTATCATTTAGTTTGCAGCAAAGGTGTGCGATATTCTTTATAAACAAGCACTGTAACATTGATCAAGGCTGTCACAAAGGAAAATTCAATATTTTATTTGTTAGGCTGTTTAGTCATTTTTGTTACTTATTGTCATTGCATAATGTGTCCGTTTAGAGGGTGCATTAATGTTGGGTAAAGTAATCCATTTAATTCTTTTTTTGCTTAGGGTCATTACTATGTGACACAATAACACTGGAGATTTGTTTTTGTATATATGTACAATAAGATAACTTCTTAGGTTCTAGGAAGAATAACTTCCATGAAGTAAACCTGTCATTTTTATATTTTAAAATTTTTTGCCTTCATGTATGATGGGTTGATTTTCTTATTTCCAAGGATGTGTTACTTCCATGCGTTAGAGGCTGCCAAATGTCAAATCCCATTTAGACCATGAAGCATTCCTGAACAGCTACACATCAAATCCTGAGTAAACCATGAACAATGCCTCTTGTTTATATGTGTGTGCATGTGTGGATAATGACATACATGGTTACAGTAATGCCTTGGATTCACTTCGTGCTTCTAAGCTTATTAACCAAGTTTTTGGAAGTTTTGTCTAGTGTGTTGGTCAATATTCAATATTTATCTCCCCATGCTTGCTCGACGTAGCGAGGGGGAGTTTTAATGCTTCATATGTCAAAGATTGCTCCCTGACCTAGGGTTTCTAGCAAGATAGGAACACCATAATTTTGTCTGCAAAGTTTTACATGCCAATTGAGGGGAAAGTTTAGGTTTATTTCATCATCCTGTTTTCTAATTGCCTACATTAATTTAGATGGAAACAGCAGAAGACATGACAAAGAAAACCCCACTTCAGCTGTCAAGAATAGATCATAGAATGGTAGCGATGTTAAGAAATTTATAATTTTGAAAATACCTTAAAATGAGTGTAAAATTATATTATGTATTAAACAGGTGAGAAATACTGTTTTAATATTGAAGCTAGTGCTATCTTTCCATCTTGTTCATAATTAAATTCTCATGTTATCCGTATGATGCCCTTATCATTTGTATGTAATTTTTCTGTTCTCCTGGATTTCTGCTTGTACTTCCGGAGGGCAAATTGTAATGGGAAAAAATATTGCTATTGATATTGAAGGACGGATGCTTGCTGGATGTTGGCAGCCATATTCTGTATTCACCGCTACCATGCCAAATTCCTTTCCCTGGGTTTGGAAGCTTCAGGTTCTGTGTTTCACAACATGAGGAGAAAGAAAA
Organism: Santalum album; assembly: GCA_034195605.1. Taxonomy (NCBI): domain Eukaryota; kingdom Viridiplantae; phylum Streptophyta; class Magnoliopsida; order Santalales; family Santalaceae; genus Santalum; species Santalum album. Next base: position 6,992,514 of record CM067262.1, read on the forward strand.
ATTGTTATTGAGAAATTTGTGCTTCGTTCTTGGAGCTAAGTATGGAGAAAAATTGACTAGAAAGGTCACCCATTTACTATGTAAGTTTGCTAGTGGACCGAAGTATGAGGCTGCTTGCAAATGGGGCATAAAATCAGTTACATCTGAATGGATTTATGAATGTGTCAAACAGGTACTTTCTTGATTTGCTTTATTTTTTAATCTGCAATTCTAAATGCATGTATACACGTTTTGTGTAAGGTGTTGGGTGCACCAAGTTGCTGAGAGGCATGAGGCACTACACAGGTTGGTGTAGAACCAGAAGGAGATTAGTGGGAGGGAAAGGGAGGATACCATGAGAGAGAGAGAAATTAGGTTAGGTTTATTAAATATCAAAAGAGGAAAACCCTAATTCTAATAAACGCAAAATTGCAAAATAATACCATGAAGAAATAACATATTAGTCTTTGAAATAATTAACATCTTGCAAAATCCTTTCATAATCGATAATCTTATTCCTGATGCTCCATCTGTGATAAACGTGCCCAAGTTTCCTACTAGTGGCTCAGGATGGTCTTGCATCATACTCCCGTTGGAAAGAACTCGACTCTGAAGAGTTTTGACTACAAATATTACTCAAGAAGATCTGGGTCTAAGGAATGACGGGTATAGTAGTATTGGACAGGAGATGACCCTCCAATGGACTAGGAAGTGGTGAAAACCATGATCAGAAGAGGCAACGCAGAAACTCTAGCATGGAGAGAGAGGCAGATCTGGAGGCCGCGCCGGGGGGGGGTGGTTGGAGTGAGGCGCTTACTGGAGTTGTTGTGAGGAATTGCTGGCAGCTGGTGGTTGTCGAGGAGAGGGTTGGGTGAGAGGAGAATATCGGGAGGGAGGTTGTGGACTAGGGTTATGTTTTGGGGATATTTTCTATTTATACTATAAAACAAAGTAAATATTTTTATTAAAAAACGTTTTAGAAATCCTGGAGCACACAGACACGCATGTCAGGAGCGTTGACTGCATGGATCCATGTCGGTGTCAAATACTGGTACGACATCCTCAACAGAGTGTCGGTGCTTCACAGTTCATATGATCAGGCAAATTAAGTAAATATGAATTAGAACTAAGTTTCTTAAGGATGGAGAAAGGACTAATAACACATGCATGGAGCTTGTTAAGAGCAAATGCGAACCATGACATGATCACCTATATTAAACTCTCTTGCTTAACGATGGACATTTGCAGCAAGCTTATAATTTATAATACTTATAGCAAATTTCAGTTGAATCTCAGTATGCAAATCATGGATGCGTTGGGCAAATGATTCAGTGGGTGTAAAAATACAAGCAATAGGGTGAAGGACAGCAAGTTCAATGGGTGCTTGGGGTTTAAGGCCATAGACACTCGAATGGGCTCTTTCCTACAGACCGGTTCATAGCATTATTAGAAGTAAACTCAACAATAGGTAGCATGGCATCCCAAAGACCTTGTTTCGCCCCTATGGTGCACTTTATGATGTTGCCTAAGCTTCTTGGTGTAGGGCTAGGAGAACCAGAAGGAGATTTTTGTTTGTGTGGGGGGAATGTTGGTTTTTTTTTTTTTTTTTTGTTTGGGGGGTGTCTTTTTTTTTGGTGTGTGGGGTGGGGGGGGGGACGCAGGGGGGAGTGGAGAGATTAGGTTTATTCAATATCAAAAAGTAATTCACCGTAGAGTCTAAACATCATATAAATAGAGGGAAAACCTAATTCTAATAAGTGTGAAATTACAAAATAATCTTACTAAGAAATAACATATTAGGAATATTTGAAATCTTGCAAAATCCCTTAATAATAGAGAATAGAATTCTTGACCTGTGATAAACGTGCCCAGATCTCCTACTAGTGGCTTGGGATGGTCCTGTAGAGTCTAAACATCATATAAATAGAGGAAAACCCTAATTCTAATAAGCATGAAGTCACAAAAGAATCTTATGAAGAAATAACATATTAGTCCTTGAAAGATTGAAATCTCACAAAATCGCTTAACAATAGAGAATAGAATTCCTGACCTGTGATAAACATGCCCAGATCTCCTACTAGTGGCATGGGATGGTCCCGCATCTCCTCAGAGTAAATGGCACCCTGTTTAGATAGTAATATTAGATTTACAGTGATGCTCAGTGAGGAGAAATGAGTATGAGAGAAGGATATCTTAAAATGTATGAGTGCTTTATCACTGTAACATTTTGCTTGGCTATTGCTTTAAGTATAAGAAATGGGTTTATCAAAGAAAGTATCAGACTGGTGCTTCCCTCCATTTTTCCATTTGAAATTTGTTTTGGTAGACTTTATTTGTGCCTTGACGAATTTCCCCAAAGCTTCCCTTCAGTGCTTGTTTGACTTTCCTGGGCCAGGCTCACGTTGTCCAACTGTTGAGGCATGACAGTGAGGGATTTTAATAGAATTGTCATGTTTCCACGCATCTATTTTTTTTTTTTCCTTGCAACTTGTTCCGTATTGGATTGGCATGATCTACATTTCACAGAATGAAGTTGTTGCTGTAAGCTCATTCTGTCCTAAAGAAGTTACTACGCAAGATCGAGAGGCAGGATTCTGCACCATAAGCCAGTATCCTACAGAAGCTGCTCAATTTGTGTCTAGAGATGATCCATCCCAGTTACCAAGTCAACCTCGAAACCTGAGAAACACAGAAAATATAGTGATTGGCACTAGATTTGATAGCTTTGATGACATTGCGGCACAGACTAGTCCACATTGTAAAAGAGCAAGACATGTGAAAGATGCCTGCCAGACGGATCTATTCGGACCTGGAGGACATCAGAACAATCCAGTTTGTGGGTTGAATTCCTTTGAGAACCCCTCATCCGAAGATGGTTCAAAAGTTTCTCTTTTTTCTGATGTAGCTGCTGCGATTGAGGGCTTGTTAGAGGAGACGAGTAAGGTAAAACATCAATGAAATTTTTTAATCTACTGGATTGATTTGCTAGCTAATGAGGTCTGGTTTCTGACTCAGATTCAAGATCTGAAGTTGCCAGAAAACACTGGGTGCCGTAGAAATGTATCCTTATATTTTATGCCGTATAATGTTATAATTTTTTTCGCCGGTTTCAATCCTTGATGATAGAACAGCTTTCATCAGCCGACGGTTCAATTCTAGACAAACGCGTTGATCCTCATTCCACATTTGTGTTATCTAAGCATTGGTTGAGCAGGTGACCTGCTGTCTTCTTTTTATTCATTTTTTTTGGGTTTCCTGTCTTTTCCTTTTCTTTTCAGTGTTTTGCTTGGTTTTTGGTATGCTGTTCTTATTATATTTGGTTGATTCTAACACATAAAGGGTTTAACAACTGCTCCTTTATTTCATGTGCTCTTTATAAGTTGTGTCTTTTGGGTTAAATTTGATTTACTTGGTAAGCAATTATGACAAGTGATATTTGTGCTGACAACTAAATAGAGGATGTTATCCTAGATTCTCAAGGAAGAAAACAAAAATTCTTTCTCATAGAATATATTCTATTCTCAAACTACTTGTTTTTAGATTTTTAATAAATAGATTATGTTCAATTGCAAAAAGTGGAATCTATAAATTTCAAAATTCATTGAATTTTAGGGGAACCAAATAATGAATCTTGTGGAACATATGAAATTTATATATCCCTGATTATGTCATGGATATTTCTAAGGTAAGGGTACCTTTGTTTGAGAAGACAAGAGAATGAGTCAAAGATGTCTTTGTATGCACTGAATTGACTATTGAGTGTGGTTGCTGGAGTTGTATGGTTTATGATTCAAATCATAGAATTCAATTCAATTCACCCCTTCGTACTTTAAGACTGAACTGTTTTTTATCATGAAACTAGGGTTTCATTCACGATTGGATTTGATTGACAATTTGATTCGTTTTATGTTCAGATCCGTCAAAACTGAGAAACTCAACTTTTTCTTCTTGGTCTGTTCAATTAGGCCCTAAAGTGGGTCCTAAAATGCAGATTTTTCAAAATAATTGTACACCTAATGCAAATTTGGATCATTTAGCTGTTTTAGGATGCTAATCTAATGAAATAGTGCCTAAATGCAATAAAACAAGTAGAATAGATAGGGGTGTTAGCTCCTTCTTCCTCTTTTCCTCTCCTTCCTCCTTTCTTCGTCTTCGTCTTTTTTTTCTCCTTCTGTTCTCCTCTCTGACTCTTGCATCATCTCTCCAAGGATTTTTCTGTGGGAAAAGTTCTAGGGGTTGTTCACTATAGAAATGATTTTCTTCGGTTTAGATATTAGATTGCATAGGTTTATCATGGTATTTATCTCACTAAATGGCATTTCAATTATTGCTACTGAATCTTTGATTCAAATTCAAGGAATCAATGAATGCAAAGGAAGATTCCCCGGAGGAATGAATGGCATGACAAGCATTTTCTTTTTGCTTTCCCACCCCATCAATAAGTGCCCTACCGGAGCTAGGTTTACCGATGACGGCTGGGGCAACTCTCAATTCACAATTCTGAAAATTGGCTTTCCAGTTCACGGTTCAGGAAATTGACTTTCCAATTCACAGTTCTTCATGATTTAACAACCAAGTCAAATGAGAGTGCTCAATTTGGGAGAGGCTAGAAAGTCTGAGGTTGAAGAAAAGTAGAGGTGGGTGCAAGCTATTAGAGTTTGGGGCTTACAGAAGGGTTCTGGTTGACTAGCCCAATTGACTATCCAGTAAATCCATCATGTAATTCTAGTATAAGTAATATGAATATACACTCCTAAGTCTATTGGATTGTTGATTGTTCCTGTCTTCTACTACAATGTCCATGAATGCAGTGTTCGAAAAAGCGGTCTAGGCGCTTAGGCCCCACCTAGGCGTTAGGCAATCATGAAAAGCCTAGGTGGCTGCCTAGCGCCAAGGCAGCAACGAAATGCCTCGCCTAGGTGGAACCTGCTCCCCTAAGCAGTCAATGCCATTCATCGGTCAAAGGTGCAGCCACTTAGGAGGATTCCTAGGTGGATATGGCACCTAGGCATACTTTATTTTATTTTTTTATTTTCTTTTACAGCAATGGCACCTGGCCATTATTTAAAAAAAATCAAAATTATAATCATAAATCTATTGTAGTAACCAAGTATACCCGAAAGAATATTATTTAAGCTGTGAAGGGATATTATTAATATAATTTTGTTGTATATTATTATGTTATTTCAATAATATTTTATGAATTTATCTAAATAGTTGTAGTGAACTACTAATTTTAAAAATAAAAATAAAAAAAACAAAGAAACCACTTAACTGCCTAGGCACTAGGCGGTAGGTCTGGCTCCTAGGTCTGTCTAGCGCTTTTTAGAACACTACATGAATTAAAAGAAGTCGGGAGCCTTAGATAAGAATTCGTGTCAATGGATCATTGAAATCAATGATTTAATGTACTCTCTCATGTTGGTTCCATGTGACCAACCCCAAACTCTTGGAGCCTATCATCGGATTCTAGCATTCCCACATTTAGGTTGCACCAAGATGCTGGTGTAGCAAAAGAATATCTTTCACTAAGGATTGTTAAAATAAACCCCATGACTTCTGACAATAAAGCATGGAGTTTTCTAAAACTGTTGTATGCATGTCCAGCATTGATATAGGCTCAGATAGAGGAAAATACATGTCTGAACTAGACAATTACGTTTTTTTCTCCAACACTGGAAGGCTACATCTATATATGTATCTGCTATGCGAGGACACCCAGAAATGACCGGATGACAAAAATGTAATATTAGCAATAAAAGGAAGGTGTCTGCACTCACCAGCGTACTCTTTCCTTCTCAACCTGTCATTTTTCGCTTTTCATTTTTGCTTTCTTCTTTCTTTTTTGCTTTCTTCTTTCTTTTTTGCTGGCCTTATTCTCCACCACTCCAATCATGAAGTGATCTAGAGAACTACTCGGCCTCTTGAACTCTACTCATGGACTCATCTTCTCATCGCATCTGTCTTCCCTCTTGTCTCGTCTCCCACTCTGTTGTCTGTCTTTTCCAACTTACCCTGACTCCTCTCAACTTTATGCTATAAAGTAGTACCATGGCATCTACTGCTGCATCAGGATTAGAATCTACCAGGTAATACTAGTGTCTGTGGAAAATGGAAATATGAGGCGAGTTGGATCCCGTTGCTGGTGTCAATGAAGTGGAATCAGCTCGTTTTTTTCACTACTTTTTGTTGAAATTAATCAATTTTAAATTTTATTCTAAGCATTCTTGGCGTTTGTTATGCGTTTGTTAATAAATTGCTGGAGCCTAAAATGGGAGCCATATGTTTCTTTCTTTTTGAATGTGGCCATATTTATGGAACGCTGGAAGCCATTCTTTTCTTTATTTCCTTTCTCATATGGACATGTTGCAGCTGTAATGTGAAATTTTTACTACAATTAATCAATTTAAATTTTTATTCTAACCATTTTTGGCATTTGTTATGCATATGTTTGATGGAAATTATATAAAATTAAATCAGTATTTTTTTAAAAGAGATTACAGCATTTAGTTTAAAAGAAATATTATAGTTTTTTCATTTCCCTGATGTTTCCAAATCCAGAATTTCCAAGAATTTCCGTATTGATGTGTGTCCTGTCCAATGTCTCATATCCATATTGGCAGTCCATATCAATGCTTCATTGCTCCCTAACCATATGGAGAGCCCTGTCTACCACTGCTGCTACCTCAGCTGTCCAGCATCGCAGTGGCTGTTGCCTCCCTCCATGGATGTGCATTCTCATTGCCCTCCATTGTTGCTTATTCTCTTGTTTCGTCTCTCTATGGTCTGGGCTTCTTCTTTAACCGGGTTGTCTTCTTCTTCATCATCATTGATTAGGTTTGTTTTTCATGACTATTTCATTTTTCTGTTTTGCCTCCAATTATCTCACTGAATTGGATTGTGGCAGATCTTAAATTTCTTACTTTATTCTGGTAAATGCTTCTCCTCTCGTCATCTTCTTGAGTTCTATTTTTATTTTTCCGTTCTTTCTTTTTCTTTTTTTTTCTCTCTCCATGTTTTCTGCTTGGAATTTATTTTTGAGTTAGCATGATCTGCAAAATGCAGCGATTCTTCTTCTTTGATTCCAATTTTTCCATTCTCTAATTTCTCACCCCTGGTCTAATTATTCTCCATTTCTTCTTCAATTTAGGAATCTGGTCTTCAAATCACTCTTTTCTATTCTGGATTTAGCTTTATTTGTGCAAATTTATATATCTGGGTGCTTTCATACTTTGTTCTTTGGTAATTTATTAGTTGGTATCTGATTGGGTGAACCAAGCAGTGTTGGTGCATTGCTGGGGTTTTAGTTAAGAAACCAAACACGTCAATCTAATAGTTAGATTGTACTCATCAGGATGATGATGGAGGAGATTCTGAACTGCATGATGTGGATGGGTTTCTGGGAGGTCAAGCCTCTGTTGTTCTATTGGTTAATGTATTTACTAGAATCCATTTCATCGAACAGATGCCTACGATTTGATTTTATTTTTTTGATTCATACTTTCACAGTTCTGCTTCTCAACAATTCTGTTTATGAATATTTCCTTATTCTAGCTCATGTTTGAAAAGAAATGTAGCCTGTGGTAGAGTATAGACTATGACTTAGGTGGCGTTTGGTAAAATGTAGTAATCAGATCACACTAAAAACTAAATTTGAATACTTTAGATTGAAACTTGAAGTTTGAATTTGAATAATTATATCTATTTGATAACCAATTTGATAAAACATCTGAATAGATGATATTTTCCTATTTTTCCCTTATAGTAATATTATTTTATTTTAAAAATAATTTCCTTCTTTTTTTTCTTTTAGTAAGTTGAATAAATTATTTTCTCGTTGTTTTTATTATTTATGTATTTTTATGTCAAAGAAGTGAAAAGAAAAAAAAAACCCTAACCTTCCCATAAACAAGAAATCTTCTTCTTGTTTGTCGAAAATGAAATTAAAACCCGATTGGGGGTTTGATTTCATTTTTAGGATTTTATTCGAGATCCAACCCAAAATCAGTGGTGGGGGAAAGTGATGGCGGCAGTGGCAGACGACTTCAAATTTCCTTCTTCCCCTTTTCTTCTCCTTCTATTCGTCTTCTCATCAAACCTCGATCTGAGGCGATGGTGATGCATGATGGTGGTGGAGTGCCCTGGCTTTGGCGGGACATGATGGCGGTGGCAGCGGACGAGAGCATAGGAAAGAAATGGAACAGGGATATGGTGAAATGAGAAGAGTAGGGAGGGAATACTAGAAAATTGAGAGGGGCATTTCTGTCCTTTATGTCTGAGTGGAGTATCTAAGCGAATCGTACCTAAAATCGGGTCTGATTCGTTCAGACCCATTAAGAGCTTATTCAGATTGTTCACCAAACAATCTGAATGAATCAGATTTAGAGCCTAATAAGACCTATCAAACGCTCCCTTAGTTGTGATCTCAATAGAGCTTAAATTGTTTCAGTAATGTAATGTCTCTTTGGTGTCTGTGTGTGTAATGCCATCTTTAACTGTAACGAACCCTTGCTGTCATATCCTAATGGAGAAACCCTAATGGACCTAGCCCAATAGACCAGCCTTCGCCACAAACCCAAGCTGCCACATCCAACAACTGGGGTTACATGATGCCTACACCAATGTCAAATAAATCAATCCTTGTCTGGGCAGTGTCTACAAAAGATTACAGATTTGGATTTATAATATTTCTTCTTCTTTTTTTTTTTCTTTTAGAACCAGCAACTAATCTCATATGCAAGCTGTGCTGTAGCGATTGTTGACTGTGTCAATATGATATGTTCAGACATTTGCTTCATTACTGTGTAATTATATTTTAAAAGTTAGTTATTCAAACCATCAAGATTTTTGAACCCAGGATCTTTCCCGCAACAGTACCTGTCCTATTTCTCTTAATAAAGTTAGTTTTAACTAAAGCAATTAAACAGTGCTTGTCGACTTCTGTTCAAAAGCAGTTCCAATAAAGCAAGGTTATTGCTTTCTAGCATCATATATTCAATTAACTAACAAAATTGTTCCTTAACTCACATTTTGTGTGTTGTACTCTGGTTTTTAGCTTCTTACATTTCTATGCAGGACTGAGAAAAAGGTTGATGTTTGCAATACTTCTGGAGATGTAAATGCTCGGGGTTATGAGGGTTTTAGTGAAACACAAACCGAGTCTCAGGTTCCTCTTCCTTTTTACACGCACCTGTTATTCATTCATTTTCATAATAAGAGTTCTGAGTTGGCATCAGATGGAATTTTCTCCCTGGGCCACTCCCACTATACTCATTTGTACCTCGGTTACTCTATTTTACCTCATTTAGGTTCTACTTGACAGAATTGCTGTGTTTTGGCTGCAGGTTGTTGGTTATGAAGAAGATTTATCAGGCAGACAAATGATAATTGACCGAGTTCGAGCCCAAGGCAGCATGACTTGATGCATCAAGACAGCTTTGCTGTAAAGAAATGAGAAAGATAGAAAGGAAAAAGAAAGATCAAGTAAAATTCGAATAGCACCTGTACAAAGAAGGCTGGATCACAAAGTATCATTGTCCTCATCATGCGCTAAAGTAACAAAGGGTAAAACCTTGCTACTTCACCATAACCTTATTTTTGTTGTCCTTGTGTTGCTTCAACTTTCTCAATACTTTTCTTTTTTCCCCTCTGATTGCCCTTTTCGTGAATGTTGCATTCTCCCTGATGAAAGATAAATATTTGTTGCAATAGATAAATATTTGTTGCAATAGGTCTGCCGTTAAATCTCCTGGTTGATTGTTAGGACAAGGCATCGATCTGCCTGACTATTCAACCTTTAACCCTAGTCTCTTTTACCTTGTAAAAGCAACTATTTTTGTTTTTCTTATGTTTCTTTTTGGGCTGACCAACCTCCCTGGGAGGTTTTGCATTGGAGCTGCTGCATGCATAGGCGACGAACAACGTAGTGCGAGGGCAGTTTTTATTTTTGACTTCTGTTTATTACTTTTGTAATATGGGCTGTGTAAATTATCAGTTGAGTGAGAGAGTTGTATGGAAAGTTTGGTTCTTCCATGCTTGCTTGACAGGTTGATGCGATGCAACTTATAACAGAGGAATTCCCATGGTTTTTTTTTAAAATTTTAAATTTTTTATTTTTATTTTGTTTTTTTGTAGCTCTTGCCACAATTGCAGTGACGGATATATCCAATTCTTCTAAGTCCGGATTTTATTTTCTTATTTTTCATAATCAAATAATCTGGCTTTGTGAGACATGAGAGGATTAGTTATTCATCCACCCTTGTGCAGGGTTGTCAATGTAATTGGGTGGATCCCTCCCTCCAAAGGTGCTTTTTTACTATCTTGTACTGTACATTCATCCCATGTTTTACATATTGAAAGTGATAACGTGTAAAAATTTGTGTGGTCTTGTATTGTTATTTGATTAAAGCGCCTTTTAGAGAGAATCGTACAGGTTTTGTCATGTCATTCTTTTAGTGTGAATGATGTACGAGTCAATTTACCTTTGTATAATCCTTTCTTATTGTCCATTTTTTTTAAACCATTTTACATTTCTTACAATTTCTCCCCCTTCTATGATAGAGTTCAAATGAACACTTTTGAACGATGAAGTTCCCATGATTCTATAGAAAACGAGCGACTCGGACAGTATGTTTCCTTTAGGTTCATTTGAACAATCCTCTTCTTCTTTTTTTTTATACATATATTTCCTCGTATGACCATATTTTTACAGAAGGATCAAGTGTTTGCAAAGCCAACCGTTAATGTGAGCCTTTTATCGAATTTGACGATGCTACGGTTGGTTGCTTTGCTCGCTTTGTCCATCATAATCGCCTGTGTTTGGAGCAATTGTAATTTCTTGCGAAAGGGTGATTTTTGCAATAAAGAAGGGAAATACTTGAAAAGCATGGATGGCTGAAGAGTCCTTCATTTTATTGATGAGGAGTTTTAGTTTCTTTGCTGGAAGATTATGAATCAAAACAAGCATTTAAGCAGTACAGGGTTGGTGCAATCCAACCTCTGCGAACAAGCTGCTACAAACAGAGCAATAATCTTCATAAAATTCTATTTTGTAATGTGGTCTAAGATACAGATTATAATCCCCTCAACCAACAAAATGAACAAAAATTGAAGCTTCACATTTCAGAGAGATGACTGGAAAAAGAAACTAAGGCTTGATAAATCACATCAAATCATCTCCTAATTCCGAAACGATTGAGCCATCTATGCCGAAAAGAGTAAAAGCTCCACCGTTGTACAACTATTCACGCAGCGGCTCTGAAGCTGTTGCTTCTTTTGTGGGACTAGAGGAGCTTGTTGACCTAAGACTCAGTGAATTTGATTTTGATGATGTCAAACTTGTAATAATAATATATTTTCATGAAATTTATTTCTATTTTTCAAGATATATATTACAAGGGAATATAGTGGAATATTTGAAGATCAAGATTTGTGGAAGATTTGATTGGATATTATTGTAAGTGTATTTCTCAAAATATTGGATAGATTTTCATGTTGCTCAAAATAAAATATTTTGTTCTTTTCAACGGTTGTGTTTTTCAAAATTCTAAAACTTTCTTTAAGTGTTTATTCTTGAAAAACAGATTTGGTAAGTTTTAGAGAAAAAATATTTTTTGGGATATAGTTTTGAGCAAATTTAAATTCGAATAACTTCCTTGATTCATGGATTTGATTGAAATATTTTTGCACGGATTTTATTTTGGAAGATTTCATTCAATGGCTATATACATTTTCTATATAAGAGACTGCAGCACTATTTTGAAAGATAACCAAAACATACGCAAGAGCTGTTTTTCTCTCTACAAGTGTTCAAACACTCTTTTCATGTTCAAAAGTCTACTCATCTGAAAAGAGGCTTTTGCGAAGTACTGTATTTGAAATTCCTATTGAATCTGATTTCTGAAAAGGCTGTAAGTTCTACTTATATCACAGGAATTGCTGTGTAAATCGAATTTATTAAATCTGATTTTTCACACTTAGATTTTCAGAAACATTTAAATTGTTTGAATTATTCTGTTTTCTGAAAAATCTGTTTACAATTGTTTTGAAAGTGTTTTTAAGCAACTATGATTATCTGCTATTATTTTCTGTAGCTATCTAATATGTTGAGAAGTGAACAGTAGTTTCATTTGTATTTGGGTAGGTTGAACATAGCTTGACAAATCGTTTAAGGCTGGTGTTCTAGGAGGCTTGTTTAATCACTTTCTTGTCTTATAACAAGAAAGACTTTGAGGTTTGTTTGTCACTTTCTTGCCTTAGAAGAAGAAAGGTTGAACTTGTAACGGATATTTGTTCCTGAACCCGTAAAACGAATTTTGATATAGTGTGATCTCAGGGCAGCAGTGGGTTGTGCTTGGCACAGTGGACGTAACTTTAAGTTGAAGTGAACCGCTATAAATTCTGTGTGCTCTTTACTTTCCTGCTTTGCTCAAAGAGTTTCAGCATTACTTGTTCAAATCCATTTGCTATAATTGAATTGTTCAAACTGCATTGTTTAAATTGTTGTTCAAACTACTCTATTCAAATTAGTGTTCGAACCATTTGTTCAAACTAAATAACTATTCGAACTGTACTGTTTGTGTTTAAACTGTTTTTTCTTATTCCGCATATAACCGTTGGTGATTGCAAGAGCTTGATAACGAAGAATTTTCGAAAAGCATTCTATTCACCCCCTCTAGGTTGCTCAATAAAGCTGATACACACAGCAAAACGAGCATGGGCGTGGAGTTGCAAAAATAGAAAGCGTAGATGAATTTAATGACTTCCTCCTAACAATCTCAAACACAGTGATCAACTGAAACAGGTTATATAGTTCTGACCATATACCAAATCCATGAAAGGCTTCCTTCACCCTGCAGAATCTCCCTGGATGAAGAAATGAGGCCTCTACTTAGCAAAGGATTCTCCCTGGATGTCCAAGGCCTCACATCTATGAACCTCTATCCTATAGGTCTGGCCACAATTACTTTGTCACATTGTACATAAAATTAAAAATAAAAATAAAAGCTAACAGGTATGGCAACATCACGGGAAAGCAAGAAAGATTGGGAGATTTTGTAGATTTAGGCATAACATAATTTTTTTTTTTCTTTGGACTTATAGAATAGAGGTCCATAGATATGAAGTACACCTCACATAAGTTATATAAGGTGGACCTTAAACTTGCTTAGTTTTGAATCTTTTTAAAAGGATCCAATTGTGTCAATGGGAAGTATTGACCCAAGGTCCCGCGGATTGGTTTTTGATGATGCCAAACTTGTAATACTAATAAATTTTTCCATGAAGTTTATTTTCATTTTTATGAGATGTATTACAAGGGAATATAGTTGGAAGATTTGAAGACCAAGATTTATGAAAGATTTGATAGGATATTATTGTAAATTTATTTTATCAAAATATTGGATAGATATTCATATTGCTCAAAATAAATTTTTTTTTTATTTTCTCCAAATTCAAAAACTTTCTTTAAGTGATTATTCTTGAAAAACAGATTTGGCAAGTATTTAAGGAAAGTTTATTTCTTAGAAAAATAGCCTTGATTTGATTTGAATTTAAAATAACTTCCTTCATTCATGATATTTGATTGAAATATTCTTGTACGAATTTTCTCTTGTCAGATGTTCTTCAACGGCTATATACTTTCTCCATATAAGAGGCAGCAGTGTTATTTAGAAATACGTAAGAACAACTAGTAGAACACCCACAAACTGATTTCTCTCTACAAGTGTTCAAACTATTATTTTCTCATTTAAACGTCTGCTCATTTAAAAAGAGGTTTTGGAAATTCCTAGAGATTATAATTTCTGAAAGGACTGTAAGTTCTACTTGTCTTATTGGAATTGTTGTGTGAAAACAAACTTTATTAAAATCTAAATTTCCACACTTAAATTTTTAGAAACGCTTTAACTGTTTGAATTATACTAGTTTATAAAAAAATTGTTTTACAGTTGTTTTAAAAGTTTTTTGAGCAACTATGATAGTCTAATATCATTTTCTATGACTATCTAATACGTTGAGAAATGGATGATAGTTCCATTCGTATTTGAATAGGTTTGAGCATAACTTGATAAATTGTACAAGGCTGGTATTTTAAGAGGTTTGTTTATTCTATTTTTTCGCCTTAGAATAAGAAAGATTGGAGGGTCGTTTGTTCTCTTTCTTGCCTTGTAATAAGAAAGGTTGGATGTTTGTTTGTTTACTTTCTTGCAGAACACACACAAATTGATTTCTCTTTACAAGTGTTCAAACTACCATTTTCTCGTTTAAATGTCTATTCATTTGAAAAGGGTTTTTGCAAAATGCTGGAGTTGGAAATTCTCAAAGATTTAGATTTCTGAAAGGATTTTAAGTTATACTTCTGTTACAGGAATTGTTATATGAAAATAAACTTCATTAAAGTCTAGTTTTTCACACTTAGATTTTTAAAAATGCTTTAATTGTTTGAACTATACTGGTTTATAGAAAATCTGTTTTATAGTTGTTTTAAAAGCTTTTTGAGCAACTGTGATAGTCTAATATCATTTTCTATAACTATTGAATACGTTGAGAAGTGGATGATAGTTTCATTTGTATTTGGATAGGTTTGAACACATCTTGATAAATTGTGCAAGGTTGGTGTTTTAAAAGGTTTGTTTATTCTATTTTTTGCCTTAAAATAAGAAAGGTCGGAGGTTTGTTTGTTTTCTTTCTTGCCTTACAATAAGAAAGGTCGGAGGTTTGATTGTAAAGTTGGAGGTTTGATTGTTCACTTTCTTGCCTTACAATAAGAAAGGTTAGAGGTTTGTTTGTTCACTTTCTCGCCTTAAACAAAGAAAGGTTGAAGTTGTAAGGGTTACTTGTTCATGAACCCGTAAAGGAAACTGTATTATAGTGCTATCGCAGGGCAGCAGTGGGCTGTGCTTGGCAAACTAGACGTAGCTTTAAGTTGAAGTGAACCACTATAAATCTTGTGTGTTCTTTATCTTTCTACTCTGTTCATACTGGTTCTAGATTGCTCGATCAAACTTATCTATTGTGTTTGATCTGTTCAAACTATATTATTCAAACTGTATTATTCAAACTATTGTTCGAATTGTTTGTTCAAACTAGTCTATTTGTGTTTAAATTGTTATGGCACATCTAATCGCGGCTGATTGCGAGAGCCTATTAACGAAGGATTTTCGAAAAGCATTATATTCACCCCCCTCTAGGCTGCTCAACGGGAGGAACATGAAAAATTAAGACTATTCAAAATTTTCATACAATTTGGTCGATTACAAGAAAATTTAGCTAGTTTTCAACGACTTAGATTGATGTTTTTTCATGATATAAATAAGAAATCCTTTGGTCGGCCCACTTATTTTACATGTTCCATTCATCTCTGCAATTAAATCTTTTAAAAAATGATCTAAGACTATATTGTTTTCAGGGTACAACCCATATACTTATTCTCTATAGGAATAAAATGTATTCCGAAAATATTATTCTTCGGAAAAAAGGAAAAAGAAAAAAAAAGAAGAAAGAGTTCATTGACCTTACATTCAACCTTCGAAAGGTATGGGTTAGAGCAAGAATCAACAACAACCACCTCTCATTTTGGACATCAAGGCATTGCTTTTCCATTTTGAAAAATATCACAATGGAGACGCATTCTAAGAGATATATACACACCATCCGGTGCAGAAATTACTTTCTACAGTAGTTACGTATAAAAAATTATCATGATCATTTATTTAAATTTTATATTTACTAAATTTTTCGAGAATAAAATTTCTAAAAATAATATAATTTTCAAAATAGTTAGTATAAAATTTGAATAAACACTCAAAATATTTACATGTACATGTGTCAATTGTCTGACGACCAACTACAGATGGTAATTTCCGCACTAAACACAGAAAGATCCAATTAATTATTCTCATGAATAGCTTTTTTTAAATCTTTTCTAATCGCATAAATTCACCACTTTATAAATTCATAACTTTATAAATTTAAAGAATCTATTACTATTATAAAGGTAAAGAACCTTTTGGTTCCATCAACCAAAATTAATTTAAAATTTAAAATTTAAAATTTAATTTTTTTTTACAGTTATGAAAGTTATGCTCTTAACCACCCACTCCCAACTTTTCTTCTTACTTCTTTCACTTTTAACTTTTTTTAAATACATACTCTTTTTTTTTTTATAATTTTATATTTAATTTTTTATATTTTAAATACATACTTACTCTTTTTTTTTAAAAAAGTCGTTGAGCACGACTAGTTCATATAAAACAAACATGGACGCATAAGATTGAAAGAACCGAAAATGGAAACGGTGCCGTTTCTGTGATTGCTTAACAGTGGTGCCTCTGAACATCTTCTCTCCCGGGAAATCCTCAAACGCTTTCCAGAACCCTAAACCCGAACGGAGATCGTAGTCCATTTCTTAGCTCATGGCGACCTCGATTCTCCTTCGCTCCCTACGGCATCGTATCGTTCCTTCGGCCTCTTCCTTAACTCACAAATTGGTGCGCTCCACCTTTTTTGCTCTCGATTCTGTTTCTGTTCTCCGCTTTTCATTCTTCTTTTTCTAGAAATGATGGTATTGTGTTTCTTTTGATCTAGTTCTTGTTGAACGTTATAACTTCCGACAACGTGTTATGAAAAGGAAAGTAATGGGGAGGAAATTATCAGATTAGGGTTTGTTATGTCTGGGTTCTGAATATTTTGGGGTAGAATTTGATTCTTCTGGATCGAAAAAAGTTCAGATTGGGGTTTCTTGATTATATATAGCTTTTGTCCTTTCTGCTCTCGTTTCTTCATTTTTGGGAATGTCAGTGTGTTGCCTCACGTGCTTTGTTCCTCGAGGATCAGAAAAGAGATGGGTAGAAAAAATTAGGATTGGAGTTTCTTATTTCCGGGTTCTGAAAATTTTCGGGAGAATTTGGTTCTTCTGGTTCTTAAAATTTTTGATTGCATTTTCTTATTCTGGGTTCTGGAAATTTTTGGAAAAACTTGTATTCTTTTGTGTGAGATGATTTTTTTTTTTTTAAGGAATGTGAAACGGTGGTCCTTCCAATATTTGTTCTCCTTTCAACTTTTTCTCAGGCTTTTTCGCCTGCCCTAATCTGGGGGATAAGGATTGTGTTTTGGTTCAGAAAGGGTGATGATTTAGATGTATCTGGTTTGATTTTTGAGGTTTATGACTTTTTTTGTGTCATGCTGTTGGCAAAGAATTTTTTTAAGTAGGGATTTGTAATTGCTACTACTTTTAGTTTATTAAATTACTCAGTCCTTTTTAAGTTCAGTATGGATTTTGAAGTTTCACAATCCAGGGACACTGAAACCTGGCTCGAATTGAGAAAACAAGTTTTAAACATTGTTTTTGCTTTATATTTTATCGATTTTATGAAATGTGCCTTGTTAATATTTATATTGTTAGGTTACAGATATATTGGTGGGTCGCCCTGGTTTGTTATATTAGGAGTGTGATAGCTATGCATTGATGGTTGTGGGTGCTTTTTTTAACTTTACGTGCTACTGTGCCAATTCTTCTAATTTAATTTTGGTGTATATATGTTTTCTCCTTTTTTGTTCATTTGAATGTACTAATAGTGCTTATTTTATTCCTGCGGGATTGGGGTTGGAGTGGGGTAGATTGCAATAGCTTCAATTGTGCTGCAACAGCTCTGGAAAATGTCACTATTGTTTTTGAGAATTTTATATCCTTATCAAGAATGTCTTTGCCATGATATGATGAACTTCTTTTTCTTTTTCATTCTCTTTTCATTACACGTTTTGGTTCTGCTGTTACCCTTTTCCATTGATTACTTTTTCTGTTATTCTTTTTGAGAAAATGAAGAATTTTATTAGAAGGGAGAAAAAGTGCAGCAGGAAGTGCTAGAGATCCTCCAAACTAGAAGAGAATACCAAGAAAAAGGAGAACAAAATACTCGCACAAGAGCAACCTTCCAATCTCTACTCTACACTCAAATCGGATTAGAGCCCTTTAAAAATGCCTGTTTAAAAGGGCCATAAACTCAGGGTGAAAACACATTTCCCACAGCCGCTCAAAACCAAGATACCAATCTGAAAATATTCTATTATTTTGCTCAAGCCAAAGTTCCCAGAGAACAGCAAAAACTGCCTTCCCGCACAAAATCATTGCATGCTTCGCATTACACAAAATTGATGCACAAGGCAAGTTATGATTTTCAGCTGAAAAAATCGTAGCTTGACTTTTTTTTTTTTTGTTTGCATCTCTTTTTGCCTAAGTCTAACGAATTGTCGATTCCTTAAGGATTCTCTGCTAGTTCTTCGTCTTCCTGACCATCCATGGATTGCCTTTTCTCAGTCCCCAACATTGATTAGTAAATTTTATAATGATCACTTATGATTCTTGATTAGTATGTTTCAATTTACTGAGACAGCATTCGCAGTAATATAGGCTGTTCCTCACTCTTTAGCACTTGTTAATGTACAGACACTGAAGAAACTTTTATTTACTCTTTGCATTTTTAGTTTTATTTTTTGGGGGGCTGATGAACTAAGTTTTGTTCATTGTTTGGGTGTATATTGTGTTAATGGATCTTTGTATATGGTATTGATTCCTGTGCAGGTTGCTGGAAATGCCATTCCATCCTCTTCCCTCCCCATGGGTCACAAATGGGGAAGTTTTGCCCAAACCTTCAGGTAAATTTGCTTTCCTTTTGTCCATGTGTCTATACTCTAGCCTCTGTTTCATTCTTTTACTGTGGTAAGTCTCTTTAATGTAGCTCAAAACCTGCTGCAAGTAATAGTATTGATTTGGGTACAACCAACACATCTAGTTCACCCAAGGATGGAAAGGTAACCATTTTGCTGTTATGGATTTTCCCTCAGTCGTAAATTCAAAATGAACATGCTTTCTATGAATTGTTTATCTCTCAGGCTGTGACCAATCCCAAGCGTCTACAAAAGAGACCACTTAGACAATTCACTATGGGTTCAGCGAAGTCAGCTGGTAGAAATTCCTCAGGGCCGTATTACAATTTTCCACCGAGGAGGTGGCTCGAAGCGATTGCAGAGAACTATCGATGAGAAACGAAGCACTTCCTCTATAGGCGTTGTAGAAAGGGTAGAATATGACCCTAATCGTTCGTCTCAGATCGCTCTCGTCCGTTGGATTGAGGGAGTGCATCCACCTCGCCAAAGGAAACAGAATATGATAGAAGAGTTTGATAAACCATCTCGAAAAATCCTCGAACCTACCACAACCACCGTCCGCGGCCGATTTTCATTCTCTTCTTTGCCTGGGAAGGTGGATCAAAGAAGGGAAGCTTCCAGCTTTCCTGGGCACATGGCATCATATGCAATGGTTGGCCTTTCTAGCAAAATGCTTCCTCAATTGAGGAACCCCTTAACTATTAAGGACATGGGGAACAAAAAAACTTGCTGTAAGGACATTTTCTTCTCTGCTTTCTCCTCTTCGAAGTCCAAGGGAGAGACCACATCCCTTCCCTTCAGGTGAGTCTTTTGATTTGCCGAGGATGGCGGTAGCTGGGGCAAAGCCTGCTTTCTTCACGCCGCGAGTAAGAGGAGAAAGCATGCCCTCTCTTTGTGAAGTTCGAAAGATGAGAACCAATCATCAGATGAAACGTAAAGCAGCGGTTTCTTGGCAGAGTTTTAGGCAGCAAGAGACTTTAAGGCTCGTTGGATCGAACCCAAAGCTGAAGACTGATTTGAAGCTACCTGGAAAATCGAGTGTTGAATCGATCTCATTGGGTCAACCAGTGCCAACGAGCTCTCCTGCAACTTCAAGTGTTGAATCGATCTCATTGGGTCAACCAGTGTCAGCAAGCTCTCCTCCACTAGCGTAGAACATGAGGATGTGCGTCCTTGCTTATTCTGAAGTAATTTTAGGTTCTTTTTTACATTTTCACATGAATGAAGATTGTTTCAACGGGCTAGTTTCCTGAATGATTTCCTGAGATTTTAGGCCTAAACTCTTTGTTTCAACAGGCTTGTTTTGCTTTGTCAGGGCATCTGTATTCTAGCTTCCATTTCATTTTTTGACTTTGGAAACTCTGTTTATTGTAGTTAGTTCCCAAATTATGTTATTAGTTTTGATTTGGGTACTACCATTTCAGGTGCTCCCATCATGGATGCAAAGCCAAGGGTTTGGTGTTATGGATTGTCCCTCAGTGGCAAAAAGAAATAGACTGTTTTATGATATTAATTATGCGTGATCTTGCATGTAGAACCCAAAAGTTATGGAGAATTGTGATTGGTGAGTGTAGTTCATGCATCATTATATTACGAATATGCAATATTGACAACTCCTGCAGAAGGAAATGAAGATGGCGATGATTAAAATAGTTGAGGCCCCCAATGTTGATGCATTCGAGAAGAAGAAAAACCGCTGGATCCTTGGCAGTATGAATGGCATTTTTGAGGTACAAATTTTGTTTCAGCACTCTCTGGAAAGTATATGTAGGAAATTTATTTATTTATTTTGCAACTATAAGTGTGTTCTCGGTTGATCCTTTTATGACATTTAAGGAAGCTGTGAATGTCATGATCGAGAATTCAGTAAAAAGCGAAATTATTTCGTGATGGCTAAGTGAAAGAGAGGGAGAGGAGGTTGTGGTTGTGGGAGGGAAATATCTGGGTTTTTACACCCGATGCCCAAACAACCTGGTTTAGGCATTGGGGTGTCAAAAGGGGAAAATATTAGGTGTACAAAAATTTGTGCGAATGCGCTTGGTATAGAACAGGGTACCGGGGTGTGGGTTCCTCTGTGTAGATGAGCAGGGTCGACAAACCCATACGAACTGTACCCGTTCTTTAAATAATTGCTATACCCGTAGCATAATCCATAAAATTATCAAAAAACCAAAGAAAAAAAAGCAAAATTTATGGGTCTTATCATCGTGGTGTTCACACTGCTTATTTCTATTCCTTAAAATTCTTTATGCATCGAATGTGAGACTGATGACTTCCCTCATAGTATCATCATCATCGTCATTATTATTATTATTGGATAGATGGAGTAGATGTGAACAGGATATTCTCATATTTATATTGTATATGGTAAACTCTTGCTGGTGACTGAAGGTGGGGGAGGTGAGCTCAAAGTTCAGATAATGACATGGTTGTTTCTACCATGGGAGCAAGCAACTTTACAAGCTCATCTCCTCCCTTTGCTGTCTTTGGGTAAACATTTTTCCAAAGAACAAAAGATAAGCACGGTGGTGGGTCACTGTGTGCTCTTGGTTATGTCATTTCAGTGCTTGTGTCTGCCTACTCTAATTTCAAGGCGGTCTCCCCAACTTTTTCCTCAATTAGATGAGGTTCAAGAAGACCTGTCCACTTTTCTATATTTATTTTTTAAAAATAAAAATAATAAATAAATAAATAATTAGTAAGCCACTTGGGTTTTATCATTCTGTTGCAAGAGGACCGCCGCCTTTTGCTCTCCCCCACCGAAGATTCAAAAATTTTGCTGTGAAGCAAAGGTTGAATCATTACTGCAAATCTCTGTGCCACGTGGGTGCCCCATCTGGCTCTCATTTTCAAAGGAATTTTGAAAATTTTGGGCGGGAAAGGAACGGGAGAAAGAAATAAAGTACAGAGAAAACTTGCGCAGATCATCACACCCTGGCAGCCAGCTAGTGTAACACGTGCT
Organism: Santalum album; assembly: GCA_034195605.1. Classification (NCBI taxonomy): domain Eukaryota; kingdom Viridiplantae; phylum Streptophyta; class Magnoliopsida; order Santalales; family Santalaceae; genus Santalum; species Santalum album. The sequence goes on from CM067262.1 coordinate 7,014,118, forward strand.
TCTTCCATGGAAGGATTCCTTCCCCTTGGAGATATTAAGCACATTTATTTTTGATGGGAATTAAAGGTTTTGAATCTGAATTCTCAAATTTATTTCTTCAAAATTTTATAGAACATTTAAATAAGATTACTTTCTAGATTTACACTCGAAGTTTTAAATTGTGAAATGAAAGTACAATGTGCAATTGGGCCAGGAGCATTCAAAGTATCACTCAAACACTTTAAATTGCATCGCACCTGTTAGCTTGGTTAGTGCTTCCTGTACGGAAGGTCCATGCTCCGACCTATCCGTACAGTTACAGTAAGTGTTATTCACCCATGTAGGTCCTAACTTGTGTGGCGTGTACTTTTGAGGAGCAAGGGTGCTTCAAATTGATGTCACCGAACTCGTTCAGGACTCATTCAAAGCAAACAAACGGGTTCTTATACATTATCTTTTAGACATCCCCAGAACCTCATTTGGAAAATGAGGCGTAGGCTTCGTACATGATGTCTGTTATCTAAGTTTTTCTGCGCATGTCTTTTTTATGAACCGAAACACTTCTCTACATTGCTGTTTCGGGGACACATCTGAAACCATAAAATCTTGGATTCGAAAAGAGAAGGAATATATGATTTACAGAAATGGGGATCTTACACGTCATTAAAGAAGACAAGCCCACAAATTTAAACAACAAAAACAGGAAAGAACATGATAAACCAGGGTGTCCCACTGATTTTTATGTAATTTTCCAAGCATGAAAAGTAAATTACAATTATGCAATTGAGAATTTTATGATTTTTGATTATTATTCAAAATCTTAGTCCAAGGTTTATTTCATGGGATGCTCGTCACACGGACAAGTGACAAGGATTTGGGTATATTTGAGTGCAAGCAAAGAGAGAGAGAGAGAGAGAGAGAGAGATGCTTTAATAATTGAGCTAAGCAATTCTTAATACGTGCATGCCACCTCTTCAAAAAGTAGTCTGGACAATACATAGCTGGCTGCTGCAATGCTCTTCCTCCTATTGGGCTCTTTACCTTTGCTATAAAGGTCAAAAAGAACCCCTTATGGTGTGTGCTGTCAAATCTTTTACTTGTTCACACCAACACTAGAGAAATCACACGACACTGAAATGGGAATTTGAATGGAATATCACCTGTATTCACCTTGTAAAATTTGTACAAAAATATCTCACCCCTCTCTCTCTCTCTCTCTCTCTAAATTAGCCTACCTACCTCACTAAAATTCTCTACCTTCTAACCTAAACCTCCCTCCTCTTTTCCTCATATCACTGAAGCAACCCTCAAACCATAACCCACCGATTCTTCTTCCACTACTTCCTCGTTCTTCATGAATTCAACCCCACGAATCTACACGGTCCTCCTCAACAAAGGCAAGCGAGGAAGTAATGGCAATTTCATACCTTCACTCACAACCAACCTCGGAAAAAAGGGGAAGAACATGAAACCTCAAGTCTTGGACAAGTTTTTGGATTCAGGGCGTTTTGACCGCGCATCCTCGGCATCTGAATCACTCCCAGAAGAGCTCCCCGAGTCTGAATCTGCAAGAATCCAACAATAACGTCATGTTTGGTTCATAATAATACATTCCAATCCTATACCTGGAATAGAGCTATTACATAGTTTAGTTCACTTCAATTCCGCCCCATTCCAAGAATAGCTATTACATAGTTTGGTTCACTTCAGTAACCACTCCCATCAATCATACATGCTCCGCCGCTTATGGCCCTTTAGAATAGTTATCCTCGGTCCATGAATGATTTGAAAATGTAATTACTACGGTATAACTCATAGCTTTTCCACTCCATGTGCTACAAGCACTTTTGCAGTAATTTTCCCATATGACTAGTTCTAAAAGAGATGAATTGAAGAAACACAGCTTTCCATACCACTTGATGAAGAGGAATCGCTGCTTGAACTGCCAGAACTACTCGAGCTGTCTTTCTCAATCTCCACCGGTGGGAAGCTGCTCACTGGAATCTCATCGCCGATATCAACGTCTTCATCCCCACCTTCCCCTTTCTTTGGCCTCTTTGCATCCATTATTGCAACCTCGTGCCCCTCATTCGCACGTAACTGCAATCAGTATAGTGCGCAGAAAATGTAAGACAACTGATCAATAGAAAGACAATAATGTCACGTGAATAGCTATTCTATCATTCCCTAATTCCTAGAGATTCCTATTTTACTCAAAGCACTTAATCATTCCTTACCTATTCCACCCATAATTCATTCCACACATGGCACTTAATTATTCCTTACCAATTCCACCCATGATTCATAAGAATAGTCATTTTATAAAAATTCTATTGCTATTAATCTATATCATTCAGTAAACCATATGTGCAGCAAGAAAATTAGGGAATGTGATTCTATAATGAGATGGACTTACCCTATCATCGGATTCAATTGCACCCACATTGTTGCCCATCAAGGCTTGTCTCTTGATCTTGCTCACCATCTTCTTCCAATTAGTGACAAACCGATCCAGCTCCCACAGAGTCTCGGTATCAATGGCCTCAATGTCGAGCTCAATCTCATCCCCCTCATCCGTCAAGTGCCCATTTCTCTTCCGTATGATCTGCACCACTTGAAACATCTTCTCCTGCGGCAAACTCTGGAGCCCCATTCCTAGCCGCTGCTTCTCCTCCAAACTCATCTCTCGTTTGTTCGGATCCTTAGCTTTCGGCTTTGGAAGCTTCCCGTGACTGGTTTTCCCCACCACTGGCTTCACGGGTGGCGCACGAACCGGAGATGATGGGATCGGAACTGGGGAATGAACTGGTGGAGGTGGTGGTACGGTTGACGCACTGGTTGATGCCTGAAGCTGATCCATCTTTTTCAAAACTGGGTGTGAATTGAATTTCTTTACCTTTTCTCTTGGCGGAACGCGATTCCATTGGCTCCCTTGACTCCCTTGAACTTCATCATCAACATCGTCGATGATCGGATCTGCTTTTTGCTCTTCGCTAATCTTCTTGTAGATGGGTTGGAACAAATCATGGAAACGAGACAGGAGCTGTTCAGCCATTGTATACACATCATGACCCTTAGGGTTATACATCATGGCATTATCGAAAGTCAATCTCACATCTTCCGCGAATTCGACGGGAGTTCGATACAGATTCTTGGAGAGCTTCGACTTCACAGTGCCCAAATCCATCGGCCTCTTGATGATCTGGTGGTAATCGTGAAGACCCATCCCCACGGTATCGACCGGCTTATTGAAGATCCAACCATGCTTGTGCTTCATCAATTTTCCGAGCAATTGCACACACATCTTCATCAAACCCGCATTCGTAGCAGCATCCACCGCAATCCGCTTCGAATCCCTACCGGAAGACGAGAAAGGAGCCCCATTCGCCCTCTTCACCCCCGATCCGGGGACCTTCTTGTTGCTAAACTTCTTCCCCAGTTCACCATTATCGATCTGATTCGTCAAGTACCGAACCCGCTCCAGCTCATCGACGAGCCGGTTCTTCAGCTCGATCACCTCCTTCGTCGAATACGAGGAGAGGTTGAAGCTCACGTAACCCCCGTGATCGAACCCCAACCCACCATTGCTGCTGTGCTTGAACGACTTGTGATGATTCAGCGACGACCCATCATCCGACGCCGTGCGAGACACGCTCGGAGACTCGTCCGTGCACCTGCCGTTGAATTGCGCGACCTTCGCGTACGCTTGCTGCTTCTTCGAGGGAGCCGAATTAGGGTTAGGGTTAGAACTAGGGTTTGAAATTAGGGTTTTGGCCATGAATCCAGCTCGATTTGGGCCCAATCGGACTCATCCCGATCCCCGGACGCCATCATCGACACCGGATCCACCAGCCATGTCAGGGTTCGGCGAATCGAACCCGAACATCAACAACTTCGGCTCCCCCAACAACCGTCGAGCAGGAAATTCACCGGAGATCGACGGGGAATCGCCGGAATGGGGGGATATTCGCCGGAAAACGAAGGCTTGATCGATCGATCGATCAATGATAACTTGAGGGTTAGGGTTTGGTAGTTTCCTACCCTAATCGTTGTGCGAGGAACGAGAGAGGGAGGGGGCGAGTTCTTAAAGGCGACGAGATCTGCCCAGAGAACTTCGGGCAGGTCTGCGACCGTCGATGGAGAGCCGATGGTCGATCGCTCCTGCCCGAAGAATTGCCCGAACTACCTGGCGCGGACGGTGGAGATCTGGTGTGGTGAACACGTGGGGTATTTTGGGACGACCGATGGAGCGGCTGATTGGGGTTTACATTTGGGGTGAATTTGGGTGGAATTTGGGGAGCATTTGGAATTTTTCTTTTATTCGAGGCTGTGGGGACCACCGAAGGCATACGTGGATGCGCGGGTTCCTTTTAGCCATGTGAACGGTCTCTGACCGTGTTAACACGTAAGGGCAATTTAGTAAACGCAGATTAAAGATTTATGGTTTTTGAGCTGCCTGTTCGTATGTTTTTTCACTCCAAGAAAAATAAAAAGGAAAATTGTATGCATGCTCCTGTAAATTCGGGCTCAAAACGACACCGTTGTGATAGACTAATATATTCCTTTTAAACGAATGGGCTTGCAATAATTTTAATATATTATATTATTTTAAAATAAATTTTCACCACAAACACTCGCCCGAACTTAGATTTACACTTCAAAGGATAAAAATTATACAAGAAATCAATTACTCTTTCGTTAAAATAATAAAACCTCATTATTTATATTTTTCCTTCCACTGAGATTTTAGTAAAAGCTGAAGGAGATTGGCAATTTATTTAAGGCCGAAGAAGTGAAGATAATTTTACAATTATGTTGATTGAGATGTTGATTTTTCTTTTGCTTTTTCTCTTTCTCAAGTGAACTTTTGTCATTGAAGCAGTTTCGGTTGGGAAGATGGTAGGAAATTTACTTAAAGGGGTGGGAATTTAACGTATTTTTCCCCCCATCTCAACTAAAACATGATAAGAAATGTAGAATTGCCCATCATAGGTAAAACGGAAACTAACACAATACTTTAAATTTTACTGCTGCAAGGGTAAACCCTTGTACAGGATTTCGGCCATAATGGTTGCAATACTCCTGAAATCTCATCCAATTTTAAATGAGAGTTGTGGTAAAGTTAGGACTAAAAACGCATAAACGAATGTGGTGATTGTGTTAAAGGAAGGATTGGAAAAATAAAATCACATAATTAGAAACCCAATAATATTTTAAGGATGAAAAATATGGTGAAAAGTGGGCTAAGTAAACGCACGACATATTATTTCCTATGCATAATAAGCACAACTAATGTGGAAGGTAGTTATTATGTGCTAGTAAGTTATATTAAAATAGTACAATATATGTTATATTAATATAACATTATATATGTTATATTATATATATTATACTATAATAAGGACACATGAAATGACGGAAGCAAATTAGTCTCTAAGTTCCTATTGAGTTGGTTTATATATATATATATATATATATATGAAGTCGGTTTGTACAAGTTACTATTATACATAAATATATATATTTACTATACATGAATAAGTTGGGAAGGAAGAGAAGAATAGTAGAAAGTGAAGGGAAAAAAGAAGTGAGCTGAGGGGAAAGAGAGAGGAGGAAGGGGAAAAAAAAGAGAAGAAAGAAGAAGGAAAAGGGTGGAGGAAAGGAATTTTAGCTCGTGATAGTGCTCGATATGATAATTTGAGGTAAAGGAAACCTTACCTTTGTAAGGAAGTTTATTCTTTTGCAAGGGATTTATTCATTTTCGAAGGTTTTCAATCCTTTTGTTAGGATATTTTCATTCCTCTTGAATTTAGTTAAGCCAATTAATATTTGAGTCTTATTTGCTGTTTCAAACACTGTTTGACTTATCTATTTTGACCCTTTGATCTGATTTGTAGTTGCTCTTATTATTTGAGCTTAGATTGTTGATTTGATAGTAATTGGGAATATTTGTTTGAACCTACTAACCCATTTGTTGTTATTGTAATTATTTGGAACCTTAAACATTGATATGAGCATTATTGGACATATTGGTTTGGACCCACTTGCTTCGTTGATTATAGAATGCAACAATTCAAACTCATAAACTAAGATGAACGACTACAAAACTGGGAATAATAGACCTTGTTGTGACGCCGCTTCCCTCAGTATGTTTTATTTGGTATTACCATAACCGAGTTGCCAATAATTCAAACCTACCACATTTATTACTATTACAAGAAAAAAGTCTATAATACTGTTTACCATGCCAAATACATGGACTCAAATATTTATTACATTAATTTTCTTCCTACAGGCACTCACTTGTTCTATTACTATTTAGTGCCTATTTTCCATCATTTCTTATAACAACGTCCCTTTCAGCTGGCATCCCCATTCGTTATCCCATCTAGGATTTTCATAAAAGAAAAGGGGTGAGATTAAATAGCTTAGTAAAGGTATTAGTAAAACATAAAAAATAAACTGGTTATTAAAGAATATAACGGTCAAACGATCATCAATTCAAAAAGCAAGCAAGGAATCGCAAATTTAACCAATTTCACGTGAGTTTGACTTGTCCACTCCACTTCCATCCATTCATTTATACCTTATTGCATTCCACGAGGTTATGATCATACCCATGGTACACACCTGGCACAAAGGCCTTAAATCCTATCTCCATTGACATACTTTAAGTTAATAGGAATCACGACATACTCTAAGTCATGAGAATAAATTTATAGAACCTTTGACAATATAACAAGTCAAAGTTTCTCAAGATCAATCTTCCAATAAAAACACCACACCTCATGGCTTATTATGAAAATGTCATTGCCAAATAATTCCAATGGAAATGGTGGGTGCACAATAAATTGTTTATATGAAGAAGACTTACCTTAGAGAATAAAATAGTGAACAGGATGAATAACAAAAAGTACCCTTGTAAAAGGATAAGAAACCCCTTACCTCTAATATTTCCGCTGCTTAATAATGGTTTTGAGTAGTTCCACCTAACACAATTAATACTAAGTATTCATTTATTATTTACTTATTTTTCCCTAAATAAATATTCTTAAGTGGTCGTAACTTGCGTATCATCAATTAAGTGTATCCAAAGTCCTATCTAAGGTGCTTATTGGGACAGAAATAGCCAAGTAGTGGACTATTTGAGTATTGTCCACGACCAAATTCATCATCTAGTTTCGACAAAAACTTTAGGGAGCCATAACTCTCTCTCTATATAGATCTAATTTAGGTTATTCTTATGCTCACTGTGAATGAAATTTAATTTTCTACAAATTTGTGTTTTACGTCCTAAGTCCAAATCACACTCCATCATGCCAAAAGTTTCCATTTATGAAAATAGGAAGGAATTCAGAGAAATCTTAATTTCCTAGTAGTTTTTACTCAAAAATCTCTCTAGATGTGACACCCCCGCCTCTCACGCCTTTTGGTAAGATCGCGGGTGCGTCAAGTTCAAGTCAAATAACAAAGGGAACAATAACACAATACTATGTTTAATAGACCATGCTATAGTAAACCTGTGGTTTCAACATCCATAGGAAAGGGTACAATCCACCAATAACTCGATGGCTTGATAAACCTCTATTACAGAACAGGTTTCACAAAAACATACCTTGTCTAAACTTATTATATAACACCTTTATAATTTTAATAAAAGTAACAACTTAGACCAAACTTAACTAAAAGCAATATAATTGCCCTTCCTTTGACTGGCTTCAGCTTGCTCAGCTAATTGGGTAACCCCTGATAGGTAAAAATGGCAAACATGAGTGATAAACACTCACTAAAAAACTTATAACGAAGAACATATACTAGGTTATATCATGTGCAAACGATATAACAACTTCAAATAAATAAACCAACATAAATGACTCGCAAGTAAAAAAAAAAAAATACACGCTTCATTCCAATAAATATCGGCCAACACAACCATCCAACAACTCCAACAATTCAACTGACCACAACACTAAGAGACCGCAAGGTTATGAACATCTTAGCTAAGCTTAGCTAGTTGCGCTCTAACTTTAGGACTAGAGCACACAATCCCCAATAGTTTTGTCTAATGAATTCATTGACCGCTAGCATAAGCATAAGGTGTACATTATTCAACCCAAGTACGGGGTCCAACAATTTCGTTCATCTCAGTTCAACGCAAATTAACACACAATGTTAGGCATTTAAAAAGAGAAGTGAACACCCAGCAACACAAACAAGACTTCAAAACAAACTCAAGCCTCACGTATGATTCCAACAAGGACTAGCAAGGTTCAATAGCACACAAAACAATCAATCATTCATGGGAAGCAATTTATTTTTAATCATCTCACAAAACATTTAACTAGCCAACACTTTGGCAAAAACAGTGGCATTGAGTAGAAACATTATAACTTTTTCCACAATATTCAAATGGTATTACTTTTTAAGGAGAAAAGTTAGATAACCTCATTATCTCAAACTTTCATGTTGAATACTTCACAAGATTTATTCTCTGGAAGGGCTGATCGGGCCAAAACGTTAGGTGCACAGATCTGGTCACTAAAACCCAGTTCTGACCAGTTTAAAAAATACAAAGACAACTTCTAATACACACATATTCCTAGGTTGCAACCAAATAAAGTACCTAGATATGAAATAGAGCTACAACTTTTTTTTTTTAACCTCAAGAGTGATTCACACTCTAGATATGTAAAATAGGGCAAAAAGTGATTGACTGTAGTTTTGAAATACTCAAAATACCAGTTCAGACACATAAAATTAGAAAGGATACAACTTCTGCTACAGGTATTAAAATGTTTTGACTCTAAAAAGAGAAAGTTTAAAGAGCTTAAAGAAGTACAATTCTTATTTGGACACTCTTGCAAAATCAGCTATTTAAATAGGTAAAAAGCCTCACGAACAGGAGAAATCTAGGCTAGAAACAGAGCCTTGATTCTCTGCAACAAATTAAAATTTCCAAAACTCTTCTTACACATCTCAGGTTAAGATAATTCCAAAACCAAACCTGTAGATTTTAACCAAAACTACAACTATTCAGAAGAAAACATCTTCAAATTCGAAACATTTTTATGTGAAAAACACCCAAAACCTTACTGCCTTAAACTTGCACACAAGTCATTATTCACAAAAATTTCACTTAAAGCAATATTTAACCAACACCTTATTAAACAATTTTTAAGGTCAAACACATACCTAATTGAGATAATTAATCATAAACTACTTCCATGTACAATCACCATGTCATATAACACAAAATTTATCATGAAAACTACAATAATCATGATTACGATTCAAATCAACATATAATTTCTTGCCAAGCAAAAACATGTCAAAACATGGAATCAAGACTTAAAAATTGAGATTTGTGGATAAGAATCCTATCTTAACAACTTTGCTTAAGGAAGGAATTGAGCTCTTTGGAAGAAAATCCAAGTTCCTTTAAAGATCCATCAAGAAAACCCATTTTTCTCTCCTTTTCTCTCTCTTTTCTCTCCCACAAGATTTGTATAGTAAATTTCAAATGCAATGTACAGCTATAAATGGGCGAAATTTTCCCATTTTTCCATTTTTGTCCCTACACCAAAATACAATCCTTTGAAAACACTAAGGGTATTTTGGTCATTTCACTTTAAACAATATCCTAAAGTCAACTCTTTTCCGGTACATATTTTACGTGTGGGCCCCAGATAGTAGTTCAAGTTTAATGTTAATTAAAGTATTGTAATCAAACCTATTGAACAATGTTGCAATAAGGTGGAACCTGTTTTTATTATAGTCCCTTGGAGTTATAAGAGATTAAGTTCGAAGATTGTTGATTTGATTTGAAGATTGTAGATTATTAATTTAGCATAATTCATCCACGCTATAAGTTATGCTTGGTAATGTCATGGTGATTGGTTTTAGTTGACACCCTATTTTCTAGTTGAGGGTGCAAAAAAATAGGGTCACACCTACTATTAGGATCATCTATTGCAAGTCACCTTTGGTAGTGAAAATTAGTTAGCCAGCTCAACCCTCTTATCTTTAAGGCCAAGAGGTCGTGAAAGCCCATAAATAAAGAAATGAAAAAGAAATATAATGGAAACTAATGTCCAAATGTCAATTGTACATCAAGCTATGGAGCAATGATTTACATTAAAAGATTCAAATAGAAACAACACTTATTTGGTCAAAATCAGAAAATAAGCGATTCAACTCACTAATGGAACAACCATCCCTGTATTCTTTGATTTGAGAATTTTGTGTTGGTGTAGTGATATTGGGATTTTACATGTTTAGGGATTTGATTTTGGATTTTTTGATATAAATGGGTGATTAGGGATTTCAATTTTGGGTGATTTTTCATTTTGATAATATTTGCATATTTCGAGATTGATTTAGGTTTTGATTATAGAGAGACTTGGAGAAGAGGAAGATTGGGACTAATTGGGGTTCCTATTTAAAATAGGGTTCTTAAATTGAGATTTTATTAATATATTTTTTTTTTTAGATTTGGATCAAAAATTGGATGTTTTGGAGTTGAAAATTCTAATTTTCGAATTGATTTGCTAGATCTGGAAAAATTTTGAAATAGATTTTTTAATATTTGAATTGATAATTTGTGGAAGAAAAAGATAGCAATTAGTTTTTTTTTTCTGTAGATTTTATTTTTAAATTTTTTAAAATTTTTGTAAAGAAATTAATTAATAAAAAAAAGGTAAGAGTGGGAATATAGTTCATTCAATAATTGTGACGTAATAAAATATTGGCAATATTTGATTTGCAGCATCTCTTGTTATATTGTCTATCTAATCAGCCTTAATTTAGAATGCATTTAGAATTCGAGATTAATTAGACTTACTAAACAGACAGAACATAGCAAAGGCAAAAAGATATTTTATTCAATATTGATTTACTCTAGTGAATTTATCACAATAAATGCATGGGGTCTAATCAGCCTTAATTTAGCATGCATTTAGAATTAGAGGTTAATTAGACTTATTAAATAAACAGTACCTAGCAAAGGCAAAAAGATATTTTATTTAATATTGATTTACTCTAGTGACTTTATCACAATAAATGCATGGGGTCTCTATTCAAATATAGCTTTTACAACTAACGTATCTTTTTAGAATATCTTATAAAGCAAATCCTAACACAATCGCCAAAATATTGTATAAGACATTGTGAAATATGCAATGTAGCTTGGCAACATTAAAATTGTATACAAATTCTATTAACACTTCTATGCCAACACGTGATAAATGTTTACCAAGAAAAATTGATTACTATTAGTGAGCTACCTCTATTAGCTTACAGGTTTGATGTAATTGTGGTGGTCTAGAGAGTATTGGCCTACTTTTTTGGTTATGGAAGCTAATGAAGGCATCTCACTTATATTGTTATATAAAGCTAAACATCTTCAATATACATAAATATAAGGCCAATTTGGGGGAGTTAATTTTCAATTTTATATGTTAGGAAAAACCCTTTTTTGACAAAGTCTAGGCACACAACCAATTTCTAAAAAGCTCAAAACAACTTTGCAAAAAATGCCCAAATATGGAAGCTAAAAATTAGCATATTCAAAAATCAACATCTCTTAAGCTCCCCTAAATTGGCCATCAGGCATTATTTTGGTGAACTACCAATTTTACAAGTGGGTTGATCAAGGCTGACTAATATCAAGTGCACTAAGTAAGTTGGAAACAAGGAAAGAGAAATAATAAGGCCATATACAATACAAGTATGCATTTTTGAATAGGCACTAACAAGAAAAAGCATCTCTTTAGGTAAAGTTCGAACTTTGAATCATGTTAAAGTAGTTCCTGAGCTTTAAATGACTTTAATTTTCATTAGGCAATGCTAGCATGAGCTGCTCTTTTCAAAGTGGTAGTGTAACTTTAATTGCTATTACCTATTATTTTGGATGTGCTTTTCTTATTGATGATGTGTATAGGTTGAGTTTAGCGAATGCAACAATTCACATTTGGTTGATCCCAAAACAGTACACTATTGATCAGGACACATGAACTACAATAAAATATGTAAACATGCTAAATCTTATAAGATACCACTAGATATCTCAACTCAATTTAACAAACATGAAGTGTGTACATAAATAAAGATCACTATAAAACCTTTCCATATAGTTTCTAGGAGAACACAACTTTTGAAGTTCATACATTCTGACCTCTGTAACTTTAAAAGTTTCATAACCAAAGGCAAGCAGAAGTATTTAATAACTTTTATAGATGAAATTTTTCGTGATATTATCATATTTATTTGTTGAAATCAAAGGATGAAGCACTTGACAAATATAAAATTTTCCAAACTCATGTTGAAAATAAATCAAAATTTAAAAATTAAGAGACTTAAAAGTTGTAGAGGAGAATACATACTGTTAGAGTTCAAAGAATTTCGTGCCTCTTAGATGATAATATTTGAAACTATTGGTCCTTACTCTTCTTAATCTAACGGCATAGATGAAAGTAAGAATATGACGTTAATAGAAATGTTAAACTTTATGATATTAATAGTGGGCATGCCCAGTAGTTTTTTGGGAGACACAATTTTTACGACACATCCCATCCTGACTAGGTTACCATGTTCAAAGTTAGATTCCACTCCTTGTGAGTTGTAGCATAAGTATCCTTTTAGATTTGGTGCTTTAAAGAGTTGGGGTTGTTTTGCTTACGTGAGGATATAAGATCCTAGGAGACTCAAGGTTGGATGTAGGACCAGCACTTAGTAGTGTAGAAGATATTGCTACTAATCGATTTTTGGATCTATCAATCAATGTGGTTATAAAATCTAGAGATGTTGTATTCTTTGAGAATAAATTTATAAGGGATTATGGCTTGTTCATTTTGGGATCTACAAGATTAGTTACTGGCTCATTTGTAGAAACTGATCTAACTACTTTTAAGACTTATCTTACTCTGATTTCTGAATTAGAATCGTTGAGACTATTTATAAGAGAACGAGTACCCAACGATTTTGGTAAGGACTTTGTGACTTATTATGTTGAGAATGATCAATCATCTTATAAAGAAACAATGAGATCTAGGGCTCATTGGTTTAGAAAGAAGCCATTGATGATTATAAAATCAAACTTGACAGCTAGTCAATTTGCCAAAATGGGCTAAAATTGTAGGCTCTAAGTGGGTTTTGAAGAAGAAACTTAATCTTGATGGGTCAATAGCTTAGTACAAAGCACGTTTAGTAGCTAAGGGCTATGCCCAAGTAAATGGGAAAGATTATTTTGATATATATCCACCGATTTGCTATTTGGCTATGATAAAGATTCTACTTGCTCTAGCATCAATTGACTACTATTTGGCGCATCAAATGGATGTCAAAACGGCTTTAGGTTTATGGTAAGTTACTTTGATAAATACCTTTATTTTTTGTTTTGTGTTAAATAAGGTTGCAATTATTTGCTTGTATGTAGATGACATGTTAATTTTGGGTTCCGATCATTTTGTAGTGGGTGAAGTATGAACTACTTTGGCAAAGGAATTTGACATGACATATCTTGGGGTGGTTGATGCCATACTTGGATGAAAGTGAGTTTTGATAGGCAAGGAATCACTTTTTGCCAAGCTCATTATATTTAGAAATTACTTTCTAATAGGGATACAGTGAGTGTAAACTAGGCAAGATGCCATATGATTACACTAAAAAACTAGGACCTAATGAAGTAGACAACGTAAATAAATTGGATTACTTCAAATTGATAGGTAGTTTTATGCATGCGATGAGACGCACTAGGCTGACATAACTTTCATGGTAAGCATGGATTTATACAGCATAAATCCATGTTTAATATGATAACTGTAACCTCCCACAATGAAACATGAAATAGTTCTTATAAAGAAACTATTTATGACTTTTTCTTTATTAAGAGAAACTCGTTTATTTTTAGCCATGGTGATGTTGTACTAAGTTCTTCGGTTAGAACTAGATACTTTAATATATTTTGTGCAAATGACTGGATTCATGTTTATGAAACTCATATTTGATAATATTTAAAAAATTGCGAAAATGGAGGAGGGCATCTAAACCTCGATCTTAATGAGGATGATCTGATGGACAAGTAGAATCTTCTAGAGTTATGTAGAACTTTCATATTCTTTACCGTTGAATAATCAGTTTACTTATATTTTGAGAACTCCTTGTTTGAGTTTAGATTTATTTTAAAACTCTTGTTTTGAGTTCAAATTTGTTCTAAAACTCTTGTTTTGGGTTTGGAGTTCTACTCATGTTTTATTTGGATTATAAAAGTATGATTTTTGTGCTATGAATGATTCAATTATTGATCAAACATTACATTATTTTGTCTATGATTTGTGCAAAAGTGTCGAGGGTTTTTTTTTATATCTTAATATATATGTTCTAATATATGCTACATAGATATGGATCGACTTACGGATTAAAGCCCATTAGCCTAAAAACTCTAGATATATATTTTATATATTGTCTGGAGGCAACGATCTACATATTCTAAGCTTGATACCTAGACTGTAATGCTTTAAGTAACTGCTTAAACCCTAATAACGATAACTTGTGAGCTTGCTGGTGGCAGTAAGGGTTACAAAAGAATGAATCGAGAGATGAAAGTGAGATAAATGGAAACCTCTAGAGTATTTTCACCAAACTGAAAGGAGTCAAATGACTTCCAAATTGGAAAAAGAAAAGGGTGAATATTTAAAGGGAAAAGAGTTAGTACTGTGTCATTTTAGGTCAATTACCTACTTTGTGCCCCAAAATGACGCTGTTTCGGCTTCATTTTGTAGATTTCAACTAAACAAATTGAATGATATAAGCCTCTTATAGTTAAGAGTCTAAATATTCTAAACTGCAATGCTGAAATTATATGAAAATTAACATGACATTTTTTTTATTTTTTATTTTTTATGCTCATCCAATCTATAAGATTGGAATTTGAAGAATTGACATCAAAGAATCATTTTGAGTGCCACAATAGGTCAAAGTAGATTTATGAAGCCTATATTTTAGAACAAATCCTGTGACTTGGGGGCCATTTTCATCATATACCCCCTTCCTATTAGAAAAAGAAAAAAAAGAAAAGAAAAGCCCCATTTGACCCCTCCACCTCTCAATTTGGATTTAACGCACCCCTTTCATCCGTTATTTTGTTGAATTTCTAGCAACAATCCCTCCAAAGAGACGCAATCTCTTAATTTCTATCTGCAAATTGGGTTTGTTTGAAGATTAATGTGGTGAATTTTGTCCCACTCAAATAGATGAATAATAAAGATTAAGAGATCGGATTAGACTTGTTTGAACAATACAGGATCTAACCTAAACTTCCCCAAACCAGAGGACAATGTTTCAAGTGCAAGAAAGAAAAATACGAATCTGTAATCCCATAAATGAATGGGTCCGCTCCCAAAGTAGCATTGCTTTACTAAAAATTGTACTGTTCTCAACGAAACTCGTCCGTTTTCGGGTTCTCATTCCCTTTTCTATTAATAATATACTTTCGCAAACGAAAAGGTCCACCTTCTTCGTCAAGCTCCCAATCCTGTCATCATCTATAAACCCTAAAAGCTCAAAATCCATTCCATTGGCTTCGATTTTCTCTTTCAATTCCTTCATGTAACTTGTCGCCCCCATGAATTAACCTTGAGTAGGGCTAAAGATGGCTTCTTCCGAAATCGAAATCGTCCCCGATTCCAGCAAGAGCCCTAATGAATTGGCGAAAAGCCCTGTTGAAATCGCCATAACCGATGTTTTCTCCTCTTGTGCTTATGGAGATCTAGAGAAGCTTCGAAAATTTGTCGAGGAAGAGGGTGCTTCTGTTTCTAACCCTGATGCCAGTGGCTACTATGCTTTACAATGGGCTTCTTTGTACAATTTCCCCCATATAGTTCAGTACATAATTGAGGTATTTTTTAGAGTAATCTTATTGCTTTCCTTTTCTGGATTATGTACTGGGGTTGTTTCAACTGGATTGAACTTTTGTGGGTGTAGCGTGGGGCCGATGTTAATGCGGCTGACCACATGGAGCAGACTGCATTGCATTGGGCGGCGGTCCGGGGCTCAGTTGGGGTGGCCGATGTGCTCTTGCAGAATGGGGCGCGGGTGGAGGCTGCTGATGTCAATGGGTACCGGGTAATTGATTGAATATGTCGTCTAAATTGGATAAAGTGAATCGCCCAAGTTAATTATTGTTGTATTTAGTAATTGATAGTTGATGTTTTGGACCAGCTTTAGCTCCAAAAAGGATATCCAAGTTCTTTTGAGTATCTGAGTCAGACCTAATTTTACTAGTTGACAATGGCTTTCTCTGGCATAGCCTAATCCTGGGAGCTTGATGAAGTGAAATAATTTTTTAGCAGTGTGATCAGGCAGGAGTAAGGTCTAGAATTAAAGCAGTGTGGTGAAGTTGAGTAGTGCTTCTGCAATAATATAATGTTGGTAATTTTTTTGTGAGATGTAAGCTTTCTAGGCTGCCATACACATTGTCATTTTTGCGGTAATCCAAAGGGAAATCATCCATGTTTCACTGAAACAACTGCTGTCTGATCAAGGAAGTAATGGTGGTATAAGAAACATAAGGAAAATGAGCTGTATTATGTTCAGTTGAGTGGTAGGGATCTGACAATAGTTGCAAACTGCATCTTTTATATTGTTAAATTGGTCTATGAGGCAAAAATTAAGGACAAGATATTAGATTGATTCAATTTTCATGTATTCTCTAACATTGTTATAGTAGCTTGAATTAAACTTCTGTCAAGCAAGAAAGTGGTGAACTTTAACCCAAGTATGGTAATTCTTCTATTCTATTTAATTTTTTTTGGCTGGGAGGAAGAGGTGAAAGGGAGTCATTGAATTGTTTGTCAATGATGCAGAACTCAAGGTTGTCTGAAAAGCCATGTGCTTGGTGTTTTTTTTTTTTTTTTTGGAGCATGCCAAGTTCAGTTCCAGGTTTGTTTGTTTTCCTGGTAAAGTAAAATTCCAATTCATTTCTTGCAGGCAGCTCATGTTGCAGCCCAATATGGACAAACAGCTTTCTTAAATCACATCATTGTAAAGCATCTTGCTGATTTTGATGCACCAGACAAGAATGGGCGTAGCCCTCTCCACTGGTATGTTAAACAGCTAGGATGTGTTGTTAGTGCACAGGATCACATTCTTTGATGGAATGGTTGAAAATGCAAATAAAGAAGAGCTAGATGTAGTATAAGTAAATGATTAATTATAAGTATAATTTTATTGTCTCTTCATGCTTGTAAATGCATGCAAAATACAGTGCCTGATCTTGGAAGAAAGTAATGGGCTGAGGTAATTACCTGATGGCTGTTGTGGCTGTTATTCCTTTGAAATGGTTATATCGTAGATTCACTACTAGCTGTTTGGTCTAGTGGTACTTGCATGTATACTAATGCCTTGATGCTGCACAAGGTCAAGGTTTGTATCGTTGTAATTACTAAGTTGGATGCGTGTATATTTACCAATAAAAATGGTTATATTTTAGATACGACTCTCGCCGTTGTGGTAATAATTAGGATTTCGGAAGGAGAAAAGAAAGGTTTAGATTGATTTTATGCTTCTTCTTCTCCTAATTTTATTTTAGATTGTGCCTCTATGTTTTATATGTCTAAGCAAATTTATTTGCTGTATTTATACAATGATCCCATGATTAATCCCCTTTCTTTAATACCTTTTTTATTTGATATGCCATAGAAAGATCCTTGATCAGTTTCCAGATCCCATTCTTTTTTCATTTTAAATTTATTCTGCATTTTCAACTTGCAGAATAATTGTTGTTATATGCTGTCAAAGTGGATTATGTTTTTCGGCCATTTTTAAAAAATGACAAATGCTGTTATCGATATCACTGGAAAATATGTGATTCGACTGCCTTCAGGTTAATTAAGTTGTTGTGCTTGGTAGTAGTATTCCATTAAAAATCAGTATAACATGTGTTGTAAGCATTTTAGATGGATATTTAATCTAGTATTTCTTTCAACCAGGGCAGCATATAAGGGATTTGCAGATACAATCAGGTTACTTCTATTCAGGGATGCATGCCAAGGCAGACAAGACAACGAAGGTATATTTGCAAGGCAATTGATATCTTCCTCGATGCGTCAGATGCCCCTTTAGTTTTCTAGTTATATATATATATATGACCATGACCTTAACCCTCAAAATGTTATGTAAATCTGTTAAATTGTTAGTAAACAATTTCCCTTAGGAGTATGCTGATTTCTGGACATCGTCTGCAACTTTAGGCACTGCATCGTGTGCAGTAGTTTATATTTTTCATTTTTAATTTAATTTTTTTGGTGTCTAATATATCATCATTTTGTATGTAACAAAAACTGTGGCAGAAACATTTATGCATTATTTAACTGGAGGCAGATGGCCATACTAAAATCTGCCATGTAGGATGACAATACTTGATGTCAGGATGTAATATTTATTTACTGATCTGTCCTTTCTACTAAGATAATTACATGTCATGTACCTAATACTTCAAGCAAGCTCTTTTGTCAATATATTTTCTTGTAGTAGCCCTTGTAGACTATATTCTGGCCTCTCTGGGATGCCCTAAATTGAAATATTAATATGGAAAACCATATAGTGATGAAAACTCTCTACATTGACACATTGATGATAACGCTGTTCTTGTTTTTGATTGTTATGGAATATCATTGTAAAACCTTCGGCAGGTGATTCGTAATCATTTTAGTATATAGATTCATTAAAAATGATATTCTGATTATCCCACCATGTTTCAACATAAATTATATTATTACTTATGCTAACAGAGCAGGACCATTAATCGCTTGATTGGTGGAATTCTCGCTCATTTTGATATTAGATATCATGCTATGTTAAACTATGCTCATTTGGTTGTTTAATATCCTGCTATGTTAATGTCCCACCTTCTTCTTCCCTAAGGTTGTACTCCCTTGCATTGGGCTGCAATCAGAGGAAATGTGGAGGCATGCACCGTGCTTGTACATGCAGGCACAAAGCAAGAATTATTGGTGAAAGATAATGCTGGATTTACTCCCGTTCAGCTTGCATCTGATAAAGGTCATCGGCACGTCGCCTTTTTCCTTGTACGTAATATCATATTGGTGTTGTCTTTGGTTGTTTTACCTTAAACAAGTAAGGATTTGAATCAGGGCAGTAATATAGTTTGTATCATCATGCAGTAAATTTCTGTTAGTGTAGTTGTGTTCTCTAACAGATGCTTGACAACAAGTGGAATTTTATCAGATGAATTGTTGATTTCATCTGTCAGACAAACCACAAACCTAGCTGTGGTGCTTCCTGGCCCTGTGATGGTGGTTGGTGTTCAAGTTTCTAATGTCACAGATTTCTTACATATTCCTTCCCTTTGTCAAATGTCAATGTTCCATGTTTTTGCCGAACATTTTACGTTTTCGTTTTTTTCCTGTGGAATTTATCTATATATTTTAAAGTGTTTTAATAACAGCAACACACACAAAAAAAAAAAGTTTTCTTTTCCTGACTGGTCATAAATGCGAGGTGTTTCATGAGCGCTATTTTATTTCAATCAAAATAACATGGTTGTAAGCCGATTTATATATTAGTGCTAGAATCAGTAACGTGCTTTTTTGATGTTGTACAGTCTAATGCACAGCGGGGACTTGGCAAGAAGTGGGTGGACAAAGTTTGTGGCTGACAAAATGGGAAACATTGGTTATGCTCCCATTTTATTTTGTATTATAGTCATTCTCATGGTGCTCTTTATCAACTCCGTTCTTGCTGGTGGGTATGCCCGGGTGTGCAAATTCTGTTTTTATTGCTGGCTCAACATATATCCCCTTATGTTATTTCTAACTTTCACTATTCATGTAGCTCCCAATCTCACGAAGGTTACTGCTGTTGTTGGCCTTTGGGGCTGGACAGCTGTTTCTTTGGCGATTTGTTCCCTGATAATGTTCTATAGATGTAGTAGGTATTATTCTTTAGGCGTTTGTGATTTCTTTTTTGTTACTTGTTAAATGTAACTGTTAGATACATACAAATGCTTATTGACATTTTTATCCCCTTACTGAAACTGCTTATTGTTGTACAGGTGCCATAAGTCAATAATATTGAATTTGTACCCACTAGATTGTATGCAGGGGCTCGTGTTCATTATTTTTTTCTTGCTTCTTAACTAGCATCTCTTCTTTACACCCCTCCCCCCCAACAAAATCAAAAGAAACGCTGACATCTCTTATGCTTCGTCTGAGGCTCTCTGGTCCGTGACTGACGGTAGGAACATAAAACTTGTTTTCCATGTGTGTCTTTTGAGAGAGAGAGAGAAAGATCATTGGCAACTATTTGAATTATTTGTTCATCTTTTTGCGCATAAGTAATTATTCATTTATTTCCATATTTTTTTGAATTACTTATAAGGAGTCTGTTTATGCCTATTGATGAAAGTAAATACTTGTCAGTCATGAACTATACTGATTGCCCTGCATCCTCAACACACACTGCATCCTATTGTTTTGTTCAGTTAAATATTCTTACTGTAATGCTGAAGGAGATAAGGAGATACTCTATTAAGATGAGCTCCTGGAAAGCCAAAATGGAAGTATGTCTTCAGATGTTTATTTTAGATTTTATTATAAGGATAAGAAGATAATCAAGTCTTAGTGATGGGGGACAAGGAAGAAGATTTCCTAGTATATATGAATTGTTTTGATACTTTTGATAGGGTTTTTATGTAATAGACTTGGTGCCTGTTTGGGAGAGCTTATTTTTAGCTTTTCTACCAAAAAAGCCCTTTTCAGCAAAAAGTAGGTTTTTGGAAAATACCCAGAAAGTTCAAAATTGCTTTCCTATAAACCCAAATGTGCTTGCGAAGGCTGGAAAACAGTTTTTTGGATAAGCTAAAACTATTAGGCAAAAAAGCAATTTCTCAGAAGTCTAGCTTAGCCAAACTGGCCCTTAGGCCTAAATTGTGGATTTGATCTATTAGGGTTTATTTAGGATTACTTTGTCTTTCTATGTGTAGATAGGATTATGGCTTTGTAATACAGCTTACTATTGGAATTGAATAGAACAGACTACTGTTCTCTTTTCTGTCAGCTCCCAATCTATCTCCAATGGTCTCTCTTATTTCCTTCTCCTTTCTTCTTCTCATTCCCTTCATCTCTCCTTTCCCTGTCCTTCCTTTTCTTGCTGCTTCCCTGTAAGGATACAAATGGGAGTGTGTTTCTCAACATCAGATTTACTTTATATGGACTTTGGTTCTTCAGTTCTTTAATGGAACATTGATCCGTTCTTTTTTCTTTTCTTTTTTTTATCCAAGAAATTGAATTGTTTATTTTTCAGAATAAATTTGAGAATCAAATACGGACTGCACTGGAGGTTCTTTACTAATTAAGAGTCTCAATTTTACTTGGTTATTTCATGGAAATATTCCTTTTAAGAGTTTACTACTACAATTTACTCCTCTTAGATCAGTAGTCTTTCAGTACAGAAGTGAGAGCCTTTTAGCAGACATCTTGCCCAGTTGCTGGTTATTGTTTATTCAAGGAGCTATATAGCTAAGGTGTTTCTTAGGAGATGCTTTTGAACAATCTGCTGTTTGTGATTGAGTGGCTTCTATTTCTCACTTTTAGAGATCCGCTGATTGCCCTAGGTTGGGATCTGGTAAGGTGATTCGGAGAAATGAAAAGGGATATAATAAGTGTGCTTTTAAACATTATTGGGAAATACTTGATGGGAATGCTTTCCACATATGGCCACTATAAACAATTTCTGTGAATGTGATTGGCTGCAGCAGCTTCCAAATACCTGGTTAGCAGGGAAGTTTTTCCAAATACATACATACATATATATATATATATATTTATTTTTGCTCTAGTAGAACTGCATTTATTTGCATCCATTTTCCTTCCAAATACCTGGTTAGCGGGGAAGTTTTTCCAAATACGTTTTTTTTTTTCCTTTTCTTTTTGCGCTCTAATGGAACTTGCATTTACTTGCATCCATTTTCCTTCCAATTTTATAGTCATACTGATTGATACAATTGATTGCAGCAGAGATCCTGGTTATATTAAAAGCGCAAGAAATTCTGGTAATTCAACATGTACAGAGGTATGTGGTGCTTGTCCTTTTCTTAAAGTTTATTGCTGATCATTTCCAATTTCTATTCAAATATTTTTAGGTCCCTTTGGATGGCGGGGATTTCCCACTCCGTTGTTTGATAAGATAAAAGGTAAATGCAATGTATAGAAAAGAAGATGTTAGAAGAGAGAGAGAATGAGCGGCAGAATCCTTTAACCAAAAGGGTTAGGAGAGCATATATTTAAGGTTACATGACACCTACTTAAAAATGAGCATAAATAAGGGCTTTCTAGTGATACAATGCCCAGAGGCTTTCTGCCTTGCCAAACATGCTCCTAAAACTTCCAGAGTGGTCATTTTTCTGGAAAGGCCATTCCCTGAATCACGATTCCATTCCTGTTATGATTCCATTTTCATTTCCATTTCCTTCATTCAAGTGCAAAATCTTTCAGCATTTGTAAGCATGAAAGAAATTGAGTTCTTTCATCTATTCTTCATAACTGCATATATTTCTCTCTCTCCCTCTCTCTTTCTCTTGTTCTCATTTGTCCCGAAGTTAGGTTGGGGAGTGGGGAAGTAGGACCGTCCCTTAAAGACAAAGGTCGTCTATAGTCATAACTAATAGTGAAGAATACGTTTTTTTTCAGGGCATTCAGATGAATTTCAGACTTTAGAAAAATATACTCTTCTTATTTATTACTTCCTTCTTTCGTTATGCTCAGAATGATCTTATTGTTTCATTTAAAAAAAAAAAAAAATTTAGTTCTTCAGGTTTGTTTCTTCTTGGAGTGATCTTATGGATTATCAATGCTTTGAGACATGGTTCCATCTGCTTATCTTTTTCAATGCTAAGTTTGTCAAGTGATCCGTGAAATTTTGCAGGATCCTTTGTTAAATATTGATCTAAACAATTCCTCCGTTTGGATGGGAAATTGGTCTCAACTTTGCCCTACCTGCAAGGTTTGTATATTTTTGATAATTTAATTTTGCTCCTAGAAGCACACTTGTTTGTACGTGTAGTATGTACATATTTATTTTTTGACACATTCATACTTAAAAATTGATATAATTTCTGAATAAATGTTTATATTTCCTCTCAGATAATTAGGCCTATCCGCTCCAAGCACTGTCCTGTGTGTAAGCGCTGTGTGGAACAATTTGACCATCACTGCCCTTGGATCTCTAATTGCGTGGGGAAGGTGAGAAGTTGTTTCATGCTTGACCGACTCTGGGATAAGTTAATCCTTCCCTGCATGAATGAGCTTATTTTGCATCTAATAGGGATGAAACAACATACATATGTTTTCTTAAAAATTTTGATCGGAAATTTGGGACTTAGTATTAATAACAACCCAACTGCTACCTTCTTGTTGGGTGGTCCATAAATTTTTTACGTCCATTTTTAGAAGTTGAAAATGTGGCCTGAATTTCCATTTTTTGATTCGTACTTTATACTTGTTATAAACTTCTTTAACTTAAACGATATTTATCTTGCAGAGAAACAAATGGGACTTCTTTATTTTTATCTGTTTGGGAACTATGACATCATTGGTTTCTGTCATTGTTGCAGTTCAAAGTATGTTGGACCCTAGGAAATTTAATGCCCCCACTGAACTTTATTTTCCTTAATTTAATTTTATCAATTCCGGTTTAAGTAACATAGTCCAATGCTTACAGGAATCTGGGTGGGGGTCCCAGCGTTGCCGACTGAAGATATCTGGATATATCACATTATATTTCAATACCCCAGTATCGTTGTTTTCTTGGTTGTTGATATTATTATCTTGATTGGTGCTATGATTTTGACTGTGGCACAAGCATCTCAGGTAATTTAATTTGCTGTTTTTCATAAGTGCAATGTTAGGTGCACAGAAAAGTTTACAGAATAGATGCGGACCCCATTCACTGCTTAGGGTCCCCACCTCACTGTTTGTTCTGTAATTTTTTCAGCACACCTAGACTTTTTGTTCTGATAACTTGCATTTATCCATACATTGCTTCTGTTTTAGACGAAATAAATGAGATGATGGCTGTAATGTTTTTCTCTTACTGTTTTCTTTTGCCCCCAACTTCTCATCTAATATTGTTCCTCTACTTTAAGGGTTTTTTTTTTATTTTACTTATTATTTATTATTATTATTATTATTATTATTTATGTTTGAGAAATAGCCAATTATTTAGTCGGCAATTAGCCACTTCATCCATCCATGGATTGGTTGCAATGTAGATTGTGTCTTAAGGGTAAGCTTCGCTAATGAGATTCTATTAGATGCTGGGTAAATATGCAGTGATACAGTTGATAAAATAATCGTAGTTTTTTCTTTTTTTTTGGACTGATTAAGACTTTCCCTTTTGTTTGAGTTTCAAAATGCATCCTGTTTGCACCGTTGGTGATTTCCACCTTATGCTGATTCTATAGTTTCTTCAAAGAGAAGATCTAAGTAGAAAGAGGAAAGATCAAATAGAATAGGGAGTCTGGCAATGTGTAGTTTATTTATGTTATGTTTGGTTTATTGTAATCGTTATTTCATTCAATCTGTGTTTTCATTCAATCTGTGTAATTACTATCTCATTCTATCCCTATTCCTCTGGAATAGCTATTGCCCATTTAGTTCCCTCCAAAGCTTATGTAGCCCAATAAAAATATCTATTTCACTCGTTCCACTATATTCCATTTCACGAATCTGGCATGTTGAGGCGAGTATTGTGATTTCTTCCCGTTTTATATAAATGTTTTCTAATTGTTAGACGATAATAATGATATTTGGGTTAAGGGTATTTCATATTTTTATATTGTTATTAACCCAAACTTTGAGGAACATTGCTCATAAGCCTATATATAGACACCAGTATTGCTCTTGATCGTTTATATACTGCATATTACATGGTTTTGATGTTAAACATTCACAGTTCTTGCATTGTGTTAAATTACATTTTGGTTTGCCTAAATTTTCAAACTGAAGGCCTTGAATGGTAGTCTCTCAAAACTACAAATTTCATCGTATCTGAATATTATCGAATACTGTATTAATCTCCTCGAGGCAATTCCAGTAACTTTTCAATTTCCCCCTTGACTGCAGATTGCCCGGAACATAACCACTAATGAACTGTCAAACTCTATTCGGTATAATTATCTTCGTGCTCCGGACGGGCGGTTTCGTAATCCTTATAATCATGGCTGTCGAAAGAATTGCACCGATTTTCTTATTCATGGCTACACAAACGATGACGAGGTTGCTTGGCCTCCATTGCAGCAAATATCAAGTTAGAATTACCATCGATTCTTCGTGATATGCAGTTCGACATCATGTTTTGGGCATGTCCTATATCTTGATACATCAAATGGTTGCTTCGTTGCTCCAGTCTGTCTTGTACAAATCAAAATGCTACGGAATAAAATAGAATTAGCTTTCAGCATTTGTGCATATCCACTTCATGAGACACTGTGTACACTACCGACTACATTAGACGATATGCAGTAAATGGTAAATGTTATGTACTTTGTGGTAAATTTTGTCTACCTTACTCGGAACAATACCAGTTGATGACAAGCTATGGGAAGAAACGAGGGTGATCTGATGAATACAAGTGATAGTAGTTTTGAAGCATTAGAAGGTTAATTTCATTTATCAGGTCGAGTGGCTTTGGATGAATGCAACCTTGCCATGAGAAATAGTTCATGCTGCTATATATATATATATATATATATATATATATATAACCCAGGATAATAAAATAAAACAGGAATAAAAATAACAATATTCCAACAAAATAGGATGAAAAGAAAAGAGAGCTTTAATTGATAATTCAAAACTTACAATTGTTAGGTTGAATACATAAAGCCTCAAGGCTTGAATTGTTACAGGAAAATTGAAAGATTGAGACAGGAGTAGATGGAATACAAGGAGAATGGGGAGGTTTCTTTCTTTCTGTCTTGGAGGTCTCACTGGGACTTGAAATGAGTTTTGCCTTGCTCAATTGGAGAAGATGGCATTTTAAAGCCATTGGAGGCTACTTTGGATGCTGCTTGGCTGGTGCAAATTTGGTGGAGTTCCTTATTGGTGTTGATGACTGTTTTTAAAAGTAGATGCCTTTTGCTTTTCGAAAATTGCTTTAACGACATGATAAACCAAGATAAAGATTCGTCGCCTTTGTCTTGAAGCGGGAACAGAGACTGTTGCTTTCTGAAAAAGGAACTTTTACTTTTTGCGAGAATGCACGATAAACCTTGTGTTTTCTTTTGAATGCAAAAGAACTTTTACTTTTGAAAATGGTTACTTCTGTCAGGAAGGAATCAATCATCTTCAAGGTTGATGGAGACAACTGATGGAGTTGGCGACTAGTCCTCAGTGTCGAAGTCATCCTTACTTGACAAAGATTTGAATGATCTTTGTAGGGTTTTGAGCCCTCACAAGCTCATTTCATTGCTCATCTTCCTGAACCATTTTGATCTAGGACTTCTCTTTTGCTATTGATGTTTCTCTTGTATTTGGAGATTTTGCTGGGATGACTGCATTTGATGAAGTTGCCATTGAATATGCTTGCTTGGGTTTCTGCTATTTTGGAGGAGGGTCTTTAGATACCTTTGGAAGCACCTTTTCCTTGAAGGAACTCTCCTGTCAAAAAATCAGGGATAGAATTTTTTTCCTCCTTTGATGTAGAACCAAACAAAGTATATATGAATTAGACTTTAAAGATACAAAACATTAAAAAACATTTTGAACAATGACTCTTTTATTCATCAAATTCTGAAACTTCTGAAGATTTAGGAATAGGTATTAGTCAAACAGAAAGTGATGATGAAAATACATTAACAAAAGAACAAGATTTACTTGATGAATGGAATTTTCCAACCCAAGATCTAGCAGGAACCAGACAGCATGATGAGTTCATACTTGTAGATATTGATTCCATTCTTATCAAACCTCTCCATCACAAATCAAACCCCTCGATTATTTCCCACAGCCCAATCACAATCCAGAAAGTCCTTAGCCTATCTAATTGGGCCAAGGACCCTTCTAAAGCAAAGAAGTTCCTGCAAAGTTTTGTGCCACAACATTTCTCATGCTGGGATTGTCAAAAAGCATAGTTTTATGCATTTTTATTCCTGAATCAGAATAACAAGCATTCTTGTATGTTTTCATTCTCAAAACAATGTTCTGAGCATTTTCCAGTCTGGTTTCTGGTGGGGTGGCTCTATTTTGTTATTGTCCCAACAACTCCTCATTACAAGAACATTTGGGACTTCAATTCAGAATCAAGTGGTGGGATGATTTTTTCCATCAAGTTAGTCCGAGGAGAAGCAGTCTCTAATTGGCTCCTCCAGCATCCTAGCCAGACAGTCCAACTCCAGCAAGATTCTCACCAAGTTCTTGAGAAAACACAAATTTTAGCATTATGGAGCTGTTCAAGTCTCTGTCAAGCAAGGATGAAGGTAGCATAGAGGACTCATCTCCAACTCCCTCGGTTGGCTCCGTCAACCTTGAAGATGATTGATTCCTCCCCAGCAAAAGGAACCATTTTAAAAAGCAAAAGTTCTTTTGCATTCAAAATAAATCACGGGTTTACTTGCATTTTTGCGAAAAGAAAAAGTTCCTTTTCCAAAAAGCAACATCCTCTATGCCTACTTCAGGACGAAGGCTGGGAAATTGTTATCATGGTTCGTTCATGTCGTCAAAGTAATTTTCAAAAAGCAAAAGGCATCTACTTTTCAAAACAGTCATCAACATCAATGACGACCACCAATCAAGCAGCATCCGAGGTAGCCTCCTAGCGACCCTATAAAGCCGTCTTCTCCAATTGAGTTATGTCTCCAAGACAGAAAGAGAGAAACCTTCCCACTCTCCTTGTATTCTGTCAATTCCGGTGTCAATCTTTCAATTTTCCTGTAACAATTCAAGCGTTCAGGCTTTCTCTATTCAACCTGACAACTGTAGGTTTTAAATTATCAATTAAAGCTCTCTCTTCTTTTCATCCTGTTTTGTTTGAAAACTTACACAAAAATACACACACACTAGTCTTCATCCAATTACTTGGGTTGTAGCAGCTACTAAGATCATTTGGTGTGGTCACAGAAACTAATAAGCCAGCAGGTCACCCTGCCTAATTGGAAAGCTAGCACATTCTTTTGATGAAGTTGCAACGAACAATGTGACTCCTCACTAAAAGCACCAAAGCAAAATTTTCTGCTCTAAAAGCATGGGCTTGCAGGAGCCAAACAAAAATATATACCAAAACTTCACTACATGAACCCTTTTTGAGTATGGCCACCCCAAGCATATCCATCACTCCAGTTGTGAGCAACAATGCACTTCAAAGACCATGAGCTTCAACGTAATCCAACTCGAGGATGAAGCCTCCCCATCGCCTTCTGTATCATCATCCCGTGACATCGGGGTCCGCAAAAAATGGGATCTGCTGGGCCTTCTCCCCTAGACCACCCTCCTCCAACAGCACACCTGGGCCTTCTCCCCCAGACCACCCTTCTCCAACAGCACACTCCAACGCCCTCGAACGTCAAGATGGCGAGTGCGATGCAGTTAGTAAAGGTTGGATTAAGGCCAAGATCACTAAAGCAGCCAAAACCCAACTCGAGATAGCCGGGTACCTGCATTGTACCAGCTACTGCCACTGCCTTACCAATCAACCTTCACTGGGGTAGTAGACTGCTCCCACTTTAAGAATGGCGTGTTCCTCTTTAGGCAAGTTAAGGACTTGCTTCAATTCCTTTACTCGTGATCTCCACATAATAGCTGATGTCCAGAACTGTTACGATGACAAGCAAGCTTGGGTGCCTCTTCACCATGTTGTCACTTACATCACTCAGTGGCATCTGTAATTCTCTGAGGCTTCTTGCACCGCAGGAGTAAGAGACGAGAAGAAGAAATGGAGAAGGGATTTGATTCTTCCAAAAATTCCAAGGTTAGTTGTTGAGGACCTATGAAGCACAAGTACGAATACCAAAATTGGATACGATACAAATCCATTCGATAATTTTTCAAAAACTAAAAAATAATAAATTATATATATGTGCGCGCATGTGCTCTAAATTTAAGATAAATAATATAAACAAGGAATTAGCAAATACATTAAGTACATTTTTAGTGTTCAACCTCAAACTAAAATAAAGCTACATTTAGATTAAATTATGCTAGTAGCTAATTAATAGAACAATCACTTACGATAAATATAAAATGAAAATAAAAAAATAGAGCATCCCACAATTTCATATTCAATTAGTCTAATTTCGTATCATGGTAGTATCTTTCCGTATCCCATCGCATCCAAAGTCGTATTTTTTATTTAATTTAATTTTAATTATTTCGACAAGTTCTCGATACATATATTTAGCGTATCTTTGCATATCGATATCGGAAACATATATAATATGATACATGGCCTTTCTCTGGTATCGGTACTTCATAGGGTAGGAATATAACCAAAATTTCGGCACGTAGAACTTCAAAGCGTTCATATGCCACAAAAAACCATTCATAGGAAGGACTGATGACAGAAGACTAATAATTATGAGATGTCTAAAAGCCCTTGGGCTCAATTCTTGCATACAGATTAATGCAATGAAAACTAAGAATAATCTAAACGGAAATGGGAAAGTTCTTTGTTTCACAAGGCTTTGAAAACATAAATCAAAGAACAGGATTGAGCTAACCCCGGAATAAGACAACAGAGGCCAAGTTTAGAGGAAAAAAATAAAGAAATTATGAGAAATTAAAAGAACTCATTACTGTTGCTATAATTACCGCCACTATCCTCTCAGTATTGAACTTTTCAATAATTTTAACAGTATGAATAAAAAGCTACACACAAACATGCAGGTATATCAATTTTTAAGAGATCTAAAATCGCATAGCCTATTTCATCCTAAGCATTGAAAAGTTTGAATATTATATATATATATATATGTTTAAGTATTTGATTTCCCTAATTTTTAATGCTAATGATGGATATGTTGTGTATTTTCAAATCTCTTGAAAATTATTATCTTTAGGGAAAATTGTACTTAGTCTTCCTGTGGTTTCACCCCGTTGCAGGGAACCTCCCTGTGGTTTGAAAATTAGCACATAACGCCCCTGTGATTTCAATGGACTTACAAAAGTTAACTTTACCGTTAAATCTAACGGTTTGTTTTTCCACAAATTTTTTAATATGATAAAAAAGACTTTAATTTCACAAATTACTCATAAACTAACTCCTCACCTCAATCACAATAGTTCTCATGAAAAAGATATATTTATTCTACCAAAAAAAAAAGATACATTTATATGTGCATCTATCTAGATGCTTATAATATTCTTGCCATGAAAAAGATATATTTATTGTACAAAAAAGAGAGGCATTTTTGTGTGCATTTATCTAGAAGCTTATAATATTCGTATACATATTTCTAATTATTATGATTAGTTGGGATTATGAATATATAACCTCCGTAGAATATATATATTTTCAAGGTATAAGAAGTATAAAAGCATCCATTTATTTGGGTACTACTATGATAGGGGTTAAGAAATTAATTTATGGGTAATTTGAGAAATTAAAGTCTTCTTTTATCATATTAAACACTAAAAGAAGTTATGAAAGAATAAATCGTTAGATTTGACGAAAAAGTTAACTTTTGCAAGTCCATCGAAACCATAGGAAGATTATGTGTTGATTTTTAAACCATAGGGAGGTTTCCTACAATTGCGTCAAACCATAGAGGGGTTAAGTGCAATTTCCCCTTTTATTTTTATATGTTTGTGCATGTTTTTTTCATTCCGTACGGTAAAATCATTGAAAATTTACATTAAAATTCATCTGGGATTGAAATTGAGGGAGAAAATGAAGGCGGCAAAATTGACATCACGCAAAAAAGGTTATGGTAAAGCACAAAGATGTGGGATACGCTCTTCTGTTTTTACATTGAAATTCTAAAATAACATTTTTTTTTTCTTTTATAAAAAAGGTTAGGTCCTCTTTCCAGATATTTTCATTACAGGAACGTTGATTTGTTAACTAAATTTAGATAATCTAATGAACCCAAATTTAGGTTCTATTTTCACTGCAAAAAAAATACTTACCACGAAGAGACGATTAAGTTTCTTGTACGAATGATTTTACATGTAAACCCTTCATGCATCCTTCATGCCGAAAGCAATGGCATAACATAATTTGTGTGGTTCTTTATTGTTACTTTATTAAAACACTCTTTGAAAAGAACAACACAAATTTTACAACGTTGTCACTTCACTGTGAATAATATGCGAAGGATGTATACATAACTTTACTCAAAGAATAAATGATACAGCATATACATCCTTCACAAAGGTGTCATCGTGTAGCTTGTTACCATTTCAGTCTAACACACTGAAGGTCTCAGGTTCAAGTCCCGACGACACTATTTTCTCGAGCCATGTAATGCTATCTCCTAACTTGAGGGACCAGAATCGCAATTTCCCCTTTTTGTTTCTTCAGCAGCAACATTGAGAAGAGTATCAAAGCAAGTAGCACACGAGAGTCCTCAACACACACCTCTCAAGGTGAAAACCACCCTCCGATTTCTCACTATCACCTAATGGTTAAAAGAATTAAAGCTGGTGTCGTTGGCACAAAGAGGGTTCAACAAATCTGCACAAATGTACATGAAGATATGTCAGTTGAAAAGCCAACAATAAGCATCATAAACTTTGAATATTTGGATGAAACCCTCATCCTCTATGGCCTTACGTGAGTCGTATGCAAACTTTCTCATATAAGAAGAGTTTGATCGCTTGTTCATATTAGAAAAATATCAATCTAATGAATATGGTGTATGTATAGTCAAAATGACATTGTTCTCACCAAACCCTCTTAATAATAAATTAAAAAAATAAACAAATGTAACATGTCCCACTCGCTCATGGTGGACATGTTTTTCTTTTAAAAAGGTGATCAAAACAATGTTTTGACTGTAGCAACACCTAGGCTAGATATATGCATACACCTTATTAACTCTATTATGCGTGTACGCGTGCACGTATGTATGGTCAAACTAGTTTCAAATCAAAGTATGGGCACAATGCTGATTTTATTCAACTATGTCGCATCGACTACTCTGAAATTACAAATTAATTTCTTAATTTAGCCACAATAGAGGTAGATTTCCACTGATCTTCGAGAACATGTACCTCAGTCATCAGAGTACACCATTATCTTTTATAATATTTTTCAGCTTCTCATTTGCAGCCACAAGCTCAGCAGCGACGCCCGGTTCGTTGGCCGAGTGGCCTGCATCTGCCACAACCTGTAGCACAAGGGGATAAACTACTAAACTGCAAATCACGCGCAGCAAAGCCAAGTGAATTCAATAATATGTCTCCTAGAAAATTGCTAGTGATATTGTGTACGATGATGCTCAATGTGAAGATCCCCCTATGTGAATCCCATCCTTTTTTTTCCCCCTCCCTTTCTCTATCATTTACAATACGGTAGCATTTGAATGGGTGGAATGGAATTATAAAGGAATGAGAATAGGAATAGGACATGACCACTGTAAGGGAATAACCATTCTATTACGTTTTATGTTACCAAACAATAGAGTGAGAATCGGCATTCCCATTTCTACCATTCAAATAAGTCCTAAGGGTCCTAAATATTTATCTAAGGACACCGGATAAGATAACACTTAAGGAAATATTATTCTATTCAAAACCAATAGTTAAAGGTGGATGGGTAGAAATGGGAATGCTGATTCTAAGGTTCCAACACTCACTAAGATAATAATGAAGAAACCAGTTAATAATGCCAAAAGGATTGCATAGTCTTTTTCATGCTACTATAAAAGAATAATTGTCCCCAGGGTCCACGAGGTGGAGTACGTATTTTTGATATGAAAGCTCTAAAATGAACAAAATGAGATAATAGTTATTCCATAGGAATAGGGGTGGATTGGAATAGCCATAACCACAAACATTACATGTTTGCCCTAACTTTCTTGAGCTCTCTGTAAGCCAAAATGGACAAACTTTCGAGTCCTAGCTTCCTTCTTTCAATAAACAAAAAAATTTAAAGGCAGAGCTTTTTCCCTCCTCTGGGCGGTATAAAAGTTTAGTATGTTTATGTCCATATTGGAATGCCGTAGTATTGTTCATGCTTGCAGATTTCCCAGTAGCATGCTCCCTACACTAACAAGTAGTAGAATTTTTTTGTTATGAAGCAAGAAAAATGTCATGCCTTTCCAATTACCTTAAAATCTGCCTCTGGCCAGGCCCTATGAAGATCCCATGCTGACATCATTGGGCAGCAAACATCATATCTTCCCTAAAAAAGTATTAAAGGAAAAAAAAATTCATATGAATCAAGTATAGACTTAATTTTGCAATTCTTCTCAGGACATTTCAAACAACATATATAGTAAAATTGAAGTCAAATATTTTTCTCTTTTGGTAGGAAAGAA
Organism: Santalum album; assembly: GCA_034195605.1. NCBI lineage: Eukaryota > Viridiplantae > Streptophyta > Magnoliopsida > Santalales > Santalaceae > Santalum > Santalum album. Next base: position 7,047,584 of record CM067262.1, read on the forward strand.
GTTATCAAGGTACAGAATTTGATATCATCAACACAACCCCTTTATCGAGTAACAATATGACAATGGTGACCTAAAATGTCAAATGCCCCATCCACTTTGTTCCCCTCAAAATTACTTCAATTGCATTACTTTGAGTCTCCCCGTCCACTAATTGGACATGGGACTAGTAGTTTGGTGTATGAATACCTTGATTTATATAAGCATCCTAAGCAGGGTTTTTTTTTATTATTTATTATTACCAACCAGAATTGCCTCGAACTCCATAATTTGTCCACAGAACCCATAATAGAACTCATAACTTTTTCGAAGATGAATATGGCTTTACCAATCAGACCTGGTCACAGCAGCAATGGCCTACTAATAGAACTCAACATCTGATGAGAAGCAATATTAACACCAAAAAAACAAAAGGTACAAATGCAAAGAGAAATAACATTTGGTGACAGGTTTTCCCGTGAAGGGTTTATTTTTCATTGTTTGGTACAATTGGATCTAGAAATTCAATTAAATCACTGGATCTTTTCAACTTACAGGGAAAATAATATAAAGTAGCAACTAAAGGTGGAAACAAATTCCAGCAGAAGGTATAAATCACTATATATCAAGTAAATATACAAGTCTGAACATGCACTCTGGCAATGTATTCAAGTTTGCATATAAAATAAGAGGTAACAGCCAAGTGGTTGCTAGAGTTGGCATATACCTGTACAATAATGGTTTTGATATGCCTTATCTTGTCGATGTTATCTAACAGGTATGAGTCTGAAGGAAAGAATCCCTTGTTCACAAAATAATGATTTTCGATCCTCGCAAAAGCCTAGATAGAGCAAAAGAAATATTAGTCATGACTAAGGTGGAATTTATATTGCACAAATCTATTACAGGTATGATAGCTCCTGATGTTAAGTTGTCGATGCTATTTTACATACATATATATAGTGACACTGTTGAAGGGAGCATATGTTTACTCTGTATAAGCATTGGAGCTTTGAATATAGGCAAAATCTAAAATGCGTCCAATACCTTTGACCCAACAAGCCATCTCTTTTCCTCTGAACTGGTAAGAGTTTTATTCAGAGGTTGGTTTCACCATTTTACACCCCAAACTTTATATATTTACAATCAACCCAAACCCCATTCTCCAGTCCTCAGCTAAAGCCATCCGCACTCTTATTAGGTTCAAATAAAAAAATCTGTTTGTTTACTTTACAATTTTTTTATTTGTTCTTCTTTACCTACAATTACTGTTTCAGATTTTGTTGCAATTTTGTTCTTCCTCTTGCAATCACTTTTCCATTTCTTCCCATTCGAGTCGAATTAAGATATCTGATGTCTGTGTTTATTCATTTCTTCTTAGATCTTTAAAATTTTATTTTTTTTGTTATTGAGAATAATTCCAGGACTTACTCCTTCATGACTAGCCCCTTCATCTATTCATAATATTGACGATACTTGCTCAACAAGTAATACAATCCAATCAAATGACTTTTAATGAAAGTCATGTGACTTCTTAGCAGAAATATAATAATAATAATAAAAGAAATAACACATGCCTGCTAACACCTCCTCTCAAGTTGGTGCATAGAAATCACACATGCCCAACTTGGTAACAATAAGTCAATAAATTTTCCTGCTCAGGCCCTTCGTAAGAACACCTGCAAGTTGATCATTGGACTTCATAAATACTATTTCAAGAATACCAACTTCAAGTTTCTCCTTGATAAAGTGTCAATCAATCTCCACATGTTCTGTGCTCATGTTGCACCAGGTAATGAGCAATTCTTATAGCATACTTACTATCGCTAAACAACTTCACAAGCCTACTTGACACCAAATCTAACTCTTCTATGAGTTTCTTTAGCCACAATATCTCACAAATACCATGAGCTATAGCTCTAAATTCTGCTCAGCATTAGAACGAGGAACATCAGTTTGTTTCTTTCATCGCCGTGTGACAAGATTACCTCCTACAAACGTAGCATGTCCAGAGGTAGATCTTCTATCATCAGGGGAGCCTGCCTAATCAGCATCCAAGAATGCCACAATCTGGGAATGACCATGCTTCATAAACCTTTTCCAGGAGCAGATTTTATATACCTTGGGATTTGAAACACTGCTTCCATATGAGTTGAACGAGGATCATGCATGTCCTGGCTCACTAGGCTGACAGCAAAGGCAATGTCAGGCCTCGTGTAAGATAAATATATCAGCTTTCCTACAAGTTGCTGATATCTCCCTTTGTCAACCAGATCACCATTTATATTTTTCAGACAAACATTTTCATCAATAGGAGTGTCTGCTGGTTTTGGGCAACCTCGATGCCAAGAAAATACCGAATTGAGCCAAAATCTTTAATTTCAAACTCCTTGCTCAAGTAATCTCTGCGGCCTTGAATTCCCTCCACATCATTGCCAGTGACTACGATATCATCTATGTAAATCATTATAGAACAGCGATTCTTCCTAATAAAGAGTGTATGGTCAGAATTGCTCTGATGGAAACTAGCCTTAAATCATAGCCTTACTAAATTGCCCAAACCACGCTCATGGAGATTGTTTAAGACCATACAAAGCCTTCTTCAATTTACTAACTTCTCCCGTAGTCACATTTGTAGAAAAGCCCGACGGGATGTCCATATATACTTCTTTATCTAAGTCACCATGAAGAAATGCATTCTTAACATCAAGTTGTTGGCACATGATAAGATGACTCTAACAATGTTTATCTTTGCAACTGGTACAAATGCTCGTGGTAATCAATTCCATAAGTTTGAGTGAATCCTCTTGTCACCAGCGTTGCTTTATAATGGTCAACGGTGCCATTTGCCTTGTGTTTCAGAAAAAAAAATCCATTTACAGCTCACAACACTCTTTCCAGATTCTGTCCAGGTGGTAAGATCATAAGCTCCCATGTGTCATTTTTCTTGAGAACATTCATCTCTTCTACCGTAGCAGTCTTCAATTTCAATTCAGCCATTGCCTCTTGCCAAGTTCTAGGAATAGCCACAGAATCCAAAGAACACACAAATGCTCGAAAAGAAGTAGAGAATGAATTATCAAAGATGTAATGGAAAACAGGGATAAATGGGGTTTTGTCTACAAGCTCACGTGCCTTTTCTAAGAGCAATAGGTAGATCTAAGGAGGACTTAGAAGAATCAGATAAAGTATTACCAATATCTGATGAAGGAGAAGACTCTTCTATTGGTGCTGGAATTGGAGGGGCGAACGGACTATGGTGAGGAGTTGTAGGAACTGGAGAGGACGGCAGACTATGGTGAGGAGCTGCATCAACATATGGGATTGTACTCTCTTGTACTAAAGCTTTCTATCGTCGAGTATAAACCCATAAAGGCTTCATAGGTTCGACAACCTCTCCCAGAGAAAAATCCCCATGAATAGGAACCTCCTCAGACAAATCAGAATCAGCAACCTGCGGTTCATCAACCTGCACGTCAGCCCAACCTGCACGTCAGCCTACAACCTTTTACTTGCACACCCCCGAACTAGAGTAGGGGAATAATAAGGCTCATCCTCCCGAAAGGTGATATCCGTGGAGACAGAACTTCCGTGAGGAGGGATCATAAACCCAATAGCCTTTCTGAGTGGCGGAGTATCCAATGAACAACAAATTAACCAAGGAGCCAATTCGTCTGTTTGGCTCGAGTTGTGAACAAAACAAACGCAACCAAAAAGACAAGGAATACCAAGGACAGATTACCCCATAAGCAAATCCAATAGAGCTCGAAAATCCAAGAGACGCATAGGCATGCGATTAATCAAATATCTTGCAGTCAATAGAGCATCAGTATGCTCGAGGCAAATTTATGTAAAACTATAGTGCTCAAATAAACTCTAAAAGATAACATTTTTTCCTTTCCACCACTCCATTTTGAGCAGGAGTATGTCTGATGAATAATACCATGAGTGGAATGATACTCTTGGAAATCATGGTTGGGATACTCCATACCATTATCACATTGAATGATTTTTACAAAAACATTGAATTGAGTCTGAATCATTTCTTGAAAATGCTTAAAAGAATCCAAAACTTCAAATTTATAGCAAATGAACCCGAGTCACGCAAGAATAACAATCAATAAAACTCACATACCAACTCTAACTTCAGTGGCACAGGACGACCGAGTCTCCTGTGCCACTGAACAATCTCTGACTCGGATGTACTTGCTATCAAACTACAAGGCTGAGAATCCTCATCTAACTTCTTTGATCGTGGTGTGACATCCTAGAGATATAGCTCGTCTTCCATCCTACCATATTTAATTGTCCCCTCAGTCACCAGTTCCTGAAAAACACAATAGGATGGAAAAAATGTGAACTTACAATGTAAGTCACGAGTGAGACCACTAATGGACAAAAGGTTAGCAGGAAAATTAGGGAAACGTAAGATATCAAGTCATGGAATAGTGGTTGTGCAGTTTAAGGATCCTTTCCCAACTATAGGGGCTGAGCCCGCAGCAGTATAAACCAAATCTCCAAAGGAACAACATTTATATGGAGAAAGAAGGTTGGATGAATCGGTCATATGATGTGTGGCACCGGAATCAATGATCCACCGAAATTGACTACACAAGTGACCAAAGGATATACCTACATGTGCAGGATGAGAACTGGCAGGGGCAGCTGCTGTATTATCGCTAGATGCCATCATTTGGCAAAGAACAGAGAGCTGTTCTGGTGAGAAAACAGATCCAATAGTGCCAGTTTCACTTGGCCTGACTGTTGTCTCATGTAGTGAAAGAGAAGAGAGAATTTTAGGGAGAAAGGTCGGAAGCCCTAATACAGGCACACAGTTGGATGCCCTAATACCGGCACATAGTTGGATGCCCTAATACAGGCACATAGGCTATCTACTTATAATACTCAATATTAGCGTTACTAGGAAACTTTAGCCCTTTAAATAAGGAAATATAATGGAAACACACATAAAAGGCTAAAATACCAAACCCTGATGGGCCCAGAATACAAAGCCCATAAATAAATAAAACACAGCCCAAAAGACTTACATATTCCAACACTCCCCCTCAAGTTAGGCATAAATGTTTGCGATGCCTAACTTGGACACTTGTACCACCAATAGTCTTTTCATCGAACAACTTCAGGGCATAGGACATAGCGGAATTACTCCACCAAGAACAGTACTAGGGTAGGTCTTTGATTACTGTAGGAGTCCAACAAACTGCAACCAAGCATCTTCAGAATAGGTGACAAATCTATTGTCTCTTCAGAACAATACTAGGATAGGTTTTTGATTACTGTAGGAGTACAAAGAATAGCAACAACACAGCGTCTTCAGCTCGTGCCAGCAATGTAACTCCAAATAAAGGGTACAATAGAGGTAGCTTACTACTAAAAGAACCCAAATACCTAGGCTTCAACCTCTTGACAGCAATATAACTCCAAACAGAGGGTACAATAAAGGTACCTTACTGCTGAAAGAACACAACTACCTAAGCTTCAACTTTACTCCTTTCTTTCTCTTTTTTTTTTTTCTCCTTTTTTCCCTTTTTTTTCTTTTTTTTTTTTTTTTTTTTTTTTTTTTGGATGAGGAGAGCTTCCCTCGAGTCAGATTTAAGAGAGCCGGATAAAGTCAGCAACCACCGCGAGATTCAAAGTCTTCCCATTATCGCTCCCGGTCTTCTCGAAAACCTTCACCACGTCAAGCCACTCTATCTTGGTGGTGCAGATGAAAACTCGTGCTTGGCCTTGGAGCTGTAGATCAATTCCCCTCCAGTGCTGTTTTCGGCCATGAAGTCCCCTCCCTGGCATTTGAACTGCGGGATCACACGGTGGAACAACGCTCCCTTGTAGTGCAACGACTTCCCTGAGTGGCTGACGCCTTTATCTCCGATGTACAGCACACAGAAGTTCTCCATCACGGTCCTCCCTGCGGGGGATCCGACGATCGTCATGTCGAGGAACACCTTATTCCCATGATCAAAGAGAGAGGCTCTCGGATCTGTTTCTTCCTTTCGCAAGAAACATCAGGTGGTCAGCCATGCCAATATAGTCAGCCATGGCTGCCCTATTCGAAAGCGCAAGATTTTACAAAAGCTTTGATACCATGTAGTGAAAGAGAAGAGAGAATTTTAGGAAGAAAAGTCGAATGCCCTAATATGAGCACACAGTTGGATGTCCTAATACGGGCACACAGACTATCTATTTATAATACTCAATATTATGGTTATTAGGAAACCCTAGTCCCTTAAACAAGGAAATATAATGGAAACACACATAAAAGGCCAAAATATCAAACCCTAATGCAAAGCCCATAAATAAATAAAACACAGCCCAAAAGGCTTACACATTCCAACATCTCGCTAATAAGATAAGCCCGTAACCATGGCCAAGGCCTCATCCCCTTTCTTCTCCTTTACCATGCAATTTCCAGCACTGGTGAAGGGTATATCTCTCTTTTCCACAGAAATCATAACTATGTCGGTGAGGGGTTTTTCAGCTAAAGCCCAAAGCAATCCACCCTTCATAAAGAAGTCGGAGCATTTGCAAATAAGGCTGATCGCTCAAGAGCATTGGATGGAGGCTGTAGCATGGTATAGCGCGTGCTGACCACAAGTTGAACAATAGAGAAAGCTTGTTCAACAGTAGGGAAAGGACCGCGTTTGAGTACTTGTGCATGGACCTGATCATACTACACATTTAGGCTAGCCAAGAAACCATAAACTCAAAATTTATCATTCCACTTATTGATAATTTACAACATTTTCTAGGTGCTTGAGAGTCAATACATCATAGAGATCAAGTTCTTGCCAACTACTGGAGAATTTTGCATAATATTGTGGCAAAGTCAGATCGTTTTGCTTCACTTCTTTAGCCCTCTTACTTGATTCATAAACCTAAGCATCATTCCAAGTATGAGAATATGTCTCACGAGCTACCTTCCAAATTTTTGCAACTGTATCAATGAGAAGATACCCTTGTGCAATTGAAGGATCCATGGAATCAAGTAGAACTAACATGATCAATGCATTTTCAACTTCCCATTTGTCTTGAGCAGATCCATTATCCAAAGGTCTCTCCAAAGTGGCCTGTTATAGTCACGAAGATCGGTGATGGACAGAGACATAGACTGAGACCACGTGAGGTAATTAGTGCCATCAAACTTGACGGTTTTGGTAAGAAAATTAGGGATATTAGAAAAGGCAGGATTGTGTGGAATAAGCCATACCATCCTCCTTACCTGCTGCCTCTGTCATTCTTTGAAAATTCCGACTTTAATCACAGGGTTATATGATCAATTTTTGAAGAAGAAAGCAACCAGAGAGTATCTAGAACATCCCAAGATGTGACCTGTGCTTCCACAGCCTTGGGATTTATCAGAGGTGAGTACAGACTGCTTCTTCTTCTTCTTTTTAGTGTAGTAAGGTCACGGTTACCTGAAGTGCCGCAAACCTCGGGATGATGAAAGAGAGGAAGAAAAGTGGAAGAAAGTGGCAGCAAGGGAGAAAAGAGAGAGAAAGAAATGAAACCCCAGGGTTTCAGCTCTAATACCACGTTGAGAATAATTTCAGGGCTTAGTCCTTCGTGACTGGCCTCCTCATCTATTTATAACATCGACGAATACTTGCTCAATAAGTAATACAATCCAGTCACATAACTTTTAATGAAAGTCATGTGACTTCTTACCAAAAATATAATAATAATAATAAAAGAAATAACACACACCAACATTTCTCTTCTTGCCATCTGCTTTCTTTCTTTTATTTGTTTTCTTTTTTCACATTATTTATTTATTTATTTATTATTCTGTTACACACAGAGAATAATGAAACAGAAAACCATAAGATTTCATTAGTTTTTTGAGCTAGATCAGAATAAAATAATTTGCTGAAAACCCTCTCATACCGCAATCTAGAACTCATGTACCAGAACGTGGCACGTTCAGGTACCAGATTACAAATCTAGAGAACCAAAAATTCCTTCCCAGGATAAAATACTCATCAACAAAAGAAAATTCCAGTGGCCAATCTTAGAAGACTTCTAACTAATATTAAAGGTAAATCATTTAATTGATTAGACAACCTGTGTGTGTTAATCAGTAATGTTGTTGCATTTATCTAAAATTCTCAATATAATTTGATATGTATGCAAATAATACTCACACAATCACTAGTTGATATGCACATATCAGAGCGACCTAGATAAACATCATTGCATACCTGAAAGACGTAACGACTAAGCCTACCCCTACTACCAACCTAACGTATCTTGTACCCTGTACCACGAACCAATGCTTACCATGAACCAGATAGCGTTGGTCTAGGATAGGAACAAATATTCAAATTACACCCCAAAAACAAGTTTAGCTATTTAATTATCTATATTGCAAACACAAATACATAGAACTCGTACTTATGCATTTACTATTTTCTGACACCATATAACCTTTAAAAAGGAAGGAAATCAATAAAAGTCTCAACTGCATCAACATACCAGTGAGAAATAATCATCGTCCCCTCTCTTGATGTTCTCTTCATTAGGAAGAAGATGAGCAGTCATCATTTCCCATTTTGTCCAAGCCCTAGCAGCTGCATACTAAGAACAAACAGAAAATTTAACTACGGAAGAGAAAATATGCTCTGACAGTATTTTGTGTTTACAAAAAAAAAAAACCTACAGAACAACTTGAACAAGTCCTGCTGGCATTTTTGCAACACAAGAAAACAATTATCTTGATCATACAAATTTTCTTCTGATGAAAGAAAATAACAAAAATTTAAAGGCCTCTTGTATTTACTTTATTATATATTGACAAGCCGCTGCATTCTGTAAAGTATATTGACAAGCTGCTGCATTCTGTAACGCGGTGAGTATAAGCAAACCATTCATACTCTACTTCACTTGTGCAAAACACTACAGAATACCTACACACACCTCATCTGACATTCTTCATGCTCATATTTTTGACCTTCTACATTTTTTTTTTTCATTCGGCAAATAGGATGCATAAAAGGTTGGACTTGTCAACAAAAAATTATTAAGATAGATATGCCCCTGCTGATTTATGAAGGCAAGTAGAATCTTAAGAAATACCAGAGGGCCTAAAATGAAAGGCATACTCTTACTTGTGTTTCCAAATCATCAGAATTTAACCTCTTGCAATAGGCATCAATGAAATTCCCCCTTTCAGTCTCTGGAATAAGATCTCTAAATGGCTCCCAAGCTGTATGTTGAAAAGAACCACAGGCATTCAGCTACTTTCAAAACCATGCATGAAATTGAATCAGCAGAAGAAATTAGAAAAACGGTGATTATGGCCAAAGAACTTTTGGTCTTGGAACTAAAAGACATTCGTTGAGCATAATTTGGAGCTCTACCCTATGCAACAGACAGGCATTGTTAACATAGTATAGCATGGTATGGTAGATGGAAATACAATTATCTGAACATAGAAGCACAACCAATTCTGAATATGGAGAAAAATTAACATTAGTAAAGAACTTAATCATTAGCAATAGCAACTCAGGGATTTTCAAAAACAATCTATAAGAAATCTTTCAGTTGATTTATCTTTTACCCTTAAGTACTAAGGCTAATAAAAAATGAGTTAAATTTAGCATACCATCAGGGTATATAGCAGCCGCACCACCTTCATAAAACCAATCAATCTCTTTTTTACGTAGGAGAAAGATGCCTCTAAGGACTATGCCAGTAACCTTAAAAACAACACCAAGGAAATGTTGTTAACGGTTGATAGGTGAGATTATACAGAACTCTTAAACTCTTTTTTTTTTCTAAGAGGATTAAACTTGAACAACCAAAAAATAAAAAACAAAACAAAAGATAGAAATTAAAAACAAAGAAAAATGCGAAAGAAAATGTACCTTTTCAGGGTGTGACTGGCTGTATGCAAGGGCCAACGTACTTCCCCATGACCCACCAAATACCTGCCTAATTCGATAGAATATGAACACTAAATTTATGTCTACCACAAGAGACTCAACCAGAAATGAATTTTGACCTGCCATTCAGGAATTTCCAAGTGTTCTCTTAGCTTTTCAATGTCATCAACAAGGTCCATTGTTGTGTTCTCGTCCAAGCAAGCATGGGGTGTGCTCTTACCGGCACCTCTCTGGAAACGAGAAGCAGACATTGGTAAGTGAATTCATAAAAGATGAATCATATGACATTTGCAAATAAATTAGCATAATTGATTCTGGCAATAAACCTGATCGAATAAAATGATCCGGTAGAAATCAGGATCAAAAAATTTCCGGTTGCTTGGTGAGGTACCACCTCCTGGACCACCATGAAGGAATACGACTGGCTGCAATATGAAAGAATAAATTTAAAGTAATCAAGGGAAAAATACTAATAATGCAGCATAATATCTAACACAGAAGCAAAGGCATTCCAATACTTAAAGAGTATAATAAAACACAAGAGACCATTTTTATGTGAAAAGAAGAGAAAACTGTATCTATTGAAATAATGTTGCAAACAGGCATCATATTTTGGCAAGGTTCTTTAAATAATACAGTATGAACATCATTAATTAAGATAAAAACCAGAGCTAGCGAAAACACAGTACTTTGGATGCCAAATCGGAATAGAAGGAATCCAATGTGATTCATGCAATGAGATGGTCCAATCATAGACATTAACCACCAGAAGGGAACAGATTTAATATCGTTTTCTATAGGAAAACAGATGCATAAATCAAGAACATCTGGGCTTGTTCAGTTTCTGCCAGAAAACCCATTTTATGATGCATTGAGATCTTTCAATTACTTTGAAATCACAAGCACAATGGACCTTTGCAAGTATGAGAATAGTACCAATACCCATCCATGGTTCAATTCTTAGCTCATTTAAACCAACTACAAGAAGACATAATATGTAAAATAAAATTCGAGAAGATAGCAAACCTGCCCCATAAAAGATTATTATACCAACTCACATGGCCATCTGGATTCCCCGATTGCTCCCAGTAGAGAGTGTGAAGATCTGAAACCTTCAGAAACCCGGAACTGTACGGCTCAATCTGCGAATAGAGATTCCTATTCAATTCCCGTAATCCCTTGCCCACATCCATCGCTGTATGAAGTCGTCGGTCACTTTTGTAGTCAAAGCTCAGAGCATGTGGCACTATATTCCTTCTTCCTCCTACAGAATTAACAACACAAAGCAAAGCTGAATTTGGTATACAAAGTGAACGCCAAAACAAGAAGAAAAAAAAAAAACTAATAATCAAAAACCCTAATTTTTATCACCTCCATCTGGGAGATGAGCTCACAACACTAACTTGAGAATCGAACGAGGTAAATTGGAAGTAAGATTGAGAGGAGGACCTGAAGAGATGAAGGTGGTTCTGAATGGAAAGCAATCTGGAAAGGAAGGGGAAACGGGAAGAGAGGGGAAACGGTGAGAAGTGAAGAGAGGAATGTTGGCACCACGAACCTTAAACCATGGCCGGGTCATTGTGCGGACAGGTGAATGTCTGGGTAAGTGCGCCACTTATACGTGAATGACGTGTATACAATGAGAATTTAAGTGTATAATAAAGCTTTTTTAATAAAATCACGTTATTTTAGTGACAGATGCATGCATACTCTCTTTTGTCATACTTAAATTATACAATACTGCTAAGGATGCAGCAAATTAGATGGTGGGCTCCCATTGTAATCCCTGAATAAAAAAGTTTAAAGTCACAAATACACACTTCATTATAAAGTATCCTTTTGAAAGAGAGAACAAAATACCTTTGATGGACAAATTTTGAGATTTGAAAACCCAAATCTTCTTTTAGATTTACATCATACCTCAATTTCCTTTTTGAGGCTGAATATACATAAATTTTTGAATAAAAAAGATCATTGCACGGAAACAGTTGAAGCATACAAAAACAAGATTAAAATACTTTGATTTGTCCCCCTCTATCAAGGAGAATTGGGTTTTTAAATCTTAAAATTGGTCCATAAAAAGTATTCATGTTCTCTCTTTAAAAAATATTTTATTATTAATTATGGCCATATCAGCATTCGAGTCAACACAATTTAATTTCATTAAGTGTTGCCATTAAAAAGGAGCAATATCGGCCCAAAATGCAACTTTGGTTGCCCCTTTGAACTAAATTAAAGTTCAAGGGCCCATTTGGCCCAACAAGTACAATTTTGGGACTTGGTACTTTTAAAATGGGTGCCCACCATTAATTTGTTGCATTCAGAACAATATCCTATAATTTGTGTATTCATATTATTTGTGTATTTGTGTTATTATGTGTGCCCAGTTAAGTGTTATGTATATGCATCCTCCACTTCTACATGTGAGGTCATTAATCATATGGTCTCCCTGTGCCTATATATAGAAGGCATTTGGTCCAAATGTTGTCCAGAGATAGAATAAGTAATAGAATGGTTGTTTTCTTTGGTTTATTACCAATTCTCTCTTCTCCTAAATTTTATAACAGTCCCACATTTTAAAATACATCATTAACACGAGTTTGCTCAACCTTTGTTTGGATTGTCAGAGATAATCTAACGAAAGGTTCACATCTATATTCTATTTACATTTTCAATTACCTCATATTGTGGTCGCATTTATTTGTATGGACTATCGCACATATTCTAATAACACAATTTTATTTTGATAATATGCAAAAAGATTTATACTAATCTTACATATACCACCTTCCTATGCAGTTTTGTCACATGCTCAGGAGGATATGGATTCTTATCCTCAAATCTTTGTAAAAGTCACACCTCTCCATGCAGGTAATTATATATATGCTTAGTGGAGATATATATTACCCTTTCTTTAACTTTCTAAGGTCACACTTCTTTTCATGGTTCGTCACGCGTTTAATGAAGACTTATTTCTTATTTCTCAAAAGGTAACACTTTTTTATGTGGTATGTTGCATGCTTACTAGGAAACTATTTAGTTTGTTTTAGTATTTATCTGAGACTTTATTAAATTATCTAGTGTACCAAATGACCCATATTAATAAATAGTTGGTTTAATTTTATATAAATACAATATATATATATATATGATATGCTAAAATTTGATAATATCATTTATTTATAATTTAATTCAAATTCTAATCATCAATTGGGATGGTGGTTCAATGGTTGGAAGCCAATAAAATACACCTATCATGGTGGGTTCGACTCTAGTTATTCCCATTCTGCCTAAACAATCCCATGTATGGTTAAATTTAGGGAAATTGAACTATAATTGATAAATATAACCTATCTCCCATGGCAAAATAATTGTTTTCATCTCTATTCTCAAATAGATTAATAATAATGGACTTAGAAAAATGTAAAGTTGCTATTTTTTAATTACCTCTCATGGATAGTCAACGTAATATTCCATTTCAAATCCTTGAACTTCGGGCATGCAGTTGATAAAGGGGGCCAAACTACCTTAGAACAACATTTTAAAACTCTTTGTTTTATCAAGCATCATATACAATGATAGCTTAAAATATGAATATATTTTGATGCTCCTTTAGAGTTGTGAAACAAGCTAAAGTGAAGATATCCACCTATGAGGTTTTATTTTTAACTGCATATTTTTCCTTTCAAATATGACCTAACTTTCATGACAAAATAATTGTTTTCATCTCTATTGTCAAATAGATTAATAATCATAGACTTAGAAAAATGTAAATTTGCTATTTTTGAATTACCTCACATGAACTATCACTATGATATTTCATTTGAAATCCTTAAACTTTGGGCAAACATTTGATTAAGGGAATCAAACTACCCTCTAGAACAACATTTTAAAGCTCTTTGTTTTATCAAGCATCATACACATGATAGCTTAAAGATAAATATCTTTTAATGCTCTATAATCATCTAAAAAGTGTGATTCTAATGGGAAGATATAATTATCTAAACACTATGATGTTCCCTAAAACATAATCTGCATGGGCACAGCTGCAACACTAAGATTTCAGGAATGTTAATCTATACTAAAATTTTTTTTTTGGGGGGGGGGGGGGGGGGGTGGGAAGGTGCCTATCACAGAAGCTACGATGTGAAAAAGACCTTCACAACATTCCATGCTTTCAACATACTACTAATAAAACAATACAAAAGTCAAAAATTTGCTAGGTATTCGCTTGCATGGTAATTTCAAAGCAACATAATGAGATTTTAATCGTAAATTGTCAAGCTTGCCTAATTGGTTCCACCCCATTGTTGAAGACTAATGCTATATCATTTTTTACTAGATACTCCATCCTACTTCCAAAAGCAAATATTATATCATCCTTTGTTGGAGGCTATACCCCATCTCTATAAGTAAATATGGTGTCATTCTCTAGCTACTAGAGGACGTGGGCAAGGCCCAAATTATGCTAAAGGATGAGCCCAAATAAAATAGAAAATATATAAGCAACCAAAAGTAGTTGTATGAAACTATTGAAAGGGAACAAAAAATATTGAGATATGCACCTTGTGTAGTGTTGGGTTGATGGTTGTGATGTATTATGTTTCTGCATTCTTGTAAGGCATTGTGTGACACCCTTGGTCTTCCTCAGTTTATTTTATCCTATATCAAGTACCATAATCGAGTTGCCAACAACTTAAACCTACCTCATCTATTATTATTACAAGAAAGAAGTCTATAATATTATTTATCATACTAAAGACATGGACTCAAATATTTATTCTGTGAATTACCTCATTACAATCACTCTCTCATTCTATAACTATTCAACACCTATTTTCCATCATTCCCAAGACCAATGTCCCTTTTAGTTGGCGTCCCCATCCATTATCCCACTTGAGGATTTTTATAAAAGAAACGGGGAGAGCTCAAATAGTCCAGTAAGGTATTAGTAAGGGATAAAAAATAAATTGATCATCAAAGAATAGGGTGAATAATAGGGTGGTCAAAAAATAATCAATCAATTTAGAAAAGTAAGAAATTACGAATATAATTGATTTCATTTGAGTCTGACTTGTCTAGTCCACTTCCACCCATTCACCTATACCTCTCACTGCATTTTGTAAGGTCATGGTCATGCTCATAGTACACACTTGGCATAAAGGCTACAAATCTCATCTCCTTTAACATACTCTAAGTTAATGAGAATCATGACATACTTTAAGTCATGAGGATAAATCTGTGAAATCTTGGACAATATAACAAGCCAAGGTTTCTCAAAATCAATCTTCCAAAAAGAAAATCCCACACCATATGGTTCATTATGAAAATGCCATTGTCAAAGAATTCTAATGGAAATGGTAGGTGCACAAGAAAGTGCTTATAGTAAAAAGACATATTTTAGAGAAAGAAATAGCTAACAAGATCAATAATAAAAAGTACCCTTTCAAAAGGATAGGAAACTCCTTACCTTTAATACTTTCATTTCCTAACAATGAGTTCGAACAATTACATCTATCATAATTAATACTAAGCATTCATTTGTCATTTATGCATTCCCCCTTAAATATATATTCCTAAATGGCCGTGACTTGTGTAAATTGGTTGAGTGTACCCAAAGTCCTATTGTGGTGCTTCATTGGGCAAAAACAGCCAATAGTGGGCTATGGTGCTATCCATGGCTGGGTCTATTGTCTAGTTTCGACACAAACTTTTGGGGACCATAACTCCATCAATACGGATCCTATTTAGGTTATTCTTGTTTTCATTTTGAAGGAAATTTAATTTTCTACAACTTTGTGTTTCACGTGCTAAGGCCAAATAGAACTCCTTCATGCCGAAATTTCCATTTACGAAGATAAGGAAGAACTTGGAAAAGAATTTTAACTTCTTGGTGCTAAGAGTTTAAAATGGCTTATGGGCTTTGAAGAGGAAAAAATAATTTAAAGTTCTAAACTAGTTTTTAAAATTAAACTTTCCTGGTTTATGATGTGGACTATTGGAAAACTAGTTTAAAAAAAACAATGCACAGTTCATTAGGACAAGAGGGCTTGCTAGTCTTATTGTTTTTTCTCTTGGTCCCTATTCCACTTATGTTCAAGTATTGGTCCCCCTCTTTTCTCTCCCTCTCTATCTCTCTCTTTTTTTTCTTTCCTTCTCTGCATATGGCTTCACTCTGCTTTCTTTTTTCTTTTTCCTTTTTTCCTATTTATAGGCCAAAGTTTAAGTTGCAAGCCATAAGATCTTGCGAGATGGAGCTTACCACTCCATCCCCTACCATTTAGGCTTAATGATGGCCTAATTAATATCCAACCCAAAAAATCTTCCATGATTTTTCATTCCTAAAGTTTATTTGGCAATTTGCTTCCACCTTTACTCTAGCTTAATTGATCATTCTACCCAAAGGGTATGAATTCTACATAGTTGTTTCCCTACTATTTCTTAAGAGAACCTTAATTTCAAGTTTTCTTTTGCTAGGATTCAGTTTTCATTTCTTCCTTAAATTTAAAGTTAATTAGGAATGTTATTTATTTAGGGGTGTTACACATTGACCTTGTTTTATTTCTTTCCCTATTGTTAATAAAGCTTCAGTTTACCAACAAAAAAAATGAACAAATGCATTTTTCTACTACTAACAAAATATAAATTATTCAAATGTTGATGTGGTACATTAAAAATAAATTATTCCATTGCAGTTTATATTATTGAAGGAATAAAGAACAACATAATATATAAATTAATTATGCCCATATTCCCTGTTCTACTTGTAATGGATACGAAAATGCTGCTGCCATTTGTGTGATTATATATTGCCTAATTTAATAATGAGGCATGAAAACTCAAATGAGGATTCCAGAAATTTATTATTGCCTATTTTTATAGTGATCTTACCTCAAGTTTCATGATGAAAGAAGTGGAGGTTTTTTTTTTTTTTTTTTTTTTGGTAAATATGAAAGAAATGGAGTCAGCAGACAAATGAAACCAAAATTAGTGTAAACATTTAATTTATGGTAATGTTTTGTTTAACTTAGTAATAGTAAGAATATGAATTCACTAAAACAACTTCATAACAACTCTCCCCAACAAAATAATATATAAGTTAATGATGTCAATTTTGCATGTTCTACTTACAATGGGCATGAACATGCTATTGGTGGTTGCTTAATTATTTATGGCCCAATTTTATGGCAGGATATGAAAATGCAGTTGAGAATTCCACAAAATTATTGTTGCTTGGTAATGTGATGGTCTTACCTCAAGATAGTAATAAGATCATTAATATACTGAAATCATTTTATAACAACTCTTTGCAGTTATGTAAGTGCAAAGACCCTTCACTAGACTAGAAAAAGATAAAAGTTAACACCCAAGGATGAATGATATAGTGTTGCTTGGAAGGGGAGAGGCACTACTCAATGCAAATAGACCCTAAAATAATTTTAAAAAGTAGAATAACTTGCATGATGATTTCATACTATATATATATATATTGTATATTCCTTAATCATAACTATTATCGAAGAAAATATATATAAAAGGGTAAGGGGCAAAGCTTATGGTATGGATGAACTTGCGTGCAAATTCCTTAGTGAATGTACTTATTATAAATTCTTTATTACAACTACTATTGTTGAATATATATATATATATATATATATATATATATATATATATATATATATATATATATATATATATATATATATATAAGGGTAATGAGTGGCCAAAGTTTAAGGAAAAAAAATCCAAAAATAATACTATAAAAAAGAAAATTCCCAAAGTAGGTATATGGATCTAATATTTCCTAATGTAGGTGTTGGTCTCACAATTTACTATTGCTAGATCTTTTATTATTTTTTAAATACTATCCTGCAATTTTTATTATTATGGTCTCTCCAATCAAATTTGCAAGACCAATTTTTTTTCCTTGCTCTCGCAAATTTGATTTGAGCGACCTATTTTTTTAAGCTGGTCCCCCCTCCCCCTAAACCCCAATTTCCCTCCGCTCTCCTTCTTCTCTTCTCCCTCTCCTCCCCCAGCACTATAGCCACCCCCCTTCCTGCCCCCCTCCCTCCAACGACGAACCCCATGCAAAAACTTCCTCAACTTTTTCATTTCCTATTCTCTATTTCCTCCACTCTTTCATTTCCTCTTCTCCATTTCGTCCACTTTTCCATTTTCTCCACTCCATTTCTTCCTCCATTCCTCCACCCCTCCATGGCAGCTTAAGATGGAAGCTTTTCATTTTTTTCTACACATATTAATGTATGAATTTGTATATATATTTGCTGCACATATATTAATTTATGTATTTGTATTGATATTTCATTTTCTTTTGTTGCGCATATATCAATTTATGTATTTGTACTGATATTTCCATTTTTTCGCTACACATATATTAATTTATGTCCAATTTGTTTTGGGTTTGCCTTGATTGATATTACGATTGCCATGACATATTCACTATGACAGATGGATGAGAGGATACTTGTTGGGCCCGTAAATCTATCGGTGTTGACCTTGCAAAGTATGCATAGGTCTGCAGTTGTATGGGTGGGGGACAATGATACGTCGGGTCTTGTTCGGCACAACGATGTGTGTTTGTGGCAGGATATTGTCATTCTTGCACCATGTCTACAAATAGTCGCGAATGCTAGATTTTATAGGGTTTTCATCTGATGCGCATGAGGATTGATCATGCATTGATTATGGTCCTAGTGGAATAATGGCATTAAGAGACACAAACATTTCATCTCCCCATTAATGAGGCCACTGTGATGTTGCAGGATGTCCAGGTGCTATTAGGCCTGCCCATGGGTGGGGAGGCCATGGTGCTCGGTTGGCAAGGTACCACACCTTGCAACCGGATTGGTTGGCTTCGAGATGCATCTAATTAACACGGAGTTGGGTTTGCGGGTGACGATGAGTTGGTTTCGAGAGAGGTTCACACAGGCAGTCCCCAATGGTGCCACCGACGAGACGTATACATGTTACGCCCATGCATACATTATGATAATGTGTGGTGGCACATTGTTCCCCGAAAAGTCTAGCTCCCGCATTCGATTCTCGAGCACTTATCGGCCATTAATGGTTATAGCTGGGGAGAAGTCATACTCACAGCATTGTACAATTCACTATGCACTGCATGCCACTGGGGCGAGGGGTCCATCAGTGGGCCTACAATTTTACTCTAGGTATGCTCCATATGTAGATGTTGTCCGACATATTAATTTGTTTTTATCTTCTCAATGTTTATATGTGTTGATCCTGATTAAATTGTGTCATGCATCACAGTTGTGGGCGTGGGAGCGACTAGTCCGATTTCCACCAATGCCACAAGACATGAGGTGGGTATGCCATCAGAATCTGGAGACCACCGCGAATCCTCATTACATCATTAGTAAAATTATTTATATGTATATTGTATTCTTTTATAGTTTTCATACTCAAATTAAACTTAAGGATATGAACATACATCAATTTCAATTACAACACGAGATGGTAAATGACAAGATGACCGGAGATTTGATGACGACTTCTCTTGCCTTCTTTAATAGAAAGATTTTTTAGAAGTATGGCAATGGACGGAATCTCATTTTCGATGACAACACGAGATGGATGATGACAAGAAAGGTCGGAGATTTGATGATGACTTCTCTTGCCTTCTTTAATTGGGAGATTTTCACGAACTATGGTGACCGATGGAATCCATGGATGAAGGTAGTGAAGGAAGGATTTAGGATGAAAAATACTAAATTCTTATGATTAGGGTGGGCTTTTGAGACATAGACTTATGCTCTTTTTGATATCGAATTCCATTCCCTAGACGAAATGAAAAAAAAGATCTTACTTTTCTCCCATTTTTCTCTCTTTTCATACTCCCTTTTATAGATGCTTGGAGCAGTGGGAGATAAGTGGTGGTTAGATTTTTAATGGATATAGGGAAGGTGGAATGGTAGGAGATAAATGGAAGCTTAAATTTGAATGTGTTTAGGCAATGTGAAATGGTTGGACAGGAGTGGTAGGTTAAATTTAATAGGTTTTAGAAAAAGTGGAATGGTTTGAGATGAGTGGTAGGTTGAATTTTATGTGTGTAGATAAGAATGGAATGGTGGGAGGTGAGTGGTAGCCTGAATTTAATAGGTTTAAAAAATGTGGAATGGTGGGAGGTGAGTGGCAGTTTGAATTTCGATATATATAGAGAAGGTGGAATGGTGGGAGATGAATGGTGGCCAAAATTGGGTGTATGTAATTTATATTTTTCTGTATGAGTTTTATTTATTTTCATTTTCTTCCTTTTTTTTTAAGGCCTATTATGACAAGTGAAGTACTGGTTTCTAGCATTTTCGGCTCCAAAATTGCCCGATCGAAAAATGGAGGTCTATTGCTGCCCCTCTTTGCAGGTTCACTAGTAGAGGATGCAAATGGGCATTCCTACTTACAAACTCTTGCAAGTAAGTGTTTAAAGATGGAGAAGTGTATCTTCGTCCATTAGGCCATTTGGGAGCACTCAAAGTGGAATTCTACTTGACTAAACCGAGATGCAAAGTTAAAATTATCCAGCGCATGGCCGAAAAGTAACCACAATTGTTTTGCTCCTGGCCTGACAATAAAGGGACTAGTATGGGTAGGCTAGTGCACGATGTTGGATGGCTTAGAGCATGGGTAGACTTTAGGATATTTGGCACATGGCCCAATGTTGAGAAGTTCGATGCATGGACCGATGTTGCGTTGTTTAGCACATAAGCCAAAATTAAGTTGTTTGGTGTGTGGGCCAATGCTGAGAAGTTCGGTGCGTGGACCAATGTTAAGGTGTTTGGTACATAAGCCAAGATTAAGTGGTTTGGCCCATGGGCTAATGCTGAGAAGTTCGATGCATGGACCAATGTTGAGGTGTTTGGCACATAGGCCAAGATTAAGCGGTTTGGTGTATGGGCTAATGCTAAGAAGTTCGGTTCATGGACCATTGTTAAGTTTTTTGGCACATAGGCCAAAATTAAGCTGTTTGGCCCATGGGCCAATGCTGAGAAGTTCGATGCATGGACCAATGTTGAGGTGTTTGGCACATAGGCCAATATTAAGTGGTTTGGTATGTGGGCTAATGCTGAGAAGTTCGATGCATGGACCAATGTTGAGGTGTTTGGCACATAGGCCAAGATTAAGCGGTTTGGTGTGTGGGCTAATGCTGAGAAGTTCGGTTCATGGACCATTGTTGAGTTTTTTGGCACATAGGCCAAAATTAAGCTGTTTGGCTCATGGGACAATGCTGAGAAGTTTGGTGTGTGGACTGAAGTTGAGTTATTTAAGAAAATGCTACTGGGTATTCAATTGTGAGATCAACAGTGGAGTTTAACACTAGACTGGCAAAAGCTAAGAAATATGATATGTGTGTCTGAATCCCAGCATCATCGAATGTAGACACTATGAGGTACAGAGACTGGTTGTTGGAATCGCAACTGGTCGTTGGCACAGTAATTTCTGGCCTGATATGCATATCTTTTCGATCTGCTCTTTTGTCACAATTTTAAGAAAGAAACAAATTAGTAGAGGTAGTAGCTATTAGCCATCATGATCGATGCAACTCCAGCAACTCCCCCTATGGCAGAAGATGAGATGGCGAGGCTTCGAACGGGGATAGCGGCACTGAGTTTTGCTCTAGGTACGTTACAGGCTAGGAATCAATTCTTGAGGTACAAACGAGATCGTATATGTTTTAAGTGCAAATTGATACAAGCTATTACAATATCGATGTTTACGGGGAATGAAAGTACTAGCACTATGCAAACCCGAATAATTTTAAGGAGCTGTGCGGGTATAATAAAGAGCTTTTTAGATAGGAGATAGCTTCGTTTATCTCCTCTTTACTCTATTTCTTTTTCTCCTTTCCTCTATCTTTTCCTTGCTTTCTCTCCTTCTTTCTCACTTTTTCCTCCCTGTATCACTCTTTCTTTCTTTCCTATTTTCTTTCTTTTCTTGTTCTTCCTCCTTCCTTTAGCCCTTTTCATTGTGCTAACGTCAGTGCCAGCGCTGCCCTCCATCTGTTCCGATTTACTTGGGTCTACTCTGGCTTACACAGATCTACTCTGATCAGCTCAAGTTTGCCCTTAATTTGGCTAGATCTACTCAAACTTAACTAGATACGCCTAAATTTGATTAGATCTCCATTTTTATCTAATTGAAGCAGATTTTCTTTGATCTAGTCCAATCTATCATATCTAAAGGGATAGATCTTGGGGCTAGGTAGCGTAGGTGACAGAATTGACTAATTCCAGAAGATGAATCCAAGTAGCATTAAGGAGGACGACTAGTGTTGGTGTGGACTGCCCCAAGTTCTTTCCCTAAAGGTGATCTTATGGATTAAAGGCGCGGCCCTAAGTTTTTCATTAACTAATATTTAATTATTGGGTTATATTTGCTACCATCCCAACCCTTTTGGTTAAGTAGCGAACGATCCAATACCTCAGGTAGGATCGTAGGAACCATCCTTGTAGTACCCGCGAAATCAATCATCGGATTAATTTATATATTTTTTAATTTACACTTTTTACACTAACTAATAGAGCATAAAGAAGTAAATGAATTATGAACTATTGTGTATTTGATTAAAATCAAAAGATTATTTTAACTGAAATTTTCCTTTAAACTATGATAAAGAGAGAGTATGAAATATTATGCATATATGAAAAAAAGAGAGTATTTGTTTTCAACCTCTAAATATTAATGGGTTTTTCTTCACCAAAAAGGAATTTGAGCAGCTAGCATGGTAAATTATTAATTTCTAACGCCCCTTTTCTGGTAAAAATGAAGACATTCAAACATGGTAATATTGAAATTAGGATTTGGTATGCGAATACTCATTACATCATTTGTAAAATTATTTATATGTATATTGTATTCTTTTATAGTTTTCATACTCGAATTAAACTTAACGATATAAATATACCTCAATTTTGACAATAACACGAGATGGCCAATGACAAAATGGCTGGAGATTTGATGATGACTTCTCTTGCTTTCTTTAATTAAGAGATTCTCGCGAACAATGGTGATCGACAGAATCTACAGATGAAGGTAGTGAAGGAAGGATTTAGGATGAAACACCAAATACTTAAGGTTAGGGTGGGCTTTTTAGATATAAACTTATGCTCTTTTTTATATCAAATTCAAGGGACATAATTCCATTCTCTAGACGAAATGAAAAAAAGCTCTTTCTTTTCTCCCTTTTCTTCCCTCTTTTTCTCTTTTCATGCTCCCTTTTATAGATGCTTCGAGTGGTGAGAGGTGGGTGATTGTTAGAGTTTTAATGGGTACAGGGAAGGTGGAATGGTGGGAGATAAATGGTAGCTTAAATTTGAATGTGTTTAGGGAAAGTGGAATGGTGGAAGAGGAGTGGTAGGTTAAATTTAATAGGTTTAGGAAAAGTGGAATGGTGGGAGATGAGTGGTAGGTTAAATTTTAATGTGTGTAGAAAAAAATGGAATAGTGGGAGGTGAGTGGTAACTTGAATTTTGATATATATAAAGAAGGTGGAATGGTGGGGGATGAGTGGTAGCTAAAATTGGGTATATGTAAGTTATATTTTTCTTTATTAGTTTCATTTATTTTCATTTTATTTTTTCTTTCTTTTTAAGACTTATTGTGACAAATGAAGTAGTGGTTTCTAACATTTTCTTCTCCAAAATTGCTCGGACGAAAATGGGTGTCTACGCCCATACAGCGCATCATTTTTTTAGTGAGGCCTACCCTCCGCCAGATTCAACATTTGAGCCCATGTCCTCGATGTTTGTGACTCCTGACCCCTACACCACTCTGATGACGCAATCAACCTCGTGGGAGAATCCCACGCCGGTTGCCGATTTCCCACGGGCAATTGAAGGATTCACACTGAGGCGAATGGGGTTCAATTCAACCAGCAACAACTTTACTCTGTCTACATCATCTCCCAATGACGAAGAGACGGACCAGGACAACGACTCCGACGATGATCTTTCAGATGTCGATGGTTGTAGGAGAGGGAAGTGAGTGCGAAAACCCACCAAATGTGGTACGGGTGGTCATCATAGGTAGAGATGACGCTTCTGTATATATTTCTTGTATCATGTATTTGAATTATTCATGATAAATGTTTAATGAGCGGGCCCCAACTAACATTTAACTTAATTTCAAAAAATCCATTTCTGTTGTGCAATACAAAATTGCGAGGCCAAACAATTTTCCTAATATTTTCGTAAAGTTGGGCATCATAGCAACAAAAAAAGAAACGAATAAAAAAGAAGTGTAAAAAAAAGGGTCGTGTGCAATTTACTATTGTGAGAGCCAAAAATAAAAAAGATCTCGCAATAGTAAATTACTAGACCAACACCTACATTGAGAAATATTAGATTTGTACACCTACTTTGGAAATTTTCTATTTTTTTAATATTATTTCGGGAATTTTTTTAAGTTCGTGGTACATGTTTTCTAGAACAATAATTTTTATGATTTTGATAACTGAGATCTATCAATAAGCTAATTTCCAACTTGAGTACGTAGCTAGAACATACTGATATGCCTTCAGTAGATCAGCCTGTCCACTCGTCAAACGAAAAATTCAGATTTGATATATATCTTATTTCTATACGGAGAGCTATTAATAAATCTAGTAATTGAACAATATGAAACTGGAACAATAGTGCTTAAAGATGCAAACTGATAAATTTTAAACTGTATCAGTTTAGATGTTCAAATCTTGTTTCTTTTCCAAAAATTGAAAATTTTAAACCCAGGCAGAATAGGTAATGTAAAAATTCAGTCTCAGATGGACTGTTTATTTAGCTATTAGCAATTACATAAAATTCTAACACATTAAATTCACATTAAAAACCAATTGTTGTCCCAGATTAATTCTCCAATTGAACTCCAATTTGAGCCAAGTTCTTTCACTCCTAATAGCCGTAGACGATGGGTGTTGTTTTCTAGGGGAAACAGAAGGAATAGTGTGTGAGGCCTTTGATCAAATAGGTAGTGAATTTAGCTAATGAAGAAGTCTTTCAATTTGGGCCAAGTGCTTTCACTCCTTGTAAAAGATGGGTGTTGCTTTGGGAGAAAATAGAGAGAATGGTGGGTGAGGCCTTCCATCAAACAGGTGGTGGTGTTTGCTGATGAAGAGGATTAAGAGGACAAACAGAAAGAAAACAACACTTGTTCCCATGGTGTTTTCCATGTGATTACTACTACAGATTAGGACAACCCACAAAGGATTTGATTAGACCATCCTGTTCTTAAGTTAGCCTTCGTACAAAATGAACTTACGGGCAGATTAATGATTAAATTTTGAGCAACTAACAGCACCAAAGTCCATCAAAGTGGGCATTTTCACGAATGCATTAATGGAGGGCCCTGCAACAAACACCTAAAATGCGTAACATAGTGCACGACAACTATTATCATGGAAATGGAGGGAGAGCCAAAGGCATAATTCAATTAGATAACGAAGCAAAGAGGCTGTGATTTTATTGGAACTGGTAGTAAGAGGAGTTGGACGCACCAAGTTGGTCCAAAGAACACGTAGTTTGCTGAGACAGAAAATAAAACATGAATGCATGAAAGCCTAGGGTTTGGAATAAACATAAAAGCATAAATGAAGTGACATAATAAGACACCTATCTAAAAAATGTAAAATCAAAGTGATGAGAAATTCACAAACCTTGGAAGGTAATAACAATGTTGCATATTAAGTTTTTAACAAGGGAATGAAGGGCTCTTAGTTACTCAATCAAATAGGTATTTAGACATTGATTAGGAAGGAGATAGAAGGGTACAACAATTAAGGAATTGAAAGGGAAGAGACTGGGGAAAGAGTAATTAGTGAACTAGAGAAAGAAGGATGGAGTTTATATATTCCATTCTTGATGGAGATTACACAGAAGAATCGTTCATGATAAAAGAAGTCAGGTTTAGTTCGCGCACAATAATTTAGTGTGCCACGTATAATCATTTGCTTTCATTTTCTTATATTATATATAGATATATAGATTTGAAAGGGGAGAAAGGGAGTCTACCCGTTCTTAAATACTTCCCAAAATCTAAATTATCATAATTACGTTGAATAGTCCCCTTTTAGATGACATAACATCAAATTATATAAATAGCTTTGATAATCTCCGGTAGGATTGAACCACGCCGTTTTCATAAAACTTTAAAAACGAAATTTATTTTTATTTTTTTATTAATACGTTATAGTTTTGTCAACTTACCTAAAAATCAATAAATTCTTTTAAAAAACTTTTAGACATTTCCATCCATTCGAAAAATTATAAATATAGCATCGAAACGAAGGAAAAGTTTCCAAAATGATATTTAAAAGAAAAAGAAAAATTATTTTTCCTTACATACCTTGATTTTAGAATTTTGAGCTTCTAAAGATCAGAATTTCATGCAAGAAAATCACAGGCTTTAGAAACTTGCAGACCCCAAAATCATGATGTGCTGTAAAAAAAAGATGAAAAGTTGGGATGGCTTGGGGAAGTTCTTCTTTGTTTTGTCATGAATTTTTTTTACATTATTTTGAGATTTTTTTTTTCTAGGGACCCAATCCCAAGTTCCGATAAAAAGAAACAATAAAAAAGAAAGAAAAAAAAAAAAAAAAGGGTCGAGAGATTCTTCTAAAGGCCTTTTACCTTGTGCTTTTATACCCAACTGTCAAAGAGGAACGCCCTATTTGCACCATTCATGCGGGTGAAAAAGAAAAAATCTTAAAATCCTCTCCATTAGGGGCCCCTTCCTTTGGATCCCACCACCCATTTGGCGCTACTCGAGGGGAAATTAGTGAGCGAAGCGTTCTGAGTCTTCGCCCCAAATCCACTTCAGTTCTTTCACTACAGGAACATGTGTTCTCCTTGGCACTGATCTTGGTGTGTTCCTGTCTTCTCCAGGTATATTATTTTTCTTCTGTTTAACATCTTCAACCAAGGGTTTTATTTTATTTTATTTTTCATCTTCTTTATCGTTTGATGTCTTAACTGTTCGTTGATGTTAAGGATGTAAATGAAAAGGGCGATCTGGGTCTTGCAATTTCATTTTCTTCTTGTTAGTGGTTTAGATTGAAGCTATAAAGAATTTATTGCAGGATTGTTGTGATCTTTAAGGTGTTTTGTTTATTTATTTTTATTTTTGTGGGTTTCATGTTCTGGGGTTTGTTTCTTTCGTCAATGTTTCTTCTTGGGGTTTCTCTTCCTGAGAAAAATTCGGTTAAGTAAACCTCGTTTTGTTGTTTCCTCATGTTCCCCTATTATGGGCTTCCTTTCATTTAGTAAAATCATGAGTTTCTTCTCAGGTTGGTTAACCTCAATTTAGGAAATATTCTAATTCTGCATAGAAACTTATGGGTGATTATTAGGGTTTGGAGGAGTTCTTTATATATGGCTTGGTCAAACTGGAGGACATAGACTTCTAATTTTATGGAAAAATAATTTCTTATTAATAATTTATGATGAGGGATTCAGAGCAAAAATTAGGTTTTGAACTTAAGATTTAGATGTCGAACTGATTTCCTGTTGAAATCGATTAACTTTGAGTATGAAGTTCTAATCAATGTAAATGTGGAAATATTATGCGTCTTGATGTTGCTTTTGCATGGCGTGTGAAACTTTGGTTAGTTTTCACACGATGAACTGGTTGATCTGTATAGGAACCTAAGACTGATGGAATTTTTTTGAATTTATTAACCAGAAGGTGTAGAGAAGTTCTCTATATTAATTTTATGAAGCCTGTATTTACTTCTGAATTTACCCTTTTGGACTTGCAGAGGAGATCAATCATCTTTCTTTGCCTAAACTATGCAAATGAATGAGTAACTTGTGCAGTTCTCTTTTACGGCATGTTTGGCTCATGATAATAATAATTATCCTTTTCGCGGTCTATTACTATGAAATAGTTGTTACCTTGTTTTGTTCACTTTAGAGCTTGAAATAGCTAGCCATTCTGACCCAATCAAGAATGCCCATGCCACTCATGTCCTATGGGAATAACCATTCCTTATCTATTCTATTTCAGTAGGACCATCCTATTCCTTCTCTATTCTGTTCCACAAACTGAAAATGCCAGGTTATAATTGTCAAACAAAACATTGTATACTCACGCTTGCTTCATTCTATAGTCAGCTAGTTCTTTGATTTATGGAATTAGAAATCGCCTCGCTTACCCTGCATCCCAGAATTATACTATCATTGTTTATAGTTCTCTGTGATGTTTCTAGGTTGACCCGTCTAATTGGTGTCTCATTGATATGTGTTTACTTTTTATCCAGATTTCTACCACTTGATTAGGGAAATCGATCATGTTCAGACAATCGCCGAGCAAGAGCCACAGATCCAAACGCTGCAAGACAAAGCATGTTATGCAAATCTGTCTGTTGCTCGTAATTTGCTTCTGGTTGATCTACCAAGTCAAGCACTCTCATGATAAAAAGAAGGAATTTGATGAAAATGACAAGAAAATTTCCATAATAAACCATAGTGGCATCGACACATTGAAGTTTGGCAGAAAAGATCTCAAAACCCGAGTGGAAGTAACGGCTGCTAAGAATGAAGAGTCCAAAGAAGAAGCAGAAAATGAAGTAGAAGAGGAGGATAAGCATGAAGAAGTAGAAGAAGAGGACAAGCATGAAGAAGGCGAGAATGATGAGAAAGAAGATGAAGAAAGAGGAGTTGGAGATGATAGGATAGATGAAAACGATGAAGATAAAACCGATGGGGAAACTTTCCGTGAAGAGGAGGAGTTCATAGATGACAGAAAAGAGGGAGAAAACGAGGTTAATGAGAAGGAAGATGAAGAGATGGAATATCAAGTTGAGAAGCAGAGTCTTGCAGAGGCACGGGAGGAACAATACAAAGGGGATGATGCTTCCAGTGCAGTGACCCTTGAGAGTCGGACTGTTGGCACCAAATTGAATAATGAGTCCAATAACAATGAGGAAACCAGTATTGATAATAATTCAGAATTGAAGATTGAAGGTGAAATGGCTGGAAATGGCAGTTCTCAAGGTGTAAGAATGGCAACGGAATCTCCAGGTTCATTCCTGCAGAATAAGACCGAGATTGAGTCAGATTTCTCTCGAGTCCAAAAAGGAACAGTAGAAAGCAAAAGTACTGGAGAGGGTCCTGTTGACAACAAGTTCAATTCTAATATAACCGTGTCTTCCAAAACTGAGACTGCAGGGCCTACAGCACCAAAATTAGAGGGGGTAACTCAGAATGAGAAGTCGGGTATTTCTAATCGATTTGATAAAACATCACAGTCAACTGATGACCCGATCAATTCCTCCGACTCCTCAACGGCCGAAGAGCAGAAAGATGTGCACACGGATGTGGACACGTTGCCCGAGATTAGAAACGAAGGGAGCAAAAATGAAGAGGATTTAGCAGAGTGACTGTTTTGTGATTTTCTTTTTGCCTTTGCAACTTTATTGTGCCGCATGAACTTGCAAAGTGTTTTTGATACTTGGTAAATTGTATTGGTCTATGGAATTCGGTATCAGGAATGCAAGCAAACATTTCTGTTAGTGCGATTATATTTTCAGAGAATTCAATCTGTACAAAGTATGTTAACTGACAAATGATGCATTTGAAGGTTTGTTTTTTTTTCCCCCATTTTGTGGTGAACTAGCTTCTTTGAACAATGATCAGAGTGAAAGCTCTTCTCCAGTGGGAGGAAACTTGCAGCAGAAAAGTTTTCCTTCAGGAGAGTAACAGTCCCCAAGATTTATGCTGCGTTTGGCAGTGTAGAAGTGGGACAGAATGTCTAAATACTTCAGATCTGAAAACCATGTTTTTCTAAATGGTCAACCCTGGAAAAGTTCCATTGTTTTTTTTTTACCACATTTTTTGCATTGTTAAAAGTAATATTTTAATATGAGTTCTCTTGTATGAAAATGGAAAACTAGTTTTCCATCATTAGAGGGCCCATGGTTTCTATTGGTTTCAGTGTATTAACATAATAATCCTTGTGAGTCTCAATGCAACTTTGTTGGAAAAAGAGGAGGAACCAAAGGTACAATATAGAGACAATATTAGGACTAATAAAGGAACAATAAGCAGCATGAGTCTTTTTTTTTCTTTTCCCCTAAAAAATAAGGGGAGGATTTTCCCCCTAACATTTTACTACAATACAAGGGTATACTGAAACAACAAAATGAACAACTATGAGACAGATTGGAAAGGCTTGAACTTCCTAACATGCAACACAAGGCCCTCAACAGATGCAACCCCAGCCAGGAGTGATATAATTAGGCAAGCAAAGCTAATGAACCTGAGCAAAATCCATCTATGGGAAAACTTGGGGATCTTTTTCTGGGCCATGTGCATCTCGATCGGAAAGTACACGGCCAACGGCCAGAAGGAGAGGGCCCCTAGAAGTCCCACGAAGTCGTTGAAGAAGGGGAACAGCATTGAGATCACGGTTGTGAACACCACGTAAACCGTTCTCCACGCTAGCTTGAAGAAGTTGAGAGAGTAAATGCCATACATAGGAATTTTCGCTGAGACTTCTTTGCTCAAGTATTCGCTCTCTGGCCATTTCTTACTGCAACACTTCTCAACAAAAGCAAAAAAGGGTTGGCAGAACACCTGCATTTCGGTTTTTAAGATTTGCATCAAACTCAGTTGCTATTAGAGATATTACCAAATATTCGATAACGTTCTAATGCTTATCATTCTCAGATAGAGACATAATGCTAAGGATTGACATATTATCAAATAGTTGCAATGTGTTTCAGAGAATTAGTCCAAAATGCAATAAGATTGGCTTCTCTAGACTCACTTGAGGCTTGGACATTTTGACAAGGAAAAGTCTATGGGTTAGTCGAAACACCCCAACGTTCATAGGGGAATCACCCACTATGGAAGTGAACAGTATGAACAAGTACCGGTCATTATCATTTGTTGAAGGTGGTATGCAGTAAAAATAAGAACTTACGAAATAATGTAACATGAGCAACGCTACAAATGTTGATAAATTAGCGTAGCATTTGGTTCACAAAATGGAACAGAGGTACATATAACTCGCCAATGGTGAATATATGACATCATGAGTCCTTGGATGCTAGCGAGCATTGGTTCCATTCTGTGGATCAAACGTGACGTGAACTTACTTTTGACATGTAAAGCATCTCTCATGAGTTAAATCTCAAAACGATGTACTCGTTAATATCGATGGTAATCACCTGGTAAGCTCCAATGAGATGAACAAATATGCACATGTTAGCAAAATCGATGAGCCAAAAGGGTTCATAGAAGCCAAATCCTGTTAGAAAGTTTCCAGGTGCATTGTTGCCAAATGCTGCGTAACCTACAAGACCACAAAGCATGTAAAACAATGTGGTCATTGAGATCCCCACGAAAGCTGCCTTCTTCATCACTTTACTCTCTGGTGGACTTGATTTCAACGTGTCCTGCAAATATAGAGATTCTACTTCAATTTCCTTTTTCAGTATTGTTTTTTCGTTCAACGGATAAATATTACATATAGTGGATTATTAGCCCTAGTGTAAATTTGAGCAGCTAGCTTTCGGTTCAATTAGCCCCCACTAGCCATTGAATCAAGTGACTTGGAGGGATTTGGCTCCTTTAGAATTCCTCTAAGGAAGAGAAAGGCATCCCAAATGCGTAAATTTTAACCATAGAGATTGAAAGAAAAAGGAAAAATAAGGGATTTTATCAATTTTTATACAATTCTACCATACATGAAACCTCATCTAAAGGGTGGGAAATTAATAAATCGTTGTCTTGAATTTCTCACCATTTAGACAAAGACTCTAAGCATTGTCAAATTATATGAATATTGGTAGGTCGCTTTCTTTTTCTTTTTCTTTTTTTTTTCTTTTTAATTTTGTCACGATTCATATCCTTAAAATTTACAAATTTAGATGTGTGTGCATTGCTTATAAAGGAACCCAACGTGATAAAACTTCTCTAAGACGTCTAGAAGAGCCAAACTTAAGTGGAGCCTCAAACTTTGTTAGTGGACTAACCCTTTTTAGGATTCCTACATCCAACTTAATGATATAAAAAATAAAAAATAAATAAATAAAGCAAAAACAAAGTATAGAAAAAGGAAGAAAGAGAAAATTGGCCAAAGTACCTGGATTTCAATAAGGATGGAAGTGAAAGCATAGGCAAAGGCAATGTTCCCAAGGCCTTGCAAGGTGTTCCAAACTTTTTCTGCACTTGTCAAGTCCACCCCCACAACTGTCCCAGTCAGACCTTTCTCTAGGTGACCATTTCCACCTACCATGTTAAAAGGCATAAGTACTAATGAAGAACCCAAATATGTTAATAACCGTAAGGGCTGGAAAATTTTAACCCAAATTTTATGTTCTAAGTTTTTCTTTTTTTTCATTATATTTTGCATAGAGACTTCATGAACATTATTTGCATATATGTCGTGATGTGTACAAATAAAGTACAGATTCTTGATACTGAACATCGTAAATTCCTTTCATATAAAAAATGCTCACTTGCAACTTTGGCAACGGAGAGGCCGATACCGATAAAGGAGTAAGCAAAGGACATGATCGCAGCAATGATAGAGAGTATCGAGAGCTTGTGAAAGTTAGGCAATTGAGAAAGAACGAGTTGTATGCACCCAAATATGATTATAAAGATGTTGTTCAAAGTATGACATCCTGCTTCTTGCCCGTGCTTGTGAAAACAATTGGATCTCTTAACAGCCCTGAGGATAAAATAATTGTTAAAAGACTAATGAAGGAATAAAAGAAAAAATAAATGAAAAAAATTAGAAAATTTCAACCGAACGAGCAATAAAATTCGAAGATTAAGGTTGGCTGCGTTGCTTACGCAAGGCTAATAGATGCAGTGATTGTGTACCCAATGCATACTCCTACAAGATAGGTATACTGAGCTGCTGCACAAAATCGATCCTGAATTCCGCCTATAAACATAACAATGTCGAAAGAGAGTGGATGAGGCTCGAAATTCAATTTCAAAATAATTAATCTCGATACTTATATTGAAATACAAAGCCAGATTTTAATAAACACCCGAGACTAAGCCTTGCAATTCAATTAATAAGTCCCTCTAATTAGTTTGTTCGTGGCCTTAAGTCGCAAAAGCACGGATTTTAACATAGAAACAAAGTAGGCAAAATTTATGTAGATGTTTGATTTTCAATATTGCCGCACAAAAATTAAAAGAAGGTGAAAAAAATTGCATATGTGCTCACTAACATTAATAAAAATCCTTAATGACTTACCAAAAAAAGAACATTAATAGAAGTCCAGACGAAAATGAATATTAAAATAAACATGCACAATTCAATAGTTCTCACGTGTCATGCCCTTTTACTTTTCATACTAACATCCACATTATATCGGATCATATCTATTTTCTTCTATTTAAGGCTCAAATTAAATATTTTTTTAGACAACGCCCCACTATGTAGAATTGAGCTATGCCACATTCACCCATATATTTTAAGATAAAAATATAAATATCTAATACGAATAAAGGAACAAATGTCTTCTTGTTTTAATAAGTAATAAACTAATCACAGCCAAAAAAAAAAAAAAAAGTTTAAACATTAAATATTTGGACCCTGCTGGCCCACGTTTCTCACGTCTCTTGTTGTAAAGTTTTCTTCGTTTCTTGAACTAATTCCAGTTGGTGAAACAGCGAATCAATTACTTAGGAACAGAGAGTAATAATGACAGAAGAATATTTAACTCAAATTCGAAATTATCATATTTACTTCTACGCCGCCCCTTTTAAAAAGTCAATTTTGGGGTGCAACCAAAATTGAACCAAATGGCTTTGAGAACAAACTTGTTGCGCCCTTACCTAAATTGGCTTTGACGGCATCCCTGTAAGTGTAGTTTCTCCGGCCGGTGACGGAGTCCGGGGAGCGATAACAGTCGGCGAGGAGGCTGGAAATGTAGAACGACAACGCCGAGAAGGCCACGAGGAAGGCCGTGCCGGCGATCCAACCCAGCTGCGCCATCGCCCACGCTAACGACAGCACGCCCGACCCGATAACCGCCGTTATAATGTGGGCCGTCGCCGTCACCACCGTCCCTTCATGACCAAATAAATAAATAAATAAATAAATATAATTTCTTTCTCGTAGTAACGGCGGGATGCTACGCCGGCGTCGCCGCAAGGAACGACGATTAAGAAAACGAAAGCAACGGTCACCTGTTCGCTTAATGCGGCCATCGTCGTCGTAATCTTCGGTTAGTCCGATGTTCACCATCTCTCTCCTTCTCCGCGGAAAAAAATGAAGAGGGGGGAGTGAGGGAGTGAGGGAGGGGGCGAAGTTCTCTCTAGGATGTGAAGAGGAGTGAAGAGGGGCTTAAATGGAGGAAGCAGTTGTGAGAAAAGTTGATGTATGGTGGTGAGCCGTTTGTCAATGTGAAAATACTTTGGCGATTCAACTTTTTATTGAATGCCAGATGCATTGGTTTTCTCGAGAAAAGGTGATGAATACAATATTTTGGAAAAGAGGAGATTGTGAGGGTTAAATTCAGGAGGGTAAAATATATCGACACCCCCACCACCTGAAAAAGATACTTATACTTTATTTGTTTTCTAAGTAGATACTCTCTCGTGTAATTTTAACTTGATATTTTTAACCGTGACAAAATAATAAAAGATTAAAAAATTTTAATTATGCTATTATTACTTTATAGTGTCATATATGAAATACGATATCTTTTTCTATGGAATAAAAAAAAATTAAATTCATTTTTTGTATTTAGTAGGAAAATTATATATGAAATACGATATCTTTTTCTATGGAATAAAAAAATTTTAAATTCATTTTTTGTATTTAGTAGGAAAATTAGATTTAATAAGGGTGTAGATGATTTTTCTCATAATTATGTCACACATGACGAATGTAATTTTTGATAGTTATTATTTTTTAATGGATAATATATCAAATTAAAAATTAAGAATGGCCTTTTAGAAAATAAATGGAGGTGGGATTGGTGTTACTCACTTTTGAAAATTCATTTAATCTCTTCATAATGGGAGCTGGGGCAGGTCAACTTATAATTAATGCCTAATTAAATAATGCTATATTTGTAAAGTATATTTGTTTCGTGCTGAAAAATCGAGTTTGATTTTCTTTTTTCGATAACTACTTCTTTTTCTCTTTTCCCATCTTTTTTTTTAATTTTATTTTCCTTCGATTTTATAGAAATCTCGCTCTTAACTCTGACATTATCCGGAAGAGAGAAGCCACTTTAAAATAAAAAACAGAATACCTAACTTGTTTGGAATGGGCTCCTCCGCTTGTATAAATGATTGTTTAAAAAATAATATGATGGACATTAATAACTTGTAAATTTTATGTGTACAGATTGAGAAGGCCCTAAATAATTTACAAACCTACTAATTTCCATACAGTCTTAAGAAGTCTAACTCATTCATTTAAAGGATGGAAATCATAAAAATTCTTAATTGTTACAATGTTCAATGTTTTATGCATTTGTAACATGAGAGTCCTAAACATCTTAAAATTAGATAAAAGTTAAGGGCTTTGTGAATTATGTTTGTTTCAACTGTACAATTAAAATTTACAAGTTTTTTTGCCGGACAACCAAGGGCCAAGCACCATCGGACAAGCAAGGAAGTCATTACCCCCTTATTTTATGTTTCTTCCGGAGTGATTTTATTGATTTAGTTAACTTACATTTATTAGGTAGTTTAGGAACTACTAACCACTCGTTTGGATCACACAATGAAATAGAATATGTATTTCATAGAAATACAACATGAATAATGAGAAGATAATGTACCACTTTCCCCTTGACCGAGTGCAACTCCAACATGTCACACTCGGTGTAAACACAAATTTTTTTTTTCCTTTTCAAAGCTCGTGGGTGGAATAAGTAAGTAATAGCTGTTATTTCTCTAGCAATTGATAATAACTATTTCTTATATATTCTTTGTTCTTTCCCCTATGGCCCATGAAAGCAACCACTTCACTTATGCAGCATGAAGATATTACTCCTTCAATATTATACTTTTATGGAAGAGTAATACTATTCTTCCCCAAAAAGTGAATCCCGAACAAATCCTAGCACTTACATGTGAAATTAGACCCTATACACAAATTCCACAATGAAACTCGAGTAGACCCTCATCCTAACTTGTGTGTAAATTGTATGATATTATAAAGCAATGATAGCGAGACTCAAACTTGAACATGACTCACCCTAAGTGCAAGCAACCTCTTCAATATGTGGTAAGTTAACTACTATATTTTGGAGTGTTTGTAAGTAAATGAAAAAGATTTACATTAATGCCCCGTTTGATTGTTTCGACAAGATAGACAAGGATTAAAGCTCCAATATGATATGGACAAGATAGTTATCAACCTGATATAATTAGTACCCTATCTAGTGTTTGAAGCGCAACAAGATAAGTAATAGGTTTGTATTCTATAAATTCTAGTCATTGTTTGCGTTCGCCAAGATAAGATTGAATAATGTTTTTTCCATAATTTTTGGCAATAAGTTAAAAAGGTTTAATATATTAACAAATTAGAAAATATTGGATAAATATTTCCAAATATCTGAAAAAAATTAACAATTTTAAAAAATCCAATGATCTGGAAAAAATTAACAATTATTTTTTTCTTAAAAAAATACTTAAAAGAATATTAATAGGAAAAAATTATAGGAAAATAAGTTTTGGTTACATTTGCAATATTCAACACAAATAAAAAAAGATTCAAATTCATATTAAAATTAAAAAGGACAAACTGAAAATCTTATTGATTTTGAACAAGCAAGCCTGTTCATTTTTAGGCAAATCTATTGATATGCTCGCAATGAGTATGTCTAATCATAAAAATAGAAAAATGATTAAGCCAACTAGACAAATCAATCTCTAACTTTTTCCTAGGATAAAAGACTGATCAAAAGAGACAAACATGGAAAGAAAGGGAGAAGAAGAGAAAGAAGAAATAGAAAAATGTTGAACATTTGCATATGAGAATGAATGAGAATAGAAGAGAAATAAATTTTGGCAAAGACAAAGCAAAAGAATAAAACAAGGCAAAAATATCATTTTTTTTCCTTGAACTTTGGCTTAGTTATCAATTTAGTTCTTGAACTTTAAAATTAACCAATTTGTCTCATGAACTTCTCTTTGCTTACCAATGTTAAATTACGTCACTCTTCGATCATAATTATTGATATAACATCCCATGTGGCATCCTTCGTAAAAAATAAATATTTCTTATTAAATCTTACATGCAACTATCTCATCCTCAGTCAAAAATTTCTACCATTTTCTTATATAATGATGAGATTTGTGGGATGTTACGCCAACAATTTTGATGGAGGACTAATTGTACAAAGAATTGATATTAAGGAAAAGTTCATGCGGTAAATTACATAATTTTAAAGTTTAAGAATTAAATTATTAATTAAACCAAACTTTAACGAACAATTTAAATGTTTAAGTCAATAAAGCAAGAATGAATTCTAACTTTTAAGTGTAACGCTGTTTTTTCCCCCCTCAGATGGAGGAGTGGTGTTGCCCACTTTTGAAGATTCATTTAATCTCTTCGTAATGGGAGCTGTGGCTGGTCAAACTATAATTAATGCCTAATTAAATGTTGCTATAATTGTAAAGTATATTTGTATTCATACTAAAAAATCGAGTTTGATTTTCTTTTTTCGATAACTACTACTTTTCTCTTTTCCCTTTTTTTTATTTTTATTTTCCTTGGATTCTATAGAAATCTCGCTCTTAACTCTGACACTATTAGAAAGAGAGAAGCCATTTTAAAATAAAAAACAAAATACCTTCCCTGTTTGGAATGGGCCTCCTTTACTTTTATAACTGGTGTTTGTCTTTTGCTTGTTTGACAAATAATTTAATATACATTAATAATTTATAAATTTTAACTATACAGATTGAAAAGACCCTAAATAATTTGCAAACCTACTAATTTCTATACAGTCTCAAGAAATCTAACTCAATTATCTAAAGGATGAAAATCAGAAAAATTTTTAATTGTTACAATGTTCTATATTTTCTGCATTCGTAAAATAAGAGCCCTAAACATCTTGAAATTAGATAAAAGTTAAGAGGTTCGCGAATTATATTTTTGTAATTTTATGATTAAAATTTACAAGTTATTATGTCTTGGGTTTTTTGCTAGACAACTAGGGGCCAAGCACCATCGGACAAACAAGGAAGTTGTTCCCCCTTATTTTATGTTTCTTCTCAAGTAATTTTGTTAATTTAGTTAACTTACATTGATAAGGTAGTTTAGGAACTACTAACCACTCGTTTGGTTCACGGAATGAAATATAATACGTATTTCATGAAATATGATCGGAACAATGGAGAGGATGATGTACCACTCTCATATTGACTGAATGCAACTCCAACATGTCACACTCAGTGCAAACAAAAAAATTTCTTTTCAAGGCTCGTGGGTGGAATAGGTAAGTAATAGTTATCATTCCCTTGCAACTGATGATAACTATTTCTTGTATATTCTTTATCCTTTTCCCCCATGGCCCATTCAAACAACCACTTCACTTATGCACAATGAAAATATTACTCCTTAAATATTGTACTTTTATGGAAGAATAATACTAGTCTTTCCCAAAAAGTGAATCCCGAACAAATCTCACAACGAGCAAACCCTCATCTAAGGTGATGATAGTAGGACTCGAACCTGAGCATAACTCACCCTTAGTGCAAGCAACCTCTCAACCAATTTCTTTATGCGGTAAGTTGACTACTATATTTTGGAGCATTTGTAAGTAAATGAAGAAGATTTACATTAAAGTTCAATCAATAATTAGATCTAGTAAAGAAACAATTCAATTGTAATTGACTATTGGATCTAGTAAAGAATTTTCGTAAGAAACGCATGATGTTTTCAATCAGCAATTGTAATCATCTCTAATTATTTCTTTTATTCCAAGAGATACAATAGTAAGATCGTATATTTTGTGAATCATTCATCTAGAATAAGTGAAAAAAGAGTGACGGTGTAAATGAGTAACTCACATTCACGGGTGTGTAGAAACCAAATCTACAAATTTAATAGTCATTGTTGTCAACAACAAATAGTTATTAGCCAACAACAACTGACAATGCAATTAAATGCTACTTATTTAAATTAATAAATATAGCTTTTTTACTTTTTAAAAATTTTTTTGAGGTGGAATATAAAAATGAGACTTGTCAATCAATTTGATGATCTTCTCTTCACTTGAGATGAGTCGGCTGAAATCAACCCACTAGAAAATACGAGGAGAAAAAGTGAACACGATGAATAGAGCGTGAGATTATAAAAACATATATTAGTGTCGTGTTCTTTTGAGGAAATTATCCTTTGATTTTATTGGCAAATTTAACCTTTTCCAT
Organism: Santalum album; assembly: GCA_034195605.1. Lineage (NCBI taxonomy): Eukaryota > Viridiplantae > Streptophyta > Magnoliopsida > Santalales > Santalaceae > Santalum > Santalum album. The sequence continues at coordinate 7,086,855 of CM067262.1, forward strand.
CCCTCAATGTACACGTACAATAATTTAGAAAATTAAATATTAATTAATCCAAAAATTTAAGTTTGTTTGTATATAATGTCGTATTGGTGATAATAAGATGTATAAAACTAAGTAAAATGACTTATGATGTTTTCTTTGACTTAAAAGAAGAACGTGGGACTTAGCAAACAAAAATTAAGGGAAAAAAGACTAAAAAATAAAAAATAAAAAAATAAAAAAACCCCAAAAAAGGAACCAGCTCCTCTGCTTGTCTTTTTGGTGCTTGTCTATCATTCAAAATTTTGAAATTTTAAGCGCATAGATTGAACGCTCACAAAATAATAAAAAAGCCTACTAAATTCAATTCAACTTGACAATGTTTAAGATACTCATCTTAAGATTGAGACCATTATAAGAAGGTTATAGTTATTTAAATTTTTATAATTTTCCATCCTTGAGATGGGTGCTCGAGAAATATTGAGATTATACGAAAAAGGGTAAGTTTCGTAGATTATTTATTCCCAATTCAATCTATACAATTAAAATTTACATATTAAGAAGTTATTTGTTGCACAACTAGAGGACTTGACATTAGATATATTTCTATGGAACTGACCCTCATTAAATAAAATTCATTGTACCCCAATACATTAGCTACACATAAAATTCATTTACAAAAATATATATTTGTAAGGCAAATAAATTTCATTGAACCAAACATGTTACAATTAAAAAAGAATTAAAGTTGTAGGTGAGCAAGTCCACTTTGCCTTCTTGAAGTGAGGTAAGAATTTAATGACCGAATAATCCCAAAGATACTGGATGTCATTTTCCTTTGTTTCCTGCCTTCCATTTTTGAGCCACTTATTGTTTATTTAGGCCACTTATTTTTAATTTACCTATTATAGGTGCAATCCCACGTCACAACATTAGAGCCTATATATTCAATTAATAAGCTCTTTAGCTATCCAACCCTAGGGCAATTGGTCTTGGGGCTTTGGCATAGTATAAGGGCGCACAATCAACACATGTATGACATAATTGTCACCATACGTGTTCAGTTCTAATAATTCTGCACATCGTGAATATATTCTCATGTTGAAAATTTATCTCCTGACAATTTAATTAATAAGATTATAGGAATTTTTGGATCGAAACATCTGGATTTTATTACGGGTGCTCCACGTATTTCATGAGAAAAAGGTAGGTCGCCTTCTATGCTCTTGAAGTTTGTGGCAGTTGCATCACCTCTTTGTCACCCTTGACGTTTGAGTGTGATTACATTTTGAACCTCACCCTGAACTTAGGGCAAGGGTCGATAATGCGAAAGTTCAATCGATTTAAAAAAACTACAGAATAAAGAGGTCAATTTTCAAAAATGTTTCGAAGATTAGCACATGAATTATTAAAAACCTTACCGACTATATGACTATATCAAAGATATTCATTGTCTTTTCCCCTTCTGGTGTGGGCTTTGGAATAATAACATAAATGACAGTTTAAGAGTTAGTCCAGTAATAAAGTGGGATATGATCCACCACGTTTGACTCAAGGTCTAAGTGCAACTGATCCCGAACTTTGAAAGTGTAAATGTAATTTAAAAACCTTACCAATTATATGACTAATTCAAAGATATTCAATGTCTTTTTTCGAGACAAATTTATTCATCCCGAAAAAAATGATTCCAAACAAATCTTATCACTCATCTCCCCATATAAATGATGAAATTTGTTCAGCATATACTTTTTCGGAAAGAGTAGCATTACTCCTTTTTCCCCTTACTATGGCCTTTGAAATAATAACATAAAAGTAGTAAAGTGGGATGTGATCCGCCACGTTTGACTCAGGGTCTATGCTTTATAATACAAATATTTTAAGTGGCCGCTGAAAGTTACTTAAATAAAAAAATAACTCCTTTTCAAGTGTCCCTATAAGAAAACTAATAAGAAATGAGTCTAATCAAAAGTGCTTAAACTGTTTTTCAATATGCATGTTTCTTTAGCCATCCCCTCAATTAAAAACTATTTCTTTTCTAAAAGAACATAAAAGGTGTTTTTCTTCTCAAATTGGCTTCATTACAACGTTGAAGGCTTCATCTGGGTACGCATTACTTCAAGATACATCCCCAGATCACCCAGAAACACTAGTTATATATTAGGTTGCACTAGAAACTCTTATTTTCAAAGTCCTTGTCGGTTTTATTCCTCCTTTTTCTTTTCGATGGATCAAATTTGACAAAACCTTAGTGGTAGAAAAGAGAAAAGGTCGTGTGATGATGCCACCATATCATTTATGTGGACTCATTTTATTTGATGAGGAACACAATGGCACGTTTTAAGTTTTATTTTCTTTCAAAAAAATGAATACGTGTTAAACCGTTATCTAACAGATTGATTTATTTAACCTCCATCTACAAATATTCACGGGTGAAAGAAATTAAACTTCAGAATGGATTTGGCTCCTCTATTGAGCCAAGTCCCTGCTGGTCACTTGAGATGAACTTGACGGTCAAATTTTATATAACTTTCAATTATATGGATGAAAAGAATGATAAAGAGCAATGACACTATTGGATTACATACAGTTTTTTTAATGCGTATAAGACCCTTATATGTTAAGTGAAAATTTTACTATAGTTATTAAGATTCAACATTTTCTGATTCCTAACTTATTCAATGACATTGAACATTCTGAAACTTTATAAAAACCAATAGGCCTTATTATTTTTTATCGTTCTTTTAACACGTATAGGTAAAAGTTACAAAAGTGATCATTTGGTTCTTCCAATCACTACGGCAAGCTTGGATTTAGCCCCGCAGGGAAGCCAAATTTGTCCCGTAACCTCTTTTATAAGAAGAAAAGTCTCACTTGAGGGTCAGAAAAGTGATTTGAATGTATAAGTGTTATCATTAATTGTTGACTAAAACAAAGTTTTATTTGGAGAATTCAAACTGAGTCTCATCCCTTTGCTTTGAACTAATTTAGGTTCACACAATTTGGGTTATAGCAGGTAAACTTTTTGAAATTTTTAAAAAAGCTATCCCAATTTTGAATATTTTATTCCTTTTGTCATGACATGTGCTCTGAAATATTAAGTGTAGGCATAACATGTGATGGCCTAAAATTTTACCACCCAAAGCATCGTCAAAAATTGGTAGCGTTACTGAAAGCACTCTACGCTTCATCCCTCACTTATGTTTATATACCACTTAAATGGAGGATGAGAGGAGAGCTTAACCAAACAACAAAAAGGCATCATCAAAAGCATCTAATATCAACTAAGCCTCAAAAGTAGGATTTATATGAAAGTTATAAGGTATCAGTCAATATTCCACTATGCTCTCCAAGTTTAACAACTACATCAAAAAGGGTAATCTTTTAGCCTACTAGACGTAAATAATCCCCTTTCCCTTGTCCTTATATGGACCAGCTACATTCTCACCTGCAATTCAAACAAAAACTATAGCAAACGGTGAGTATGAAAGGTACTCAGTAAAGGGTGCAAACAAACAATGTGCATAAATATCAACAATAAATATGTATACAGTAAGCATATGAAAAAGTTGTATACTTTTAATAGTAACATCACAGTAATCACCAAGTATACAACAAACAATATTGCAATATTATCAACTAAGTGGCAACAAGCCATTGAACTTGCATCAAACACCCATATTCTTGGATTCAAGATTACTCATCATACTTATTTAACTACTAAAGTTCACCCATAACTCATATTTGACGGTTGTTCATACTTAGTCTATAATTGGCAGCAAATATATATAATATCATTAACGACATCATCAACAATTGAGTCAAAAGAAGACTCCATCAAGAATTAAAGAAATATCACACATCAAAACACCATAATATCCCTTGCAAAGGAGTATAAACCCTTACCTGGCTAAGTTTCCTTAGAAACAAATTTAAGCGAGCTTAACCTATAATTTATAACTAACATCACATTAATTACACACTAGTTATGCATTACATTGTAAAACTCCTAATATTCTTTGAAGAATAATCCTTCATATGTCCAAAGTGTTTCATCTTAGGGTCAATCCTTCTAATTAAGTTTAATGAAGCCATTAAAGCCAAAAATATATCTTTAACACCTATTATCACCATAAATTAGGCTGACGTCATTTTCATTGCCCATTGGTCCTTAGAAACAGCTCCACAAAGAAAATTATTTTTGTCTCTCCCATTTTCGTTCCAAATTTTGACAGTCAACTTCAAATGGGTGCTAGGACCTCGCTTTAACTCTGATTGGAGTGATTTTGGTGTGTATAGCTCCATTTTAAGTCCTATATCAAATTATATTTGATGGACAAAGTCCAAATCAACCTCCAGGACCATGTTTTGAGTCAATTTATAAATTATGTGCAAAGTAATCTTTTGAAGACAAAAACTATAGGTCATTTATTTTTTTGCATTTATGGCCAAAGTATGTAACATGAAAAGTGTTTCATTTGCATCCATAAGTGTATATCAGCTGGTTTTGAAACCTATTTTTAAGATCAAGAGCATGAAACTCAAAAATCACACTTTTTATGTCAAAATAACAAGTTTTGAACATCTTTTGTGAAAAGAACAATACGAGGCCCTTGCTACATTATAAAACTCCATTTTCAAATATGATTTGAAAAAAATAGTCATAACTTGGATAATCAAATCCTTCTTGTAAGAATTTCTTAAAAGAAATCCCTTATGAATTCCAAGGTACTCTAATTCAAGGAGATTCATTATTCAAAGGTAAGTAGACTACTCAGGAATTTCACATTTCATTTATGTTGTACTTGAATAAAGAATTCAAAAAGTTTAAGGAAAGAAGTAAAGAACATCAAAACTTAAGAAAAAGTGGGAAAAAAAATACCTCAAAGGAAGGATGTGAGTGAGTGAAGTCATTAATCTTCTTCTTCTTCTTCTCCTAGACTCTCCCCCTCTCCCCCCTCTCCCTCACATTTCTCTCTCTATTCTCACTCCAATTCTAGTTAAAAAGGGGTTATATAACCCTGAAACCAATAATTATTGCAATGATTCTTTTGATTAAAAAAAAAATCTTCTTTGGGTGGGGTTTGGTGGTGTGGAACAAAAATACCAACACCAAAACGTGAAGGCCACATGGGTGGGGCCCACCCATGTGGTGCTCTGCCTGTTCTCTCCCGTTTATGCATTTTCGTATGCCAATTGACCCAATTTTCACACGAATTTTGGATTTTACAGCAAAAGTACTATTTACCCATTGTTTGCATTTCCAATTTAAGAATATTATTCACCTATAATTGCTATTAGTCACCCATATCTTATAATTTAATACTAAAAAAATATTAAATTATCGATAGAATACATGCTAAAATATGCCAAAAATTCTAAGGGATTTTCGAGGTATTACAGAACCAATTACATATTAAAGTAAACTTTGAAAGGGATGTTGTATAAAGAGTCAAATAGTTGTTGCTTCCAAAAACTTGTTGGGCTTTTCTGTAATTGATTTTGTTGACGTATTTATTCATGAGAAAATTAATTAATTGAATAAAATTAGCTAATTTCCTGATATTTAATTATGAGAAATTAATATATACTTGGAAAATTTGATTAGCTACTTTGAGTGATTTTATTGGGAAAAATAAATTAATCAATAATTATGAAAGTATTTTTGCCATATAAATTGCTAGAAATCGGAGAGTTATTTATGTTATATTGATTGCCTAAATTAATTAATTGATTTGTTAAAGAGAAAGATTGGATACTTTTATTGAGTCTTAAATGCAATATCTATTATTTTGGAAAGTTCGGGGATTTGTATTGAGAATTTATTGTAGACATTTATTAAATGTTTGACTTGTGGAGCGGATCCAGGAAACCCTAGTTGGTGTAGAGAAAGAATAGATATCTAGAAAACCCTGAGATGATATTTATTGGAGGCATTTATTAAGTGTTTGAATTGTGGAGCAAGTTTAGGAAACCCTAGTTGGCAAAGATAGCAAAAATCGGCACTTGTGGGATGAATTTGGAGTATTCTTTTGGATTCAAAGTAATATCTTTTATTACTCTAGAATATTCCTCATATCTAATATTTCTTTCAAAAATTACTGGAGGATATTTTTTGAAGCAAAAGTTGTGGAAACCCTAATCGGCACACCCTTGTGCCCAGGGCCCTAGGATGGACGAGCAAGATTGGTTTCATTTTGTGAAACCCTAATTTCTACTCGCTGTAGTATATTTCAAATTTCAATGAATATATATATTGTGTATTATTCTAATTTTAATTTTTGCAAGGAAAGGAATCATAAAAGCAATGAAACCCTAATTTCTACTCGCTGTAGTATATTTCAAATTTCAATGAATATATATATTGTGTATTATTCTAATTTTAATTTTTGCAAGGAAAGGAATCATAGAAGCAATCAAGAAGCCCTAGATTTTTTTCAAAATCTAGAGCTTGCGCCCCTCTCTTTATGTTGGATGGCCAACCCTATTTTTGCCTTTAAAAAATATTTAGGAAATTATTTGAATCAATTTTATATTTTTCTTAATTAATATAATAAAAGATTTTAAAGCTATTATATGCAAATTTTTCTGCAGAATTTGGAAGGAGACTAAAAGATTCTAATGGTAGATTTGAAGATTGAAGTTAGGGTTCTAGAACCATATATAAAGGAGCTTAAGGCTAGGCAATTGAGACATCCAAGCATAAAAAGAAAAATCAAAATACTCTCGTTGCAGAAGCTCTTTTCTTTTCCTCGCCAAATCTCAAATCTATGAAGACCTGGGTTGCTAGAATCATCGGCAAAGAAGTCAAGGAAGTTCATTCATCAAGAGGTGCTCTTTGATTGTATTGTGTTTGGATTATATTCTTGACCACTTGTTGCAAAACTCTCTCAAACTAGAGATTGAATTCACATACCTTATTATAGTTTCTTACTGGTCTTAGGCAATGTTTGATAGGTTACTATTTACCTTATAAGAAATATTTGATGGCTTACTGTTTGCTTTAGAAGAAATGTTCATTAGGTTATTATTGACTTGTAAAATCAATATTAGGTTGCTCATGACCGACAAGATTAGTCGAACCCTATTAGAAAACAAATGTCCTCCAGATGAGGTTTCGGCTTTTTTGATGAAAATCATGATTTTAGGTTCCCACGATTCATAAATAGATGATAGTTAATTACATTAGGTCACTAAAAAAAGCGAAGACTTTCGATTATCAATTTGAACAAATATGATCATTATCTACCAAACACAAAGTGTCACAATAGACCTCAAGTCAGAAACCCTTCAGGAGGAGGCCGTTCTGCTAAACATAAAATGCCACAAGACCTTAAGTCCAAAAACCCTAAAAGAGTGCGCCTAAATGCTTGAGAATTTAGAAACCCCTGGGAGGTGGTCGTTCCGCTAAGCACAAAGTGCCTCAAAATCCCAAGTCCAAAAACCCAAAAATGTATTGTCCAATTTTAGTTTTTTTTTTAAAAAAATTATGTTTCAGTCCATGTTTTCCCAACTGGAAACAAAGCCATGATATGCTAGCTTGTTTCCCGAGGGGTCAAGAGTTGTCTCGAGGCCTCGTCAATGTAATTTGGTGGAACAACAACTCACCTAGCCATGAAGTGACTTGAAAATCAAATAATAGTAGGTGAAAATTGAAGGGGCAACCTTTAATGGTTCTAAATCAGTGGATTAAGGCCGCTGATCATTCAAACTCGCCGAAAATTGGTGGCCAGAATGAGACAGCAACCAAATGGGCTCGCAGGTACTATAGCACCTGTAAGTTGCACCAACTGTGGACGCCAAACTACGGGAATGACTACGAAGATAGCACTAGAGGTTGCTGGAGGAATTCTAGTCTCAATTTTTAATTGGAAACTCTATAGTCGGACTCTCAGAAGCTCTCTTTTCTCTTAAAAATCTAATTTTTTTCCTCCAAAAATCTAGCTCGATTCAGCCCCTTTAAAGGTTGAGAAGCTCCTTTCAACCTCCCCTTGCCGAATAAGGCAGTTCCCCTTTCATAGCGCTCAAAATGGCGTTGGATTAGAGCATTTTTGGGTTATGGCCAGAGTTCATTGAGGGTTGGCCGGCAACTTAGGAATGTGGGGAGAGTGTGACGAAGATGGTGGGGTGTGAAATTACTCCCTTGCCCCTCCAAAAGTCCATTAATTGTAAACAATATTAAAATATAAAAGGGATCAATCAAACCTTCCCACCTTAGCGAATTATTTAAAAAAAGTGAGGCCAAGTTAATAAGGTGGGGATGCATGGGGCCCACACCCATTAAAGAAGGGAAATAAAAGATATTGAAATATTTTAAATGCATTTAAATAATATTTTAAAAAAGGCAATAAATCCTAGGCTTCCACCCCATCCCATCAATTTGAAAATGCATGAAATTAAAATTAGTGGAATGTGGGGCCCACAAGCATTAAAAGGGGGATAAACATATTTAAATGGTTTTAAGTACATTTTAAATCATGTTTATTTGTAGAAAATGTTTATAATTCCTTTTAAGGGAACTAAACCTTTGGGGAAAAAAAAAAATCTCCTTTTAAGGGAACTAACCAAAAAAATTAAATCAAATTCTTTTTAAAGGAAAAAAAAAGTTAAGGGAAATAACAAGTTAAATTCCTTTAAATAAATAGACAAATTCCTTTTAAGGGAATTTAAAGATGATCAAAATTTCTTTTAAGGGAATTAAAATAAAAGAATAAATTCATTTTAAGGGAATTAACGAAATGGATAAATTCCTTTTAGGGGAATAAATAATGGTGAAATTCCTTTTAAGGGAATCAAAGCAATTAATGATTTATTGTAAATGCATCCATGTTAATAAAAGCCCAGTATTTTAAAATGCTGGGGATACTTAATAAAAGTGTACCAACAAATGTCCCCTAGAACCAAGATCATTAACAAGGTTAACGGTTTTGGCTATGACCCCAATTAATGTGCTTAAAAAGGGTGACTGCCATGGAACACACTCCAGCAATTGGCATCAAAGATACATTCCCATAGGATTCAAAGCCTACAATGATGCAGGAGGGTAACTAATGCTAATCCTTTGTTCATCTCCAATTTATCTGCTGCATTGCTTATGTATCACTCTTTTTAGGGACAAGTTCAGAGGCTAGGTCTGCAAGGAAACCAACTCTGGGGCTCAAGACTGATTCAATTGAGGAACCGCCACATGCTGAACTGCTTAAAGCCAACACAACTGGTGTGACAAATGTGGTGAGGAAACTCTCCCAGAGCCTAGACTTCATGAGATTCCTAGCCAACCTACTATAGCTATGAGATGTGTTTCGATTAGTCCCAACGAAATAAAACATACGCTCAATGTGGGAGGAGAGAGAAGAATGGAAATAATCAATGAACGTGTTCTACCCAATGGAGATGAACCAAACGTTGAGGCCATGTGTTTGTGGAAAAAATAACGAGTCACAAACTCATCATATTTGTTTTAGGAGGATCATTGCTCACATCATCTGAAAAGATGATGATTCTTTACATCCAATACGATGAGTATGGAATACTTTTGATTAAGATGTTGTGGAGAATATTAATAGAGTAAATAGCTCCATTAATGGAGGGCTATAGACCCGTATTTGAATTAGGTAGTTGTAGACTAATTTTGGGGAAAACGATGAACAATAACCATTGGAGGCTCCATGGGAGCTGTGAAAGCCATTAGAAGGATTAGGGTTGTTAGGGGGCCATAGGCCCATTTTGGGTGAAAACATTGGGGGGGAGGGGGGCTGCTATTGAGGTGATGAATAGTACACAGGAAATGGGTCTTAGACCCAAATATGAAGAAGATGATGAATAGTGAATGAAAATGGATCATAAACCCATCAAAATGGAGGAGTGGGGGCTGAAATGGAGAAGATGATGAGCAGTGGATCTTAAACCCAGAAAATGAAGATGATAATGAACAGTAAATGAAATGGCCATTTCGGCTTGATAAGAGTCAAAACTATAAGGTTTTCTATATATCTCCTTAGAGAATCAGACCCATATAATTATAGGGAGTGATAGAGGAAGGGAGGAGTAACCTTGGTTTTCTCTTCTCTTCTACTATTGTACGGCTATGTTCTTTTAAGAATTCCCCGCCTTCTTGCAAAACCCTATAGCTTCGTTTATAAAGGGAAGGGGAGAGAATGGGCCTTGGGCCTAACATTCCTTCCTCCTACAACGAAGGAATTGAAAAACCCTAAAAGGGTGAGAACCCTTGGGCCATGGGCCCAAGAGGCTTTCCAGCAAAGGAAATAAGCTATGGCCTCGAAAAGAATTATCGAGCTGAGGTTCGGGATATGTTAACGAGCCAGGGGATTGGGAAATGTTATCGAGCAAGGGGCTTGAGAAATGTAAACGAACCGTGGACTCGGGAAATGTTAACGAGTCAGGGCTCGAGAAATGTGACAATTTTTCATTGACTTGGTCAACGAGAGTTCGAAAGTGAGTTTATTTTGTTAAAAATTCTACTTCCTCCCTCAAGCAATGAAAGCGGCATCAACACCATGAGTTGCCACGTCGTTTCAAAAATCGATTTCCTTGCTTATACAATAATGCCACAAGTATAAGTGCAATGGTAGCTTGGCGTGCTACCTTGATTGAAGGCATAATTTTTGTATTTGAGCAAACCCTTGATGAGAATCTCTCTTGTCAAGCAGAAGCGCTCGATTTTTGTTCCACTCAAATAATTATTGGCAAGCACGACTACCACGAAATATATGATTTGGTAGTTCGCCATGTGTATTGGAGACATGCTTCTATGGTGGCAGCCCACAACTTGCATAATGGCGGATAAAATGGACACCTTGGTAAAAACCTTGAAATAGGACACATAGAACTTAGAGAATTGCAAACAAAGTATTTTGGTGTGATGGTTGCTGTGAATTAAGAGAATGATAGCCTAGGACGGCTTTTAAAGCTTGATGCAGTGTTGACAACAAAGCTTGACTCCACACGAGCTGCCATTATGGGGGTGAAGGCCAGACAAGTTTTTTTTGGTGGTGCAAATGGAGAAGGCGAGCAGTGCCCTACTTCAATTGAAGACCCTCCTCTAGAATCTTGATTTAATTTTCCTTTTGTGTCCAAACTAAGGCTCCAAGGTGTGGAAGTCCCAATTAAACTTATCATTGTAAATAAAATGAAGTGTTATTTGTTTGCATCAAGACATTCTCATTTATTTATGTAGAATTGTCTTATAAAGATAAGTTATTTGTTTTATACTGAATGCTTGAAAGCCATCTGGTGTATTGAACTTCTTGTATAAAGTTTGCCTTTATCAATTTATGAACTTCTACTATGGCTTTACCAGCCAAGTCGGGCTGCATTCTTTGTGGAGATTGCTCGAAACCTCGATGTTCGAGTGCAATACCAAGCTTGTGGATTGCAACCGAAGGGTTCAAACTAAGCATTTCAACGTATAACTATGCAAATACGTCCTTGTTTTCCCTTAAGAATTATGAATATAGTAGCTGCTTGTCTTGGGACATGTCACCATTAATGAAAACTAGGTTAGGGACTGCATCCATCCCAAGGTTAAGTTCTTTTAGAGTATCAACTGTGGCCAAGACACTATCCTCCAGGGTTTATGAGGCTTCCTTCACTTTTGGCGACATAGCCACATCAATGACTAATGATTGCAATTAATACAGCACAATGTTATTTTCCGAATCACTATACTCTTCATCAGCCCACCACTTCATCTTGGATTGCTTAACCTTTATGTCGAAGCATTCAGACTCTTTAACTATAGACAAATCACTTTTTGGCAAATTAATATAGTCCTTTGGTCCTTTGATTTGGATCAGTTGAACCATGTTGACTGTAACAACCCCATAACTGAGGTTAGCTGCCTCTTAGCGCACCTACTTCTCCATCTAATCGAAGAACTTTTCTGATGTTGTATTAGCATTGCTAAGGCCATCTTCTGTGAACATGTTTTCTATTTATGGATCCAAACCTAGCTTAGCTTTTTTTTTTTATTTTTTTTTATTGGTTTAGGCTATCTAGGCATCTTGATCACATTAAATTTTCAAGTAAAACCCCATAAGAATTGAACCTAATCGTGCCACCTTCACGGGTAGTCGGGACCACAAACTCAGTGATGGCTTCATAAGGTAGATCCTTCACTCTGTTAATCGGTAACACAAAGCTTTCACGCAGACCTGCCCATAGACTTGGTTACAAAATAATTAAACTGTTTGGGCTAGAATACTTTCCCATGGTTGTGTGAGAAGTTGTGTTTTGCACATAAAAGCTAGCATCTGCATACTTTGTTTTCCATTTCTCGAAGAATCCAATCTAACTTTTATTGGAAAGGCATGAGGGTGAAGGAAAATCAAAGAGTTTGTCAAAATATACTCATTTTACTACAATTTCTCATCCCTATATTGTTATAAGGGTTGCACAAGTTTTTTTTTATCACATATTTCGATTACAAGGAATTCCCTGCTCGATTGTGTGTGATAGGGATCCAACTTTCACAAGTACCTTCTGAAAAAGAGTTATGTTAGTTGAATGACACAACTTTTAATTTCAGTTCAGCATACCACCTGCAAACGGATGGTCAACTGAGAGATAGAGATGAGCGTCCACCTCCAAAATAATTGACTTATATTCCTAGAACTGCAAAAGTTGCTCAATTTGAACAAATTAATAGGCAGAGATGTTACTGTGAGGGAGTTAAGGGGAACAAGAAAAAAAAACCCAATCCCAATTACGTATGAAGCAAGTATATGATTCTAAGCATAGGAAAAGGGTTTTCTCTATGTGAGATTGGATTTATCTAAAGCAACAACCTTATAGATAGATTTCAGTGTTGATGAGAAGGAATGCCATGCTTGCTCCAAAGTATTATAGCCCATTCCAAGTTTTAAAGCGTATTGAGGAAGTAGCTTATAGGCTTGATTTGTAATCGAAATCGTAAATTCATCCACTATTCCATGTAGAGGTATCAATGGGATTTTAGCCACAGTTGTCGAGTGTTCTCGAGGATAATGGTCAACTGAGTCCATTACCTCAAACGATTCTTGACCACGAAAAAAGGAAGAGAAGGGATGAAGTGTTGGTTCATTGGCAAGGACTTTCACTAACATAAACAACTTGGGAAGATCGTGATTACCTCAGTAGGTAATTTCCAAAGTTGACCCTTGAGGATGAGTGCCGCTTTTAAGGGGGAAAGATTGTTAGTAGAATTTATTAATTAATGTAGTTGTTATTCTGTTCCTGATTTTTAGTAGACTTTGAATAAGTATTAGGTTTTTATTTTATCTTCTTTATTTTCAGCTTAACGGTTGTAGTTTTGTGAGGTAGTTTTCCTACTTTTTTGGTATTTCTCTTAGTTGTGTTTGTAAGCTTTGAGCTCTATGTAAAGAGTTGTATTAGAATAAATGAGGGGACTTTTGACCTTGATATCCTTACACTTGATTGTATAAATCGGAGGCCTAAGCTACCTGGAATCAACCTACAAAATTCATTTCTTTCCCAATTTTACCATAGGTAAGGGAAATAACGTTGTCGCATGTGTCCCAAATTGGCTGATTTTGTGCCTTCACGGATCGACTTTGTGCCTTTGCGGAGGTGCCTATGTGGATTAACTTTGTGCCTTCATGGAGGTGCCTTCACAAATTGACTTTGTGCCTTCATGAATTGCCTTTATGCCTTCGCGGAGACTGATTTTCCTTATGGAAAGATCCACTACAAGAAAATATCACATTAGCCATGTTCTATTAGCCACTGATGTTTATCTATGGCTTATGATACCTTATAGCAACGGATATTAGCCACATAAATCATTTTTTAAATTGTAAACGACCAAAAATATCAGCCACGGCCTTCTGTCACTGATAGTATATGATCTCTCAATAATAATGTATTATTAGCCATGGACTTGTAATTCGTGGCTGATAAATTGGTGGGAAAACAAAAATAATGGAGCCAAAGTATTAACCACAACATTTCCGTGGCCAAAGAATTTAATATGAAAAAAATAATTTCTTTTTACTCATTTTACGAGTCTGTGACTAATACATGACAATTCTGTGGCTGAAACTTGACCAATGAATCAGCGGCTAAATAAATGTTGTTGCCGATAAGAAACATTAGTTGCACCATCTTTGTGATGTAATTTTTCTTCTTTTTTTTTTTGAATTGAAATTCTTCACAAAAGACTCCTTTTGGCTTAAGATGTTTTTAATTAGGCCCTTTGTGATTTAGAGCATCTTTAGATAAACCTACTCTCTATTATCTTTTGGATGGCAGCGGACTGAAAGGATTTATTAGGACCAAATTTAAAGTCAAGGAGGTCAAACTAGATAATTTGAAACAATGGGAGGTCAAACTAAAAATGATCCAAATCGCAGAATGACTTTTAAATATTTCCGCATATAAACAAGTGCTATATTATTGGTAGTGGAGAAAATCTTTGAAAATTTTCAAAGCTTTCATTTTCTCCATGTTTAAGTTCAATTTCATAGTGAAATCTAATTTCATTGTTGCTTTCCAATTATTTTTTTTCCCAAATGGACATGTAAGTTTTTTGTAGGTCAACTTCGTCATATATTTGTTTTTTTTTTTTTCCTTTTTTCCTTTTTGAGAAAGCTTTTAAGATGGATTTGTTACAGTCTCAATTTCCTGTGCATGTAAAAGGCCTAGTCAAATTCACATTATCGAGGATATTCTCCTGCAGCAAGTATTTCGACTCTTTACAGCTCTTGTTTTGATTATGTTTATCTATCTTGAAAGAAAATAGGGAAACTAGAAAAATAAATGAAGAGAGAACACAGTTTTTCAAGGCAAACCAACCTCTGAGATATGAATAACATATATTGAAATTCCAAAAGTTCCCTCATTGTTAAGATCTTCGCGGGGGCCATTTTGACGATTCATTTTTCAATTTTCCAACAACATCTCACAAGGGAAAATGCTTCAGTGTTCAATTACAGTCCAACGGCTTTGTGGATTTGCTCAAATCGAGAGATAAAAGGAAAATTGGGTCCCACCGGGCATGTTTAGAATTTGTTGACAAACAACTTTTCTCCAAACGGGGTTTGTGTTTTTTTTTAATGAAAATCGGGGTTTCAAGTTCGCACAATCCATAAATGGATGGCAATTAATTGTATTAGGTCGCCAAAGCGAGCGAAGACCTCTAATTATCAATTTGGGCAAATACGATCATTATCCACTAAACACAAAGTATTGCAATAGACCTCGAGTTAAAAACCTGAGAAAGTGCGCCAAAATGCATGAAAAGTTAGAAACTTATCAAGAGGTGGCTGTTCCACTAAGCACAAGTGCTGCAAGAGCACGGGTCCTAAAACTTAGCAAAGTGTCCCGAAATACGTAAGGAGTTAAAAACCCTTCGGGAGGTGGTCATTCCACTAAACACTAAGTGCCACAAGGCCTCAGGTAAAAAAATCTAAAAAAAGTGCGCCAAAGTGAGTAAGCACCAAGTGCCATAAGACCTTTAGTCCAAAAACTCAAAAAAGTGCGTCGAAATGTGTGAAAAGTTATAAACCCCTTGTGAAATGGCCATTCCGCTAAGCACAAAGTGCCACACAATCCCGAGTCCAAAAACCCAAAAATGTGTTGTCCAATTTCAATTTTATTGTTATTTTAATTATAATTTGGTCCATGTTTTCTCGATAGGAAACAAAGTCATGGTATGCTCATTTGTTTCTCAAAGGGTCAAAAATTATCCCAGGGCCTCGTCAATGTAATTTGGTGGAACAGTGGCCTACCTAGCCATGGAATGACTTGAAAATCAAATAACAGTAGGTGAGAATCCAAGGGGCAGCCTCCGATTGTGCTAAATCAGTTTGTTAAGGCTGCTAATCAATTAAACTCGCCGAAAATGGGTAGCTGGAACGGGATAATAGCCAAATGGGCTTGTGGGTACTATAACACCCACAAGTTACACCTACTGTGGATGCCAACTACAAGAATGAGTATAAAGATAGCATTGGAGGTCTCTGGAGGAATTTTAGTCTCAATTCTTGACTAAAAGCTTTCTAGTAAGACTCTTGAGAGCTCTATTTTCTCTCAATAATCCAAATTTTTCCTCCCAAAATTTTGCTAATTTCAGCCCCTTTAAAGGCTGAAAAGCTTCCCTCCACCCCCCCCCCGCCAAGTGGGATGACTCCCTTTTTGAGGTACTCAAAATGGAACAAGATCGAAGCACTATTGGGTTAGGGCCGGAGTTAATGGAGGATCGGCCTGCAACTTGGGAACGTGGGGAGAGAGTAGAGAAGATGGTGGGGGTGCAAAATTACTCCCTACCCTTCCAAAAGCCCATTAATTAGAAACAATTTTAAATTATGAAAATGGCCAATCAAAGCCTACCACCTTACCTAATTATTTAAAAAAAAGTGAGACCAAGTCAATAATGTGGGGCTGTACAAGGGCTGCACCCATTAAAGAAGGGAAACAAAACATATTTAAATGTTTTAAATGCACTTAAATAATATTAAGAAAGGGCAACCAATTCTAGGTTGTCACCTCACCCCATCATTTTGAAAATGCATAAGACTTGGTCAAAATTGGTGGAGTGCGGGACCCACACCCATTAAAAAGCGAATAAACATATTTAAATGGTTTTAAGCACAATTTAAATTATGTTTAGTTGGGAAAAATGTTTATAATTCCTTTTAAGGAATTAAACCTTTAGGAAAAAACTCCTTTTAAGGGAACTAACCAAAAAATTAAATTAAATTCCTTTTAAGAGAATGAAAAGACAAGGGAATCAAACATATATATGTGTGTGTGTGTGTGTGTGTTAGCTTTGCCAAACTTTTTATATTTGTTTTGAGGCTTCTAGTTTTACTCTGTTTGAGACTTCTCCTTTTTTTGTTTTAAATTTTATATATATATTTAAGACCTCACTTTTATTTTCATTGCATTTATTTATCGTCTCGTTTTAAGTTAGTAATTAATTTTCAGAAAGGGGAAATCCAACCCTCCCTTCTTGGGTCACTTATATACTCACAACACTTTCTATTAGTTTTGTGGAAGTTGACACACAAAACAAATTTATGTGGAAGTTGACCTACATAAAATTATGTGTCCATTTGGCAAAAAAAAAAAAAATCATTACAAAGCCACTACGAAATTAGATTTGAATATAGCGAAACTGAAAGCTTTGAAAAATTTCAAAGATTTTCTCCACTACACACAATATAGCATTCATTTATATGGGAAAATATTTAAAAGTCCTTATGTGATTTGAATCATTTTTAGGTAGGCCTCCCCTCGTTTCAAATTATCTAGTTTGACCCCCCTCCCCAACTTTAAATTTTGTCACAATAAATCCTTTCGGTCCACTTTCATCCAAAAGATAATGGAGAATGAGTATTTCTAAAAATGCCCCAAACTACAGAGGGCCTAATTAAAAATGTCTTAAGCCAAAAGGAGTCGTTTGTGAAGAATTTCAATTTTTTTTAAAAAAATTACATCACAAAAATGGTGCAACTAATATTTTTTATTGACAAAAAAAATTACATCACAAAGATGGTGCAACTAATGTTTCTTATCGACAATAGCATTTGTTTATAATCCATTTTCCCTTTCCCTTTCCCTTCTAAAGCAACCTCTTGTATTTGCACACATATTTATTCCCTTTAGATGCACACGTTGTAATCTGCACACTATATGCTTACTAGATGAACATGTCTAATAAACTTTTTGAAAACATATGAAGAAAACGTGTTATTTTGAGTTAGACATAATACAAAACATGAATGAAATGTGAGCATTGAAACTATTTGAACATTGGTGACCACTTGGTCATATAAAACTAAAGTATGTTCATTTTAATCATAATTTCTTTTAAGGAAACCAGCAACCGAGGGTACCTATTTGAACATTAGTTGTAACGCTCCCAATTTCTTCTCCCAAGGCTTCATCAAAAATTGGTGGCGTTACCAGAAACGCCCTCCACTTCATCCTCTCATTTAAATTTGTACGCCAATTTAAATGGAGAATAAGGTGGAGAGTGCCTAACTGGACGACAAATTAGCATCATTAAAAATAAAATAATATCGGCTAAGTTCTACATAGTAGAGTTAATATTACAGCCATACACTATTAGTTATAGCTCCGTTACAACCCAAGTTTAACAAAATAATAAAAGGTGTTTCCAACTAAACACCCTAATCGTATGCTACCCCTTTTCTCTTGTCCTTTAAGGGACGGCCAAAATCCTCACTTTTAGTTCAAACAACAACCATAGTAAACAGTGAGTACGAAAGGTACTCAGTAAGGGTTGCACTCAAGTAATGTGCGGAATTTATTGGCAATAAACAATAATATATAACAAGTATATGAACAAGGCAGCATTTCAGCAATCACTAAGCATACATCAATACAATTGACTGAGTGGCAACAAAGCCAATGAACCTGCATTAAACACCCATATTCTTGGATCCAAGACAACTCATCATACTTATTCTAGTACTAGAGTTCACCCATAACCCGTCTTTGACGGTTGTTCATGCTCAATCCAAAATCAGCAAGTATTTACAATATTAACATCAATATTAACAATTTTTGAGTCAAAAGAAGACTCCATCTAAGAACTAGGGAAGTATCCCACAACAAATAGGTATTTTATATTTTTCACAATAAGGTAGCAAAACTTACCTTGCAATGCTTCCCTTGAAAATATTCTAAGAAACAATCAACCTATAATTTATAATTAATAACACCACAATTATTCATCAATTTTGCAACATAAAAGTCATAATAAGTCTCTATGCATAACCCTCCATAAGTGTGCTCAAACTTAGGGTTAATCGGGACATCAAGCCAAACACATGACTTTGATACTTAATACAGTCAAATAATTAGTTTAAATCAGTTTTATAGGCCTACAGGGGCTCAGAACAGCCGCAAGAAAAGAAGCCCAATTTCTGGCCTCTCCCATTTTCGTTCCAGATTCTGTCTGTTTACTTTGAACAGGATCTGGGAGCACATTTTAACTCTGATTTATGTAATTCTAGTTCCTATAGCTCCATCTTCAAGTCCTCTACAAAAGTGTCTCTAATAGTCCAGGTCCGATTCGGTCTCTAGGGCTATGTTTCAGGGTTGTTTCTGAACTGTGCGCAATGTGATCTTTTGAAAGTAAAAACTATAGAAAATTTTCTATGCATATTCAGCCTAAATCACCAACACGAAAAGTGTTCTATTTACCTCCAGGAACATAAATAAAGTGATTTTGAAACCTCTTTTTTAGATCAGAAGCATAAAACTCCAAAATCACATCTTTATGTCAAAATATAAGATTTTGCAACACCCTTGATGAACAACCCAAAACCAGCCCCTTGCTACAGTCTAGGTCACCACATAAACATGCTTTGGAGCCAAGCACAAGTATAATCTAGAGAATCAAACCTCCCCTTAAGAATTTATCAAAGAAGAACATCAAAATAAGGTCAAGGTGTGAAAAAAAAAATTACCTCTGGTGATACAAAGCCTTCTTCCTTCTCCTCACTCGCTCTCATGTCTCTTCTTCACCCTCTCTCTAGTCTCTCCTTCTCTTTTCTACTTCTTTGTAACACAAAGTCAAAAGACCCATCTATATATATATAAGCAAATAATTGCTATCAATAATTATTATTACCTAAAGGTATGGGGGGAGGGGGAGAAATCCATTTGGTGGGAGAAGAAATCTCCCAAATCATGGAGATCACATGGGTGGGCCCCACTCATGTGACTCTTCACCCCCTCTCTCCCTAGTTGCGTATTTTGTCTACTGATTCATTCGATTTTTTCTGTGAAATTTTGAATTTAAAAACGCTCTTCCCCCATAACTGCTATAAGGCACCCATAATTGTAATACATCACACATTTTAGTATTTAATGTTATTTATTAAATTATAAACAACACTCATACAAAAATATGCCAAAATTATAAGGTATTTTCGGGGTATTACATTAGTGATTGCCTGTGGTGAAATATAATTTTTAAATTTTTTTATGAAAGACCCTCTTTGATTTAACATGATTTTAATTAGACCCTTTATAGTTTAAGACATTTTTGATTGCCCCCTCTCTCAATTATCTTTTAGATGAAAAATGGACAAAATAGAAACCGAATTCAAAGTTGAGGGAGTCAAAATAATAAATTTGAAATGAGATGGGGTCTACCTAAAAATGGCTAAACCGCATAAGCTCTTTTCAATCTTGTCCCTTTATATATTTACGTATTTATGCGTATATAATTTACTAAAATTCCCTTAGATAAATGGATAGATAATTGAAATGATTCTTTATGTACGTACTATTCTTCTAATAAGGCGTGAAGCTTTCTTACAACCTTAACTTAATAATTTACTATTCGGGTAGTAAAACTTTACGTTTTGTATCTTTCGGATGTGGCTTGCAAGTTATTTTTGATGTAATCTTGATTAGATCAATAAATTTTTCCTCGCAAAAATGAAAAGAAAAATTAATAAAAGATGGCTGGTTCTTTTAAGCACAATTTCTGGGACCAACATTAAAGACGTCTAAAAATATAGGACCAGCATAGCAATTAATGGAAGATGGAGGCCATGGGTGAACTCCTTGCCAAACGGTGTCACTCTCCCTAGAGCCGCCGGCAATGCAAACCCTAACCATCCCTCCTCGTTTTGCAAAGCTCCTCAGTCATTCATGGCGTCAACCTTTGGGTCTCCGAGCATTCTCCTCAGATTGCTCCAACCAGTCCCGTGGTGGCCTCCCTCGCTTCTTCTCCCATGTCCTCCCCGCTTCCAAGGCAAGGGAAAAAAAAATAGAACTCCCATCTCTCTTGATAAGATTTTTTGTGGAACTGAATATTTTGACTGCAATTTTCTTTCCACGCTTTGTTGAGTGGTGCGAACCACAAAGCTTTAGCATTACATGAGTAGAGTCAATCTAGATGTAGAATTCAAACGAAGGGAGAGAGCATGAAAAATGGGTACAAATTATGTCAAAGAATAGAGCCCAAAATGAACTCAGTGAAGCCCTGCTGAGTGGCTGGATTCCTCAACCCTTTGATTTTTGTGTATGCTACAGTGGCTCCTGGATGGGGAATTACCCCTTTAATGGGTAAAGCTCGAAAGTGTTAGTTTGTCGTTCCTTATTTTTATTTCATCACATTCGTCCTTCGTCAAATTGGTGTAGGGGACAAGTTCCACTAATGAGTTCTTATTTCGTGGGAAATCAGGAGTTTTTATGTCAAAGAGAGAGAGAGAGAGAGAGAGAGAGAGAGAGAGAGAATATTATCAGTGTTTCCATGGCTGACCAGAAAGAACGTTGACGGTTTTATAAGCATAAAAGCAAGTCTCCATTTCACAAGGTTCCTTGGTTTGAGAGAATTTGGGATGGAAATTTATAGTATGAAGCCTTCCTCCTGCTATTTCTGCAAAGAGGCTTCTTCGACAACTCGAATCCACTTACAGTCACAGAGATACTGGTTTTCTTTTAATGTGAGAATGAAATAGCATTAAGGTTGTTTTTGGATGATGGGAATGAGAATGGAGTTGACAAAAAAATGAGAGTAGAAATGAAATGATCATTCTCTCATATAAGAGAATGGAATTGCAAGGAAATGGCCATTCCAATACTCTTTTATGTTGTCATGCAATGGAGTGGGAATCAGTATTTCCATCCCCATTTCCACCATCAAATGAGGCCAAATACAGAGTTACAATGCTTAGGCAGCTCATAACTGTTCTCAATATAACTGTAGTTATGACTTAAAGCCCAACCTCTCATACACTGCAACCATCTATTTGAGGTGATTGATAGAATAGGACTCTCTTCCCATTCAAACACCCTTCTATTTTTTTTTACTTCCAAATAATCCATACATTGCACAAAAGCCAACAGCTTCCTTCTAGGGTCCTTTCTGGTTGCCCCATTGCAACACCAACTCTCTTTATCAACAGTTTCAGCGGCTACCAACTGTAAACAAGAATACATAGCGACAAATCCCAAAACTGCCTCCCCCACTTACAGTGGATGCACAACTAAGGGACAGGTTTGGTGTCCTGCTTATGCATAGGACATCTATGAACCAGCAGTTTCCGCTTTCTGAGGACTCCTGCCTTCCAAAAAACTATGCTTCCAAGGGGAGACAAGGAAAAATTATTAGGGGTCGTATAGATTGATATTTGAGAATATTGGCTGTTATTCAATGTATAGTAGATGTTGGTTGCTAGCTGGTTGAGGTCAGATAATATTGGTGTTTTGTTGATGAAATCATTCAGTTCCAATGTCCAGCCAATTTTAAGATTTTATTATTTTGTTTGTCCATTAATATACATTGGCTCGAGTTCAAATAGGTGTGTTAGTTTTCCATTGTATTTCTTGCTTTGACGACTCCATTGTGGCATTAATAGAATTGGTTGATCCAATGGACCAGGGGAGGGGGGCACAAAATTCAATATGCCTAAGATTAATAATTAAGAGTGATATCATACCTGTTCATTAAAAATAAAAAATCATCATTTTTTAAAATATACGTGAACATAATGTATATAATACCATAATTGGAGATTCATATACTTCTAGTCTTCTTTAGACAAGTTTTTAGGTAAATTGATGACCCAATACGGGGTGAAAATTATAAAATAGAGGCCAACTTGATAAAATTTGATACTATCAGGGAGAAATTGAAACATTCAGGAGGGCTGTGGCCTACCCTGGCTCCCAAAGGGCTACTTCCCTGCCGGTGGATAGTTATCACTGTACGTGCCAGGGCCTTTGATCTAATGGCATCTCCTCCTCTTGTATGTTCAAGGGTGCAGGAGAAGTTGCAAGCTCAAAACATGCTGTGTGCATAAGTTTTTTACCGATAAAAAAAGTAGCCTTCTGTAGATGACTTAGGTGCTATTACATGAAGGATGTGGCTATCAAAAATTAATTTAATTTTTTCATTGATAGTTTCTCGAATGATGCAGGGTGGTCTAGTTCGCATACAGGGTGATGAGTTCTGGCATATGACCAAGGTTTTGAGGCTAAATACAAAAGATAGGTACTCTATAATTTTTCCTTGTCTGTTGCTCTGGGCAGTTATTTATGAGGCAATTGTGTAATGTTTCACTTTATTGAAGTAAAATATATATGCTGACAAATAACAGATTAGTAATTTAAGCTTTCCCTTTCTCATTCACTCCTTTTGTTGTGAAAAATCTAATTCATATATATATATATATGGTACTTCTCAAATTGGGGGAAAATGATCAGTTCTACTGATAATGAAATTCCAAACACTCTAAACCGTGGTATCTTGGGACCAAGGTTTGCATATATCCATTATTAATAAAGCAACTGCTTGGACTGTTCCTTGTTTACAAATTCCTTGATACAACTTTACTTATTTATACCATTATAGTTCACATCATATATAACTGCTCCTGTTAAAAATTGGAACTTGAGGAGAAATGGGAGGAGCTGCTCTTCACTTTTGGATATATATGTGTGTGTGTGTGTGTGTGTGTGTTCTTGTGCCTGGAAGCGGAACTAGAAATGAATTTTTCCAGCTCTTTTCATCAGTAGAAGTATCCTTAGTTTCTTTCCTTTTATTTACCGAGAGTTGTTTGCATCCTGTAAATGTTAGGATAGAGCTCTTTAACGGGAAAGGTGGTCTGGTGGAAGGATGTATACAGACCATTGATCGCACAGGACTGGATTTTGTGGCATTGAAAGATCCGAATTTAATTCTTCCACAGGGTACACAATGGCATGTGTATGCATCATTTGGTGAGTTTCTAATACCTTCAGCAGAAATTTAAAACTTTAACTAGTTTTGGCCATTTAAGTTACGTAAGCTTTTCTTTTCAGGTGCTTTAAAAG
Organism: Santalum album; assembly: GCA_034195605.1. Lineage (NCBI taxonomy): Eukaryota > Viridiplantae > Streptophyta > Magnoliopsida > Santalales > Santalaceae > Santalum > Santalum album. Next base: position 7,110,648 of record CM067262.1, read on the forward strand.
GTGGTCGAGCTGACTGGCTTATTGAGAAATGCACGGTATTATTTAATGTGAATACCATAGTCTCACATTAACTTGTGACAGCTAATTCTCTTCCACCTTTTCCCTCTCAGGAGCTGGGTTCTAGTAGTGTAACACCTCTGCTGACTGAACGATCTCCTTCAATCTCAGAGAATCGGGTGGACAGACTGCAACGTGTCATTGTGGCAGCAACTAAACAATGTGGGACACTGATTAGTTAGCTCTTTCCATGTACTTGAATTGGAGTCCCTATTTCTATGGAATGGCCATTCCCTTGTTTGGTCCACTTTAGAGCTCTCAGCCTAATCGAGACTACCCATTGCGCTCATGGTCCATGGGGATTGCTATTCCTTACCTACTCCACACATTGTCCATGGGAATAGCCATTCCCTACATATTCTATTCATTTGGAGTCACTATTTCATTCCACAACACAATTACGCCATAAAAGTTGTGTCTTCCATTCTCATTTTTGGCTAATAATTTTTATGTATGTCTTCGTAGGTCAACGGCTGCATGAAATGATTCTTAATCCTCCTACAAAACTCTGCGACCTTTTACCCATAGTAAGCTTCTCCTTTGCCGTGTATACCTAATGAGGTTAACCAATCTTCTTGGCTCTTGGTCAATGAAACAAATTCTGCAACAGTTAGTTGTTGCTAATTGAGGGCATGTTTTACTGTAATGGCAAAATTAAGTTCAAAACTTAGTTTTGCGTAAAATGTGTGTTTGGCTGCCCAAGTCAAAATTGGGGAAAAATGACAAAAAAAATATGGGTAAGTTAAAATGGTAAAGACTTGAGGGAGGGCAATTGAGTAAATTCATATTATCGAAACTTGGTTTTGTGTTTGTCAAAATCATGATTTTGCAAATGCATCCCTCCCCCTGCATTTGCAAAGCTAAGTATTGGGAGTCAAAACTAAGGTGGCATTTGATAAATAAGTCTAGTTAACCTCTAATTTTGAATGCATGCTGAATTGGTGTTGGTTAGTGTTGGAATGTGTAAGCCTTTTGGGCTATGTTTTATTAATTTTTGGGCCTTGTATTCTAGGCCCATTAGGGTTTGGTATTTTGGGCCCGTTAGAATTTTCTATTATGTTGCCTTGTTCAAGTGGGATAGGGTTTCCTTGTTCAAGTGTGATAGGGTTTCCTAATGACTCTAGTATTAAGTGTTATAAATAGATAGTCTTGGTGCCCGTATTAGAGCAGTCAACTTTTCTCCTTAAATTTCTCTCCTCTATTTAACTACATGGTATCAAAGCTTTCGCAAAAGCTTGCGCTTCCGAATAGGACAGCCATATATTGGCCATAGCTGACCACCCAATTTTTACGACGACTTTTCGACAACTCTTCTGGCAACTTTATCGGTGAGAGGAAGATCCTCTCTTTCACTACATGGTGAAGGTTTTCGAGAAGACCAGGAGCGATAACAAGAAGACTTCAACGCCCGTGGTGGTTGCCCACTGCATCCAGCTCTCCTAAATCTAACTCGAGGGGAGTTCTCCTCGTCCAAAAAAAAAAAAAAAAAAAAAGGAGTAAAGTTGAAGCTTAGGTATTTGGGTTCTTTCAACAGTAAGCTACCTCTGTTGTATCCTCTGTTTGGAGTTATGTTGCTGCCAAAAGTTGAAGCCTAGGTATTTGGGTTCTTTCAGTAGAAAGCTACCTCTACTGTACCCTTTGTTTGGAGTTACATTGCTGGCAGAAGCTGAAGACGTTGTGTTGTTGTTCTTTGTACTCATACAGTAATCAAAGACCTACTCTAGTACTGTTCTTGGTGGAGTATTTCCGCTATGTCCCATGCCTTGAAGTTGTTCGATGAAAAGACCGTCGATGCTACAAGTGTCTAAGTTAGGCATCACAAAAATTCTATGCCTAACTTGAGGGGGAGTGTTGGAATGTGTAAGCCTTTTGGGCTGTGTTTTATTTATTTTTGGGCCTTGTATTCTGGGCCCATTAGGGTTTGGTATTTTGGGCCTGTTAGGATTTTCTATTATGTTGCCTCGTTCAAGTGGGATAGGGTTTCCTTGTTCAAGTAGGATAGGGTTTTCTTGTTCAAGTGTGATAGGGTTTCTTAATAATCATAGTATTAAGTATTATAAATAGATAGTCTTGGTGCCCGTATTAGGGCATCCAACTTTTCTCCCTAAATTTCTCTCCTCTATTTAACTACAGTTAGATAAGAGATGTAATAAGAGATGCTAAATATGTAATAGTAAGACTGTTTGATTACATATATGAATGAAAGCCTGAATGACTTATATTTTCAATTTTACCCTTGTTATTATTATTTATTATTTATTATTAAGTCATGCATTCAAATTTATCAATTAATTAACAGCTTCACATTTTTAATATCAAAATCCTCAAATCGAAGAACTCAAACAAAATTGAAATACCCAAAATTTTAAAATCTCCAATCTTTTCATTAATCATCTTTTACTCAAGTGTACAATTAGAAGCAAAAATAAAAAGAAAAAAAGTAAAGCAAAAAAAAAAAAAGTGAAGCAAAAATAGAAGGAAAAAAAAAAGTGAAAGTAAGGAAGGGGAGTCGAACTTGGCTTAAGTGGGTAAGAATGGAGTGGTTTTACCACCAAAAGAATTTGAACTTTTGTTTATAAAGGTCTTTTTTATAATTTAAGCTCTTAAATGTATAGTATTCAGCATTTAGCATTCAGTACCAATTTGAGTGTTGCTCCGATTAGAAGTCATTCAAAGTTATTAAAGAAGCGTTATCAAACGCTTTGAATGAGCCCACCTCTAACCGAATCAGCATTCAAAGCCATTCAGCACCAATTCAATACAAACAAACGCCACTGAAGTTTCTGCCAACCAAACATACTATGTCAGCAAATTTGAACAAAACTATGTTTTAATTCTCAAAATTTAGTTTTAAGTGGCAGCCAAACATGCATAGAATGTTTTAGGAGGGATAATATTATTAGACTCTAGTATAAATTCAGGTTGTACATGTATATTCAGATATGGCCCATGTATAAACTATGTTGATCTCTACTTTTGCTTTTGAGGCTCACAAGTTCCATCTATATTTTAGGTTGCTCAGTCACACTTATCTTTCGTGGCCATAGCTGAAGCTGCTCCTATTATCAGTGTGTTGACTTCACTAAGAGTAGAATCTTGCGGGCTGATGATAATTGGACCTGAAGGTGGTTAGTACGCGTCATGTGTTAGTGTTTGCTTTCCCTTTCCTTGTCTACCCTAACCATTTCTTTACAGTCCTTTGAAAACAACTTTTCCCACGAGTCCTATTTGTTTGTGCAAATAATAGTTCAGACTTTTATTTTTAAGGTTAGCATTGTATAAAGTTATTTTGTTTATTCCCATTGTTTACCTTGTATCAATCATTATTGGGAAAATGCACTTAACTCCCTTATGGTTTAACCCATTAGCATGAAATCCCCTTATAGTTTGAAAATCAACACATATAACTCTCGCCCGTGGTTTTAATGGGCTTGCAAATGTTTACTTTTTTGTCAAATTAACAGTTAGTTCTTTCATTTATTTCCTAAGATGTTTATGAGGAAAAAATAGACTTCAGTTTTCAAAACTACCCCTAGGCTAACTCTTTAGCCTCTATTATTGGAGGTTTTTATATTTATTTTATGTTTTGTACCACTGGAAAAATTTAATGTTTGTGCTAAAAACTTCAAGATTCATAAAAGGATATGATAAAGTAAACATTCAATGTATTCATATCCCATACACAAATCGTTTAAACGTAAATATGAGATTGGGATGGGTAAATTACCTGTGGCATAAAAAGATTGATGCTATAAAGAGGTTTTGTATTTTAAATTAAAGGGTAAGATTTTCATTTTTTTTCTGTATTAGCGGTGTTAACTTTTGTAACTCCATTAAAATCAGAAGGAGATTATGTGCTGATTTTAAAACCACAAGGGGGTTCCCCACTAATGGGTCGAACCATAGGGAGGTTAAGGGCAATTTCTTCATTATTATTTGGTTTATTCCAATTGTTTCACCTTGTAGCAATCATTGTCTGTTTGTTATTAGTCATAACAATTCATCAAACGAGAATAATTTTAATTTGTCTGATCCATACAGTTTTGTGTTTTAGTATGTAAACTGTATCCAAGTAGATGCCTTTCATTCAGGGTTCACTCTCTTAGTTTATATAAACTTCCTATTTTTTTCCCTGGTAAATAAAAGCTTTATTAACAAAAAACTGCAAGCAGCGGACAACCCCTATCACCCGAACACAGCGTACAAGAGGGCTGGGCTGCACACCACAGAGGTGTCACCAACAGCACAAGGGCAGCACCTGCAAGAACAAAACATACACGCAATCTTACAAAAGTGGGAGAAAAACCCAAACGGCCAACTACAAACAAGAGAAAATAACAATACAGTTAATCAAATACAGGGGAAGAAAGGTCCCAGGTGTGTTGAATCCAGATGCTCCTTGTCGATCTATCCATATGCCACAGGGTGCAAGCTTGATCTCAAACAGTTCTTTTGAGTTGTATCATGATTGAATGCACATTCAAAACCTTACCTCTAAACAGGATACCATTGCGGGTACGCCAAATGATGTAGCAGAGTGCAGCAAAGGCCATCCTAGCCACAATATCATGAAGATGGTTGCCACGAAGGTTGGAAACTGCCCAGACCAAATTGCTTTCCCAGGAGGAGTTATGCCAAACAATATTAGATAGAGCAGCCCAACGATTAAAAAGAGAAGATGTTACAGCACAGTCAAAAAAGAGATGGTCTAATGAATCAGGACAGTGTCTGTAAAACCCACACACAGCAGATTGCAACCGATTATGTCGAAGCAGTTTATCCTGGGTATACAGTCTCTCTTGCACAGCCAGCCAAAGAAGAAAGGCATGTTGCAGTATGACATGCTTATTCCAGACCAGATTAGCCCAATCCTTGACCTGATCCCTATTTCGCATCAAATGCCAAATAGAGTCAATGGAGACCCTACCCGAAGAATGAGCAGTCCAGTAGGGTACATCCAGAGTTGAGGGATGCAGAGTTGGAGGGGTACCTAGCCATGTCCCAGACAAGGAAGCAAGCCAGGAACCATTAAGCTGCAGCATAGCTTTCTGAACAGACCAGTTCCTTCCCACACCTGACCTGTATATGTCTCTGTTGGTCCCAAAATGAACATAAGTTACTGTTACCCAATCTCCATTTTATAAGAGGTTCAATAAGAGGCCTAAGCTTCATTATCTTTTTCCAAGCCCATGAAACATGGGTCTGGATTTTGGCCTCCCAAATGCTATTGGTTTTCAAAAAGTTAAAATGTGCCCATCTACACCAAAGCCCTTCTTTGTTGGTGAATAAGATCCAAAGATGCTTGAGCATTGCAGCCTTGTTATAATCCAGCAACCTCTTGAAATGCAGACCCCCTTCAGCAGTCGGTAAACACACATCCTTCCATGAGACTTTGGCACCTCTGGAGGTAAGGGAAGGTCCCTTCCACAAGAAATTTCTGAGAACCTTCTCGATGTTGCATAAAATAATCTTTGGAAGCATAAAGACAGCAGTCCAGTACGTCTTTATAGCAAACAAGACAGATTTGATCAATTGCATACAACCAGGAAGAGACAAAAGCTGATGTCCCCACGATCTAGCTCTAGCAGTGATCGAGTTGACCAATTGAGTACAATCAGCAGCACTGAGGTGCTTAGATATGATGGGCACACCAAGATACCTAACGGAAACTTCCCTTCTTGGAACCCAAAGAGATCTCAAATAGCAGAACAAATAGTAGGGGTAGTTCCAGAAATGAAGATTTCATTCTTACTGTTATTAGCTGTCAGACCCGACCATAAGGAAAAAGTCACCAGAGTCTCCTTGAGTTTAGCCACTGAACTCATAGATCCTTCAGATAATAAAAGCACATTGTCAGCAAAGAAGAGGTGGTTCAGCTTGACCTGCTTGCACCTCCAGTAGCACCTGAAATCAGCTGAAACTGCACACTTATTCAGAAGACCAGCAAAAACCTCCATCGCCAAAATAAATAAATAAGGTGAGAGAGGATCTCCCTGCCGAATCCCATGACCACTGCTAAGAAAGCCATTCAATTCACCATTTAAACAAATTGAGAACATAGGAGAAGTGACACAAGACCTGATCCACCCAATGACACTTTCAAGGAATCCAAAGCAATGCAGCACTTGGAACAGAAGGTTCCAGTTCAGAGAGTCATAAGCCTTTTTGAAGTCAACTTTTATGAGGCATTTAGGGAGGTAATGCTCAATATGGAAGCCACTGAAAAGCTCCTGGGATGTTATCCGTAATTCTTCTCCCCTGAACAAACATAGCTTGACCTTCTCCAACCAAACTTGGAAGAAGACCAGCAATTCTATTGGCAATGATTTTGGTAATGCATTTGTATATAGTATTACAACATGCAATAGGACGAAAATCATTCATGGAGGAAGGGTTATCAACTTTCAGAATCAGGGTAAGGATGGTACAATTAACCTCCTTGAGCAACTTACCATTGGTAAAGAAGTCCTTGATTGGTTGAGTAACTTCAGGGCCAACAATGGGCCAACACTGCTTGAAGAACTCTACATTGTAACCATCAGGCCCTGGGGCTTTGTCCTTGGCCATGGAGAAAAACGTTTCCTTGATCTCAGCATCAGAAACCATGCACGTAAGGGTAGGGGCCTATACATCAGAGAGAGGTGCCCTAATGCATGACTGGATGCCCTGAGCAGTAGGAATATCAGTAGCCTGGTTTTGTTGCAACAAGTTCCTGTAGTAGTCAACGCAATGCTTCTTAATATCCTCAGGTTTGAGCAAGATTCTACCCTCATCATCTTCAATAGAGAGGATTCTTTTGTGTAACTGTCTGCCTAACCTGCTGATGGAAGTATTGAGTGTTGAGGTCCCCTTCAGACAACCATTTGGTCCTGGATTTCTGCTTATAGAATTTTTCTTCCTGTAATCTCAAGGCCGAGAAACGCTGCAACTTGATTTTCTCTTGGTTAGCAAGATTTTCATCTCTTGGGTTAAGCTCCAGGTCAGTTTTTTGAATGAGCTGCAAAGCTGATCTTGCTTCATTGACCCTTCCAGAAATATCACGGTAATGCTGTCTGTTCATTTGCTGAAGAAGACCCTCAAGGAATTTGAGCTTCCTATAAACCCTGAACATGGAATGCCCCATGACAGATGAGTCCCCAGCTTGCTGCACCAACTGGTTGAAGTCTGGATGGTCCATCCAATAGTTGAAAATTTTGAAAAGTCTTCTCATATTGATAGGCTTAGCGATTCTGATGACCATAGGAGTATGGTCAGAGACTCCAGGATTGAGGAACCGAGCTTCAGAATAGGACAAGTGGTCCCACCAGCTAGTATTAACAACCACTATCAATTTTTCTCATTTTCCTATCAGCTCCAGAAGATGTAAACCAAGTAAATCTGTGCCCCAAGTGTCTGAGATCATCCAAGCCCGATTGTAAAAGGCAATTATCCAGATCATTAAAAGCTGGTGTCCATCAAGTAGCACTGCCTAACCAATCTGTTGGATTCCTTATAGCGTTGAAATCACCAGAAACTAACCAAGGCCTATCCTGCAGGCTGCTACTGAGATCAAGGATATCACTCCAAAGGGTCCTTCTACCACAGGAGTGCTCTGCATATATAATAGACACAGAAAAGGATTTGTCATCCTAAAGGCTGGTAACAGAGCTAGATATCTTGTGCTCCTTCACAGTAAGCATATCAAAGTTCACCACATTGGGCTTACATCCAACCCAGATACGCCCCCTGGGAGAGCACTCATAGTTGGCCCTCCATCTCCAACCAGGGATGAGATTGCTACAAAATTCTTCGAAAAGATTGGCCTGTACCTTCGTCTCCAAAATGCCCATACAGCACAGATTATGGGTTGCCGCCAGATTTCTCAGTTCAGCTTGTTTAATCAGTTTACATAGACCTCTTATGTTCCGAACTCCCAAAACCATATGTACTTGGAGGGTGCAAAATTACTTCCCCCTAACCACTTCTTACTACAGATTTGGGGAGCTTTCTTCTCTAGCTTAGCAGCAGCAGATTTATCAAACCCCTGGTGCACCGAGTCTGCCAGAATATCCAGAGCCTCAGAGGCATCAACTCTCTCCTGACTCCTCCTTGGGGTATCACCTTGGTTATCCTGATCACTCAATTGTAGCAAGGCCTTGGGAGCCTCACGATTGGGGGTATTAGGAGATTCAGTATGCAAGGACTCACCTGTGACCAGAAGGAAGCTTCCCAAGGGGAGCTCCTCTGGACTGGCTGTACAGGTTGCATAGACTGACTCTGTTCTGCTGCTGGTTCTCCTCAGCTGGGGTGCTATTTATGACTGGTTGCCCTGTTTGTACCGGTTGTGAACCCAGAGGAGGGTAAGTATGCCCAAAGATTTCACATTTGTTGCATAAAACCGGTTTCCATTCATAGTCCACGCAAATAGAGCAGGTGACTCCCTCCATAGCCACCTGAAATTCTGAAACAATTGGTTTTTCCGCATCAACTTCAACACAAATACAAGCATAGGACAGCCTCTGCATAGTCTCAGTTATTTTATCAACATGGATCGGTTTGCCTACAGCACTTGCCAACTCACTTGAGCCCCTAGCCGACCACAGAGGGCCAAATTTCTCATTCTGATCCAGAGTGGAAGTAGGTTGTGCTTGCCTCTAGTCATTTCAATGGTGGGTGTTCATTGTCTCAGGATTAACGGGACCTTAGCCAACAGAAAGAGCCATTATCCAATTTTCTCCATCTAGCTTCTTTATCCGGAATTTGAAAAAAGTAGAACCCATCCTTTATAGCCATAACAGTTTTCAGCTCTGCACCCCACAGCCGCTTAGCAATACTCTTCGTAAATTTGAATGGTAACCTTTTTCCAACAAAATACCCTACTAAGTAGTCATGCCACAATGGGTTAGCATCCTGCAAAGCTTCCTTAGATGGTTTGATAACTGGTCTCCCATCAACCATTTGAGGTGGAATATAAGAAAGATCATACCCCTTACCATTAGCAACAGCCACTGCTGCCCATGATTTCTGGGGCAGTTTGCTTCCTTGTCTCCCGTGAGAACTTCCTCTACCTCGTTTCACAGCACCAACAGTGTGTCCATCACCAGTAGCATCCTGAAGAACAGAGTCCAACACTCTAGGTTTGGATGATGCCACCGCAGCTGGCTTGCAGCTGGTACTCTGACCCCTCTGACTAGATTCACCAACCTGCTGCTTATCTTTCTGTGCGAAAGATGCAATCCTCTTCATAGTTTCAATTCGCGACTTCAGGAGCTGAACCTCTGCCTTCAACACATGAGTATCTTCAGCAGTCATGTGCAGATACTCATTTTCCCTAAGGATTCGGTCAACCCCCACAGAGGGACCCTCGCCTCCAATGGTCAAATCTGTGGGAAGGCGCACGAGACCCATTGGAGCAAATCAACAGGAGCCCCGGCCAGATCCCATAATCCAAGCAAGAAAAAAGGAGAAGAATCAAACCATACTGATGAACTCACAAGCCTCCGACAACTCAGACTGCAGAAGGATCCGCCCTAACCCCACCGGGAAACACCAAGAGAAGTTAGTCAATGCCACCGTGAAAAAATCCCTCCCAAAACGCCACCAGTTCGCTTGATTCCCATTCCATTGTTTTGTAATATAAGGTTGCATTTGGATGGTGGGAATGAAAAGGGACTGAAATGGTCATTCCCACTCCATTTCCATTCACACATTATTGAATGGAATGAGCATAGCATGCAAGTAACTTCAAACAGCTTTATAAATATAAATAATTAATAGGACGCTGCATCAAGGAGTTTAGGGCACCATGCTACGTCATGGGAGTAATGCAATGGCATCAATGCTAGAATTGGAAACTAAATGATAATGGAATGGTCATTCCCTTGCAATGATCATACCCCCTCTTCCTTTTCCTATTCCTTTGTCATTCTAGTTACACCATCCAACTACAATCTTAATAGCATTTTAACCAAGTTTTGGAGGGGTGGTGCGTAGCAGCCGCTTCGTAGCGGTATCGGCACATCCCGATACCGCTACGGTCTGCTTTAACGGATCGACTCCGATTCGCGGTCATAGAGGCTGCGATGCCCGCGACGGCCGCTACAGCCGCCACAGCCGCTACGGCAACCTAAGTTATATTCTAAGACCCATTTTCTCTAATGTAAGAGCCTTGTTTGATTCCAAAAATTAGTTATAGTATATTACTATGCTTCAAACATATATTGTCAGCTTTGTTATTTTCTTTCCACATGCTTGATATTTACTTGTTAAAGTCTAGTGCCTCTCTTTTGAACTCAATAAAAGTAACTAAAGAAGATTCTTACAAATTATGATGTATGACATCAAGTTGCACATGAACAAAAGGTACGTTTGGCACCATACTGTGGTTTGTACTTCAAACAAAAATGCTAAATCTTTGGGATGCCTACTATACCTAGAAAATTATTTTAACTATAATGCTAGGTACTATATAATTTAATCTGTTAAGCTACTGGTAGCATCATTTGTTTTGCAAAATGACAATGGAAAATTATAGCTTAAAGAAAAACTCATATTGGGATTGCAAAAAACTTGTTAAAATTTATGTGATTTTCATTTATGATAATATGTATTAAAATCTTTATTGTTGTGATGGTACAAATCAAGATATATGTAGGTTTTACGTTTAGCAGTGCACTTAAATTTATCTATAATCTAAAAGTCATATGTACCACTATTTGCTTGATAAATAAAGTGGGTCAAAATAATCTAAAAATCATTTATAACATTTTTATAAACTTAAAATGTCAAAAAACAATTGTCGTGCGCCGCGCCTCATAATTCACGTCCGTTACATCCGCGTCCCGTTACAAAACCCCCATTACGCCCGCTTCCCGTTACATCAGCGACCGTTACGCGACGGCGGTCGCGACCGCTATTTAAAACCATGGGTGGTAGGGAGGGGTTCGGTGGATTAAAAATAATGAGCAACTTGTTTATGCATGCTGGGGTCAACACATAATTTTTGGTATTCAACCATGTTCCATGTAATCTTAATAATCATTATATGATCTATTTCCTAATGTATGGCTGCTTAGCTGGTAGATCCATAGTTCTAGTTCTTCAATTTTTGTGGAAGAAGGGTTTATTGGTGATTGTAACGCTTCAGACTTCACAAAAGGAGAGGTGAATAAGATGATAGATGCAGGGGCAATAGCTGTTGGCCTCGGACCACATCGGTTACGGGTTGAAACTGCAACCATGGCACTTTTGGCAACTTTGATGTTATGGTCTAACTCGAACCAGCCCCCTGTTCTATGAATCTTACTTGCAGGTAAATCTTGTTTTGTGTATTTCTTGCTTAAATTGAATAGCTGGGAAATTCAGGTGCACTGCTAAAATACTTACTCTGTTATTTATGTTTCAATAGGTCTTCATGGGCATTATCATTACTGGCTAAATAACTCATGGATTTTTCTAGCCACGGTGCATTGAGAATCTTTATTTCTTCTTGAAAGCTTGTGGGGCAGTGGCAACAAATGGCCTTTTTTTTTTTTTTTTAATTTTTCGTATTTGGTGCGGGTTATAGTTTAGCTTATGATTCACCAAGATTAAGTCTCGGTAATCTTGAATAACCTTATGTCATGTTTGGTTCATGGTAATAGTATATCATTCCATTCCTATTCCAGCAGAATAGAATCACCTCATTTTCTTGAGCACTTTCATCCCAATCAAGAATCCGCATCATACTCATGGATCGTGAGACTAGTTATTCTTTTCATATTATATTCTTATAGAATAATTATTCCATTCTCCCCCTACCTGAATAGAAAATGTTGTGAGATAATTAACTTAAAGAAGACGTCTATGACTTAAAATGAGGGAATCCAAAAGTTGAAGACCCTCGAGAGAATTGATATTAACAGGGAAAAATGCATTGGGGATATGTGAAAGTCGGTCATTGGAGTAGTTTTGCCTTTTATCTGGTTGAGTCTTTGATTTTTAACTATATTCACTCGTCAACATTTATGTCGCACAAAACTATATGAACTTATAATTATATGCATATACCATGAAATAGTGAACAGTGTGAACCTATCCTTGCTTTTTTGTTGCAAAAAAAAAAAAAAAAAAAAAAGATGCTGCTGGCTCATTTTCTTTCTCTCATCTTCCTTTGTGCAGCATCTTCTTCTCGAGTGACTGCAATCGTGCTTGCATGAACTGAGTGGAGACCATATTAAGAGGGCTCCTGGCTGCAAGGAACTTCGAAGTCACGTCCTCCATGCAAGCTATTGTTTTTCCTCGTATTCTTAACGATGTTTAGTCACGTAGGCTTGTATATCTTAATTAATTTTCTGATGAGCTCTCAGAAAAGATTTTGACTGTATTTTTCAATTTTAGGGTTATCAAGGTCAAAATATTTCATACTCATTCGTTTCATTTTGGACAATTATAAGTTCTACAAAGTGTGTATAATATGTTTAATGCCCTTTATTTTGCACAAAGGACTTTTTGACTCATGAAATTTATTAGTCTACATGTAAGACAAATGTATTCTCCAGAGTAAGCAGAGTAAGTGTTATCATTTGAAATGTCCCTTTATATGAAAGAGCATAATGAGAGTAAGGGCCAGTTTGGGATAGCTTTTGGGTTAGTTTATGTGAAGCTTCTTTTGGTTTCATAAACAAGTAGAAAAACTACTTTATGGAGAAGTTTTTTCATATAATTTGTATTAAAATTTACTTTTTTGTATTTTTGTAGGCATATTTAGACTTTTCATAAATCAATTTTGAACTTTCTAGAGATTGCTAAACATTTTTGTCCTTTTTCTTTATCGAAAATAGCTTTTTTTAGTGGAAAAGCAATTCATTCAAATTGGCCTTAAAATAATAAAACTTCAAAAAATTTACCTTTTGGCACCAAATTTTAGGATTAGCGTCAATTTAATTTGTCATGTTTGGATTGTCACATCCCTAGTCCTAAAGTTTTTTGAAGTGATCAAAATTGATTCCTAAGTTAATATATATATATATATTAGCTAAACGTAAGTTAGGTGTAATTGCTATCTTGTAATACTTAAAAAAAAAAATCAAGACTCAAAACAACCCCATTTTAGAGGTTTTTTTTTTTATTAACTTCTCTTGTGTGTATGCTGCACATAAATAAGGTACAACCATTGCACCAAAGTTAATCTCATATATATATATATGTTTAAAGCTATATCTAGAGGCAAGAGAAATCCCTCACTAGCACATCAATAAAAACGCGTCCACAAAAAAGGACTAACACATCAACTTAATTGTGTCTTCCTTTATTCCTAAAGCACTTTGATATGTGTCATTATGTTAAAAATTATATTTAAACTCTTCCTCAATGAAGTTTATCTCTTTCTATTACTTAGCTACCATCACTAACATATGACATCAGATCTAATCTAATTATATATAGTTGGATTCGTTTTCCGTGTTCTTCGATTTAATACCTATATTGAATATTTTTAGATATCGTTTAAACTCTTAATTTTTGTTCTAAAATTGAAAGCATGCATACGGTGACATATGTCATGCCTCCATTGTCGTGACTATTTTTAACTATAAATATGCTAACAACTTATTAACATATCAATTTGATATCATGAGCTTTACTTAAACTCTTCCCCCGGTGCTTTTTCTTCTAACACTTATGGCATACGAAATTTTATTAATTTGATAATATATGTTAAATTTATAATTATTGATGATTAAATGATTTGTGCATCACACGAAATTCAAATATAGTATGTTTATATTTTGATAGAAAGTTTTATGTGCAATTCACATTTTGGAAACATTAAACAAAGGGTAAACATGAGAAAAATAAGAATGAAGCCTTTCCTTTCAACCAAAGGAAAGATTAGTTCAAGGTTAGTCTTGACTTGAAGATTAAAACTTGGGTTAGAAAGCGATTTAACCCAACATTTCTACTGATAATTGGTAGTTGAGTTCTATGAACTTACAGTCCCAAGCGTTAGACAGACAGACTGACAGAAACCCTTTATTTTTATTTTTATTTTATTCTTTTTATTCTTTTATTCTTTTTTTTTTTTGTGTGTGTGAATTACTCTAGAAACTAACTATAAAACTGACAATAAATAAAAAGTGGGTTTCTTTTTTTTTTTTTCCATCCTTTTTTTCATCTTTGTTTCTTTAAAATAGGAAGCAAAATGAGCTTTTCAAGCTCTTTTTGCCCATGAAACTTTTCCATCCAAATAAAACAAGGAATCGGCTTCTTTGCTAGGCATTTTGATGTCAAGCACCAACTAGTCCCTTGGGTAGCCCATGAAATTTCGCTAATTTTGAAATTATAACAGATAAAAATATCATGAAAATTTAAGCAAATTCATAAATTTGCTTACAATTTGATGGTGTTTAGGGCTTTCATCTATAAGAACAACTATGAAAATTTAAACTACTCATAAATTTACCTAGATGAAAGCTTTATTTTCTTTTTTGATTTTTTGTATAGATAAAATCCTTAAGCAAAATCAAATCATATTAAAATTTATGAACCCACTTAATTTTTCATGATTTCTTCATCTGTGTCTGTATGATTAAAATTTCAAAATAGTGAAATTTGGTGGACTCGTTATACGACTAGCAAGCACGTAGTAGGAGAGCCATTTCATTACAAATTAAAGACCAATTTGATTACAAAACTCTTTCATCCAAACATAAAGGATCCTGAGTTAAAGGCCACATTTGCCCACTTTTAAAACTTTGTGAAAATCTAAACTAAGAGGATATATATCAAATTAGAACCAAGTCCAAATCGACCGAGCAAAAAGATAACTTTCCCCACCTCCCAAAAAAAAATGAATAGAAATAAGAAAAGGGTTAAATGAAGTGAAAACGAGTGGCAAAGCCGTAATAATGTTCATAACCAAGTGCAAGTTCCTACCACGACCCCATAAATAAGAGCCAAAGAATCCGGCAAACCCCAAAAAGCAAAATTCCAAAATTCAAAAAAAAAAAAAGGAGAGAGAGAGAGAAGCAAATGAAGGAATTGCTTCCGGAAGCAAGATTCTCGAACAAGGCGGCGTTTGGATCGGATCGAGTGTTGTGAAAATGTCGGTGAGGCAGTTGGGGAGCTTCGTGGAGTCGATCAAATCGGCGCTGAGGAGGAAGACGAAGCCGAAGAAGACGAAGAAGTCGTCGTACTCGAAGATGGAGAAGAGCTCGAGCGTGAAGGTGGAGATCCAGAGCCGCAGAGCCCGAAAACTCATCCGTCAAACCCTCAACGTCGCCGATCGTGACAAAATCATCTCTTGATTTCCCTCAATCTCTCTCTCTCTCTCTCTCTAGTTCTCTTACCGATTTTCATATGGTTTTCATGCGATTCGATGATGCGTAGAGCATTATTTGGAGGTGGAAGTATCGTCTAAATAAAAGAATAAGGAAATTTTCTGATTTTCCTTGGGTCCGATTTGTGATTAAGGGTAATCTAATTCGAAAATTTTTGGAAATACTTTTTCGAGCAATGCTAACTTTGTCCCAAATATATATATATATCTATATATATATATCAAATTTCAACCCTCATAAGTGGAATGGGCTCCATTCTTACATGTTGCGGGTTTATCATTCTCACATGTGAAGAATAAAATTTGGGTGACTCATCGAGTATGATGTTTCTATGTCTAAATTGTTTAATTATGTTTAAATGAAGAGTTTTTGCTTACAATAAAGGATTGTCCGTCTAAATTGAGCAATTATTTTTGAATAATTTTATCTGCCCTTTTAGGGGTTACGTGCTTATTTTTTGGGGGCTTGTTCTCTACTTGTTTTACTATCCCTCTTAGATTTACTGAATTTCATTGGATTTGGTGGTGCTTTCAAACAATTGCAGGAAGGCTCTAGCAATTTAAAATATTTATAATTTTTTATGGGTATTCTAAAAATCTTAAAATTGAATGAAAGTTGGTAGATTTAGTAGATTATTTGTTGCCCATTGAATATATGGATTAAAATTTATAAATTTCAAATATGCATCAAGTTATTTATTTTGAGATAAACCCTTAGAAAGACAAGTAGACGAATAAGTTCTGACTATTTGATAGTTTAATTGTTATCGAAATAAATAAGAGTTAAATAGACGATGAAATTATATGAAACTTGGTATAATATCTTGTTTTTTTTTTTTACTCATTTAATTTATAATTTTAAAATTTTAAAAACTAAATATTAAATAATCATTCAAAACGAATTTAACTTCAGTTTGTGACCTTATTGAGGAATGAGTTTATAGCTCATCTTAGGTGAGAGGAAATTCAATGAATGCTCAGACAAAATTAATGCCGTGTGGGTCCTACTTTTCCCCGATTAATTTGAATGGATTTACTTTTGTTTTAGGCTCCCGGGTAGAGTGGGAATAATTTTCTTTAAATCAACATTAAAAGCTTTCGCTTTATAATGAAAAGTTCCTAAAATTATTTTCCAACGAAATATATTTAATAATTAATTTAATGCAATAACAATTAGAAAAGAGACAACTTTATTTGACTTCTAGAAACGGGTTTCGTTTCAATCAGGGTCATATGCATTTAGGATAAAATGTATGCTGCAATCCATTGGTTGATATTTTTAATGTACACATGTCGATCACCGTTTAATGGCTTAAGACATAATGCATTTCTTATCCTAAGTGTAGACGAGTTTGATCGGTTCCATTCACCCGAAAATGTGATTGTTAATCTTTTGGATGTCGGTTCCTCCGATTATCATGGTGCAATTTTCTTATTTTTAATATTTTAATTCTTTTTTGAAATATTTTTGTCATACTTGAGGAAATAACTTTATATATATATATATATATCAATTTTCATCAGATTTGAAAATATAAAATCTATTAATCTTAAGCATTGAATCTGTTCACCCATTCATTATACCAATTTACATGCATCAGATTGAATGGGTTCTAAACATCAAAATTTTATGAAAATTGATATATATTGTATGTTATTTTCATCTACATAATTAAAATTATTTTGAAATATCTCATAAAATATTTTATGATATCCACCGATTTATTTGGTGGTTGGTTTGAGGGAACAAGTCAATTCTCTCCCAGTTCTCTTCTTGTTAGAGCTTGATTGTTTCTAACTTGTATAATTCGAGCAGTGTGGGAATCTATGTTAGTAAAAAAAGGGAACACATAAAATAAATAATGAGGGAATTGCACCATAGTCTGCACCATGAAAGCTGCAATTTTTGCAATTTCAATTTTAAAGCTCTTCATCGATATATTTATTTCAAGGATTAGTCCAATATGTCTTAATCGATTTGCTGATTTTCCCTTACCACTTGCGATTTCAAACCACCCATGCAACTTATAATAGTAACATAACATGACAAAAATCTGAATTATAAGTGACCAAAGCCGAGAAAATCACTAATAATAATTTGAAGAAATTAATAGACAACACCCTCTTTACACAGAATTACTGATATGACAAATGATAAGTGATCCTTTTTTATGAATATTTTGATCAAGTAATAATAAAATGATCATTTAGAATTTGTCACGTTAATATTTTTGGTGAAAAGCATGGATAGATGGATGTAAGTATTACACAGAGAAAATAGTGATCC
This sequence comes from Santalum album, assembly GCA_034195605.1. NCBI lineage: Eukaryota > Viridiplantae > Streptophyta > Magnoliopsida > Santalales > Santalaceae > Santalum > Santalum album. The sequence goes on from CM067262.1 coordinate 7,128,287, forward strand.
TTTTTTATGGGTATTTTAATCAAGTAACAATAAATGACTGCTTAGAATTTATCACGTTAATATTTTCGGCTCGAAGCATAATTAGAAGGATGTATAATAGTATTACCCAGAGAGAAACACCATGTGCGCTACTCAACGAGCGACAACTATCCCAACCCTTACGACAAATTAGGCAAATCCCCAAAGAGTTGCAGACATGCTTGTCTTTTAAGGCATTGCTAAGGGCATTTACGACATTTCACCCTCTTAAAAAACCAACCCCGACACACTCACCCAAAGCCGTATGGTAGGCCTCTTGACCTGAGTTCATCTCGAGCTCTTAGGACTTAACATTTTCGACACAACGTAAGCTTTTGAGAAAAAATTCTAAAATCTAAAATATCACTTTGAATAAATTATAATAAACAGCTCCTTTGAAAGAAAATTGTTTAGCATTTAAAAAAAATCAAAAGTAACTTTCCGTGAATTCTCCCAACGACTAAACAACATCCCATTGAAAAAAAAAAAGAAAAAATTACTACACTTGTCAATGCCTCTCTGGTGAGTAGCGTGCCATGTAAAAAAAAAAAAAAAACATTTACAAACCTCAGGATCACAGAACAAACATACATCCACATGGTGGAAACTGCACAATAGGGCTATTGTCGCATGTGGTTTAAGTTTCATTTCTCAAGTCATGTCTATGCCACTAGCAGTAGGGCATTGATCCCTCCCTTTTTTCTCCATAGTTCTAGAAGTGAAAACGATGTGTACTTGGACCATATAATTAGCATTCTCTTAAGATCTAATTGAGTGCACATGGATGCATGATCCCTCCCTCCTTTCTTCTTACCCGGCAACTTCTCAATGTGGATGAGCCACGCTATGTTCCCGGCAACTTCTCAATGTGGATGAGCCACGCTATGTTCGAAAGTAAATATCGATCTTTACTCTCACCAATCACGAGTTTCAAAAATTGCTATGTATAACAATTGGAACCTTTCTCCCACGAGGTGATTACCCAGATCAAATCCGAGATACATTTCTTTCAAAACTTCCACCGCAAATGTGCAGGTCATATGGTAAAAGACATCATCACTGAATTATGCAGTGAAAGCCAAACGGTAACGCGAGAATTGTATCTAAATGCAGACTTATGCTCGTTACGCAAAGTCAGGGATCAAAACAACACGGCTTTGATCAAAATGTTTCCCTCTCACTAAAACGACATTGTTTTGAGCCCCAAGTTAAGCAACGGTCAAGTCCGGACTTAGACACAGCAGCCTCTATGGTAAAAGGCTTCATCAGCAAATCTTATAGTACAAAAACTACAAAGTTTATGCAAAAGCCATATGAAATTGGAAAATGAATTTGGTGCAACAGTGAAAACTTAACCCTACAAACTATATTAAATATGTCCACATTTCAGCATAACGTGTATTCAAACAATTAAAGTTTGAATATGTCATAAGCTGCCTTCGACAAGCTCGACATCAAAAAATAAATAACGGTGCAATTGCGCCTACCAAGGCAAAGAAATTCACAGTTAACTCCACTCAAGAATCAACTACAAGTCAACACCACCGTGTACAGCATATAATCAAAGAAATTCTGTGAAAATGTAACTCTTTTTAAGTAAAAAAAACGAAAAAAGGCAAAAAGAGAGGAACACTTTTAAGAGTTCAAATAGAAAAATTCATTAATAGAGGTCCATGGGATAATACCATGATACATTCTTATCATTGCAATGAAATTCCAAAACTAAGTCATCCTCAATGCTGAATAAAATCTACCAAAACTTCGGAAATCATCAAAGAAACAACAAATAGAACTTTCAAAGCATAGTAGTTCGACCAATAATCCAATAGATCAAGAAATATATAAAGCAACACCACCAGCAGAGGCCAATAAAGAACTGCCCTATGCATCTTGTGCAACCCTCAACGGTTGGCCTTAGCAACTCTCTCAATTTCATCCTTTTTCTTGATTGCATAGCTGAAAAATCACGATCATCATCAAAAATCTTTAGATTAAAAAATTGTTACCAACTGTTTAACATTTCCTGTCAAACAGTGCATCTGGGTCTGATAAATTATTTAGACCTGATAACTTGGACCTGAAACAGAACCCATTTACATGGCAAAAATGGGTCCAGGTTTGAAATAATCACACCCAGCCTGATAAGGACTCGAGCCAGATTAAATTGAATATGAAATTATTACTCCTATATTAACCAGGTGAAGCGGATGAAGCTTCCACAGTCTAGACCTGGCCTGAATGCTTGACAGGCCCATTGGAATCTGGGACAGACACAGCAAGCAGTATAACAATAAGGTTGTCAGGTTGGGTCCAAGCCCGAATATACTTTGTGTGAGGATTGGGCTTCACCAAGCCCAACCCACTGGCATGCCTGTTCAAAAGATGTACCTAAGTGCAAGAGAACACGTCAACAATCCATTACCTGTTGGATGATCCTTTGTGAGCATTGATGAGCTCATCAGCCAAGCATTCGGCGATAGTTTTAACGTTCCTGAAAGCTGACTCACGTGCACCGGTACTCAGAAGATACAATGCCTGGTTGACCCGCCGAAGTGGAGAAATATCAACAGCTTGACGCCTAACAACACCAGCAGAACCAATACGGGTTGCATCTTCCCTGGGCCCACTGAGGCAAATAAACAAGTACAAGAACATGTAAAGCATAAGACAAGTTATTACATACAAGTGGTGTAGAGAGAGGGCTGGCAAACAGTAAGAGTAAACACATTTACCCTAAGTTTATTTGAATTATCCAAGCACTTGCATGAACTTATTTAGATACATGTTCGATAAGGTTAAATTGTTTGGGTTTTTTTTTTTTTTATATAAAAATAGGAAATGCCATTTTCAAGGGATTTAGTTGTCTTAACTGTTTTCCCTGCAGGGTAAGGAGAATTTTTGCCCTTTACCTGTCAGCGAGGGTAAACATGTTTATTTTTTCAATGTTAACGGTAACAATGTGAAGGTTCAACCCATGCCCTACTGCCTATGTGTAGACGAGGGCGATAATGTTGCCGTGCAGATTGGAACACTAGTGTTTGCACGAGCATGCGGAGAGAGAGAGATCATAAACATATCAGTTTTATCCCAGGGGGAGAAGTGCTTGCATTTGTCCAAAAGATGATAACTTAGAGTTTCAAGTTTGTATACCTGTTGATCACAGCATCAACAATTACTTGGATGGGATTCAAATCAGTCAACAAGTGAATAATTTCCATGGCATGTTTGACAATACGAACAGCCATCAGCTTTTTCCCGTTGTTCCGCCCATGCATCATCAGAGAGTTGGTAAGCCTCTCCACTATAGGGCACTGGGCCTTCCTGAACCTCTTGGCCGAGTACCTCCCAGCAGTGTGAGGCACATAAGTAGCATGCTTAGTAGGGAGCACTCCAATGTAATCAACCAAAGCCATGTCACTGACCTGCATGAAACATCAAAGGCACATGAGTAAACCATGTTAATTCAATATAATTATCTCTAAATCTATGAAAAGGTTCCAATTTCTGGTCAACATAAACCAGCTAATCTGAAAGTGAACCTTGGCACAACCCAAATATTTTTCATGTGTACACCAAAAAGGCTCATTTTTCTATATAGCCCCCCTTAGGAGAAATCCTTTCAAGTGAATGCACCAATCAACTGCATGGGTAAAAAGTATAGCAAGAATATATTTAGCCTATAAAACATTGTAAGTCAGCATTTGAGAGGGGGGGGGGGGCTTAATATATAATGGTTGCAATGTGTAAAGCTGAGATGCACATGTTGCAATGTGTAAAGCTGAGATGCACATGTACCTCCACATCATCAAATACCCAGCGGTTAAAAAGCTTCACACCACTATCGATTCTGGATTCATCTTGCATGCTCGCAGGAACCTCCTGCTGCTGCTGAACTGCAACTGCCATTTCCTGGACAGAGGTTGATCGGCAAAAATAAATATTGGGTGGTTGTTTTCCAGTGTTCGGCTTGGGTTTCCAATTAGGGTTTCAGCTTTAATCAACTATTGGGCCATTAATGTAAATCTCATTCAAGCAATTGGGAGTAATGAAAACCCAAATCTGGCCAAAATCTGAGAAAAAGCTATTGCTTTGCTGCTATCCTACTAAACTAGTATTTTTTGAGACCCATGTTAATATAGCATATAATTTATAACTGAAAAAGAAAATATTAAACATCAAATATAGTGATAGGAACCAAGTTTAACCCATTTTTCCGAGCGACTGAGCAACTAGATAAAAGGTTGATTCCTCAAATGATGTACTTTCAGATATTAGTATTAGCTTTAGAAAGAAAGGCAATAAGTAAAAATTCCGGATCGCTGATTTTGGAGGACCAGGTATGAAAATGTCCCACTTTGGAGACATGGGAACTAGATTTCGGTCTCATGAGGTTGCAAGTGATTAACTATGATTGAATCACAACTTTACTTAAATTCGAGTCTGGCAAGGCAGCACTGGCGAATTCGATATCAAATGAAATCCGCTAAATTGGGGACAAAATAAGAAATTTGCAATCAATTATCTCCAAACCAAGCCTTATTCTTAGAAATGATTCAGCAACCAAACATAAATCTAACAAAACTAAACATGATTTTCATGAAAAATTCATGAAATAATATATATTAACTGGAAGAATTTTTAACATCGAGAAAATTTAGGTTGAATCATAAAATATTCAACATTTGCAGCTAACATATCTAGCTCCTACATATGCAGATAATAGAAATAAAGAAGTAAGATTATAGTAATCCATGTTCTATGAACCAGGTGGTGATGATTTTAAAAAACTGATAAAAATCAAAGAGAATTACTCAACCATTAAGTTCCCACCATGTATCCGCCATGACATTTCAACAAATAGAATTCACAGTAACAAAAAATATAGGCTTTTCTCTCAAAAATAACTAGAAATACGTGATTATTCATATTTACATCCACTAACCAGTAACAAGCACGAGAAACACGCCTAGAAAAGTGCCTTGGGCCCATCATAAAAATGACTAGAAAACAAAGAAAAAAGAAAAAAAAACACACACACAAATGCATGTGCTTGCATTCTACATTTACAGTTTTATCACCCATTAAATTTCCAAACAAAATAAGACCTCAAAATGACAGCCATTACGGAAAAATCACATTGAACTGTCAAAGAGCCGGAAATCCATAATAAGTCACTAACAAAATTCCAATAAACCATTAAGAAAATAGATCTTCGATCATAATACCCACAGTCCATAAAAATAGAAAAATGGGAAACAAAGGGAATGCAAGAACACTGTAAGAAAACCATCGACTAAACCCTAAATGAAAAAGGTCTCAAGTTCATCCATTTATGGCTTATCTACAGACAAAAGTAAGGTATCAAACAGATGTGTGTGTGTGTGTGTGTGTGTGTGTGTGTGTGAGAGAGAGTGAGAGAGGGGGGGGAAGAAATTACCGACAGGTTTGAGATGGCTAAGTGTTGTGGCGCTGAGAAACTGAGAGGAGGCGGAAGGAGAGGATCGCTTGGGAGAATAAAGGCACGAAAGGAGAAACCCTAAATATGCTATTTTTCTATAATTACGGTTTTACCTGCTAACCGGAGAATGTTTAGACGGGTCAAGCCCGAACCCGATTAAGTTACGGAGAAAAGTGATTTGAGTTTGACCAGTATTTGGGCCAAGCTCACAAGCCCGAGGCCCATAGAGATTTGACATGCCACTAAAATGTTAATAAAATAAATTCCATTATTGAGTTTAAGTTATTGAGAAAAATAGGAAAATTAAGAGCTTTTCTTACTGTAGCATAAAAAAAAATTGAGTTTCCCAACATACCCTACCATTTCAGGGTATTCTTTGTCTACCCTACTTTTTGAAAAACACGGTCGGCAATCACGTTTTCTCCCTCCTCTCATCTGACAATTGATGATTGGTATGTCGGGGCTCGAAAAGATGAAAACGGGGTTGTTGTCCGTGTTTTTCTTTTTTTTTTTTGAATTTCTATAATGACCAAGAGGGGACACGTGTCGTTCAACTTTTGAAATCGCGGACGGCGTCCATGTTTCTCTTTTTTTTTCTCGAATTTCCCCGTGGCGAGAACAGGACATGTGTCATGCTCCTGTTGAAATCGCAAACGGTGTCTGCATTTTTAATTTCTTTTTTTTTTTTTGCGACTACAGAATGAGGACACTTGTCGTCTCCTCAATAAAAACGCGGATGGTGTTTGCATTTTCACTTTATACCCCACCTGCATTCCGCAGAGGAAAACACGGATGGTATCCGCTGATTTTAGCCTGATAATCAAGTTTGGTGCCCTCGATTTTATTTCCTAACTCCTTGATATTCACTATGCCACTTGTGTGTGCCGTTCGTGTGTGTGTGTGAGGCGAGAAGAATCAATATCTCCGAATTTTTCAAAGCTCTGATGGATTCATCAATGGTTCCCATGAATTCACACCAGTCTCTTAGTTATGTGGGAGGGAACTCGCGAATCATATTTGTTCAATCCAGCGGTGTCACCCTCAAATCTCTCCTTGACCAAGTTTGCTTACTGTTGTCCCTTGAACGTAGCTTATATAGAGTAAGTCTTGTATTTAGGTGCCATGCGACGCTTGGTTCGGGAGTTTTGCTGACATATTCTCCATGCCATTTGTATAGTGATGAAATTGTTCAGTACATAGTTCCTAATGTTTACGCAATATCCAGCATTAACGACGTTGGAAGTTTACTTAAATGTTGATCCAATCCAATACCCACCAGGGCCATCTATAGGTGCGTACAATCAGTTGTTGATAAGCGGTGGCGGAGTTGAGGCTTACCACACGCAAATGGCAGATGTAGATGCTGTTGGGCCTAACAGTCTCATCCCAGTTGGATCGCATGATCATGTGGAAAGTTACATGTAATACAAATCTGAGCAACAGCTCAACGCTATAAAGGGTTAGAAGCATGTCATTTGACGATCCTCTAGTTAAGGATCGTAGTGAGGCTCTGGAAGAGGAAGATGACATCTCCTTGTCCGACGATAGCGATGCCAGTGATTCAGACCCCGTTCAGGCCGCCCTGAATGTCAGCTCCCCTCGTTTCCATCAGCTTCGCGCCGAATTTTATACTTCAGGAGAGGAATGGCCGTCAACATATGAGTAGGCCTATCCGAATGTCTTCAATCCCGATACAGACGATCTACGGGTTGGGTTGGTTTCCGACTCGAAAAAGACATTGCAACGCGCTGTTCAGTATTATCACATCCGAATTTGCAAAGAGTTCATGGTGAAGCGCTCAAATCTTGAGTTATTGGTTCTGATTTGCAAAAACCATTGAAGGTCATAATGCTGCTGGAGGCTTCGAACGCACTTAGGGAAAAAGTCTGGTGGTTGGATCGTGACTCGATATGGAGGGGATCATACTTACGAAGTGCCTAGGAGGAACTAGGATCATGGAAGCATCTCATCAGCGATGATATCTGACCTCATCAAGGAGAAAGTGCGGCTGCAGCCAAGTTACAAAGTTAGTTTTATATAGGAAGATGTCCGACAAGAGTTCAACTATCAACTAACCTACAAGAAGGCGTGGTATGGGAAACAAAAGGCTCTAGCAACATTATTTAGGGATTGGACTGAGTCCTTCAATACACTACCCAAGTTTCTTACTGCCGTCATGCACTATAACCTAGGGTCGGTTGCCTTAATCCGAGCAAGGCCCACTTGTATAGCACCTGGCACTGTAACTCTCCACAGTGTCTTCTAACGTTCAACACATCGATCGAAGGCTAGAAGCACTGTCGGCCAGTAGTGGCTGTGGATGGGACCTTCTTAGTTGGAAAGTACAGAGGTAAGCTCCTCTGTGCAATGGGTACTGATGTGAACAAATAGGTATACCCCCTAGCCTTCGCAATCGTGAGTGAGGAGACAATCGATAATTGGGGCTGGTTCCTCCGACTACTGTGTCAACATGTGGTCTCAACGGAACGAGTTGGCTATTGTCTGATCAGTGATTGTGTGAACTCCATTATGTCGGCAGTAAGTGATCCACGTAATGGATGGTCTGCACCCCATAGGTACCATCTTTTCTGCTTGCGACATGTTTAGAGCAACTTCGCAAAGCACTTTGGTGGTAGGTTACTAAAGAAGTTATGTTGGACAAAATAAAGGACATTAACACCAAGGTGTACAAGTATTTAGACGATATTCCTATCGATTAGTGGACTGAGGTCCTACGATGGTGGTCGTCGCCTTGGGGAGTTGACAATGAATATGGTGGAGTGTTTTAATGGGGTTTTGAAAACTTCCCGTTCATTGCCAATCAGTGTTTACATCGAGTGGACGTTTTACAAGCTGAACAAATATTTCACCGATTCTCAGGACCAAAGGAGGGTTGGTTCCAACAGCAATGTCCGTCCGTTGACAAGTCAAGTGATAAATATTTTGCGGCATAAGTCAGCCAGGTCGGGTGCTCATGAGGTTACCATATTTGACCACGAATAAGGGATCTACAAGGTGAAGACAACAACTTATATTATGGGGTCCACTCATAAGGGAGGGAATAGACAACACATTAACCTAATAATGAATCAATACAATTGTGGGAAATGGGACTCGAGAATCCCTTGCTCCCATGTCATTGCAGTTTGTCGGCATCGCGGCATTAACCCAGATCAATGTGTGCTTCCATACTTTACGTTGGAAGCCTATTTGCAATCTTGGGCTCCTAAGTTCAGCCCATTGTTAGATGAAGTGTTCTAGACTTTCAGTTACCCTAACGAGTGGCGACATTTTCGTGAGAAGCTTTTACCTGACGACCAATGGAAGAGAATGAAGCACGGTAGACATACATCTAATCAGGTACGAGATAGATGCACGTATATGTTCAACTGGTTAGGACTTCATTGTCGTAGTTATCTGATGTACCAGGATCTACTGCTGAAATATTGTACTGGTACTTCGTGTGCTTGCACTAACTGTCTATCCTTTTTCATTATATGTTTCGAGGAATGACTTATTACGGATTGATAATGTGATTTACGTGTTCTGTATAGTTTGGGAGTAGCTATTACGTATGTCATTAAAGTTTTCTAATAAGTCGATGAATACGATATTTACATCAAAGTGCTCACATGTCATACAACTACGTAATTACATGTCCTCAAATAATTGGTCCTCCACTCGATTAACACAATGAACCCCCAATGAAACACCTACGTCGTCGCCGTTCTCGATGTGGTCTTAAAGATCTTCGTAGCGGTTATATATCATCTGTGCCAACCTTGTCGGGCATCACGGTCGCAATGGGTGTGGTCTCCCTTACTTCCATGGATTTGATGTACTCATCACCAAGCTTTGAAGAGAACGTCGACGCATGCACAAGAGATAGGTCAATATAACGGCTCGGTCTCGCCTCAGTATGGCATGGCATAAATGGGTTGTCAAGAGTTATGTACACCAGTGGAGTGACCTGCTCCTTAAAGAACTGTGTAGGAGACGTAAATGGCATATGGTATGTGAGATACCCTCCTATAAAATTACTATCATGGCCAGTGTCAAACTCGTGTGCAGTGGATGTCTCTACTCCTCCATGACTGCCATGTGAACGCCGGATCTCGGATATAACTGGAGGAGGCGACATTCGCTCTCGTCACCTTCGTGACTATCGAGATGTCTCTGGATGCAATGGTGTGGGCCGTGCCACGAGGGTGGGCTACTTGTGCTGTGCGAGTCGACCCTCCTATGCTAGCTCTCTAATTGCCCCAAGCATTTGGTCCCATACCTGGCTCACGCGGGGGGAAGGCTGCTCCTCCAACAATAGCTCATGGAAGCCCCCTACAATGGTTCCCCACTTCGTGCAAGGAGGAAATTTAATATTATCAATTGGCATATTAATATCCCAACGGAAGAAAACTGAATTTGAGTTGATTATATATTTACCATGATCTCGAAAGCGTGCGTGTTGCCTTGAAAGGTGTGGCCCAAATTCAATGAAGGATTATATAGGAGGCAACGAGTGATGGTGTAGTACCATGTGAAGTACGAATCGTTGCTACGCATCCGGCCATGTAGGGGGACCCAACTTATAGGGACTAACAGTGGCGATCCCAAAGTGCAATATAGGAAGACCACTTCCTCGACCAATCGATGTGACCTAACCCTCATAAATTGAGGTGGTATAGTGATCTTCCGATATCAACCAGCGCTACTATGAGCTACCGGAAACCAAATTGTCAAGGAACGCGAGAAGGGAGGTGCCATTTGACAATGTCGAGGCATATCAAAGAAACCTCCACGGCCCATATGTCAAATCCGGCAAAACAATAATTTGGGAGCGGGGTGTTCTGGTGCGGCTGCCACAAAAAATCATCCTCATCCATAATGTCGAACTAGAAGTGATACATGACGAGAACGTGCGTGGAGGTCGTCTCGAGCGAAAAAGGGCCAGCCCAGCTATGTATAGTTGAAAAGGCAGATATTAGTTAATGTAGTTATACTTAACACATCACAATGAGGGAGTATATGCACTACGATTACACATACCTCATGCCGAGTGGAGGTGGTGGGAGGTTCTCGAGAACCTCTGATGAATAAGGTCACTTCAAGGGCCGCACATGAACGAAACACTCCCACACCCACAGCTATAATTAACAGATCTACAAAATTAAAGGTGTTACAGTACGATGTAAAATAGTGACCTATTGTACGAAATTGGAATCGAACAGATGCGAGTACCTGTAGCAGTATCATGGGCCCTACAATCTGATGCACCGTATGTCGGGAGCAACGATATAGGGTTGCCAAGCATGGCCCACCCCAACTATAAGTATGAACACGATCTAGGTCGGCTAACAACGGCAATAAATGAAGGCTTGACCGATATCCAGATGTATCGCCAAAAATAACTCCACCAAAAAGCATAGGATGTACGCTCTCATATGGGAAGCAACCTACTCAGCAGTGGCATCATCTGGGAGGGTGGCACTAAACCACTCGACTAACCAAGATATTTTCACCGTCGCCGTGACGACCTGGCCATCTACTGGGAGACCAAGTAAGATCTCAACATTATGTAATGTGACTATTACCTCTCCAATCGGCATATGAAGGGTATGTGTCTCCTCGCGCCATCGCTCGACCAATGCAGTGATCAACGCATGGTCGAGTTTGATGCCACCCAACCTATTCACACCATAAAAGCCACACTGTTGCAACATATCGACGACATAAAAACTAGGGACCACAGCTCGCCTGAATATCAGATCCCCTTGCCTTACTTCTAATTGTTGATCTATACTTCCATCCCAAATAGCCTCCGATCGATGCACAGGTTGTAATGTAAGAATTGAGGGGTCTAATGGGTCGGGAGCAATATGATGTGCCATCTGTATCATAACACAGTTTATTAAATAATATGCACAACATTTCACAATTATTATTGAATAACAGTCCAATAAAATTGTATAGTAAACCATGATTGATAATAGCACAAATAAACTAAATAAAACTGAACAGAGTAAACATCGATTCAGAAGTTTAAATAATTCACCTATTTTTAAGTGTTTTAAGCAACCAGTAATAACAACCAGTCTAACAATAACAACCTAATTATTGACCCTAGTTTTACATATTTCATCCAACCTAGGCAGAAATAAGAACAAACAGGGACATAAAATAAAAAACTTATTATAACCCAATGTCCCAGCCCAAAAATTTCAAATAGCATATTATCAAGATATTTTTGCGCCCAATTTTATCGCAATAATTTTCTATGGTGGTTCAACACAACTGAATAATAATTGTACACAAAACATGTAATTAAATACAATACATGCTTTAAAGGAATTATTAAACACCATTGCTCAATAATAACAAACAGGGACATAAAATAAAGAACTTATTATAATCCAATGTCCTAGCCCAAAAATAACAAATAGCATATTATCACGATATTTTTATGCCCAATTTTATCGCAATAATTTTCTATGGTGGTTCGGCACAACTGAATAATAATTGCACACAAAACATGTAATTAAATACAATACATACTTTAAAGAACTTATAAAAAATAAAATACGGAGGGAACTCCAAAATCGCACCTCAGAACTACAAGTGAGGGGACCACCGTGAATCACCGGAGAATTCAACGTGTGGTGCCAGCGACCGGCGGTGGGTGGGTGGGGGGAATAGTGGATCTAAAGTCGCACCTTGAAACTGTGAGTACAGAGCGCCGGAGTACCAGGACTGGATAAATTAATATATGGTTGACGTCGAAGGGCGACAGGCAACAAGCAACGAGGGCGGGCAGGCTATTTGTTTACGATGAGGGAGAACTGGGGAATGAGGGGTCACCCGGGGGGGGGGGGATAGGGACTGGAATCATTGATGCCGTCCGCGATTTCTATTGTGCAAGGTGCCACGTGTTGCCATTTCGATGGTCAGTTTGTGGGTAAAAAGTAAAAATGTGGATGCCATCCATGTTTTTACTGAGGACACGACACGTGTCCTCATTTTACAGTCGAAAAAAAAAAGAAATTAAAAACGTGGATGCTGTCCGCCATTTCAATGGGGGCACGACACGTGTCCTGTTCCTACTGCAACGAAATTCAAAAAAAAAAAAAAAGAGAAATGCGGACGCCATTCGCAATTTCGATGGGAGAATGACACGTGTCTGATTTTTGCAGTGGGGAAATTCAAAAAAAAAAAGAAATTAAAACCCTGGATGCCATCCGCGATTTCAATTGGGGGGGGGGGGGGGGCGACACGTGTCCTGTTTCTACCACGGGGAAATTCAAAAAAAAAAAAGAAATTAAAACCCTGGATGCCATCCGCGATTTCAATGGGGGGGGGGGCGACACGTGTCCTGTTTCTACTATGGGGAAATTAAAAAAAATAGAGAAACGTGGACGGCATTCGCGATTTTGATGGGGAACGACATGTGTCCGGTTTCTGCCACGGGGAAATTCAAAAAAAAAAAGACACGTGTCCCCTCTTAGTCATTATAGAAATTCAAAAACAAAAAGGAAAACGCGGACGACAACCATGTTTTTATCTTTTCAAGCCCCGAAACACCAATCATCAATTGTCAGATGAGAGGAGAGAGAAAATGCGGTTGCCGACCTCGTTTTTCAAAAAGTAGGGTAGATAAAGAATATCCTGAAAGGGTAGGGTATGCTGGGAAACTCATTTTTTTTATGCTACAGTAAGAAAAAGCTTGAAAATTAGCTGCTATAGTATTAAAACCGACTCTTTGTCATTTGTTTTGAACATTTCAAATCATAGGATTTGAAATTAGCATAAAACATTACTAGCTGTATTGCACGCACGATGCGTATGCTCAACGTCTTTTTCGATTTTGGCATATACCAAAATTAGAAGAGATCATAAACAGGAATGTGCTATGTAAAAAATTTTCTTGTCCAAAAAAATGCTTCAAATGTGGACAGTTAGACGTAAACATAGGAAATGATACTCGTATTATATGCCAACAACATTATGACTTTTCGTAGATATAACCTTCAACAGTAAACGACAGAGAAGGGAGGTAAATTAAAAGACTTTCAATTAGTTACACATACGTCATTAAATCGAATTTGATTGTGGTTTCTTTATCTCTATTTCTGCAATATGCCTATTGAATAGTTGGAATAAAAGTTAAGGATCTATGTTTAAGTATTCATTATGGAATGAATTCTCGGAGGCCAGTACTTTGTAATGATGAGGTAAAACTCCCTATACATTAAGTGTTGTAAACATGTCATGGAGTTAAAAAAAAATGCAACACATCAAAGATGCATTAAGAGGCATACGATATGTAATGGGAACCTTTCAATTTATAATTAAAATAACCTGTCTAATGCAGAAGTCTTGGATAGTGTTATCTTGTTCCTTGGAGAATCTAGAACATTAAAATGCAACAAATATTTACAAATGTGTAATGTATATCTTTTGTTATAAATTGTACCTAAATGCTTGATTCCAAACTAATGAATTGTGTTCTTCCTACAACAGCTTCTTGATAAATCTCCCAAATTGTCTGGCATCTGATTTTACAGTAATCCTCCATCCAAAACTATATATTCTTAATTTGATAACCTAAGGGAAAGGAAGACATTCAAGTTTATTAGGTAGATAGTATACTTTGTGTATTATGGAGGGAAGTATATTGGACCTTTAAGTCAGGTGTTATATTTTAAGGAATGAGAAAATCATCCAACCAAAAATCCTTGTCTAGGTGGTCATGAAACTACAAAGTTTTATGATATGACAATTATAATGAATAAGCTACTATTTGTTAAAACATTGGTATGACTTGAACTTTTTAAGTAATTTCGTACCTTTGCTCGGGTTGGAATGTCTAAAATACTGAAGGTTGTACAATTTGAAGTGCCATTTAAGTTGTACCTTGCATAAGATTATTTGGCATTAGGTAAGTATGGAGTTGATGACGAAGACAAAGTGGTCTTAAGTATTATAAGAAAACAAAATTATGTAAGTACATACCATGGTTCAAGTAAGAAGGATTTCTTTGTAAACTAAATTTGAGTGAAAGTTACATCTTCTCCCTCTGGTTGATCTTTTTTTACCCAGATGCTTGTGGTTTCCATTGAGATCCCTCGTAATAATGCGACATACAATTGTCCTTGACAAAAAAAATGGTTCAGAAGATATATTCCCACATTTGGCAGAGTTTAACCTTGTGCTTTATTAATTGTGAGTACAAAGGTTAATCTTATTGGGAATTATCTCTGTATTAACACAAATGGGAGATGCACATTTTCTGTGGTCTTTAAAGGAATTCTAGGTATAAATACCTACGGCCGGTCAATTCCCCGATCAATATTTCAGCATCAATTACATTATTCATACACCCGCGACATTGAAGTCTTGTACCATTACAAGGTCCTACTTTTGGATCGAGATTTCTTAGTAGCATTATAGGTGCACCAGCTTTAATTCTTAAAATATGTGGTGACAACCCCCCAGGAGAAATTGAGTTCAAGAATTCCTGTTGGTAGAGATGACATGTATCGCCTTCGACTTCATCATAGGAGTACAGCATATATTCAACTCTAGGGAAGCTATTTATAATTTGGTCATTTAAATGGTCAACATTGTCGTTAATTGGTGTTAGTATGCCTCTTTCAACCATATAGATGCCATTGTTTTTGTGATTTGCTAAATTGGGGAAAACTATATTGATCAATGTATTAATTGACTATTGACCTTCCCATTTGATGGCAATGGCATTTGGAATTTTTATAAAGTCCTCTTTTATTAACGACTCATCGCCACTACCAACTCCCATCAAGAACTATGCAAAATGTCGATCTTCAATTGACCTCATATTTTGCATTAACTATAAGACCTTAATAAATGGCCATAATGGGGAATTTACTATGCATGCATCCATCATTTCACCTTTTGTACCTTTTTGAACCACAAGAAGTATTTGTCTGAAATCTCCTCCCAATATGACGAGTTTTCCACCAAAAGGTAAATCAACACCTAAGATATCTTTCATCGTTCTATCCAAAGCTTCAAATAATTGACAATGCGCCATTGGTGCCTCATCCCATATAATAACATTTGCACGTCTGATGAGATTTGTTATATCAGGTTGTTTACTTATGGAGCAAGTGGATAATGTTGCAAGATTAACCGGCAATTTAAATTTAGAATGAGTTGTATGTCCTCTAGGCAATAGTGTTGCCGCAATGCTAGATGTTGCTGTGGCTAGTGCAATATGTACTTCTTTCCATAAAGAGGCTAAGAGTGTGAAGTATAGGAAAGTTTTGCTTGTCCCACCAAGGCCATCAATGAAAAAAATTTCTGATTCCTTCCTTTGTATTACACCTATGATTGTGTTATAAGAAGATTTTTGGCTTAGGTTCAATTTACTAATGCCTTCTAAGTCAGCATCGGGTACTAGGATAGAGTATTCATTTTGTACGATTCTTGGTATATTTTCATCACGCACCTCAGAGTAACTTGGCAAATTAAAGTTAGCTAATGTTTTCCGATGCACAGGAAGTACTAAATCTAAGTCGCGTAGGAGTTTGTTGGTGTTGTATGCTTCACTGTTAGTGAAGGGTGATGGATAATCTTCTATTGCGTATAGGTAAAACTCTGCCCAAAGATCTAAAACTCCCACAAGTGCGCAGAAAATTAGAATTATTGCAAAGATCCTTCTCCAAGCTGATGTTATCCTTATTGTCAATGCCTCCAATAAGCTCTGACGAATACTATTATCGTGATCTAGTAGACCATGCACTTTAGCCACTTCCTTAAACCTATGGTAGCGTGTTCCATCTACCATTTGTAGGTCTTCATAGCTAATTAGACCTCTTACATGGTTTAGCAGTATGTGAAGATAAAATTTTTCATGCTCATTTGGTGAAACGGTATATATCCTACTTATGACCTTTCTACGAGCTCTCCTTTCTCTCTACTGTTTATATTTGTTATCCCAAAAAGAATGTTCTGGGAATTCTTTATATAGATAAATTCCTGCAGAAGGGTCTATGCGATTCTTTGCGAAGAATCCATTAAGCATTGTTTTAAGATTTCACTCATTTCTGAAGATGCTTGCCACCATTTGGTTTGGATCGTAATGCACCTATTGCCTATTAGGGAGGTGAATTTGTAGCCTCTTAATGGAATGGTACATATGATACAAATTGAATTCGAATATTTTCCAAAAGACCTCTAATGCACGAACACAACAAGCATCGAGGAAATGTTGTATCTCATCCTTCTCTGCAGGAGCACGTACTTCTAAACAAACACGGTTCAGGCCTTTATATACATATTTGTATAAGAACTTGACACTATGGATAGTACTACAGATCTTAACGTTTACATGACAATCATACCGTAGGAGTACCCATGGGTTATAAAGTATTACCCACCTATTATCCACCATGATATTTGAGTGGTCATGCAAATGTATAGGTTCAGTAGGGTCATGCCATCAGTACATGGGATATGAATCATTCCCTTGGTAGGTTTCGATCGAGAACTGTTTCAGATAACCCCTTTTACACTTTCCATCATTCATGTACGGTAACTGTCGATTTTGCACACCACATGGACTATATATCATGTGCTTCAAAACCAACCTATATAACTCTAGCTCCTTAATTATGTTTGGTATTTACGCTCTCACAATCTGGTCATAGTTCATAGGGCCAGACACTTTATCATCCTCATTAAAGATGATTAGCATATAGACATGCGGTAGTCCTCTTTTCTGGAATTCTATAGCATACACACATGCGATAACCTTTCCAAACACACCAACATCTAAAATATCATTCTTTAGTGCCTCAAATTTGCATCAAAATACTCGTGTTAAGAGATCTAGACGATCATGTGGCTCCTGTCCGGGTAATAATAGTTCACACGCTTGATTTCATCCCACTTTGGGTTGCACGGCATTGTGAGGAAAATATCAAGCCTTCCAAAATTTTGTACTATGGTCATCGCATCTTGAAACCTTTGATACATATCGTGTGGGCTTCCAACAAAGGAGGAAGGCAATATAATTCATTGGCCTAGATTACCTAGATGAAAAATTGATTTGATTAAATGTCTAAAATTTAAGTTATAACCCATGCATAGTTGTAGTTGGAAAATGGGTACCAGGATTATTCATTCCTAATTGGAAAGAATCTTGGAGACCTTGATAAATCTCTGATCAAATGTTATTTTGATTGCTTCGCATCCAATACAACTTGTGAGACTCACTTTTTATATAATTATCTGTGACATATTGTTGTAGCAATCGACCTCCCCGTAGGAGCAAACATATATCGTTTTGTCTGACTTGTTTTAAAAGTTTTTTTGGACATTGATATGTTGTAAATAATGTTGTTATCTCTACTATTAAAATCAGACAAAAGTCTTTGCAGAGATACCTGTAACATGTATGAATAATACTCTTGATAGGTAATGTGCCTACCAAAGTTGTCGCAACTATTGACGTCCCACCTATACGTTCCATATGGCAACAACAACGGATATTGTAGAGGATTATAATATCCTACAATGTCCTGGATTCTTAGAAGTTATTCACTCATAGTTTCAACCATTATGTCTGTACAACTATAAGCTTATTATTAAAAAGCGTCTTTCAAATGAACCACAATATGCTCTCCCCACCATTATGTCTCTTTCGTTTAGCTGTCCAACTTCTTCAACTCCAACTATTATAGCCACAACTTGTGATGCGGTGGGGAGAGCATGTTGTGGTTCATGTAAAGGACACTTTTTAATAATAAGCTTATAGTTGTGTAGATCATGTCAATGTGCACGTTTCCGAAACATATGAATGAATGGTTATGTTCATCCAATATATGTTGAATTTGTTGAACAGTATTCACATTCCTATGTTTTCATTCGGTAATAGGCTACTTATTTTATGGTAGATGGAACTCTGGGCTCGAAATGTGTACATTCCTCTACCTGAACCTGCCAATCTTTCATCTACTTGTACACCCATTGGTGTCATTGAAAAATTTTGGTTTAAAGAAACGAATGCAACTGTTGAAATGTTTTCTAACTTTTATGATCGATTTGAGTACAAATCTATCATCGATTGTGGGGATTGTAAAAGAAGTAGGGAGATTTTCCCTTTTCTACAGTAGATTTCATGCATTTCATGTTAGAATCTTTTTACACTACAAAACTGGCCCTCTAGTTTCATGATAGTTTCTGGCACATTGGTAAGTCCTACGTGTGATAGGTCTCATTTGGTGTGGACTATTGGGAGCTGCATCAATTAATTAGGTAGTTTTATTGTGAACCTTAAAGAAAAGGGCGAGCAACTATAATAGTTTATTTAAACCGATAATGTATAAAACTTTAATTATGAAATGTCGTGTGGATATGAAATACCTTGTGCTGATTGATTAGTAGAATTAAGATTGCTTGGTACTACTTCAAAGTCAATTTGCATAATTGATGTGTAAATAGGAGGAAATGTGTCTTCGTAGGCACCAGTTATATCGCTTGGTCTAGCTTCAAAGTCGTTCCCCATAATAGTTTGGTACAAACTAGGGTGACCTAAGAACAATAACAATGCTCACATTATGATTATTAATTTTTTTTTGTAGTTGCAATTCATATTAAAATAGGAGATGAAAGTTAATAAACCTATAGGGAATGGTGGAGCCACCAAAAAGTTGGTACCCCTATTGCGCGCCAAATGTCTAACAAAAGTAAGTCGTGTTCTTAAACGCCTAGCTGTGGGGTGGATGTCAGACATGCTATCATCAGTTCGTGGGGGAGGAGGACTTAAGTGGTTGCCATTGGAGAAAGGCAGATGTTGTAAGTTTCATTGTCTAGCATGATTGTTTATTTGCCTTCTGTGATTTGCATGTTGCCTCACTTAAGTATAATCCCTTTCTTCCGAGGTTTGAGTTTGTACGTACATTTTGTAGTTTTGACACTGCTTAGCTAGATGTGCCTCTCTATCTTTGTTAGTTTGTTGTTCTGTGTGTCTCCTATATGCAACTCTTCGCATTTCTGAGTGTTCTTGCATCTGGAATACAGTCGTTGAAGTCTACATTGTTATAGTAGTTCAAATTTTAATGCTGAACAGTTCGATTGTTTTTAAAAGCAAAAATATTTCTACAGTAATATATTTAAATAATCAACTAATTCGGAGTTTCAGTTAAGGCGTCCAAATTGAGAACCCAATAATTGGAGGTTAGCATTTTCGGGAGGAAGCATAATCAACCAAAGACAAATACTAAAAGAAAATGCTATAGTGAAACAAGTATGTAAAGATGAATGCATCCATGATGAAAACCATTATACTTCATGTGATATGGCTGTTAAGTGTGAAATAGCAGAAGATTATAACAGTATTTGTACTCTTATGGGAAGAAATTGAAAGTTTTTAATATGCTATAATATGAAGACGAACTTAAACATAGTTCCCTGTGCATTTAAAAATAAATTCGAAGAATATACGTCAAAATGATTATGAGTTTTTAGGATTTGTTTTATGGTAAGAATTCCGAATGTAAATTTTTTATACATTTTGTAAATATAAATTTTTATACATTTTGTAAATGAAATAAATGGGTATGAAGTTTTCATTGGAGAGTTAATTGAATAAGGTTCCTCATTTCTTTTCTATAGTCAAAGAAACTTCTCATCTAAATATTTTATACATTTTGGAAATCAAATAATGGGTATTAATTTGTCATTAAAAATTTAAATGAATAAGGCCCTCCTTTTTAGAGTGGACAGAAAATTAAACATAATTGAAAGTCTAAGAAGTTATGTGCCAACACAGAGCTTATGAAGCTGCAAGGGTAACAAACTTAAAAATTTAACAAACCAAGGAAGCCCCGGGAATTAATTTGAAGGAATCTGTTTCATTTTCAAGGTTGGAGCAATAAACAGAT
Organism: Santalum album; assembly: GCA_034195605.1. Taxonomy (NCBI): domain Eukaryota; kingdom Viridiplantae; phylum Streptophyta; class Magnoliopsida; order Santalales; family Santalaceae; genus Santalum; species Santalum album. Next base: position 7,148,681 of record CM067262.1, read on the forward strand.
TAATAGAAACTCGAAAAAATCCAGTAAATATAACCACGCATAAAATGTATAGTGGTAAAGTAAGGAAATTGTAGATAAGGTAAAATTGGATACATCAAAGGTGGCACTTACAGTGAACGACTATAGCCAGATATTCGGCACAGAAATAAACCTTAATCAACAAATCCAATAAGCAGAAACTCTAGATATTTAAGAAATACAACAAATCTAGTTCACGGGACTTGCCAAAATTTAAGTGATTTTAGTGTGAAAGCAATTGAGTAGAAGAAATATCTGAGTAATACATTGTTCAATTAAAATTTATTAATGTGCCATAAGCAAAAGATGAACAGAAGCAAGTATCATGTTTATACCTGAATCTGTCATTGTCAAGGCAGTTCCACCAGCAATATTGAGCTATAAAAATGCGAATGAGTAATATTATTAAAGCTCACCATCGTAATTAAAGGAATAAGATACCGGAGAATTGCACCACATTAGCAAAAAAGAAAGCTACCCAAGAATATTAAGTGAGTGGAACATGGTTGCCATGTATCATTGAAACTAAATAAAATTTGTTTTCCCCAAATCAAAGCTAACTTAGCCAAATATTTATTTATCAACTAAAATGTGCAGTAGTAGTACTTCATTACATGGAATTTCATTATTCATGTATCAGTTTTATTAAGCAAGCCCTAAAGCTAGGAAAATCTTTAAGAGCGCATCAAAGAAATGACTAAAAGGGTGTAAGTGATTACCTTTAGCTTTAGCAGAAGCCCTTAATTGCATAGCGAAAAATGTTACCCAAAATGACTAGGAATGAAGAAAAAAAAAGGCGAAAACAATGGCCAAACATGCAATGATTATAGTAAAAAAGGTTTTGAAAAGACTAAACATCTGAGATTAAATACACCACCAAAGCTGATATCTTTTTAGCCTTTTCTAGGTCTTCAGAAGCTTTCAAAGTATAAAGTCAATACTGGGATCAACAACAACAATCAAGAGCTAAAATAACTTAAGCATCTACACTGAAAACATCTAAAAAAAACATCACCAGGCAGAACCACCTCTAGGCCTAACACTGTTGATGTCTAATCCCCAAGTTAGAAATCCATGCTTTGTTTTTTGACAGACCTTTTTGGTAATGCAACAGTCAAAAGCCACTAGGATTTGGAATTAGTAAGCCTTTTGGGTAGATTGAAACCATGCATGAAAGCAACAAATTGAACAATTGTTTCAGTAATTATTAGGCTATAGATGTGACTCCGATATCCATATCCTTAAATATAGTTCTTGGTACATTTGTAATGAAATATTATATGAAACATTTCTTTATAGGTAATGCAACAATTAAAAGCCACTAAAATTTGGGATTCTTAAACTATTTAAGTGGATTGAAAGCATGTATAAAAGCAAGAAATTCAACAATTGTTTCAGTAATTCTTGGGCCATAGATGTTGCTTTGATATCTATTTACTTAAATGCAGTTCTTGATACATATGCAATGAAATATTATCATGAATCATTTCCAGTCCAAAATATGCAGACAAAAACTTGAAATGCTAAGTTGATGGGAGGATGAATGAGTTGTGATGTCATATATTCTTTTGGGTATGGAACATGAAAACCTCATGACATTGAAATCACTTAATTTGCTTAGTATTATTAATGTTTCTCCGTTGAAATCACACTGTGCCTTTGCAACGAAATATCATCATGAAACATTTCCAGTCTAGAATATGCAAACATAATTTTAAAAAATGACCCAAAGCTCTCAATGCATTAATTATAAACAATGACATTGTGATGTGAACTAAAATCAAGAGTTGCACAATTCTAAGTTAAATGATTTGTGAGAAACACTCAATTGCTTTCACATGTGTCCTGCACACATGTTCTCTCTCTCTTTTCCCTCTGCAATCTATTCATATATTTGCTCAACCATTTCAAATAGAATACGCATAATGAAACCCACAAAGAACTCCTAGACAGGTGGGTCCAACTAAACTTTTCTCCTTTCTTCCTCTATTTTCTTTTCCTCCTAATTATGGCCTTCCCTCTATCTTTGTCTCCGTATAACCTTTGACATTTCTTATCAAATAGAAGATTCCAAACTGAAACCTTGATACTCTTATACATTTTTTTCGACAAAAACAATACAAACAATCGATCAAAGGTGTGTTTCGAACAGTGAGGAGAGAGATTGCTGAGGAGTACGTTGATGGAGGGAGAAAGGAGAAAACATTTACTTGGGGGTCTTTCGCTAGATGGGGAGAGAGATCGTTGAGGGGGGACTGCGTTTGCAAGAGGAAGTTGAAGGATAAAGATGCTGAATATTAGGGCAATTTCAAATTCTGACGGGAAAACTACTACATAACCGTTTATAGATGAATCAGGAAGATTAAGAAGTTTACGTTTATAACCCCTCTCTCTTTGTTTTTAACCTTAGAGTGCTTGTGAGAATCAAGAAGATAGGTTAGAGAGTATAAACGTAATTCGAGTGGATGATAGGGTTGATTAAACCAAGAACCCCTTTGCCTTTATAATAGTAGAAAAGATGGCATTTTAATTTCAGATAATTTTATTATATATTAGTATAATTTTTATTATAAACTATCAAGAGATGTGAATTTTTATAACTGTTTTGAATTTAATTCTTATAGATGAGAGGTTTACACATAATGAACTTGTATGAAGATTGACATGCTCTCTTATTTTTTTCATTCAATATGTATGGTTGAAATTTGCATAATGGACATAAAACGAATTGTTTTGAAGTGGTATGGTAGGCAATTGTTCTTACTGATGGCATAATAGGTAGGGATGGCAGTAAGTAGGGGAAGGGTAGGGTAATGGTCTTATTCTTACTTTTACCTTAACTTTGAAAGCTTTACCATTATCTTAATGAGTGAAATGAAAAATCCAATTACCTTTTTAAAATAAACTCTTACAACATTGTGCCGTTAGATGTGCAGCGTAAGTACTCAAATTATTATACAAATTAGAATCAATCCAAGATAACTAAAACAAACACGGCCCAAAATATTTTACATGCATGACTTGAGATGATGCAATGAAGGACGGATATGAGAGATACTATTGACCTAGTGCAGGAAATTACTCTATATTTTTATATATACTACCCTAATATTTGTTTATATATATAAAGAGTGTGAATCAATTTTTCTTTCTCTGCTACGAGTACTCTTAAATAACTAAGAAGAACTTATATATATATATATATATATATATATATATATATATATATATTTAGGAAAACATCCTCAACTAAAATGGGTAAATAGATGGAACAAATTATTTATCTTTACTTTACCCTTTAAGCTAAACTGATAAGAAATCATTACCCTTGCCCTAAGAACTAGGGTAAGGTAAGATAGGTAAACAAGTATGCTTTTACTCATTGTCAACATGACCGAGCCTAAGTTATATACCCTTTTTTGGCCTTGTAACTGCTTACGGTCCAAGTACCACACACCCAATAATAAATAGGGAAAAGTGTTTATAGTGTGCCACTAGCCACTTGCCTAGTATAGTACCCCTATAACAATGTCATTTTATTTTAAGTATTCTTTTTCAATCTCATTTTATTAAAATGTGATGTCATTATGTTAAATAAAGCTTCCATATTTTTTTGTAAAATGACACTATTTTGATTGCTAAATTAGACAAGTACATATTGTGGACTCAAGAAGCCATAATAAATAGGGAACGTTGTAGTTATTGAGGTAAGTTACCAAAATGATAGTCAACCATTTGCATGATGGTGGAACTTACTCCTTAATGTAAATGGTGGGCCCCATCATCATGTGAGTGGGAACCGATTATTGGACATGTAGTAAACCCTAATAAATAAGAGTATATTGGTGAACCTAAACACTTTGAAATCTGCTCCTTGAGCAATATGAAATCAACTTGTTGGAGCAAATCATCAAACAGTGGGTTATGATGCCGTTTGTTAGGGATTGATCACCAATCCTAGAATAAACACAAGCAAACAATAACAAAACAAATAATAAAAAGTGCAAAAATATTAAATCAACATAGACAGTTTGTTAATGAGATTCACTCAAATAAAGCCAAGTTCTCGTACAGAGCAACTCTATAAATCTATCAACTTTAAAGAAGAAAATACATATTACAATTTGATCCCCTTACCTTTGAAAGTCTCACATTATCGCACAAGGTTATTGTACCAAGAGATCATAAACTCACCATCACGGCTTGCTTACGAAAGAAATCTCTTCTTCCTCCTAATCTCTCCATACCCATGGAGTGTTTTCTCTTGTATTTCTCTTCTAAGCTGTCTAATACAAAAGTAAATTATTAGAGTGTGTAAACCTTTTGGGCTTTGTATTATGAGCCCGTTAGAGTTTTGTATTATATGTTTCCTTATTCAAGGGGTTAGGATTTCCTAATAACCATAATATCAAATATTCTAAATTAATAGTCTCGATGCCCATATTAGGGCATCCGACTTTTCTTCCTAAAATTTTCTCATCTCTTTCACTACATGGTATCAGAGCTATGATTCTTAGCTTGTTTTTTTTTTTTCCCGACGATTTTGGCTCATTCTTTCAGGGGATCTTAGCTGCACTTTTTGGAGATCGAAGACGTAATCTCAATTAATGGCCGACCTTCCAAATATGCCAAAAATTGACAATAAATCCCTTCCGATCCCTCCTATTATTTTGCCCACTATATCTTCACCATTAGTAATTCCTACATCCAACAATCAACCGAATATTCATATCACATCAGTTCTGTTGGATGGTTCGAATTACTTGGAATGGTCTCAGTTGGCAAAGATGTATATTGGAAGGCGAGGGAAGATCAGTTATATCATAGGGAACACACCCACACCTACTACAATGGATGCAAGGTATGCTAGGTGGGAGCAAGAGAATCTAATGGTTATGTCTTGGTTGGTAAGTTCCATGAAACCTTCGATTAGTCAGCCACTGTATTTTCTAACAACCGCGAAGGCAATCTGAGACAAGGTAAAGATAGCATACTCTCAGAGGCATAATGCTGCTAGTATATATCATATCTAGCAGGCGATTTCTTGTTGGCTGCAAGAGGAAAAAACCCTATCATTATATTTTACCACTATTTAAGGATGGTGGGAGGAATTGGATCATTAGTGGCTGCTCCAGTAGGATACTAATGATGATCGGAAGTGTCACCAGAAGCAAATCGATGAAGACAGAATCTTCCAGTTCTTAGTAGGTTTAAACGTCGAGTTTAATGTTGTTTGGGGTCAAATCCTTGGTTAATTTGTTTTGCCTTCTCTCGATGAGGTATTATCTACAGCGCAAAGTAAAGATAGTCATCGTCGGGTAATGTTGCCTCAATCTCCTTCTTTGGCCCTTGTTTCTCAAAAGGGACCAAGTACCAATGTCCATACAAAAGGGAATATTGCCAAAGAAAAATTTATATTCCCATTATGGTAATAACAAACGTACCAAGGAGACTTGTAGGGCACTTATTGGAAAACCAAATTGGCTGTTGGAATTGAAGAAGCAAGGGGGACAGAAAAATGCCCATGGTCATACTATGCATGCTGCTACTTCAGAACTTGCCAACACTATTGACCTAGCACCTTTTCGGCATTTTTTTCACCAAATGGAGTCTTCTGGTGGGTCTCAGACAGCCAATCCCACTACTTATCATGCTGGTGCATCTTATCTTTTGTCCCATGAGTCATGGGTTATTGATTTAGGGGCTACCCACCATATAATTGGTATATCCTCTTTATTTTTCTCGTATAAGCTTAGGTCTAGTAGGGATAAGATACGTATTGTTGATAATTCTTTTTCCACCATTTCGAGGGAGGGAACTATCCCTTTGGACGACAACTTATCCCTCCATTCTGTCCATTATGCACCAAATTTTACTTCCAATATTCTGTCCGTTAGATCCCTTAAACGTCTCAATTGTAGTGTGGCTTTTTATCCCTTTTCTTGTGTTATCTAGGACCTGGCAACGAAGAGAATGATTGGGAGTGGATGTGAAGTTGATGGTCTATATCTTTTGAATTTTGGAGCTCCATTAGCAATGATACTTCAGTCTAGTAGTCATAGTAGTGTGCATTTGTCTCAAATAAGGCTTCAGCATGTTCGCCTTGGTCATTTGTCGTTTCCTTCTTTGCGTCTTTTATTTCCTGAACTATTTAAATTTGTGTCCCTCAAGTCTTTGCAGTATCGGTTTGTCAGTTGTCGAAACACTCCAAAACCACTTATCCAGTCAATAATAAAAGGAGTTTACATCCATTTGATTTAATCCATTCTGATGTTTAGGGTCTCTCTATTCATATTTCCCTAGATGGTATGCGGTCTTTTATTACATTTGTGGATGATCATACATGCTTCACATGGTTGTATCCTCTTAAATCTCGTGATGAGGTGCCTAAATTAGTTCGCCAATTTCATCAGCTCTTCCTTATTCAATTTCATAAATGCGTTAAGATTCTCCATTTTGACAATGCTAAGGAGTATTTCTCCCATGACTAGACTAAATATCTCAATTCTTATAGGGTTATTCATCACAGTACATGTGCCTGTACTCCCCAACAGAATGGGGTGGTTGAAAGAAAGAACATAAACTTGCTGGAGGTTGCTAGGGCTTTTACCCTTGCTATGCATGTCCCTAAATGATATTGGGTCCCTGCTGTCCATACTGCTGCTTATGTGATAAATCGCATGCCATCTCAAATACTTCGACTTCCAACCCCTTTCCAACTTTTATATCCCACTATGAGTCCTGATATTCTGCCCCCTCGTATTTTTGGCTGTGTATGTTTTACTTACATCTATGGGTCTTCTCAGGAAAAACTTGATCCTAAATCTGTTAATGGGATCTTCCTTGGGTACTCTAACACTTAGAAAGGATATGTTCGTCATAAACCTTAGAGCCGCAAAATTATCATCACAAAGGATGTTGCCTTCTTTGAACATCTCTCATACTTCCCTCCTTCCGGGTCCACTCTTCAGGGGGAGAGTGATTAGTGGGAAGAGCGTAACTTTTCAAGTGAACTTCCACCTCTGGTCCCTACCCTTATTTCTATATCCGAGTCCGAGCCTCCTCTGACTCTTACCCCCCTATTCCTATGTTCGCATCCAAGCCTTCTCCTCCAGAGTTGGCTTCATCTATTTTTTCTCCATCGGAGCCTATCCTTGAAAGTGTTGTGCCTGAAGTGAGGGTGTATACGAGGAAGAAGAAGACATATATAGACCAAGTAGTGGAACAACAACTTCCAGCGAGCTCTTCAGAACTAGGTACTATTTTCCCCGATGTTTATTTACCTATTTCTCAGCATAAAGGCCCTCATAAATGTACCTAGTACCCTCTATCAAATTTTTTATCTTATTCTAAGTTGTCACCATCGTATTGATCTTTTCTTGCTGTCATATCCTCGATCAAAGTTTCATCCAGGTTGTCTGAGGCATTGGAGGATCCCAAGTGGAGAAAAGCAATGACAAAAGAGATGGATGCCCTTGTCAAAAATGAAACGTGGGATTTGACTAATTTGCTGGCTGGAAAAAAACTTGTAGGGTGCAAGTGGGTGCTTACTGTTAAACACCAGGTCGATGGGAGTGTAGAGAGATACAAGGCCAAATTGGTTGCAAAAGGTCTTACTCAGAAATATGGCATTGATTATGGAAAAACTTTTGCACCAGGAGCGAAGATGAAATCTGTGTTATTGCCTCTTGTTGCAAAGGAGAGATGAATGTTACAACAAATGGACATAAAAAATGCTTTTCTTAATGAGGATTTACAAGAGGAAGTACATATGTCACCACCTTTAGGATGCATTGTTGAGGCTAATGTAGCGAAGGTATATAAGCTCAAGAAGTCTTTGTATGGTTTTAAGTAGTCTCTGAGGGCTTGGTTCGAGCGGTTCGACTTAGCTGTGAAAAGATTTAGATTCAATCAAAACAATGCTGATCATAGACTATTCTTTAGACGACCACGAAACTACTCCACCTTATTCACTCGCAACTAATGGTGAGGTTGTAAGGAAGACCAAGACATTGATTGATTTGATTAATGCCATATTGATTGAATTAGGTGCTACCATTAATATATGGGGTGAAGCAGCTTTAACAACGTGTTATGTGTTAAATCGAGTGCCACATAAATTGTCAAAGATTACACCTTTTGAAATATGGAAGAGGCATAAGCATAAGTTGAGATATTTGAAAATTTGGGGATGTTTATCATTTGTTAGGCTATTTGGCCCCAAAAGACCTAAATTGGCTGTGTGAGCTGTCACTTCTACTTTTCTTGTATATGCAGTAAATAATATAGCCTATAAATTTTTGGATATTGAAATTAATATTATTTTTGAATCTGGTGATTTTTTTTCTACGAAACCTTGATCCATCCTTGAATCTGTATTACTTATTGGACCAAAACCATTTCATTAGCCACCTTCAAGGGAAAAATCAAGGAGGTGACAAAGGAGAAAGGTTGGCTCAGAAGGAACTTTAGCTATGAATAGCACTAGAGGTGTACTAATCAATGAATCCCTAAAACCCACTTTCTTTTCTGACAAAATTAATCACACTTAATGAAAGAAGTCACTATCAAAGAGCTTCGCTTTACTTAAGTACCACAGGTGCACTTCGTTCGATGACTGAGAAATGGGTTTGGCAACAAGAAAAAATTCTAGAGAGGGAAAGGAAGAGAAGATGGAAGCCACCATCGATTGATGAGGCTATTATGAAAGAAAAGTCGGTAATCTCTTTATAGAGGATAAACTGCTGTTAAAAAGGCCTCGAGCCAATGATAACAAGGCATAGAATCTTGATAAAGAAGTGTTAAACCCATTTCCCTATTATTGCTATGCTTGCGCTCAGCAACTCCAATATGACTTCTGGAATGACTTAGTAGATTGCACTAAGTTGATGGAGAATTGTAAATCAGGTGGTACCTACATACAATGAATCATGCAGAAGAGGAGGCATAAGAAGTTGAATTTACTGACCCTTGTATAACTTCTTACTAAAAAATTCATTTTTTTGTGAATTATCATTCAAAGGGTGGATGCATTGCCTCTTTGAGTGAAGAAGAAATGGGCTGGTGCATTGGCCTTACCGTAATAAGGTCAAGAGGCATAAACCTTTGATTAGAACATCCCCTATCTCGTGATAATTTCCTTTTAAATAAAAAAAATAACAGGGACCAACATAAAAAACCAACTTTTTTTTAAAACCAAACTCTATAATTCCTGTTTTACAAAATAAAGAAAATCCATATTTTGATCTCAAAAGGAGTAAAAGAGTTGGAATGAAAAAAGATTTTGGTTTCAATGTGGAAAATCCATTTTTATTAAAGGAAGCTTCTTTGACATTTGATGCAATATTATAAAGAAAGGTTATAAATGAAGAGATGGAGTCACTAGTTTCTAATAAAATTTGAAAATTAGTAGATTTACTGCATGGTTGTGAGACCATAGTATTGGCACATAGCTATATAGTTTGCATACGTTTTGATGCCGTCAAACTTTTTTGCATAACATAACTAATCGTTTGCATTCTATCAAACTTTGTTACATACTATTAACTGGTTTATTGGAAGGATTATGTTTTGAGATTTATTTTACAGAATATTTATACAAAAAGATATTACAGCTGTATCATAGCTAGGGAATTGATATTTGGAAAGAGCACTCAGTGAGATTATTGAGGAAACAATGAAAATCCTTTCAATATAAGATTTTATGCTAAAAGAGTTGTTGGAGTAAATATGTGAGCCTTGTGTTTTAATTATATATAACATTTGGGGCAGTTTTTAAGATCAACTTAACACTCACAAATCTTCCTATAACTTCCAATATCTTATTGATTTCCTTGTCCAAGAAATTAACCCAACAATAGCAGATTACTACTCGATGAGTGAAGTAGCTAGTGGGTTGGGTGCACTCTATAAATCTGTCTCTTTAATTTTCTACATAAACAGTAGTTTGCAAAGTCGATAAACTATCTTGCAAACATTTTTGGGCCTTACCATTTGTACTCTTTATAAGGTTAAAGTTTTGCTTTTAAGTGTTGCAAATATATCTATTCACCCCGTCTAGGTGTCCATCAAGTGGTATCAAAGCAAGATCTCTTTCAAAAGACTTAACCATCTAAAGAGCAAAAGATGAATACGAGAGAAAAATGACACTCTAACGCAAGACCACTTATATGCACTAATTCAAACTACAACTAGTGGAAAAACAGGATGAGTTTTCATTTCAAATCTATTAATGAAGAAGTATGGAATGTTGTTACCAAAAAAGGCTATTCTATACCCACCATTACAAATGAAAAAGGAAAATTGGTTCCTTTTGCCTATAATAACTGAATAGTTGAGCATAAAAAAAATAAGTATCACTAAATGCTAAAGTTGTAAACCTACTGTTCTGTGGCATCTGCATGGAAGAATATAATAGAGTAAGTGTTGTTCCCATTGGAATAATGAGGTGTTGTCATTGTTGGCAAGTCTAAATGAGTGTGCATATCATTGATACACCTTGTATATCGACTTTGCATGACTTTGGGACATCAGAATGATGTGGAAATGAAGAAGACACAGCGAGGGAGTGAAGTACCGAAAAGCGCCATAATTGAGCCCGGTTTAACCTAGTTTGGAGCGGTTATTGATTTGAGGCACTCCGGGTGATCCGATGACCATGGGGAGACACCAGCAGCTATGATATACCATAATAGAGTGGTATGGATGCAAACGGCGAAAAGAAAATCGGTTTTGCTCTTAGTGTCATAATTGAGCCCAGTTTGACCTAGTTTGGAGTGGTGATTGATTTGAGGCACTTCAGTTGATCCGACGACCATGGGAAGACTCCAGAAACTATGATATACCATAATAGAGTGGTATGGACACAAACAGTGCAAAGGAAATCGGTTTTGCTCGAAGCGTCATAATTGAGCCCGGTTTGAGCCTGGTTTGGCCTAATTTGAGCACATGCGCCGTGTTGAGCTTAAAGGGAGCTTGTTTGCAGTTGTTGGGCTACATTGAGGTAAAGTTGGGCTAAATGGGTTGCAATGAGCTCAAGGAATGGTAATGGGTCAAGAGAAATTCGTGGTGAGCCTTTGGGGAGCCATTTTGGGCTTAATTATGCAAGGTGACGAATTTGGGCCAACTAATGGGCTTGGTACACATGGGCAGCAACTAAACAAGCCCAATGACACTTGGAGGAGTCCAAACACACTTGGACCAAGTCAAATTCGTGGGCAGGAGCCACTCCACTATTTGGTCCACCATTGGTGACATAATCCCCTAATTTGAGGAATGTTGTTTGAGCATTCAAAGACATCCATGGTTAGGAGGCTTCTTTTGGCTAGTGGAGACATCATAATGAGTCCCCCACCCCTAAAACATGGAGCATGTTTGGTGGAGGAATTAATGGCATGTTTTTGGCTAGTGGAAACACCATAATGAGTCTCCCACCCCTAAAACGTGGAGCATGTTTGGTGGAGGAATTAATGCCATGTTTTTGGCTAAGTGGAGACACCATAATGAGTCTCCCACCCCTAATACATGGACCATGTTTGGAGGAGTATTAAAATCAACCACTATGCCAGGTCTTGGAGGCTTTGGAGGGCTATATAAGGAGGGCCTCTCCTTTGGACGAATTTGTGACCTCCCTTGAGTATTGGGAGAGCATTCGAGAGAGAGAATTGAGAGAAATTCTCTTGGAGGGTTTGGGGTTGCCATATGTGTTCTTGAGCGCTCTTGGGGTTCCAAAGGGTTGAGTGTGTGCGAGATTGGGGAAACACTTGTGAGTGTTTTGTGTTGTGGCCACGAGGTGACGTTGAACATCCACGCGTGAAGTAATCGTGTTCGAGGGGCTGTTCTGTGCGGTGGCTGCGTTTGGTGCTTGTGCTTGAGTTTCTTCGAGTTCATTGAATTCTTGAAGCTACAACAAGGTGCTTGCTGGTCATCAAAGAGTGGTGGGCTGTTCATCACTCTTACATGAATTTTATTCCGTAATCTTGTTTATGTTCGGGTCGATGAGACTCTTGTAATAAGTTTGTCAAACCTAGTGAAGGGGAGACAACTTAGTGATTAGTCAGTAAGACTTGTGATAAGTTCGTCAAACCTAGTGAAGGGGAGACGACTTAGTAATTGGTCAGTGAGACCGTTGTATCGCTCTAGTGAAGAGTCAATACAGTTATAGTGAATTCGTTGGTAAGGGTAGTGAACCCGAATCAGCCGTGGACGTAGGTTGCACGCATTGTGTAGCTGAACCACATATATCTTGTGTTTGCGTTGCTTGGTTGGTTTGCTTGTGTTACTCTTGCAATAACCATCGAATCAGATTGAAGAGCGCAAAAAGGAAAAGAATTTGAAGGAGCACTAATTCATTCCCCCTCCCCCCTCTCAGTGCTCGTATTGGGACTAACAGTAAGTATGCTTACTTCAGTATACAAGATATGAAGACTATTAGAGGTTGAATATGAAGGTATTAACCAAGTTAAAAAGACAAGTAAATTTCTTAATAAAGGAGTACAAACTGTCTCAAATGAAGGAAAGTGAAACTTGTCACTTGGATGTACAATTGGTTCAAACTCATGATGAACAATCTAGCTATATTTGGAAAAAGGTTCTCCGGAGTAGAAAATGTTAGCAAGATCATAAGATGTATGCCAAATGAATGGAAGAACCGAATTATCTCTATTCAAGAAACAAAGATGGATACATTGAAGCTTGAAGAGCTAATAAGAAAACTATTGTTCTATAGGAAAAACAACTCTAAAAGAAAAAAAGGATCTACCTTGTCAACTCTAAAGCCTTAATAGCACAAATATTCAATATAAAGAAGGGTAGTAGCTATCCAAGGATGAATACCTTGAATAGTAAAGAGAAAAATCAAAGAGAACTTTTTGAAGCAACAATCTATTATAAATATAACCAATTTGAACACATCAAGCCAATCTATCTGCGACTGAAATATAATCTGAGGTACTCAAGGTACAAGAAAGACAAAGGGAAGAAGGCAATGGCAACATGGAGCAGTTCTGAAGATGAAGATTCATTAAGCAATGAGGAATTTGATGAAGATATAAGCGATATGTCTTATGGAAGAAAACTCTACAGAATAGATATGTTCAAATTATGATTCTAACAATGATTTAGAAAATGATTATAATCAAGTGTACCAGACCTACATAAGTAAAGGAGAAAGAATAAAAGAAGTAGAGGTTAAGTTACAAGAAAGTTTGAATTACTTCAAACTAAGCATGCAAACTTAAGGTTAAGAACATATCTAAATCTGAATTTAGTTTTGACCATGATGAAATGTAAAATCAACATTTCTTATAAATTAAAAATTTTTGAGCTACAAAATGATCATAAATTCCTCCACTAGAAGAAAAGAAAATCTAGATGCCACTCTAGATCAACTACAAGGAGTTCGAGACAAGAAAAAGTATAGGATATAATGCTAATAGAGTAATGTTTAAAAAGGACTCCACACACATTCATTGGAATTTTAGAACACCATCTGCTAGATGTAAAAAATGCTATAAAAAGGGACACTGCTAAATTCTCCAAATCTACCATGCATAGAAGTAATATGCATCAACACATAAAATCACATGAACATCACCACATACATGTTACACAGAATAACCGTTTACCTAACACCAAATCAACCACGCACTAGCACAGTAAGTCAAACATGCATATGAACATGTTCTATGCTAAAAAATAGTTTGAAAGAATTTCACCTTATCAAGAAAGAAATAGTATTCCTACTTTAAGTAAATTAAGCATGATTTAAATAAAAAGGAAAGAAGGTGAAGCTTCGAAGACTAACCCTCAAAGACCTAGAGAACAATTGGTACCTAAATTTGATGTCTTTTTTTGCAGGTCTATTTTAAGACAACAAAAGCCAACTAATGGCTACTAGAAAGTTGTTCTTAGGACATGACAAGTAACCCCCACAAATTCGCATCCCTTCAAAGTTATCAAAGAGGATCTGTTGCTTTTGGTGACAACTCAAAGTGCATGGTCATTATAAAAAGGACAGCAAGTTTAACGAATACTCTATGTGTCAAGGATGTACAATTGGTAGATGGATTGAGTTATAATTTACTAAGCATAAGTCAGCTGTGTGAAGTTTGTGCACATGGAAAGTAAACAAAAATCACCTTCAAAGCTAAGAAACACTATAAAACAACTTGAACTTCTTCACATGGATTTGTTTCGGCCAAATTGAACTATAAGCTTTAGAGGTATACACTTTTATTATCGTTGATGATTTTTTAAGATTTGCCCAAGTGTCATTTTTAAAACATAAAAATTAGACTTTTGATGAGTTGATCAAACTAGCAAAGAGACTACAAAATGAAAGATGTAGTAGCATCATTACCATAAAAGCGATAATGGAAGGGAGTTCGACTTTAAGGATTTTGATGACTTGTGCAACTCCATAGCAAAATGTAGTTACATGAGAGGAATAAACAACCTCTTGTAGATCTTGCAAGGACTATGTTAAATGAGCATAACACTTCCAATTAGTTACGGAATTAAAGCTGTAGACACAACATGCTTTATCACAAACAAAACTCCATATGAACTTTAGAAGAATAGGAAACCAAAGGTAGATTATTTCAAGGTTTTTAGATACACTTGTTATATACTAAATACTAAAGACAACTTTAGTAAGTTTGACAAGAAGTCAAGTAAAGATACATTTCTTGGTTATTATAATACTAGTAAAGGCTACAAAGTTTTTAACTTGATAACTAGAATTATAGATGAAAGCATATATTTTGTTTTTAATGAAAGTCTACTAACATCATTGCTTGAGACAAATGATGAGGAGTTTGGTATGAACTCATTAAATTATTTAAATCAAAGTGAAAAAACTTGTTAAAAGGTTGAGGAAGATAAAGGTGATAAGGAATCACTAGATGCTAATTATCAAAATGAATGGCCAAATATAGGTAACAAGGCAAGAAATCACAAATATACGCCCAAGGACAAAATCATTAGAGATATGGTAAAAAGTGTCACTCAAAATTCAAGTCATTCAACTATGTATGCCTTTATCTCAAAGCTAGAACCAACCAAAGTAATCGAAGAAATAAATGATGAACATTGAATTCAAGCCATGGAAGAAGAGTTAAATTAGTTTGAAAAGAATAAGGTATGGACTTTGGTTGAAAAGCCTAAGCACCACCTCATTGTTGGCACAAAATGGGTATTAATAAATAAAAAGGATGAAGATGGTAACATATTAAAGAACAAAACAAAGTTAGTGGCTCAAGCCTTTACATAGATTTAAGGAATTGACTTTGAGAAAACATTTGTTTTTATGTCTAGGTTAGAATCTATTAGAATGCTACTGGCTTTTGCATGCTCTAAGGATTTTTAGCTTTAATAAATGAATGCAAAGTGTTTTTCTAATTGGTGAAATAAAAGAAGAAGTACATGTGAAACAATCTCCTGGTTTTAAAGCACAATAAATATAAGCATGGTGTGAAAAATTAAGTGGCTTTTTAATTAACTTTGGTTTTACAAAAGGAAAATATGATATTACTCTTGTTACCAAATATTATAATAAAGATTTAATAATTGTTCAAACTATATGTTGATGATATTATTCTTGGTTCAACTAATTATGATATATTCCAGGAGTTTGCTAAGAACATGAACAAAAAAATCTTGATGAGCATAATGGGAGAACTAACGTTCTTCCTTTGACTATAAATCAATCAAACCAGAGATGACTTTTTCATTAGCCAAACCAAGTGTGACACCCCCACCTTTAACATATTAAACAAGTGTACAAGGGTGCACTCATCCATTGTCCACTAAATGGTTCCCTATTATTAACATAAAAGAGAAACCATAAACAACACACTTAATACTATATTACAGAATTAGTCACATCCCAAAGGGGAGTTTAAAGTGACCAAACGCGTAAAAGTTTAACTACTAATGGCCCTTCAACTTTTACCACCACCACCACTCTCGTACGGCACGTTCTTACGGAACCCACCTGAAAAAGGTTCAAATCAACAAGGGTGAGTGTGAATGAACACTCAGTAAGGGATAATCAATTAGGTGCATGTGCAAGAAAGATCAACACAACAAATTCAACATATTTTAGCTCGAACCATCAACCACTGAGAGACCCATAAGGTCATAAACGGTGTGTCTGTTCAAACCCAGACACGGGGTCCAACTTTTGTGCATTAACCCAAGCACGGGGTCTACTCAACGTATCGGGGCCCGTCAACCAGCCATTACGGCTCATGCGTGCATTAACCCAAGCACGGGGTCTCCCATTCCCGCTTTCACGGTTGTTCATCTCAGTCAATAGGCACAAACGCAACACTCAACAATCAACCAACAAGTGGGACCGAACAATTAGGTCCAACGAAGTTCAAAACAACGTTTGGGATTTCGACAATTAAAATGGAAATAATTGGGTTAGTGAGTTCAAACAGTTATACCCAATCGCAGCCAAATCAACGAATCAGGCTCAAATAACAGGTGCAATCACAATCCGGATGAACAAATCAACATAGACATGCCAAATAATGTCCAGAACAACAAATAGGACTCAGATACTAGTGGATTCAACTGAATTTCAAAGGAATCAAAACGGTTCAATAAAAGAAGTGAAATTCCTTACAGAAGAATAAAATCAAAGTATAAGAATGGAATTTCTCTTACAAAAACAGGTCACCCTTACCTGAATTGATTACAGGGTTGAGATTAATTTTTTCCCCTTCACCCACGGCTCCTCAAGTTTTTTCCCTCCATTTCCTCTTTTGTTTTCTTCTTCCTTTTTTGTCTCTTGCGCTAAACGAACTCAACCTCGTCCTTTTCTTACTACTGGAAAGGCTTTGAAATTCTTCTATGACTTTCACACTTCATGTAGTTCAACTTATTATATAAATAACTACATATAAGTAAGCACATTGAGTGTATTGCACTGAGTCTTCTTTTAAAAACCAATAAGCTATTCCCAGCAAGCTAAGCCTATTAGCTAGGTCCAGTGATTCATCCATGCCTTAACTTCACGCTTGACTAGTCATCCAGTGGTGCATTCTCATGCTGCCACGATTATTTCATTTTTTTCTTTCTCCCAATCCTCCAACCAAACTTAGCATATAGGTTAAAGTTTATTATATATTATAATATAATAACTACTTAGCAGCCTCTAGAACATAAAATAATGTTAACTTACCTGGGTCTACCGGTGTCTGGTCACAAGGCGTATATATATATGTATGTAATAAAATATTCACATTATATGGACATTTAATTCCAACTTCCCTCTCATCTCGTGTTAATCTCACATTTTGTCATCATTTTTTTTTCCATTTTTTTAGTTTCTTTTATTATTATTGAACTTCTGATTATAGTGTTTTATCTTTCCAATCCTTTGCTCAACACCGCCGTAGCACCCATCTATGGGTTTGCATTCATAACTCTAAATGGAAATTTTAGGGGTATCACACCAAGTACACAAAAGATCTAATAAAAAGATTCAATATGGATAATAGCAAATAAAGTCTTATTCCAATGAACCAAAATATCAAACTTAGTAAAGACTCAACTAGTAAGGAGGTACACATTACATCCTATAGAGGTATGATTGACTTTTTAATTTAATTAATTGTATATAGATAAGGTATGATGTTTTTTTTTTTTTTTATATACATATGTTTGCTTGATTTCAAACTAAATTGAAAGAATCTTATCTGATAACACTTAAAAGAAACAAATAACTTGGGTATTTGGTATCCCAAGTCAAATCTGTTTAATCTTACTTATTTTTTTAATGCTGACTTTACTGGTTGTAAAGAGGACAGAAAAAACACAATTGGAACTTGTCAGTTTTTGGGTAACTTGTTGATCAATTAGTTTTACATGAAGAAAAACAATGTCGCCACTTCTACAGTAGAGGTCGAATTTGTTTTAGCAAGTTTGGCATGTGCTCAGATTCTTTGGGTGAAATAAACCTTACAAGATTATGTCTTTTAATTGAGAGAGATACCAATCTCGTGTGACAACGCAAATGCCATTTGCCTTAGCGAAAACCCTATGCCTCACTCAAGGACTAAGCATGTCAATATATGCCAACATTTTCTAAGGGATAACTAGGAAGGGAAGACATAGTCTTAAAGTTGATTTCAACGAGTAAATAGCTAATAAATATTTTTATCAAGCTTCTCACACCCTAAGCCTTTTGTAGAATTCGAAGGGAAATAGGTATATGTTCCCTCCTTGATCTCTCATAAATTTCTTAATAAAATGATTCCTTACTAGACATTCATTCTAGCCTAAGTAGATTTTATCAGAAGACAGTAAACTTGCTTCTATGGTTAGGTGTGCCTTCGTTTATAACTTTTGTGACTTCAATTCATCCTTATGTTGAATTTATTATCAATTGTTCAAATCTTGATGTCTTTCAAACGTTTACCACATTTTAAAACTAATTTCTTCTGCCTTGCAAATTATTTGTTTGTGGATTGCAAACTATTTGTTAAGTTTTGCAAACCTTGTTTATGTGTTGCAGACTTTTATTTCACTTATAGAGTATTTCACAAACCAATTTTTATTGTTTTGATTTTTAAAAGGGTGCCTCAACCCATTTGAAAGTATAGTCAATTGCCCCCCTATGAAGCTTATATGCCAAGCATCGAAAATCACCTTGCTTTGTAGGACTTTTTCCTTAGTTTGCTTTTAACTAAAGTAGCCTTTTCAAGTGAGAGTATGACAAAAAGTTAGAATACTATGGTACTCACTCCTACCAATGCACTGTCAGATAACTTCATCAAGACAGTACTTTAATAGTTTCAAGTCTTTCCAAAAGTATAACTTGACTTAGGTAAATAAGAGAAGAAGTAACACTTAACAGTTGCATAGTTGTGGTCTAGTTTTGTATAAGGGCAATCCAGCCAAGCCACCAATTGAAGAAATATGTACTTAATCTGTAATATAGTGTGTTGTCCAGTATATGAAGGTTTTGTTTAGATGATGCAATAGTTAGCTGAGAAAATGTTGTCTTTTTGAAATGATGTACTATCTAATGTAGTTGTTTATTTGATAACTTATCTAATGAAGTGTTTTGTTGAGATGATGCAATATATTGTTTTATTTTTAAAAGTGATAACTTGTCTAATGTTAGTTTATTAAATGGCCTAGTAGCTAATGACATAGCTCAAACATACAATCACTAAATAATTATTCAAATGATATTAGCTTACAAAATGACATTCAAAACATAAAAATGTTTTGACATAATATATTCATTCAAACAAAATATCAGTAGCCCTACAAGCTGTCATTCACATAACTGCATACAAACAAATAACCTTACAAACTGATAAATTGAGGCCATGCACCAACTAAGTATTCATTCACCTTTGCTACTAAAAAATGACACAAAAAGTCTCAGCATTACTAAAATCCTTAGGCATCCAATTGAGTATGAGGTCCAACATGCTCCTTTGCTCCTTTGCTGGTCCACCTCTTCATTGACCATTACACTTCATTGCATATGAGGTCCACCGTGCTCCCTTGCTAGTCCTTGTTCACATCTGACAAATTGTAGCCTAATAAGATTCATTTTTGGCCTAAATTATGCTTGACTTTGTGTGTTAGGAGCATGTGGTCTAAACGTTGATTGCACAAATAGTGGCCTGATGTAAGCTTGGGCCTGAGCATGTGGGTTATAAGCATGTGGCCTAATCCGTGCTTGCACAAATTGTGGCCTGATGTGAGCTTGAGCATTAATTAGGTACTACATTTCAAATATAAAAGATAAATAAAACATCAAAGATATGAATGGAAAATCTAATACATTAATGTATAAAATATGGAAATAAAATAAAAGCTACCTCACATGACCTCCTGTTATGTCCAACTTTTTTGCACTTGCTGTTTGCTAAAGATATTTGATGGTCATTCTTGTTTAGCTTGGTGGTACTACTGAATCCTCGATTGGGATTGTCATGGTCTCTTTCTTCAGCTGTCTTTCTTCTTTTTGTTTGAGGTCTCCCAGGTTTTGTCTCATATATTGGTAGAGAAATCATCATATTCCCAGTCTTCTACCACATGCCTTGCCCACTAAATGGGTAAATCATATTTTTAGCATCTTCTTCATTGCTTCCCTTTTTTTAATGGAGTCTACTCATTATGTAACACCTAATGTCTTAAAGTAATGCCAAAATAGGCTTTTTTTTTTCTATATTTCAGAATCACACCATTAAAACATTCACATGTGCTATTGCTAAATACAGAGAATGAACACTTTGATCACTGGTTAGGTTGCATCTTAGCCAACCATTGAAATATTTTTTCATTAATAGTCATCATCTCCTCCATTACCCCCATTAAACCTCTTTACATATCATGCCCTAACTGCTTTCTATATCAAATCATTGTATATTCTTTCCTTAAATTCCACCATAAGAGGATACACCTAGGTATAGGTCAAGAAAGAATGAAATTGATATTAATGTTTTGGGTGTTTGCACACTAAACATGCAATTCATTTTAGTTTTATCAAGTTGGGAAAGTTTAGCCCAATATTATTGAGTGTTAAGGGATGCCATTTCTTGAAGAAATGGTTTGGCAATTCCCTAAAGTACTTGGCTTATATAAATAAATAAAGAACTTAAAACAAACATTATAAATTTCTTAGATAAGTTTATACCATCAATGATGCAGGTCATTATTACCTATGTGGCATAGGGTGCATTAATGGGGAAGGGTTTCTTGTACCATATAAAGGGAAACAGTACCACCTGAATTATTAGAGACCAAGGTAGCAACTGACTACTTCAGAAGAATTTTTTAATATGAAACACTCAAAAGCTAAGAATGTGATTGAGAAATGTCTTGGCATTTTCAAAGCTAGATGGTCATTTTAAGATTAAGATTTTACTATCTTGCAAAACTCAATATAGAGTTATCAGGGCTTGTTGCCTTTTACACAATTACATTTGAGTTGGAATGCAGGTAGATCCTTTTAAAGATAATGTTGATTACCTAGAAAATAACTCTTAACTAGACACAAATGAGATGGGAGAGAGGATCACATATTTAGAGGCAAATGACTCGTGGAATACATGGAGAAATGCTTTGGCGCATAAGATGTTTGATGAATGGATAGCATCGAAGCGATAGTTTATTGAGCATCATTTTGTGGCCTCTGTGTAATGTTTATTTAATAGATTATAGTTTTCCATTTACTTTTATGAAACTTTATATATATATGAGGCAAATGTTTAATGTTTTTTAATGCATTTTTTGATTTATAAGTTCTTTTCAATATTCTTAATGTACGTATTATGTTATGGTGCTATATTTGTCTTGTTGTTTTGTTAGAATATGTCTTTCAACTTAGTGGATTCTAGGAATTGCACAAATGTAAGGACAAGGACAAATGCAAGAAAAGTCCTAATGAGGCAATAAGAAGAGAAAACAACAAGAGGAATGTCAAGTACAAAGTAAAAGGTAGTGGAAACCATTAGAGGATGAGAAGTTAGTTAAAAGTTTTCTTATATTGAAAAATATGCCACTATAGAGAGGTGAGGGAAACACATACAGAGCTGGATATCTTAAAGAAGTAGAAAAAATAATGCACCAATTACTTCCTAGGTGTGATTTGAAAGCTAATCTACACATTGAATCAAGGTTGAAAACTCTAAAGAGGCAATACCATCTAATATGCCAAATGTTGGAACCTGAATACAATCGATTTGGATGGAATGACAAAAATAAGTGTTTGGTTGTTGACAAGGTTGACTGGTCTGGATGGGCGTGGTATGGTTACAATTCCTTTAACAATTGCTCTGACTCATTTTATGCATGATATATGTTTGTTGATGATCAATCTACATGACAAGGATATCTAAACGCAACTGGTATGAGAAACAAGCCTTTCCCACATTATGATGACTTATGCTTGGTATTTGGGAATGATAAAGCCAACGAAGTTGGAGCTGAAACACTTGCAAATGTTGTAGAGGATCTTGATGAGGACGAGATGCATGAGAGAGTGGATTATACAGATAATGTTCATGTCAGCATTGGATTTGATAAAATACCAGAAGGAGAGCAGGTTGTTGATAAAATTGGGGACAACAATCTTAATGGAACTGTTGGTACCATTATGTCGAGTAAGAAGAGTAAAAAGAAGAAAGAAAAGAGTGATCATACACTTGTGGAGTCTCTCATAGTAGAGGTTGCCAAATTTGGGAACTCATACGAAGAATCAAGGTAGGATATGGCAAAGATAGTAAGCTTTTTTGAGAAAGAGGTTGCAGGTGCTAAAAGAAGAACATCGTTGGCTAAAGAGGTCGAGAAAGTCCTTAATTTGTCAATGAATGACATGTTTACTGTTGTTGAACTAAATGAAAAGCACCCGCATTAATATTTTCTTTGGCTTATATGAGGAGCTTCGGAGGCACTACATCAAGAGGTTGATTAATGAGGAGCATGGATATAGGCCCACTTTTGACTTTAACTTTGCAACAGATTAATAATGGTACTAGTGGTGGGTGAACTTTGTATGGGCTAATGCTTTATAGATTGCACAATTATTGGATAAACTAAACGTTATTACTAGTGATTAAATAATTTTTATAGGCTTAAAGAATATAGCCACTTGACATTTATTATCTACTCGTATTTCCTAGTATTTCTTATTTTACATGGATGGATTGGCATATACATTTGTACACGTGCTCATATGTGTTGCATATGCAAAATTTGTATTGGCAGATTCATTTCTAGTTTTTTACATGAGGACGTGTTTGTGTGACATAGGAATACTCAACTTGCAACTTTCAACTTTTTTAAAATTTACTACTATGATTCTAACTATCATATTATTTATTTTATAATTAGTGCTAAAATGTGATTAATAATGTTATGTCCTTTTTTCATTTAATTTCATTAAATTTTTTTTTGATCTTATTATTTAGGGTTACTATTTTAAAAAGTAAAAAAAAGTAAAAAAATAACATAAAAAGGGCATAATTGGGGTATAAGAATGTCACATTCCTAAAGCTCCTCATATGTGAACCAAATAAAGGAATATAACATTCCTGAAATCCAATTGATCACACCATGCATAGGAATGTCACATGCTGAATATTATATTTTGAGAAATATAATACTGAGTTGGAACATGAGATTTTACGAACCAAACGGACTCCAAAAGTCATCCAAATCGAGTGCTCTCAGACCTGGCCAGCCCGCCGTGTCAACTTTGAAACCCGGTGATTTGGGTACTTAATGGGGCGGGTCTTGAGTTAACCCAACCATTCAACCAACCCGCCCAAACCGTTCGCCCCTTTGGATTTTTGTTCGACTGTTGACCCGGCACGACCCGGACAACGTGGAAAAAAGCGAAAGGAAAAAAAAAAAGGTCCCGAAATAAAAAAAATAAATGGAGTCGTCCGCAATCCCAAACCAAAAAACGAAATACCTAAAACCAGAAGATCAAAACCCTAAATACTGCCCTCTCTCCTCCTTCCAATCCACCGACTGCCGTTCGCTGTCCACCGTCCGCCGTCTATCTCCTTTACATATGAGTGCGTTCTCTCTCTCTCTCTACATGCCATGATTACAACAAAATACGATCCGTATACTTGGTTGCACTTGGTCTCGATGTGATATCTATTACACAGTTCTGTTGATTGCCAAATTAGCAATGTACAACTGTCAGGAGATGAATAATCCACCGCTAGGGTTGCATTTTGCGATTTTTTTTCTCTTTCATTTCTGATAGATTACCATTTGTTACTTTCTTTCTTTCTTTCTTTCTTTTTTTCCGGGCTGCAGTTGGATGGCTTCGTTTTCCCACCTTTTGAATATGCATGTATACTTTTTTTTTATTTTTTAATTTCTGTGTTAACATTATCTATGGAGGATTCTGGGAAATTTACTGGATTTTGCAGCGGCATAATTTCTCATCCTGGCCCTTTACAGGTCAATTGGATCTCTATATGTGCTCTGTAAAGGTGGTTCTTTCATCTGGGTTTTCTGGGAAATTTATGAGATTTTGTTGTGGCATAATTTCTCATTCGGGCCTTTGTAGGTTAATTGGATCTCTATATCTTCTCTGTAAAGGTGGTTCGTTCATTGGAGGACCCCAAATGTTGTATTCTGGATAGAAAAACTTGGGCACAATATTCATAGAGGTAATCAAACTGTCCTTTGATTCCTATTGCATTTAAATAATATGAATTTGACGTTGTTAGCAGGCATCTTATGCTTACAATTTCTTTTCTTTTCTTTAAATATTGGAATACACACAAACTTGGGCATTGTTTTTATAATGGAAATAAGTTATACTATGCAGCATATAATTATTTTAAAAAATCAAAGGGTATGCAAAAAATATTTTTTCTTCCAATAAGCCTTTAACTTGAACCATTTTTTGTCAGAAACTATTAGTTTTCCTGATCAAGTTTATCGACTTGATATATCTTACCAGTTAAATATTCTCTATCCATTCGTGTTTGCTCATTTATATTAAATTCTTTGACCATAAAAGTGTCCTTGGGGTTACGTCTAGAATTATGACAAAACATTGTAAAAAAGTGGTGTTTTATCAGTAAAATTTAACAGATTTTAAACATGTTTAAATTTACACAATGTTGGTATGTTTTGTCAAGTTTGATGACTTGATGGGGAAAATATAAAATTCCATAAAAAGTTAACAAAGAATCAAAGCTAAAACATTGCTTCCTGTTTTATTTATTTGCAAACAAATGGATCTTGCATATGCAAGTGTGCTAGGGTATTTTTTTTTTTTTTTGGTAATTTTGTGTGCTAGGGTATTTTACATCAAGTAGCTGAAGCCAGACCAATTTTTCATGCTTCTGGAATTGTGATTGCTTTCTTTCATATGATCTCATTTGCATAATGGCTTGGTCTCATGTTCTATGATTGATGGAAGTAGATTAATTTTTTTTACATTTTTTTTGGCAGTTTTGTTTTTATTAGCCCTCAGATATGTTTTTGTACCTAATTGAAAATTGTATTGTGATTTTAAGAATCTTTGTTTGTTTCAGTCGTCTATTTTGAATACCATATTAAAGTGTTAAAAGTATTTTTCTTGAATGTTTGCTCAATTTATTTTCTTAGGTTTCTTTGTGGAAGGAGTAAAGAGAATTGCAAAATGCTTCAAAACACTCCACACCAAATCACACAATCTCCTGCAAGGCTTAGCCTACCAAACCCTAATTTACCATCTTTCCGAAATCCCACTGCACCCAAACTCGCTTCCCAAATCCAATAATCACACCCACCCCAACAACAGTCAATTCTTTCAAATACCCAAAAACCCTCCACAGCCCTCCTTTCTCTCCTCCCACCACTCTCCAGAGTCCAATTTATTCTCCTCCAAATGGCTTCCCTTGCGTCGAGGCTCTTTGAAGTAGGATAGGATTTAATAAAGGGTATGGATATATAAACTTGTCACGCCTAAAAGCATTGTTAAAATTCAAAGTGACATCTGACAACCAACGTTGGAAGTCGACTCGCCTACACCAAGATTCAGATATTCTCCATGTTAATGGAAAAGCAACCCGAAAAATAATTGCAAACTCCGGCCAGGCAACATTCCAAGAACACTTTCTTTAGACTATTCCCACTATTGTAGTATTGCCCAATGCTTCAATCTATCCAATATGTTGCCCCAGGATACAAGGCCACATTATATGTGAAGCTTGATTTGTATATATCTGAACTTTACTCAACTTGCTACACTGCCACAATAGAGCTTGGAGGAAACGCACAGCCAAATTCTGTTTTCTGAAAATAAGCAGGGGCTTATAATTGACTCATAGCTGGCAAGTTTTTCTGGCCCCTTGCTAATTGGAGCTAAAACCCCAGAACTGGGGTTGAAAAAAAAGAGCTTGAGAGTTCAAGACAAGTGAAGAAAAGAGAAGTTTTTATTGTGTGTTTTAAGAGGAAGAGAAGGCCTTGTATAGGCTTGGTCGAGGCAAAAATGTCCAACATAAAAAATGCTGTATAAATGATAGATACATTGAATCTGGACACAAATGCTATAAGACACAATGAACCTGGACGCAAACAGAAGGTCTGACTAACTTGGTCCCAAAAAAAAGGTTCCACGGACTTGGATGGTCAACAAAGAAGGCAGCTCAAATGGAAGTTTTTCACAAAAAAACTCCAATAATCCTCCAATCTTGTGTGAACAAACTTCTCACAAGAGAAACCTTTGGGCATAGAGGAGCACCGCACATAATTTTGGTGCCAAAAACCAGGCAACTTGAGGGCATAGCAATTGCTCAACACACAGCACCAAAGGCATCATATCCGAGTTCTCACCCAAGCACGTCACAGTCATGTGCTTACTTCTTGGTCATGAGAATTTTAGAGAAACTGCCATATTCTCATGAAGCGGCCTTACTTGTAATACTCATAGAGGTGGACCTATTAAGAATGCTTATGTAACACTAGCATTCTGCTCATATTGAGCTATAGCATCCATTAAAAGCCAAATTTAGCCTCAGACTCATCATAGTATACTATGCATTACTTCATGGGGGGCTATGAGGAGATTAAAAATTTCTACTGTGCATATCACTAACTACTTTATGATTCGTTCTTCCCGTTGAACCTAGGTAATGGGATCTCCAACCCCTAAGAGAGTGTCCTTATAGGTAATTCATTCTTTTATAGGCATCAATCCGTTCCCCCTCGATGTGTTCCAGACCTTGTCTCTAGCTAGAGCCTTAGTTACATGATCCCCAATATTCTCATTTGATTTCATGTTATCAAGAGTTATAGTGCCTTTGGTCATGTAAAATCTCACAATACTATCTTTTTCTCGAAGATCTGAATTTCCTATTGTAGTATTTACTGTGCACTCTCTCAATAGCTGTGGTGCTATCACAATGTACTAGCACTGCTGGAATTCATGTCTCCCAATTGGGCATCTTTAACATGAGACCACACATGCTGCTCGTTGCTTTAGCGAATGGTTTCCCTGGCATGGTTTTCCCCCGCTAACTAATTATGAGCCCTGAACAAACTTGGTTGCCACATCCTTTGAGGAATCTCGCAAATAGCCCGGGCATCCTGCCTGCCTGCCTAAGCACTCGTTACCTTGCTGCCAAATGCTGTGAATTGTTGAAGCGACAGTTTTATGCTGTTAATCTCAATCAACTCCTTCATTAGCAGTAGCTAGAGTTATCAGCTCAGCTCCTGTTGTTGGTTGTGCAATAACTAGCTGCTTCTTGGATTTCCAAGACACAGCACCACCCCCAAGGGTAAGCACATTCCGCATTGTGGATAAAGAATCACCAGCTAAGGTGTTCCAGTCCGCATTACTGTAGTACTTTAGTACAACGAGACAACTTTTATAGTGAGAATCATAATGCATAGTCCTATTGAGATATTTCATAACTCTACTTACAGCTTTCTAATGACTATAATTCAGCCTACTGGTAAACCTCCCAAGCTCTCCGACTGCATATGCAGCATCTGGCCATGTACAGCAAGTGGCCTTTTTAGACTACCCATTATGCTTGCATAAACAGTTTGGAATTAGCAGGAAGCTGAGGAGAAGAAATTAGCGTGAGGCATGTGAAATGAAACAGTCGCTGATCGATTGGGAGTGGATGGTTCTTGATTTGCGTCATCTGCATTGCTATCACTGTTGGAAAATGAGAAATCCGAATCAGCGATGTCCTCCTTGTCATCAATCGATGCATCCATAGCATCATCGAATGACAAGCTGTAAATATTTGCCACGACAAGTTTTGCTGTTGGTGCTTCGATTCGTGGTTTTGAATGGGGAATACTCGTGTGCTAATTATTATTATACGAGTAGCTTTGCGAGTGGTTACTAAAGGTTTCTCTTGACCATAGTAACCAAGTGAATCCACATCCAGGGCTAGAATCACCCCGGTCTAAATAGATGTCGCTTGGTCTGGAACAAGATGTAGCTCAATACATTGTCATCCTAAATCGATGTCACTAAAAAGCTTGCGTACACCCCTTTGAGAGTAGTAGGACACCGAAACAATAGATTAAGCTTGTAGAGCCCTGGATCAATCAACATTAATGTTTATAATTGCTTCGTTAGAGATTGGAGCATTGTGTTGGGCTGTACTAGGAGCATATATGATGTGCCCCCTTTGTAATTGCAATCATTTTGTGGTTTCTCTGTAATTTGACCACCCCAATAGAATATAATGGGAATAAGGGCTGATGATGACATTATGAAAATTGGAATGAAAGTTGTAAGAAATGAAATTTTTTGTTTGGAAGTTGGATGAGAGAAAAGTGTTGAGATCTCGAATTTGCCTCCTTGTGGCGGAAAAGATGGCAAAATGGTGGCAATTTATGAGGGTTGCGGGGAGTGGAGTTGGAAGTTAGTCATGCAATTTTTGGAAAGCTGATCTGTACACCTAGTTTGAGAATTTTTTCCTCAATTATTGCAATAGATAACTTGATGATCACAAAGATTTTAGGGTTTGGAAAATCACCAAATTGCAAGACTTGTTCACATGGCATGATACTGAACACACTTTACATGTGTCCTCACCTCAGCCCATCTTGCAAGAATCTTGCACAACCCTTCGGTCTCATTATTGTTCCTCCTTTCCCCTCCCTAGTCCTCTTTTGACTAATATGGAAGATAACATATAAAACATTCAAAAGGGGAGAGGAAAAAAACAAAAAAAAAAGAAAACGAGGAAGAAGCTTTTTCTGGGTTCTGCTTTTTCTTGGCAATTCATTTATATGCATATCATGCCTTTTCATTTGATATTCTAGTTTGTGGTTTTTTTTTTTTCCTTTCTTTTTGCTTGATATTGTAATTCAATGTGTATAAATGAAATCATAACTTTTGTTTTATATTATTTGTTTATGTATTCGCATTTGATTGTTCCAGTCTTGATTGGGACTTGGAACTGCATTCAATGCTTGCTAGGTCATTAGGGTTTCGGTTTGCGGAGTATGGGAATTATAATTTTTTTTCTTCTTGTTCTTCTATTTTTCTTTTTCCGTGGTGTAGATTTGTGGCTGTTTGTTTCAATTTTGGTTACTGGGTGAATAAGGTAGCCCAATCCACAGTACAGGAAAAGGGGTGTTAATGGAATCAACAAGCCCCTTTTCTCCCTATCAAACCCTAATATTTCTGCCCTTCAAGGAAAACCTAGATTTTGTTTTACATGAGATGGGTAAGTCCTTTCTGTCCCATTCAACCCTAAAATTTCTGGTCATAAAAGAAAACCCTAGATTTTCTGTCTCCCATTGAACCTGAAAATTTCCGACCTTCAAAGAAAACCTAGACTTTTGTTACTGTAGCACACAATTCCTTCCTGCTGCAGGAAATTATCACTGTACCCTGCTGGATGAGTCTGTTGATTTTTGCCTCTTCTAGGTTTCTTTCACATTCAGATCTACTCTTTCTCCTCATCATTCTGTTTCACATTGTCTCCCTGGGTTCTATTTAATAAATAAATTCTCGATTTTCTAATGCCTGCCACTGCTTATTGGCTCTGTGACTTGCAAATTGAGAACCATATCTTTAAGTTAGATGAATGCTGATTGTTTTAATCTCTCTCTTTTCTTCTTTTCCTGCTTGTTGGCGGGGTGGTGTTCTTGGATGATTTGGGGATCAACAGAATTGAATGATTCAAAGTGATAGCTATTATGTTATCCTCACATCAAAGGAGTGATGCATCTAAGTATGTCCATCACTCCTACCATGATTCTTTGCGTTTAAATATAAATTTCTTCAGTATGCATGTGGCGAAATAATTTGTTTGATGTGAGACTAATTAGTAATGCTTCCATATATCATTCATGTTGTACTTTTCACTGTACTCGGTGTCTTACACCACAAATTAGATGTTAGTTAGAATTAAGTAGTAGGGTAAATCAATGTAAGTAGTCTATTTCCATGCTATATTTCTGTTTAGAATTAAAGTTTTCAACTTCAGTTTATATTATTTGCTAGCACTTGATTTTCTGACTTTGGTTGAATTGCTAATAACTAAAGGTTTAAGCAAATTGGAGTTTTAGGAGAATCTCTTTCTGTTACTTGTGATGGGTGCTCCTAAGCAGAAATGGACGTCAGAAGAAGAGTCAGCCCTTAAGGCTGGAGTTGTTAAGCATGGGGCAGGCAAATGGCGCACAATACTTAAGGACCCTGAATTTAGCGGTGTCCTATATCTGCGCTCAAATGTTGATCTGAAGGTATTTCTTTTATTTTGTTTGGATTTTTACAAGTGAAACTAAGTTCTTTGAAGCCTACACGGAGTTCAAGTGTTCTTGATGCCATACACATTCATGATTTTCCATGATGTTTTCACACAACAATACAGCAGAATCTTTATGTTGCTTTTTTTTTTTTTTTTTTGAGATCAGTAAAAGGTGCAATATATTAAAAGGCACAAAGGGGTGCCAAACCAAAGAAGATTACAAAGCTATAATTTCAATGAGATTGATACAATTGACAGAAAACTTAAAATTACAAGAAAGCCAAATCTTTGAGGTTGAAAGGCCAAATTTCTTTTAATTGTGGAATTGGGCACTCTTTGCTTTTGAGGACTCTACTGTTTCTCTCCCTTATGATGACCCAAAGAATGCTCTGAGGAATCTTCATGCTGCATTAAAGTACATGATCTAATAATCTGTTTGTTTTTTATGTGGGACAGGACAAATGGAGAAACATGAGTGTGATGACAAATGGATGGGGTACCCGGGATAAGGCCCGAATTGCTCTCAGGAGGACTCAGCAGGTCCCTAAGCAGGATGAGAACAATATGACTCTCAGTACAGTAGTCCAAAATGATGAAGAAATTGTTGATGCCAAGCCACTTGCAATTTCTGGCAGTGCTCTTCAAATTGATGGTCCAAAAAGAACTAATATAAGGTTAGACATTCTTGTTGCTTTATAATGTGTTTATAAGGTTGGTGTCCCATATTGCGGTACCCATTGAAACTCTTTCACTGGTTTAGCGGAGTTTTAGTCAAGGAAGCACCAGTGTGGGTGCGAGAATCAGGTGGGACTGGTACCTGGTATGGAATTTGACAATTTTTCAAAAAATTAGAGTACGGGTGTGATAAGGTACTATGTTTTAAAAAAATATTAAAATTAAATTATATACCTAGATATGTTAATATAAAAAGTAAAGCAGTGGGCGATAAATGTCTCCAAGGAAAAGAATAAAAGCCAAAATAAAAGGTTTGATTGAATTTTAAAAAAGGGTAGGTGACAATGGTCTCCCATATATGTTCTATCTACGGGTAAAAGAAGAAAAAAAGAAAAGAAAGAAGAGATGAAAGGTGTTTTTTTTGCTGGGCAAGAAAGAGAAAGCCTCGTCTCATTCTTTTCCTTCTCAGGCAATGAAGGACCTTGTGGTGTTCTCAACACACGATCATCTCATGAGGATCATCTTCTTCGATGCTTCTTTCATTTCAGATCACGGCGTTCCATCTTTCTCCCTCTTTTCCGATTTTTGGGATCTGAATCTCTAGATCTGAAAGAAGAGGCACGGATGTTTTATCTTCCTCCTTGTGGCTAAGGGGTAGAATGATGAAGAGGAGAGAAATCATAGGGTTTCTATTGCGTTTGACTTGGAAATAAGTACCTTTTTTTTTTTTTTTTTGGGGGGGGGGGGGGGTGTTTGCAATCATATCAAATATTTTTTTTTAATATTTTTTTCCTTGCTTTGGTTTGCATCAGGCTTGCACCAAGCCCCACTCTCACCTGAAACACACCAGGTGCGGGTGCGGAGCCTTCCTGACCACATCAGTGCTTCCTTGGTTTTAGTAGTATTGTTATTATCATGATTCATTGAGCTTATCACTGAGCAATCTTCGTAGATTAGTTGGGAAAGAATGCCAATCTAGCATATAAGAATGTTGTGTTGGGTCCTTGCATCATTATCATGGCTTTTAAAAGAACCAAAGGATGCAAGGGTAACTTTTATACGTTTGGAACCTTATAATTGCATGCATGTTTTCGTTGGAAAGTTTGAGGTAGAATTGAATATTGGTGAATGAGAACAAATGAGAAGATGCTTTTTTTGTGTGCTACATATAGGACGCTGCATCAAAGCTATAACTCCACTCTATGCTCTTTAACCAACAGCTTGTCTTTTTCCTAGAATATTATAATGATAATCATGCGAGACTTCTCAAATCAATGGTAATGAAGTATGCATATTAAAAAAGAAATTGTTTTTCCTGACAAGTATTTCAGAGCATTAACATTAACTTTTTATTAAAATCTTGCAATCACTTATTGTCCATCAGTTATGTCAAGTAGAGTTTAGTGCAGCTTTGCTAAATGCTCTATTGCACATTATGAATTGTTGATGAACATCTTTGTCATGCGTATTTTAATTCAAAGTTCAAATAAAATAAATGTCAGGTCTGTTTGCTCATGTTTAGTGGAACATCTATTATATGTTTCAAAAATGTACTAGTTATGGTACAATCAAAACTTAATTGCTTTAATTGTTCTGAATTGAGGTTACGTATATAATGCGAAAGAAACTTGAACAACTGCATGGTATCACAGCCTAAGAGCCTGTTTGTCATTTGTTCCTTATTCTTTTGCACCTTCCTCAGTACTCAGTGACTTAATTTGGAGCTTATATTATGTAATTTTTGCTACATTATTTCTGCAAATTGTGGAATTCTAATGAAGTTTCAAAAATCCACATGGATGTGGAATACATTTTAGCCTGATGTAGCTTGTAATGCCAATTCTTCTTTAATGGTTTTGATTGTGCCCCTTTCATACCCATATCAACAATGTAGTTACTTAGCTACATTTGTGCAATGAACGCATCAAGCTGAGAGAAACCGCATGTGAGACTGATGGGTTTGGACATGAAATTCATCCAATATAGAGATAGATGAGGACGTCATCGCCTCTACCAATCTACTAATGCATGTCCCTCTATTGTAAGGCTGCTAAGATGACCTGTTTGTGTAAAATCCGCATCTTAGGCTACAGTGAGCTGCAGTGAGTAAAAAGAAAGATGAGTTCAGGCAAAGAGGCCTTGCCTGTAACCATTTAAGGTGTTCTAGTAGAACCTCACTTGCATAAGCTTCTAGCTTGTTAGGCGCACTCTCTCATTTTTTTTTGGAAGATGTGAGAAGTTATAGGTTTTTTTTTTTTTTTTTTTTGCCAAGTTCATATAATCTCAAGTTTCTTTGTACAATTTGAGCCAAGATGCTGAAAATTTTATTAATAGTCGTAGCTTTATTGTACCGTGTGATTGCATTCACCTTAGATTGGGTTGTAGGATTCTAGGCTATCATTTTTCAGAGGAAATAAGGCTGGGATAAGAATGTAGGATAGCAGCCTTAGAACTACCACATGTAATTGGTTTGAGGGATCGATGATTCTCTTGAACATCAGGATCCCTTGGAATTTTGGTTTCCGGAATGGTGAAAAAGTACAGGATATGACTAAGAAAAATGTAAGAACAGACAAAGAAAAGACAAAAAGTAAGCAAAACTCAAAGCGGAGCTGCCTTCCAATCCCGATAAGAGTCTGTGGAAGACAAGCCTGCTTGAACTTCATTTGTATTGAAATTTCCCAGAAATTATAGGTATATTTTTAGTTCTGCTTAACACTGATAATTTATTAGTCAGACTGTCTAGTAGCATTTTGTTATTTATTTATTAATTATATTTTATTTTATCTTGTATTTTTTTAGCTATACAGGGATTTATTTCTTTATTTATTTTTTAAAGATTTTTCATCAACATGCTTCAATGTGATTTCCACTCCATAGCATTCTTACACTATTCAGGATTCAATGTGGAAATCAGTTGCTGTTGAGTGTAGCACTTTATGGGCATCCGGGATTCCCATAATGCCAACCGAATAGGAATTGTCTGGCATGAGATACGATTCACAGGAAACTAAAGAGCTTGAACTAAAAGCTTGGTTATTGCATCCAGGTTACCTTCAGTGATTGATGCACATGCTACTTCATAATCTTGGTTGTGAGAATGTGTAAATATTTTCTTTTAATTGTATTTGACTATGCAATGGGCCTCCTTTAAGAATGAGAGGGATATGACCTAGATGTTGGAGGGCGAGATTTTAAAATTAATCTCTAGGGTTGGTGCTTTGTCCCAACAAACTTGAATTATAATGAGTTATATATGCTGCCTAAATGGTAGTCAACTATGCAAACTTGTTTGATCAAGCTTGTGATTTGGGGGTGATTTCAGTCTCGGCCTGCTATGGATTAGGTTACACAGGTAGAATAGGACAATCTTTTATTGGCAACATTTAAAATTTTCTCAACTTTTGTGGTTACTTACTTGTCTTATGCTTTGCTTTCATTGTTCTTATAGGTTGGACAATCTTATATTGGAAGCTATAACAAGCTTGGAGGAGCCTGGTGGTTCTAACAAAACTACTATTGCTACATACATAGAGGTAGTTTTGCTCTTATGCAAGTTCTGATGAGACTTGATGAGTTATATATTTGTGTGTATACTTGTAAATGGCTGTATTTTGATTTTTCTTGGTTCATTACTTCCATTTGATCATATGACATGCTGACTAGGTTCACTGGAAACAATTTTTTTTTTTTTTTTTCCTTTTTGAAAACTTAACCGAAAGAAATAGTAGATTTCATGACTACCTTTCAAGTTTGAGATTATTAGAAATGTTTAATTTTAGTATTGTCATGTAGTCTTAAACTTGCTATGATGATTTAGGGATAAAATTTGAGTCCCAAAATCCCAATAGCTGGTTATATTTTCTACGTGTGAAACAATCTGAATCTACCGTTTCAACACCTGCATCCTTTCGAAGTGCGTGCACTTCATTTTTGGTTCCCAACTCAGATAAAGAAGCTGGGTATTCAAAGAGCTTAATTGGAGAACAGTTGGTGAGAAATCTTCTCGATAATGGTACCTCGGATGTTTCTGAAAAAGTGGGAGAAGTCAAAGAAGCTAATTCAGGTAAATTGGCTTTGATTATCTATAGAAATGGGGAGGACTTTGCCTCTGATGCCACGTCTTTTTGTGAACCGCTAGACTCAAGGGCACCAGAACGGGGTTTGACAGACACACCAATTTCCATTATTCCCGACAAACTGGTCTTGGAATGGGTTCTCCATGAAGTGAAAGTTGTCAAAAAAATGTATGGGTTTGTTTTTTCAGGATTTGAAGACAAAGCTTTCCGCCTGTTTACAGAAATGGAGCAGAAAAGAATTGAGGAAGGAAAGGTGGCTCAGAAGAAAGGCATTGGTATTGGAAGTAGGACGAAAGAGAGTAGAGAACTAAAGAGATTTCATTGCTTGGTCAATTATGATAAAAGTGGTGGAGGCTTGGAGAATGGTAGCAAAAGGGAGGAAAGGGGTATTATTGTTGTTTTATGTATTTCAAAATTACATTATGGAATGTTTGAAGAATGAACAATCGCAAAAACTAAAGCAGTCGACGGGAAAAATTATTTGCCTTTCAAGATTCGAGCTTCTTAGTAGAGATGTGATCAGAAGTTTGTAGGATATTAGAGATGCAGGGTGGGCTGACCTTCTGGCTCAAGGCAGCGCTGTTGGGATCATTGACTTATGGCATAAAGGAGACTTTTCATTGACTTATGGCATAAAGGAGACTTTCTTTTAGAGGACAGTTGGATTGGTAAACACGTTGTATTGCCTCTTCAAGTTGTCTCATGATGGTAGTTTGTTGTTTACTGGTTCTTATGGACCTGGTGAAGGAGATGAAAGGACGGAGCTGTGGCAGGATCTCCATTTTATTCACTCAAAATGGCAACAGCACTGGTCATTGGGGGAGACTTTAATACTATCCTCTTCCCTATGTTCGGAGAGGTCAAACTGACTCTTCTGCCTGCATGAAGGAATTCATTGATTTCAGTAGCATAACCAGACTCATTAATTTGCCTTTTCAAGGAGGATCTTTCACTTAGGTCAAACTCTTGCTCCTCCTCCAGGTTAGATCATTTTCTGACTTCTACTATTTGGGAGGAACACTTTCCTAATATCACTCAGAATCTGTTCCCTAGACCACTCATGGACCACCACCCAATTTTGCTTGACATGGGAGGTATCAGATGGGGTCCAACTCCCTTTCACTTTGAAAATTTCAGGCTAGAGGCTGATGGTTTTGGTAAGATGATCAATCAGTGGTGGAACGAAGACACTGTGGAGGGTGTGACAAGTTTCAAAGTTGGTAGAAAACTGAAGATCCTCAGAGCAAACTTATAACCTGGAACAGGGATTGTTTGCGAGACATTAAAGAAAAGAAAGAGAACTTATTTAATGATATCTCTTTGCTGGACAAAAAAGAATCTGATGATTGCTTGAGTTTTGAGGAAAGGGTAGGGAGGCTGAACCTGAAGATGGAACTTGCCACAAATGTTTATCAGGAGGAAGTGTCCTGGAGACAAGGCTAGAACTCTGAGGGTGATAACAGTACTGGCTTCTTTCACCACAGAGGAAATTATGTGGGCTCCATCAAGGTTGGAGATTCTAATTTCCAGGATGTTGGTGAGATGAGAAAGACCATCTGCAACTACTATAATGAACTCTACAGAGAAAAAGAAGCTTGGAGACCACCGGTTGATGGAATTGAATTTAATTCTATTGATGTTGATCTAGCTGCCTGGATGGTGAGACCTTTTTCTGAGGATGAGGTTGTGGGAGCGGTGAATGAGAGCTGTGGGGACAAGGCACAGGGCCTGATGGATTCACAATGGCCTTCATGCAAGCCAACAGGCCTGTGTGAGAGGGACTTTATGATGATCTTTGAAGAGTTCCACACTGAAGGCGACTATGTTAGTAGTATGAATCCGACCTTTTTAAGTGCTGATCCCTAAGGAAAAATGGGCTAACAGAATCTCTGATTACAGGCCCATTAGCCTTGTGGCAAGTGTGTACAAAGTTATTGCCAGGCTGCTAGTCAACAGACTTGGGCCTTACCAAAATGCCTTTGTGGGGAGTAGAAAGATTTTAGATGCTGGTCTCATCGCAAATGGATTAGTGGATTTTCATCTAAAAAATAGTAGAAGTCTCCAAATTAGACATGGAGAAGGCTTTTTTGACAATGTGTGCTGGAATTTTCTGATCGAGGTGATGGGAAAAATGGGTTCCAGAAATAGATGGAAGGGATAGATCTCCAAGTGTATATCTACTCAATTCTTATCAATGGGAGTCCAAATGACTATTTCCCTTCTTTGAAAGGCCTTAGACAGGGTGATTTCCTATCTCCATTTCTCTTTATTATGGTTATGGATGCTTGAACAAGATGATTATGATGGCGATGGGCAACCATCTTTCGGAAGCATTGCTGGTGGGCAGGAACTCCGGTTTCTCACCTGTTCACTGGTGATGCAATTTCTTCTTGCAATGCAATGAAAGAAGCTGATGGGGGAACAACTAACCTCCTTGTTATTCTGGGTAGAAAGATTCAGTAAAAAAGAGGAGAAACAGAGTTTAGGGAGCCTATTCCTCAACCCTTAGGGTTAAGAGGTATGACTATTTATAGTTGTTTACAGCCCACAGTCAACCCACAATAAATGACTATTAAAGTACCTACACATGGAAAATACACTACAATAAATGACTACTCATTCCCAATTATTCCACTATTCTTGGTCAAAAAGTAGGTCAATTCTTTCCCAAGCCTTCTCAGTCAACACTGCAAAAAGCAAGGCATAGATGTGATACCTGCCAATATTGCTTAGTGTCCTTTCAAACTTTGCTTTATTAATCCTGCAGGTGAGAATATCTGCTAAGTGATCCTCAGATGTGACAAAGGGAATACAAATGTCACCATTGTCAAGCCTTTCTCTTATAAAGTGACAGTCAACTTCAATGTGCTTGGTTCTGTCATGTTGTACTGGATTTTGGGCTGTCATAAAGTGACAAGCTTTGAATCCCATTTCACACCTAAGAGGATCCGAAGCCATAATTCTGGTGCACCATGAGCAATTGCATGATATCCAGCCTCAGTACTTGATCGGGCAACAACAGGCTGTTTTTTGCTTCTCCTAAGTAACAAGGTCACTTCCTACAGAGGAATGATAACCTGATGTAGACCTTTGATTGTCGACTGAGCCTGCCCAATCAGCATCGGTATAGGCATCAACCTTGTCATTAGCAGTGAAGAGGAGCTCTCATCCAGGAGATGACTTAGGGTACTGGAGAATCCTCTCAACTGCCTGTAAATGATCAGTTCTAGGAGCATCCATAAATTGGCTTACTGCACTGACAGCATATGCAATGTCAGGTCTGGTGAGGGAGAGGTGAATCAATCTCCCAACAAGTCTTTAAAACCTTTGAACATCTTGAAGTGGCTTCCCAGAGGCTAAACTCAGTTTGTACTTAGGATCAATGGGTGTGTCTGCTGTTTGGCACCTAAGTTCCCTGTGTCCCCAAGAAGATCAAGGACATATTTTCTTTGAGAGACAAACATTCCTTTTTCTTTTTCAAATTCCATGGCAAGAAAACCTTTCCTTTGGGATAATTCCCAGTAATGATGATTTCATCCACATAGACGATGATCATGGTGATATGCTTTTGGTCCCTCTTCATAGATAGAGTATTAATAGCTCAGTCTAACCTAGGGGATTGTTTCAGCCCATACAAGGACTGCTGAAGCTTGCACACCTTTCATTTGCTCCCAACACAACTGAATCCGGAGGTAAAGACATATATATCTCTTCTTTCAAGTCACCATGTAAAAAGGCATTCTTGACATCAAGCTGAAATAGTAGCTACGAATGATGAGCAGCTAGAGATAAAAGAACCCTTATGGAATTCATTTTTTCCACTGGGGCAAATGTCTCATTGTAATCGATCCCATATACTTGGGTGTACCCTGCCGTGACAAGACTCTCTTTGTGCCTTTTGGTTGAACAATCAAATCTATATTTCACTGTATACACCCACTTACAATTCTTCTGTTTTGGGGCCTCTGCACAGAAGTGGTGAAAGCATGTAAGGGGATAAAGCTGAATAAGAAATGTGTTTAGAAATAGGGTAAGTGCGACTCTGCTTAGCCTTCCTAAAAGCAATGGGAAGGACTAGATCATTAATAGATTTAGAAGAGGCAACAGATAAATTAACTGGGGAGGAATTACCTGAAGATGAAGGGTTTTCCCTTTGCTGTCGGTTGCTTGTGATGTCCACTGTCTTTAGCCTTCAACAAACTTGAACTTCCGGCTGCCCTTCAGGAATAGAGGGTCGAGACAAAGGAATAGGTGAGGCCTCTTGAGGTGGAGTGAAGGTTCTTTTGGTAATGAGGTTTTGGGAGGATTATCAATGTTATATTGTAGTGGAGAGGCATCTTCAGCCTCTTGATGTATCCCCCTCTGACAAAGATCCTCAGATGTGGAGAAATAATACTCGAACTTGAAGAACGTAACATCCATAGAAACATAACACTTCTTTGTAAGAGGATAAAAACACTTGTAGCCTTTTTCAAGGAATGAATAGTTCGACAGCTTTGGCGTCAAGATTGGTGCGCTGTGGCCCCAAATCATGAGCAAAACAGAAGTACCCAAAGACTTTGGGTTGCACATCAAATAGTTATGTCAGGTTGCAGAATCTGAAGAGGCGCCTTTGTCCGAAGCATGCGAGAAGGTGTCTGATTAATCAGACAGACAGCAGTCAAAACTGCATCATACCAGAAAGTTTTGGGCTTCTTGGCTTGCAATAAATGACTCCAACCGACTTCAAGGATGTGGCTGTGCTTTTGCTCCACCATGCCATTCTGTTCTGGAGTATAGGGACAAGTCATTTGATGAATTATCCTTTGATCGGAAAAATAAGTGTGTATTCCACCTTCAAGATACTCTTTTGCATTGTTAGGTTGAAACACTTTAACCATTTTGTTAAATTGTGTCGAAATCATCTGGGAGAATTTTGCACAAGATAAGAGTACACAAATTGGGATAAATCCATGTGGTATGTCTAAAGTCATCTACAAAGATAATATAGTGTTGAAAGCCACCAACAACAGTGATAGGGCAGGGTCCCCGTACATCAGAGTGGACCATATCAAATTTATCAAAAAAAAAAAAAAGCTTTTATCTTATTAGGAGGAAAAGAAGTTCCAAAATGTTTACCAAATTGACATGCATCATTAAAATTGAGTTTTACATAGAGGAGCACTTGTAAATAGTTTGGTAGGAGGATTTTTAGTGGTTCAGGAGACAATTGTCCAAGTCAGAGATACCATGACCGTAGCTAGTCATGGCATGGCAAAAATGTGGGTAGGATAGAGGTATGGAGAGCAGCAGAATCAAGTAGGTCACGGCGCTAAGGCGTTCGGTGTTGACCGATGACCACTTGGACACCTAGACGTGAAGGCGCTCGCCTAGGCATCCTCAAGGCAGTCGAAGGTGCTCCTTAATGAAATTCATAATTTTATCTCCCTTATACCATACTTATGCACGTTTTTAGATTTGTTAAGATGACGTGCTAAACAATTATTGATTTAGGGTTTAAATGAATGAGAAGTAGATGATAATTCCTCCCCCCATCTTTGTTTTCCTTCCCTCATACATCTCCTCCAAGACCAAAAGCCCTCATGCTTCTTCCCTTTTCTTGCACATGGTTCATTGGTCGTTCATGCCAACACCATTGTTGCCAGTCCAAATAAGTGCAGATCTTCATTGTTTGATTGTGATCACAACTCTCCACCTTACATCATCATAGGTTGTTGTCTCCGATCTAGTTTTCTCTTCTTTTTTTCTTTTCTGTATTTTTTTTCCTTCCTTTTCTTCTTTTTCTTCTACTGCAAGGCAGCCAAGGCTCCAACAAGGCGGCACCTACGTGAGTAAAGCGCTCGCCTTGGCACCCATGGACCAAGGCGCTGCTTGCCATGATCCATGGGAAGCGCCTGGATGCCAAGGCGACACCTTGACAACCGTGGTATTGAAGCCTTCAGGCGATAGAGACAAGCAACTTCATGCCCAGCTCCAAGGGTTCTCCCAGTCTTCAAGTCCTGAAGGCACGATGAGAAGGGAAGCCACTGCACAATTGAGATTTTTGGTATTTGACTGATGGAGAGAAGGTTCATCCTAAAATCATCCTAAAATCAGGGACATGTAAGACAAATGATAGTGATAGAGATGATGTAGTAATGACATTACCATTCCTGATTATGGAAGAGGAAGAATCTGTAGCTGCTTTCATTTTATCCCTACCAGATAATTGGGTGTAGGAGGAAAGTAGAGAATGGATATCTGTAGAATGGCATGTAGCACCAGAATCTATAATCCAAGAGATTGTACCTGTAGGAGTTTTGTGCATGCGAGCTGAGTTGGGACAGCAAGGCTGTCATGTGAACAAGTTCATCTTTGGACACTAGAACAGGTGAAGAGGCAGTGTGAGGCTGTGGAAATTCACTTGGATAGATACTTTGAGGTTCAATCGTGGCAGAGATTTCTAAAAGAGAATTTTTGGGTTCATGACTTTCCGCCTAGTTTCCTCACTCAAAACACGGGCATAGGCTTCCTTGAGACTGGGTAACTCAGTTTGACCATGAACCTGTCTTTTTGTGACATCATAGCTTTGATCCTAGCCTGTCAGAAACTAGAACAGCCTTCGTTCTTCAACATACTTCATGTGTAGGTTGCTATCCTCATTGTATTTCCACACTCTTGTGTCATAACGATTGATGGTTTCCCATAAGTTGTTCAAATCTGGAAAATAGCTAGTAGCTGAGTTTTCTCCCATCTTGCCTTGCTTGCATCCTCACAAAGTTTATGCAGCATAGCATGATTTCGCCGTTGGGAGTATGAGTGGAGCAGTGAGTCCCAGATTTCTTTTGCAGCGTTTAGGAAGCCAGAACATAATCATGAAATTCTTGGAGTCCCAAGTATTATATCCTTCAGAGTTCACACTGGGTATGGAGACTCAGCCATCCAAATGCCCCATTTTTCGCTTCCCTTTCAGAAACAACTGAGCTGAATGAGACCATTCAAGAAAATTAGTCTCATCCAGTTTATTTTCTGCAGGGAATACTGGAAAATGCTGATCACTCAGCCGAATTCCAGTGGAGGTCTTCAAGGAATTTATTTCCGAACTGTTGGAGGTAGACATGTTGACAAAGCAATGAGAAACGAAAAAAAAAAAGAAAAAGGAAGGCAGAAGTACCGAAAGATTTCTCTAGAAAACTCGATCAGGAACAGCCCTTTGATCGTAAAGAGGAAAGGAGAAAATACCAATACATGAAAACTACGCTACAATAAACGACAACTAATTCTCAATTATTCCACTATTCTCGGCCAACAAGGAGGCCCATTCTTTCCCAAGCCTTCTCAGTCTGGAAAGTGGGGAAACTGCCCATGAATTACCTTGGTCTTTGCCCAGTGTTAAGTTCGAGGAAAATTTTGTTTGGGAACCAATGATAGAGAAATTTAAAAAGAGATTGGCTGGCTGGGAAAAAGTCTTACCTTTCACTGGGGGGAAGACTGACATTAATTAAAAGCACCCTCTTTAATCTCCTAGTGTACGTTATGTCACTATTTTGCATTCCTAAATCTGTCGCTAAGTGGCTGCAAAACATCCAAAATAGCTTCTTATGGAGGGCATACTGATGAGGAATTCAAAAATCACTTAGTTGAGTTGGGAGCGGTAAAACCACCACTTGAGACTGGTAGACTGGGGATCAAATCCCTAAAATAATTTCAACTCAGTTCTGCTAAATAAGTGGCTTTGGAGGTTCATGATCGGAAAAGACCAATTTTGGTGAATGTTTATTGCTTGTAAACATGGATTAACCCACTTGGGCTGGACGGCAAAAGATAGTAGATTATCTCATGGAGTGGATCTGTGGAAGGAAATCAGAAGAGGGTGGAATGGCTTCTTTGATCGTATTAGGTGGTTGCCTGGAAGAGCCAATAGCATTATGCTCTGGAAGGACTGTTGGGCTTGGGGAAACTCGTCTAATGCACCTGTTTCCTAACTTGTTTGAGCTAGCAGTGAATGAAGAAGCTACCATTGTCTCAAGCTTGCAGAGGAACAACCCAAACATTTGCTGGAATGTGACCTTTTCGACAGAAATGCTGACGACAAGGCCTGTCGGAAGAATAGCAAAACTGGTCTCTTTGAGGTTAAACATTTCTTTAAAACTTTAATCCTCTCCAGTCGTAATTCTGATATTACCAACTTTCCTTGGTGCTTCATATGGAAGATTGGAGCCCCCAAGAAAATATCCTTTTTCGCTTGGGAGGCGACTTGGGACAGAATTCTCACCTTGGGCAACCTTTAGAAAAGGGGGCACGTGCTGGTCAAATAGGTGCCCCCTGTGCAAAGAAGAAGCTAAGTGTGTTTCTCAATCTGTTGTTACACTGCAAATGGAGAAGAAAACTTTGGAATTTCTCTTTGGCCATTGTGGGAATCAAATGGATTATGGCAGGAAATGTTGGAGCATAATTGATTGCTTGGAGTGGCTTCAAAAGATGTAAAAGAATGACAGTTTTTGCCCTTCCTATATGCATTGTTTGGACTACTTGGAAAGAAAGAAACAAAAGGTTGTTTGATGGGAGGAATGCTCTCTGAACAGACTCAAATGGATATATAATCTGAGGGAATGGATAGTTTTCTGTTCATCCTTGAATATTGGTAATTGTTAGGAGTTAGTTTAGCTTTAAAACCTTTGCTCTCTTGCACTTGGGCTGCCCTGCCTTGGTGCTTTAGTAAATTTTGTTTTCCACTGATTTAAAAAAAAAAAAAAACACACTGGTGCAGCCTTGAATGGATTAGCACTCCAGGATCTATCCTAAAAGGAATATCAATTCGAGGAAAATTGATAATAGGGATTAAGACTGTTTGAAACAGTGAGGAGAGGTGGTGAATTCTGTAGGAATAAAAAATTGGAAGGGAAGAGAGTGGGAAAGATAACTCTCAAAGAGAGAGATAACTCACTTTTATTTCAATTCAAAAACTGCCCTTCAAAATGGATTATACAGGTATTTAAAGAAAAGAAAGGCCTTTAAACTTTCTAGGAAATGACTAAGACTTAGACTTTTCACTTCATTGGAAACTAAAAGCTAATAAATGCACCTAAAAAATTAGACTCATTAATAGAGCCTTGGAAAATGAAATTCGTTTACTAGCTGAGACTTACCAAAGACAGATGCTGGAAACTTGAAATACTTAAAAAACTTCAAAACACTAGTAGAAACATTAAGATTCTACTCCTTTCCGAGTCATAAACTACTTGCAGCGGTTTAATCTTTCCTACTGTATTCTTAATTAAACTTTTAAGTGCAAAGATAGATTTATTGAAGTTTTTTTTGTTCTCTATAGGTCAATTTTATGAGAAACATTAAAAAATTATTAGCACAACAACTCTACCAATAATAACAAAGCTATGTTCTGATGGTTTTACTGTGTCCTTCCTCAAAGTCTGCTTGAACCTTATAAAAGAGGACCATCTTAAGGTTTTTCAGGAGTTCCATCTTATTAACCGTATTGTGGAGAGAATGATGAACTCGCCCTTTATCACTCGTTCCCAGAGACGCTCCATCAGGGTTGAGGATCTCTGACCTATTATTTTACTCATTAATGTACAAGATTCTTGGTAATGTGCTTTTGATTTGGTTGATGGAAGTGGTGGGACATTCTAGATTGCATTTTCTGGTTTGAAAGGTAGACTTTGAGAGAGGTTGATTTGACTTTCTTGTATCATAGTTCATACA
Source organism: Santalum album (assembly GCA_034195605.1). Lineage (NCBI taxonomy): Eukaryota > Viridiplantae > Streptophyta > Magnoliopsida > Santalales > Santalaceae > Santalum > Santalum album. Next base: position 7,193,364 of record CM067262.1, read on the forward strand.
GATTTCAGGGTTAGATGGGGAAATTGGATCTGGGGCTGTCTTTGCTCTTGAGTTTTTCAGTCTTGATAATAGTTGAAGGGTTTATGGTTTCAGCGTACGAGGGCCGTCGATTAGGAACCCTATTCCGCTACTCCCATCCCCACCTCTCCAAAACCCAAAAAAACCAACCGGCCCACCCACTTATTAGTTGATGTTCTTAGTAGGTTTATTTCGAGCATAGGCTTGTGATTCATGTTATTGGGGTAGCATCCAAGAACATGGTAGTTTCTCACTTGTAGTTTTCTGATGACACTATTTTTCTTTCTTTCTGTGGATTCATTAGCTTCACAATCTTCTAACCCATTTAAGAATGCTAAAGCTTATTAAAGGGGGAAAAAAATTAGCCTTGCTGGGGTCTATGACAATCATAGAACGCATAATTAGTTGGCCTCAGTCTGTCGAGTGTAGGATCCAAATTGGCCTATGAGCTATTTATGGGTGCCTGTACTGGGTAATTTGAGGGCTAAGAGTTCTTGACCCTCGTTGTCAGTAGAGTAGAGTTACCAAGAATCTGAACAACTGGATGACCACCTTTTCCTCCCTTAGGAGTTGAGTTGCTTTGCACCATGCATGCCTATTGAGTATTCATCTTTACTGTTACATACACTGCCGCGACTGGTAGGGTATATCAAGTCATAGGTCCACATATAGCACCATCAAGTCTCACCACCATCCATATTGACATCATCCATTACCATTATAAAGTCGTGGTTGTTTTGGTCAGCCTCTTCTTTTTGTGCCGAAGTTACCCATTGCTCGATGAAATGTGTTCAATCACTCTTGATAATGATGGTAGGGGGGTTGTGGATGGTCAAAATTTTGATTGCATATTACTAAAGAAATCACTCTTGATAACTGATGGTTCCTTTTTCCTGTCCACCAACCCATTGCTCCTCCATCCTCATCCCTGATTGCATTCCACTATAGTCTGTATCTGCCTTTCTTTCCTTCTATGGTTTTCTCCTCTTCTTCTGCTGCTGATATTCCTCCTGTTTTCGTATGTTATATTCTACATTTTGTGCTTCTACCTCCTTCCATTATTTTTTTTGGCTCTCTTTGATTGTGACGTTTTAAATACCATACGACTCTTCCCTTGCCCTTTTTGATACCAACATGCTATATCAGTTCCTGTGATGTTTATATTTAGTGCCCTGTAATACTCTTGAATGCATGTGATGTCTATTGATATTTTTCATTATTAGTCCATATCCCTTCTTTATTGATCTCTTCAATTAGACTAGACATTGCGCATAATTTTATTACTTTGATTCTAAAATCAGATCTGAGCTTTTCAGGTTCTTATTCTTCTGATTCTCCTGTTTTTGGTAGGAACAATATTGGGCACCTCCAAACCTTAAACGACTACTGTCAGCAAAATTAAAGTTTCTGACATCTAGCGGAAAACTGGTTAAGGTAATTTATACTTGAGATTGAACTAATGGTTTGATGGATTATATTGAGTGGCCATATCTTTAGCTCTAAGTCAAGCTTAGTACAATGCTGAATGATATGCCTTCTTTTCCTTTTTCATGAAACTTTTTCCAGTGAAAATTTAGAGTAATTCCCTTTGGACATCTGAGTATTTTTTTATTGTGCCATTACTTTTTGGATAACATGTTAACCTAATTAAATCAGTGCAAGCCAAACTTTCTTTTTTGATTGGTAGTCTGACAAAATTGAATAGGGCTTTCTCTCTCTTTGCTGGTCATCTTATAGGTTGAGCTTCATTTCTCTGGTGCTTCAGTCATTGTGGGCCCAGTTAAGATGTCAAAGGTGTAAGTTGAATTAAATACAAGCAGGACAGAAAATTACCAACGTAAGCTTGAATGAACAGTTTGGGTTTAATCCTTTAAATGTGTAAAATATTGTCTGATGACAGAGGGGCCCGCCTGAAATTGGGCGACCACCTTACTGTCATCTATATACTTGTTACATAAAATTTAAGATTCAGCTCTACCAGGCTTATTTTATTTGTGGACCTCTATTAAACCATTTATTGTACTATTGATAATCAAGTATTTTCTTTCATTTCCATCATAACATTTAATGTCAATTTGTCTTCAGTTTATATATTTGTCCCATATCTTCAAAAGATCAACTGTGCTAATAATGTTGAAACTGCCATAGATGGGACCCTGTCTATTCAAGTGATATATGTTAAATTTTCAATTAAAAGCAATGACCTATACACTTATCTGGCTTGGAACTGAAAATTGTGTCTGAAGAAAATTGCATGGTAATGAGATGAAGAAGTTCAAAAATGGTCATCTTGTTGCAGTGGCTGAAAGGGCTTTTTTGTCACAATCATAGTTTGTCCTCATAAATGCGCAATCATAATTTGTCCTCATAAATTACAGGTGAAACGAAAATACAGGATTGCGTCAACTCCTGCATTTTCCGACAAAAGAAGAAATCCATCATCCACGCTCCTGCTGGAGGGAAGACAAAGGGGTCCTCCCAGAATCGATGAGGATGTCAACATGCCAACAAAATCACAGATTGATTCGGAATTATCTAAGATGAGGGGTATGAGTCCACAAGAGGCAGCTGCTGCTGCTGCAAGGGCTGTTGCTGAGGCCGAAGCTGCCATAGCTGAAGCCGAAGAGGCAGCAAGGGAGGCCGAGGCTGCAGAAGCTGATGCAGAAGCAGCTCAAGCTTTTGCAGAAGCAGCAATGAAGACTCTAAAAGGGAGAAACACTCCAAAGATGGTAAAATTCAGTCTTATTAGGCTCATTCTTTTGTCTTAATTTCTTTCTCTCTCTCTCATCTTTAAGTGCTGATCTGAATGGTAGGAATATGAATACGAATAGAAATGCTGATTCTCATTCCATAGTCTGATAACAGGAGAAGGGAATGGAATGGTCATTCCCTTTTAATGTCCATTCAGCCAGGAGGGAATGGACCATTTATTCCGTTCCTCATTGCCATTGTCTTCCCATTCTTATTGCCTTCCCATCATTCAAATCCAGCTTAAGGGCCTTTAATTTTTCATCAGCTTTGAATTGCTATTAACATCAAAGCCAGGGCCATTAAGTTGCAACATGGGACACCCTATTTTTCTGACCAATTCAAATAGAATCTAATCCTCTTTTGGAAATCTATACGGAGTAGGGCAGTGGTCTCACTGTCTATATTTATAATATTTCCGATGCATATTTTGCTTTTAAATCGGTTGCTCAGGCTTTTCAATGAGATTATGGTTGATGATTGGAAAATTATTTTCCCCTTGGTTGACTTCCTAATTAAATTTCTCTCTCTCCCTCCCTCTTGTTTTTCAACATTTTTTGTCTTGCCTCAAGAGTGAAATTCATTTTCTTATTGAAGTTCTTGATGATTTTGTTAGTTTCAACAACAAATTTGAAAACTGGAATCCGGTGCTCTCCTACAATCAGGCTTTGGTAAACCTTAGGAGGCATCGATCCAACAATGCGTACACCCTATAATTTGTGTAGTTAACAGCGTATGCCCTCATCATAATGCACATTCAAAATATGAACATTCTCCTAACTCCATCTCTGGACCTTCGAACTCGATGCATCTTAGCAGCAGATATAGAAATTCCTTGTGCCTTAACAATAGTTTGTTCTGTCATGTCCAGATGACTCAAGCTTGACAAAAGTTTACTGACTTGGCCTCTAAGATCTACGGACTAAAAGCTTTCTGTTCGATTGCGCGTGCCTCCATCCAAATACTCAGTAGGCTGTATATATGCAAGACCAGCGAGGGTAGTAACAGGATTAACCTACCGGAGACGAACCAAGGTGAATCCTGTGAAGCAACTATTAATCTGATGGCAATTTCAGGTGTAAAAAAAATTTGTTCCATCTTTTTGGGGAAGTTCTTCATGTAGGGTTAAAATATATGTTGCATTTTGGGAACATGTTGCAGAACATAGAAAGTGGGAAATATAAAGAAGTGAAGGAAGTTGGAACTTCATTTGGGTGTTGGTGGTGTTGCAGCCCTCCCTTTGTTTGGGATTGGTCTTGGGGTAAACTACATTTTCGAGGCAGCTACAATGTGTTACAAATATGAAGTGTTCAATCACACTAGTATACATGTATATATATATACACACACACACACATACATACGGAAGATGGATTTCGAAATCCACTGGATTGGATTGGATTCAATTAGATGCGCCTGTATTTGTTACCTTGCCCAACAGGGTCTCTTTAGACCTGATCCGATCGAGTAATCTGTCGGGTACTTGTGTCTTCAATCGAAATCTCTATTCGTGTGCTTTCAGATATTATCGAAAAATTGGAACAAGCGAAGTCATGGAAGGAGAATTTATGTAATAAGAAAACCAGTACATTAAGACTTTCGGAGAGCAGCAATGGGATGGAGCTCTCTGGCAGGCTGCATAATGGCACTTATTTTTGGCAAATAATGCATTCCTAAACTCCGGTGTGGATAAGGCTAATATTACATGTATATATTTTACACGTTATTTTCACATTCGAAAATGAATTATATGGTAAAATTTATGTAAGTCCTTTATTATTTTTTGATCAAAACATTCCTAGAAAAAAATTACATAAATTTTGATATATGGGCATATCACTTAAAATATATATGATTATAAACTTTTGTCACATAAATAAATAACGTCGGGCATTTGGTCTAGTGGTATGATTCTCGCTTTGGGTGCGAGAGGTCCCGAGTTCGATTCTCGGAATGCCCCATTGTTTAAGTTTTACATTGCTTATTTAACCGACAGAGTGATTTTGTGTTGTTTTCAATTTTTAACTATAATTATAATTCCAAAAACGACAGAGTAAATATATAATAAACTTTTAAAAGGGGCAAAACCATCAATGGGCATTTGGTCTAGTGGTATGATTCTCGCTTCGGGTGCGAGAGGTCCCGAGTTCGATTCTCGGAATGCCCCAACCAGTTGTTTTTGCCCTTAATTTTTGACGTTTTATATCTAGAAAGTATAAAGGGGGAAAGTCAACCTAAAATCTGCATCGGTACAGTCTTAACTAAAGTTCTCATCATATTTTAATCGGCTTCAGAACATTTACTTATAGTTTATTTTGCCCTAAATTTTTGACATTTTGGAAAGTATAGAGATATAAAGTCAACTTAATTGCAGCAGTACAGTCTCGACTAAATTCTTGTCATGTTTTAATATGCTTCGAAACATTCATATAGCGCACGTTATGTGGGCGGGAATGAAAATTGAAATGATTTTTGACCTCGTCATCGTGTATGTTTGGTATGTATAAAGAATGAACTTAGTAATGGAACGGGCTAATTTGATCAAACGACAGCATGAGGGGGTTTGAAAGAGCTTTTTTTTTTTTTTTTTTTTTGTGAAACTAGCTTATTTTAAGTGATTATGAATACGTGTGTTTGACAAGTTATGTCATAATCACTTTATTTTTTTAAGTTAATTAATTTTTTGATTTAAAACCAGGAGCTCTAACTTTTTCCTATGAACGCTTTTTGAAGACTAGTTTAACCAAGTAAAAGACCACCATGCCCCTAAATAATTCTTGCCCATGTCCAATTTATTAATTTGACAATATTTTTCTTTATTAATTCCATTTGGACAAGTTCTTTGAAATTAACTTTTTAAAATCTTATATAGGTACTTTTTAGTTATTTTGTAAAAAAAAAAAAAAACTATTCTTCACAAAGCAATCAATCGAATTAGCCTATTTATTGTGTGCCCTTTTTTGTAATTTAATAGTCAGTAATTAATTTTAACTATTTTCTACCAAACAGTTTAGCTTATATAATCACTTATTTTAAAGATTTTAACTCTTCTTAGCCAAACAGTGAGCAACTCACTAATTTTCAATTTCAACTATTTCAAAAAAAAGTGTTTATGAATTATATATAAATCATCTAAAATAAGCTTCCCCTTCTTCACATAAGATCAGGCCAGGACCTATTTATAGACCCATAATCGAGTCTGGGTTTTGATCTAATTTAGTAAATCAAACCTGACTAAATGGATCGGTTTCAGATCACATCCATAAATAGACTGAATCCATTGATATGCCTACGATGGTGGCGGCGATGGTGAATAACAGTGGAGGGCATGACGAAGAGGAGTCGAGCATTTTGAGAATTTGCATTCCCATGGACATATAAATGACTTAACCCAAGGGAATGCAATAGCGTGGCTTTCGTGGGAATAAAACCATTCCCAGGAGTCATTCCTCTTGTAATGAATGATGAATGTGAAAATGAATTACTCCACCCCGGTGTCATTCCCGTGTACCAAACGAACATTTGGAACGAATATTTGGAGTAAGAAGGTGCTTCGCAAAGCTAATTTTGGTCAAACCTATTTATTTTAATCGATTGCAATTCATAATCGTGCTTGGAAAGTCATGACGTAATCACTTATTACTAAAAATTAAGTTTTTTTTTTCTGTTTAGGATAAGCATACAATTATTATTATTATTATTATTTGGGAACCACTATTTAGAAAATGGTTTGACCAAATAAAAGACGATCACGCCTCCCAATAAATTAAATATTTACCACTCATACACATATTATTGGGATGCCCAAATTTCTCTATATTCACCTTACGAATGTTCCTTACCCTCAGAATATTGTATACATATCCTAATTATTTTGCATAGCAATCAATTGCAATTAGTTTATTATGTCTTTTATTTTTGTCATTTAATGGTAAATAATTAATTTTTTCCTGCCTAGCAATTTAACTTATATAACCACTTATTTTAAAGAGTTCAACTATTTTTAATCAAATCCTAAATAACTTATTAGATTACTAATTTTAGCTATTTAATAAAATTATTTAAGAAAAAAACTAATGTTTAGCAGCTGCATATAAGTTAGGTGCAGTTGTGTCTTATAATTTTTTTTTATAAAAAAAAAAACATAAGACCCAAAATAACATTGTTTTGAATTTTATTTTAATTTTTTCCTCTTTTATATATGTGTTGTGCCTAACCTAGGTGTAACAGTTACATCAAAATTAAGCCTAAAATGAGAACCTAATGAGCTCTAAAAATCAAATATGGCTAAGAAAGCATGTCGAAAGTGGACATGTGATCCACATAATACTAATGGAGTAAGTGGTAATTGCTATAAGTGAGAAGCCCATACCCTAGATTGCCAAAATTGCTTTGAAAGTGGCGTATAGTTAGTTTGGAAGAGCTTATGAAAAGTTACTTTATACATTTTGAAAACGGCTTTTTGAGGAAATTAATTTTGGAAAACTGAAACCATAGTGAACTTTAAGCTCTTTTTATTTTATTGTTAATTTATAAAATAAAAAGGAAGAGAAAAAAAAAAGAAAAAAGTGGGGAATGGGTAATAAAGCACAGCCTCACCTCGTCCCATCTCATCATCTTTATGACTCTCATCTGTCTGGTTGGTAAATAGCGACGCGTTTGGCTAGAAACTGACCGGCTCATTGATTCTTCTGTTTTTTTTTGCTTAAATAATTTTTTCAATAGGAAACTATAAAATAAGCTCATTCAAAATATATTAACTCGTCAATAATACCATTTACTTTTGATTTACGATTCCCAACTCATACGTAAAATTCAACACTCTAGAAGATTAAGCTACCTGTTCTTGAATTCATTCAAATATACCAACAATTCGATAATACCATTCACTCTAAATTTGTCATTCCCAACATGCAAGTGGAATTCAACGCTCAACAAGAGGTAGCATCTTATCATGGACTATAATAGTTTTTGGGGAAATTGTTCATTTTCTTATACTTCTCCCCCTCCTCCTTTCTTCTCCTCTCTCTTTTTATCCTTTGTCCTCTTGTTCATATAGGTCAATTAGGAGAAAATGAATAAAGATGAAAAAAATTAGCTGAAAATCATTAATATAGGGTACCTTGAGTATAGTTCAAAAAATTTGCATTTGGATAAGATATTTATGAATGCTAAAGATTTGTCAAATACAAGAATTTAGAGATCATGTATTTAGTAACTATGGATTTACAAATCTTATAGTTTGGGTAGGAGTTTCATCTTGAGAATTTTTCAAAACTCGAATGTCCAATTTTGAAAGTTTAGGAACTAAACTAAAAATGTCAAAAGGTCTGAGACTAGACTAAAAATTGTAAAAAGTTCAAGGACTTTTTGGGGACATACTTTATGAAAAAATTAAGGACCAAATTAAAAATTATTTAAAGTTAAAGGACCAAATAAAAATTTTGAAAAACAACTAGGGGCTAAAATGAAAATTTTAGAAAAAAATGATATATTTAGGGAATTTCAAAATAACACATTTTTAGAGATTATTTGTGGAGGGCATTTGATAGGGTGCAAGTACCCTCTCAAAATCTCCCTAAATTTCCAAATCTTGGTTCCTAAGATATCCAAACGAGTGACTTGAAATAAAAGTATTTCAAATACCATCTTCAAATCAAATTCCTTTCAGAGGTATCCTATCAAAACGCACCCTAAGGAAGTAAAATATGAAAATTCAAATTGTACGAATACATCGAGATTTTGTTATAACTCAAGAGATAGTTTTATGTAGTTTTCTCTAACGTATGTGTAACAAGGGTGACTAGGGGTGGTAATAAAAGGTTAGGATAATGGTCTTACCCTTATCCTTACCCTAATCTTACAGGCCTTACCTTACCCTAACGGGTATAATCGAAATCATAATCACCCTACCTTGACGGGTAACAAGTATGGATTTAATTTATCCTAATGGATTTTTTTAAAATGAAAATTTTAATAAAATAATAACATTAAAGTCTACCTAAAATCTTAGTTACATGCCTATAAATATGTTTCAAACATATTTTATATTTTTATCTTACCTTTTTCTCCCACTTAAATGGGTAATATATATATATATATATGTATGTATTCTTTTTCTAGAAATTAGGGTAGAATAAAAAGGGTAAACTAGTAAACCTTTATCTAGGGCTACCCCCGGCGGCGACACGCTTTTCGACTGGATAATTCATTGCAACGTGAAGGCTCAGTGCACGGTGGAGAGAGCCTCGCGTTGGGTCCGGTTTCGTGGGTGGTTGGATGTGGACGTTAATTCTTACTTTTTGGAGCAACGGAGCAACAAAATGTTGGATATGTCTGGTGCAACAAAAATTGGAGGCCCACATAAACAATGTGGAGGTGGACCCATCTCTATAATTATTAATGAAAAAAAAAATTATAGTAAAATTATAAAAAGATTATGTATCACAAATTCATGAAAGTACGCATTATCATTTACTAAAATACTATTTGTTGAATTTGTGTCACATGAACCTTCTGTAATTTTATGGTGAATTTTTTTTTTCTAGCCACCAGTGTTTGAAGGACAAACGACCTCAACTAAATTGGGTTCAAACTGGGAAGACCCACAAGGGGGGCAAAAGCCCTCAAAACGCCTATTTTTTCTATTCACAAGACTCGAATTCAAGACCTTGGTGAAGAAAAACCAAGCCTCAAACTACTTAGACCGATTAACGTTGGTATTATGAAATTCGTTGTTGTGTCCATAGAATTATTCCCTCTAAATTGAATAAATTGACCGTAGCCCACTTAGGCCCGCCCCCGCCAACCCAGCCCACTTAATGCTCACCCGTTTGTAGCCCATACGAAAATCAGCCCATTCATGCCCGCTCAAGCTCGTTCATTTGCCAACCCCATTGCCGAATTAGCTCAAGATCTCCTATACGGGTCATTTCAAACCAACACCATATCTTTTAAATCTTTTTAAGTTATTTCTTTAAATATCATTGATGCATTCAGGCGGCATTACGGTTTGCATGCTAGTGTTACACGTCACCAACTGTACAAAAAAAAAAAAGGAAAAAAAAGTGTTTCATGCCCTAAATCGTCAAATTCTTAAAAAGTGGTGTTAATTCCATCAAAGACATGAAAGCTTATGATTTTATATGCTATTTAGCCATAATTATTATTATATTTTTTTGTTAAACAAGATCTATGTCATCATGGGCTTTAATTATTTTTTTCTTTTGCTAACAAGAAGTGACATGTTGGAGGGAGATCCGTATAGTCCCATTGTTGGAAACATTCACTGTTGATCAAAAATAAAATATGTATTCGAGTGCATATAATTTTTGCATGCATTCTTTTTTAAAATAATATTATTTTATTAAAGTCTTATTATATACTTAAATTTTTTAACAAAATGACCTCATTTTACGTCGATCAAAATAAACATTTCCTTTTCTCACTTTTGATTTACCTAGAGATTAATTAAATCTAGAGATTACTCTTCAATCAATAATTCTATAGATACAAAAGATTTTACAGTAAAATCATAAAAAATTTATATAATATAAATTTAATAAATAATATTTTAATAAATAATAATTTATGATCTCATATATTTATTTTCTTACACATATATCGTTTATAATTTTACTATGATCTTGTTCAATTTATGCGTCTCACCTCTGTCATGAAAGGAAAATGACGTGACCTGTTGATGTGATAAATCATTGTGCATGAAGGCGCCGTGTCTGGCTCAGAGGGCCCTTTTTCTGGGTGCATTTTCTGTGGATGGTTGGACGTGGATCGGCAATTCGAGGAGGTTCACTAAACAATTTGGGTGGACCCATCTCTACAATTATTGGTGGACCCATCTCCATAATTATTTATTATACCATAAGAGAAGAAAAAATGATGCCATCCCTCATAAATTTCACCCAAATTCCTAAAAATCTTATAAATTTTCATGGACTTCATAATAATTATGATTTTAAACCCAAAAAAAATGTGTACTTCAAACCTACCTAAAATTTGGATAGAATTTGTGGGAATGAGTCGCATTGCTCGCGAGATAATATCCTATTTGTCTGTCTCGGGCAGATATGTTTGGTTTATATGGGGCAAATATTTCAACACGTCGGGGGCCAATCACTATAGTACGGTTCATCTAAATGATTGGAATATTTAGAAGAGCGCTTATACATAGCCTTGGCTGCACGCTGCGCATGTGGTATACGGCTTTCAATGCATTTTTATAGATTTCGTACTTTTAAAAATATTTATAGTCATTTTATTATATTTTTTATAATTTAATATTTTTGAAGCTTTATGAATATTTTATACTTCTAAGAGTATTAAATATTATTTGAATTATTTTTTAATTTAAATATTTTGTGAATTTTTCACTAATTTTATAGTAAAGCTTAGTCGAGTACTATTATTATTTTGACCTTTTCGCTTTACGGGTCTATAGGCATTTTTAAAAAAGTATTCTAACTCCAGGGATATTTTAATCATCTTTCATTTTAAGGATACATAAGGCACTATACTTTTATACAGAGGCAATATGGAGAAATCATAAAAGTAGTTGATCCAATTTATACTGTCTCCAGGGGTATTTTAGTCATTTTATATTTTAAGGATAAATAAAGCATTATACATTTATACCGGGCAATATGAGGAAATCATAGAAGTAGTCGGTCCAATTTGTACTGTTCACCCAGGCCTATTATAATAGTAAGAAGATACATCCCTCACACTTAAATAATAACGTAATAAAATTTATAAGATATTTTTTAAGGAATAGTTTGATCAAATAATAATAAAGGACCATATAAACTTTACTATGTCATTGCTTTCGACATGAAGTGTATTCGAAAGAGGTACACACTGTATTACTCAGGAAAAAAAAAAAAACCATTGCTATATGTAATAATAAAATAGTATTAGCAGACTGAAGGGTCCTCACCGGAACCTAAGAATGCAACGTTAAACATAATGCAATGTTAACGTTCGTCGGACAAACCCCCCTTATGAATGAAAGGAACACATGAAAATAATAAAGAGAATCATTTTTCATTACATACGACAATGTGTGACATTCCATTTTAATACTATATACATCAAATCTATGCCTTAAGAATGACTAAATTCTAATGCTACCATAAATAGGTTCCCCGTCACCAATTCATTCAGAAATTTTTTACGTATTTGTGCTTCAAAAACACCAATGTGTGATATCCTATTTTAATACTATAATGGTTAAATATATGCTTTAAAATGACTAAGTTTTAATGCTATGAAGAATGAAAAAAAACATTTTTGTTATAATACCATAGCCTGATGTCGAAGTGTCGTCCAATAGCGATTAACTAAATATATAATTAATGATGGGTCCTATAACTATTTTTAGTGGGGCCAATACGAGTAGTCCTATTTGTCCCTCCCACCACACCTGTATTGGCACATATGCCCAACTTTCATTGGTCTATAACTTAATGACGTGGTGATAATGTATCATAAAAGCTTTTTTCACGATGAATAGATTTGCCATCACCAATCTATTCAAAAAATTTTATAGGTATTGTTAGGTTTTCATGTTAAGGAAATTCAAAAGATATATGATTTTAAACAATAATAATACTTAAATTTTAGGTGTTCTCTGTAGTATGTTGATGTAAAACGGATGAACCAAAAATATTTGGAGCGATGAACTTAGTTTTGGGGGTCAAAACTAAGTTTTGCAAAATGCAAGGGAGATGGTACATTTGTAAAACCATGATTTTGGACGATCCAAAACTAAGTTTGGACCTAGTCAAAATTAGCAAAATACCCACACATAAATTATGAAATACCTAGCATACCCCTATACTAACCTACCATTTGACTACCATACTAGTTTTCTTTTTTTCCTTTTCTTTTTCTTTTTCTTTTGTTTTGTTAATGGACATATTTAAAAAGTAGTATAAAATTCTAAATGAATATAATTTTAGGGGTTTAAATTGCAAACAAATTTGAAAACCATGACAATTTTTATGGGATTTGAGAATCTTGAAAATATTCATATATATAATTGAAGTTAGCTTACTCTAATATCTATCATTTGACCCCCTCACTACTTTTCCTTTCTTCTCTTTTTATTTTCTTTATTTCCTGTTTTCCTTGCCCATTACTCAGGAATGGGCGTTATTGGACACCCACCCCCTCTTTAATACATTTGAAAAAGATATTCACAGGGCCAGAAAAACTCGATCATAGGAACTTAGACCACGTTAGTAAACGAAAATCACCTCAACTGGATTAGAGTAAACAACAATGTTGAATCACGCTGCCCTTTGCCTTGAAAAGAATCACCTATTCAAGGCAAAGAAATAATAATAATAATACAAAATTCTTTCTGAATATAATTTTTTGAATTTAAATAGCACATGAATTTGAAAAAACATGATAATTTTCATGGGATTTAAGAATAATGAAAAATATTCATGTATACAATCGACGCTAGCTTTCATTTACCCTAACATATCACTTGACTCCCTCATCACTTTTAACTTTCTTTTTCGTTTTATTTTCTTTTTTTCTTGCCTCCGATACCTTTTCATTGCATCTATTTATAACCATAAAAAATAGCTAGTAAAAGACTCTCAGTCAATATAATTTTAGGGGTTTTAATAGCACAAAAATTTAAAAACAAATAATAATTTTCATGAGATTTGAGAATCTTGAAAATATTCATGTATACAATTGAAGCTAGCTTACCTTTATCCTAATCATTTGACTCCTTTATCACTTTTACTTTCCTTTTCGTTTTATATATTTTTTTTCTTGCCTCCAATACCTTTCATTGCACCTATTTATATATATAGAAAATAGCTAGTAAAAGGCTCTCAATGAATATAATTTTAGGGGTTTTAATAGCAAAAAATTTAAAAACAAATGACAATTTTCACAAGATTTGAGAATCTTGAAAATATTCATGTATACAATTGAATCAAAAAATTATATATATAAGTTCTTCTAGTAAGAGAAGTGATTAAATATGTATGAATGAGGCAAGTTAATAAAATATTATGTTTAGTTATGAAAATTTAATTCAAATTACAAATTGACATTCTGGTTAAAATTTAATTTAATAAATATCTCAATGTATAATTTATTTATTTATTACTGCTTAAAACTTAGTTTTGGAACATTATAAGATGAAGCTAGGACATTTTCTCTGGCGTCAAACTCTTTTAAGGTCAACAAAGTGAGGTCACCAATATTTGGTCAATTTTTTTCTATTTCCTAGTCCAGATCTGACAATTCCATTGGAGATCAGATTGACCATTTTCAAACATAATGAACTTTTTCTTGAAAATGAACATGCATCCAACCTAATAATTAGAAGGATTCCAACCCTAGATTTGCAAGGTGACGTATAAGTGAGTTTTAATTTTTCTTTTCTCTAATTTAATTGAGTTGTAAGGATGAGAATTTTAATTTTATTTCCAAACATTAACTTAAGCAATAAGTCTAACTTACCATTGCGAAAATACCCTCGAGAACAGATAATTGAAGCAATAACAGGAATAAACTGGAAATGAAATGCAATAAAATAAAACACCGAACTTACGTGGTTCACCCGAAATAGGCTACATCCACGGAGCTGCTGCAGATCTTCACTATATGGAGAAAATAATACACACTCCTCTCTCACAAGCACTCTTATGAGTAACTTCTCGCTCACACTTTTCCTACCTAAATACAAGGGAGAACGAATTTTACAAGAGAGATAATTCTCAGTGTGTTTTGAAAATGAAAGAGGAGGTCCCCTTTTATAAGGTTCAAGGAGCCATTCCTTTGTTTACACTTTTCGATGTAGGATTGTGAACATTTTAAAGGCTCCAAGAGTCATTCCATTCTTCAATATTTCTGATGTGGGATTGTGACCTCAACATTTACTCCCTTCCACATATGCTTACATAGAAGGGTGTGATATTTTACTAAAAATGGACTCTTTTGAAAGAGAAAGAGTGGAGCCATTTTAATTTATTATAATATCAACCCTTTCGGTGTAATTATATGTGGGGGGAAGTGTGGAATTAAAATATGTGGCAGAACTTGTTAAAAAATTAAAAAAAAGTTTAAAATATGATTTTTGGATGCATACGATAAATGATTAACTTTCTTGTTCTAAGTGCGAGCTTAAAATACGTGGCCTATGTATTAAAAAAAGCCCCAACAAGTTTGAAGTATGGGCGGCAATCGTAAACTTATAATTACTTTATAATTTTTTGGGGCAAATTTTTATAATTTTTAGAGGGGACAACTTGAAAAATCTGAATATTGCTAGAACAAAAAATAAAAATTTCAGGAAGACAATTGCATACCCTTGCCCTTGAAGGGCTCCATTTCGATTGCAATAAAACATATAAAACTGAGTTTAGAGAGTTAAAATTAAGTTTTGATTAAAGTAATTAAACATACATTTTACCCAAAAATAAGTGTTAATAAACTTAATTTTAGAATAAAATTAAAATTTTCAAAATTAAATTTTGACATGCCAGTCATACACCCCTAAGGCCCCACCTACACCTGAAAGAGGCCTACAATGAAGGTCCTTTGCGCGCGTTTCGACTTGGATTCTGTAGCATAAAATAAGGTTCACATAAAATAATTCAGATAGGATCCATCTTGACATCATCATTGATATGCCCCACTACACATTTCTCTGCGTCACCCTCCTTTTGGGTGGTGTTTTTTTTTTTAAATTTTTTAAAACACCTAGAAAATTCCTTCCACTCACAGAAAAAAAAAGAAAATTATGTAGTAAAAACTACGCCATCCGATTATGGATTTATAAATAGTTTCAAAACATTACAACTTCATTTAAATTCAATGAACGATTTTAATCAATTTCGATAAATGATTTAATAAATTCGTCAAATATAACGCAGTTCAGATACTTCGTTTTTTTTTTTGGGGGGGGGGGGGGGGGGGGGGGGATTTTTTTTAGTCCATATGATAAGTCAACTCAGTTCAACCTCACTCCAGTGCGTTCTTTCTTTAAAAATAGGTGCTTTTTTCTCACTTTAAATTAATTCTCATCCTTTTTCAACCGGGTCAATAATTTGTATGAACTACTTCTACCTACCCATCCAGCAAAAAAGCGAAAAAATGACAAAAATAAAAAAATAATATATATAAATACACATTCACACACTTGAGCACTTTGACATTGCTTCTGCAGAATAAAATGGAAGGACAAAAATAAATAACATTCCACCTCGGATCAGTTAATTTTTCTGAGGTTCGGTTTTTTCCAGTTAATTTTTTAATTAAATTATTCTGTGAGGGAATCTCCAACTAGATTTTGGCATTTCTCAACTCTCTCCTGCGTACATAAGTGGCCTTCCCTCCTCTGTAGTTCTCCAGGGATTCTGAGGAACCAGGAGAAAACCTCGGAGGCCTGAAAAATTCATTCATTCCCATGGATGAAAGCTCTGTGCAAGCCCCTCTTCTTCCCAACAATGGCTTCATCAGCCCTTCTTATGCAAAGGAAAAGAAACCCTTTCTTGGGTCATTTCTGAAGTGGGTTCTCAAGATCTCAATGTGGGCAATTTTCCTCGCCTGGGTCACTTGCATTTTTTTATACCCAACAGAGCTTGGGACTTTCCTCTTTGAGAATTGGGTTAGAGCTACTGAAGGGACTGTGTATGGGATCACAGGTCAGTATTCTTGGTTTTGCCCTATGATGAATTTTGTTTTTGGTTGGCTTCTTCCTCGTGATGATCTCTGTGTTTTTTTGTTGGGAAACTGCAGGAAGTTTTTTTCTGCTGTTTGGTGGCCCAATTCTCCTGATTTCATTTCTTGCTGTACTGTATCTTGTTCTATTTGGAGAAGAGGAAATTCAATACCAAGAGTGTGTTTTCTTCTATTTACCATTAGAATTTCAATTTTTCGATCTAAAAAAAATAAAGGGGGCAAAAAAAAAAAAAAGCATCTCCTTCCCTTGTAAGTGCAAGGGCAAAACTTGCCTGTGTATTTACCTACTGATAGAAAAAATATATTTAATTTTCTTGCTTGGTAAATACACACGCCATTGAGCCTGCGACCAACATTGCACTTACAAGAGAAGTGAATTTTATTTTTATTTTTTAAAGAAAAATCATTTGTTTTACAGGAAAAAGGTTCTGAAAAGTCCAAGTTTTCGGCTATGGACATTCCCAGTACTTGTTGATGGGCCATTTGGGGTTGTTTCTGCAGCTGAGCTCATTGGGATACTTATTTTCGCTGTTTATGTTATATGGGCTGTTACTGTCTACACCATTCGGAACTTCAAACAATTGTCTGAGATCCCTCTTTCTCCTAGATTGGCAAAGTATGGTACCTTATGCTTTTGCACCAATCAGCAGGTTTACATACTTTTGCTGATGTTGAAATGAATTCACTTTATATATTTGTAACGAGAACTTATTTGTTGATTTCCTAACTCCTTTGTTCATACTTGGTTTTGGTCACTGTCGATCAAACTAATGAATGAAAATTGTTAAACATGCTATAGCCAGAATGAGCATTTTGTTCTTCTTCACTTTCCTAAAACTGAGTTAAATCTTTGGTATATATTTTCAAGTAATTCTCTGTGGAAGTCTTTGAACATTTATGCTTCTCTGAAACGTTATCTACCTCAGAATTCCAGGTCTTAGCAATCCATTGATCCTTCAAATGAGAACGTTATTGTGGAGAGCATAAGCCTAGTCTACAAAGTTCCTAGCTATTGATGCCTCTTCTTTTATATTTTGAATGTAGATGTAGTTACTCTGCTTTCGTTTTCTGTCCTTCTGTTTTTATAATTATTTTAAAGAACAGCCTTGAGCAGGCTGTTTTTTGGTCGGCAAAAATTGAATTTATCTAAAATAAAAAACACTTCAATGATAATTGAACCTAGGACACAAAAACCTAAGCCTCATCATAAACCTTACTGGGGAAAACCCAGTGGGACAAAACCGGAAAGGACTATAGAGTGCAAACGAAGCCCAGCAGAATTACAACTCCAGGAAATAGGCATATCATTAAATGGCCTTGAGTTCAGACTAATTTTCTTCAATTGAAGTCTATTGACTTATGAAACAAACTGATCTCATTCATATTGTGGGGATTGTGGCATGAAGGCATATATATTGTCCTATTTCATATTGAAAGCAAGCCCCTGTTGATTTATGAAACAAATTGATTCTTTGTGAAATTAGTCATTTAGTGCTTTTCCCATACTCAAATTTTGAAAACATTAAAGCATGCCTAAGTATCCTGAATTTTGTCACTTTGTGAGTAGTGTATAAGCATATTGACTTTGTGCTTTGTGTCTCTATCCATTACACTAACTTAGTTTCTTATCATAGTTCAACTACTACATATGAAAGTTAAAGTCCTTGTATGAGTACTTTTAGTTTAAGAGCTGTGAAAAAAGTTCAACTAATGGCTTACCATGTTAGTTTGTATTTCCAGTTCTTCGATGTTGGAGCTCTCAGGACTTCGCTTTGGTATGATTGGCTTAATTCTCTTGGCATTTTTATTTCTCCCAATCGCAAGGGGATCAGTTCTTCTCCGCCTTATAGATATCCCTTTTGAGCATGCTACAAGATACCACGTGTGGTTGGGACATCTCA
The DNA here is from genome assembly GCA_034195605.1 of Santalum album. NCBI lineage: Eukaryota > Viridiplantae > Streptophyta > Magnoliopsida > Santalales > Santalaceae > Santalum > Santalum album. Next base: position 7,211,762 of record CM067262.1, read on the forward strand.
CAATGTTTATTTTCACTCTTCACGGATTATTCTATGTAATTGCGTGGACAATGCAGGGTCGTCTCATTCATGAAGTGAGTTCTCCGATTGGATCCTTATATTGATACATATATGCACATGTCAAACGCCATTAGTTTGTTTGATAAGAAATTATTCGTATTTCCTTTTGAAGCATAATTTCCTTTGGTTTCTTGATAATTGCAATCATGTTACTTGCTAAAAAACATATGTGATTATGCCATCATTCCTTATATGAACTTGCCTGAAATATGTATAAATAGAATCATGCTTATAGTTGGGAGGGGCTGAAAATAATGGGGGAGTTACATTTGAAAATAAATGCAGAAAGTTTAGGTTACGAGCTTCATGATTTTGGGGAGGAGGTATCAAGTTTAATTGAAGGCTTGAGTTTTAACTTCATGATCTTGGGAGGAGGGACCAAATTTAATTGAAGTAATCTGAGTTTGTGACCTTGGTTTAATGTTGCATTTGAATTAATTTGAGTGTGTAAATGGATAAGTTTTTTGATGATCTTTTGTTAAGGAGGCGTCTTGATTGGGTGGTGGTGCGATAACTGTAAGAACGTGCACTTTGGTTTAGAAGAGTGAGGGAAGTTTCTTGGAAAACACTCAAATAATGTATTCCTCTACACAAATAAAAAAGACAAAAGAAGTTGAGAAGAAGTGTTGATGGTCATCATATGCATGGATCTTTCCATTTCTCAATGTGGAATTTGAGATGCTTTCTCCTCAATTCTTAGAACCAGTGAAGTGCTTATTCAAATGCAACAAGCATATAACTGAGATTCCCATTCACTAGTGCACAAGCCTCCCTACACTGTTGGGAAAGGATCTTTTATTATACGCAGCCTTCCCCTTGTTTTTTTCCCTGCAAGGAGAATGTTTCCCATCTATTCTGTCAAATTTTTGTTATCATTTGTAGACATTCTTGAGTGAGATCCTCCATAACATATCTAAATTATTATTGCACCTTAGATGACCTTCGAGAGAGAGAATCAGAGGGACAATTATTGAAGGAAAATGCTATACCCAACGATGCTGTACCTAATAATGTATAGATGTGCCCAAAACTACATTGTGTTGATAAATAATTATGACACTGCATGTAGTGTAAGTCCTTGTGCGAAAAGTGCTGCATATTGAACATGCTTTGTTGTCCTATCCAGATATTGGAGTGGAAATCGATCGGCATTGCTAATCTTGCAGGAGTCATTAGCCTTATAGCTGGCTTGTTCATGTGGGTGACTTCACTTCCACCAGTGAGAAAGAGAAATTTCGAGCTCTTCTTTTACACCCATCAACTCTATGTAGTTTTCGTCGTGTTCTTGGCCTTGCATGTTGGCGACTTCATATTTAGTATAGCTGCCGCAGGAATATTCCTTTTCATGCTTGATCGCTTTCTAAGATTCTGCCAGTCGCGGAGGACTGTTAACATAGTCTCAGCCACATCCCTTCCTTGTGGAACATTGGAATTAGTTCTTTCGAAACCTGGAAGTAAGAACATTTCTTTGCTTCTTGATTATTTTTTGTTCAGGATATCAGCCCAGACTTGATTGATTGTCTGGGCCCCAAAACTACACTGTTTGATAAGAAGATTTTATTAAGTGGCTCTCATTTTTATAAGCTTCATCAAAATGATGTAGTTTTGAGGCTTGGAGTCAGGTAAATACCTGAGTCAGACTCAGATTGTCTTTTCACTTTGTTGTATGTTCTACAATCACTCGTGTCACTACTTTTCCACCCTGACATTATAGGTCTACGGTACAATGCTCTCAGCTTCATATTCCTTCAAGTTCGGGAATTATCTTTGATACAATGGCATCCATTTAGTGTTTCATCTAGCCCTTTGGATGGAAAATACCATCTTTCAGTTCTCGTAAAGGTTCTTGGGGGATGGACAGCAAAGCTTAGGAAGCAAATATGTTCAGAGAGGGGGACTCAAACAAATCTACCCTTTCTACATCATTCAAAGATTATGGTTTCTGCTGAGGGACCCTACGGTCACGAATCACCATATCATTTGATGTAAGTACTATAATTTTAGTGTATTAACTGTTCTTGGGCAGACGCAACTGTGGATTAGAGTTCTGTTTTTTTTTTTTTTTAAAAAAAAATTCACCCATATTCCCCAACCGCTACGGCATGAAATCTCCCTTGATAGGATGGACAAATTTTGCATTAAATTTTGATTGTACTTCTTAAAATATTAAATAAAATTCACCCGTATATCCCATCACCATTTTTGGGCTTTCACATTTTGGACTTTGAAGTTTCCAAAAGTGAATAGATTGGTATATTTGGATGGAGATGCAAGATAGAGAGGATTGTATAGATTCTTATCAAAGAAAGACAGGATTGACAGAGGTTGTTCAAATGTTTCATGATGAAATTTCCCTTGACAAGATGAACAATTTTTGCATTAAATCTTAATTCAATTTTTCTTAAAACTCTGGATGCACTTTATTTTCATTCCTAGACTGACTTTTGATTTCTCCTGTTAGGTATGAAAACCTTATTCTGATAGCAGGCGGGATTGGGATTTCTCCATTCCTAGCTGTATTGAGGGATATTTTCCACCGAATCAATGAGGGGAAACCTTGTCTGCCAAAGAACATCTTAATTGTGTGGGCTGTGAAGAGGTCTGATGAACTTCCTCTTCTGTCCACAGGTGACATAGAATCGATCTTTCCGTTTCACACTGATAAAATGAAGCTTGAAATTCAAATATACGTCACGCGAGAAGTAGAACCTCCATTGGTATGCCTTTTCTGCTTCCATCCATGAATATATACTGTAAGGTGCTATCACTTGTCAAAACTACATATGTTAGATCTTTTTAAATGATAAGATCATGGAAAACTAAGTATGCCTGTAAATGTTCAAATAATCTGGCGATGTAGAACCCTTTCATGAAAGTGTCGACTGTTTACTCAGTTTTTAAGGGCTCAAGAATCTGATGATCTTCTATTAACAGAAGGGTGGGGATCCCGTCTCACCAAATTATATGAAAATTTATGGATATCCTTTGTTTTTCGTGTTCTTTTCATATTGGATCTTTGGAAAGGATCTAAAACCATATAGTTTTGACAAGTGAAAGCACCTAACTCGCGTGCTACCTATAGAGTATCTCCTTTTACCATTTGCACATGTGACATTCTTTGTTACATCATTATTTACTGATTGCAGGAAGGGGGCAGAAACCCAAAGAACATGAATCCGTCTGTTTTCCCTGTTTCTAGTGGACGCGGCATGTCTCCTTTGGTTGGCACAGGAGATAACATATGGTCCGGAATTTATGTTGTCTCTTCCACTTTTGGGCTTCTTGTTCTTGTGGCCTTGTTGAATATCTATTACATAAACCCTTACATGGTTTCCACTTGGTGGTACAAAGGGCTTCTTTTCCTTGTATGCATGGTTGCAAGTGTCACCATCTTTGGGGGTGTTGTGATTGGCTTGTGGAATCTTTGGGAAGAAAGTATTTCGACGAGGGAAGAATCTGATGATACGTCGAAACAGATAGATTCTGTGCAGCATGATGAACTATTGGAGCAGAATTACTCATGGCAGGAAAATTTTGCTAGTTCAAGGACTATAACCTATGGAGGCCGACCGGACTTTAAAGGTACATTTTCTTGTCATGTCAAGCTATGTTTCGTAGCAGAATGAAGGTTTCAAGGCTCTTTTATTTCAAGGAAAATGGTTCATTTCCAAAAAAAGATATTTTCCAGGGAACCAGTTTCCCTTGAAAATTAGGCCTATTTTTAATTGATGAAGGAAAACATTTTCCATTGGCCATAATGATGCGCCTAATACAGAAAAATAAGGGAAAATCTCCTCTGGACACATTTTCTTTCAAACAAATGGAGTCTTGGCTATGCCTTGCGATGCCCGTCTTGAACTTGCTTATATTACAGACCACCACAATGCGTTCGACTCACTACCGTTTTGTTCATTGACTCAGAAATTTTTGGTTCGGTATCGGAGCATTGGGGACACGTGGATATCGGTGTTCTTGTGTGTGGCCCTCCAACTCTTCAGTCCAGTGTTGCAAAAGAGTGCAGGTCACAGAACTTAAACAGAAGTTGCTGCAACCCAATCTTCCATTTCAACAGCCATAGTTTTGACCTGTAGATAAACTCATCAATCTCTCTCTCTCTCTCTCTCTCTCTCTCTCTCTCTCTATATATATATATATATATATATATATATATATATATTACATAGATATATAGATATACCTATGTATATATTATATGTGTATCCTTGGGGTCTATTTTCTATCTGTATTGTATATGTTGTGCTGGTGTAATGTAGAAACAGTTGGCTTTATTAATACATCTCCTCCAGCTTCTGTTTCTGATCTATTCTTCTTCATGAACCCTCATATATCCTCATTTGTTTGGACTTTCTCAAATTGTTTGCATACACTATTGGAGCTTTGGAGAGAACATCTTGTGTACAAATGTGTGCGAATAACTCTCAAGTCCATTTTTACAAGCTAAACAACTCGCGAATAAGGCGAACTTGTTCGCTCAATTGCTTTATAAACAATAGAACACCTATCAAATAAACAAAACAAACAGCATTTACCAAATAGAGATTGCATGCCCTTTTCCCAATGGTAAATTACGTTGTTTTTTTTTTTTATTGAGCCGAATTGAATGATCGGCTAAGATAAAATTCACCAGTACCCAGAGAGCCAGCATAAAAAAAAAAAAGAAGAAAAAAACAACGTAAGGGTGGGGGAAGAGTTTGCAGACTCAAACCCTATTGAATACGCATGTCAATTCTAGGTCGAGTTCCCAATGGCTTTTGATCCAATGACATCTCTTTCCCTTATAAGTGTAAGGGTGGGAAAGAGGTTGCAGACTCAAAGCCCTATTGAATGCGTATGTATATATTAAAGGAATAGTTACATTTGGATCCACTAAAGACGAAGCTTTGTTAAACTTTAAATCTTGAACTCAGTCAAAATGAATTTTCCAAATATACCAAACACCGTTACTCTTCGATCGTAATTATTAACATAACATCCCATGTGTCATCCTTTGTAAGAGAAAGGTATTTCCCATTAAAATCTTACTAGTTATGTTAATATATATATATATATATATATATATATATATATATATATATATATATGTATAGAGAGAGAGAGAGAGAGAGAGAGAGAGAGATTGATGAGTTTATCTACAGGTCAAAACTATGGCTGTTGAAACGGAAGATTGGGTTGCAGCAACTTCTGTTTAAGTTCTGTCACCGGCACTCATTTGCAACACTGGACTGAAGAGTTGGAGGGCCACACACAAGAACACCGATATCCACGTGTCCCCAATGCCAAACAATGGGGATATCAACGTGTTCTACGAAAAAAAGTCTCATGTTCATTGGAGAATAATACTTGGTGCTCTTAAACATTCAGCAATTAGGTGACAGTATATAAGATTTCCTTCGAGAGCTATTGAATTATGAAATTATTGAACTAAAAATCCATACCGGAGAAAACTTTTTATGTCGTGTCATTGTTCCTAATTCTATATTAGATGCACCTGAAAATGTCTTTTAGATGATTCTAGAAAGACGGCCCATTTTTTTTTAATTAATATGATGTGGTTTTAAGGTCTTCGTGTTTGCACAATTAGGAACATTGGCCGTACAAAGCAGAGACAAAGCTGGAATTATATAACATTTCTATAGTGTGCCATACTAGGACAAGCGTCGTGCTCCAAAAACATCATTTTGTTAAAATAAAGTCAACTTTTTAAAATAAAAATGACCTCATTTTGAGGTGCTACTTAGAAATGTCCAAATGTGCCTCCCAATACACACTTTTTGTTTTATAACAAAACCAGTGTAGCACACCACAAACATATTTCGAGTGATAAAAAATGTAATACACTTTCAAAATTTTGTTACATATTTTTTTAAACACTCATTTTAATAGTAAGTCAATCTGGCTTATTTGCTGGTGAGTGGATCCGAGAAATGCTTGGAGTGTCTCCTTAGGGTTTCCCACTTCACATTCTCGGGAATATTTATGATATGACGAGAGGAAAAAAAACAGAGTCTTTGTCTAAAGAAATGAGTTAGGAAATGATAAACCAATAAAAGTCGATTACAAAAAATTGATAAAAGTTAAAAGTTTATAAAAATTAGCATATTTCTTTTAGTCTATAAAATAAATTATATCAAATTACTTAAAGTAAAAATAATATAGTTTGCTATATGAATAATTCTACCGGCACAAAAGTTCTTGCTCTAAGAATCTAGTAAATGACAAGACATCTTTTCTAATAAATTTATGCTGCATCGATCTGTTTACGATTTTATTGTGAAGTATTTGGGTCCATAGAATTGTTCTTCCTATTTATTCACAACTGAACAACAAGAAACTAGGAGAGAAATGGTGAATCATTCCCCTATGTTTTTACCAGAGTTAAGGAGAAAATTGCGTTTGACCACTCCCGCACCCTCCTCCTCTTCCATTCTCCGGCGCCGCCGCCGCCACCACCGTGACCACCACCACATTCCACCGGACGTGAAAGATCTCAGGAGTTGAAAGCGTTCGCAAAATAGAGGAATAGTCCGCCGGCGCCGGAATCCATGGCGGACATCGTGAAGCAAATCCTCGCGCGGCCGATCCAGCTGGCGGACATGGTGACGAAGACGGCCGACGACGCGAGCTCCTTCAAGCAGGAGTGCGCGGAGCTGAAGGCGAAGACGGAGAAGCTGGCGGGGCTCCTCCGACAAGCAGCGCGCGCGAGCTCGGACCTCTACGAGCGGCCCACGCGCCGCATCATGGATGACACCGAGCAAGCCCTCGACAAGGCCCTCGACCTCGTGATCAAGTGCCGCGGCAACGGCATCGTGAAGCGCCTCTTCACCATCATCCCCAACGCCGCGTTCCGTAAGATGTCGGCCCAGCTAGAGAACTCCATCGGCGACGTCTCGTGGCTGCTCCGAGTCTCCGCCTCCGGCGACGACCGGGACGACGAGTACCTCGGCCTCCCCCCGATCGCCGCCAACGAGCCCATCCTGTGCCTAATCTGGGAACAAATCGCGATCCTGTGCACGGGTTCGCTCGAGGACCGCTCCGACGCGGCCGCGTCGCTCGTGTCCCTCGCACGCGACAACGATCGATACGGGAAGCTGATCATCGAGGAAGGCGGAGTTCCCCCGCTGCTGAAACTCGCAAAGGAGGGGAAGGGGGAGGGTCAGGAGAGCGCGGCGAGGGCGGTCGGGCTGTTGGGGCGCGACCCGGAGAGCGTGGAGCAGATTGTGAACGCCGGGGTTTGTTCGGTTTTCGCCAAGATCCTGAAGGATGGGAACATGAAGGTTCAATCTATGGTGGCGTGGGCGGTGTCGGAGCTGTCGGAGAATCATCCCAAATGTCAGGACCATTTCGCGCAGTGTAACGTTATACGGATGCTCGTGAGCCACCTCGCGTTCGAAACGATCCAAGAACACAGCAAGTACGCCATCGCCACCGCGAAGCAACAAGCCATGTCCATCCACTCCGTCCTCCTGGCCAGCAAAGAAGGCACTCAAAATAATGGCGATCCCAACAGCAACAGTTTGGTGATTCCGGGGGAGGAAGAAAAGGGCACCACGACTCGAATCGCGCACCCGTCGGCGAACGAAGTCCCCAATCAGATGCACAATGTGGTGACGGCCATGAAATCCAATCAATCCAATCAACCAAATCAATCCAAACCATCCACATCGCAGAGCATCATCGATTCATCAGCCAAGTTGAAGAACGTGCCGAAATCCACTCAGAATTCGAATCAAAACCATGTTTCTCTCGCCGGGAGCAGCATCAAAGGGAGGTCGTTCGAGGATCAGGCGACAAAGGCGCATATGAAAGCCATGGCCGCAAGAGCCCTCTGTAAGCTCTCCAAAGGGAACAAAGCCATATGCTTCAGCATCACCGAATCCAGAGCGCTCTTGTGCTTCGCGGTGCTCCTCGAGAAGGGACCCGAGGACGTTCAGTACAACTCCGCACTTGCTCTCGCGGAAATCACCGCGGTGGCGGAGCAAAACGCCGATCTCCGGCGCTCCGCATTCAAGCCGAATTCTCCTGCCGCGAAGGCCGTCTTCGACCAGCTCCTCAAGATCGTCATTAAAGCCGACTCCGACCTCCTCGTCCCCTGCGTGAACGCCATCGGAAACCTCGCGCGAACGTTCCGTGCCACCGAGACGAGGATCATCGCGCCACTGGTACGGCTCCTCGACGAGACAGAAGCGGACGTGTCGCGAGAAGCCGTGATCGCGCTCATCAAGTTCGCATGCACGGAGAACTACCTACACTTGAACCATTCGAAAGCCATAATCAGTGAGGGCGGCGCGAAGCATTTGATTCAGCTGGTGTACTTCAGCGAACAGATTGTGCAGATCCCATCGCTGATTCTTCTGTGCTACATCTCGCTGCACGTCCCCGATAGCGAAGAGCTGGCGAAGGAGGAGGTGTTGATCGTGCTCGAATGGGCGTCGAAGCAGGGACATTTGAATCAGGACCCCATGGTTGAGCCGCTGCTGCCGGAAGCTAAAGGGAGGTTAGAACTGTATCAGTCCAGAGGGACCAGAGGGTTCCATTGATTCCATTCCATCAACATGTACAGAAGTTTTTGATCATTTTGTGTGCACAAAGTGGTGGCTTTCCCTCCTCTTCTTTTACAATTTTGGGCTCTTACACGGTCCAATTCTTTGAAGCTTGTCTTCCATGGAGTGCCACTTTTTCCAACTTAGGCAAGAATGGCTCTAGAATAGCCTAGTTTTGATAGAATTTGTGCAGTTCTCTTTGAAATTATTTATCAAAATAATATTATTTTGGGGCACCATTGTTTAATTAAAAGGAGTGGCACCATGTTGGTTCCATAATTGATTTACAAATTTCACCTCGAACTGGTTAGTGTAATGAAGTAGCTAAAATACTTAGATGGACCCAAGACCCAACAGCTTAAGCATTTGGATTATGTCAGGCGTTTATTCGGGCTATTAAATCACTTAGGTTGGACTCCTCATATCCAATATTTAAAGGCTACTATGTTGGCACTTATTCAGGTTGTTAGACCTCTAAGGTTGGACTCCTTAGACCCAATATTTAAAGGCTCATCTTTTACTCAGTGCCATTGTTTTCAATTATGTGACAAAAATTAAATATCAAAATGAAATTTTTTCGGAAGGTATTTATGCCTAAATAGAAAGAGTGGCACTAGGATTTTGAAACTATTGGGCGAATGGAGTTTTTGAGGAGGTATGTGATCCGAAGGGGGATGATATAAATTTTTTGATAGAGTTTGATAAATGAAATGAGTGGGATGAAGTAGGCTTGTTAATGAGCTGAGTGTGACACCCCAGGTTTTCCCCAATTTATTTTATTTTGAAATAAGTACCATAACCAGATTGTCCATGATTCAGACCTACCTTATCCATTATTATTACAAGAAATGATTCTAATCATGCGATTTACCATGCAAAAAACATGGACTCAATTATTCATTACATTAAATTCCTCACTATAAACACCCTCTCGACTAATTATTGCTAGTGCGTACTTTTCATCTTTTCCTAGAACATGTCCCATTCAGCCGTTGTTCCCATCCATTGTCCCACTTGAGGATTTTTACCAAGCAAAAAGAGGGAGAGCTTAAATAGCTCAGTAAGGGTATTGGTAAGCATAAAAAATAAACTGTCATCAAAAGACATGGTGATCGAATAGTAATCAATCAATTTAGAAACCGAGTGAGAAATGGTAAATATAACCAATTAAATTTGACTTTTCCAGTCCACTTCTGTTCATTCACAGCAGTTTGCAAGGTCATGATCATACCAATGATAGACACTTGGCATAAAGGCCACCGTTCTAATCTCCACTAACATACTCTAAGTTAATGGAAATCATGACATGCTCAAAGTCATAAGGATAAATATGTAGAACTATGGACAATATAACAATTCAAAGTTTCTCAAGATCAAATATCCAATAAGAAAATGCCACACCATGCAAATCAATATGAAAGTATCATTATCCAAGAATTCTAAGTGAGATGATGAAAATTCCACAAATTGCTCACGGGAAAGAAGGAGAAAAGACTTATTTTAGAAAATGAAATAGTTAAAAGAATGAATAGCAAAAAGTACCTCAGCAAAAGAATAGGAAACCCCTTACCTCAAATAGTTCGCTCCTATAGGTGATTTCAAGTGATTTCACCTATCACATTAATATCAAGCATTCATTTGTTCATTGTACAGTTTTCCCTTAAGTGAGCATTCTTAAGTGGTCTTAACTTATGGTTCATCAGTTAAGGATGTCCAAAGTCTTGTTTAGGGTGTTTATTGAATAGAAACAGTCAGAAAGTAAGTTCGTTTAGTACTGTCTGAGGCCAGGTACATGTCTAGTTCTGGCAAGAACTTCCGGGGCCCATAACTCCTTCAATAATGATCCGATTTAGGTGATTCTTGTCCACATTTTTAAAGAAATTAAATTTTCTACAAGTTCATGTTTCACGTTCCAAGGCCAAATTGCACTCCTTCAAGTTGGAAAGTGCCATTTACAGAAATAAAGTGAAACTTAAAGGAATTTTAATTTTCTTAGTGGATTTTACCTAAAATTTCTTAAGTTTCCCAAGAAGTTAGGATAGAATATGGATTTGAACCTTCCTTAATGGTTCATGAAGTAGGGTTACTTGATAAAGAATCAAAAGAAAACTACATGTAGTTCATTAGGTCAAGAAAACTTACCATTTTCGTTCTCCCAAAGCCTAGTCTCCCCTTCCTTCCTTCCTCTCTTCCTCTCTTCCTCTCCAAGGGTAGCTCTTAGGTTTTGTTTGTTGTTTTTTTTTTCCCTTACCTATTTATAGGCAAGTCTCTCAAACCCTAACCATATGATGGTGCGAAGTGGAACCATGTGATGGTGCAAGTGGAGGGTGATGGAGGTTGCCACCCCATCCCTTTATGATAGCCCTTATTTAGTGCCTAAAAAAAAATCTCCCATGATCCTTATCCAAGACTTATGTGACATTTCCCTTTTTACCCTAACTTAATTGGTTATTTTACCCAGGGCATGAATTATAGGTATTTGTTTCCCTACCGTTTCTTAATTCCAAGTTTTATTTTGTTGCGGTTCGATTATTATTTTTACTTTAATTCCAGAATTAATCTAAAGTATAATTTATTTTATGGGTGTTACACTGAGTCTAAACCCACACTAGATTCGATCGAAACCCATTTAGCTGGGTTTGGTCCATCATATAGAAGTCCAAACCCAAACCCATTTATGGACTTATATATAGATTGAATATGATAAAATTCAAACCTGACCCTAGACTCATTTAAGGAAAACCTATGGCACCCACACTGTGGAAAATACACAGGTAGAGTCCATAAAGAGCCCTTTATTTTTTAAGTGCCAATTTATACGGGTATAGTTGTTTCCACGAACCTAGCTTGCAGCATTCAAGGCCTAAATATATATATATATACCCAAATCAAACTGAAATAAAATTAAATAGGCTAGTTTTTAACATCTGAGCCCAAAAATAAATATTTTAGAAATTGCCATCGTTTTTGACTCATTTTAGGGTGGGGGTGTGGAAAGTTCCTGTTTCCCGGAAGAGGGAAAAAATTCAAATCTGCAAACCTACTAACGAGTATATTAGCATCGGTTTGGATTTATATCCGTAGCAAACAAGATAGGTTTAGAGCCCTTTGAATTTTTTATGTCTAGGTCCGAGTCTACGGGGACTTGATCTAGACCCGCTCTGTTTACAAGCCTAGGATGAAAGTGGAACCATGTGGAGGATCAAAAGTCTCAAGATTCCTCTTGCGCTCACACCTTTGGATTGTGATGATCCGAATGTGAAAAAAAATGAGTTTAATAAAATTTTTTTAATTTCTTGATTGTCGTGGAAACAATGAGGAGTAAATCTTTAATGAAGCTTTTGAACATTTGGTTAAAAGTGCTAGTCAAAAATGAATAGGTAATGCAATATAACTTGCTTTGTAGCTCAAATCATATCGAAAAATACTAGGTACTCATAGTAGTATCTTACAAGCAATGAGGTGTGTAACGTCCTCAATTTTGACCACCCAGAGCATCGTTAGAAATTTGCGGCGTTACCAAGAGCGCTCTTCGCTTTATCCCTCACTTAAGCTTATACACTACTTAAATGAAGGATGAGACAAAGAGTGCTTAACTGGACAACAAAACGGTATCACCAATAGCATCTAATATTAGTTAAGCCTCAAAAGTAAGATTTATATTACAGTCATAAAGTATAAGTCAACATTCCACTAAACTATCCAAGTTTATTAAGTACATCTAAAGGGTTATTCTTTAGCCCTCTAGTCATACGTAATCCTCTTTCCCTTGTCTTTGCACAAATAGGCTAAATCCTCACTTGTATTTCAAACAACAACCGCAGCAAACGGTGAGTACGAAAGGTACTCAGTAATGGATGCACTCAAATATTGTGCAGAAATACCAAAAATAAATATTTATACATAACAAGCATACGAAAGAAGTCACATACTTTTAATCAACAACATTATAACAATCACCAAGTATCCAACAAACGGCACTGCAATATTATTGACTGAGTGACAACAAGCCAAGTAATGACACTAATGGTCATTGCAAAGTAATAAGTCTTGCTCATTAGGCTGATTTTGGTGCTTATGTCGGATTTCATGGAAATCCAACACCATAAAGCTCTCAATCAAAAAAATATTATTAATTTAACGAGTTTTTTTTTTCCCTATACGCTTTCTTGTCCTTTAAATTCATGCATCAATTTATAGATTTTTAATTTTTCTACTCAAGAATCCTACAGTCGTTCACCTTTATTTTACTCGTTCTAGTTTCTTTCTTGCCTCTTCCAGTCATATCTTCTTGAGCATCACTATTTTTTCCTTGAGATGTTCATCAACCTCCCACACCTTCAAACATCTCACCATCATACATTGAGTCTTTCCTACTTTTCCAACTAATTCGTCCTTTCCTTCGCCACATTTTTCTCATGACTGCTTTGATCAGTTATTTTCTTTTATCTCATTCATTCCAGTCTACTTCCATCTTTTCCCACATCTCTTTATAATTTTTTAATTTGCCTTCCCCATCTTCTTTATGCTTTAAACTATTACTAGCCCCTCATAATTTGACAATATTATCTTATATTTTGACGTTCCTCTCCACAATCTCATCTTTCGTGTTATATCTTCTTATCTTCTTTAATCATCCCTACATTCGCAATTTTATGCATTATTATTCTTGTATAGCTCATGTCCTATATTCTTTTAGTCATTTCCTTCACTTACCATTCCTTGGCATTCTTTGCATTGTGAATCTTGATGCTCTATGTAAGTTTGCTCCTTATAGGTGGGGTTCCTCCACTTCAAGCCCTTGGTTTAGCGAGGTCAGAATTTACCTTAGTCGAGACTTCAGTTTATTTAAGACATTTTTTACGTGATTCCCGTCTCTTTATAATTTGGTTACTTTCATCACTTTTCCCTTTTACTTTATGATCCATTTTCTCAATTTTCATACTTTGCCTTTTAATGTACTCTAATTTCTCCCTTACAATAACTTTCATCTACATTGCATCAAACAATTTCCTCCTTTACTTTATCTAGTCATTCAGGCTTTTCTTATCCCATATGCATTCATCTCTTCTTTTATACAGTGTGACTTACACCTTTCTCAATTATTGATTGTAAACGTCTCGACTACATCATTACATTTCAAAAGGACTATGGCTTAAATTTATTGTTTATGAAGTAGTTCTCTCATTCGAACTATTATGCTTAAACTAGTGCCATGTGTATCCTCAAATTGCTTAATCTCATCCTATAGCTTTCTAGTCAATTTCTTCCATTCATTTAGGTTACCTGTTCCAGAGGATACCTAAACTTTTGCTCTAATACCAAGTTATAACGTCCCTAATTTCCACTAGCCAAAGCATCGTTAGAAATTGACTACATTATCGGGAGTACTTTTCTCTTAATCCCTCACTTAGGCTTATACACCACTTAAATGGAGGATAAAACAAGTAGTGCTTAATTGGATAGTAAAACAACATCATTAGGGGCCTCTAATATCAGGTAAACCTTAAAAGTATGATTTATATTATAATCATAAGCTATTAGTCAACATTCCATTAAACTATCAAAGTTTATTAAGTACATCTAAATGATCATTCTTTAGCCTCTTAGTCGTACATAATCCATTTCACTTGTCCTTACACGGACTGCCAACATCATCACATGCAATTCAAACAACAATCGCAACAAACGATGAGTACAAAAAGGTACTCATACGCTTTTAATCATTGACATCACAGCAATCATTGAGTATCCAATAAATGGTGCTATAATATTGTTGATTGATGGTAACAAGCCGATGAACATGTATTAAACATCTACATACTTGGATCGAAGGCATCTCGTCATACTTTTTTTAGTATTAGAATTCAACTATACCCTGTTTTCAACGATTCTTCATACTAAATATATCATCGACAATAAATATATATATATAATATCATCAACGATATCATTAATAACTGAGTCAAAGAGACTCCATTAAGAATTAGGGAAGTATCCTTTATCAAAACAACATAATAAGGCTTTTATAATAAAGTAATAAATAAAATACTTTAGAAAATAGTATAAACCCTTACCTCACTAAGCTTCCTCTGAAACAAATCCAAGTAAGCTCAACCTATCATTTATAACTAATAACATATCAATTACACATTAGTCATCATGCATTACATTACAATACCCCTAATATTCCTTTAAGAATAATCATTCATATATCCTAATTGCTTTATCTTAGAATTAATTTTCTTAATTCAGTTTAACCAAACCATCAAAGCCAAACATATGTCCTTAATACCTATTAGAGTCATAAATTAGGCTTACACTAGTTTCATAGCCTATCGAGGCTTGGAAACAACTTCAAATAAGAAACTCAATTTTGGCATCTCTCATTTTCGTTTAAGATTCTATTTGTCTAATTTCATAGGGTTTTAGGACTTCTCTTCAACTCCAATTGGAGTGATTCTAATTCCCCAAGCTTTGTCATTGAGTCCTATTCTAAAGTCTCTTTAATGTTTAAAGTTCAAATAAGCCTTTAAGATAATTTTTCGAGTCAAAAGCTCTTTCAAGTCTTTTATGTGAAAGAAAAGGGGAAGGAGACCCCTTTTTTAATATATAAAAGGTCAATAGTTGCCTTTTGCAGTAATTCTACATGAAGCTATGGTTTTGGGAGGGGGACTTTAGGTGGGAGAAATCCCACCAAAATGTAGCGTTCACATAGGTGGAGTCTACCTATGTGTTACTTCATTCTCTCATCTCCCTTTTATGTATTTTCATCCGTTAATTCATTTGGTTTTTCCTGAAACTTTCTAAATTTACCATAAAACTACTATTCACCTCATGTTTGTAGTTCGATTTTAAGAACAGTATTCACCCATAATTTCATTAAATCACGTATCTTATAATTTAATAATACTTAAAAATATTAAAGTATAAACAACACACATGCTAAAATTTGCCAAACATTCTAAGGGATTTCTAGACATTACAAGGTGTGTATGAGGGTAAAGTCAAAGACTTCTAGTGTGGGCTAATATGGAGCTTTTAGACCCAAAGCCCACCACGATATGCAAAAGCCTGTCGAATAAACTGAAGGAGGTTGGCTAAGCCTAATGACCTAACACATAGAGTGGCCTACAGCTCAGTCTCAATGAGCATCTAGATGCAAAGCACTGAACAATTTAATGTAGATTAGACTTCTAGACCTTTATTTGTGAATTTTATTTAGTTTCATTGACACCAAATGGGGATGTTTTGTGTAATTCAGTAGAGGAAAACTATAAGATTCAAAATGGGGCAACAATAGTATTTAATTTTCTCGTTGTAACCTATAATGCCTTCATTTCATAATTCCATTGCAAAACAGAGATTCCAGAGCAACAAGAAGATACACAAGTGCAAGCTAGTGTGTATGATTTAAGTAAAGATTTGAAAAGAAAGACAAAGTTAAATGATCCCAGGTGAAAGTATGGATTTTGGAGTAATCTATTTGATAAAAATATAGTTGAATTATGTGGGAAAAAATTCAAGATAGAGTCAAACGATTTAAATAGCATTTAACTGATAGGTGTGGAGATATAATAAAATGTAGCAAGACAACTACGTAAATTGCTTGAGAGATGAGTAAAGCTTTGTTACATAATAAGAAGATACTGCCAATTGAGTTGGATGATTATGCTAAGCATAATAAGGAAGTAAAATCACCACCTATTGAGGGTGAAGAAGTTGTTGCGTTTGTCCCACACATATCGTGCAGTAGCAGGCTTTTAAGTAAGGGATCAACTTATGTTCTAAGCTTAGGAAGTGCAGCTAAAAAGGAAGAAAACTATTAAAGTGATGTCACAAGTTAGGGGTCCCGTGGATGTTCATGTGAGGCAAACACCGGAAGAAGTGGTCGATGATAAGCGAAATTAAGGTCTTATACAAACGAAACTTATTTCATGGGTTATATAAATGCTTCCATTCATATACAAGATGGTCATGTACAAACGAAACTTATTTCATGGGTTATGTAAATGCTTCCATTCATATACAAGATATAAATTCGATGTTTCAGTTACTTGATAGCAAAGTTAAAGAAATTAGCGAGGAATATGTCGTACAAGTAATTACAGACAATGCAAGTATTTATGTTGCAATTGGTTCACTGTTAATGGAGAAGAGGACGAAGTTGTTTTGGACTCCTTATGTAGCTCCTTGCTTACAAATTGAGAAGATATAATAATGCAATTGTGCAAGTTAGAAGAGTAACAACATTTATCTACAGGCACACCCATCTTTTTGATACTATGAGGGTTGAAACAAATGGGAGGGACCTAGTGAAGCTGTAGCGATTAGATTTGCCATGTCACTCTTGACACTTCAGAGTATCTATAAGCATAAAGATGCTTTGAGGCAGTTGTTTATGTGTCATGACTAGAAGAATTCTAAATTGTCGATAACTGAGATAAGGAAGAAAGTGGTTGATACAATTCTTTTTATAACATGTTGGAATGGAGTTGAAGATTGTCTTAAAGCATTATAGCCACTTATAATTGTCTTGAGGTTAGTAGATGTTGATGAGAGGCCTACCATGCTTGAAGTTTATTTAGCCATAAAAGAGGCGAAAAAGAAGATTAAATATAATTTTGGAGAAAAGAAAAGCTTATGGAAGAAGGTGATCGATATTATTGATTAACGGTGGAAGGGTCAAACGGAGAAACCATTATATAATGCCAGATTATTACTTAATCTTGGTAAGTATTTTGATTATTGCGAGAAAAAACCTAATTTGGTTTGAAAATTAGAAGATGCTTTTGCCAATGTCCTTAAAAAAATGGTTCTCAGCCAAACATCGTAAGACAAAATCATTGATCAAGCAAACAATCACAAAGCTGCTCACATAAACATTTCAAGGGCGGTGGCGATTAGACAAAGGAAACTACTTTTTAAAGACAATTTAAAGAAGTATAACTTTTATTATGGTGTTGATATTTAACACTTTTTATACAAAAAAACATTCACAGTTTATTGGTGGGGCACACATGGAGGACGCATTCTCAAGTTAAAGAACCTTGCTATGCGTATATTATGCCTTTATTGCTCTTCTTGCGGTTATGAGTGTAGTCGGAGAACATTTCATTTTGTAAGTATTATCAACTAAATACTTTTTGGAAATTTATTTTCAAATAATTAAATCATTTAAAACATTAAATTATTATGAATTTAGATTTACACCAAGAGGAATAGAGTGGAACATCAACAACTAAATGATCTAGTTTATGTAATTGTCGTCTTCGTACAATGTTTAAAGAAAGGTCTGAGCAAGGAAGAAATTATGATCCCTTGTAGCTTGATGAGTTGGATTGGCGTAGTGAATGGATGGTTAGCCGTCTAGATGAAGATTTAGTCCATTCTGATAAGGATCTCACATGGCAAGGTGTTGACAAAGCAATTGGGGCATCTATTGAGTTTGTAAGCTGCAATTTACCATAAAGGGCTCAAGCATTGGTGAGATCAACTAGCCATTCTTTGAGGAGAGTTACCATTGAAGATTCATTAGATTTTGGAGGGTCCGAAGAAGTGCATGTTGTGGAGGATGATGAAGACATTAACGACGACTTTGGTTAAAGGCAAATTGATTCCATAAACCACCAGCCGTTAGGACTAGATTTGGCTAATGATCATATTTGATTTGTACTATTTCGTGTGGGATTTGATATAGTATATCAAACTTTGATAACTTTATTGCCTTTCCTCTGACAAAAGAAAAAAAAAACCAAGAAACTTTAATTATACTTGATATGTTGATCTTAAACATTTATTATATATATATATATATAGATATAATAGAATTCAGCCACTATGATTGTTAATTGATTTGCTTACCAAAAGCTTTTAGGAAAATTGAAGTTACTTACTATTTATGTTATGATGTTCATAAATGTTTTTAGACTCATTAAGCAAAATTATTAAAGTGAACTCGCGTACTTTACATTCCTCACTTTGATTTTTTTCATTGAAATGTGTGCAGAGGGAAACCTGAATAAATTCGCAAGCTAAAATGGGACGTCCCAATTAATACATAAAAAATAAAAAGTAAGTAAATAGTTTAACCTTGATGGATCTAAGATTGTCCAACTGTGTTTAATAACTTTTAGGTACATTTTATCCTTTATGGAGTAATTGAAGATTAATAACCTATTATTTTGGCATATCATCTATAGGTTGGCAACAAATTTTCTAAACAAATATATTATTGGCCATAGTGATTTATTATTACATACTTTCGTAGGATTTAACAACTTAACTTAATTTGCATGGTAAAAATGAGACAAAATGAGGTACATATTGTTATTCCCATTGGAATAATGAGGTGTTGTTATTGTTGGCAAGCCTAAATGAGTGTGCATATCATTGGTACACCTTGTATATCGACATTGCATGACTTCGAAACATCAGAATGATGCGGAAATGAAGAAGACATAGAGAGGGAGTGAAGTACCCAAAAGCGCCATAATTGAGCCCGATTTGACCTAGTTTGGAGCGGTTATTGAATTGAGGCACTCCGGGCGATCCGATGACCATGGAGAGACATCAACAGATATAATATACCATAAAAAGTGGTATGGAAACAAACGACGCAAAGGAAATCGGTTTTGCTCGAAGCGTCATAATTGAGCCCGGTTTGACCTAGTTTGGAGCGGTTATTGATTTGAGGCACTTCGGGTGATCCGATGACCATGGGGAGACTCCAGCAACTATGATATACCATAATAGAGTGGTATGGACACAAACGGCACAAAGAAAATCGGTTTTGGTCGAAGCATCATAATTGAGCCCAGTTTAGCCTAATTGGAGCATATGCACCGTGTTGATCTTAAAAGGAGCTTGTTTGGAGTTGTTGGGATACATTGAGGTAAATTTGGGCTAAATGGGTTGCAATGAGCTCAAGGAATGGTAATGGGTCAAGAGAAATTCGTGGTGGGCCTTTGGGGAGCCATTTTGGGCTTAATTGTGCAAGGTGACGAATTTAGGCCAACAAATGGGCTTGGCACACATGGGCAGCAACTAAACAAGCCCAATGACACTTGGAGGAGTCCAAATACACTTGGACCAAGTCAAATTCGTGGGAAGCAGCCACTCCACTATTTGGTCCACCATTGGTGACATAATCCCCTAATTTGAGGAATGTTGTTTGAGTATTCAGGGACATCCATGTTTGGAGGCTTCCTTTGGCTAGTGGAGACACCATAATGAGTCTCCCACCCCTAAAACATGGACCTTGTTTGGAGGAGGATTCAATGGCATGTTTTTGGCTAGTGGAGACACCATAATGAGTCTCCCACCCCTAAAACGTGGACCTTGTTTGGAGGAGGATTCAATGGCATGTTTTTGGCTAGTGGAGACACCATAATGAGTCTCACACCCCCAAAACATGGAGTATGTTTGGTGAAGGAATTAATGCCATGTTTTTGGCTAAGTGGAGACACCATAATGAGTGTCCCACCCCTAATACATGGACCATGTTTGGAGGAATAATAAATTCAATCACTAGGCCATGTCTTAAAGACTTTGGAGGGCTATCTAAGGAGGGCCTCTCCTTTGGGCGAGATTGACACCACTCACATGAATTGAGAGAGTTTTTGAGAGAGAGAATTGAGAGAAATTCTCTTGGAGGGTTGAAGAGTGCCTTGGTTGTTCTTGAGCACTTTTGGGGTTCCAAAGGGTTGAGTGTGTGCGAGATTGGGGAAACACTTATGAGTGTTTTGTGTTGTGGCCACGAGGTGACGTTGAACATCCAAGCGTGAAGTAATCGGTGTTCGAGGGGCTATTCCGTGCGGTGGCTGCATTTGGTGCTTGTGCTTGAGTTTCTTCGAGTTCGTTGAGTTCTTGAAGCTACAATAAGGTGCTTGCTGTTCATCAAAGAGTGGTAGGCTGTTTATCACTCTTGCGTGAATTTTATTCCGCCATTTTATTATTGTTTGGGTCGGTGAGACTCTTGTAATAAGTTTGTCAAACCTAGTAAAGGGGAGACAACTTAGTGTTCAGTCAGTGAGACTTGTCATAAGTTCGTCGAACCTAGTGAAGGAGACAACTTAGTAATTAGTCAGTGAAACCGTTGTATCGCTCTAGTGAAGAGCCAATACATTTCTAGTGAATTCGTTGATGAGGGTGGTGAACCCGAATCAGCCGTGGACGTAGGTTGCACGCATTGTGTAGTTGAACCACGTAAATATTGTGTTTGCGTTTGCTTGGTTCGTTTGCTTGTGTTATTCTTGCCATAACCATCGAATCATATTGAAGAACGCAAAAAGGAAAGAATTTGAAGGAGCACTGATTCACCCCCCCTCTCAGTGCTCGTATTGGGACTAACACATATATATTATATCCACACAAATCTAACCAAAAAAATTTAACATATATTTATATCATGCATTTTTTAAAAGCTATACTATTGAGTGGCTGTGAAGCAACCAAGATATCAGTTTTAACTAATAGAATTATTATATGATGGGGTTGGCCTTCAAATTTTCGAAGGAATCAAGAACGGTTGTTGCGAACAAACTTTTGATTTGTTAGAATTGATGAACACTCAGTAATTATACAAATTCTATAATTGAGAGATAAAACAGAAAACTGATAAATTAATTAGATAGCATAAGCACGGATCAGGTCGCTCTCTATAGACGACTTGCACCTACTACAGAAGAAGAGAGGGAATGAGAGGGTGTGCCTTTCCCTTCTCAAGACTTGGCCTTTTATAGGCCAAGGGAAGCGCCTCATATAATTGCCCAAATAAATTGTAATAAAATCAAAATGACAAAAAAAGAATAAACGAATAGCAAAATAAATTTAAAGCCATTTGTTTCTTTAAAAAAAAAAAAATCAATCCTTTGGAGGAGAACAAAATAACTCCAATCCGTTAGTGAGGGAAAAAAATATAACTTCAACACTATGTATAGACGTACCAACCATTGGAGGTTTAATTTATCTCCAATCCAATTACAATAGATGTGCATGCTTAATGCAAAAATTTGATCTCTGGTTTTTTGCATTGTAGTGGCTTTGAGTTGAAGAAATCTAAGATATTTAGTAGGAAAATAAATTTGTTGAGTATAATGAATAAATTTCAATACAGTACAACCAAAGTGAAATAGTTGTAAATAATTTGGAAGGGAACAATAAATCTTGTTAGGAGATTCTAATGATCACTCATGGTACTGAGGTTGAACTTAGAAGCTAGTGAATGTGTAAAATGTAGTAATTATAAATAAAGACTTCTATTTTTATGTTTTCCCTATCCATTCATGTCAAAAGTGATTCCCAAAAAGTATTAAGGAAAAAGGTAAGATAGCCTTTTTATCAAGAGCTTATGTGATGACTCTTACTTGTTATAAGAGGTTCATATTCACTTTTTGAAGGTGATGCTTCAGTTTTGATTGTTAAGATTGACTTTGATCTTAGTTTTATTTTTATCCTAGTAAGGGCAATGGTAAAAAAAAAAAAAAGTATTGAGGGTGATAGAATTTTTTTTTTCAATAATATTTACGGTTTTACCTATGTGCTTGACAACTTGAAATTCGCGGTAATCATAAAAAATAGTTGTTCAGCATCTTTTCCGAAAGTGGTAGCTTCTATGAATGCAGTGCCATCATATTGCTCGAATTTAACCGTGAACTTTTTTGAAGCATATAATTTTAAATATTAAATTTTTGAATAAGATATAAGAATTATCATGCCTTAGAGTTGCTTATAAATCTTGATTAAGGTAATAATGACATTTATATATCTGCGCAAAACATGATGCTGCATTGTGGCATTTATTGCGACTTGTGTATATAAACTTTTAATCAGTGGGTGCTAATTTGATTAAAGCTTTAACTTATAAGGGCACCTATAGGTAAAAGACAATGTTTTAAAAAGTTTTGATTTTGTTAGAAACAGAATGTAGATAACATAAAATTACCATCTTTAGTAATATTTAACTGTATATATGAGTGAAAATTTAAGCTTAACCTACGTACCATAAAAAAGACATAAGAGATGTCTTTAATATGAATGATTTTCTTTTTGTTCTCAAATGAAGGCGTGGTTGTTGAAGGAAATTACTTTTTGACACAACAAAATTCTTGTAACTTGAAAGTGAAAATAAATGTCTAGTAAATGCGTACGATTAGAAATAGCATAAACTGTGAGTTGAATGAATTTATTCTAAAAAGCTAAATAAGCAATAGTTTAGCACTCTTTAGTGTTTCAAGCAACTATGGAGATGTAAGTCACTATTTTTTAAATCAAGCTATTATGCTAAATAACTGTTAAACAACTTAAATGTAGAGGGATTATTTGATAAAGCATGTTTGTAGCTTGTAAGTAGTGTTTTATGTACTTTATCAATGCTTATATTTTAAACATATTGCAGATTATAATCTGAGCTAAGATTATGAATAAACAATTATTAAATGGTAAAACTAAATGTTGCAAAGAAACAACTATAAAGGTCAATACAGAGAACACAAAATCTACTAAAACAAAATGGTTAAAGCATATCAATATTTGTATTTTTAGTAATAGTGGTTCTTTGTTGTAAATGTCTTATATATTTGAATGTATTAAGAAGAATTACATAATGCCCTTAAATATAGGCTTATCATTTTCTTAACTTATTTGCTTTAGTTGTGACGAGCTATACTAAAAAAGGAACTGGATGAGTTTGTGGTTAAGGAAACACCCAAGTACGAACGAGAAAGATGTTATGCAAGTAATGTTTGGGGGCGTGTTGGCTATTTAATGGATGACTTTGCCATATGTACCAATGAAGCGGTCCCACACTGTTAGAAGTGTAGTCTTCATTTTGAGTTTAAAAATGAAATATATGAAGAAGATGTATTGTAAGGAAGAAAATAACTTTGCAAGTTGGTAGTTCATAAAGTATGCAATTGATAGTTGTGTTATTGAGAATAGTTGTTAATGTTGTGCAAAATTAATATAGATATTTACTATTTATTTTTGCTCTAGAGTTGACCAAAGTAGCAAATGCAGCAAATGCTACAAAGTTGTGAAGTGGTTGCAGTGATATTTATGATGTGATGCTTTAGGTAAATCCTTTACAATAGCATTTGACATGTAGTACTTCTTAGATTTATGAAGCCACTTACTAATTATTTCAACCTCAGCTCCATATGTAAGCGTTTACACTCTAGTGCCCTAGAAGGGTATAAAGGTTTAGACAATTAAAGAATAGAAAGAATTCAGGATCGAATCCTGGCTGCCACAAGGCATCAGGCCAAAAAATCCTCCTGCTGAAATAGGGGCTGCTGAGTCACCACGGTTTACCTCCTCCACACTGATGGGGCAAGGTGTGGGGGCCCCCTGGGTGGGGGTTCCATCTTTTGAGACCAAGAGTTATTACTATGGTGAAAAGTACCTTTGAAACACGGGGATGAACCATTGATACCTTATTTAACATTAATAACCCTGTTGGGAAAGATGTTTCTTTAGCATTTGAACTTTAGCTTTGGAAGGCTTTGGAGTCTAAGGATTATCTACTTGATCAATTTGAATAGTTTTGATATTCTTCAAAAAGTATATGTTATTATTTAATGAATACAACTTAAATAAATATGAAATGTTTAAAAGATAGTAGATTACATTTAAGTGTTTTTTGACTGCTTAAAGATTATATTTTTGTAAACTATTTGTGTGATTAGCTCTTTGATCGTAGAAAAAGATTTTGCATTGTGACAGTGTAACATACAGCTGGCCATGTGAAAATACTTCATGAGGTCAGTAGACCCCAACATAATCAAGTGTGTGACCTTGTGTTTTACTGATTATCATTGCAAAAGAAAGTTTGATCAAGAAAGTTTAATCTAAAATTGAATACATCCTAAAGGGAGATGTTTTTTGTTTTCATTTGGATATAGAAGAACTTTCGGGAGAACATGCTTGCCCCAATATTGGCCTATGGTAATCTTAACACCTATGACATTTTTTTGAAAATGGCGACATATCAAGCATGTTCCATTGTATAAGTCTGTTGCTAGATCTATTGCCTTTAGAAGCATAATTGGGCAATTCTCTTTTAGTATGAGCTCATGGGGTGGTAAATCCATTGGCATTAAGCTTTTAGAAAGTTCTCTTGGGTTACTTATTTTTTGAGCCGATGATGACATTAGAGTTATAATAATAATGAAGTGCACCAAGGAACACATTGCATTAGGGAAGTAAGGGCAGATGTGTCAAGCTATCATATTTGTTGGGAATAGAATATCCCCTTCAAGAACAATTGGCTATGACCAATCTCCAATTCTAAGTAGAAGATTACAAAAACTATTATCAAATCATGCCTGCATATTTTCATATAGTGAATATTACACAAACATGGCCATATTATGAAGCTACTTAAGTTAGAGTTTATAGTTTGTTCTCTTATGCATTTTAAGGTAACAGGGAGAATTTGTCGAAAATTGTCACTGAACAATTCAGTTGAGTCATTTGTATCATGAAGCATTTTTTGAAAGCCTTTCATAGGTTTTTCATCTTAAATAATGAGTGAATCTATTTGGATTAGTTTAACAGTATCACTTTGCTTGTCAACATAGCAAACAAGATTAGAATCACTAACTATTAAGATTTTAAAAAGATAATGCACAATATGGACTCCTAGCAAAATAAATGCAGTTACTCCAAGCATATTTATGACAATTACAATGAATCCAATTGATTTAAGAGTAGCAAGTAAAGCTAGATAAAAATATGTTTTCCCTATTTTTTTTGCATGTAAAGTAGCATTTCATCTGATACTAGATGATCTTATAGCATGACAATTGAAGTTCTCTAAAAAGTTTGCCAAAAATTTTTCCCAAAGCTCCCTTAAATTATTAGGAGTACAGTAAACTAGCATATAAATAATCGTTGCAATGCAACTGACATTTGATGTATAGACCTTCATCAGCTTGGAACAAATCGCAAAAATATGTTGTATAACAAAATGTCCTAACATCAACACCATTAAAAATTCTCAAATATGATTAAGCAATAATCTTAAGTAATATCTCTTGACTTCAATGGGATGTGCAATTACAATTCAACCAACTAATTTTCCTCTCTTCTTTTTACTCCAGGTTCTATCATATTGACTTCAAACACAAGGCTTTAAAAATTCTCAATGTAAATGATATGAATCTTGTTGATTTACTCGATTGTAATAGAAAGCTCCATTAATGTGGTATGTTACAATAATGAATTATTGCTTTCTTTAAAATAGATTGACTAATAATTCTCTAAATGAAAATGGGGTATTTGAATGGCGGCCGAATATCATTGGAACACTTCAATTTCATCGATGTCTTGCGATAGGTTTTGGTTGGAAAGATGACATATTTGATAAGAATCTTTCTTATTATTTGTTCGCAAAAAGGCCGATTGTACTTGATTTTGTAAATTCCATTCACTTTCATAAAAACATTGTTTTTGTTTAGTGGTCCACAAAGACCATGTACCGTGTGCTTTACAATAGTTGAATATAAATGCAAATTACTTATTTAATTTAGAATTTCACAAAAACAAATTTGTCATATAATTCTAGCAAACGAATTTTTTCAAATTCAAATAAAATAATGACATGTGCATATGGCATGTCTCGTTTTTGATATTTAAGAACACAAAAATATACACCACTACTAGCTCTAGCATCTATTTCCTAAACAATTCTTCTTAGTTCCTTTGACATTGAATAGAAGATTTGAGAAATGATATCAGGTCAGTTTTGTGTTTTTTCACATGCTTTTAACTCATGCTTAATTTCAAAACAAGTAAGATTGCATCTCATAGTTAGAAAGAAATCTAGCTATCCATATTTCTACAAAGGCTATTGCATCGACCTAGCGACATCTCATATCTCTAGGACCTCCAATAAAAGACATTAGAAGAACAATCTGATGTTCAATCTTTGATGCATCACATTCTCCTTTTGAAATGCAACATACAATCCACAGTAAAGATTTGCACTGATATCTTCTTGTTTGTTTTGTAGAAAGTTGAGACTTGAACATTCTATCTTGACGTACATTTCATTAATGTATTGCTCAAGTGCACGTCTAAAATATAGTAACCATGATCATAATTGAGGCCACATTTTCAGTTTATAAGCGTAATATTCTCGACATGAAATGTTTGATCAGCTGCGCAAATTGTAGAGCAAATGGAAAAGCATTGAGTAGTGCAAGCTTTTAATGAAAAATTGTTCGATGAGTATTGGAAATAATTACAAATTTTATAACTTATGGGTTTTTACTTACCTCATGATTCATTATACAAGAGCTCTTCAACGGAACTCATATCATTTGGGGCAAATTGCTCAAATTCAAAGCACAAATTTCTTTCGTTTTTGTAATGAACGTGTTTGAGACTTTGATGCCATCTAGTTTCACTATAAGGAAAAACCAATAGTTATTGTAATGGATTGTAGCATCCAAAATAGTATTTGATTGTATTGAGTTATAGCCTCTTTAGACTTTGTTAATTAGAGAGAATTTTATAGAGAGCTTAAAGATGGAGCTATAGGCAGTGAAGTTACTCCAATTGAAGTTGAAATCTACCCCTAGCACCCGTTTAAAGTAGGCAATCAGAATCTAAAATGAAATAGGAGAGGCAAAAATGAATTTTGTAGTTTAGAGTTATTCTAAGCCCTTGACCATTGTAAAACTGATGTTAAACTTACTACATGACTTTAGTAGATATCAAAATCATGCTTTTGGCTTGGTGGCTTAATTAACCATAGGTTCAAGCACTTAGGACACTTATGAAGAATTATCCATGAAAGCATACTACGATGTTTATGATGCATGATTGGTGTGTAATAATGTATTATTAATTGTAAATTATAGCTTGATTATGCTTGGAATATTTTTGGGAAAGCTTTGCAGGGTGAGGTTTACTACTTTCTTATAAAGGCTATATAAAGTCGATTTGTTGTGGAATACTTTCTTAATTTTTGGATGGAGTCTTCTTTTGTCTCAACTATTATTAACATTGTTAATGATATTTTAAATACTTGCTAATTTTAGACTAAGCTTGAACAACCATAAAAAACAAGTTAATGAGGAACTTTAGTACCAAAATAAGTACAATGAGCCATCTTGGGTCCAAGGACATGGGAGTTTGAAGCAGGTTCTTTGGCTTGAGCCACTTGGTCTTTCTTATTATTGTGGTGTTTCTAGTTGATGTAAGGTATGCAATTCCTTTTATATACTTGCGATTTATTCTTATATTATCGAAGTTTATACAGCTCATTTTAGTCCATTCCCTTATTGAGTATCTTTTGTACTCACCATTTGTTGTCTGTTGTTTGAACTACAAGTGAGGATTTTGGTAGTTCGTTAAAGGGAAATGCGGTAACATATGATTAGAATGCATATTTGAAATCTTCTTGTCATTCTAATAAACTTGGGCTATAATGAAGAAATGACTAATATCGTAGCTATAATATTAACTTTACTTTTTAGAATGTAACTGTTATTAAATACTTTTGATGATGCCATTTTACCATCTGATTAGGCACTCCCTGCTTCATTCTCCATTTAAGTAGTACACAAATTCAAATAAGAGGATGAAGTGGAGGGTGCTTCTAGTGACAACGCCAATTTACAATGAAACTTTGGGGGTGTTACAACTTTTCTAGGTTTTTTTCACTCTCTACTACACAACTTTCAATAGCTTGCTTGTGATTTCTACAATTGAAGAACTCTCGAATCGTTTGCATAATATGTGGTTCATTGATAGTCACATCCTCTGAGATCATGAATAAAAGAACTCAAACTTGTTCTACATGATGGCTTTCCCGACTTTGGAAACAAAATATACAAAGAATTTAAGCTTCAACAGGCAAGTTGTTGATTTATAATTAGATTTCATCCTTATTACCACAAGACTATGCTTTATGTGAAAGAAGACATTGGCATATATAATTACTTAAGTTGCAAGTGTACTTTCATTTACTTCAATTTCATAATGGTGTTGGCTTTCTTTTAGGAAGATGCTGAAATTCGAAGGTACTTTGGTCACTTTGGTTTTTTGAATGAGTGTAAATTCTAGCCTACTTGTTACATATGCCATGAAGGGTGAGTTAAATAATTTGACAAATTTTAGGCTGCCATAAAAGAGAAGATAAAAGCCTAAAAGAGAAACACATAAAACAACTAAATTTAGAGAGAGAGAAAAAGTGGAGGTACTCAATATATGGCCATCCCAGTATTCAGAAAAACCTTATTCAATTCAACTAAACCCCACTTAAACAAAGTAATGAGAATAGTCAAATGTAGAAGCCAAAGAGAATACAACAACAACATGGCAAGTGTAAAAGAGAGAAAGTAGGGGGTAATGATGATCAGTGAAGAAGATATTTGTTCGATTTGCTCCCCCAATAATGTCCCCGCTCCTCGAACCCAAGCGAGCCTCAGGGAGTTAGAAATTGTAGACTCAAAACTCCATATTATCATATCTACATCTACTAATTCAAAGTTTGGTTACAAAAGTTACACAACAAAATTCCACAACAAAAAATACTCCCTAAACGCTTACAAAACTATACAATAACACTAACTCTTTTACACGTCATCAGATTTTCCCATACTCTGTAACCATCCACACATCAGCACCTGAAATGAAAGGGTGAGTGAACAATGCCCAATAAAGAAGTATCACCAACACTAAATGGTCAAATGAATTCATGTGCAACCAACCAACTTGCACGTTAATTAGCGAAAGCAACAAAATTAGCCATGGTCAATCCACTCCTCCGAGGTCACGGAGTCCTCGTTGGCATATGTTACATGTTTAAGGTCATCCAGTCCCCATTAGGCACACATTGTGTGTCTGGGGTTACACAGTCCCTAATGGGTATTCAACCCATACTTGCCCAGGGTCATATAGTCCCCAATAGTCATTTCATGACATGGCTTAAACACCGTTAGTGCAAGGATTATAAATTTCAACTGAACAATACTCCAAGATAAAAAATGGGAATAATCGGAAATAATTTTGGACCTAATCAATCAAATAACTACTCATGCTAATAGATCAAATTGACATAAAAAAATTGATTAGGGAAAACAACTATTCAAATCGACTGAATGATCTGAAGGTACAGGGATAGTACTCCCTTAACTCGATTTAGTGGGTTGTAAGTTGACACTAACGGCTAATCTCCACCTTTCCCTTCTTCTCTTGTTCCATTTCTTCCCCCCTCCCCCCCCCCCCCCCCCCCCCTTCTCTTCTCTATTTTTTTCCCTCGTGGAATCTTGGCTCCCCCTTTGTTTCTCTTTCCAATTTGCTACTGAAAGTTCAATTGCCTTCATCAATTTATAGTAGTATGTATTATATTATCATATAACATATATCTACACATATCCTAGCTTATCCTTGTAACCGACTCTAGGAATACTTGACAACTAAGTTTGCTTCATCTTATAGTAGTATAACATATATATATATATATAATATAAAATTCATTATATTATATTAATATAACATACATTATACTATTTTAATATAACTTACAAGTATAAAATAATTACCTTTCGCAATAGCTATGTGTGTATGTAAATAATTACACATCATACATTCACCCATTCCACTTTTCACCATATGTAAATAATATACTATTGAATTTCTAAGTATGTCGCTTTATCACCCCAATCCTTCATCGAAACCAAGCGCCGTGCCAAACTATTCATTTTTCAGTCTTAACTTTACCATATCTCTAGATTAAAATTAAATGATAACTTAAAAGTATCACCCCCCCCCCCCCCCCCCCCCCCCCCACTAAGGTGTCGTTTGTTAGCTGTTATTAACCTTGAATTGAGCCATTATTTGATTCGATCACATTAAGCCATATTAAGTGCATTTGTTTATAGGGCTAAATACCCTTTTGTTGGGTCTAATTGAATTAGAAAAAAAAAGATTGTAACTAATTCGGTTAGATGTGCAATTTGTATTACAAATGACAAAAATGCCCCTTAAAAATTCTTATATTTCCATTCCAAATCAAAACCCTTATTCCTCCCGATCCATCAGCTACATCACTATTTGCCTCTCCATTATGTACTAGAAGAATCCACTCCATCACACAGTGAAAACCAAGGTAAGCTCTATCTTTCACCTTCTTTTCACTTCTCTCTCCCCCTCTCAAGTTCAAGTAGTGAAGAAGAGTGCAATAGTAAACTAAGGTTTTTATGCATTTTTATTGCTAATCTTTTTTTCATAATCTATTATAGATTAGAGTGTCACGAACACATATTTTTGTCTTTCCTAGGTGAGATTTTCATTTTTATTTGTCAAGATTGAATTTGGGAATTTTTAGGGTTTTATGTATAGTTATGCTGTTTTTATATGATTTATAGTTCCTTACATTAGTCAAACTCTCGTGGACAAAATTTCATTATGATAAGCCAACTTAAAAGTATTTAGTCTTCTATGTGCTGATTTTTAGTTTTAAGATATATATAATTGATTGCTTAAGACATGTTCATGTCTAATTAAAGGACTTAGAACTACTTGCTATCAGTGGCTTTTGTGTGTTGATTTTAGGTGAAAATATTTTGTTTAATTTTTTACCTTAGCTAGTTGATGTGGGATTTGAGCATAAAATTGGTATTTCTATTCTTATCAGTGTTGAACTATTGAAATATGTTCAAGACAACTACCATTCCACTTCTTATTAGGTAGCCATCGGATTCTTGGTTCCCTCTTGGACATTGTCTTTATTTGTAATATGCATAACACCAAAGTAGGTATGTATCTGCACACATTCTATAGAAATTATGATAGAAGAAAGAAAAGCCTCATTGATTCAAAAATGATAAACAATGATGGAGTGAAACCATCAGTTGATAAACTTTTAGAGATTGTGTATGCATGGCATGAGTGTTTCAAAGGAACGATATAGGAACATTTTCATAGAAATAATATGAGAAACCATGCGCGTTGAAAACCTACTAGTTATACATGGTTTTCCCAAAGATTACTAAGAACTAATGTGAATTACTTTAGTTGGCATTACCAT
This sequence comes from Santalum album, assembly GCA_034195605.1. Taxonomy (NCBI): domain Eukaryota; kingdom Viridiplantae; phylum Streptophyta; class Magnoliopsida; order Santalales; family Santalaceae; genus Santalum; species Santalum album. Next base: position 7,243,424 of record CM067262.1, read on the forward strand.
GACATTTCTACCAATCCTCACATTTCTGTCTACAATCCTTATTTGAGAATTTTTCCCAATACCAATTGGAATGTTTATGACCCTCCCTTAGACTTCTTCCATTTGTTGAGCACAGTCACGTGAGAAATTAGCTTAATAGTGGGTTGTTTGAATACGGCAAAGACTTAAAGTCAATTATTAGAAAAAAAAAAAAAAAGGAAAAAATGTTAAAATTCAATAAGTATGCATAAATTGAAAGTTTAAAGATAATAGAAATAGGGGTGTAAATCCATTGGTTTTTTTTATTGGTTTCCATAGAAAATCGCAAACTGACCGACTGATCATTTTTTATGTGTAGGAAAACCAAAGACCGACCGACCGCATCAGTTAACCGAAAATCACAAAACTCATGAAATACCGAAAAAAATTGATTTGGATTGGTTGGTTTTCTATGATTTTCTCACAATTTCAATAAAACCAATGAAAACAAAAAAAAAAAAAATCAATCGACTGCATCAATTTTCCTATTATTCAATTTACCATAACCTCTTTTAATACTAAAAGTACTATGTCATGCCACATCTATGTCAAATCAAACCAAAAACTATATAGTTGATTATAAATCAAATAAATAAAGTAAACGATACCAAAAGTTGATTATAAATTAAACCATATATCCAAAGTTCATTACAAATCAAACTAAACACAATATAAAGTCCTTGAACAATACATCTCATTACAAATCAAGCAGAGCACAGGATAAAATCTTTCACCAACGCATTTCATTACAAATCAATCCAATGCACATTTTCAAGAGGCATCTCCTCCATCTTGTACTACACTCGAGCATTTTACAAAAATGATAAAAGAAATGTTAGTTAACCTATGAAAATATTAATCAACTAAAAAGAATCAAACTGAAAGGAAAAATATTTATAAACCTAAAGCAATGTCATAATTATTTTGAATCTCATCCACGTAAGTATAGAGAGAAAGTTGGGAAGATCTAAACTAATTCTATGCACAAACCAAAGCCTTAATGGTTTTAGGAGCTAATGAACTCCTAAATGGATGCCCACTAGTACTAAATGATGACTCTGATGCAACTGTTGAAACTGGTATAGCTAACACATCTTGAGCTACATGGGATAAAATGGGGTATTTATAAACATTATGTTTCCACCGCTTTAAAGTCTCAAAGTTCTCTGAATCTGGATCTTCACAAGGCTCACTTAGAAAATTTTCTAGTTCAATTTTACTTTCCAAACTATCCTCTTACGCTAAATACAACTTAAACCTTTTATGTCTATTTCCTCTCATAGCTGGAGAACTACTCAATCCAACAACTGGTTCACCACACGGAATTGTATTGTTTAAGGTTTGTGAAAGGGGTTAATTAGCATTTGTGTAGTTCAAAAACATCCCACTCAAAGCACTACTAATCTCTTTAATGGTTTCATCCACCTCATTAGTTCCCACCAAACCATCGGCAACGTGAAGTCTCACAAATTTCAATTTACATTGTGGGTCAAGCACAACAACTACAAGAAACATTACATTAATCTTGTTAAAATGTCCCCAATACTTGTCAAATTTTGACTTCATGCCTATAGCCATATTCTTGAGAATATTGTTGCCATGTTTCTCACACATCATGATTATATTATCTTTCATCTAAAGAAAATCATGAAAGTATGACTACGATGATACATGCAATGATTTAGAAAACCGTTCAATGGCATTATAAAAAATTCTTAAGAACTTAATAAACACACAAACCCTCTCTCAATCATAACTAGTGGGAGCACCCAATGATTCATCAAAATATCTCAAGTAATGCTCATTATCATCCTCTAATAGTTCGAAAGCCTTTTGAAATTTCTCTGTAGCCTTGAGCATCGAGTAAGTGGAGTTCCATCTAGTAGGAACATCGAGGGATAAGAAAGAGGCTCTTTGATTGGATTTTCTCTTTTTTAACATAAACCTCAAATTTATCATGTCTAAAAGGAGAGGACTTAACATAAATAAATACATCAATTGCTCTTGTATTTAGGATCAGCCATCACAAAATGTTAAGCAACCACCAACACGAAAATAAATATGCCAATAAAATTAGAAAAGAAACCTAGCCTTGATTATCAAACATTTGCAAAGTCATAAGCAAAAATATCATTCATTACTATCATGTTCTACGTAACTAAGATTCACATTTTATTCTAATAGTAAAATTGTAATATCGATCTAAATTTCTACTCACTAGTTAGTCTCAACAAGCTTTTGCAAATCCATAAACACCAATTAAGGAAGAAAACCCAAATGGGTACGAACAGAGGTCAGAATTCATAAATTGAGAAAAAACTAAAATCATGCGTCTACCTAGAAAGAGACAGATTAGAGTTGCCCTTGCTTTTTTTGATGGATGAATCAAACCACTCATTAGAAGAGTAGAGCACCAGAGATGTCACCGTTAAGAGGAGTGGATGTCGTTGGAGAGGAATGTGCGAAGTGCAGCGTGACGCGGCTTTGTGCGTGTGTTGCGATGATGGGAGAAGATTAGGGCTAGGGTTTACTAATATATAAATATATAATCTTTTATATATTATATAAATTATGTATATGTATTATATATGTGGTTGGTTAGTTTTTGTGGTTTTTTCCCAATGGTGACCAATAACTAACCGATTGATGCAATTTTCAACTGAAAAAAAAAAAGACCGATGCGGTTCAGTCTTAGTCGATTTCGGTCGATTTTTTGGTTTTTTGGTTCGGACTTTCACCCCTAAATAGAAGCATTTTACTTGATAAACATCAGAGTCCGATATCACCAAATCCTTGATCACAGCCCCATCTCTAATAATTGTTCTATTAGAAAAGATAAAAAAGAAATTATAATAATTCTCGTAAGATAAACCAAGAAAACCAAAATTTATTAGTAAGCCACAATGTTCACAGATTATGAGCATGAGCTCCTTTCTTTGTTAATGAATTTATATGTGCTTTTGTACTTACCACATATAAAAGAACAATAAACCATAAGATAGATTTTAACATCTGATTGTTAGGCTAGATGCAATGTAGTTGCATTTTTACTATGTATATGAATTATTATTACATTATTAGGAAATGAAGCTAGTGGGAGTCAATGGTTTAGTCAGGAAAACCTAGGACTTCTCAAATTTATGAATTATTACTATGTTATTAGGAAATGAAGGTAGTGGGAGTCAATGGTTTAGTTGCAAAAGCCTAGGACTTCTCAAATTTTTCTTGAAAAAAGTGTCTCAAAGAAATTAGGTAGTATGGCAGCCAAAGAAGTAGCTTAAAGCCAGAGTCTTGGCCTAGGGTTGTTAAGGCAATTGAAGAAAAGTTTGGTAAAGAGCCTTCTCAAAAACAAATGAAAAATGAGTTTAACTATATTAAAGACAAGTATCATGCTTGGGTTACACTACTTGTAAAAACTGGAAATGTTTCTTACAACTTTGGAACCAGCGAGTTTAACTCGACGTCCAAGCAATGGGATGAGTACATAAAGGTACATCTATCATTTACTTATGAGTAATTAGTTTTTTGATTTGTTTATTTAGTGTTTATAATAGCCTCTTTGGATACTGGGGCATCCAAAAGCAAAAAGCTTAAGGACAGAAGGTTTGCCATGTCATGAGTTGTGCAAAACAATATATAAAGGTATTGTTGTAGCTGGAATTAAATTCCTTTTAAGGCAATTAAATATTTAATTAAATTCCTTTTAAGGGAATTAATTAATGGTGGAATTCCTCTTACAGGAATTAAATACATGATGAAATTCCTTCAAGGGAATTAAATACATGGTAAAATTCCTTTTAAGGGAATTAAAGAAATAGTGAAATTCCTTTTAAGTGAATTAAATAAATTGTGATATTCTTTTTAAGGGAATTAAATATTTAATTAAATTTCTTTTGAGGGAATTAAATAAATAGTGTAATTTCTTTTAAGGGAATTAAATGTTAAATAAAATTTCTTTTAAAGGAATTAAATAAATGGACAAATCCCTTTTAAGGGAATTAAAGAAAATAAAAATTCATTGCAAAGGTATTTCTTTTAATGAAAACCCGGTATTTTAAAATGCTGGGGATATGTAATAAAAAACGTATCAACAAATGCCCCTCAGAGACAAAGGCGTTAACAAACTATATTGAATTTGTAACAACTGTGAGAACTAGCTAAATTGGATATGCATAACAGCTGAAAATGACAACAATTTTGCAATAAAGCCATACTTCAAACTAATGGCCAACACGAAAGGTTTAAAAAATGGTCAACACATCCAACATTCACATAATGATCAATAAAAAGAACACGGGAAAGGATCATTTATGCTTCTTCCCATGAACTACATCTAGTAAAGTATATGCTCTATAAATTCTTGTTGGACCTTGTATAGCCTGTATTGTTAGCATGGGTGAAAATGGCCTTATTGTTCCATATTTTGATCTCATATGTTTGAATGTTGTTGCTCCTGGTGTCCACTAAATTAAGGGAGGGCAACAAAGGTCCTATCACTTGCTAGTACCTTTGCTTTATCCCCCACCATGCCACTACCTTGTCCTCACTAGCACCATTGCCTTGTCCTCTACCCATATGGCCACAAGTTAGGACCATTTGTAGGTTCAATGAAACAAGAATAAGTCTTAATATATGTTTCCTTTAAAAAAAATGGGCTTACAAATTTATGAAGTGGGTTACCTTCAAAAAGTATAGTAGCAATGGCATGCTTATGAGGTAGTCGACTTAGTTCCTACTTAAAACAACTGCATCTATCCATAGCCAAATCTACCATAAACGCACTATCCTCTTCAGTAACCTGGAACTTGGAACAACCATGTTAAATTGCCACGCAGTATTGTGAACATCTCTAAGTTTTATCTAGCTTGCTATGGATTTTTGGCCATATGAGTCCAAAATATTTCATTGTCTTATCTCTTATGTTGGATTCTTGTTATTAAATATATCATAAGCATCTCCAAGTTGTGACGGGCTTACTCCTAGCTTCTATTATGCATGAGCTGAATGTCTCACAAATATTATTTAGAAGCATATCAGATTTGGGCTTAGTCCTAAATGCATGTCTACACCAATATTTAGTATCAATTCCCATCAAGTGACCATTAGCATTGAAGTATTTCCCTTCATCTCCTCTAATTTTTTGATCAAATTTTTGTATTTCTCTCATATAATGCTCCCATTCACCTATTATGCTAGCTTTGGCTACACCCCAAAGGAAATAGTTAAAAAGCTTTTCCCTTATATAACTTCTTGAAGTTGGCGTAAAGATGCCTTATACAAAACCCATGATCAGCTCCAAGGAATTCATTTTCAAATGCTGGTACAAGTCTTTTTTGTCCGTCAAATATAAGAGTCCACCCATAGTCTCCGATAGATCTAATGTCCTTCAACAATTTCTCTAAAAATCACGTCTAATCATCATAAGTTTCATTATCAATAACTGCATATGCAATAAGGTTTAGTGTATCACTAGCATTAACCCTAATGGCTACAAATAAGTGACTTTTAAGATGACAATAATCGAGACATATGAATGGCCTACAGATTTTGAAAAAAGCTTTTCTACATGCATCCAAACAAATCTATAACCTCAAGAATTTTGGTTGTTTATTTGGTCCAGGCCACTTTAACTGCAGGCCCACAAGTTCTACTGGATTGGATTTCTTCAACTTGTTGAGATAATCCAATAACTTTAATATTGGCTTATTTCAATTTCATCATTGATGACTGTTGCCCTCTTTCTTGCGCTATAAGCAACTATGTGACTAACTTTTACTCCAAAATCCTTTCTCACCCTAATTTGTATAAGTGGACGTTTTCATATAGGGTTGCACTTGAATTCATTAAGGCAGTGATTGGCTATGAGCTTATAGCTCATGTGCTTTTTTTTTTTGGGTGGGCCCACATACAAGAGTTGGGTTGAAAGTCTTCACTTGAAAGGTATGATCAGTTCTAAACATGTATAATGCATGCAACAACCAGCAAGAGGGAGGTTGACGTTTTGGCCTAACCTGATCGGGGCCGTTTTAGCGAAACAAATATCATATTGGTTTTTCAAAGCATATTCTCTTATTGCCTTCTGAAACTTAAAATTATCTTTAAACTTCATACCCACCTTGAAAGTTAGGTTCCCATATCAACTTCTACCCTAAACTCAAGATATAATGGTTTACCCACATCATCATCATTATTTGATTCGCCATTAGACCTAAGATCATTTTGATGTTCATACTCAATGCTATCTTCATTTTCAAAATGATGAAAGAAAAAAAAAACCAGGTTGGAATTTTTGGTATCACATTGGAACTTCCTTATGAGCTCCATCAACATTATCATTATCATCATAGTAATGCTCACTATCATCATAGTAATGCTCACTATCATCAAAGTCCTCTAAAGTCTAATCCTCACCAATAAATTTTTCAAGGACATTATGAGTTATTTTGGAGCATTCACTGTTTAGAACATCATTTAGTAAAGGAATAAAATTTTGAGATATAGCTGTAGCAATAAACAATTAATAAATCGATTAGGATATAAGAAAGTATTTTAATGATTCAATAAAGATATTAAATGCGTCACATCTAAACTCATTAATTAAATCATTAAGACCACAACAAAAGAATTTCATAATAGATAAATCAAAAAGACAATCTTTGGAATCAGTACCAATTTAAAGGAAAGAATAAACAAATCACAAAGTCACATATCTAGTCTTTCTGGTCTCCATTCCTGCACTCATTACAATAATAGGAAGTTTTGGGATCACTGCATATGATTTCTCTGAATGATCGAGACTCGACTTGTTAACTTAGGGTTTTAAATGGTTGAAGGTTTTGGAGTTGAGGCATGGAGAGTGAACGGGTTTTCGGTTTCTAAAACCCTTTTTCAAAGTCATGTGCTTAGCATATCCTAGATCCGTTAAACATGACAAGGGAATTGCCAGTGGTGCACATTAAGCACTTTTGAATAGTTTTGGGGAAGATTTGTTCAAAGTGAAGCTGTATGGGGGAAATCGAGATTTTTGGTAAATACAAGAGGGTATTGGTGTAATTTTTCCTTAAAACTATATAACTTCTTTCATATACTTGTATATATACATTTCTACACATTGTTTGAGTGTATCCTTTCCTGTAGTTATTATTTGAACAGTAGGTGAACATGTAGTTGATCCATATAAGGATAAAGGAAAGAGAATTGCATACGAGTAGGAGACTAAAAGAGACTCTTTTGATATATTCAATAAACTTTGATAATTTGGTGGAATATTGACCAATGCCATATGACTGTAATTATAAATCCTACTTTTGAGGCTTAACTGATATAAAATGTTCTTGATGGTGTCATTTTGCTATCTGATTAGCCACTCCCCGTCGCATCCTACATTCAAGTACTGTATAATTTTAAGTGAGGGACGAAGTGGAGGGCACTCTCAATAGCATTGTCAATTTTTGACGATGCTTTGGGTGGTGGAAATTGGGCGTAAATTCCATAAAAGATCATTGAGCTTTTATAATGTCATGATTCCATCACTCCTCCTAAGTCCCCTCAAATGGGAGCCAATTCCTCTCCATTACATTTATCAATTCTCTCCTTCTTTTGCCTTCCTAATCATTTTAAAGCCATTTTAAAGTAGTTTTAACCATATGAATTGAGATAATATTAAAAAATAAGTATGATTATCGATTTTCATGAGATTTATAAATGTTGAACGTATTCATCATAAGCATTAAAAACTCAATATAGTTTATCTTTGATTTTCTTAATTTTCAATAATTGTGATTAATGTGACACCCCGATTTCTCGCACCCTCGGCAGGTCAACGGGGCGTCAACTAAGACCAATCACCACGGTATCACCAAGCATAACTAATAGCATGGGTCGATTATGCTAAAGTAATAACCTGCAGTCTTCAAACCAAACTTGCGACGTTCAAACCAATCAATAATCTCCAACATTATCTCTTATCATTTCAGAGGACTATAAGAGAAACAGGGTTCATCTTATTACAACATTGTCCAATAGGTTTACTTACAATCATTTAATTAGCGCTAAATCGGAACAACTATATGATGAAAATCTCATTGATTCCATTTTGTACGTCTGTCTCATCTCTTTCTGCTTAGACGCGCTCACCTGGTAGGCAATATCAACAAAGAGTGAGTGCTAAAACACTCAGTAGGAAACTCATATCAAAATACCCCTACCAGGTTATATCATGAACAAATGATATAACAGCTTTAAGAATTTGTCTCATTCTTTCAACATGTGTGAATAATGACACATAGACAACGCCAAATAACAATTTTAAAACTGTGCATCAAATTGCACGAACACAGCATCCAAACTCTAACCAACTGACCCCAATCAAGCTTCAATCAAACGATTCGTCATCCTTTAACCAAAAGGTCCATCAACTTCACATATACAGTTCTTAAACCTTCAACTACACCTTTCGTCTGCCTAGCGTTCGATCAAACCAATCTACAATTCTCTTCTACAACTTAAAAAAAACACTCAATCATTCGAACAACTTGTGATCTTACTGAGCGACCTATAATGAGATCATGAACATTTTAGCTAAACTTAGCTAGTTGTGCTCTAACTTTAGGATTATAGCACGCAATCCCAAACAGTTTTGTCAAATGGATCTATTGGCTGCCAGCATAGGCAAAAACATTTTATGCATTATTTAACCCAAGCACGGGGTCCAACAGTGTGCATTATTTAACCCAAGCACGGGTCCAACAACTTGCCGATATGGACAAAACATTTTCCGTCAATTCAATCCCCCATGTATGGGGTTGTTAAACTCAGTTCGATCACAACTAACAATTAAAAGGTACCCTAAAATTGAGTACACAATCTAACTCAAACTTCAAAAGGTACAACCCAATAAATGGTAGTCCAACTCAACTCAACTTAAGACATAGAACAAGAAATAGTCTTAAGTTTAATAGCAAGGTTGTTCACTCCATATCTATTCAACGCGCTGTAATCCACTATGTTGAACTACAGTAGCCCATCATCAACTAATAGCAACAGATTAATCCAATCCACGTTGTTCTACTATTTGTCGACGAGACGATCCACTTAATCAACTGTTGCGCTTCCAGAACTTGATCAATCCCTTCCTTCAGCGTCAACGATCAACGGCTTCTATCGGCAATTCGACTGCTACACCTCCAACACCATTACATAACATCATTGCGAGATAAAGAGATACTAAGATGACTCTCGTAACCTCACGTCGAATTTTCCACACAAAACAACCATCCATTCTGCCTTAACCCATGTAAAACTATATCTGAGTTTCAATTCAACTTATTCTCTACTCTATAGCCATCTCTAATTTAGGGCTTCACACATCCAACGATTTTATTCACCTCAGCTCAACACAAAACAGTAGGTATTCGGAAACAAATGAACACCTAGCTATACAAATCAAGACTTAACAATAACTGCAAGTCTTGTATAAGACTCCAACAATGGTCATTCACTTGACCACACACAAAGTAGCCATCAAAGACTCTCCAACAAACACCCATAAGGGTTCGGCAAGATAGACAATGAAATCAGCCATTCATGGGAAGTATTGTTCTAAATCATCTCCCAAAATATTTAAAATCCTTGCACTTTTTGTAAACCAGCCACCTCAAGTTAAAATACTACAACTTCTCATAAAGTGCTCATTTGGGATTGCCTCCAAAAGAACAAAGTTATATTATCCAGTTATCTACAACTTTCATGTTGAACACCTTAAGTGATTCAACCTCCAGATAGGTCAAGCAGGCCAAAAACAGTGGACACAGAAAACTGGTCCCTCAAAAACTCGGTTTGGACCATTTTCAGAAAAACTGAGCTATACTCTAATACACACTCCTTTTTGAGTTGCAGCCAAAATAAGATACCTAAATGAGAAATGGGGCTACAACTTCCTTCTCGATCCCAAAGAGTGATCCACACTCTAGTGATATGAAAAATAACAAACAGTGGCTGTCTGCAGCTTTAAATTATACAACAATTTCAGTTTTGATATCTTTCATTTGAAATGCAACAACTTTTGATAGAAAGCTTAAAGCCTTTTTCTCCCAAAAGAGAAATTTTGAAACACTCAAAGAAGAACAATTTATATTTTGAATACTTTTGCAAAATCAGTCATTTAGAGGTCTGAAAATCCACACGAAGAACAGAAATCTGTGCTGAAACGTAGTCCTACCAGATTTCTCTGCAGAATCTTTAAAATTCCAAAACTCTTTTCACACACCTCGGATTGAGTTGATTTCAAAACCAAAGTTGTAGCCCTTTGTTAGAACTAAAACTTCTCAGAAGAACAAATTCTCCAATTCGAAATTCTTTCAGGCTAAAAACCCTAAAAACCCTACTGCCTTTTTAGATGGTGTACAAAACCACTAATTTAAAAAAAAACAACATAAATACATCTTAGCCAATACAACCCAACTAAACCATTTTTTGGGTCCAACACACAACCAATTGAGATGATTAATCACATAATACTTCCATGAACAACTCTCATATCATTCAACACAAAAATTATCATGGAAACCACAAATAACCATGATTATGGCTCAAAATCAACATAAAACTTCTTACCAAAAGAAAGCATGACAATAGTTGAAATCAAGACTTCAAAATAGAGATTCAAGGGTGAATTTCCTACCTTTACAACTTTGCTTTGGGAAGAATTTGAACTCTTTGTTGCAAAATTACATTTCCTTCATGGATTCCCCATGAAAACCCCACTTTTCTCTACTTTCTTTCTCTCTTTTTTTTTTTTGTCTCTCACAAAGATTGCATAGTGAATCTCTAAGGAGATTCACGGCCACATATTAGCAAGATTGCCAATTTATTCCATTTTTTCAATTTTGTCCCTACACCAAAATGCAACCCTTTGAAAACACTAGGGGTATTTTGGTTATTTTACTTTTGTAAATATCCCAAAGTCAACTCTTCTCAACCACAAAATTTTGTGTGGGTCTCACATGCCACATCAATTACTCGCTAGATATTTCTTGCCCAATAATCCGTAACCCGATCAAAAACACTATTCCAAAACTCAGTTTTATTCCCAACTTCTACAAAATCGATAAATTTCTCCTATTAGGGTTTGTAAATCATACACCATTATTACTATCATTATTTATGGCTTAATGGCTAAGGGCGTTTCAGTAATTTCACCCAAAACCCGAACATTTTATGTCCGCGTGCGAAAATATTTTTTTCCTTGAAAATTTCTCAGAATTTTAAACTGGTTAAGCACGCAAAACAACTAAGAGAAATACTGACGTTAAGGCCAGTAAAAATCGATTTCAACTTTATGGTCAGGGGTATTATAATTAATATGTTCATCATTTTAAAATCTCATGAAAATTATTAAATTTGCATAGTTTTTAATATTATCTCAATTCGCGCGGTTAAAATTACTTAAAAATAGCTTCAAAATGATTAGGATGTCGAGCCCAAGCAAAGAGTTTGGTCAAGATATGTTAGATTCCACCAAGGATACGAATGGAAAATCGTTAGAAGAAATAAACAAACAATTATGTTATTACATTCAAATAATTAAATGTCTCGCAATTAGCAAACTTAATTTATAAATGGAAAGAGAAACTTATAGATGAAATAGAGAGGAACTGAATGTGCTTTTTGATGTTTAAAATGAAAAAAATATTTGATTCAAAATAACATCCCTTTAAGTTGGCCTCTTTTTTTTTGTTTTACTTTTTTCTTTTTCTTTTTTCCTTCTAGTGAGTGCCACCCCTAAGGTTTTTAAATTGGGCGCATTGTTCATTTATTAACGGGGAAAATACATAAAATCTAAAATACCAAAGTAAAGGTCAGAACAGACCAAATGGGAAATAAGAATCAAATAGGCCAAATAGGAAAGAAGAATCCAGAACATCCCTTACTGTACTCTCACTCCTGACAATATTCAGTTCCTTGCAGCTCTTCCCCACAAGCTTCCTTCCTTGTTTTCCCCCTTCCTCTTTTATGGCTTTTCCCTTCATTTCCGTCACAATTCTTACCCTCCTCTCCTTCACTTTCTTCTCAGGTAATGACTACTTTCAACCCCACAATTTCCCACTCTATCTAAGATGGTAAGCACTGATTCTTCTATTTTAACAAGAGCTATCCACCAAGAGTTCCCCCCTTTCATGGTGGAAATAAATAATTGCATCCCTTCTTGATTATGCCCGTTTCTTTGTTTCGATTTCAATGACTTTGTTTGGTCTGAACTTTGTTGGACAGGAGTGGAGTCGGCTTCGTTCAGGATCGTGAACAAGTGCCGGTACCCAGTGTGGCCGGGGTTGCTCTCCGGCGCCGGCTCCGCGCCGCTCCCGACCACCGGATTCCTCCTTGGCAGTGGCCGGTCGAGGACCCTCAAGATCCCGAGGTCGTGGTCGGGCCGGATCTGGGGCCGCACCCTCTGCGGCCGCGGCGCCACCGGGGGATTCTCCTGTGCCACCGCCGACTGTGGCTCCGGCAGCGTCGCTTGCGCCGGCGCCGGCGCCAAGCCCCCCGCCACCCTCGCCGAGTTCACCCTAAACGGCGCCGGGGGCCTCGACTTCTACGACGTGAGCCTCGTCGACGGGTACAATCTCCCGATGCTCGTGGTGCCGAAGAAGACGGTTGTCGGCGGCGCCGCTGAAGGGGGCTGCGCCGCGACGGGGTGTCTGGTGGACTTGAACGGGGCGTGCCCGGCGCAGCTGAGGGTGGTGGCGCTTGAGGACACGACGCGGAGCGTGGGCTGTAGGAGCGCGTGCGAGGCGTTCGGGGACCCGCGTTTCTGCTGCAGCGGCGCGTACGCGACGCCGGACACCTGTCAGCCCTCGGTCTTCTCGCAGTTCTTCAAGCACGCGTGTCCGCGCGCGTATAGCTACGCGTACGATGATAAGACGAGCACTTTCACGTGTGCCTCCGCGGACTACATTATCATCTTTTGCCCCTCGCCTTACACAAGGTAAAGTTTTCTTCATCCTCTCTCTTTTTCTTTTAATTATTTTTTCAGTCATAACATTCGAGGTTATGCATACACGGTCGTCAACAGATTAATAGCTTATTAACTTTATTTTATTTTTTGAATCGTTCAGTTGGAGTTATATCATTGAGTTGAACAAGTCGACGTGTCAAGCATTCATCTTACATCTACAGCTTTTGCTTTTTTAACCATTTTTATAAATTATTTAATATTTAACACACTAATTAGCACAATAGGCAGGTTAAAATTATTTTATAAATTGGTTGAATCGAATTAATTTATAAGCTTGCTGGACGGATCGACAGGTCAGGAATTGATGTTGTCGGTTCTAGTAGTGGGTAAAATTATATATATATATATATATATATATATATATATATATCAATAATTTTATGCATATAAAGAATTTCATAACAGAATTTCATAACAAAACTATAGAAAGTCTGTGGCACAAATTTAGTGGAGATGTTTTAGTAAATGACAACCTGTAGTCTCATAAATTTTTAATACAAGCCTTTTGCGATTTTGCTTTAAAATCCTTACCGTTCTCTCCCTGTATATTAATAATAATAATCAGAGGAAAAATTGAATATTAAACCTTGATGATATTTGCCCACTCCCAAAAAATTCGAACACAAGATCCTTTCTTCCAGTGCTTATACGAAATAAAGTCATTGCACTGACTTTGTTACTTTATTTTCTTAGCTGTTTCCTACCATTGTGGGGTTTATTTTATTGTGTTTGGGAAAGCAACTAAAGTTTAGTCATAATTTGGGGGTAGAGCTCTCAAAAAATAAGTCATATAAAATCTGCTTTTATAGAATAAGATTTGAGATTTTTCGTTCACTGTGAGCAGTGGCGAAGCCAGGAGTTTTATATAAGGGGGTGAAATTTATTATATTTTTTTCTTGGCACCAATAAAAATAATGACAATTCCATAAAAAATATATATATTGACCTTTATAAGCTCGAAATTATTAATATATTTATTTGACAAGAGAAATGAAGAGGAAAAAAAAAAATTTATGAAAAAAGGGGTTGAATAGCCAAATGAGAACCCAATATATATATATATATATATATATATATGTTTTTTTAGGAGCTCCGCCCTTGGCTGTGAGGCCCGATTCTTTTGTTTTCATTATCTTTTGTTAATAATCATGCTTGTTTGAAAAAAAATGTTTCTTTTTATTTTTATTTTTTATACATCCAATGGTGGGGTTCTGAATATATGTGGTTGATTGTGGTTGGTCCAGGGAAATCAATCCAGTCATGAAGCCAACTTTATTTTTACTTTTATGAAAATATGGCAAAAGCCATTACAAGGGCTTTTTTGAATTATGGTAGCTATTTTTAAGGATGAGCTTCTTTTTTTTTTTTCTTTTCTTTTTCTCCTTGCTTTGGATTAGCTTATCTACCATTGATACATGCCTTTTATTTTGTTTTTTATGATTTTTTTTTAATGGCAATCTTGATTGTGGTGAAGAAAAGTGATGTTGGTATTATTTTGTCCTTATTCTTTAAAGTTGTGTGTCTAGTTCTAGCCATAGTTTCATATGGAAAAGTTTGAGTTCCTAATTTAACCTTGCAATTCTTCCTCAATATATCCTTTTTCTTTTTTACTTAATTTCTTTTCTTTTTTTAATTTTATTTTTGTAATGTGTATGTGGTAAGGTCCAATCTGGTTCTTGACTCCAGGTAAAAGAAGTAAATTATAATGAAATCTATAACAAAAGTGAGATGTCAATGAAGGTTCCCCATCTTCTTGTTTGCTCAACTATGATCCAATCTCTACTTTATTGTGATCATGAGTGACTTATCCTTTGCAGCCAAAAGATGCTCGGAGCGCGAAGGAAAGCAGCGGAGCTTCCATTAGTGAACAAAACTACAATGTACATTGCAAGCCATCATCGAAATCTCGGGTCATCGTCAGATTTGGCTCCCCTGCAAGCCACGGCTCGCGTCTTCTCTGCATTAACCTCAATTCTCGTCTTCTGGCGGCTGTTGTGACTCCCTTTTGGCTCGCACATAGTTACGAAAATTGGTACAAGTAATCTTATACGCATGCGCTTGTGTTTTAGTCTTAATTTTTCGGCTAGAAGAGGCTTCTGCAAATTTTATTTTCTTGTAGTTACCCAATTAGTGATTTTAGGTAGATTCAAAAAAACTTAGCATCGAAAAAGTTGTGGTGTTGGAAAAGTCGACCTAATCCTTGTATTGCTCGAGTGTTGGCTCCGCCTATTAGGATCATCGATGCCTGTTATTGTAGTAGCTTAGATTTTCCTCTAGCATATGGTAGCCTGAACAATAAGTTGGCGTTCGGATAATGGAAGTGTAACAGAAACAGAATGGAATAATGACGGAAGAATGGGGATAAGAGTGGAGGAATGTTCATTTCATTACTTTTTGCATTATTGAACAATGAAATGAGGACAAGGGTGGATAATAGGAAAGTGAATTGACATTGCTGATTTTCATTTCATTGTTGAGTTAATGGAATCAACATTCCTTTGAAACCGAAAATTTTACGTCTACGTGAGTTATACATCTTCACATTGAAATTTATTACTTGAAAATGGATTAAGGAATCCCCAAAAACCTTAATTTCTAAAATTGGTTAACTACACAAGGTTTTAAATCGAGTGTAATAGTTGTGGGTGTTACGGGAAGTAGGTTTACAGATAAACCAACCCAATAATGGATTGGATGCGTGTGTTTGGTTTCAAGAAAGAATCATAGACGGGTATATGTGCCATAGTGGGTTGTCATAAGCTAGAGATGAAAGAGTGAGTATGCCTTTAGACATAGGAGACACCCGTAGGTAGATATAATAGGATGTCTTCAGAGATAAGGAAAATATCACTAAAGGGTGTATCTTTAAACAAAAAACATGTCCTTAGAAGAGTGGGTAATGTCTTTAAACATAGGACATGTCATTATCTAAGAACCATAATGAAAGTTATAGACCGAAAAAGAAGTCAATGGCCAAAGTGGAATAGGCTAGGGTCCATAGTGAGACAGGTCAAAGACCACGGGGAGATGAGCCATAGGTTAAGGGTCGTATTGAAATAGGTCGTGCATGGTTGCACCGAAAGCTTCAGGGGCAAGAGGCCCATTACGACCCTGTGGCTTTCGATAGCGCCTCGGAATATGCCTTGCGGGCATGAGATAATCAGGCAAAGGGTCTATTTGCAGGTATGGGTAGGCCAGGAGCCTTATTATTGTAATTCCTTAATAAACCAGGGAGCCTGTTGTAATTATCCAAATAAGCCCCCTGTGCTCCTCAAAATGGAATCAGGGCAGTTGTAGTTTCAATGGCACAGGCATTAATATTTATTCAAATTTGATAGAATTGGGCCCGACCAATGCTAGAGCAACGAAAATTAATACCAACCACCGCCTCCCATTAATTCAAGTGGTTAGAAACTTAGTTTTCCTTAAGCAAGGTCTTGAGTTCGAATCTTATGACTGGAAAAATTAAGCACTAGGAGAGCTTTACTCCCCTTGTGGCTCCTTTCAGCTCAAACTAGATCTAGTCAGTGTCGTTTGGCCTTGGACACTATTGAGTAAATAAAAAATAAAAACGGCTTAAACTAGATCTAGTCAGTGTCGTTTGGCCTTGAATCTTATTTTATTCTGACCCAGGGATTCTCTAAAGGGGGTAGAGTCAGTGCTTCCTAGGTGAGAAGTTGTTTTAGGATCTGTATCACGGTATGCTTGGTTTCTTTTGTACTCTTTTCGATTTATTGGGTCTTCCCGTTAAAAGTTTCTAATTTCGATTTATTGGGTCCTTCCTTTAAAGGTTTTAATGAGGCTTAGGGCATTGTATACTGATTCCCTGTGTCCATCTGTCTTTAGCTCTTTGTCCTGTTATCTCTATCTTTTACTTCTCTTGACCATTGTATCCATTCCTAGATCCATATCATATCTTGTGTGGGGTGTATTACTTATTTTATATCTTATTATATATATATTTTAAATATGTGTTATGTAAACATGAATCGCGTTATATAGGCCTTATATGTTAAAGCTCATTAACCTTAAAACCTTAGATATATCATATATATACTAGCTGGAGGCAACGGTGTAGATATTTCAAACTCGATACATAGGGTGTAATATTTTAAGCAACCACTTAAACCCTAACATTTTGATGAAGGGATCATCACAGCCCAACATATGAAATCCAAGAAACACTCTTACATGGGCGATGTCGCCACAGTATTCATGTCACAACACTAGCCAACTGCAACTTTGTTAATGATATTTTATATCTTAACAATATATGTTCTAATATATGCTCTATATAAAGATAAATTTAGTTGAATGAGCCGAATTAGATCCCATTAACCTAGAAGTTATATATATATATATATATATATTACCTGGAGGCAATAGTTTTTTAAATATTCTAAACTCAATATAACGCTTTAAGCAAACGCTTAAACCTTAACAAGCTTTACTCTTACTGCTATAAAAGTGTGGAGTTACTTTGCACAACCTCTCGTAAGAGCTTGAGAATTAACATTGTCATCAACGTTTTATTCATGTCATCAAATCAAATCAGGTCCTATAATTGTAATGGATTCTTATATAGAGGGGTAGCCCTAATTTTCTTTTAGAAAAATAGTCGTGTAGTGGGCTCGACAACCTTTCATTGATTTAATTTTTATATCACGAAAACTACCTTATTGTTCCCTTAAATTTGGGATTAATTTTAATTTAGTCCCTCATGCTTGAAGGTGATCAATTTGGTCCCCTAATTTTTTTTAATGTTTTTCCAAAATCTAGCAGTTCTATTAGTGTGGGGATGAAATTGACTATTTTTTAAAAAACTTTTGATCCAATTCGGTAATATTCAAATATTAGGAATTAAATTGGTATTAATTCCTTGGGGACAAAAAGATGGTTTGCTGTTTTTATAAAAATAGGTTTAAATATAAAATAATAAATAATCATAAGATGTTAACAAGCGTAGAGAGAGAAACGGACGACATAAGTTGGGAGGGCTTTTATTTATTTATTGGGTTGGGGGGGTTGATATGTTTGAGACATACTATTAGAGGCTCTTAGAGTGGCTAGTTTGTAGATGCGTTTCTTTTTTCTTTTTTTTTTTTAAAAAAAAAAGCGAAAGAAGGGAGAAGATTCTCAAACGCAGAAAAAGATTTAATAACTTCAAAAGAATTAAATAAGAAGCTGAGAAAATTTCATATATGGTTCTATAGAGTAACACATGATATTTTAAGTATTTAGCAGATGACATGGTAGATTGATTGAAAACTAATCAATGCCCTTTTCAATTCCTTTTTTAATAATATAAATTATTTGAAGAGAGTATTTTGATATTTTACATGTAATTAGTTTTATTTATAGAGTGTGCTATTATGCCACAAACTATTTTGTAGGCCGATAAAAAAAATTAAAAATAAAATAATTATTACAATGAATCACTTTTCTGTGAAGAATTGATTTTACATTTTCAATTGTCTGCATAGTTGATTCCACATTTCCAGTTGTGGTTGATCAGGTGGGATGAGATCAAAATATCTTCAGAAATGACAATGATGTGGTGCTTTGCCTGATTTTTTTTTTTTTGCAAGCAATCATTGAGGAAACCAGCAACTCATCAGGAGTGATTAGGGGTGACAAAGGTAGAGGGCGAGGTAATGGGCTTAGTTCTATCCTTACCATAATTTTTAAGTTTTATCCTTATTTTAATGAGTAAATCAAAAATATAATTACCATACTCTAACAAGGGTAAGTTTTTAATTTTCCCTAATGAGTAAAATGGGTCAATTTTCAAAATGACATTTTAATAGAAGAAGGATGGATAATATTAAAGTTTTTACCTGAAATCTTGATTATGTCTACAGTTATGTTTTAAATATAGTTGAAAATGTTACTTTAATTACATTTAAGTCTAATTACATAATTACATTATATACTATATATATATATGTATATATGGTAAAAATTAATATGTAATAATTATATATAAGTTAGGCACAGCATGTTTTGTTTTATTTTATCTCTATTTAGGTGTAACAGCTGCATCAAAATTAAGTAATATATATAAAAATACTCACTGATAATCGGCTGCAAAAAAATTCTTTACTCTTACCTTACACTTTTACTTAAAAGAGTAAAAAATTCTTATGCTTATATTAAGAATTAGGATAAGGTAGGACGGATAAACAAGTACAACACCCTTAATCAAGGTTACCCCCACCACTACCGATCCTATGTAAGCACCTGAAAACAATAAAAATTATATATATTTTTATCAAAACAACGTCCGCCCCGAATTTATAAGGCCAACACCAAATAAGTCATAGCCTAAAAATAGAAAGAACGAAATCTTCTGTAACCACGAGACTTGTTCAAAGCCAATCTCTCTTCCAAAAACCCACTCTACACCTTATCTCCCAAACAAACAATTCAATTTACAAATGAAAAGCCCAAACCACACCCTCCCAACTCACCTACAAACAACACTGTTATTCACCAAAAATGCTGAACCTGTTAAAGATGAACACAACGGAAGACTAGAAGATTCAAACAACACCACAGCATTCTTAGGCTTTCCCTTCAACTCTTGCACATGTGAGGGCAACGCATGCATCCACAAAATCCTCATCGATAAAATCTGTCGAGAAAATCTGCAATCGATCGGCGCAGCCCCGGGAGAAGCATTGGCTTATGAACAGCCTTGCGTATCCGTGTATCCTCCGAGTTACTGGCTTCACGCACACCACCGGGTTGTCTGCTCGCGGCGTCACCGTGTTCTCCACTCGGTAAAAGAATTTCCGAGACGAAGCCGGCGGTTGCTCCTTCAACCGCGCCAAGTTGCTGTCGAATTTCGTCGACGGCAAGTCCGTGTCGATCCAGTTGTCCTTTAAATAGCCCGCGCTCCACAGAGGGCTCCCTGGCTTGGGCTGCGGCCCTTTCCTCGGCTTCCACACACAAATCACCCTCTTCGGCAATAATTCTGCGATCGTCTTCTCGAACACGTGATCGTGTTGGGGAATGAGGAACTCCCCGAGTTGATCCGTCAAGTACTTCTCGAACTCGGGCGGGTCCTCATGCCCGAACTCGGTGCGTATTTCGAGGACGATGATCTCCGACTCTGTCTCCGACAAGAACGTCTTCACGTCGTTAACGACGACATCGACATTGTACGATTTCAGGACTCCATGGCAGACTCTGCGGTTCTCTTCAACTCGGATATCGAGAACTCGGGCGCCTAACGTGAGCTGACGGTAGACCGAGAGGGATTGGCACTGTGCAAAAGGGCGAGAAACAAACCGGACTCCGATCTTGTTCGTGGCAGAATCATGAGTTCCAGGCCATACGATCTTATTCACGTGGATCTTTCCCGGGCCGAGGCCGGACATCCAGTTCTTCCGGTCAGGGGGGTGGTAATCAGAACAAGGGAACTCATTTCCACTGTTCTCGTTCAGATCGCTGAGGACCTTCTTCTCCGTCGAGATCGCCTTCCTCCTCTCCACCTGTTTCGAAACCTGGGTACCCATGTTAGAACAAGAAATCCAGAAGAAGAAGAAGAAGGAGAAGCAAAGAAGAAAAGGAGGCCCTAGCTTTTCTTCTTCCTTTTCTTCTGAGCTGTTTCCACCTTTCTGGTGTTCCTGTTGTTCTCTGACGTTTGATCCAGCGTTATATAATTGAAATATGGAAATCGTATGACTGGAACATGAGATTAAGGGATTACCCTATTCTGTTCTTTGACGTTTGAGACAACTAATTTGCCGAGTTTGGACGAATAGGATTGAGTTGGTGGGGAAGGGGATGTTGGTGAGAAGTCATAATCAACAGGTCCAGCTGTCTGGGTGGGTGTCCAAATCTTATCTGGCTTTCTCCCCTCGATTATTTTTCCTCTTTTACATTGCTTTATTCTCCCTTCATTATGTGTGGATCCCACAACATAAATGTCCCGAATTCTATTTAAGTTGTATTTGGATCGTAAGAATGAGAATGGAATAATCATTGTAAAGTAATAACTATTTAATTCTATTTAAGTTATCAAATAATAGAATGAGAATTATAATTTTCATAATTTTCATTCCTATTCTAGCCATCCCAAACAAAACCTAGAAGCTAAACCCTTATCTTAACCTAAAAGTAGGGGTGTGCAGAATTCAGTAAATTCTAAATTTTCTGAAAAGTTTCCCGACTATAAGAAAATTCGGTTAGAGATTAGAAAATTCGGATTTTCCGAAATGTTTAGAAATTGCATAAGAATTTTAAGAATTTTCTTAGATTTTAAGTTCTCTCTTTTCATTTTTTTTCCTAAATATTATGAAAATGTAACTTAGGAGAAAAACTCAGTCGAAGAATTGAATTTCCTGATTTCCCGATAGGAAAACTTTAGTCAGGATATTTTGGGTAAATGTTTTGTTCGGTCGAGAATCGAAATAAAAAAAAAAATTGGAAAAAGTCGAAGAATAGAAATTCAATAAGAAAATTTACTAATTTTTCGAATGAACATCCCTAGCTAAAAGGAGAGAATTTTAGAAATCTTAACCCTGAGAGAAAAAGGAGCTGGGTTTGGTCCAAACAGGGCATGACTAACTATATCAGCTCGTGTAGTGCGTGGATTCATCCGGCTGGAAAAATGGCAGTCTTCGGTCTTAACATAAAATAAACAAACACAAAACAACAACGAGAGAAGCATATGGAGGAATTTTAAAAGAAAAGATAAAAGTAAAAATATTATAAACTGCCTCACGTTGATTATGGAGCTGTTCAATGCTGGGATTTATAACTCTCTTGGAACCTTCCGGGCCCCAGCAGGTGTGAACACAGCCATCCCCGATAAGGAAAGTGGACCCCTATGAAACGGGTAACCGGGTATGGATACATGCGGGTCATTCATACGGGTATGAACTCGACGAGAATGTAAGATTCGATCGGGCAATTCCCGACCCGATCAAGGGCGTGGCACCAGAGGGACAGGGTCCGAAATAATCAATGGACCACCAAGGCTTGATCAAGATTTGCCATGAAACCTCATATGGGTAACAATCCATCTATAAAAACTTACCTTGCTATTCATAGCCGGTTTTATCCCATGTAGATTGACTGCTAGAGAAGCCAGGTCCCACCATGAAACAGCATTATGGCCCTGCATAAGGAGGGAAAAAAATTACAAAGGATTCAAAAGAAAAAAAAAAAATTCGGTCTTTTAAGCGGTTAACGGTGAAAAAAATAATCCAAGGCGGCCTCCTAGGCAGATTTGAGAGCCTAGGCAGCCCCTGTCCAAGCGGATTTAAAAGGAGATTACCTTTTTTCTTTTTAAAGAAAAAATATGGCAGCCACGTGACACTTAAAGAAAAAAATTTAAGAATAAATTGTACTCGGATAAAAATAGGATGATATTTATAGAAAAAATTACAAAGGATTCAAAAAGGAAAAAGAAATTGGTCTCCTAAAGCGGTCAACGGTGAAAAAAATGATCCGAGACAGCCTCCTAGGAGGATTTGGGAGCCTAGGCAGCCCTGTCCAAGCAGTATCTTTTTAAAAAAGATTAAAATTTTTCTTTTTAAAGAAAAAATGTAGCAGTCACGTGACACTCAGAGAAAAAAATTTAAAAACAAATTGCACTCGGATAAAGTAGGGTGATATTTATAGAAGAAGGCTCCGAGGATTGGTGAAAATATGATGTTAAGTAAAATTTGAAATGATATAATTTATGCAATTTATTGTACTTTGATATGCCACTTCAATAATATTTTATGAATTTATTCAAATAATTATATGTAAGAGCCACCATTTTAAACAAATAAAAAAAAAAAAATTTGCCTAGCCCACCTAGTCATCTAGTCCCCAACCAAGCGCTAGGCGGTAGGTCGAGCGGTTCTTTCCTTGTTTTTGGTGGGTGACAATTAGTAAGACCATTTTACTACAAATTAGTAATAGGAAGAGGAATTCAAAGTTTCTCAAATACTGATCCAGTATCTGGAGAAACAATTCCACCATTCCACCTCAAATTTTAACAATTCCACCATATACAAGAACTAACCAAAACACATAAAGCAAAATCATGAAGTTAACAATTTCCAGGAACAATTTCCAGGATTCCCAAAATTACAGCAGACAGTCCACTCCCTCAACGTTCGTCAACATTTTCCTTGATCTCGATCAACGAGCTTACCTTGCTATCGAAAAGTCTTTGATTTCTTTCTAAACAAATAGTCCATATCATGCAGACATATAACATGAAATGATCAGAAACAAACATGAAGGCACTACCATAACGTTTGCATACCTCAACAAGATGATTAAAATCTCAAAGCACAGAGGTCGTGTGGTCTAATTACCTTGTCCACTAAAGCTGCAGCCCAACCAGAACCAACCCATGTCGGGCTATCGGAAAAATCAGGCCAGATCCGTTGATTAGTATACCTTAATATGTACCTGTTTGCAATTTTCATTCATCAAGCATACAAACATAAAATTTAGAGTGATTCATAGTTACATTGATCAAACATGTGATATGAGAAGAATTAAAACAACCACAAAAGCAGGAAAATGAAGAACAAATCATGGGATGGGGATTATAATAAAGTATCCAAAGGAATGAGAGCTAGAAGTCCTATGTCGTGCATGCATAAAGTACCCATAAACTTACCCCCTGTTTGCAATTGTCTTGAAGGCTGTCTTCCACTCATCATCTCTCCCTAACATTGGATTTGGTGGTATCCACTGCATAGTTCAAGCTTCAGAAATATCTCAGAACTAGCCACTAATGTCAAGCATGTCATCAAGTCTAGGAATAAAAAACCAGTACTTGACAGTGATTTTGTTAATGGTCCAGCTGTTGGCACACATCCTTTAGCTGGCATCTTTTATTGGTGAGTAAAGCGGGAACAACACAGGGACTACGGCTCTCACAAATGAAGCCCTTCCGTAGTAACTCATCCATCTGCCTCTTCTGTTCTTGGTGCTCAATAGGGTTCATCCTACAGTGGGGAGGATGATGTAAGCACGAGCCAGGAACTAAGTTGCTGGCATGCTGAATTTCCCTAAGAGGAGGAAGTGTGTCAAGCAACTCTTTACGCATTAGTTCGCTATACTCAAAAGATCTGCTCAACTCTTCTAGGCATCTCACCAATGAGCTCTATAAATGGCTCAAGGCACTAGCAGATACTAGAGCATAAACAATCCCTCCTTGCCGACATTCTCATTCAAACTTCTTTTTTGTGAGGATATGTAAATGTTTCCTTTGCTCTAGAGTGGGGCTAGACTCTTCAGGACAATCTGTTTGACTCTCTTTTGGTCTCTAGGGACTCAACACTATCATTTTCTTCTCGTGAATAAAAGCATTGGCCTTGCCATGGTGAGTTACGTCTAAGCCAAATAACCAAGTTCACCCTAAGATAATGCATGCAACATCCATAGGAAGGATATACTTGCTGAATAGGTGGAGAACTAGAGGGCAACCAAACATCTTGGGCCTCAGACACGGAGGTTTCGTCACCCCAAGCAACCTTATGAGGATGGGATGTGGCTGAGGTGTCAACTTTAGCCATTCAACAGCGGCCTTGGAGACAACATTCATGGAGCTTCCACTGTCAATGATGACCTTGCAATTTTTATCCTTAACTTTAAAGTATGGAATATGGGAGTGCATCCAATCTTCCTGTTCCTTGTGTGCAGTGAGAACATACCTAACAACTTGCAATGGTGCAGGGGCATCTCTAAGTCCCAAGTCATTTTAAGCATCACTGTTGCCCTCCTCAGGAACATAGGCTTGCTCCTTATAATCACCATCGCTGTCCTCCTCAATTCCCATGTGTAAATTTCTAGAGGGACATTGGTAAGAATAGTGGAAGCCCAAAAAAGAGTAAAAAGGAACATAACCTCCAACACGATGAACAGAATAGAGCCACCTCGGTCAGTTTTTGGCATCATCCTTCACTTCCGAATGGCCCTTTATCCCAGAAAGTCGACTACGGTGTAAGGTTTAAGTCACTATCGGGATAAAGCATGCCGCTTTCCATAGTTAATTGTAAGCTCTAGTTAGGCTCCTCCTTTTACAACTTGAGGAAGTTAGGCGTTTAAAGAAGGCAGCAAGGGCCAATGAAGGGGGGAAAATGAAAGGTGTTTTCTAGTCCCCCTTGGGGGTGCTTGTGAGGCTGGGGAGGTGCCACGACAAAACAAGGGAATGAAAGGAAATATGATAGATACTCTTTTTACCCTTCCCACAATGATGGTTCTGTTGCCTTGGGGGCGTTAAAGCTTGATGATAGGCCTTTGCTACGAAAGATCCTAGAATTGGTAGATTCGAAATCGACTGGATTGGAGGGACCCAGAGCCAACCTTAGTCCCCTCATTTTCGTTGGAGGTCTTATGCTTTTACCACTATGCGTAGGGTTTCATCTCCCCTAGAGGAACAATCAAGAAAGATGCATTTTCCCCTCCCTGCCCCTTGCTCGTTCTCTGGAAGCTGTCATCCTGGAGAGCATCGGTAACTTAACAAGAAATTTCCTTGTTGCTCCGTGGGTCCCTGTCCTCCCTCAGGCAAACCAAAAATAAGAAAGAAATTTTATGAAGGCAAGCAGAAGGTCTCCTCTTTGGCTCGGGCTATTCTATGTGCATAGCCTCCTCTCCATTGGTAATTGGCAACTCGAATGAGCATTGCCTCAATTTAACTCATCTGGTACTGTCACTTCCATCGCACCGTGATTCAAAGTATCATTTCCTATCAGACCCTTTTGAATTCCATATTCAAAGTTGCGATCAGATCTATTCACTAAAAAGAATTGATTCAATACATTTCTTATGTACCCATAGGTGCTATATTGGCTAATTCGCATGTAGGCAGTGCTGTCTGCTGTACTGTTGACTTCATCTATTCATTGAATTTTTTTAAATATATTATTTATATAGGCTCGCTCCCTCTTTTTCCAAAAATTCATGCCATGCACTTCCCTTTATTGGCTTTCTCTAATAGGGGAAAGCCCCATTTCCGTCAAATGACCCGGCCTCCCTTGACGTGCCCAGGTTCTTTTTCGGCTAATGATACCTCGATCCCAAAGCCTTCAGGGTATCTTTTTGATAGGCGCCTCTATCTGTATGGGGAATTCGCTGCTCATTTGTGGAGTAAGAATTGGACGGCGGTTACGGTAGAGATAAAGGTGGCTCCTTGATCTTGATCTGCGTTAAGCCCCCTCCCCTCCTTTCTTCTTCCCAGAGATTCATGAACAAAGATGTCTGAATTTTGAGAAGGAACTCTAAGATCTGCGTTCTCTTTATTTGAATGTGGATGAATTTTTCAGGATCTCCTACAAAAATAAGAATTTGGCAGAGAAACTTGAGCTTTGATACTAATCTGATGTAGGACAATTCTTACAAATAGGAATAACAAACAAGAAACACAAAAGAAAAAGATGTGTGGTCTCACACCACTCAACAGGGCGCACCTTATGGAAGTTTGTGGTTTCACATCACCCAACAAGGCACACCTTGCAGAAAGAGAATAACAGTAATCCGAATACTCAGTTCAATAATAATCTTAGTCTACCTTCACAATGCTTCCTATACATCAATATATAGGGGATGTCAAGATCATAGTTTTAAAATCACGGTTGTGGCCGCTGTCGCATTACAATCGCAAGCCTTGCACGATACCGCTCGATCTGATCATCACTATTTCGTTTGACCTTGTAAACCCATTTGTTACCAATGGGCTTCCTCCTATGCGGTAACATTACAAGCTCCCACGTCTTATTCTTATGAAGAGCTTCAATTTCTTCTTGCATTGCTGTCATCCAAAGTGACGCTTCTGAGATTTCAACTGCTTCTTTGAATGTTGACGGCTCCCCATCTTCTGTTAAAAGACAGTATGCAATATTGCCCTCCACAATATAATCAGACTGCCAGGCTGGTGTGTGTTTCTCACAAGTTGACCGTCGAACTTCTATAGTTTCAGACTCAACTGGTCGTTGTTCCTCGTGTTCTGGTATTGCTCCAGAAGAAACTTCTTGTTCAGACTTTTCTTCCTCCTGAATTGTTGTAGTCGCTGGAACTTCCATCGATGTGCTACCTACATCTTTCTTTTGCAGTTTATCTTCTGCAAATATGACATCCCTACTGATGACGACCTTTTGGGCAGTGGGATCCCACAGTCGATACCCCTTGACTCCATCAGCATATCCCAAGAATCTACACTTTCTGGATTTTGGATCCAGTTTCGAAACTTCTTGAGAATTGTACATCACGAACACTGGACCCCCAAATGTGTGCAGGCGTGAATAATCAACTGGATTACCAGTCCACATCTCCATCGGTGTTTTCAGATTAATTGATCTTGTTGGTGATCGATTAATCACATAGCAGGCGGTGTTCACAGCTTCTGCCCAAAATGACTTTGCCATACTAGCAGTTCTTAGCATGGCTCTAGTTCTTTCGAGCAGAGTTCTATTCATCCGCTCCGCCACTCCATTCTGTTGAGGAGTGTATGCCACCGTGAGTTGTCTCTTGATGCCTTCTTGATTACAAAAATCAACGAAGTCACCCCCCGTATATTCTCCGCCATTGTCCGTCCGGATGCACTTGATCTTCCTCCCTGTTTCTCGTTCAATTTGCGCTTTGTATGCCTTGAAGACCGAAAACACATCTGACTTCTTTCTGATAGGGTACACCCAACATCTTCTGGAATAATCATCGATAAAAGATACAAAGTACCTTGCTCCTCCCAGAGATATAACCGGTGCTTGCCATACGTCAAAATGAACTAATTCTAGAATATTTTTACTTCTAGAATCAGATGCAGTGAACTTTAATCTGTGCTGCTTGCTTGTAACACAATGCTCACAAAAGGGTAATGAAACCTTTGTGAGGCCCGGGAGTAGTTTCCGTTCAGCGAGTACTTTCAACCCTTGCTCTGACATGTGGCCCAATTTTTGATGCCACTTCTTTGTCTCTTCAGCAGAATTGGTTGATGCAACTGATGCCTCTGCCTCCAGGTGAGTCTCTCCCATGAGTCTGTACAAATTCGCAATAATCCTTTCAGCCTTCATTACAACTAGCGCTCCTTTGACGATCCTCATCATTTCATTTTGGATGCGGGTATTGCATCCAATTTCATCTAATTGTCCCAAAGACAATAGATTCTTCTTTAAGCCCTTCACATGTCGCACATTTTGAATAGTGCGTATCATACCATCGTACATCTTCAATTTGATGGTGCCAATTCCAGCAATCTCCAAGGAATGATCATTTCCCATGTACACAGACCCTGCAGAGATAGGTTCGTAAGTGTGAAACCAATCTCTACGAGAAGTCATATGCCATGTTGCTCCTGAATCCAATATCCAAGCATCAGTGAGTTTCGATCTATCCTTGAATACCGTTGCTGCTTCGCTGTATAGAATATCAGCTTCGGCGACGCACCCTTGAGATGTTCCTGCCTTGTCTACACCTTTAAATCGACACTCGCTTTTGACGTGTCCCCTCTTGCCGCAATTGAAGCATCTAAGATTCCTCTTACCCCTCGATTTTGACCTCCCTTGTTTGTGACTCCCACTGGAATCACGTTCCATTGACCTTCCTCGGGTTATAGACAGAGCTTCTGCTTGTTGTGAGCTTGCCTGTCTATCTTCCCTGTTTCTCCGTCGATTTTCTTCCTCAAGAATCGAAGCAGCAACATCATCGAAAACCAAAATATCCGTGGGAATATTATTGGTTAAATTGATGATGATTTGGTCATATGAATCTGGGAGACTTTGGAGTAAAATCTCAGCGCGTTCCTGTGGCGAAACCGTATGTCCCAATGTTGAAAGTTGAGAACATAACGAGGTCAGAGTATGTAAATGCTCTGTCACCGATGTAGATTCCAACATCCGTAAGGTATACAACTTTCTCTTCAAGAAAATTTTGTTGTGAAGTGACTTGGCTTCATATAATTTGATGAGGTGATCCCAAACCTCCTTAGCGGTTTTCTTCTCTTCTACTCCCGATAAGATATCATCCGATAGGGCTAGCTGCAGATTTGAAAGGGCCATTGCATCTATCCTTTTCCACTTTGCGTCATCTGTGATCTCCGCCGGCCGAGCACTGATAGCCTCCAGGCAATTATCTTTTACCAATAATGCCCTCATCTTCAATTTCCACAACGAAAACTTTGTACCGTCAAATTTGGCGATATCAACCTTTGCTGCCATTGCTTCTATCACGAACTGTTGTTGAATACAGAATAACTCCCACTATTTCACGTAAGAAATATCTCCTTGGGTTACCTTCAACTAGTATATTGTTAAATTAAAATGCACCAGGAAAATTTCCAGGAAAGGCTGGAGGGACACAAACGGTCCACTTAAGTACCAGACTCCTTAGACAAAATTTTCCTTAGACATGTACCTAATCACCCAATATACCTTTCCCGAATACCCGAAGGAAGATAAAACACGTGAATAGTGACGATATATTGAAGCGGCCCTTCAATATAATTTCTACAGCACCTCCGTAGGATGAAACACCAATATCTAACTTATTTTCTGATGTGAAGGATCCACTTAAAAGTGGCAATCACAGAGCATACGATAAGTAGATATTAACACCCTAACCCCGCGAACAGCTCCCCAAAGAAATTTCCTTTTCTGATGTGGAAGATCAGACAATGCTGCAACCACAGAGCATACTTTGGAAAAACCTTGCTCTGATACCACTGTTGGGTAATAAAACCCCGACCGAATAGAGCAAACAGCAAATAAAGGAAATTGGATGGACACAGAAATTTACGTGAAAAACCCTTTCGGGAAAAAACCACGGACAAGAAGAGAAAACTCCACTATAGAAGAATATTACAAGGAAGGAGAAGAATTGGAAATGGGATGTGAAGGAGGGGAAAAGGAGCCTTTCTTTTATAGGCTCTCCCCTCCTTCCCCTTTCAACACATTTTCGATGTGGGATTCTCCCACATGAATAGTACACCTCCCATATAAATTATACACAGCAATCGGCAACTCGAATGAGCATTGCCTCAATTTAACTCATGTGGTACTGTCACTTCCATCGCACCGTGATTCAAAGTATCATTTCCTATCAGACCCTTTTGAATTCCATATTCAAAGTTGCGATCAGATCTATTCACTAAAAAGAATTGATTCAATACATTTCTTATGTACCCATAGGTGCTGTATTGGCTAATTCGCATGTAGGCAGTGCTGTCTGCTTTTGTACTGTTGACTCCATCTATTCATTGAATTTTTTAATTATATTATTTACATATGCTCGCTTCCTCTTTTCCAAAAATTCATGCCATGCACTTCCCTTTATTGGCTTTCTCTAATAGGGGAAAGCCCCATTTCCGTCAAATGACCCGGCCTCCCTTGACGTGCCCAGGTTCTTCTTCGGCTAGTGATACCTCGATCCCAAAGCCTTCAGGGTATCTTTTTGATAGGCGCCTCTATCTGTATGGGGAATTCGCTGCTCATTTGTGGAGTAAGAATTGGACGGCGGTTACGGTAGAGATAAAGGTGGCTCCTTGATCTTGATCTGCGTTAAGCCCCCTCCCCTCCTTTCTTCTTCCCAGAGATTCATGAACAAAGATGTCTGAATTTTGAGAAGGAACTCTAAGATCTGCGTTCTCTTTATTTGAATGTGGATGAATTTTTCAGGATCTCCTACAAAATAAGAATTTGGCAGAGAAACTTGAGCTTTGATGCTAATCTGATGTAGGACAATTCTTACAAATAGGAATAACAAACAAGAAACACAAAAGAAAAAGATGTGTGGTCTCACACCACTCAACAGGGCGCACCTTATGGAAGTTTGTGGTTTCACATCACCCAACAAGGCACACCTTGCAGAAAGAGAATAACAGTAACCCGAATACTCAATTCAATAATAATCTTAGTCTACCTTCACAATGATTCCTATACATCAATATATAGGGGATGTCAACATCATAGTTTTAAAATCACGGTTGCGGCCGTGGTTGTATAACGATCGCGAGTGTAACGGGATGCGAGCGTAATGAGAGTAAATTTTGAGGCATAGCATGACAATTATTTTTTGACATTTTAAGTTTACAAAATTGTTATATATGATTTTTACACTATTTTGACCCACCCTATTTACAAAGTAAACATTGTTATATATGACATATATATTTTATATAAATTTAAGTACAAAGGTAAACCTATATATATCTTCATTTGTACTACCATAAAATGATTTTATATAATTATTACCATTCAATTATTAGTCCTTTCATTAAATGTTCAAATATTTATATTTGAAAAAATAAAAAATCATAATAACGTAGGTCCAAATGGAATATTCAATTATTAGTCCTTTTACTATTATTTTGTTTAAAAAAACAAAGATGACATTCCAACCTTCTTACACATGCCACGAATGCAACTTCAAAAATTAGAGGGGCGGCTTACAAAATATAATATAACCATAAGATCATAATGGATACCTATAAGCATAGAAATATTCAGTTTAAAACTCCATGACACTTTTAAAGCTTGAAAAACAATTAGGATTGGAGCCCATTGGGCTAATTATCTATTTATCTTATAGGTATGGGAGTTCATTCTTATCACTTTGCCTCATATTTTCATCTATTAGAATTTAAAATGCAAGTACATTTAATTGGGGTTTGATATTCAATTAGATCCACATAACGTTATGCCTTAATTCTTTTTTTTTTTTAATATCGTGGCCGTAACAGTCATGAATTTTAAAAAATCCACGAAATCGGACCATAATGGTATTATCCACAAAATCGGACCATAATGGTATTGCGGCCGACCGATACTGTTATGGCCCATTTTTTAAAACCATGATCAAGATAACGCCAAGACCCTAAAAGATAACTATTGAAATGGGGGAGATAATTATGGGTTATTAACCAAATTATATCTTAACAAAAAAAATGCAAAAATAAAACTACATAAAAATCAAATAGTAAAGAAAATAACAGCCTATGCTTGGCTGGCCTTGTGAGACCTAGAGTAATCCCTTTCATTAAGGTTCCACCTTAGAACCGATTGGCATTAATGGAGTTGTCCAACAGATACTTCAAGATTCATCAGAATGGCAAGTCCCAAACCGACGTGAGATTCTTAACAGAGCTCATGTTTTCTCTTGGAAAGAGGCCTTCACCGAGCCTAAATTGACCCATATCACGTTAAAGTTTTTAAACCAACCCAACCATAGCTCGATCATGTTGGGCATTGATGGGTCAAGGCTTTAAGCTGCAACCCAATATTTTAGCATGTCATGAAATATTTGAGATCTATTTTATATGCATAATCCACTTTAAGCCCAGTACTTATATAGAAGAGGCATAAACTAATGAACACTTACCCAGAACACTGGTGATGCAATAGAACAGGCAAGGCTTTACATATTCTTAGAAAAACACTGTAAAAAAATAAATTACAGCAAAGGAAATATCTCCCCATCTGGTAGACTATTTCAAATTAGGGAATAAAAAATTTCACAAGTGTATACTTGTGGATTCAATTCAAAAAATTTATGCTTACAATCTCTTTTGGGCTGACTCTGATGAAAAGGAAAGAACCTTATAGCTTACAGAAATTGAATTAAGCAGAACCTGATAGTGTACTGAGAAAAACTTTTTAAATACTATAAGTTACTGAGGCTTCATTTTCCATCTGGCCAGCTAACTGTTCCAAGGTAGAGTATATTTCTTCTTTCAGTGGGTGTAACCTTTCTGCTGCAGAGAAAGTATGCACCGTATTATCAATGTCAACCCAACTAATGGCTTTCTCTTTTCTCACATGTCTTTCTGTCATAATCTGCCTCACCCCTTCCACTAGATCCCACCTTCCAAGCACCGCATATATACTTGACAATAATACATAAGCCGCAGAGGATTGAGGCTCCAACTCTATAAGTTTTTCTGCTGCTTCTCTTCCCAATTCTAGATTCCCATGAATCTTACATACACCCAGAAGGGACCTCCAAACCCGGTCATCCAGTTTACAATGCATATTTTCGAGCTGACTCATTACCTCACTGAAGCACCCAGCTCGACCTAATAGATCAATTAAACATGCACCGTGTTCTTGATCAGGAATGATGCCATGATCACGATTCATGGCTTCAAAAATCCTAAGCCCCTCCTGCACAAAACCCGAATGACTACACGCATTGAGAACAACAAGAAGGGTGATCCGATTGGGCTTTACACTTGATTTCACCATGTCATTAAACATCTGCACCGCCTCCTCACCACAACCATGCTGTGCTAAAGCAGATATCATCGTGTTCCACAACACGACATCTTGCTTATTTCCCATAAAATTGAAAACCAGACTGCCAAGTTTAAGGTACCCGCATTTTGAATACATGTCAATGAGAGAGCTTACAACTATTGTGTTGGGTCTAAAAGTAGTTCGCACCAAAACAGCGTGGATTTGTTTACCATGATTTAACGCAGCTATACCAGCACAGGCACAAAGGCAACTACTAAAAGTGAATTGATCCGGCTTATTGTGTAAAGTCATCATCCTTGAAAACAATTCAAGTGCCTTGTCCCCCATACCATTTCTAGCATACCCAGAAATCATGCTAGTCCATGAGACCGGGTTCTTCTCTGGCATCTGATCAAACAATTTGCTGGCTGATTTCATATCTCCCCCTTTGGCATATCCTGAAACCAGTGAAGTCCATGAAACGACATCTCTAGCTGGCATCTCATCAAACAATCTCCTCGCATCAACCATATCACCAAATTTGGTGAAAGCATCAACAATTAAGCTTGAAAGCACAACATTGGACAAAAGCCCAGCAACAAAAACCTGACCATGAACTTGCCTGGTAAGTCCCACATCCCTCAATTTCACACACACAGTCAAAACACCAGCAAAACTAAATGCATTATAACCAAGACCAGATTTCCGCAATTCTCTATAAAACACCAAAGCCTCATTACAAAACCCAATTTTCGCATACCCAATTACCATTGTATTCCAGGACACAACATCCTTCTCCGGCATTTGATCGAACACCCGCTGCGCAGGCTTTAACATCCCTAACTTTGCGTACCCAGAGAGCATACCATTCCAAGAGTACAAATTTCTCACAGACATTTTATCAAACACCTTACGTGCACTGCCCTCGTCACCACATTTCGAGTACATACAAATCACGTGGTTTGACAAGAAGGTACCGGGGTTCTTAAAACCCGTGAGCTTCAAATGTAAGTGAACTCTTTTACCCTCTCCTAGAGCCCTATCATTCCCGCATTCTCGCAAAAGAAAAGCGAGGGTTCTAGAGTCTAATCGCACGCCACGGCCTCGTAGGAGGTCTAAGGACTCGACCGCTTGTTTAAGCTTCCCTTTCGAGATTAACTCTGTGAGAGATCGGACGATGCAGGGAGGCTTTGGGGGATTAGCGTGTTTCCTGCGGAAGTTTGAGAGATTGAGGGTTTTGGCGGGGAGAGAGAAAGAGGGCATTGCAAGAGAAAACCATGTGAGGGGGTTTCATCTAGACGATAATGGGTCGCCGCCGATGGTGGGGTTCCGGCCAATAACGAGAGATGGGATCCGGCGTTGGTTCGGGAGAGACCATGGGCTCCACTGACCTTGAGCTCAGGAGTGGGGACTCGAGTAGGGCTCAGTTTTATTGCCACGTGCCGTGAATTAAGAAAAGCTTCTCAATATTCACTCTTCCCACTCAGCAAATTTTGTTTTGAAAAAGTTTGCAGCACCTTTTTTATTATTTTTTTTTATTTTTTTTTTTTTAAGGAGTGCTCACATCAACTATAACGGCGCTAACTCTTTACCTTATGGGCCAGGTCTAAATAATTTTAAAAATTAAAATTAAATTTATGTTAAAAAAAAAAAGCGACATCACACATTTAATGATGGAAAAAGAAGGAAGTGACCGTTTGCCTTTATAAAAATTTGTAAAACTCTCTACTGAAATTATTTCACTCAAAAAAATAGAGGCAATGAATATTATTGTTAGACATATTATTTTTAATATATATTTAAAATATTAGATGGAAGTAAATGAAATCTATTACAAAATATAGTAAAGATGAATTTTATATAATTAAATTGAAAAAATCCAACCAAAAAATATTATTTCATTTCAAATGATAATAAATCTTGAGAAAATTGTTTACCCTTGACAAATTAATATCTCATAATATTTAATAATATCCATAATCTTATATTAGATGTTCGTAATATAATTTCAAATTTAATTGTGTGAAATTAGTTTCTTTCTACTTGCAATTAATTTAATTTAATTTAATTTAATATTTAAAAAATATTAAATTGATTTCTCATAATGATGACAATACTAATATAATAATATCTATTATCATTTTTTTTAGCAAAATAGTTTTGTTGGAGGAGCCTGCAAATTTTATATCAACTTTTATAAAGGTAAAAGGTAAACTTTCCTTGGTTAACACTCACTTTACTTCCTTATGCGGCACATGTGAAGCCAGAACTCTAGCGGACGATACCATTTTTCCCTCTTTTGGTCGGTTACTTTGTTGGCATTTTTACATTATACGAATTTCTTAATTAAAGTTTTACTAATTCTAATGTATAATTTGTTGTTAGGTTTGAGTTTTGCTTTTGATGCAATACTGCTAATTATTGTAGTTGTGTCAGTTTGTTAGTTATAAAGTAAGATTGGCTTTTCGTAGTGCAAGTGGCTCTTCTCCATCAGTAGCCGATTCGTCTCAAACTCATTCTACTAAGACAGGTGGAATGAGAGGTAAATCTAATCCAGCATGGGGTCATTGTAGAGAAGCTCTTGAACTAGGTACAAGTTCAGGAAGTAAAAACTTGGCTTGTTTGTACCATAGTAAGGCTTTTGCTGATGGAGGAATTAATCGAATCAATCAACATTTAGCTGGTGTAAAAAGTGATGTAAGAGCATGCATTAGAGTACCACTAGATGTATGTTTTCAGATGTCATTAACTATACAAGGAAATGGAAAAAGAAAAAAAGCAAGCAAGATGATTTTAATTCGTTCACTCAATCATAGCGTGAACAAGGAGAGCTTTTGTATAGACAACTTGATAATGAAGCCAAGGAAATTTCAACACCATAGGAAAACAACCAATTGAGTAAAAAGCTAACGGCAAGTGGTGGCAAGGGCAAAGCTCCCCAAACATTAGGCAATTATTTTATCCCACAGACAACTCCAAGTGCCCAACCAACTCTTAGGAGTGCTTCACAAAGTAAAGAAGCAGTGCAAAAGTGTGATCTTGCTATTGAAAAATGGATGGTCAATGCGAGTATACCATTCAACGGAGTCAACTTGATGTATTACCAGCCTACTATGCTATATCAAGCATGGGTCCTGGCTATAAAGGATCAAACTTTCACTCTATTCATGGTGATTTGTTAAACAAGACTATTGAGGAGGTAAAAAATCTTTGTTGAAGGCTTTCGAGAAACATGAAAGAAAATTGGACGTACCATTAGTTTCCTACACCCTTTTGATCGCCTTATGCATCTCATTGTATTAACCTCGTATTGCAAGACATTAGAAAATTAAATTATGTTTCTGAAGTCGTGCATCAAGCGTTCAAAATTACAAAGTATCTCTATAATCATTCCTATCCTCTATATGTGATGAGAAAGTTCACTGGTAGAAGAAATTGTTCCCCTTGAACCTGTACGATTTGCTACACAATTGTTTGATGATTATGTTGAAAAATTTTATAAGGATTATTGAATTTAGTTTGTTTATGTTCTAGATATGTTTTGAACTGTTATGTTCAAACGTGAATTTATTTTGTTATATTAATCATACAAATGAATTTCTGATATCATTGATCCAACGGTCCAATCAGTGACCCAACAATTGGACCAGTGAACCGATAACTCAGACCCAACCTCTAGGCTGGGTTGATGATTGAGTCAGGTTTGATAACTATGCCTATGTCTGCCCCCAAATAGCACTAAATAATGTATTTCGCACCTTAATCACACAAAAGCTTGAGTTCTTCCAATGAATTGGTCATGCATTTTACAAATGCGTGACCATTAATTTACTGTTTGGTCATGCATTCTATAAATGTGAGGCCAATTTTTCCCTCTAATCCTAGTCTCCTTCCCTTTCCTTTTCCTCACTGCCACTCTCCCAACCTTCCATGTGTTTCCTTCGAATACTCCTGACCTACCAAGTTTGTTGCTCATTCC
This sequence comes from Santalum album, assembly GCA_034195605.1. Classification (NCBI taxonomy): domain Eukaryota; kingdom Viridiplantae; phylum Streptophyta; class Magnoliopsida; order Santalales; family Santalaceae; genus Santalum; species Santalum album. The sequence goes on from CM067262.1 coordinate 7,280,613, forward strand.
CTGTGTTTTGTCTAACTTTCCTGATAAGCCTCCTTATGTTACCACCATCTCCCCCTTCACCATCTCATCCTAAATCCACACTCACTATTGCCTTCCCTACTTTTTATCCATGGAACTTGTCATCCATCTGGTAAATGCATGAATACTAAGCTGAAATTCCCACGAAATCATCGCCGATGTATGAAGATTGATCACGCACTCATTACAGCTCTGTTTGAGCACTGGTACCAAAAGACACCCACATTCCACCTTCCTACCTATGGGTGAGACGGTTGTAATATTGCAGGATGTCAAAGTACTTATAGGTCTTCCCATGGACATGGAGGTCATTGAACGTAGAGAGATGGCCAACACATCTCCTGTTGCATAAGATGCATTGACGATGAGATTACTTGGATAGTGAATGGCTGCAAGTGACATAGAGATTTGTTTTAGGGTCAAAATGCACTAGTTTAGGGATAGGTTCAAAGATGTGGTCCTCAATGATGCTCTGGCCTAGATATATGCATCTTATACTCGTGCATACACTATGATGATGTATGCTTGCCTGGCATCATATATAACTCTCTATGTAGGGCATGTCACTATAGCAAGGAAATACAATCTTACTGTAGGTATGCCATGTATATAAATGTTATCTATTAGGTTAGAGGTATTTATGTGTTAATACATGATATCTATTTGTAGTTGTGGGTATGGGAGCGATTCGTCCTTCACCAAATTTTGAGGATTACACATGTGGTCTATCAAGATTTTAGGGGATTTTTGCTTCCTCCCTGTGGCAAAAGGTAATAAGTGTTGCTGTTATATTTTATACGCTATGTATTGATATATAAAAAAATGCTCAATACCTAATGTTATGACACATGATTTCTATGTAAATGGATTTGTAATCAGAACCTCAAGACCATGGCCACACATATACCCCCAGTTTATCTACTCCAATTGGACACGATGGTCGATGAGGCCTTCAAGTGGCAACCATATGACCTGCCACATCTCTCAGAGTAACGTGTAGTCGATTCTTGTGGATGAGTCGTATTTCGGTATATACTTAGATATCATTGAGTGGCACCCATCTAATAATGTGTGTTGGCAATTCAGGTCGTTAGCTGATTCTACCGGCCCTGGATACGGACTTAGAGCAGTTGTACCATCACAATTTGTGAGGCAGAGCGAGTACCAACTCGGGTGTATAATGACCTTACCGAGTGTAATAGGACATAGAAACAACATATTAAGCTTGCTGAGACTCGAATTAACCAATATCAATACATAGTTGTACTAGAAACATATATGATGTGTCACCTTTGTAACTACAACCAACTTATGGTTCTTCTGTAATTCAATCCCACCAATAGAGTATAATGGGCATAAGGGATGACAACATTAAAATGCATTTGCAAAATGCATAACCATTAATGCAAAAAGGGTCACCTATTTTTAAAATGCAAGAATCAATGCACAACCAACATTAAAGCTAATTTCAGGAAAATAGGAAATCGTACACCTAATTTGGGAATTTTCTTTCTATATTATTTTTGGATTTTTTTTCATAAATCTATGTATAGTTTTTTTTTTCCTTTTTCAGTAAATGAAAAACTTTATTAAACCAAAATCAAAACACAAGGGCAAAGCCCAACAACAATAGTAACAAAGACAGAAATAGAACAACAGACCCCGCTACACACCACTAGAGTGTCGCAGATGCACAAGGGCAGCAGGGAAGAAATACAGAAACAAATTCCAACAAGGAACAATGCATAGTTACAGGAAGAGAGCGTGCTCTATCTCTAACAATCTTGGAAATATGCTTCATAGTGAAGTGGACGTTAAGGATCTTATTCTGGAAGATTGTGTCATTTTGAGCTTTCCAGATAATGTAGCAGACGGCCGTAAAGGCAACCCGAGCAACATTAGTGTGAAGTTGATTGCCCAAAAGCGAAGATGCAACCCACTGCAAGTCACTGTCCCAGGAAGAATTATGTCATGCAATGTTGCATTTCTCTGTCCACCATGAAACAAGCCGAGTAGAAAACATGCAGTCAAAGAACTAATGGTTCAAAGAATTAGGGCAATTTTTACAGAAACCACACACAAACCCAGCAACTCGATTATGTCTGTCAAGCTCATCCCGAGTTGGGAGTCTGTGTCTCGCAGCCAGCCATTATAGAAAAGAATACCTACGGGCTAGGGCTGATCTTTTATGTGTAACAAATCTATGCACAGTTTGTCAAAGGAGAATCTAATCAAATTACACAAATACCTCTTGGGGTTTAAAAGAATCTAGAAGCCCCCTAGTCTAGAGTTTCAATTCTTCTTACCAATTTATTCCCTTCAAATTTGTGCTGACGTACCTTTTGTTTGATCGAGTAATTTTACTCGTACGCCTTAATAAAGTCCTTCACACATAAAATATTAAAATATCCCTTAAAAATCCCAATTGCATACATCAGCATTTTGGTGTGGAGGATGTTTTTGAGATGTGTGAGCAAAATTACAATTTCTTGGTTTTCTATTGATCCTTATAAATTTTGCTTATTTTCTTCCCCAATTGATTGACCCATACTTGCAATAAACTGAGAGAGAAGAGGATCCAGCTCCCCTCCAATATACTTTATCTCCATTACGTCTCAGTGTCACTAATTTTAAAACATTTTAGATGTATTAACAATTATGACCGTACTGATTTAAAAGGACATAAAAAGACACAGAAACATTAAAAATTTTACATGAGAGTTGAGAGCCTAAAACATATTAATCTAAGTAATACAATTTTAATACAATTTCTAGCGAACGTTATCTCTTAGTCTCTTAAGTACAAAATTATATAACTATCACAATGTTAAATTTCATGAAAATGAAACTACTTAAATATTTTTGCCAGCTCTTCTTATCCATACAGTTAAAAATTTTAGTTTCTCAAAATCTTAAAATTAAGTGCATTAAGGAATAATGGAGATAAAGTGTCTTGGATAGGAACCCAATCCCAATAATAGAGAGTAAGTAAAATACATTGTTAAAGTCAATGAAAAATCATCAACAGTTAATGGTTAGGAGTATAGGAAGAAAAAGAAAAGCATAAAAAATCTTCCCAAATTTATTGATTCTAACGGCATAGCTGCTTCACCTTATGCAATTGACCTTAAACCTAAATCAAGATGGACATGTAACCTTAAACTTTAACCTAACGAAAACGAGTGAATATGAAAATCCAATATGGGATGGGCGAGCCCACCCTTGACCCTTGATCGACAGCTTACGCACCATGTCAGAAATGTCCGTCATATACGTTATTCTCTAATATTAAAATGGTGAAGTTCTATGATTTTTGGCCTAAATTTTTTGGGGTACCTACCCCTTATGACCAGTTCAAATAACTGATTCGAGCTGCTTTCAATTACATAATCAACCAAAAATGCTTGCAAACATCCTGCTTTCTGCAGATTAATCCATTAACGGTGGTGTGCTGCAGGGCTGTTTCCCTTTGTATTGTCATCTTTTCTTTCTCGGGCTAATTGTTTGGTTGTATGGCTTCGGCTTTGTTGCTTGGTTTGGTTAATAATATTTTCAATTTATCAAAAAAAAAAAAAAAAACAAGAAATCTGTAAACAAACATCTTCCTTAGTTTTTTTGGCATACATTAAATGGTACACCAGGAACCCAAATCAGAAGGGCAAAAGAAGAAACATCATCTCAATATAACTTGCAAGGATCTGTCCCCCTTCCTTGAAGCCTTCTCAGACATACCCACAACACGATCCAAAAGGAAAAATCTCTAGGGACCGGGGAAACACAGCATAACTTGAAATCATAAAATGAAAGGAAAATAAATAAATAACCTCTAAAATGCGCCTTTCTTAACTCGGGTCCCATCAATTTTGCTCTGGAAAAAGCTCAACTCTCAGCATCTCTGGAAAGAATTATAACGTAAAACGACGCTCCTTTCTTATGCTACAACAGCATGGCAAGCCCTTTCTAGTCTAATTTTCTAAAAGCAACTACAGGTTCTTACGTTTTCTTAACCCTCAACGCCTTCTGCAGGTTACAAGCGTCCGTGAATATGCCGCGCAGACGAGCTTGTTGATACACGTAACGATGCCAGAGTTCACTTCTTCTTCTTTGATTTTCCAGAAAGTGGCTGGGTATATGCCGTTCCCTGACAAGCAAAAAGGGTCAGGTTCCTGATTATAGGAATTCAAACATAAATACGAACTAAAGCAGCTTCATCCAATGTATAATAGACAAAACCCGTTGGGATTCTGAACTGAAAGGGAACGAATCAAAAAAGAATAGGGTCAATGGGAGATAAAGCACATTAAGTAGCAACTAGCAAATTTTCCAATTGACTACACACCTGCAACCATTCGTCCAGTGAGGCATCCGTAGTCGTCCCAGTTCCAACTTCCACCCTCGGTGCCCTCTTAGTTTTCTGTGTTAAATCACAAATATGCTCGTGGGTGAGAACAAACCATTAGTGTTAGAGAGAGTTCCTCACACAATAATTCAATAATATAAGAGGCTTATATCATCATCACATCCCTCCTCCCTCCCTCCTTTTCTAGGACGCTCCGGTGCTCGCATTCTAGCTCTTTTATACATTAAAATTACCCCCAATTCTGAATTACACTTGCACCAGCAAAGGAATAGATTTCTTTTCCCCCTTTCAGGGAAATTCAAGTAAAATATTTTGATAAGAAAATTGATGGCTCAGACGTTCCCATCTAGATAATCTGTGTAACATAAAATCAAGTATATTTAATGATGATACCTTAGATAGATTCTGTAATTGACCATATATCCACAATCCAAGAAGGGCCAGAAGGGCAACTCCAAGGGTAACCAGGAAAACGGACTCGATGCTGAGAAAACCGCCAGCCTCAACAACTTCAATGGTGCCATTATAAAAGGTGTTTTGGTACGGATGCTGATCTATCTCATAAACAATTGTTCCCACAAGATCATAACTACCGGACTGCCAAAAAATAATGAGGCAAAAAAGGTCACTCTTTATTGAATATTAAAGAGAGATTTCCTATGTACTGGGATTATAGAAATTATGAATTAGAATAACTTTATAATAAACACATGAAAAACCATAGAATGGGTGTGCTTGTACCTGCAAGTATTTGCTAACATGCAAAAATGTAGGGGAAAGTTGCTTGAGCTGATGCCGGTGTTGATGCATTGTTAAAAGCCTAACATAAAAATTAAACACTAAATCTATGTCTTAATAAGAAAGTTGTCATCTGAAACAATAGCGTAAATCTATTAGTCTGAATAACAATGAAGGAGACATGAAACTCAAAAAGTAAAACAATTAATCCTCAGATTCAATCTAGGTTGTTTTACCACTATCGAATGTGCCCTTGCCTCTTCCAAATAAATTCAATCTATTGACTTGGAACATTAGCAGGACAGGGTCCCTCAGCAAAATTAATTTTTTAAATATGGAAACTAACTCCAAAGGCTTGTCCTTTTTAGCTCTTCTTCAGACTAGGCATCAGCTTCAGGCTGCTGCCAAATGCTTGCACTTCTCTCACGTTAAGGAATGCAACCCAGTTAACACCCATATATAACTGGTATGGAAGACACATTTATGTGGGAACATTATTGAAGTTCATCCTCAATTAATCACTGTTGATATACAAGGTAGTGCTACGGATTTTCTTCTCACCATTGTGTGTGCTAGCTGTGACAGTATAGAGAGGAGGCGCATGTGGCAGTTGTTACTGCAGTTTAATGCCAATGGTATGACTAGGATGGTGGGTGGAGACTTCAATTCCATTACTTCTCATAATGAAAAGCATAGTGGGGGGGTCCATATTCTAGAAGATATAAGGAAGATTTCGTTAATTCATTTTCAACTGGGGACTCCTGGATGCTAGCTTTCCAGAAGACCCCTTTACCTGAAGTAACAGCTACCATGGCAGCAGTCAAACTTGGGTAAGATTGGACAGACTGCTTATGAATTTTGAAGTTTCTTCTTGCTATCCAAATCTGGAAGTTCATCTTGTTAGGACCTATTATGATCAGTGTCCTCTCTTGATTACTATGCTTGTTCCCTTCAATGTACCTAAGTCCTTCAAATCCCAAAGGCAATGGATATCAAGTCAAAACTTTCTGGCTGTAGTAGACATTGCGTAGTCTGAGTCCTGGCCTCTAAATGCTTATGCTGCTCTTCCTCTTCTTGAGTATAACCTACAAATCATCCTTTTTGCTCAAACTGAGATAGCCATGTCTTCAATTTCAAGTGTCCTCCAATTCTATGTCTACGTTGTTGAAGATGTGGTTCCATGAAGCTAATCTTTCTTCTCAAAAGGGTTCTACTATTGCTGTTCCCGTGGGGAATTTGGATGGCCAGGAATAATGACCATTTCTCTGCCCATTCAATATCCTGCCCTCATATTTTCTCAGATACAATGCATAGGCTTTTGCGAATATCTATTGTCTTCAAAATTGATAAAGCCTCACCCTCCGTGGAATGATTAAGCTTGTAAGTGCTCAAAATCCCCATTATGCGTGTCCCCTCTCCTCACGGTCAATGGGTAAGATGGCATCCCCCTGATTTTGGTCTCTTGAAGCTCAACACAGATGGTTCATGTATAAATGGTACTCACTCAGGTGGAGGAGCACTTAGATATTACAGAGGTAGACTCATATTAGCATTTGCTTGTACTCTTTGCTCTGGTTCCCATTCTATGGCAGAACACGTCGATTGGTCTTTATTTTGCCGTAAGAGAGCTCTCTATCCTCATGCGGTGGAAGCCAACTCTAATTTTCTAATCCAATGCTTGAAGGAGTGATCTCCACCTTGGTCTCTATCCTACTTTGTCAGGCAATGCTCTCAGCTTGACAGGTCCACTGCCTCTTTCGTTCACACTTACAGAAAAGACAATTCTCTAGCTCGCAGAGTAGCTGCATACGGGCACTCTGTCCAAGATATTCAAATTTTTTATCATATTGCATTCCTTCGCCTTGAGTGCCATAAAGCTTTTCAGGGGATCAGTATGGTCTCACAAATTATAGGCGTCCAAAATTTGTTGGGTTAACCCTATATGCTGCCCTATGTTTTGTTTTAGCTTATTTTTGCTTAGCCTTATTCTTCCCCCAGTTATTGGGGCTTTTGCATGGGTTACATTTATACACTGTCCTCCCTTATTTTTGTAAATAAAATGTGTAGCCGCGTAGTGACAACCCAAGCTCGAATTCAAAGAATACTAAATATTATATGAACAACGAATATACAAAGTGAACTGATGAGGAGGAGATTCATCAATAACATTGAAGCCAGTTGCATAATTCCAAATTAATATAAACTAAGGATGAATTAAAGGGAATCAAAAGAAAATACTAATAGTTTGCACAACACCAACTCCAAGGGTAATAATATCTTCATAGCAGCTAAGCATGGTTCAAATCTAACCACAAGATCTAAGTTTTCACATAAACCCTAATAGGATGAGTCTACAAAGGCAATGCATTTTACAAGCTCTCATTAGTTCTCAAAATTCAAAATCTACATCACAACTCTCCAAACCTAGCACAAACCTTGTTAAAACTTCCCAGGCTGCAACAATGAAATTAAAAACCAAAATTAAATAGTATTATTAGTCACAGAATTCTCATAATATATATAATGGATTACCAAGCAATTTCCTTAAAATCTTGAATTTGAGAAGATAATAAATTTGTACGATTGTGTTATCTATCACCAATTAAAGCAAAACTCAAGGAGAAGAAGTGCCAATAGGAATTACACCATTTTCATAGAAATGACGGCGACAGTGACAACACACTTAGTTTTTGCAGCAGTCCCTTCTTTTTCAATAGAAGATTGCAATTAATGTCTTCCAAGTGCAAGAGACCCCAAGACGGTAGTAGCAGCTTGGTAGTGGTAGCATTATAGCAACAAGAGTTGCAGAAGAGGGGGGATACATGGCTACCCATGTGCAAGAGATTCTGGATGTGTTGCAAGAAGAAGCAGCAGCGAGAGAGCAACAGCAAGCCAGTGACAGCAATACCATGACAATCGTGGTGCCCATTAAAGTTACAGCTAGTGGGTGACCAAAATGATGAACTGGCAGTAACACCAGTGCGTGAAATGGAATTTGTAGCAGCAATTGTGGTTACAGCATCAATCTCCTACAGAGTCACTAGTGAACAAACCTTATCTGATTCCAAATCTTAGTACCCTCTTCCTAATGGTTTTCACTCTGTAAGAATTTATGTTTTCACTGAATGTCGTCCTCTACAAATTTGGAATTTGATCCAAAAGTCAATGTTTGATTATTAATTTACCCACATTTGGCAGGTCTAGTTTGCGGCCAGTGACATTGGACAGATCCAAAAGGTTTAATAGGAAGCAGAATTTGTAGAATTAGAAGAATTGTTACAGAGGGATGACAAATCAGGAGATCTTGATCTTCCTTCTGGATCTTTCTTCTTGTTTATTCCAGAATCAGGATCTCACTTTCTCCAATAGTGAAGGAGCTAAGTCATTTAATCCTCCAGATCATGAACATAGGGTGTTATCTGATTTCAGCATTGAGACCAAGTGCAGCGGGCCTCCAAGAGGAGGTGATGGAAGGCCTTTCTGATCTCGATGGAACAAGGGATTGTACCCCCAAAAATCACACAGGAAAAGGATTCCATTAATGAGACAGTGCTTGCAGAAGATCATGAGCCCTCGGTGGATGAGGAACGCAGTATCATACTTAAAGAAGTTGATTACAAAATCTCCTATGCTTGCAGGTATTCCTTTAAGCACTAGTGCTAAAATCATTGTTCCACCAAAGCATGTTTCATTCTCATCACCGATCAGGTGGGCAATGGCTCCCCATATCCGTTTCTAGGAGGATATTTGGAAAAGGGAGATGGCCTTTGTCAAATCCTGTCCCCAGATATTGTGTATCTCAACCATTCACAATGTCCATATTTCAAATTTCTATTTGGTTGAAACTGAGGCCATCTCATTGGATTTTCACTTCTTTAGAAATCTCAATGATAGAGAGATCAACAAACTTCATTATCTTCTCCCATTTGTATTCATGACAGGAAGATATTCAAGTTTGGAACCTTGACAATTCTCATCTCTTTAATTCTAGCTTTTTTCCCATCATTTACCATCCTATCTCCCACTCTTACCAAGACGATTTGAAAATCTAAAATCCCATAAGAATCAAAAGTTTTTCATGGGCTATGGTTCTTAATGGGATGAATACCAGTGATCTTTTACAAGTTATGGGGCCCCGTAAGGCCCTTTCTCCAAACTAATGATCATCAATTTATGCACTGTTCTTTTTCTTGGAACCTTCAGAGCAATCTCTTTCGCATTTTTGGGGAGGCTTGGGTAGCCCCAAATTCTATTTCCTCTTTCTTGGTGACAAAATTTTGGAGCTTCAGGTGTTGCGAGGATCCTCCTTCCCCTATTGTGTTGAGACAGTACATAAGGAACCCTCTGGATTCTGTTCAAGTTCAGGGCCTGGTTGCTCCAGTTATTGAAAGTGAAATTATTTCCACCATTTTCTCCTTGGCAAAAAGCAAGGCTCTGGGACCTGATGATTATAACGTTGAATTCTTCAAGCATTTTGGAGCATTGTGGGTGGGGAAGTGGTTCAGGTAATCAGGGAGTTCATTTTGAATGGCCACCTGCTGAAGGAGGCTAATAACACAATCCTTGCCCTCATTCCTAAAGTTCATAACCCTTCGTCTGTTGTTGATTTTAGGCCAATAGCTTGCTGTAATACCATTTACAAGTGTATTACTAAACTGATGGCTAACGGGATTGCTAAGGTTCTTCCTGTTGTTCTTGCTGAGAATCAGACTGCCTTCGTTAAAGGGAGAAGGATAACAAACAATATCCTGTTAACTCAGGAATTGTTTAGTGGTTTTCATCTGCAGCCGTATATCCCTAAGTTTACTATCAAAGTTAACTTCCATAAGGCTTATAACTCGGTTGACTGGAGCTTCTTGCTGCAAGTTCTTCAAGGATTTGGATTTCCTGACCAATTTGTCGGCTGGGTACATGCTTGTATTAGTACTCCTGGATTCTCGGTCTGCTTAAATGGTGAGCTTAATGGTTTCTTTCGAAGTGGCAGAGGGCTGAGGCAGGGAGATCCAATGTCTCGTTACTTGTTCACACTTCTCATGGAAGTTTTTTCTGGCCTTCTTGATTCTACTGCTGCTGATGATTAGTTTAGATTTTACTGGAGATGTAAACTGTTGAAACTGAATCATTTATTCTTTGCAGATGATTTCGTTCTCTTTTCTGAAGGGAATATGTAATCTATTTCTTTGATCAAGGATGCCATGGATACATTCTCATACTGGTCGGGCCTGCAGGCCAACTCTACTAAGAGTGAGATTTTCCTTTCAGGAGTTTCTCAGATTCAGAAGGCTGCTGTTCTGGAGTTAAGGGGTTTCAGGAAGGTATGCTGCCTGTCAAGTATCTGGGAGTGCCCATTATCTCCAAGCGCATTACTGCTTAGTGACTTGTATCACTGCTAGGGCTCAATCCTGGATACAGGTTAATTTCCTTTGCGGGTCAGAGGCAGTTGATCAAGCCTGTTCTGCAGGCCATCCAAACCTTCTGGGCTGCTGTTTTTATCTTGCTCCAGTCTACTCTTCTGAAAATTGAGCAGATTCTCAGGAATTTTCTTTGGAAGGACCTGCCCTTACAACTGGAGGAGCTAAAGTTGCTGGGAAGGATGTGTATCTTCCGAAGACGGAAGGTAGGTTGGGTTTCCATCTGTTGGAGGAGTTCAACAAAGCTTCTATGATGAACCATATGTGGTTCCTGTTTTCTGACAAGGAAGCGTGCTGGTGTAAATGGATTCATTCTAATTTCCCCAAGTCTAAGAGTTTTTGGGAGGTTAAGGCCCCGTCCTATGTTTCCTGGGCTTGGAGGAAGATTCTGAAATTGAGAGCTCTCATGGAGTCCCTTGTCAAATGGAAGGTCTTTTTGGTTTGATAATTGGCACCCGGCTGGCCCCCCCTACAAATTGGTTTCCAACAGGGACATCTATGCCTCAGGAATTAGCCGAGGCTGGACTATTCAGGAAGACTTATTGCATCTGAATGGTACTTGGCCTCAGGTTCTGCAGGAGGTTGGGAGCCGAGTGGGTGAGCCACCAGTTCTGAAGCCAGGCATGTCTGATATGCCAGTTTGGCATGGGCACCCGTCTGGTCAGTTCTCTGTGGCTGCAGCTTGGAATTTGATCCATAGGAGAGACCAGCATCAGGACTGGGCTAGTTCTATCTGGGATAAGCATGTCATCCCAAGACACTCCTTTCTCTGGCTTGCTGTTAGGCAGCATCTCCAAATTCAGGAGAAATTAGTGTGACATCAGCACGTTCAGGATGTTGTGTGTGGCTATTGCCAACACTGTAAGGACTGTATGGATCACCTATTTTTTTATTGTATCGTGACTTCTGTTCTGATTGCACGTAGGGCTCAAAAGTGCCATTTAGCCTGGACCAATTCTTCTTGGGAGAATAACTGAACAGTGGACCATTGCTGCTCTTAAAGGTTCCAGTTTTCGGGCTATTGTTGCTCGTGTGGCTTTTGCAGCTGTGTTATACCATCTGGAATGTCCGTAATGACATTATTCTCAGAGGAAAGAACATTTCTGTGCATTCCATTTTCAATCATATCTCCAAGGTTGTCCATGATAAGACTTGTACTCTCTCATATTCCGAGGACCACGGAGAACATCTATATCCAACACAGTTGGCAACTCCCTGATTCTGTGTTTTCTTAGTTTTTTAGAGTTGATTGTTGTTCATTGTAAGCATTGTGCTGCTGTGTGTATTTGTCTGTATTGTGGATGGTTGTTGCTCATTGCTGCCCTTGTGCCGTGTGTGACACACTCGTGTGGTGTGTGGCTCGAGCTTGTTTGCCTTTTCTTGTAATTTGGTTGGGCCTTGCCCTTGTTGTTGTTCTCGGTTTTTTGGTGAATAAAGTTTTAATTTACCAGGGAAAAAAAAAAGTGCTCTTTAAGGATCTACTTTGCTCTCCTTTGGTGTATTTTGCCTGAAAGGAGCAGGATTTTCAAAGGAAAGAGCAAGTACTCACATAATGTTTGAGATAAAGCTTCCTTTCTCTATTCCTTATGGATTGCAGCTTGGGGTTACTCAAAGGTAGTCAATATTAGGGATATTTGCGGAGATTGGAAAGCTTCTCTTTTGTGATTCTTCCTTTTTGTGTTTGTGTTAATTGTAATCTTCAGCTTTTTCCCTTATAGGATTTCTTATCCTCGCTGCTTTTACTCTTCTCCGCTTTTCTAATATCTTCTTTTCTTTGCAAAATAATAAGAATAATTCAGGAGCTGCTAACTATAAAGAGCCTTGCGGATGAAAACAGGTTCAAAATAGATTTAACCTCCCCGTGCATATAAAGATTGGTGAAGCATAAGGTTAGTAACATCATAAGTTCGGTAACATCAGTGCTTCAATAATTGGCTCAAATGCATCATTTTCTATATTGGTCAATACACACAAACACAATCTAGGAACAAGAAATTGAACCCTTGACCTTTCTCACCGTCAAGGATTCAATATCCATGCCGCTAACACTAGGCCAAACAAGTAGTCGTAAGCAAAGACAAACCATAACCATTGAGTGTTGTGGAAAACCAAACTGAGAAATAAGAGAAAAAAAGGATTTCATACATATTCTCATAATTCACAATGCCCAATAACTTCTTATAGAAATATGGCAAAAAAATCCAAAGAGAACTAAGAAATAGAGATTGGAAATTTACAGCCAACATTGCAATTGAAACCCAGTTAGACAATCACATTGTTTATTGAGATTGTATCCTCATTCATAGTGCATTTACGTAATAAAAAGCAACATAAAGGCAGCCTACAACATGCAACTTGGAAAAATACTAAATTTACAATTGTGTGCCAAGTAGGAAAAACAAAGACTTACAAGTGCAGTAAGATTCTGGACTAAAAGACGATGATCAAAAGAAAGATGAATACTGCCCCTAACTGCAATAACATTTAATGTTGACTCACCTGTTTTCCAATTCAAAAGTTAAAAGTAAGCCATTATTTTTTAAGTCCACTGTATAGCAAATCTACATAAAACAGTGAAAGAAAACCAAATTTGGTGCACACCCTAACAAACCACAAACTTTTCTATTTTCCCTAATTTCTTTACTTTATCCTGGGGAATGAGATGAGATAAATTCTGTATGAATGAGTAACTCTGTCAAAATTTCATACAATAAAAATCAAATTTACGCAGGGAAGCAAGGTGAAAATACATAAAATTGTGTGTGTAAATATATATAATACTAAATTATAACATAACTGACAAGACTATCAAAATAAATATAAACTACCATCATTTTTTATTCCAACAAGTAGTTCAGTTTCTTCCCCAGCTGTCACCACTGCAAGAAAGAATCAATTCATATTAAACACGGGTCTCTTTACGAGAAGAACAACAATGAGGTTGCTCTACAACAACTTTAGGTTGCATTCTTACATCGTGCAGGGTTTTTAGGGAAAACACAGACAGTATCCACTCCTGAAGCAGAACTAAAAGTCCCATCACCAAAGTCTTGCGCATCCTCACCAACAATCCCAAGGTCACCACCCTCAGAAACTTCCGCATCAGATTCCGATTGACACCTAGAAACTACACAGCAGAAAGGCAATCAATACTCTTTCCTAGACATCAAACATACAACAAGTAATGGTAATTCTACAAGCAAAACATTTACAAAATATTTTAAAAATTGATCAGGTGAATGTATAAGAGCAAAATAAAAGTGTTTTGAGAATATTCATTTATTACACATCTCCATAGTATGCCACCTCAGCAACTTTTGAAGATGTGCTGTGTAGTGTTGCCCAACACATAATTCATCAAGCATGCATCAAGTAATTCGGGAGCAAAATCATCAATCCCCTTTCATATTATCTATCGAATGCACAAAACTCAAAACCAAATGAAAAGCATGAAACAAGAAATAATCTTCCCTGTGAGCGAATTCGCATATATTTATTCTCTATATACCAAGAACTCCAAATATACAGACCAAATGCAAGCCAGAAGAATTCATGAGCAAAATCTTCAAACTAGACCAGACATAATTTTCCCAGCGAGTGAATTTGCATATATTTATTCTTTAAAACCAGGAAATCCGAATAAACAGACCAAATGCTAGCTAGTAGAACTCATGGGCAAAATCTTCAATCCCCATTCATATTAACCATCCAATGCACAAAATTTAGAACAAAACGAAAAGCATGAAAATTTCCACCATCAGGAATACGGAACAGTCGCACTAAACTAGACCAGTAACAATTTCCCCGTGAACGAATTCGCATATATTTAGACTTACAGCAAGAATTCCCAATATACAGACGGAATGCAAGGTAGTAGAATCAGATTGAAGCAGATCTAAAATCAAAGCATCACAAAAAAACTTAAAATGGTCACATGCAAACAAAAGAGTACTAAAATCAGGTAAATCAGAGTCAAATTTCCGCAGAAGATAAAAGTTTTCTGCAACGATATAGATCCTGAATTGAGGAAGCGAACCTTGGAGGAAGGGAGATGAAAGTAGGAACAGAGCCACGAAGAAAACCCTAAGCGTTGCCATTCTAGCGCCTTTGTGAAGCAACTCTGTTGTTGCTCGATGGATGATGGCGTGCTCGGTTCTTGAACGGAAGAAGAGCAGCGACGTTGGGCTTCGGGTCAACCATAAACCCTTGTCACGACATTGCGAATGAGATGATTACATCCCAACTCTTTTAATGTGCTACGATTGTAACTTAAGACCGAGTACGATTGGACAACGTCTTCTTTCACAAAATTTTGCCTGTCCCTGAATTCTTATACCCAAAATTCCCCCAACTTATTATATTTCTTTTATTATTATACCTCTTCCTCCCCAAACTTAATATAATTTATTTGTTCTTTTTCCCATTAAACCAAATAGGAATGGGAATGTCCTAATTTTTTATCACCCCCCATTAAATTATTGATTTTTAACTAATAATAATAATTTGCCTTTATTAATGAAGTTGGTGTTGTCGCCAGATGTCAAAAAATTGATGATTAAAAAGGCTCTTGCAAAAACACCATAAAAACTTATGAATTGAAAATATTGCTCCCTCTATAGTTACAATTTCTATAGTTTTTCCAATCGAAGAATAAGGGAGGAGGTAAATTTCATTTAGTCTTAGACTAGAATTGCAATACTTTACAAAGGTTATGATATAATCACCTAATATTAAAAGTTCGGCCAGATATGTATCTTCAACCAAAGGTTGAGTTAAAAAATAAAAAAAAATCTCACCTAAATCCCACCGCTCACACTTGAGGTGGGCCGATGTGTGATGGGCAACACTTACTTGTGTACGTGGAATTAATCTTTACATGTGAGTGGTGGGAATCAAGGTTGCCTTTTTTGAGATGAGTAGCATTACTTTTTTATAATTAACTTTATTATTAGCTGTTTAACTCGTGCAAATGCATGGAGATGACTTATATTATAGTAAACTTTACATCTATTAGAAAAAAGTGGGGGTTAAAATAAGAATATTAAATAGCTTTGAAAAAGGAGAGAAAAATAAAAGGTAAAAAATACAAAACTTATACCTTTAACACACATTGAAAGTAAATCTTTACGCTTTAATAAATTTGGACAACGCTTTTAGACTTGCAAAAAACCTCAAATTTATCCTCGCTTTTGTTGTGTGGGTTGTCAATCCGAAGTCAGCTTGTCCCCCAAAGAAGAGAAAAGAAAACTGGAAACAAAAATTTTAAAAATTATTTATGCTTGCTTTTCTCATTTTTTTTATTAGGTAATCCCTTCCTATAGTTAATGAGTGTTACTTTTCAAACCTATCTTAGGCCTCATTTCTTAATAGATTAGTATTATTTGTATCCTATCTAGGTCGCTTGGTTTACGTAGTTGTAAAGTGACCTAGGATATGCAATTGTGTGGGTATGAGATAGTGGACATTGCTAGAAAATTAGTGAAATATGCTAAAAACTTAATATAAAATATTAACAAAATTTAAACAAGGTTAAGAAATTATTTCAACTAAATATTGCAACATAAATTTTATTTAAATGCTTGAAAGGGAGTATGAAGGAGAAATCTTACATTTACTGAAAAGATGCCTTATTGCCTACAAAGAGATGAAACTTGATACATCTGAGAAATTTTACAAGGGAATATAAAAGTATAGGGGAATTGAGAAATGGAAGAAAATAAGAGTGGGAAGAATACAGAGAATTGTTTGCAAATTGAAGGTGACCCCCCGGGTCAATTGCCCAATGCCTTCTAATGAATGTGCCACTTCGTTATATGTCTCTTCTTGAGGTATCCTACTTGAATTGAAATTCTTTTTTGATCTAAAGTATAGGTGCCAAATCCCTTTGAAGGGACTCCTTACCTGCTTTTACAAATTATCTATGCATATAAATAAAGGAAATATAGACTCTGATACTTCCTTTACACGTGTCATTACAGAAGAATACTTGTTGGGGATATATCCTTATTTCTTTTCGCAAGGTATCTTTTGAAAATAAAAGGTGAGACTTCCCACCAAAATAAGCCATGTGGGGGATACATTTCACATTTGACATACTTTTTCAAAAATCAAATATGGAATTAGCTACTCCTGATAAGGTGAGACTTTTACAAAAGTGAAATGTTAGTGGGATCTTATGAAGGGAATCCATCGACACTGAATGACAGTGGTGAAACTGTTCCAAAAATTATTGAACAAAATATTACATTTTCTACCTTTTTATTTTTACTACTGGCATTTATACGGTTATCTTTTTACCTTTTCATTGATTCTAATGCTAGTAGGCTTTTTACATATCTCTTTGCCTCTTTCTTCTTTTTATTCTTCATTCCAATATCTTTGTAGAGTATTTTGTGCTTCATAAATAAATTCAAAAGGAGCTGAGATTTCAAGCCGTAACCAATGGATTAAGGTCTGAGAAGCCTCCAGTCTTTGGTCTTGGGAAATTAGGTAATCAATTTATAGATATGTATTGAAGACTCATAGTCCATCAGTAACCTCAAAGGTTTAATACAACAAATATTCTTGAGCTGCAAAGCTAAGCTCAATTAATCGAGTAAGATATAGGCTAAAAGGGGGGGAATCTGATTTAGCTTGAGGAAAATTATCAAAAAATGGCATATTCATATTTCTTGATAATTCCCATATTTGGTATAGCTGGAACAATCTCTCACACCATAATAGTCCAACAAATCTGAATATAGAGATAATACTAGTGTATTTTGCACGTGCGTAGCACATGCACATTATTATTTATGTATGTATAAAAGTTTAAACATAAAGCTAAAGTTTTAATTGAATAGAAATTATAAGGTACAGCACTAATATTATTTTGATCATCTCAGAATGTATGAGTTGATGTGCATAAGGAAAAAAAAAGACCTATTTAGAATTTGTTCAAAAAAGCTAGTAATTTTTTAAAAATAATTGTACTTACTATAATTTTTATTATTGGCTTTGATTTTTACATATTCAAATTTGAAGTTTCTTAATACGTCTCTAAATCTGTTATTTTTGACTTTGAAGTTTTTAAAGAATACCCTAGGCCCAAATTATAAATTATAGACCGAAGTGTTTAATTAAAGTTGTAAGTTTCTTAGTTCACATTTTACTTTACAATTTTTGCATTTGAATTTCTTTAGAGAATACTAGTGTTTCAAAATTTTAAGTTATAACTATCCTTATTTTATATTTAGATGTCTCATTGGCTCTCTAAATTAAATGGTGTATAGGAAACTAAGGAGAACATAGAGGTTCATGACTCATTGTCATCCTTTTTATATTTTTAATAGATTTGACTTTTTGTCTTGTACTGAACTTTTAGTTTTAAGGAACTTTTGTTTTTTGTGCTCATTATTTTCCATCAAACCAATCCGCTGGAACCTGAACGATCCCTCCACACCCTCCTCTCCTCTCATCCTATTTATACCGAGCTCTCGATTTACGACCGTTTTTATATTTTAACGTGGAGGGAAGCAAGGTTTGTTGATAATGGCATCTGGGGCTCTTACATGTTCATCTCTGCCATTCGTGTCAAGGAAAACCAACAATCTGAATGGAGCATTGGGGACAAACAATCTTTGGTTCGGAGCTAAACCCAATCTGTGGTTTGTAAATTAGATAAATTTTTAGGCAGTCACACAATTGGCTATTGCATAACTAATATAAGGCAAAAGTAGTCATATAATTGGTAATTACGTAACCAAAATATTGAAATAATGCCCATACAATTGTCAATTGCATGATCATTGTTTGGCTAATTAATTGGTGTGGGAGTAAGAGGGGAGGAAGTGGGCGGGTTGATGTTGAGGAGGCCCGTGGTGCAGTTTTTGCACCATTCCTTTTCTCTTCAATGCATTTTTGAAAAATTTGAACACGTGCCAATCAATTTTCAATTGATTCACGAGGGTTGCGGTCGATCTCAAAATTTTCATCCAAAGCAAAGATAAATTCATACTTAAAAACAGTGCTGAAAGTTTCTACGTATAGGATAAGTAGGATTTACATTTCAAATCACTTGAAAATTGATAGGCAAACGTACTTTTACATGTTGTTTTCATCTATATAGTTTAAATTTTTCGAAAATGCATTAAGAAAAAAAATGGTGCAAATTGCTTCATGGACCCTCCATCAATCCACCCATTCTGTCACCTCCCCTAACCCCTGCACCAATGCCAAACAATAGTCATATAATTGGCAATTGTCTGATCAAAATAATTTATAATTGATAATGCAAATTATAATTGCATGACTGAAAATAGGGATAAATGTAATTGCATAATTGACAAATGCATGATGACCTGAAAACTCATTTCGAAAAAAAAAAGAGAGATCCAAACACTTAGCTTGAGAATTTTATTTTCCCTATATTATTTCTAAATTTCTTTTATGCAATTTTTATCCAGTCACCTTCAACGAAAGTCTCCGGAAGAGTTGCAGTTTTACTTTCAAAAATTTATGTCCCACCATTAATGGACGTCTCATCTAATTGTAACGGGGAGGAAGCGACAACTACCGTAGGCTAATTTTATTTTTATTTTATTCTTTGAAACAGTGGCATGATTACTTGATGAGCTATTTTATTCGGATTGTTTGCTTGTGCTCCAGAGGGGTTACAAGTTCCGAAGGGGCAAATGATGACAAAGGCGGAGAGGCTTCGATTCAGGGAAGCCGGAGCTAGAATTGCTCTCCCCACACTGAAAACAAGCTTGATTCTCACTAGAACGATGAAGATCGAATGCGTGAGCAACGATATGATGGAATTGAAACTTTTTCCCTGTAAGCAGACTCCTTAGCACTAGTTTCCCCCTTGTTGTTTGTCTCTGCGTCAGAGTACGCTCCCCCTCTCTCTATTGTTTTTGATTATTAAGTCAATTCAATTCTTGATCTCGATTCCTCATGAACTTGATTTGTTTATGTTACTTTGCCTTTGTTTAAATGACACAGTTTCAAAGATAATAAAAAAGATATGTTCTATTTTATACGCATTGGTATGTATTAGATTTGAACGTGAGAAGAAATGGATGTGTTATTGTTATTCAGATAGAGAAAAATTGGAAAACTTATTAATTGGGCCATTTTGGCTTTTCTAGGAGCAAATGTAGGGTTTTCTTGAGTTCTCACAAATTTCAATTTCATTCCTATTAAAAGCTTGAAGATCAACTGTACAATGTAATATGTTAATCTATGCAATATATGCCACTGTAAATTGTTTTGCTAATATGATCATGGATCTTCTACTTTACATTGTGACTTCTCGACAAATGTTGTGAGCAGTTGTTAATAAGCATAAAGGTTCAAAACTCCTCGATCTAACAGAACAAACAATATATAGAGAATTAGAGCATAAATGAAACTATGACAAAATTTTCACAAATTTCATCTGAACATGATCCACATTTCCAAAACTAAACACATCTAAAGAAACCTAAAAATTTCACAAAACTTTTCAACAGAATGGCATCTACTCCAAGCAAATCAATTTAGCAACAATCAAAACCCAAACCATCAGTTGCTCAGAAAATCATCTCGATTCATTTCTAGGGATGTAGCAATTCTTAGCAGAAACCTAGAATTAAGCCAATTGAGAAAAGGAAAAAAACAACTCTTTGAGAAAGTTGGACAAGGAATAAAGAGAAATATTTGACTTTTGAATCAAGGTGCATGTCCAGTTAAAATAGACAATAAGTTCTTCGGTAAACAAAAGGGAATTATAGGTCTCTGGGGTTTCTTTATGTTGGACTGAAGCAACCTATAAGCAGGACTCAGTGCTAGGGGTAATGATTCAATCTACAACAATTTTCTATGGAATTCACCAATGAATTATATAAACATGACTTCACGAATTGTATAACAAATTCTTAGCAGCATGTATATTAAACTTTTGGTGCTAGATAAGGTTAGTGATTCAATTCCATTTGGAAGTGGGGTTGCAACGACCTTCTTTTCCAAATAACCCATGTATTGCACAGGAGATTAGAGGCAAAACTTGAAGGGACCAAAAAGCTCAAGAAAATCATATGATACATGAAAATCATATGGAAAACAAATTCTCAGGGAAAGAGATTGAACTGCCCCTTATTTGACGATGTTTTATAGTGCATGTTCATTAATGTACAATTAAATTATGAAAAAGTTGAAGCATATATGCGTAGATTAACTTGTTTAGTTGCTTAATGAGCAGTTTAGAAACATATAAAAAACTACGAATTTTAACCATCTTCTATGCTAAAATAGGATAACAAACAAAGTGTCGAAAATAAGAACTTCAAAACAAACACATAAGGATTCCAACATATTTATGCGAAGTTGGAGCTTTACATGTGCATATTATTATTTACATATGCATGGAAATTTGGACATAAAACTGAACATTAGTTGAGTAGCAAATATAAGGTACAATACTGTTTGGATCGTTTCAAAATATACGACTTGACATTGGAAGGGTGCAGTAGTGGCTTCGGGAAAGTGGAGTTACCTGCAATAATGCATCTCAAATTATGCAAAAAGATTTTTTGATGTACTATATGATGATGATGTCATAAAAAGCACAAATTAACATGAGATTTTTATGAGTTTAACTCATTATAAGATGCTTTTAGTAACAAAGCTTTAATAGTTAATGTTATAAAATTATTAGTGATGTTTTATTTGAGTGATCAAATTTAGAGTCACATTTGGATTAAAAATTCAAGAGAATTCATTTTTTCTCTTTTTAGGTATTTGTAGTGTGTTACATATAGCGAAAACAAATTGTTCATTATATTGGAGATCCTAAAATGAGCCTGATACATTTCAAAATTATAGTATTATTTAGGTTGAATCTATTGCACTTCAGAAAACAATTGATTTGCGTCTATGGTTTTTTAAGTTTCTAAATTAAGATTTTAAAGGGAATAACTCAAAAGTGTGTTTGACCATATAAATGAAAAATAAATAACACTAATTGAAAAGAGCATGGGAAAAAAATGGTATAGTATGATAATGTGTAGATGTAGGAAGAAATAGTACCTGACTTCTGAAATTTTCTTGTGGCTTTCCACGATCAAGTCGTTTTAAGTATGTGTTGTATTTATTGTGCCTAATAATTTGCTTTCCACCTGAAAGAATACGTCTATTATATGTATTTTGAATTTGGAAATTAAATTTACGTAAACATGGTAGCGTAATTTTGAACATTTTGTTGCTATATTTCCATGCCAAAAGTGGTTCACAAAAAGGTGCAGTAGGGCTTGGATTAAGGGCTCGTTTGAGGACTCCTATTTGGTATAGAAGCCTCCAATTTCAGTTTACACGACGATGCTTCATCAATAGTGTTCGCTTTGAACTTAGGGCTTTCATGATTGACGTTTGATATGGTTAGTTTTGGTCAAATCAGATTCTTTTTTTCGGACTTAGAAGAAAATTGATGTTTGGATTGTACCATTTTCGAGCTTCTGAATAGCTTTACATTCGTCCTAAATAGATATTAAAAATGATATGAATATAAATTAATATAATTTATCTTGGAAAAAATTTATCAATGATGTAGTTAGAATTTACTTCTATGTGGTGATGCATGAATTCACTTGTAGTCATTGAGAACAGTTGCTCAGCCTCTTTTTTGAAAGCTGTTGCTTCTACTGATGTGTTCTCGTTGTAAAGCATAACTTTGACAGAAAATCTGTTTGTATTAATATAAATGGCGTGAGTTAGTTAGTGAATGGAGCTTGTAGTGAATTAATAAAGATAACGGAGTATGCGTACCTTGGAGTTGCTTGAAAGTTATGATTGTTGCAATAGTTGCATGCACACATTTGTTGGAAATCCGCTGTTGTTGCTTTGTGACAATTGTTGCAACTCATATACTAGAAATGTTGATTTGTAGAAGCTAATTTTACTGAAGCTTTGATCCAAAAAGGGATCTTTATGTGTACAAGTAAGATGTGTTAAATATGTTTTAAATGTTTGCTCATACACCATTCATATTTATAGATACCATAATGAGTGAATTTAAATTATGATTTTTGAGAAGAAGACTTATTTTCTAAATTAAAAGTTTTTAAAAGTAAAATATTGTAATATATGAGATCTTACATTGAAAGCAGCATCCGATATGTCTGTAATCTCTAGAATTTCCTGCTTAATGGCATGAACGGTGACTTCTTTCGCTATAAGATACTTCTTTGAGTGAATGAGATTGATTAACAACTCTTTTTTTTTTATGGACTTGTGAGTTGTGACAAGGAAAAGTAAGGTCTTGTCCTTTCTAATATAAGGTATGGTCATTGTGATGCTAAGTATTAAAATTACCATTTCCTTAATTCTTCTGCTGAAAATATGGTTGAATGAGGAACAAAATAGCTGCTTGAATTGGTAGATAAAGATACACCTATGTGGAAAGTAAAGGAATTGTTAAGATGACACTATTGCGGATGGAAATAAATAAAAGTGGTAAGGGCTGTCATTACCATTATAGCTTGTTACTTTTAGGCTTGTCCCAACTATAATAGGCCAAGTATTTGCACTTTCTTGTATAATCGCACCATAGGAATCAACAAAGTCACCCCACACTGTTAGAAGTATTGGTTTCATCCTATGTTAGAAAAAGGTGCATTAGTATAGTCCATGACAAGAGAATAAGTTTAGTAAAAGGATATAGAGAGTACGCTTAGTCTATGACGAAGAATTCTTGCACTTTGGATAATATGAATCTAGTTTGCTGCTATCTTTGAGATTTTACGTGAATTACAAGAGCTATAATATCTAAGGGGGGTAAAAAAATTTAGTATGCTTGAAGTACAAAGCTTAGATGTTAATTGTTTATCTTTTGTTTGCAATTGAACGATTAAGAAAGATGGTGTGGCAATATCTATTTGGGAATTAATTAGCTTCGAAAAAGCATTAAAGGGGATGAAACTCTGAATTGGTGTTGCAATAATGCTATTTCGATGAGTGTTTTCCCATTAACAATCCATTTATGTTGGTGAACTGAATAGCGTGGTGATTCAGTTGAGGCTCTGACAATAGCATTTGATACGTAGTAGCTTTTATATTCATGAAGGTGTGAATTTATAATGGCAATGTCTGTGTTGAAAACAAGTGCTGCCCTGGGGAGTTATTAAACATAAATATTATTTTAGATTTGTAGAAAAAGTAAACAATTTCATTACTAGGATTATATGTGAGAAATACTCATATATAAATGAGGTGTCTAATAAAGAGATGCGTAAAAACTATTGCTTATTCAACTAAGACATACCGTTGAATTAGCAAAGGAAAATCTTTGATATCTTATTGGGCTTCGTGTGGAGACACGAGGTAGGTTTTTTTTCTATAATTGTGATCTTATAAGCTTACAGTTAATAGGGCCTGATTTGCATGGAGGAATTCCTAAAAAAACTTATTAATTTAATTTCTATAAACAATATACATTCTTCATCTCTCACACTTTTGGTCACTATTTCAACAAGGCTCTTTTGTTTTGAAGAATCAATCAACTTAGTGCCTAACTCATAGACGCATAATATCTATTGCATGTTTAGTTTATGGTAATAGCTTTTCTATAACCCTCATATTCTTATGGAATAATTATTCCATTGTTTTGTTTCCTTTAGAAGTCCCTACCCAATTCCAGTCATAGCCCTTACAAATAATTATTAATAACCTATTCCACTGTACTCATTATCAATGAGAATAGCTATCGCTTACATATTCTATTCCTACGAAAATGTTACTCTATTCCCACTTTATTCCATCCTGTGAGCTAAACATTCCCCTAGATGTTGCCATAAATTCACTTTTGAATCTGCCCATGTTTATCTTAATTATGCAACTAACAAGAAAAGCCAGATGCATCCACTGTATTCCACTTTTTTTTGTCACAATTTTAATTCCGCTTCCACTTAAAGCCATAATAAGCCATATTTTCAAACAGAGACCAGATATTGTCAAACTAAAGAGGGGATCAGTTCGTAAGGCTAAAAAGTTCAAACATGTAGCCTATATAAGTGGGGAAACGTTAGATGATGCTTCTTGTAAGGTCAACAAGTTTGACATTCTAGCTAATTAAACATGTGTACATAGAAGAAAAAAAAATTGTTAATGGGATTCTAAAAACTGCCCAAACGTAAACTATGATTTTTTGGCTGCCTTGTGGCATGGGTTAAAGCCTCTAATCAATCTGCAATCAATTATACCCTCTTTGTCCCTGTTTTCCCCTAAAAGATGAAAGGATAAAACTAAGAACAACCCAACAGAGAGAGAAAGAGAGAGAGAGAAGGGTTTAGGCTACTGCCATGGTGGGGGTTCGATCCACAAAAAGTTGCAATGTTCGCGAAAATAACAATCAGTGCAATACTAAACATATTTAAGCAATGAGCATGTAAAAAATTATACCTCCAATCAGGAAAAGAGGAAGCGAGGGAGAAACAGTCTTTACAACGTTGAAAGGTTTGAGGACTCTTGTATTATGAAGTAATAGAAGGGGTGGAGCCTTCTATATATTGATTTATTATATGTTATTATTTATTTATAAATTTGACTAATTATTATTATTTATAAATTGGAAGTAGGAGGGAGGGTTAGGTGTGAGGTGGAGGACGTGGATAGGAGCTCAGGATTGATGGTTTGGTGGCAAGAGGAATCTCTAGGAGGGGGGGGGGGGAATTGGGGGTATGTGTTTGGGGGTGAGGTTGGGGTATCTGAAATGGTCATTTATGGGAGCTTGGGGTTGATATAACGGCGAAAGGAATCTCGCTTGAGGAAGGGAAGGAGGGGGATGCGCGAGGGGATGGCGGCATCAGGAATCTCACGTAGGGAAGGGGAGGGGAGGGGAAGGGGGGGAGGATGATGCTCCGAGGGCTGCAGAAATCTTTTGGTGGGCCCCTGGGAAATGATGGCACTACAACTGGTTGATGAGCTATGAATTCCGATACATGGTCACAAACTATTTGTCTTCACGGCTGTGAGGGCGACCACCTAAGACGATCAACACTTTAATATAGATAGATTGGTTTTAATTTGTACATATTCAAATTCAAAATTTCTTAGTTCGTCTTTAATTTTGCTACTTTTGACTGTGAATTTTTTAAGGGAATACCCTAAGCCCAAATTATAAATTATTTCACCTTGTAACTTACTATTTTTACAACCACACCCACTTTTATTATCTCTTATAATCATTTTTATCTTTAAATCTCTCTCTACTTCTCTTTACTCTTTTCTAAGATTTGATTTTTGTCTAGCCTTCCTGAGCTATGCCTTTATCACTTTGCATTCTTCCTGGTGAAAGGTTGGACGATAGAGGGATATCAATGGAGGTTTAAAGGAGGAGTATGGTTTAGGAAATTAAAAACAAGAAACAGATAAAAAGGAACTTTTTCATTAATAATTGTAACAAAAATAAAATTGTGATCTCCAAGAAATTCCTGCTTGACCCAACATGGCAGTTGTTTCTTCAGCTAGGGGAAAAAAAACATGATCTGCGTCACAGCTATAGTAAGCATTCACAACCATCGATTCAAGGCAATCGATGCTGCCTAATCAACCTATCCCAACTACGTAGATCGAGATCTCTGACCGTCCATCTAAACAAAAATAGAAAAATTAGTAGGCATGATTTGTCCAGCTCAAATTTCAAACCCACCCCTAAAAACAAAAAACGAAACCAAAAAAAAAGAAAAAAGAAAAAAATCCTTCCCCTATAGAACCAACCACCCCACCGCCACTCACATCATTCTGTTCACATCGAAACCCTAACCTTGGAAAAATCACAGTGAGGTTCAATTTAACATTATCGGGCCGTAGGAAAGAAGGCAAGGGATTAGGAAGGGGGACGAAGCGTCATCGGAAGGTTCTTCAGGACAACATCAAGGGCATCACAAAGTCGGTGATCCGAAGGCTCGCGAGGAGAGGAGGGGTGAAAAGGATCAGTGGCTTGATTTACGAGGAGACTTGCGGAGTTCTGAAGATTTTCCTTGAGAACGTGATTCACGATGTTGTGACCTTCACTGTTTTTGTAGATACTGTTTTTGAGCAATTTCAATCTACTGGCCCGACTCTTCGCAAAATTTGTTGTTTGTTCCATTTGTTTGTGTTTTCCTCCTCTATGATTATTGATGTTGTTGCAGTGTGGTAACTTCATTAAGATGATATGGATCTTTCAAGAAACAACATGCTTGAATGTTTTAGGAGGCTAAGTCTTAATTTAGTAGGTTTTCTTCATTGTTATCCAAACAAGTAAACCAATCCACTCATGCCTACCCCTGATTTTATAGGCCTACTTAATAATAGATAAATCTGAATTCATGGATTTTTTATGCCCTTTGATTTGAAGAGAAGTTTTACGCTACCCTTTGTTTGCTTCAATATATAGTCATTCTCTTTTTTCTATCATAAACATAAATTATATTTTTTTTCCCAAACAAAAAAAGTTCAATGTACAACTTCAATCAAAGGAAAAAGCGAAGGAGTAACCATCGTACCTTCAACCAAGGGAATGAGTGAGGGAGAAACGACCTTTATAATGTTGAGAAGTTTCAGAATTCTTGTATCATGAAACAACTGAGGTGAGTGGAGCCTTCTATATGTCTGTTTATTATATAATATTATTATTTATTTATAAATTTTACTAATTATCACAATTTATAAATTGCGGCAGGGGTGGGGGGAGGTTGACGTACGTGGCACGACGTAGATAAGGGCTCGAGGTTGATGATCCGATGGCGGGAGGAATCTCACGAGGGGGGAGGGGGATGATGACGTTGTGAGGGGAGGGGGGCGAGGTTAAAGTGCGTGGCATGGCATAGATAAGAACTTGAGGTTGATGACTGCAAGAATCTTTTGGTGAGCCCAGGGTGATGATGATGTTGTGACCGGTCGAAGGAAAAAGAGGGAAAGAAGAGTGGGGCCAAGAATGTGCAAAGAGGGAGAGAGGGAGAGAGGGAGGGGGGGGGAATGGAAGAGATGGGCATGGGAGAAGGTGCAGACACGTAACAAGGTTTTATTGGCAGTTTAGTATGTGAGGACAACCACCTAAGACAATCGACGCTTTTATATAGATAGATAGCGTTCTTCATAGCTTATCATTGATTTGTTCATAATTGGAAAATCAATTAAATCTAACCATTGATGGCTAGGAAAAATGATTTCACCAACATAGTCCCATTCAATTGCAATTTTTTTTTTAATTATTGGAGTTGACATTGAACTAAAATTTTATGTTGAAATGCGCATTTCGAAGAATTTGGTTATGATACTTTGAGAAAATGGGTGGAGAGGATATTAACAAGAAGTATTAGTTTGGCTTTTTCATAAAGGTAGAGTTTTTTTTACTTTCACATATAGAAGATGATGAAATCATCAAAATAGGGAATAATATTGAAATAATTATAGAGTTGGTCAAAGCTAAAGTATTGAGTTCTTCGTTATTTTAAATCTTGAGGAAGAATTCTTAGACATTTTTCTATTTAGAAGTTTGTTGAGAAAATAAATTGGAAATATTACAAAAATATTTTTTAAATACTTTTTCTTACCATAACAATAGCCTTTCCAAGCATGATTTAATTTATTGTATATTTGAGAAGTACTGGGAAAACTAAAATTCGAAATATCATTGCTATAATCTTTAGGTACTTGGAGGCCTAGGGCTACTCATGTTTTCTCTACAAAAACTCATGAGTAAGAAAATCGGGAAGAGAATTTTTTTCTACGTATATGAAAATTATATACAAATAGAAGTACTTACCATCGAGAAAAAATCTATTTTAAAATAAGATTCTGGACATTGTTTTGTAAAATATCTTTACCCGTCATAAAATCAAATCATTAAAGAAATTCTTGGTTATACAAATCATCTTGAAATTTTTGAATGCATAAACTGATGGACAAAATTTCTTTTTTTAATAGTAGAAAAACATAATTGAGATCCTACCCATACCCCTGAGTGATGTCTAACTACAGACTTTTAGTCGTCTAACTTTTACTTGAGAATCTCACTAATTTGTATATCCTAGGCATCCATTTCTTCGATCATAATGGTTTCAAAATGGGGAATATTAAAATAAGAAATGGCCTTAGCATTTTTTTTTAACTCCTTGGATTATTGATGTGTGTTCACTAGACCAAGCTCTAGGATTTTTTAAAGTCTTTAAAAATAAAAGTTTAATTGTTGTTTTAAGGTTTAGGGAAAAAAAATCCGCTACATAGTCAAGGCATCCTAAAAACTGCTGTAATTGTGTTTTTTTTCTTTTAATTCATCCAAAAATTTATCCGAGGTTGGCTTTATTGTCCCTAACAGATATTATGAACTAAAAATCTTATTTTTGTTTGGCAAAGTATGAATTTTGGAGCAAAGTCAAGTAACTCATTTTTCTTTTTTATATCAAAGAAATATTTAAATGTTTAAAATATTGATCTATTAATTCAGAAAACACCAAAACAATATCAATATTGATGAATTAGTGTATGAATTGAATATTTCATTCATTATATTTTGAAATTGAGAAGAGACATTTTTCAATCAAATGGCATCACATTCAATTCATAATGACTAAAAGGTATAGTAAAAGATATTTTGTATTTATCTTGTTTAGCTATTTGAATTTTCTGGAATTTGAATTTGATATTAAGTTTTAAGAATATTGACGAATCATGAAGTATATTTAATCGATCCTTTATCCATTATAGGGCTTAATTTAGAGGTTTATAATTAATGACAAGTCTTAAGGCGCCATGTTCAATTTCAGCTCGATTTTGGACATAAAAGGTTGAACAACTTCAAAGGGATTTACTCTTTCTAATTAGATTTTCATCTAATAAATTTGGAATTTTCTTTTAAAAATTCACATAATTCTTGATTCATTTGTATGGGGTGAGCTTTGATGGGTATTTTCATTCACTAAAATCATTTTCATAAGGAGTAAGTACTCATGTTGTTTCCTATTCCAAAAGGCATTAGGGGTACCACTACAAACTTCCTTTTCTAATTTCTTTTGAATGTTTTCAATTTTAGTAACTATTATGGGATCTTTTATTTCTTGTTGCATATCCCTTACTAAATAAAAATTTTTCTAAAACAAATATCATCTCTATCAAAATGAGCATTAGATATTTTATAATAAATTTTTATCATTGATTACAATCTTTCAGTTGTTTTTTCATAGGTCAATTCTCTTATATAGCCTCTTTCGTGGAAAAATTGAGCCACTATATTAGCACTTGCGTCATTACGACATTATTCCTTTTGACTAGCTGCCATTGTAATGTTGAGAGTAGAGCAACATGGTAGATGCCATCATCATTTACCAATGCTAAGGTAGAACTTGGAATTACTTTCTTCCCCAACTTCTTTGTTAGTAGTGAAGCATGAAATACTAGGTGGTTTTCAACTCCAGTAAATGCTTCAAACTCTGTTAGTGTGTAATAATGACAAAATGATTACCATATAACTAGTGCCTCCACTTAGTGACAGCTAATAATATTGCCATGAATTCATTCTCGTAAATGGATAGGCATTGGTTCTTTGGTCTCAATGCCTTATTAAGGAAGGCTATAAGTTTGCTCCTTTGCATTAGAATTGCCATCAGACTAACAGTACAAACATCTGTTTACAACACAAATGGTGGTGAAAATTTTGGCAGGGCTAGTATTGGTACCTTAGTCATGGCTTGCAAAGGCTTTTGTTGCTTTAGCAGTCCATGTATAGTTGTTTTCCTTTGGGAGAGTGTTTAGAGGTTTGCTTATCTTTCCATAACAGTTAATAAATCTGCATAATAGTTTGTGAGCCCAAAGAAGCCCCTTAATGTCTTAATAATAAAGGGTAGTGGCCAAGATTTCATACATTCAATCTTGTTGGGATCAGTAAAAACTCCTCCCTTGCATATGATATAGCTGAAGTATTATATTTGAAGTCATCCGAATGTTCATTTGGTGTTCTCAGCATATAGCTTGTGCTCCATTAGCAAATCCAATGCACTTTTCAAATATTGTATTAGTGTACTTTAAGTAACATTATATATGGGAATGTCATCCAAGAAAACCAACACACTTTTTTAAGGAAAGGGTCGAAGACATTTTTCACTAGCCTTTGAAATATTATAGGGGTCATTGGTGAGTCCAAAGGGCAATGCCATAAATTCAAAATAATCATGGTGAGTCTGGAAAACAATTTTGGGAACCTCCTCCTCATTTATTTTCTAATCTTTGGTTCTCACAGATGGAAGCCTAACTGGTTCCTCAAATACATCATCATTTTAAAAATGCTTTGCCCATAAAATAAGGTAAGCTTTGAAGTGTTTCTTCGCTGCTAGCCATCACTATAAATAACTATCAAGTATTCTATAAGTTTGTTTGTTTAGCAATTTATTCAACCACTTACTGTTAGTCCCAATACGAGCACTGAGAGGGGGGGGGGGGGTGAATCAGTGCTCCTTCAAATTCTTTCCTTTTTGCGCTCTTCAACCTGATTCGATGGTTATTGCAAGAGTAACACAAGCAAACCAACCAAGCAATCGCAAACACAAGATATACGTGGTTCAGCTACACAATGCGTGCAACCTACGTCCACGGCTGATTCGGGTTCACTACCCTCACCAACGAATTCACTATAACTGTATTGGCTCTTCACTAGAGCGATACAACGGTCTCACTGACCAATTACTAAGTCGTCTCCCCTTCACTAGGTTTGACGAACTTATCACAAGTCTCACTGACTA
Source organism: Santalum album (assembly GCA_034195605.1). NCBI lineage: Eukaryota > Viridiplantae > Streptophyta > Magnoliopsida > Santalales > Santalaceae > Santalum > Santalum album. Next base: position 7,311,872 of record CM067262.1, read on the forward strand.
ATCACTAAGTTGTCTCCCCTTCACTAGGTTTGACAAACTTATTACAAGAGTCTCACCGACCCGAACATAAACAAGATTACGGAATAAAATTCACGTAAGAGTGATGAACAACCTACCACTCTTTGATGACCAGCAAGCACCTTGTTGTAGCTTCAAGAACTCAACGAACTCGAAGAACCTCAAGCACAATCACCAAACGCAGCCACCGCACGGAACAGCCCCTCGAACACCGATTACTTCACGTGTGGATGTTCAACGTCACCTCGTGGCCACAACACAAAACACTCACAAGTGTTTCCCCAATCTCGCACACACTCTACCCTTTGGAACCCCAAGAGCGCTCAAGAACACATATGGCAGCCCCAAACCCTCCAAGAGAATTTCTCTCAATTCTCTCTCTCAAATGCTCTCCCAATACTCAAGGGAGGTCACAAATTCGTCCAAAGGAGAGGCCCTCCTTATATAGCCCTCCAAAGCCTCCAAGACATGGCATAATGGTTGATTTTAATACTCCTCCAAACATGGTCCATGTATTAGGGGTGGGAGACTCATTATGGTGTCTCCACTTAGCCAAAAACATGGCATTAATTCCTCCACCAAACATGCTCCATGTTTTAGGGGTGGGAGACTCATTATGGTGTCTCCACTAGCCAAAAACATGCCATTAATTCCTCCACCAAACATGCTTCATGTTTTAGGGGTGGGGGACTCATTGTGATGTCTCCATTAGCCAAAAGAAGCCTCCAAACATGGATGTCTTTGAATGCTCAAACAACATTCCTTAAATTAGGGGATTATGTCACCAATGGTGGACCAAATAGTGGAGTGGCTGCTGCCCACGAATTTGACTTGGTCCAAGTGTATTTGGACTCCTCCAAGTGTCATTGGGCTTGTTTAGTTGCTGCCCATGTGTGCCAAGCCCATTAGTTGGCCCAAATTCGTCACATTGCACATTTAAGCCCAAAATGGTCACCCCAAAGGCCCACCACGAATTTCATAAGCCCACTGCCATTCCTTGACCTCATTGCAACCCATTTAGCCCAAATTCACCTCAATGTAGCCCAAAAACTCCAAACAAGCTCCATTTAAGCTCAACATGGTGCATATGCTCCAATAAGGCCAAACCGGGCTCAAACCGGGCTCAATTATGACGCTTGACCAAAACCGATTTCCCTTGTGCCGTTTGTGTACATACCACTTTATTATGGTATATTATAGCTGCTGGTGTCTTCCCATGGTCATCGGATCATCCGAAGTGCGTCAAATCAATAACCGCTCCAAACTAGGTCAAACCGGGCTCAATTATGACGCTTTTCGGTACTTCACTCCCTCGCTGTGTCTTCTTCATTTCCACATAATTCTGATGTCCCAAAGTCATGCAAAGTCGATATACAAGGTGTACCAATGATATGCACACTCATTTAGGCTTGCCAACAATGACAACACCTCATTATTCCAATGGGAACAACACTTACCACTCGAAGACTTTATTTCATTGCCTTAAGGGTTTCCATTTAGCTTGATCTTTCTTTTTTGTAGATGCGTATTTATGAATCCAAGTAGTGGAAAACCACAGGTTTGTATGCTTTCATCCAATCTATTCTTAACACCATATCACATCCTCCTAATTGTAGAATTTTGAGTCTTAGTTGAACTCGTGAGCTAACATCTTCCGCAAAAACTCAATACATTTTAAATTATAGAGCATCTTCATGCCTTTTGATACCAATATGACTATAGGAGCCACCTCTATGACATTACTTTCAACAGCCTCTAGTTTGAGCATTAATGAATCTATTTGTGCTCCCTAAGTTAACGAGAATAGAAATTGGGGTTTTGGTTGCATACCCCTCAATCCTCAAGGTGTTATGGGCAATGTTGCCCTAGATGGTAACACGTCTTTTACATTTTAGCTAATGTTAATAATCGTTAGTTGGGCTGCCCTAGCAGGCTATGTCGCACTGTTCCTTTCACATTAAGGTATTGCAAGAAGTCCTTATGGTGACCCTCTTAGTGCAACTAGTTAGAAGGGGTTGAATTTGGGAATTCCCTTTTGGTTTCAATGAGAAATGCTCGTGATATTCTTCTTATTTAGTTGCTAATTTAAATGCTTCGTTCAATGAATGGGGATATAATATTTGTACCATACCTTTGATTTCATATTTTTATCCACTTATAGAACTTGCAACGGAATATTCTTCTGTGTATCTTCACCTAAATTAGAGTAAGAATGACCTCAGTTTTTCAAATCTCTCCTGGTATTCCATTAATGTGGACAGATATTGCGGCTTGTTAAACTCATTAATTATAGATTTCATTTCTAAGTTGTGGTACCTGTTACAAAAGCAAACAATAAGCTTTTCCCAAGTCACCATCTCACCCACTAGCACCTATTTGTTGTCCCATCCAAATGTAGGGCAACATAATGGACCTTCTCATAGTCACTATTAAAATGGATTGTGAAAAATTTTTAGCATTTCTGTATCCATCTTCTCACATCCTTACCAATAAAATAGGAAAATTCGGCTTTAGGGAATGAATGAATACTAGAGTTATTACCTAGGTTCTATGGTAACTAAGTCGTTGTACCTCCTTTAGGTATTGGCAGAAGTGGGCCTCTTTCAAGAGAAGAGAAGAGTCCTTCAGCTATTATAGATTTATCTTTCCTCGTTGGTTGGTATCGAGTTAAAGCAAAGCCTAGATTGATACACAAAAGTCACCTCTTAAACTGTTGGATGTGTTTATGGAGAACTAAGAAATGAAAATAGAGAACTAAGTTATGAGTCCAATCGAATAATCTTGTTATTTTAGTTCTTTTTTGATTCTAGATCTGTAACTATATTTATTTAGGTAAATGGGTACTAAAGTTAAACTAGGATTCTTATCAGATAAGGTCATAGGTTAAGAAATACTCCAACCCATAAAAGGATGCATTGTCCAACTCATGCGCACGTCCCGCGAGGCACATACGTGTGTTTGCTTTCATCTCCCACTCACACACTAACTTAAATACCATATTAGCCAAGAACTTGTTCATCTCTCCTAATCTCATTCCAAAATTAACTATAGAACATCTCATATTTGGGAAATAGGGTGTCCTACCAACAAAAATATAGACAAGTTACCCACATTACGCTTCAAGCCTTGGGGGTGAGAGTTATGCAACACAACTACAAATGAAATATAAACAAAGTCATTATTATTCTCATTGTTGTTCTAAATTACCACTGTTAAGCTTGATTATGCTGCATAAATCTCTCATAAGGCCAACTCACATGTATACGCATTAACCCAATGTGAAGTTATGCTTTATTAATAAGGCCTAAGCAATCAACCTTCACACTCACGGTGTAAAGAATAAAAGAATATTCTTTGTTTCATTGAAGGCATTTATTATGGAGCAAATCATGGAAACCCTAATTGACAAAAATCATAATTTTGCCACCTACGGCCAAGATTGATGTCGTTTTTTGAAACCCTAATCTTTATTTATTGCAATATATCTCCAATTTTATTGAATATATATGAGATATTAATTTGGTTTCAATTTTGTATGAAAAGAAATTCAAGGAACAATCAAGGAAATCCTAGATTTCGAAAAACCTAGGACTTGAACCCCACATTATGTGTTGGACGGCCAACACTGTTTTAGGATTAAAAATCCTTCCTTTTTGCTCTCAAAAAAAATTCTTAGGATGTTTATATTTTAACTCCCATAAAATTTGGAAATTATTGGAATCGATTATATATTATTCTAATTGATATTATAAAATATTTTGGAGCAACTGTCTGCAGATTTTTTTATAAAATACGGAAGGATTCTAGAAGATTCTAGTAGTGGATATGAAGCTTGAAGCTAGGGTTTTGAGACCCTATATAAAAGAGCACAAGGCTAGGTAATTGGACACACTAAAGAATACAAGAAAAAAATCAGAATACTCCCATTGCAAAAAGGTCTCTTCTATCCTCCCTAAATCTCAAATCTTGGAGGACTTGTGTTGCTAGATTCTTCAGCAAAGGAGTCAAGGATTTTCATTTGTCAAGAGATAGAATAGGCGCCTCATTCTATATAGTCTATTTTTCTCTTTGATTGTATTTGATTTGAATTATTTTCCTTAACCGATTCGTTGTAAAATTCTCTCTCAAACTCGAGATTGAATTCATATACCTTGGAAACATTATAGATTCCTATTGGCCTTAAAAAATATTTGATAGGTTTCTATTTGCCTTGGACAATATTTAATAGGTTGCTATTTACCTTTAAACGAATATTTGATGGATTTCTATTTACCTTTAAACAAATATTTGTATAGTTACTATTAACTTGTAAAATCAATATTAGGTTACTCTTGGTTAACAAGATTAGTTAACCCTAAGGTGTGCCATTGGAGAAGTGGAGTAGGACAACTTGTGTCAAACCACTATAAAAATCATTTGTTATTTGTTTGCTTTATTTATTCTGCTCATTGGGTAATCTATTTAGGTTCGCAAAACTTTTCATATTTGTTTTCAAGACTTCTCTTTTTATTTCCACTACATTTATTTGAGTTACGTTTTAATATATCAAAAAAATGGCAAACTCGATTTAACCCCCCTTCTTGGGTCACTTATATACTCACAATTGGTATCAAAGTAGGCTTATAAATATACATAGAAAGATCCCATGGCTTCAAACCAAGTGACACCTCTTGAAGAAGGGCACTCGTCTAATAGACCACCTTTGTTTTATAGGTTAAATTTTAATTTCTCAAAAGATCGCATGATTTCTTATTTACAAGGTGTTGATTTATTTTTATGGGATGTTATTGAGCATGGTTATACTACCACTAAAACTGAAAAAGAAATTGTAGCTGAGAAATCTCTTTATGAGTTTAGCATTGATGAATTAAAAGAATACAACATAATTTTCATGCTGGAAATCTTATATCTTGTGCTTTAAATAATGTTTAGTTCAATAAAGTCTCACAATACAAAACTGCGAAGGATGTTTAGAATAAATTGATATTTACTTATTATGAACGAACAAAACGCTTAATATTTTGGCTAGTAAACTACAATATTAATTAGTTCAGGTTGTGTTTTTTTCTTTATGTTTAAGACTTATCATAACAAATTTATTAGTTTCAGCGGCGGATTTGTATTTTTAGGTAAATATCACTTTCAGCAATGGATATATCCATTACAACAATAAGTGTTTTCATGTTCCCACCAGATTATCAGCAACAGAACTATATCTATTGCAGATACATAAATATCAGCAACCAAAATATTATTATTAGGAGCGGATGATCAATCGCTAAAACATTTAGCCAATTTTTAATTTTTGATTTAGTTTTCAATGATAGAAAGTAAAATCTATTGTTGAAAACCAAGCATTACTGACTTATTTGAATCAGTTACTAAAATTCATTTGTTGATACTTGGTTTACTTATAGTATTAACCAATTTAAGGCAAGGAGTTTCATAATATTGTATAGTGTTTAAGTTAACATTCTCTTTAACAACTCTTCTTTCGTTGTTTTGTACAACTCTATTCAAACGTTCAATTTGAGTCTTTTTGGACTATAATGCTAAATATTTTCAATTAGTTAGGTGAAATTCTAGGCATAATTTTGTAGGAATTGGTGTTATGGATTAGTTATGATTTATTTTTCTTAGTTTTGGTGGGAGTTTTAATGGGAATAGGTGAGGTGATTTTGGCGGCCAAACCCTTTTCAATATGAGGGGAAAAAGCTTTTCAAACATTAATTAGATGATGAATTATTTTTGACAATTTAATATCTTTCTTACCCCTCTTGCATATTTAAATGAAATTGAATGACATGTTTTATTCATGTCCATATATTTTAAATGAATGGACAAAATGGAAGGAATTCTATAGGAGCTGGATTTCTCAAGGGATTATGCAATTAGAATGGAGTTTTGAAAAATTCGTCTTATAAGGTAACATATATAGGTATATTCGATCTAAATTCAATCCATTTATAAGGTTAAGAGGTACCTACTTAATTGTATATAGGAAGGGGTTGCAATGGGGAAGGGATAAGGCTTATCTTACTCTAACACTATGATTAGGAGTTTAGGAGAAAAACCAAAAACATTGATAATATTTTTAATGAGAGGAGAGAAAAGAATAGATATCATACATTTTTCCTCCTTGTTGATAAACAGTTTATCAGGGAATATTATAGGAAATCTTTCCTTTTTGATTGCAAGTTGGAAAGAAAAGGGAAGGAGAGAAACCTTTTTTAGACTAGTATGTAATTTAATTTGTATCCTTCATTATTTGTAGGGAAAATTTGGAATTTTTATGTTTTCATTAAAGTCATTTTTCCTTTCCTCCCACCATTTCTTTCCAAATCCCTACTTTTCTTTCCTTCAAAAAACTTGCAATCAAGGAATTTGTATCCATCCCGTCAAATTCCTCCCCCCACCCCCTCCAAATCCTCTAGTGAAACTATAAATCTCAAAGTCAACTTTCATGATAATGAGTAAAATAATAAAATCATTTACCCTACTCTAATGAGCAATGGACAAAGATTCAATTAACCTTTTAGATTCGATATTATATATATTCTAATGGTCAAGTTAAGCGATCATAAAAATTAAAAGGACTTATAAGGTTCCATACAATTTGATAGTATTTAAGGCTTTCATCGACAAGAAACAATCATAAAATTTGAACTATTCAAGGATTTGTTTTTTATTTTTTTTCTTTTTGACTTTTTCCTTAGAAAATGAGAGGCCTAAACACAATTAAATTTTATAAAAATTAATGAGACTATGTTGATACGTTTTTCCTATGTATGTCCCACATCTTACAACATTGAACTTTCATTCAAAAGAAATTCTATAAAGAATATCCTCTATTTCTGATTCAAATAAGCACAATATTCAAACTTCTTGGCATGTAATTTATTATTTGTTTAAATTTTCAAATTTAATCATTCAATTTAATCACTTATTTAATTCCTTTATATAAATTTAATCATTTATTTAATTTCCTTAAATGGAATTTTACATTTAAATTATTTCCTTAAAAGGAATTTAAGCATTTATCTAATTCAATTAAAATAAATTTAATTATTTATTCAATTCCCTTAAAAAGGAATTTTAAATCTTTTTCCTAATAAATGTCATTTAGATATACTTAAATACATTTAAAGGCATTTATCTTCTTTTAAAATGAGATGTAGGCTCCATATAAAACCACCATTTGACCGAGTCCTCCATTGCTCAAACCAAATACACGCTAGTTGGGCTAGGTGTCATCATGGGATTGGTTGAAGTTGTTTATGGTGTAAACCAAGTACCGCTTTTTAGGGGGGAGTACGGAAGACTACTTTTATTATTATTATTATTATTATTTCTTCTCTCTCTCCACTCTTCCCACTTCTTCTCTAGTTTCTTCACAACTTCTTCAACGGCGGGCAATGTGATACCCCAATCCCACATCAAAAAGTGTCGGTATTATAAGAATGATATTTAAGTTCAAGCCTGTGATCCCAAGAGTACCTTCTTGACAAGTCCTTTTATGTGGGGATTTGCCTTATGATGGGACCATGATTTGGAGTGTTATAGAATGGTATCAGAGCCTGTACCAACCGAAAAATGTTGAATAAAGTGCTATGCAGAGCTAAGTGCCAAACACAAAGTGTTACACTGATAAGGGGTGGGAGCCACCTCTTGACGCTGAGGCCATCTCTAGGGTCTGTACGAGCCACCTCTTGAATTCACATTGTCCGATGGCGTGTTTATAATGAAATTGACTATGATATGCGACATGACGAGAATGTCGCATATTTAATTAGGGGAACTTGTGATACCCCAATCCTACATCGAAAAAGTATGGGTATTATGAATATGATATTTACTGTTCGAACCTATATTCCCTAAAGGTACCTCCTTGGCTAGGCCCTTTTGGGTGGAGATTTGCCCTAGGGTGGGGACAAGTGATTTAGGATGTTACAAGCAGCCTCCTCCATTAGGCAATGCCCCATGTCCATCCTCCATTCCGAAATGCCACGAAAGAGAAACCAAACCACTCATCAAAGGAGGTCGGAGGAGGCATCAAATAATCCAATTTTAGGGAGGATTAGTTTTAAAAGTTGAAGGGGAAGTTCTCAAAAGCTTTTAAAGAGTATTTTCCGGGAGTTATGGAAAGCAATTTGAGAGTTCCCTGCTTGTCCCACGCCACAAGAAATGGAATTCCCCATTTCCGATGACCTTCAGTAACACTCCTTCACCACACCAACAATCATGCACTCATTATGGGTGCAATATGTTCCAATTCTGGCATATTCAAGCTCACTCATTGTTGTCCTATTTTCTAACCTTCAATTCATCGCGGCACTAGAATTCCGTGGCATTTGCCTACTATTTCAACAAATAAGAGGCTGCCCCTCTAGTTTTTCATAACCTATTTGGTTTTTTTTTCCCAGGTTTCTACAGTGGCCAAGTGAGCCCCTACTATTACAGTTTGTCTTGACAAGGAAGGATTCAAAATAATTCCTCGACCCTTTAAGGGAACGCTGCTAGTGTGATGTGCAGTTACGTTTCCCATTAGTGATGGAAAGGGAAAACAAAAATTTAATAAATTTAACAAAACAAAGTAAGTATGAAGTCCTTAGAAGCTTTGCTATGGAGGGCTTTAGCAATGCAATGTAATTAACTACCATCCATTTATAGATCATAAGGAACCTGAAATCTAGATTTTCATCTATAAATCTCAACCCCTATTTAGAGGATATTTGTTTGTCTACAGACTCCTTGAACATAGATCTTAGACAATACTACGTGAACATAGGCTTGAACAATACTACATATACACCTTTGTGGCAAAATTTATAATTTTTTTTTCCACTCAAATTGATTGATTTTATCAATTAGTTTTGATAATGCTAGTAATAATATGAGAGTTATTACTAGTTTTGAATGGTCAAATATTTCATATTAGCTGTATATCCCATATCCTTTAACTTAATTGTACAAGATGGCTTAACATAATAGATCCAATTACAAATACCATTAAAATTTTTATTACATTTTTAAAAGACTAAAAGTTCAAGAAAACAATATTTTAAAGTAATGTGTGGGCAATATAAAATGAAATATAAAACATTAATATTGAATGTTAAGCAAAGATGGAATTCAACATATCACAGGTGTGAGCTTGTTTTAGAAATTTGCGTAATATTACTTCTACAATTTCTTTCAATAGTTCCACATCCTTATAATTTTTGAAAAGAATACATATTTCATAAATTTTATGAACAACTAAGTAAGAAGTAAAAAGATTAGCTAAAATTTACGTAATATTACTTTTACAATTCTTTGAACACTTCCACATCTTTATATTTTTTGGAAAGAATCCATATTTTATAAACTTTAGGAACAACTAAGTGAGAAGTAAAAAAAGATTAGTTAACTCATAAAACTTTTACATAATTTCTATCACAAAGTAGCACGATGACCATAGTTGGTGATGCCTTGGCATTCGAGCGGTTGTGGAGGGATTAGGTGAGGGTTGCCTTGATTTTTCCCTAGAAGGTGCCTACCTTGGCTAGCACGGCGTTGTCTAGGTTGCTTTAAAATGACTTCGAGCCAAGGCGGGCGCCTTGGAGGAAAACTAACCCAATCAAAAAATAAAATAAAACAGGATACTTGATGGAGGCTAAAGACCTAAACTTGCGATAACAAAAAGTGGAGGATCTCCACCATAATCGAATGGCAAATGGCTAGTGGCGGAGGCTACCATGTACAACCCATTTTTTTCTTGCAAGTTCGTATGAAATGAGAAGAAGAAGAAGTAGGTTTTTTTTTTTTTTCCTGGCAGGTTCACATGAAATGAGAAGAAGGTGGCTCACGTTAATGATTACCCCATATAACCTTATGTCTAAGCCATTTATTTTCTCTTTTTTTATTCCACTTTTCCCACCCACTTTTTCGACCTACTTTTTCCTTTGACTCTGAAACTATTAATTCCCACTCCCCACATACTTTCCCTTTTACTTTTCAATTTTCTAGTCAATATTTCACTACACTTTTTAAAACTTTTAAGCTTCACTCAATTTAATTGAAATTTATTATGAATTAATGTATATTTTATTTTTTTTCTAATTATTTGACTCACTTTAATTTAGATCTAGATAATATTAGTGTATGTTTCATGATTTAACTTAGCAATCAACCATAATTTATTAGCTTTAATTGTAATATATCATTAAGCAACCTTAATATTTTTCTTGTTCACGTTTTGGGCGCCAAGCGAGCACCTTAACCCTAAGGTGTCCAGGCTCCCTCCCACCGCCTTGCCTCGTCTTGATGCCTTGAAAACTATAATGATGACACAAATCTTGATCTAAATTCTAAGTCGACATTACTGTGCTAAAGGAAGAGTTAAGTGGATTTCTATATTCATGAGTAAGCTTACACATGTGATACGTTGAATTCCATCTATGTTTAACATCCAATATTAATGTTTTATATTTCATTTTATATTGCCTACATGTTACTTTAAAATCTCGTTTTCTTGAACTATTAGCCCTTAGAAACATAACTCAATTTTTAATAGTATCTGTAAGTGAATCTATTAATGTTAAACTATCTTGTACAAGTAAGTTCAGGATTGCCATGCACATGTAATATGAAATATTTGACCATTCAAAATGGGGTGAAGTAATTGCTTTAAATCAATAATGGCACTTGTATTATTACTAGCATTATCAAAACTAATTGACAAATTTTTCGAATGAATATTATATTAACGTAAAATATAAGAAATGACACAAGTACTACCAATGACGTTATGCAGAAATTCAGAAGGCATGAGGCCAAAAATTATTTTTTGCAATTTCCACTCAATATCAACATGGTGGGTAGTTACAAAAGCATAATGAACTCCTATTAAATGACTTCCTATGCATAGCAAGTAAGTAAAAAAAATGTTAATTTTAGTAAAATATTCTATTAATTCTGTTTTCTCTTCCTTGTATCTTATAAAACCATCTTTATTTTTAAAGGATTTCTAAAAGGAAAATTAGCAGCGGGGTTCAAATATTTCCACACATATTGTTTAAAATGTATATGTTTAGCTAAAAAAATGGTAATTCTACTAAAATAATAAATTCCACTAAGCCTCTTCTATATTCTTCATCAGAATATCTAAAAGTGGAAACGTCACCTCTACTAGATTGTTCTGTGTTCGGCTTGAAGCTTGTAAAGTATGTTTTGATAAACAAGTCTTAAAGTGTCTGGTCAATGTACCTGGTACCACTCGAACTTATTATAAGAAAAGCTAACTAATATTAGCATTTGAAAAAGATGTAAAGAAAGAATTATTCCTCAATGGAAAGAACAAGAAATACCTTCTCACTTTCTATAGCAATTGAATTATCGAGAGATTTTACCGTGAAATTTGTTTGAATTAACCCGATCAGTTTATAACAATGCAAAACCCCTTCCATCATACCTTTGAAATATAGCTGTTGGAGGGTTAATTTCATCATTTCAAGGGATTGTTTCTGAAAAAGATCACCAATCTAGCCGTTGGAGCCGATTCGCCGGGGTTTAGTTCGGTATGGACCTGGCCGTGCCGAGCCACCGCCCCACACCGGGCCAAATCAGTTTCGATCCCGACATTGGAGGTCCAATTGGGCCGGGTCGGTTCCCGGCTAAATCATATTGTTGACCGATTCGCGCCGGTCCGATTAAAATTCAAGGCCGGGTCGTGATTGCCACGTCTGCTTGGCTCGTTTACTCACGTGCGCTCAGAAGATTGTTAGCCTTTTTTGCAGTTCTTCACGTTGGAATATTTAAATGGGAATTGAATTTGATTGTTCATCAGCTCGAATCTCGAACCCCGCACGCCTCGTATCTCCTCTCCTTCGTCAGTCTATCGTTCTATATGGTCCATTGTTGCTCTCAATATCTTCAATGGGCTCACCAGAAGCTAGGGTTTCTCAGAACCGCCTCTAGGGTTTATGAGCATCTTCTCTGTTGGTCTGATGGACCTAGGGCTCGTCTCCTTGCTCAGAGCGGCATGGCTCGCCGGTATCCTGATTATACTTGTGGCTCTGGTGCCATCATCCCGTTTCTCTTCGTTCCGCGGACTTGTGTTGGGGTTTGCAAAGGAGAGGCAAGATCATGCAGTCTTCATCCCATGTACGTTCTCTCGATAGATGGATGTACACGCCAGATTATGAACCGGGTTTCATCTTGATTCAATTCGGTCAACATAATAGTAAAAGTCTAAACTTTGAGTCTTCCAATGAAACCTCCTCCATTATAGGACGAGGCTTAAGTTTTACAAGCTAGTAGGGTATGTGTCGAATTTTAATCCAAGCGATCAGAATCCCTTTTTTTAGGGTATCAAGTATGTCAACATGGACTGACTCTGATAAGAATAGTCAGTTGCCTATCAATTTTTAGCATTTACCACACACGCACACACTCTTATATATATATAAGAATGGTAGACTCCCGATCAATTTTTAGCATTTTATACACACACACACACACATATATATATGTATGTTTCAAATTTTAAGATATTTGGATTGCTATGGTTGATGTGTTGTTGGGTAGCTTTTGGTTGAGATTGCAAGATAATTGAGCACGGTGACTTACATAGCATATTTGTTGGATCTCTCGGTATTTCTCTGTTAGTGTTATCCGGTGTGAGTGTCATATTGAATTTTTCCAGAATAGGGTTACTGCACCTTACTTGGGGGAATAGTTGTCTAGCCATTGGTTAAGGATATCCTTGCTCCAATTAATTTAGGAAAGTAACTGATCCATTTTTAACACTGCAAGACAATCACTGTCGTATGCCTTTTATTACCAAAAGCTTCTAGGATAAGATGATTCCTTCATAATTAGTTAAAGGAAGTTTATTACCAGTTGCTGAGAATCACAGTTAGGTAAACAGAAATCGTCCATAATACCTACAAAATGAAAACGCTAAACTTGGCCTCCCTTGAAGAAAAAAATTTAGCTATCCTTGCTCCATTGTTTATACTTCAAAATAAAATGTGGTGATGTGATGGTCTAGTCAATCCCATTTGCTTTAGTGTTGAATTTGTGTAAGCATGTCCTCCTATTACTATTTTATTTTATTCATTCATTTGGATGAGTGTGGGTATGCAGGAAGACTTTTCTTGATTTTACAATTGTATTTATTTATAGAACTTTTCCATTATTTTACTGCTTGAGATTCTTTTTTTGTTGTTCATTGCTTAATATGGAATGCAACCATTCATTTGAGCCTTACAATTCTTACTATCGTAGTGTTTTGAACTTCGTAGAGATTCACTGTTCCTCAGAAACTCTTCAGTTCATTTCTATGTTGTGGCTGTGGCTATGGACAACATTACTGGTTCTCACAACATGGTTCTATGCCCATAGAATGACACCATTGGTTTCAGAGTTGTTGGATTACTCAACCATTGCCAGTCATTTGACCGGAGTTTCAAAAGTTCTTTCATTACACAAATCTCGCTCAATCCGCGTAAAGCATGTTAGACAGGGCCTGGAATTCCGTGTTTCTACTTTTGCTAATGGAAGTTCAAGTAATGAGGCGCCTTTATGAGACTGTATATGTATTCAACTATAGCCCATCAGCTCGGATGCACATTCTGGGATATCTAACTGGCCTGTTGTAAGTCTTGTGTGATTATTTTATTGCCATTCTCCAGCAGTTAAATTTAATAGTTATTTGGTCTCTTATTCTCAAAGACACAAGTCTCTCAATAGAGTTTTTTCTAGCATGTGCTTTCTGGATGCTTTAATGATGCTCTTATTTAACAATATTCAGGATCTCATGATGTTTATATTACGCATTTACTGGTTCACTTTGTGGTTAGAAGATTTAGCTGCTGCAACTTTTATTTATATGGATAAAAGTTTCTTTATATTGGATCTACTAACAGAATCGATAATAGAGGCCTCATCTGGTTTAGAATCGATACTTTGAAGTAATAGCTGCTATTTAGAATTGATAATAGTTGCAGTTTTAGAATCGATACTTTTAAGTAATAGAGGCCTCATCTGGTTTGTACATAAGATAATTTTGAAGATCAGACAAGGTAGGATTTTGCCGCTGTATTTCCATTACCCAGTTCACTCTTTGGGTTGTTGCTCTTTTCTGTTAGGTTGCTTAGGCATACAGTAATAGCATGATGCATACTATGCTTTATACAAATATATGAATTGGTTTATATCTCTGATTATTAAATGTAAGAGTTGGAAAAAGTAAAATGCTGGTTTTTGAGGACAGGGAAAAGCTTCTGGTACTAATCAACTCTGGGATTCAGATCTCTCATTCTCTAGTTTAGCTTATTTTTTTATATGATAAATTCTTGTTTAGTGTTTCCATATCCTTTGATGTTAGTGCTGACTTGTGCCATTTCCTTAAGGTAGTTTCTACACAGCAGCTCCTTTGTCACTTTGCTGCATTTGGGCACCAGAGGCATTTAGGTTTGCAGCAAATCAAGGGGCTGAGTTCATTGTCAGGGGCAAGAATCAGACTCATACGATAGAATTTGATTGGTGGGGATATTTATATCCTCTTATGAAGCTTGGTTGGTGCCAGTGGATTGGCGCAAGCTATTTTTTCGTGGGGTTGGATTCATCAGCACCGTTGTCATGCCATTCTTGTAAGTTCAATTCGTTAAATATAATCTCAAATCCATTGTTGGTCAACAGAAGAAGTCCCAGGCAATCTCAATATAACCTTAGAGAACTTGTCAGTTGAAAATTATTTTAATAAAACAGAGTTAAAGCTGATATACCTTTTAGGTGGGAAATGGATTCCGTGCCCAAAGTTTGTTTGTTAGTGGATGGGTTTAGCTATTTATATCTTGTGTGTGCAGTTTGGTTGAAGAGGAAGCAGACAAGACAACTTAATGGGACAATGTTTACTTATGTCATGTTTGTTCATGATTATTGCTATTCCATTCTTCTGTTTGGGGTGTGCACGCTGAAGGGGTGGGTCAGTTTTGGGCCTTTTCGCACCTGACACATATCAGGCAGGTGAAGAAATAGGTTACCCACCCTGATGGAAATTCCAGGCGAGGGGGAGAATTTTCGTTCTGTGAGAAGGTGGGTGGGTTGGATCAAGTCAGGTCACTATGTTTAAATTTCAGAATTCTTTTCCATCTTGCGCTTAAGCAAGAATATTAATGTTGAAACAACTAATTCAACCTAGAAAAATAACAGGTTACATTAAAATAGCAAAATAACCATTAATTTCAAAAGAGATGGCAAAACTTAGGTTGATGAATGAATGATTGAAGTGGCAAAATGAGACATTGCTTTTTGTTTTGCTTTCTGCTATAAAGGGTGAGGTTTAGGATTTATGTGGGGAATAATTGTAATATTTTATATTTAATTTCGTTTGATTATTTTAGGTTATTTTTGCTAGATCATTATCTCTGTTATTGTGATATTTTCTATTTTAGGAAACTAGGATTTGAGTCTATCTAGAGTCCTTTGCTTGTTCCCCATGTAGGTTAAGCCTATAAAAATGCTAACATGTATTAGGGTTTCTTAGTTTATGAATTGGATTGTTTTGGTTTGAATGTTGCCCTACATCAAGTTGTATCAAAGCCATTCTGATCCAGCAAGGCTGTCAGTGTCAATTGACAGGGTTTGCGATTTCATCTAAAATCATCCAACTATTAGGGATTTAACAGCAGTGTTCTAAAAAGTGCTAGGTGGGCCTAGGCACCTAACCTACGGCCTAGCACCTAGGCAGCCTAGGCTAGGTGGCATAGGCGGATTCCCGTTTTTTTTTTCTTTTAAAATTATTAGTTCTATACTACTATTTTAGATAAATTCACAAAATATTATTGAAGCAACATAATAAAATACAACAAAATTACATAAATAATATCCTTTCACAGTTTACGTAAATAACATTACTTCAAATATGTCTCATTGCAACAATGGGTTGATGATTGTAATTTTAATTTAATTTTAATTTTATTTTATAAATAATGGCTAGGTGTTATTGTTGTAAAAACAATAAAATAAAACATAAGGCATGCATAGTCGCCATGTCCACCTAGGAATTTTCCTTAGCGGTTGCACTTTTGGCCGATTAAAGTGTTGACTGCTTAGGAGAGCTGCTTCCTCCTAAGTGAGATGTTTTGTGGCTGTCTAGGTGCTAGGCAGCCACCAAGGCGTTTCATGACTGCCTAGCACCTAAGCGGGGCCTAGGCGGCCGCCTGGACCGCTTTTTAGAGCGCTGTTTAACAAGAACTTGAGGGGTTCTAGACTGGTAACAATCCAGATTCATTGACTTGAGGCAACCAGCTTCCTTAAAGATGGCTGAATATCAGTTTCAGTACTTAGCCCATAAAGTCACTGACTTAAATGATTGGAGGGAGAACCAACTATGTGACCTAACTACTGAAGTAATCGAGTTGAAAGATATGATTATCAGCAAGTCTGAAGGGATTATTCAATTACTCGAACCCGACAAAAAACTAAATGGACCAACTGAGGAAAAGTTTTCTGCAGCACCAACAATGGTTAATTGGAATGCAAGCACCCCACTGCCACCCGTTGTGATTTATAATGGCAAATTGAGTTCATTATCCAAGGGAGTCATGGAAGGACTGGTAGGGGTGGCAACAGATAGGGTAAGGGTAGGATAATGGTCTTACCCTTACCTTTATGCTAATCTTGAAAGCCTTGTCCTAACGAGTAAAATAAAAAACATAATTACCCTATTCTAATGAGTAATGGGTAAGGATTTAATTTACCCTAATGAGTAAAATTTTTTAAAATAAAAATTTTGATAGAAAATGATAAAATTAAAGTCTTCCTAAAATCTTAGTTATATGTCTATATATATGTTGTATGTTGCTTTAATTACATTTAAGTTTAACCTAAAGCCTTTATTATAGTTTTTTTTTTTTTAGTAAATTAAATTTATTAATCACCAAAAGGAAGATTGCAAAGCCAAAGCTACAACAAAGATACAATGGAACAGAATACAACAGAAGCCAGCAAAAGGCAATGATCTTCACTCCAGCCCCACAAGCCACTAAGTGTCACAAAAACATTAGGGTAAGGGTGGGGGAAGGATCATTGATGTCCAAGGCTCGGACAGAGAATTACATTTGGATCGATTAGTACGAAAAGCCAGCATATTATTCAAACAGGGACAGAAGAAGACCCCAACTTCGCTGGATCCATATGTTGTTGGAAGATTTGGGAAAAATCCCCAGGGCACAGGCTCTATCACACACCACCCAAATCTGGAAGGAGAGAAATGACATCCTATTCCGTGGCAAGATGGTGAACCTGAGAGCTATCACGCACCACCCAAAGGAGGTGGTTCAGGCATAGCTCTCAGGTTCACCATCTTGCCACGGAATAGGATGTCATTTCTCTCCTTCCAGATGATGTAGCACAGAGCACCGAAGGACATGCCCAAGAATGTGCCTTAGCCGAGGACCAGCATAATGAGCCATAAGCCAGTCCAGGGTGGGAAGCCACCATCTGTGGTTCCAGTCAACATTGCAGAGCCCAGCTCAAAAGGAAGCCAGTCCAGCAGTGACAGCACAGTCAAAGTATAGATGAACAATTTGGGGATTGTCTGTAAAAACCACAGACACCTTCCTGAATCCGAGAGGTAGATAGAATTGCAGACCGAGTAGGGACTCTGTCCCTAGCAGCCAACCACAAGATAAAAGAATGACGAGGAGTCATGAATTTTGCCCAAACCAAACTGGCCCACAGCTTGACCAAGGATCTAGTTCTGACCGAAAGTGGAGGCCATAGGTGAAAGTACCTGTAGTGCAGCCAAATCACATCAGTTTATCCAGATTATCAGCAGATAGGATAGGCAAGTAACCATTTCACATATTCAATTCAGCCATAATAGGAGGCCAAGTCCACTGGTCTTTCATGAAAACATTTGCTAATTTAGCATTCCTTCCAAATAAATGTCCATATTGCTGAAGATCCTGCACAAAGGACCCATTGGGAGCCGAGTCAAACCAGAACAAAACATCCATGCTGTTACCAACCTTCCAACTTAAAAGAGGCTGCACAAGAGGTCTTAATTGGAGAATCTTCTTCTTGGCCCAAGAAGCAAAAGTGGGAGCTTTAATCTCCCAAAAACTCCAATTCTTCAAGAAGTTAGAGTGTACCCAAATACACCGAAGGGACTCTTTTTCGTGAAGTGGGACTAGATATGCTTAATCATCGCAGGCCTTCTCCGAAGACCCAAGCCCTCCTCCTTTTCAGGTAAACATATGTCCACCCAAGACACTTGAGCTCCCCCACCCTCAAGGCTAGGACCTTTCCAAAGGAAATTCCTTCTGATTTGCTCAATTCTAAGGGTAACTGCCTTTAGAAGGACAACGATACTGGCCCAATAGGCCTGCGTGGCATGAAGCACCGATTTGACAAGTTGTAGACTGCCCAGCAAACGAAAGAAATCTATGAGTCCAGGATTGAGCTCTAGCAGTGATTGAGTTCATGAGCTCAGAGCAATTCGAAGCCTTAAGGCACTGTGATATTATAGGAACTCCCAAGTAGTTAACAGGGAGGGAACCTTCAGGAAAGCTCAATAAATGGAGGAGCTGCAGCTTGTTCTTGTCTTCCACACCTGAGAAGAAAGTAAAACTCTTGGAGTTGTAAGCCATTAGCCCAGATGAGCTGGGAAAAAGTGAAATCCTCTTATGAAGCAATGAAATAGAGGAAGCATTGGCTTCAGAAAAAATAAAAAAAATTTCTGCAAAGAAAAGATGGGTCAATTCAACCAATTTGATCTCCAGTGATAGTGGAAGTCAGAATTTGATGCTACGAATTTGAGGATTCTAGAAAAAAACCTTCCATTATTAGGGTGAAAAGGTAGGGTGACATAGGATCACTTTGTCTAATCCCACTCTCACAACCAAAGTAGCCACTAAACTCCCTATTTCTGCACACTGAAAACATAGCTGACTCTATATAGACTGAGATCCATCTTATCATCACCGTGGGAAAACCAAATCCTTGGAGGACCAGGTATAAGAAGTGCTACTTTAAGGTATCATAGGCTTTTGAAACCCACTTTAACCACACACTTGGGAAGATATGGCTCAAGATCAAATCCACTGAAAAGTTCGTGGGTGATCAATATCTTATTATTTTACACTTGCCTTTCACAAAGCCTGTCTGAGATGGGCTAATAATCGAGGGTAGCAAGGGTGTGATTCGATTTGCCAAAAGCTTGGTGATACACTTATATAGCGCGCTACAGTGGCCAATAGGCCTGAAATCAGTCCAAGCAGTGAGATTAGCCACTTTGGGAATGAACGAAATAATCGTAGAATTTACCTCATGAAGTAGCTTGCCAGATTGAAAGAGTTCCTGGATGACCAGCGTGACAACTCCTCCAACAATTTCCCAACACTTGATAAAAAATTTCACATTGAAACCATCAGGGCCAAGGGCCTTACCCATAGTCAGGGAAAACAGAACAGATTTAATCTCATCTGCAGTGACAGGCTGAATAAGTGTATTAGTACTCGGGGGGAAGCTATGAATTGTTTGATATCCTCCAGAATAGGCTGCTCCAGGACAGGTTTATGACTCAGAAAGTCACTAAATAAGGCCGCACAATGACCTCCTATCCTCCTATCGCATACCAACGAGTTACCCATATCATCCTGGATAGACATAGTGCAATTCTGCTTCTGTCTGTGTTTGACATAGTGATGGAAATATCTAATTCTGAATCCACCCTCTGATAGCCATTTGACCCTAGATTTCTGCTTATACTTGGAGCCTAAGCTGAGAGATGGCACCGTGAGATTTCTCAAGATCAGCAAGAGAATTGCTAAAGGGGATTAGAGACCAAGTCAGTTTGCACCTGGTCTAAATTGTGCTGAGCAGCAGTGACCGTAGATGAAAGTTGATTGTAATGGTTGCAATTGAAAGTCTTCAAGGGAGACTAACAATTTGAGTTTGGAGTAAACTCTAAACATAGCAAATCCTTGAACCTGAGTATCCCAAGCTTGGTTGACCAACGTAAAGAAATTTTGATGAACCATCACAGAAATTGAAGAATTCAAATGGCCACTTGAGGTTAATAGGATCAGTAATTCTAATCACCATTGGAGAGTGATCAGAAACACCAGGGGGAAGGAACGTTGCCTGGAGTAGGAGAACCAACCACTGGTCATTTATCAGAAGCCAGTCAATTTTCCTTTGCTGGGACCAGAGGAGGTGGACGAGGTAAAACACAAGCCAGCATATCGCAGATCCTCCAGCCCAGCTTGGTTCAGACGAAGGTCCAAATTCATCAAAAGAGGGGATCCATTGAGTGGTACTCCCCATTCTGTCCGAAGCATCCCTTATAGCATTGAAATCACCGGCAATAAGCCATGGGTCTGTCTGGAACTGGATGCTGTGGGCAGATATGTCCTGCCAAAGTTCACACCTAGTGACAAAAGTGTGAGACTCATAGGCAACAGAAAAGAAAGCCAGCAATGTTCCTGAGCAAGAGTAAGTTTGCCATGAGTAGCTTGAGCTGAGGATGCTGCAGCAGTAAAGGAGGTTCTTCCAGGATCCCAGCCAATCCATGCAACCTTTGTTAGAATGAACATAATTTTCAGTCCAGCTCCAACCAGAAAGCAGACCTGCATATTTAGTAGGGAAAGAGGCAGTAGGAACTTTCGTTTCCAAAATCCCAATACATAATAATTTAGAGGACTGAACAAAATGCCTGGTCTCGGGTTGTTTAATATGGTCCATAAGGCCACGAATATCCCAGCAGCCAACATACATAATTTACAAAAAAAAGGAGACAACCAGCAGGATTACCCCTTCTTCTCCCCAGTCCACTTCTTGCTACAGGTCTGAGGGGAGTTCTTTGTTTTCAGAAGCTCAGGCGGCGGATCTACCTGCTTAGCCACCTCTTTCCTTTTGTCTACCATAAGGCTTGAACTAGAGCTGACAGGATCCAAAGTGGGGGGGGGCGACTGCTCCCTTACACTCAGGTATCACAGTGCCTTCAGAGGAGTAGCAATCCTCAACCAATTGATCTTCCGACTGGCTAGCAGAGGAAGCAGCCACATCAGCCACACCCAGGGCTGGAACAGGATTCCTAGACTTTGCAGGGGTCTGTCTGTCCTTGTCCTTGCTTTTCTCAGCCACCTTCCAAAACTCCACCTTCCACAGGGGGAATAGAAGGGAAATCAGAATGGTTATCCTAAGTTGCCTTAACAGCAGCTGGTTGGGCTGTTGGCTGCGAAGGGAGCTGGGGCTCTACTGGGCACTTATGCCCAAACACAAAGCACTTCGAGCAGATGGCAGGTTCCCATTTATAATCCACAGCAATTTCTCAAGTCTTCTTCCCAGTAGCCAGATCAAATCGGTTCACCAGTGGCTTTCTAGCATCCACTTCCACACAAACACAAGCGAAAGAGATCCTCCGCATTTTCTCAGTTTGGTGGTCCATATACGAAGGTTGACTAATCGCACTCACCATTTCACTGAGGCCAGGGGCGGACCATAGATAATGGAACATACTTCAACCTGGCCCATAAGGGAAGGACTTCATGCTTCTCTCTGACCAGCTCAAGCAGTGAAGTCCATTGCTGAAGGATCAGTGGAATTTTTGCAACTAAGCACTGTCCTGCATCCAGAATACGCCCATGAACATCTTGATCAGGAAAGTGAGAGAAATAGAAGCCTTCCTCGTTAGCCGTGACTTCTTGTACAGCAGATCTGCACATACACGGATTCTGTAAGCTTGAAGGGAAGACACTTCCCTACAAAGTAGCCAATCAGACAATGCTCCCAAATTGGCTTTGCAGTAGGCCTGACTACCACAATCCCTAACCATTACCGGAGGGACATAAGGGAATGACCTTTACCCCCACTTTCAGTTACCTCGACCCATGATTTCTGGGGCAGTCGGCTTGGAACACGAGTCCTGGAAGGACCACGACTGCCATTTCCACTTCCACCATATTTGGTTGGGAGTGTCATCTGGGCAGCAAGGAGGAAGGGCTCTTAGCTTTCAGACGAGACACTTGTGCTTTGAGCAGCTGTATTTCTTGTTTCAGACTGTGGTTGTCCTCTGCTGTCTGAGGGAGCACTTCATTCTCCCTAAGGAGCTTAGTCATCACAATCCCTTCATCAAAGCCACCCAAGGAAGTGGCTTTGTGAGTGGGAGAACCCACCATGACCGTTCCTTAAGCCAGAAGAGCCATGCAATCGTGTTCTCAGAAATAACTGCGACAAACACTAGCCACACCAGAAGCCCGAAATCAGCAATTGAATGGTAAAGATGGAGGCACCACCACTCAAGGGGACAAGCGCAAGAGGACCCAGCCCAAGTCTCTGGCACATGCCAGCGGAGCAAACAGGAAAAATTAGTGGGGAACAGTAAACCTGCTTCCTGTGTCGCCAGAGCCAGCAGGAGCTGGTGTCAATAATGAAATACCCTTTGTTATAGTTATTTACATAATTATATTGTATACTTATATATTTATATATCAATGTGTATGTATATATTAAAACATCCACGGGTGAACAGGTAGAAAAATCTCTTTAACCTTACCCTACCCTTTTAGTTAAATGGGTAAAAAAATCTTTGCCCTTGCCTTACACTTTTACTTAAGCGAGTAAGAAATCTTTACCCTAACCTTAAGAATTAGGGTAGGGTAAGGCAGGTAAACAGATATGCCCTTACCCATTGCCACCCATAAGCACCACTCTTAGAGTTCTCCACGCCACAAATTGAGCTCATTATTCCACTTGGGTTCTGTACAGCAAGTTCCTATTTCATCTTGAAGGCTACAAAGATCACTCATTTGTTTCATGCTTGCTGCTCCTATTTATCTCTACTTCTGCATATCTTTAAAATTCATGGCCAAACTTTCTCCAAGTGGGGGAGAATGATTGAGAATGAAGATATTATTAGGTTTAGGATTTTAGTGGGGAATAATTGTAATATTTTATATTTAGCTTCATTTATTTATTTTAGAACATTTTTATTAGATCATTATCTCTATTATTTTAATATCTTTTATTTTAGGAAACTAGGATTTTAGTTTATCAAGAATCCTATGGTTATTTTACTTATTCCCCGAGTAGTTTAAGCCTATGAAAACACTAATATGCATTAGGTTTCTTAGTTTATGAATTAGATTGTTTTAGTTTGGGCATTGCCTAGCATCAAGAGCTCTCTTGATTGGTATTATGTATATAGGCAGGGGTATTGTCATTGGTTAAGTGTGAAAGACGCATTCAAAGGATAAAGATTATATACAAAAACGTATAAGACATATATAATGTAGAAGGCAAGTTGAAAAGCTTTCACTTGCAAGCCCAACCCGACCTACCCAAGATTCAACTGCCTTTAGCAGTTTTCTGATGGATTGAGTTGGGTGCCTGCTGGTTTTGCGGGTTTTTTTTTCTTTTTTCTTTTTTCTTTTTTTTTTTTTTCCCTTTTTTTGGTTTCCATGCACACCCTTAATTCATTTAGAATAGCTATTTGTTTGTTTGGTTTACTTTCAAGCTCCTAGCCAAATCAAAGAGCATTTATTCTTCTCAGTCCACGGGAATGGCTTTTCTTCCATTCCTATTCATTCCCACTCGGTTCAATACCACAAACCCAAGCGTGCTCTTCTGGATGGAAAAAGGTCCATTTAGGGATTAAACAATTTCCCTTGCACCTTGTTACTGATGCCTTGCTGCTCTCTACCCGTCTTTTAACTATTCTGTTGGTCCATTTAACTAGTTTTGATTAAAAGGGCCAAGGCAAGGTTAGAGAAGCTTAGATGTGTGAATATGCTTCTTATCATTGCAATTAGCATGGCATGGGTGCCCGAGTTGCTCCCCATAGTAAATTTTTAGTTACGATCAGTTTTATTTCATTTTTTTTTTTTTTTTTTTTTTTTTTTTGTTTGATGACCTGAAGCACATCAATTTGTTTTGTTAGTCCATCACTTTTAACTTCCTGTCTATTTCTTATATTCTGTTACTGACATTTTCAAGCATTAATTAGGGCTCATTACGAGAACACGTGGAGCAAAGTGATGAATATGTAGTTCCTCATGGCGATTGGTTTGAAATCGTTTCATCCCCACACTACCTTGCTGAGATTGTAACGTTCCTCTTTAACTTTTCAGACGCCCTTCCACTGACACTGGAAGACTACTTATTTTTTAAAAATATTCTTTCAAACTAAGACTTTTCTTAATTTCTTTTCTAACTGAGGTTATTGAAAATCACTCTATGAACTATTTTCAAAGCACATTTCTTATTTAATGGCCCTCGTCCACTTATTTGTTTTTGTGTGAATACTGAAGGTTATATATGCGGGTCTCGTGGTTGCAAGTGGAGGGACAGACCTCACAGTGTGGTTGCTCTTTGGATTTGTGGTAGAATTTCCTTTCTTGAAAAAAAGAAAAGAAAAAAACCCAAACTAAAGTTTTCATTTCATAGTTGTCATTGCTCCTGAAATATCTGAAGATTTCATGATGCTGGTTGCAGGTGGCAAATCTGGCACTCGCAGCCGCAGAAACGCACATGTGGTATCTCCGCAAATTCGACAATTACCCTAGAGGCAGATTTGCCATTATCCCATTTGTTTATTAATGTTCATAGCAAAAACGTCGTGTATGAATAAAAAAGGTAAAGAGGGTTATATCCTGCTTATCAACAACAAGAAGGAAAGTAAAACATTCTGGGTTTGCATTGGATCTCCTTGAGCCAGTTAGTGTATCGAGTGTGGGAGTGTAATTTTATAGGGATCTTCAGGAAAATTATATTTCATCATCTTCTTTTTCGCTGTAGAATTTTTTAGGAAACTTTTATTATGCATTTTGACTGGCTTCTGCGTGTTGATGCTTTTACAATTGCACCCAAAGGAACTAATAAGGTGCATTATTCCTTGTGTGGTTGTACCTAAAATATTGGTGAGGTGTTAATATGTATAGAAGCACTCATAGTTTAGTTTTGATGGTGGGGATGAGAGTGATCATTCCATTATTTTTTATGTTACGGATCAATGGAATTTGAACGAGTCCGTAGTTGATACTCCGTAGTTGAGACGTTCAATGTTTTAAGCAAGCCTAATTTATCATTAGTTGTGATGCACATGTTCGGTGGTTCTTGTTATTTATGTGCTGCTCTCATGATGCTATGAGTTTCTGCAGTCCAGGATTATAGTAATTACAAGCAGTATGTATCACTCTGAATGGTGTACTAATGCCCCTAAATAATTCTTTGCATCCTTGTTACATGCCAATCAAATCTCAAAAAACCCGTGGTGCACGTGGATAAAATGCATTGAAATAATATCGGAACAAATTTTTTATTTTTATTTTTATTAAAGTACCTGATTATCCACCACTTATTTGTTGAAACGTAATACTTTCAATGTCTGATAGGAGTATAGTGTGATTGTGGAATCTTAAATTGTGATTGAAGTTGAAAAATAATATGGTATGCGGGAATGATATGGGAATGGAATGATTTATTTTCATCCCGTCTTTGGTAAGCCATTGAGCTCAGTAATGACTCATTTTTAGGGCATTCTCATTCTCACAAAATTAGTAAATTTTATCTCCCACCTTCTATCCTACTTTTTACTAAAAAGTAACCGAAATTATTTAAAGTATTAAAAATATAATAGTATTATCTATATTATAAATCAATAATAGAGGGGGGCCTCATAAAATGTATACAAGTAAAGAAAAGCTAGAGAATAATTTTTACGGCAAGAATTCAGGATTTCTGCCAAAAAAATATTTAAGTCAATTATTGTTGTTAAAAAATCCCAAAATTGGATGAAACCCTAAAAATGCATAAAAATTAGGAAAAAATCTTAAAACATAAGGATAGAAAATAATTTCTACTGTTAAGGTTAAGGGTATTCTATTATTATTAATTATTGAACGTGAGGCAATCTAAGTCATTTCAAATAAAATTCGTTCCATTCCCATAATCATTACTATATACCAAGGGTTAGAAAGAGAATAAAACTTTTATTCCCAAGTCCATTACCAAGCATGGGATGACAATGTAAAAAATCATTCCCATTTCCATTTCCATATCAATCTCATTCCTAAGTTTATTCCATTCCCACTATCTCCATCCCGTGTACTAAGCGTGCTCTAAGAATCTATGAGTTGGGCATTCATAAATTGCCATCCCAGCTCTAAGCTCTCCTAACTGATATTGATGACTAGGACCAAAAAGTGAATGAAATAAGTAAAACCCACAAAATTCAACATGTTTAACTTGGCAAAACGAAAATGAAGACATAATATCAAGAGGTACAAACCTAGGAGCCCCTCACAACAGCATTGCTTTCCATAATTGATAAGTTTATACCTCTCTTAGCACACACTTGTTCCCCCACACAACCAAGAACAAGAGAGCGCAAACTTACATACCTATGCATACAGGTCTATGCCCCAAAACTTGGCTGGTTGATTCGTCCGATATTTCCTGTCCATAGTTCTTATCAGCTCCATGTCCTCTTGGGTCAACTCAAAGTCGAAAATTTGGAAGTTCTCTTCCAGCCTCCCGAGTTTTGAAGTCTTTGGAATTACCACTGTGTTACGTTGGATGCCCCAGCGGAGAACAACCTGGGCCACCGTCTTTTTGTGTTTTGCCGCCAAATCCTAAGTTCAGACAGAAATAAAATGAGATTTTTAGTAAACCAGAAGTGCTATGAATGAAGTATGGCTGCGAGGGAGAAAGTGGAGAGGAGATTAAGACAGAGGAAGGAGGGAAGGGAAAAGTAGTGTTCGGTGCACAGAAAAGCTTACAGAACAGACTAAGAGAGAGTGGATCCAATTCACTTGCACTATGGGGCACACAACTCACTCTCTATTCTTTAAATTTTTCTATACACAAATGGCAAAGGAGGAGCTGTGGGAGGGGTAGGAAAATGTGAAGCGAGAATATTTCTGATTTCAATGTCAATATTCAGTGTCTGCCTTACATATCATATGCTTACACATTTATAGGGACATAAGAAGACTATTAATATCCCAAATTATACCTTTTATTCTAATTACCAAAAAAAAAGATCTAGGTAAAATTTACCAAAAATAAAAAAGAAAAGATCCAGAAAAAAGTATAATTAACCCCCCTTAAAAAAATGGACAGGATAGGTTGCAAAACACGAACAAAAGATAAGCTCCTAAAGACGTGTTAGGTTCAACGAATAGAATAGATCGGGAAGGAAATACCTATTCCACAATAATAGAATATGTAAGGAATAACTAATCCCATAAACCATGGGTGGAATGGGTAAGGAATTCCTAAGGGTCATGAAGGAATGGCTATTAGGCTGAAAACTCTAAAGTGCAAACAAAATAATAACTTTGGGACATAATACCATGAACCAAACATTAGATTAATTTCTAAATCTACGTGTCCTGCTTCGATATTCATTCCCCATCAATAAATAATTGGTCTTTAGGAGATGTTAACTGATAGCTGAACAGAGGGAAGAAACTCGTACCTTGAGAAGTGGATCATCCAAACATGAAACAGAACCAAACAATTCAGTATTAGCCAATGAACCTCCCAGGGGAGTGTGCGCGGTGATGCAAATTCTGTGCTTATGGCAAAACTTGACAAGGGATTCACGTTGGAAATATGGGTGCGTCTCGATCTGATTAACAGCAGGCTTTACTTTGGAGTAAGCCAAGCAATCCCTGGTTAGGAAGATGTCATAGTTGCTGCAGAGGCAATAAATTTTATCTTTTATTTTCCAGAGAATAATGCAAATTTCTTTCAGAAGTTAAAGAGGAAAAGGGGTAACAATGCATTCTCGATCTGTAATTGACGAAAGTCACAACATGGGTATCAACAGAAATCAGTTAGCATTTCTTGGACTTCTATCATTCCAAATATTTCTAAAAAAAAAGAGTTCAGAGGTAAAAAAGGCAAGCACCCCATTGTCACGTAACAAAGAAAATCATTTTATTTGCAGAAAAAAATGCACTAGAGAATACAGGAAAAGAGAGGATGAGAAGTTGCATCTGTTACTTCCCCTTTAATTGTTCTTTCTGTATTTAGGTCCAATTTCATTATTTTTAATAACCCAAAATGACCAAACAATCAAGTTTAACCCTGCATTTTGGGCCCAATTCAAAACCTAACACAACTAAGAGAAATGTGCTCAATTTGACAAGTCAGATTGTAATTATCATAATGAATCATGCATGAATTGAACGATTCAAGACCAAAAATAATTCACTCTTATGGTAAGAATCCTTTTAGGTGTAAATTAAATCGAATGTATGATTCAAGCTGCTAATAAATCCCTCCATATTTATAAATAATAGTGGGCTAACTATATCTGGTCCTAAAAAACTTGAATGGGATAATTAGAAGGGCAAAGGCTAGGACTCATTTTGCTAGCACATGAAGCAGAAAGCTATTTATGCCCCAGGCATCAATTGTGGCTTTATTAAAGTTATTCAGTTTATCAGTGGCAGCGAGGGAGACCCCACTTGATCCACCAAGGTTCAATTCTTGGGGCCACCCATCTTTGATTCACCTAATTCAAGTGACTAATGGGGTTGCTTGTACCCGGAAGTAGCCGCGCAATTTACAGGTATGCCTCCCTGTCATCAAAAAATTATTCAGCTTCTCTGCATACCTAATACCAATGCTTCGGACTAGACCCATGGAAACTAGATCCTCCATAGCATGCCAGGTAGTTTCCAATGATATGGTTGTGTCCATGTCCAATACTCCCTCCTCATCCAGGGCGCTGGCTGTTGCACCCACTCCTGCATGTACATAGCAGAAAAAAGAGGATCCAACTGTATAACTAAATTAACAGAAATGACCAGGTCAAACACCCTGTTTAGGAGGGCTGTAGGGAGGCAAAGAGAGGACAATGTAAATTTTCAAGTGCATTGAATCATTGTTACGACTCACCAGATTCAATAGGTTACGGCCATCATATTGTGCATTAGATAGTTGAAATTATATCGTATTCAATAGATTACTGCTATCAGATCATAAAAAATCTTCTCATAAACCAAAATTTTAATTCTATTAGGAAGCACAGATGTGGCCCCTTAGGTAACATTTTACTATATAAAATGTGAAAAAGATCAATAAATAATTTACAGAGAAGGTAAGTGAAAAGCACCAGTGTGCCTAGTGGCTATGGGGAAGTGAACAAGGTATAGATCCAAATAATCTAGCTGAAGCTTCTTCAGACTGTCTTTACACGCCCCAAGAACATGCCCATGGTCTGAATTCCAGAGCTGCAATCAAGATCATAAGTGGGGAAGAAAAGCTGTTATTGTTTCGAAATCTTGGGCTTGACGCGAATGTTGACGTGAAGAAGGCTTGGGTTTTTTTATTTGAATATTGACACACCTTACCTTAGTAGTAATAAAAAGGTCTTCCCTCTTGACAAGCCCAGTCTGAAATGCTTCTGCAAGTGCCTCCCCAACCTCAGCTTCATTCTTGTAATCGGCTAGGACCCACATCAAAATGTCAAATATTGCACGATTTCCAGATAATTAAAGTAAATATGATAAGATCACCATCCAAAATGCTATGAAGGTCTACATGGGTAGGAACAAACTTGCTGACAGAAATCCAACACATTATTGTCATTATAGTATGTATGGTATGTTGGAATGACATGTAATAGATTTTAAAGAGAAAAGCCTTTTTTTTTTTTTATCAAAAGGTTTCATTCCATTGGCCATTCTCTTCGAAACTAAAAAGTGAAGAAATCATGGGAATGGGCATTCCTATCTATAAGGGTAGGAATGCTCATTCGCATGGTCTGTTAATGTTTAATAATGATGGAAATGGATGATGATATGAGACCTTTTAATGAGCAACGAATCTTAATCTATAAAATCCATTACCAACTGTTGCCTAACGCTCCAAATCAGCTATCGCCAGGCATGAATAGCTTGTTACTGTTTGAATATGAAGGGCTTCTCCATGATATGAATAATATAATCATAAAATTTTTCCTGATTAATGAGTGAAGGCCAAAATGGCTGTCTATGTTAATTCCATTCTTCCATAACTAGTCAGAGACACATGAAGGAGACCATGCAACCTAGAGTTCTATTTTTTTCTGGGATATGAACTTTATTTTTGCCTTTCATAATCCAGATAAATTTACCTTCTCTCCTTATCAACCTGCAGATATATTTGATTTTTTTAAAGTGAAAATTTCCCCTAGATTTGGGTGGAACGCATACCATGTACTTGTAAAACAAAAGGAGCCCACGTTATTTGAATGATATACACTCAAATGGTTTGTTTGGTTTTGAGATGTGCCCTAAACTCTTGCATCCAATGGTCTGATCAACATTGGATAAAACATCCAGAAGGATAATTACCAAAGGAGGCAAAGCCTGTGGTTTTCTACTTGGCTCTAGTTGACAGCTGTCAAAAGCAGTTCATTCTATCTTAGAGTGTGGTTAAGGTTGTCTTTGGATGGTGGGAATAGAATGATAAAGGAATGAAAATAGGAATGGAGTGGTCATTCCCTCTCCCTCATATGAGGGAATGGCCATTGCAACGGAATGAGCATTGCATTACCTTTTATGCCACCAAATAATGGAAATCAAAATTCTCATTCTCGTCATCCAAACGAGTCATAAGGGTTCATACAGGACTGAGGCTTGAGATACATTCTTCAAATTGTGAATTTAGTCTACCTTCTTGTGGATGTAACTCAGTAACCGAATCACATAACATAAGCTTTTGTGTGCCATTTCATCTTCCTGCTCTATATCTTCTCAAACAAATATAAAAAAGCATTAATGCTTAGATATGCTGGAAGGCAAAAATGAGGCTGATGCATGGCAGTAATGCATATTCAAGTTTGAACTTTTTGATTGCTGCACCCACTTCTATCCATGAATATTAAGAATGGAGGAGGCCTAGAGATTTTCAACCCACTGGGCCATGCCAACACACAAAGCCAACAGGGTTATCAGTAATTAGGGTTTAACAGATGTTAATCAATATTAACCAATGAAATCAATCAGAAAATGAAGCAATATCGCACAAAACTTCAGATTAAACTCATCCTCAACCTCCTCACTTTGATTCACCATAATTAGGTCCTTGACGTCACCAATCTCGGATTTCAGGTTCGGCATCCCCTTATTAACTTGTTCGGAGTAGTAACTCCTACTTGATCTACCATTTTCGGCAAACAATTACAAAGTTACAGAACAGATAAATAGATATTGAATTTGGGCATCATAAGTTCAAACTAAAATTCAGTTTTAAAACTTTCACATACTCATCCTCTCATTCTACCCTTATAATACAATTACGAATGAAATTCAAACACAGAAATGCTAGAGAGAGGGAGAGGGAGAGAGAGAGTACCGGCACAGTCAAAATGGCGATAACCGATCTTGATAGAGTGGAGGATGAGATCTCTAATTTCCTTTCCTTCCATACGCCAAACACCCAAACCCATTAACGGCATTGTGAAGCCATTGTTGAGTGTTATTGCCATCTTCTCAGTTCTAAACCCCACAAATTGTTTCCGCAGTGCTCGTGGTACTGTGAGCTGCCTGCGGTTCTGTGACCGGTAATGAGGAAAAATAAACCCTTGTTGTTTGTTTAAATAATAAAAAACAATAATACAAATTTTATTAAATTTTATCATTGGAAAATATTCTAAAAGATCCCCTCAAGTTTTTTAAGACACTCCCTATAATTTAAATTTTATTTATTACCCCTTTCATTTTTATTTTGTTCTCAATAGACTCCTTTTATCCATTTGATATTCAATTCCATTAAGTGGTTAAGTGAGAAGATGCATGACATGTTATTAAATTTTTACATCACTATTTCACAAGTAAATTATTAAAAAAAACCCTTTAAAAATAGGAAAAATCAAGAAAACATAAATAAAAAATAAAGAGAAAACCCTAACCTATTTAACTGTCATGTCTCAATCAAAAATTTGGGAGGGGGAGATAGGAATTTTAGTGTACTTTTTCAAAATAAAATTTTAATTTCATTATTGTATATACGCACAACTATGAAAAAAGAGGAGTCTCGCACTTTCTTATTTTGTTATTTAGATTTTCTTAATTTTTTATATTTTTCATGTGCTTTTCAAATTTTTATTACTATTTTTAATAATTTATATTTGAAATAATGATGTAGAAATTTAATAAGTTGTCATTTGTCTCTCCAGAATTGTATAAACAAATAGATGAAAGTGGTCTATTGAAATCAAAATAAAAGTATAAGGAGTATGATAAACAAAAATCATATAAGGTCTCTTAAAAAATGACTCAAACCATAGGGGTCTTTTGAAAATTTTACCTCTATCATATGCCCAATGTTGTATAGGGATATAAAAAATTAAAAAATAAAGGGCAAATTAAATCAATCCTCCCTACTTTTCCTTTCTACCCCTTTCTTAAGTTCAACAAAATTGCAGTGTCTCAACTTTAAGCAGATGCTCAATATAGCAAGAGTTCCAATTATTTCATTAACCCCCTAACCTTTAAATATATGTTTAATATCCCCTTTATTAGTAATTTCTGATTAACTTATGAATTTTGTATTTATTTGGTTTTCTAGTTGATTTACAATAGTAAAGGGAGAGAGAGAGGAGAATTAACGATAAGGGGTAAGATTGATCACAATTTATAATTTAAGGGTAAAATATGACAACTAAATTTTAGAGATTTTGTTCGAATTTGGATGGGATTGACATAATCTAATGGAAGAATTACTATGTTTGAAGATGAAAATAAGGAGTATGAGTTCGGACTAAATGCAATTTGTATGAGAAAAGGGAAAAGAGTGTAGGTGCACCCAACAAATAAAATTTTTTAGAATAATTTGTTCAAAAGTTGGTCCAATTTTAATTTTTTTACTGTGAATAATTTTTTTACTGAAAAATTAGGGCCAATTTAAATTCACACTTTCAAAGTGCTAGTTTAAATACATACATGTGAAGGAACTGCAGTTCAAAAAAACATATGATATTCTTAGCAAACTTTGAAAAGATAGGAGATATTTATAGAACGCTTTTGAAATGGGGGTGAACTAAGAAAAAATTCTCAATGGTAACTGAAATTATAATTTTACATATAAGGAAAAGGGAGCATGTTTCACCTTTTTCTTGTTCATCCCATTAAAAAAAAGTTAAAACATAAAAAAAATTATAAAAACAAGCTTGTTATTTATTTTGAATCAACGTTAGCCTCTCTTTTCTCTTACGTGTGTGTATATATATATATATATACACAACATATTATTGTATTGAAATTTGCAAATGATTTGTAAATTTATCTTTTAAAAAGTAAAAGTTATTCTATACTTGCATTCCCCTTTATCTTTTGTATTTCTTCATGTATTCTAATTTAAGAGCCTATTAAAATAATATTGCGTAATAACAACTATTTTGGTAAATAAGACCTGCACATATCACGAGTTATCCACCTTGATTTTTCGTGCACGCATTTTATGGGAATTAACATGAATGACATTAAGTATTGATTTTATTTCAAAAGTTTTTTCACTCTGTCTAAGAAAAACACGTATCCTCTATACGCATTTTCTCGGAACTAAAGTCGAAAACATTAATTATTGATTTTCTATACATACTGTCAGAGAATTAAAATGAAAATTATTAATTACATGCATCCCATTTATTATTTTGCCTTTCCAATTTTCGTAAGCTCTTGCTATATCCAATAAGACTTATTACTCTCATTAATTGCAATATTTCTAGTGACTTGATTTACAAGTTTTCGAATATACATGCATAAAAGGTTATTCTCTTGAATTTTTTTCTGACCTTTAAGATACTACAGATGCCCTCCATGTCAAAAGGATTTAGGTACTCTCACCAATTCATTTTTATATTGTAAGACTCGATTACGTGTGTATTACTTCCCTATTTCTATCAATATTTTTAATGTTCATTATCTTAATTGTATTAGAGTTTGGGGAATCATTTAACATAATGCACTAATTTTTGACTTTCTGCCTATGTTCCTTGATAATTAAGTAATAAACATTTTAATAAACAAGACCCCGGCATATCACTGGTCAAATGCTGCAACCCACCTCCGCCGCGCCCGCATCCCCCTCCCCCCTCCGAATTTTCTCCTAGTGCCATACAATCCGAATAGAGCCGCCGCTCCTTCTCTCTTCTTCTCCTCTCGCTTGTAAGTATGCTTATACTTTATTTTGTAATTTTTATACCAATTTATTCTCCCCTCATCGCATACATTTAATCCTCACTCCATATTCTTGATTTCCTTTTCCTTCTTTCTTGATCACCATATTTCTCTCATTCTCTCATTACCACCTCCCTTTCTTCCTCCATTCCATATATTCAAACCCCATTCAAAGTTAGTCTCGCAATGGACAATTACGTAACTAGATATTGAAATGGCAATTGCGAGACTCAAACTTATATTGGAAAAAGTTTTCTCTGTACACCTATTTTGAGAATTTCTTTTTTTTTTTTTTTTGGTATTATGTTGGGATTTTCTTTCGATAACAGTCCCCATCCCTGGGGGCCCAACCTCCAACTCAAAAAATGTGCCATGAGGAAGCCCCACAACTCGGAAGAATGCGAAGACCATGGGATCGTGGATACGCCGGAGTCGAAGGAGCAATTGCAAAGGAAAATCGGGGTGTCCCATGAAACATGGGATCATGCGGGAGATCATGGCATAGAACATGGAGCTTGTTGGGTTTTGCTTGCAAATTTTTGATGGAATCGGAAATAGTTGTCAGGAGCAATCTTAGATTTGCATTATTGAATGTATACACGTTGAATAAAAGCAATAAATTGGGATATGAATCAAAAACTGAAAAATTAATTGGATAGTGTAGGCACAAGAGAGGAAAAGCTTTTTGTTTGATTGGATGAAAATGAGATGTGTGTCTTGTTTAACCTCATATAGGCATAGGAAGGCTCATGTTAAATGCTATAAAGGCAAAGTTAAAATTGAAATGAATTCAAAAATTAAATGAGAAAAAAATGGGAAAGCCTAATGAAAATGAATTTTTCTATTAAAAAACTAAAATTAAAGGATGAAAAATGGACAAAATGAAACATGTCCATTGCATATTGAATTCATTAGCATGTAGAGAAGTGACTCCAATAGTCTCGCTTTTATTCTTTAAATGCTCTTAAAATAAACACGTGAATATACTCTAGGCATAGAGGAACACTGTGCATAACAAAGGTGCCAATAGCTTGAATAATTGTTTATAAGCAATCACTATACTAGTGTTTGGTTAGCAAAGCCTTAAACTAAGAATCTTGGGGGCATAGCAATCACTTAGCACACACAATGTTACGAGCATTTAAAATCAAGTTTTTACCCAAGCACATTACAATCTTGCGTTTTCTTTTAGTTTCATAAGTATTTTATAGAAGTTGCCAAATTCTCATCGAAGCGATCCCACTTCTAACACACATATAGGTGAGTCTATCAGGTATGATCTTGTAATTATAACATTTCATTCATAAGTGCTATAGTACCCATCAAGAAATGAATATTGTCCTTATCATACGCTAGAGGATCCCATTCAAAACACCAGAGGGACAAACATAATGAGTTGTTAACCCTATGGTGCTTAGTCTCACTAACTACTCTATGATTCATTCTTCCCATAGAACCTAATTTTTGGGATCTCCATTTGCTAGGCTCGGTATCATCATAGGAAGTTTTCATTCTTTCATGGGCAGCAATCCTATTTTCCTTGATGAATTTAAAATCTTTTCTCTAACTAGAATATTTGTAAAAGGATCTTCAATATTGTTCTTTGTTCTTACATTATTAACATTTATTGTACCATTACTTATATAAGATCCCACAGTACTGTGCTTCCTTTTAATAGAGTTAGATTTTACGTTATAAAATTTATTGCTCACTTTATCAATAGTTGCAGTGCTATCACACTATATAAGCTTCCATAGCATTTGTGATTCCTACATGGGCCTCTTAGATACGAGGTTTCTTGACCAACTTGCTTTTTCACTAGTAGAAGCTAAAGTTATAAGCTTAACTTCCACAATTAAACTATGCAATAACTTATTGTTTCTTGATTATAATGTGTAATATGTTTTAGGTACCTCAGTACTTTACTCACGACATCCCAATGACTATGATTTGGTTTAACAACACTTGCATATCCTTCTAATTAATAATATCATAATCATCTTAGATTGGAACAACCTAAAGGCTAGGCTCAAATGAAATACAGACTGGTGTGCAATCTTAGTAACCATACTTAGTGAGATCTTTCTCAATATAATATTCTTGGTTCAAGGAATACTCCTCAATTTTGGTGATCTTAATGCTTGGTGTGACGTTTGCTTCACCCATGTCCTTTATATCAAAATGTCCTTTAAGAAGTTTATTTATTTCTAACACAATAGACTGGTCAGATCCAAAAAGGAGCAAGTCATTAACATATAAGCATAACATAATAGGCAAACCATTTATAGTTTTGTAATAAATACATTTGCTACTTTCATGTATTTAAAATCACTTGAAATCATAAAATAATCATTTTTTTATACCATTGTTTAGGTGCTTATGTCAAACCATGAAAAGATTTGATCAAATTACATACCCCTTGTTCTTGACCATGGATAACAATATCCAATGGTTGTTCCATATAGATCTCTTCATCTAGATCTCCTTAAAGAAACCTATATTTACATCTATTTAGGGTATAATCAATTTATTAATTGTCATTATAGGAATCAAAGTCCAAGTGTAATTAGGATAATAGGAGAGTACATATCAAAAACATCAATATCTTCTCTTTGTTTGAAGTCTTTGGCCACTATCTCTCTTTGTATTTATCCATTAATCCATCAAGTTTAAGTTTCTTTCTCTTAACCCACTTACATCGACAATCAGAAGGTAAATCGACCAATTTTAAAATCTTATCAGAAATTAAAGAAGCCATCACATTATTGATAGCCTCTCTCCAAAATTCAAAGTCAAAAGAGGATAACGCCTCATCTACCATAGTAAGATCACCTGAGACAGTGTGTACACATAATAATCAAGCTTAAAATTTTTTTCAACTCTTGCCCTTTTACTTTTCCTAAGCTTAAGGTCCTTGGCGTAGAAACAACCCCATTATTTTGTAATTTAAAAGGACACTTATTTTCAAAATAGTCTATATCTAATGATTCTATTAAAGTGTTGCGAGTCAAGTCTAAAAATTTGCATGCCTTGAATACAAGAGAGTATCCCGCCTAATAGCCCAAGTTTTATTTTCTATCTTTTCATATCTCATATAGAATAGTATGAGTTACTTTATGGAGTCTCTTATTTCGAACATAATAGAAGGTAAGCAATGATTCTCCCCAAATATTAGATTTAGCACAAGTGTTAACCAATATTACATTTAATAGTCCCACCAAGGTAAAAGTTCTTTCTTTCTACTATCTCATTGGAAACAAGTGAGCATAGTGGAGTTACTTCATTGATTATCTTGTGGGACTCAAGACAGGTGTTAAAACTAGATAAACCATACTCTATTCATCTATGACACCTTAATTTTTTAATATTCCTACCGAACTGATTTTGAACAACCTTGAGAAAAGTTTTGAAATTTTTAAAAGTGTCACTTTTATGGTTTGAAAG
This sequence comes from Santalum album, assembly GCA_034195605.1. Lineage (NCBI taxonomy): Eukaryota > Viridiplantae > Streptophyta > Magnoliopsida > Santalales > Santalaceae > Santalum > Santalum album. The sequence continues at coordinate 7,349,503 of CM067262.1, forward strand.
ATACACATGAGTGTATTTTTAGAAATCATCAATAAAAGTGATAAAATAGCTTCATGTTTCTAATCAAAATTCTTTCCATTTCATAAATATTTGTGTGTATTAAATATAGCATGCAAAAGTCTCTTTCTATGATTTATGAGACTTCTTAGTTATTTTAATCATGCTAAATAACTAACATTTTTCAAATTTACAATCATCGAGTTTAGGTATTAATCCTAATTTTGTCATACTTTCCATGTATGTGACAAAGTCTAATATGCCAAAAATTAACAAAAGGTAGCATGTAAGTAGAAGATTCAATATTACTTATTTCAGTGTTTATCTTAAACATTCCATCACACGCATAACCCTTCCCTACAAATATCTCACTCTTAGCCATTATATAATGATCAGATTTGAACACTAGTTTAAAGCCAGCTTTGTTTAATAAAAATCATGACAACATATTCTTTCTAGGGTCTAGACATAAAGGGTTGTATTGAGTATAATCACTTTATTGGAAGTAAAGTAAAGTTCTTGCCAATAACTAAGGTAGTATGGGAGTCACCAAGTAGGACATTGTTCTCCGCAGTGGAGTAAGTCTTAAACAATTCTTTGTTGTAACAAAAGTACTTGGAAGCATCAATGTTCACCCACCATCCTTCCGACCCTCTTATCGCACACACTTTAGTGATCATACCTATAAGGGGTTCCTTAATCACATTCACTTATTAAACACCACACCGACAATGTCTAGTTTCATGCTAAGTGTTGGGTTTATGCATACATTGCATGCTCCATTAGGTTTGAATTGAAAGCTGGGAGGATGTTCCTTCTTAGGTTGCTAGTTAGGCTTAAGGTGAATTAAAGTGATTTATTTTGATTGCTTTGTAGAGAAACAGTGGCAGTGATCATAATAAACTCCATTGATTATTTGAAGATTAGAGATTAAATAAATTCATCTAAAATTGTTGGCTTGCACCTTCGAATCTTAAATGGAAACGGGAACGACATCCATGAGTAATTTTGGATTTATCTAAATTAATTAATGTATAACCTTAATCAAATTCTTTAAATTGGGGTTTGAAACAAAAACTGATGTTCACTCTTTTTATATAATTTGGGGCTATTGCAATAATTCAAAGCAATCATATATATGAGGTGTCACCTTAGGACACAAAGACTAAAAGTGTGAACGATTCTTTGACTACTCAACAAAGGACCGAACTGAACTTATTACACATGCACCCTATGCCCAAAAAGTAACAGAAATATGAAGAACATAAAAAACTCAATTCATACATAAAAGAGAGCTTGTAAGGAAAAAGGAGAGGAAAGTATAAGATGTATATCATGTTCCCTCAAATGTAGGCTTGGGAAAGGTTCCTCCCGTTGAATGCCATAAAGGTAAAGTTAATATTGAAATAAATTGAAAAAGTAAATGAGAAAAAAATGAAAAACTTAATGAAAATGAATTTTCCAATTAAAACAAAAATAAAGGATGAAACCAAACAAAAAATGCAAATGACTGTTACATATTGAATTCATTGAGCATTTAGAGAAATTACTTTGATAGAGCCGCCTTTCGTTCACTTCATCATGTCACAACCTTCTTAAAGTGGGTGTAACTCTATAATTGAGTTTTACAGATTATGCAAATCTTTTATAGGTCTAATCTATATATGTATATATATTTACTAGATTTCAAAAAAAGGATTTAGAATTTTATTTGCATACAGATATGCTTTCAAAATCCCATTTATAAATTGAAGTCGAAAATAAATGCCATCAATAACTTTTTTAGAAACTTGTTTTAAGATTTTCAAAGACACATGTCAAACATATTGTTTTATCAAAAAGAGCTCTTTCGTAATGGATATGATAAAATAAGGTGCTGTTTGATACAAAAATAAAAAGATTTAACACCTAAACATTGGATATAAGTCTAAATCGTAGAGATTGGTTTAGATTGTCTTTAGAGACTCTGAATTTGAATGCTTAAAGCTTTGCAACATGGCTGAAACATCTGAATAAATATATTTTCTAGTTATACCCTTAACCATTATTTAAAATAAAATAGTTTAATAGAAATATACGGATAATTAAGTTGATCAATATTTTTTTTGTATTTTTTAGCATAAATCAAATTTAAATTGCAATACAACACATAAGATCCATTAGTATATTATAACATAATAAACAATTCACATTAAAATACTACATCGCATCTACGCCCCTATTTTGCATTAAGTGAATTGTGATTTCTTCTCGTAATCCAATCATGAATTCTTGGACTTGTGCACTCCATTGTGGATCACTCGACTCAAGCTTAGCTCCATCTTCTTAAATTTGTTCTATATCATATACAACATGATATTCAAATTCTTCAAATAATTTATCTTGCGAACTATAAAGCAAGAAATTACGACATTCCTTTAAACATCAAGATCAAAAGGAGCCATTTATTTCATGATTGCAAATTTAGTCTTCAAGATGCCATACGCTCACTCAACAACATTTTTGAGCTTTTGCATTAGCATGGTTAAATTTCTCCTCCTTAGTCAAAACAAGTCTATAACAAAAGTCTCTTAACCAATACCTTACATTGTGATATGGTGCCATAAATCCATGCGTGTGAGTATGTAGCGTCATAAAGATAATATTTATCTGCTTAATAGATAAACAATAAATCACATAAAATATATGAGTATGACTCATGAAAAGTTCAAAATATACCTGATCGAGGAATTAGAAAATTGTGATTTGAGTCAGGTACAATCTCTTGTAACACCTTTCATCGTGTGCTACCCCTTCCCATCCAGTCCAATCAAATGTGAACACCATATCAAAACCACATATTGCTAATACATTTTGATAGCATTCACCCTCCCCCCATCCTCAATAAGCTATTTGTTTTTCTATAGGAACAATAGCAGGTACCAATTGCTCCCTATATTGAAATTTTCATAAACTGTTGCAACAACGGTTTATATTAACATAAATTGTAAGCAATATTTAACGTGTAAATAGGTATCCTAAATATATGTCAATGTCTTTTATGTTGTCTAGAAATATTTGAATTTGCACCAGTTGGTGTAAGTGCTATCATCTCATGTGCAAACTTAATCATTTTGTTTAGTATCTCATGAAAATACAACTAAAATGTTACTCCCATTAGATTGCTCAATTTCCTAATAATATAGCAATAATTCATATCATATAGTAACAATGGAATTACATTGCATCTAGCTTAGCAATAAGATGTTTAGTTTCAAAAAACCAAAGATTTCATATACAATGCTTAAACGTTGCTCATACAAAAAATAAAAAATAAAAATAAAAAGCTTTGTTGAAGATATCGATATTATATGTGGGGTATGGTTCTCAAACCACCACACCACTAGTCCTCATTTTGTTCATACCTTTGTTGATGTTTTAAGCCTAACATGTCTAAGAGGCAAGGTAGGTTGTTGCCATTCACAATGGGAACAAAATTCTAGCCAACCCTACTTCTGTTAATGATGGTGATTCTCCTTAATTCTTAAATTAATAACATTATCAATTTCCATTCTGTTAGAATAGAGAGAAGTATTAATATACCAAAAATGAGTTATCGGAAAAACAAAATAAAACAATACAAGCATCAACAAAATTCAGAAGAAAAATGACCCTTAAACCATTAAGTTAGAACAAAGAGAAATATTAATAACAATCAGATTTAAATCTATTTAAGCTATGTTGCTTGGTAAAAAAAAAAAGGAAGAAAAAAACATTAACCTGAGGTAATAATAAATCGGGGCAATCCAAGAAACTCAATAAAACATACAAAATCCATAGAAATAAATATACAGATGAAATCATTGTAACAAGCAAAACTATATGTAAAACCTTAAAAAATTCACAAATCCAATCTTGATATATCAAAATGAAAATCTTAGTAGTGAAGGAAAAAATTTGTGTGGGAGACATGCTAATCGACAATAGATCGTGCAAAAACATCAGCAATACAAACACATAAAAACCCTAGTTTGCTCTATCACCTTGCTTTACTGCTTGAACTCTAAAGAGGGAGAGAAATAGAGGGGGAGAGAAATGAATGGAGGGTAAAAGAGAAAGCTTATCTTAGCTTTCACTATGTGAGCGGATTCTTGTGTTGCGGTAATGGAATGGGATAGAACGATGAAGTGGAGAGAGCAAAAAAGTGTACCGATCAGGAGGAATAAATGGTTTGGTTAGGGATGGAGATATGAGTATTTCTAAGGGACATTTTTTATCATTTGTTATATGAATTACATGTCTAACCAAATAAGTGTCAAATTTTTTTTTTCTAATTCAATCAAACCCAATGAGAGGGCATTTAGACCTGTAAACAAACGCACCTAATATAGCCATGTCTGACTAAATCAGACATTGGCCCAATGCAGAGGTCGATAAGAGCTAACAAACGCTACCTAAGCTTCCTAAACTGATCCTAAGAAATCTAATAAGTTATAGGGAAGGGAATTTGTATTGTTTGTTTACTGTGTTACATCAAATTTCAACTGTATGAATAAGCATGGAAAAATAAGTGGCAATGCTAATTTACATATAATCTCGCAATGTATTAATTTATCATTTATGTTGTGAACTAACAAGAGATCTAACCTATTATAAGTGTTTTGAAGATTTAGACTTAATGGATTATAGATTTGTACAATTTATAAGGTTGAAATTTGTCAACTGAATATTAAAGAGTCATTTTAAGGTAACTCAATAAATAAACGACCTACTATATTATAATAGACTCACGAAGCTCTAAGTTATATTCTTTCTTTAGTTACGAAAAATTCTCCACTACACATACTACACCATCAAAAAACAATTAATCTACTATTCAAGAGATATTAGCTTAACAAGTTCTAATAAAATTTAACTCAACTCAACAACCACTAAGAGACCTAAAAGGTCAGAACCTATGTGTCTATTCAATCCTATACAAGAGGTCTGACAATGTGATACCCAAATCCTATATTGAAAAGTGTGAGGATTGTAAGTATGATATATAAGTTTACGCCTATGATCCCAATAGTACCTTCTTGGCTGGCCGTCTAGTGAGGACTTGCCTTGTAATGGGACAGTGGTTCGAGGTATTATAAAATGATATCAGAGTCTATACCAACCTAAAAATGTCGAACAAAATGCTATACGAAACTAAGTGTCATGAGCAAAATGCTACACTAAGAAAGGTGGGAGCCACTTCTTACAATGGGAGCCACCTTTAGCATTCGTACGAGCCAACTCTTGAATCCATATTGCCTGGTGATACTTTTGTGATGAACCTAACTATATTATGTCACAATGAGGATGTCGCATATTTAAGAGAATGAGATTGTGATAACCTCAATCTGCTTGAAAAGTATGAAGATTGTGGTGTGATGTATAAGTTTAATCCTATGATCCTAAAAATACTTTCTTGGGTAACCCTTTTAGGTATGGAGTGCTAATGTATTTGAAATTTGAAATTTAATTTAATATGGAATTTTTTGTTCAAAATTTTTTCTCTAAGTAAAGGAATGGAAAACTCAAGTTCTAATTCTAGGATAACTCATAATGCATCCGCTAGTATCTATTAGATATATAGAGAAAAAGCTAAATACATGGAATATGCCAAAACAAAATACTAAAATAATATATCAAATAGGAACTTTTGAGGAAAGGTAAGACTTTATGATTAAAACTATAGAAAGGTCCCATGTGGTTCATTCCAAAAAATCACTAGAATCAATAAAATTTTTGTCAATAAAAAATCTAGAACCATATTTTGAAAATTATATCCTATTACACAAATGAGGAATTCGAAGTAAAGGTAAAACCTTTAACAGGATTAAGATTAAGATAAACCAATACATAAATGCATTAGAGATACAAGACATCAAGAATTTGAAGATTCTATTCTAGGCATATTAGAGTCAAATATAACACATGGCCCAATACATTTAAATTGTTACCCTAATATTTTAATAAAATTACAAGATAAATTCATAGATAAAGTACTAACCTTTATACGAATTAAAGGATATAATATGCTTCTAGGATCTAGGAATTTACTAGTAGTATATAGGATTTATTATAGAATCTTAAATATTAGTGAAACTCATTATAGGGTAAAATCAAAAAAAAAAGAAATAATGATATTTGAAGTCAATAGATTGAAGATGTCAACTCAAATCCCCATAATTAAATAAGACATGAATTAACTATGTCTAATAGTTGACAATTTAAAAACTTATTATAACTCCCTCAATTATAAAGAACAACACCTAATAAGATTATAACCAAATATAATGGTGCAGTCCATTTACAATTTAAGTCCACATGGCCTTCCAGCCCAGTTTCCCCAAACTCTCTTCTTCCCTCTTCTTGCCCCTTAAACTCTCTCTTGTTTGTGCAACTCCATTAACACTCTACTTTCATTTTGCAACATTCAAAACCCAGGTAAATCTCATGTCTTGTTCTTTATTCCATTTGAATAGGGTTCATAAGTAGTTCAAATATCATGACCATAAGCAAAAAACTTATAGAAATTCCTCCGCATAGATCAAAAGATGAAGATCCCGAGGATTTAAGTTGGCTTTCATATTTCAAGACCACTAAAGGGGTTGATGGTGATATTGATAATGCGTCTGATGAGTTTGATGGTGGGCTTTGATTTGGAATTTGTAGATGTAGAATAAGGAACTGAAGATGAAGAGATTACATAAATTACAAGACAAACAAGATATTTTAAGAGAAACAAGTCTACAATCTTAGAAAATGATTTTGATGAAATGAGAGAATTGAGAGATATCCCTATGCAACCATTACTATAGTGCATCAATAGAGGAAAATAGTGACTGGGAAGCATCTATGGAGTTTGATGGGATGAACTCTACAAGATCAAGTTCTAATTCAGATAATGATGATAAGAACTAACTAAAAGAGGAAATTTTCTAAGTTCAGTCCAAAAAACTAGTTTGAAACATCCATAATTTGACCTAGGGATGACTTGCACTTCCACTGCAGAAATTAAGCAAGCCATTAGGATTTATGCCGTAAAAGAAGGATATAAAATTAGGCTCAAAGATAAGGAGAAAAATAGGATACTGGCAATATGTGATGAGGATTGTATGTGAAGATTATTTGCTTCAATCATGTAAGATGAAGAAACGTTTCAAATTAAAAGCTGTATGAATAAGCATTCTTATGGCATTAGACCCTACTGAAATAAAAGGGCATTAGCTAAGTGGTTGTGCAACCAATATATGGGAAAGTTTAGGATCAATCGTCAGTTGGTAGTTAAGTGAGATATAAGAGGATGTGCAGAGAAAATTTTTACTCAGTGTTTCCATCAATCGCTACCAAAGAGTTAGGAAAAGGGCTATAAATATTATTTATGGACAATATGAAAAATAGTATAGCAAGTTAAAAGACAAAGGGGAAGAGATTTCGAGGTTAAACAGGGGTAACACGTTAATAATAAAACTTGATAGGCTTACTTTAGATGCCTCGCCTATATTTAAAAGAGTTTACCTTGGGTTTAAAGCTTTAAGAAATGGATTCAAAGAGTTTACTTTAGGTTTAAAGCTTTAAGATGGTTGCTTTTTAAATTGTTGATGTGGTGGGGAACTACTTTAGTGTAATTTGAAGGGATGCAAATGACTAACTTTATCCAAACAGCATGGGTTGTCGCAGAAGTAGAGTGTAGGGATAGTTAGTTTTGATTCCTCCTCTTAGTGAAGACTTGGAGATGGGAGATGTCCGGGGACGGACTTTAAAGGTTAAGGGCATGCTATTGAGGGATTATTTCCAAGGATTGAACATCGACATTGTGCTTCAACATATCTACTGTAATTAGCTAAAGAATCATAGTTGTAGGCTTATAAAATTGGGTTATGGAAAGTTGTCAAATGTTATAATTTGGCTGATTTTGAGGAGGCTATGGCTGAGATAAAGGGTTTTGCAAACAATTCTCATGTAGATATGATAAAACAACCTATAACAAACTGTTTGTAGACCATTATTTGACATAAAGAGCAAGTGTGATAGGGTAGAGTATAACATTATGGAAGCCTTCAATAGCAAGAATGTCAAAGCTAAGTATAAACCTATAACAACAATGCTTGAAGAAATTCGGATCAATGTTATGCATATACTTTCTAAAAAAATAATGAAAGCAGCTAGATTCAAAGAAAACACATACCCAAAAATCAAAAAGAAGCTAGAAGAGAATAGGCAGAAAGCAAGGGAGTATAGAGCAATATAAGTTGGTTCAAGAAAATATGAAGTTTCACAATGGACAAAGAGGTATGTAGTTGACTTAGGCATTGGAACATGTAGTTGCAGGTAGTGGGATCTGTCTAGACTAAATCTTAATACTTCAACAAGAAGGAATGAATTAATGCCAAATGGTTATGATTTGTTCACTATGAATACAGGGAAAATGTATCTTAATGCAAGTCACTTAGGTTTTTATATTATAGTCAATATAATATTTCATCTTACAATTAAATCTACTTTTCAAAAAGTTGCGAGGACATGGATGGGCCAAATCCTTATTATTACATTACTAATTAATTATCAATCAATTGATATGAAATAATATTAACTGCTTTTTATCAATTAAGGTTTTAATATTTAATTTTATTGATTTTTAGTAGCAAATAATATCAATTAATGGCTTTCTAAGACTTTAAGACTTTCTACCAAGAAATAAAATGAAAAACATAAATTATTGGTTTCTTACCTATTTTTTCTAAGAATTAGACTAGAAGTCATTACTTAATTAATTAATTGTTCTCTACGTATTTTCTACACACGTTTTTGAGACTTAAAGTGAAAACACATTAATTTTTAGAATTAAACTAAGAAACATTAATTTTTGTTTTTCTATACATTTATTTCAGAAATTAAAATAAAAAATATCAATTATTGATTTCTATAGACCTTTCTTGGGAAATTAAAATGTAAAATATTAAATATAGACACATGTTTTGTACACATGCATTAATTATTAATTAATTAGTAATGTGTTTCCTACACAAGTTTTCTTTCAGGATTTAAAATGGAAAATAATAATTTGATTTCTATATAGGTTTCTTCGGAGATTAAATTAGATAGCATAAACCACCGATTTCATGCACATGTTTTTTAACAAATAAAATATAAACTTTAATAATTTTTTTCTATATACATTTCTCATGAATTAAAGTAAATATTTACTTTAACATTTGTAATTATACTACCCTCTAATTTGAAAAGATTTGATTACTCACTCAATTATGTTCATGTTGTGATACTTAATTTCACAGCCATTTTATACTTTTTTGTCAATATTCCTCCTACTTTTCCATAAATATTAAAATTTTGGAACTTTCATACCAATTTATGTTCTATACTTGCATGATTTTTTGGATTGATTTTACGTGCGAATCAAAATCATAAATCTCTAGTAAAATGAAGAAATAAAAATTACTATGATATATTATAAAATATATACTTGTGCAATGCACGGGCCTAAAGCTAGTTATAATAATTCTTTACATATGAATTTATTAAAGAATTCATCAATACAATATTATATTTTTATTACATACATGCTTGTTATTGAAAACATTCATTACTGGATATGAGGATAGAACAGTATATGATTTCAATATTGAGAAGGCAATGTTTTAACAAATAGTCTAATTGAATTCAGTAATATAGTTTTGATAGTATTTATCAATCAGACAGTTATGCAAACTCAACACTTTATGAAGTACTAAAAAATTTTAGTATAGCACTTTTTTATTTTATCAAATAGGTTCTTGGTAAAGGAAAGTAATAAATGCTTCGTCGTAGTCTAGCAGACATCGAGCAAGAGTTGCACGCCTAAAAACTCTAGTAATAACTTACAACTAAACACCCAAACCAAAAAAACTACCATTAAACAAAATCACTCATCAGCATCGAAAAATGAAATGAGTTCGCAACATATATCATAAATTACCAGGTTGTTTGATTCGTAGAATAAAATGGAATAGATATTCAATATAAATATAAGTTATAAGAAGTAATATCTTTATAGAGTATAAGTAAAATGACTACTTTCATGAATTATGAAGGAAATAAACGAAGAATAAACAAGGGATTGCTATTACCAATCACAAGAGCGTAATAGCTATTACTTGTTTATTCCACACATGGATCTTAAAAAGAGTTATGAGCTTATGTTATATAGTGTGACACCTTATGTAATTGTGTATAGAAGTGTCCAAAAACTACACCGTTTTGATAAAGAAAAAGATTATATTTTTAACATTATTTATCAAAACAATGTTGTTTTGGGGTGCTTCTATGCATAATTAAATAGTGTCGCAATATATAGCTTTTATCCAAGAGATATTCCATATATATTCTTCTCATTATTTATATTATATTTTTATAAAATGCCTATTCCACATCATTTTGCAAACCAAACGAGTAGTTAGGTTTGGCTCCATTGTTTCTATTTTCTTTCTTGAAAAAAATGCACTTGCTGATTTGCTGGGGTGGCCAACCTATACAATGCACGTCCCTCATACACAAGAAGTAAGAGAACACGGCAACCAAGAAATCTCTTTTAACGTTATTCAGGCCGTGAATGATTTCTAAAGATATGGTTTTATTTGAAGTGGATAAACAGAGACTTCTCCCCTAAGCAACTCAATTTCAATTCCACTGTTCTGAGAAATATTTATCGTCCGAGCTGCCACAACTAAATCGAATTTAAAACTAAGTTTTGTAAATTGAAATTAAAACTGAATTTTACAAAACTTAGTTTTGTGTAAAATAAGTGATTGGTTGCCCAAGCTAGTGTTGGGAAATAAAATCCAACACCAAATAGAGCAAACAACAAATAAAGGAAATTGAAAATAAAAAGAATACAAAAATTTAGGTGGAAAACCTTTAAAGGAAAAATCATGGGCAAAAAGAGAAAACTCTACTATATAAGGAAATTACAGAGAAGATTGAGATGAGATAGAATGGGATGATTTAGGAGGGGAGGAGGAGCATTTCTTTTATAAGCTCTCTCCCCCTCCTTCTCTTCTCACTTTCGATGTGGGATTGGAGAGGACTTCTTTTTTCCTTTCTTTCCTTCTACAATTACAACATTATCCCACTTGGAGATTTGATTGAGAATTAAACAATCTCCACACCAGCTTCTCTATCTTCCCACTACCACGCGTCTATGTTTCTGTCAAGCCACACAAGGATTTGCACCAAATGAACTTGTCAGTGTTGATTGCATTTGTTAGTGCATCTGCTGGTTTGTCTTTTGTGTGAATTTTTTGTAGATCTACACTTCCGTCTTTCACCATTTCACAAACAAAATGATATTGTACTCCTATGTGCTTTGTCTTTGAATGAAAAGCTAGATTTCTTGCAATGTAGAAAGCACTTTGACTGTCACAATGCAAGAGAATCTTCTCTTATTTGTGCCCAAGTTCTTCCATGAATCTTCTTATCCAAATTGTTTCTTTATAAGCCTATGTAGCTGTCATATACTCAGCTTAATTTGTAGACAACGCCACAACTGTCTGCAGTTTGGATACCCAACTCACATCTCCTCCTGCAATCGTAATCACATAGCTTGTAGTGGATTTCCTTTTATCATGATCACCCTATAAAGTCAAAATCAACATATCCTCTGACAGTAAATTCAGATCCTTTATAACATAAAGCAGCATCTGAGGTTCCTTTAACATATATTAGGATCCTCTTCACAATATTTTAATGCTCTCGATCAAGGTTCGCCTTGTATCTACTAACCACTCCCACTGCATGTGCAATGTCTGGTCTTGTACATGTCATAGCAAACATCAAACTACCCACTATTGATGCATACGGTACTCAAGACACCTCCATCCCTCTATACTTCATTGATAGGATGCATACTTGAAGGATAACTTGAAGTTAACAGGAAGCGGGGTAAAGGTTGACTTATAATCTTACTAGATTGAAGCGGCTTAAGATTTTCTTCAAGCAATTCTTCTAAGATAGCCAAATCTTCTTATTACTTCTGTCTCAGTGAATTTGCATCCCTAGAATCTTGCTTGCTAGTCCTAAATCCTTCATTTCAAATTCCCTAGCCAACTGAGCCTTCAATTCTTGGATACGATCTTTGGTGGGACCTGATACCAACATGTCATCAACATACAATAGCAATATAATGAAGTCATCAAAACCAAACCTCTTGTAATATGCACAAAGGTCTAAACCAAGTCTATTATATCCAAGGCTCAATATGAAGGAATCAAATCTTTTATACCAACATCCCGGTGCCTATTTTAGATCGTATAGAGATTTGTTTAACCTGCAAACCAAGTTTTTCTTCTCTGGTTCTTCAAAACCATCTGATTAGAGCATATAGATTTCTTCTTCAAGATTTTCATGAGGAAATGCAGTTTTTACATCTACCTGCTCCAGATGTAAATAAAATGTAGCACATAATGCCAAAAAAATTTCAGCAAAATCAATACCTTCTTTCTGAACATATCATTTTATCACAAGTCTTGCACAATACCACTCTACCTTGATAATCACTATTTCATTTGACCTTGTAAATCCATTTGTTACCAATGGGCTTTTTTCCTTGCGGTAGTGGTATAAGCTCCCACATCTTATTCTTATGAAGGGATTCAATTTATTCTTGCATTGCTATCATCCAAAGTAATGCTTCTGAGCTATCAACTTCTTCTTTGAATGTTGATGGCTCCTTATCTTCTGTTAGAAGACAATATGCAATATTATCCTCCACAATATGATCAGACTGCCAAGCTGGTGTGTGTTTCTCACAAGTTGACCATCAAACTTTTATAGTTTTAGATTCAACCTGATTCTTATTCCTCATGTTCTAGGTATTGCTCCAGAAGAATCTTCTTGTTCAGACTTATCTTACTCCAAAATTGTTGTATTCCCTAGAATTTCAATCAATGTTCTACTTACATCTTCCTTTTGTAGCTTACCTTCTACAAATATGACATTCCTGTTAATGATGAACCTTGTGGGTAGTGGGATCCCACAGTCGATGCCCCTTGACTCCATCAATATAACCCAAGAATCTGCACTTCCTGGATTTTGGATCCAGTTTCGAAACTTCTTGGTTATTATACATCACGAACACAAGACTCCCAAATGTGTGCAGGAGTGAATAATCAACGGGGTTACCAGTCCACATCCTCATTGGTGTTTTCATATCAATCGATATTATTGGTAAGTGATTAATCACATAGCAGGTGACATTCACAGCTTCTACCCAGAATGACTTTGCCATACTTGCAGTTCTTAACATGGCTCTGGTTGTTTCAAATAGAGTTATATTCATCCACTCTATCACTCCATTCTATTGAGGAGTGTATGCCATTATGAGTTATCTTTTGATGCCTTTTTTATTACAAAAATCAATGAAGTCATCCCCTGTATATTCTCCACCATTATCTGTCCTGATGCACTTGATCATCTTCTTTGTTTCTCATTCAATTTGTGCTTTGTATACCTTGAAAACTAAAAACACATCCGACTTCTTTCTAATGGGGTACATCCAACATCTTTTGGAATAATCATTGATGAAGGATACAAAGTACCTTGCTCCTCCCAGAGATATAACTGGTGCTTGTCATACATCATAATGAACTATTTCTAGAGTATTTTTACTTCTAGAATCGAATGCAATGAACTTCAATCTTCGTTGCTTACTTGTAATAAAATACTCACAAAAGGTTAATGAAACCTTAGACCCAAGAGTAATTTCCATTCAACGAGTACCTTTAACCCTTGCTCTGATATGTGGCCTAATTTTTCGATGCCACTTCCTTATTATAACTTCCACTGAACTAGTTGAATGCAACTAATGCCTTTGCCTCTAGGTGAGTCTCTTCCATTAATCTGTACAAATTTGCAGCAATCCTTTCTACCTTTCAAGCACAACTAGCCCTCCTTTGACGATCCTCATCATTCCATTTTAGATATGGGTATTGCATCCAATTTCATCTAACTGTCCCAAAGACTATAGATTCTTCTTTAAGCCCTTCAATGTCACACATTTTGAATAGTGTGTACCATACTTTCATACATCTTCAATTTAATGGTGCCAATTTCAGCGATCTCTAAGGTATGATGATTTCCAATATACGCAGACCATGCAGAGATAGGTTCATAAGTGTGAAACTAATCCCTACGAGAGGTTATATGCCATGTTGCTCCCAAATCCAATATTCAAGCATCAGTGAGTTCTAATCTATCCTTGAATACTATTGCTGCTTCATTGTATAGAATATCAGCTTCGGCAACGCATGCTTGAGATGGTTCTACCTTGTCTACACCTTTGAAACGACACTCACTTTTGAAGTGTCCTCTCCTGTCGCACTTGCAGCACATTGAAATTATATATACCCCTAAATTTTGACCTCCCTTATTTGTGACTCCTACTAGAATCACGTTCCATTGGCCTTCCTGGAGTCATAGACAAAGCTTCTGCTTGTTATGAGCTTGTCTATCTATCTCCCCCACTTTTCCATCTATTTTCTTTCTCAAGAATCAAAGCAGCAACATCATCAAAAACCAAAAAATCTGTGAGGATATTAGTGGTTAAATTTATGATAATTTAGTCATATGAATCTGGGAAACTTTGGAGTAAAATCTCAGCGCGTTCCTATGGCATAACCGTATGTCCCAACCTTGAAAGTTGAGAACATAATAAGGTCAGAGTATGTAAATGCTCTGTAACCAATGTAGATTCTGACATTCGTAGGGTGTACAACTTTCTCTTCAAGAAAATTTTGATGTGAAGTGACTTAGCTTCATATAATTTGATGAGGTGATCCCAAACCTCCTTAGTAATTTTCTTCTCTTCTACTCCTGGTAAGATGTCATCAGATAAGGCTAGATACAGATTTAAAAGGGTCATTGCATCTATCCTTCTCCACCTTTCAGTTACTCCTGTGATCTCCACCGATTGAGTACTGCTGACCTCCAGGTAATTATCTTTTACTAATAATGTCCTCATGTTCAATTTCCATAGCAAAAATTTTGTACCATCAAATTTGATGATATCAACCTTTACTATCATTGCTTCTATCACGAATTGTTGTTGACCCTAGAATAGCTCATTTCACGTGAAAAGTATCTTCTCGAGTTAGCTTCAACTAGTAAATTGTCTAAATACACCTAGAAAAATTTCTAGGAAAAACTGGAGGGAGACAAATGACCCGCTTAAGAACCAGCCTCCTTAGACATGCACCTGAATCACCGAATATACCTTTTCTAAAATACCCGAATGAAGATCAAATAAGTGAATAGTGACGGTACATTGAAATAGTCCTTCAATATAATTTCTGCATCACCTCCGTAGGATGAAACACCAATATCTAACTTATTTTCTGATGTGAAGGATCCACTTAAAAGTAGCAATCATGGAGCATACGATAAGTAGATATTAACACCCTAACCTTACAAACAGACCCCCAAGGAATTTCCCTTTTCTGATGTGGAAGATTAGATTATACTACAACCACAAAGCATACTTCAGAAAAACCTTGCTCTAATACTACTGTTAAGAAATAAAATCCTGCACCGAATAGAGCAAACAACAAATAAAGAAAATTTGAAATGAGAAATACACATAAATTTACGTGGAAAACTTTTAAGGGAAAAACCTATAGGCAAGAAGAGAAAACTCCACTATGGAAGGAAATTGCAAAAGGAGATTGAGATGAGATATAATGGAATAATTTAGGAGGGGAGGAGGAGCATTTCTTTTATAAGCTCTCTCCCCCTCCTCATTTCTCACTTCCGATGTGGGATTGAGGAGGATTCTTTTTCTTTTTCCTTTCTTTCCATCGATAATTATAACAGTTAAAACTTAGTTCTAGCTCTCAAAACTCAGTTTTTTGTGTGGTTGCAATGTTTCAAAACTAAGTTTTGAGGGGCCAAAAACTGAATAAATAAATAAATTTTGAATTAAAATATAGCTTTATCTTCAATTTTAATTAAATTAAACTAAACTAAATATCATTTATTAATTCAGATTAAATTTTTATATCTAAAGATAACGCATACTGAACTTGGATCATTCATACATATTTAATTCTTCCTCTCATTGAAAAGAAAAAAGTACTTATAACTTTATGGTTTTCATAATATTCTTAAGTTTTAATCCCCTTGCGAGGTCACATGGGGAAAACATGAATATTTTCAAGATTCATGTCGAAGGATTTAGTTCTCCTATTGATTTTTTGTTTTCGATACTCCTGCTTTAAAAGTTTTCAGAGATTAATTACAATTTAAACCATACGAACTAATAGAAAGAATATGCAATTACAAGTTTTCCTCACTTCATTCCTACACTCATGACAAGGTATTGCGAATATCATAAAGAAAATCTTTCATTATTTTATCATATAATCATTTTAATGGCTCCTCATCATAATAATTAGGATTCATGTTATGAATTCACCCCTTCTGATGGAATGTTGCTGCTGAAATTTCATATATTTAACATCCAAGCAATTAGAATTCGTTGCACATTTAAAATGTTTCCAGATAAATGCCGGCAAAATTTCACCAATTAATTTTTTAAGATGGGTTATCTTTCATGTTTAGATCTGAAAATTTAAGTTCAATGTGTGGTATGATAGCCGCTGTATAATAAATCGAGTAATTAAACTCTGTTTCTATAATCAATTCGGATCTCTCGATTGGATCAGGAGCAACCACCTGTGAAAAGATCGTACTCATTGTAATAGCAAAATCAGTGCAGTCCCTCTAAAGAGAGTCGTATTTCTCCCCTTAAAAGTCATGCGATGCTTCCTGTGAAAAACGAAATCATGGGACCGTCATTTCTCTCGTTAAAATAAGGGAAAAGTTTTAGAAAATCCCTTGCGATTTAGGTCATTTTCTAAGAGATTTTATGTGGTTAAAATTTTTTTTGTCACACTTCTTATATTTTTATTTTGTTTTCAATAGATATCTTGCATCCATTCGACATCTAATTCTGTTAAGTGAGGAAATGTATGGCAAGTTATTAAATGTTTACATTACTATTTCACATGTAAATTATTAAAATAATAATGAAAGCACTTGAAAACTAGGAAAAATTAAGAAAACATAAATGACAAAATAAGAAAACTCAAACCTATATTTTCAATGACCATGAACATTACCATCTGTCTCAATTGATAAATCTGAAGGAAAACACTGAAATTTTAGTGCACTTTTTTCAATATGAAACTTCAAATCCATTATACACGCACCTCCAAAGAAGGGAGTCCCGCCTTTCTTATTTTAATTTTAAATTTTTAATTTTTTTTTCCATTTTTCAAATTTTTAATGTTATTTTTTATAATTTATATTTGAAATAATAATATGAAAATTTAATATATGACCATGTGTCCCTCCACTCAACGAAATTAAATAACAAATACATGAACGGGATCTATTGAAAATAAAATAAAAGTACAAGAAGCATAATAAAGAAAATTTAAATCCCAAGAGATCTCTTAAAAAATGACACGAACTACCAGGAACCTTTTATAATTTTCCACTTAAAATAAGCAAAGCCTCTCTAAAAAACTCGTTCAATTTTAAAACATTTAGACATTTAAACATTTAGACATTTAGCGATGCTTCATACTAGAAATACTTTGCATTAAAAGCAACATCTTGCAATCTCATACTTTGGAGAATTTTCCAACCTCGTACTTTGAGGTATTTGATGATTCTCATACTAAGAAAATCATGAAGCTTCTTCGATTTATTTCTATCCAAAATCTTTTAAGGTTAAAACACAAGAAACCCTATTTAGCATTAAAAGCTTTTCAAATACCAAATCCTATCCACGATCTTTTAATCTAAGACTCCAAAAAATTATTTAAGGAACTACATTGACTTGACTTAAGATACATAGGACGCCATTTTGGCACACAGCTTGAAACCAAATGCAAAACTAATATTTTGCTCACTTCCATTGTGAAACCAATGGCGTAATTAACTACCATGTGGAGCACGTAGAGTCCACTTTGTCGTGAACAGACAATACTACTACAAGAACCACAGGCTACGAGAATCAAAATGCAAAACACAACCTTGGAGTCTTTAGTCACATCACCATCAAAAGCGATGAGCATTGAGGTTTTTCTTTCCTCATTTCTTCGAAATATAGTGTCGATAAATAGTTTCGACCATTTTCAGTTCTGCATAACAAGATAGGGCATCCCCGCCCCAAACAAAATGACGCTGTCCACATCAGGTGCCAACCAAGTGTTTGCAAAATCTTCGCCGAATGACCCTCTCCTACAATAATCAGCCCATTTTGGCCCGACAAATGAAAGGATAAACAAAAAGGCAGCACTAGAGGATTTTCATTTTTGGGGTGCCCGCAGGAGGGAGAGGAGGGTTGATAGGGTGGCTTAGGGGTTACGTCAACACTGTACAAAATGGTGCCAAACAAGCCTTGGCCATAATTAGTTCAACAGAGAGCAGATGAGCAGCAGCCTGAGATTCAGAGCTAGAATAAGCGCTTACGACAGTCGGAAGCACCACAGTGGCAAGCCAACTGTTTGATCTTGCCATCAGGGCCTGTAACACTATCGAGAGCATAGCCATAGTCGTATGCCAACTCCTAGCAGGAATAACAGGGGTAATAAAAACAAGTCAGTTACTGCAGCACTAAGTGGATCAAATCCATTCATCTACCCAAAAATCTTCTGAGGGCAATTACCACTAGTCACGAAATGGAATTGAGTGAGAATGTAATAATTATTCTATACAATTATAACATGAACCATGAGAAGATTTTGTGAGAAATAGCTCTTTTCGAAGACCATCAATGAAATAACAGAAGGAAACCTATTCCACACTTGGCTATTAGCAATAATAATTCCCCGTCCATTCCCCTCATTGTCCATGGGAATAGGAATCTTACTTATGGTTCAGGGGGATATTATTCTTTGCATGCTATATTTCTATCAAATAAGTATTCCATTTCCCATCAGTCAAACGAAGGGTTATTCTTTTATATGCGTCATAATATTTTCCGGGATGATGATTTCACCCACAGTTAATCTTTATTGCAGAAGTCAATGGCCAAGGCAAACGCATCTTAAGTTTTCACTCTAAAATTTAGGAAATAAAATAAAAAGTTTCAAGCAGAGGAAATATATTAAAACCAGACATGGAATTGGGCTCTATCCAGAGTTTCCCCTACTTTATCGTAATATAATGAAAACCAGTGACCATACCAACTGACATGTGTTTTAAATTTTTATGAAATTGAAAATGTGAGGGAAGAAAAGCATCAATGCAAAGTGCGATGAAACATAATTGGATGGATGTATATACATGTGTACACCCACACTCATGCAAGCGCACCCACTCACTCGTGACTCAATTCATAGGAAGTGAAAGCAATAGTTTCTAAATCGTTCTAAACCTCTTTGGGCCTCTCAGTAGTGTCACTTAGACTCGGTAGCTTGTCATACACTAATTTTGATGACATATGTGATTGCTTATACTACTTTGGAATCTTCTGCCTAAAATGAGTAGGTGTGTTTGTTGAACTGCCATATTCCTTGTCCGGATATAACCTGGTATGGTTGCCTTGGTAGTAACCTACCGAGTGTTTTTCGCTCACTTTTTATGTTGTTTGGTACCTATCAAGGAAGAATCACTAAAGAGTGAGTTGAAAGAAAGTATGTGAAATAAAGGGAAAAGCATAGCCTATACCTAAACAGGGCTAGGTGGCTTAGCGAAAAATTTAAGTTATGGATAGGTTATCTATGGTTGGAGTGTGGGTTGTAATATGGTGTGTTATACTTGTTTTATTTCGTTTACACCAGCTCAATGATCCTATGTAGGGGTAGAAGTTGGCTATGTAATAATGATAAAACTTACGTAAAGGAATAACTAGTATAACTTATTATTGTCCTTGAGTGATAGTAATCCTTGGCAATCATCATTCTGTCAATATTCAGAAAAACAGCATGTTACAGAAACTACAAATATAGAATGCTAACTCGATGTACGTTCTTAACACTTCCCTAATAGCTGAACCTAAAACCATTGTTAGGCTTATGGTTTTTGGGCCGCATGGTAGCTTAATATGCTTGTCGAAGTTCTCATCATCTAAAGGTCTTAGGTTCTGATATGTTGACCTATGTCCCCTTTTCCCTATATAAATATTACTCAATGATATAAATATAAATATTTATATGTTTAATACAATTAGGTCCAAGCCCTTATTGGGTTGATATTGAGAATACTAGACTTAGGATTTTCTTAAGAAGTGTAAACAGATCCCAGTCTGGATGTCAGTAAAAATCCATTTCATGACCCACTAAAAGGGCTGGGTTCGGGTTGGGTATAGTAGACTGGGCCTGTTGACAAGCGGATGGATCACTTAACAATATCACAGCACCTCAAACGCACACAGGACAAGTGAATCACCTGCATGGGAGGAATATTATCAGCTGCAAACAACAAAACTCGTGCAAGCTTGATATCATGGTGCGAGCTCAAAACACACTGCACGAATAAATTCGGGGCACAAGCTATGATTGATAAACCTGGCAATACTTCCAGTAGACCCAGCATCAATACAGAACTCCGGCACACATTCAGATTTTTGGCCAGTCAGGCTTTTCCAGATGATTACTTGAAGGAATAGATACATCTCTTAGCCTCCGCTGTTTCAAAGAATAGATTCACACTGTTATGTGCCAGTTCAAAAAGACCTAGGTGATAAATTAACTTCAGAAAAAACTTGGTGAAATAAAGGTTGATATAAGCTCTCATCATCATTCATACTACAGCAGCAACATCTATTGACATGATGGAAGTTCTCATCATCATTCACACTGTAGCAGCAACATATGAATTAACACCACGTAAGTTCTCATCACCACTCACAGTACAACAGCAACATCTGAATTAAAAAATGCCAACTGGAAAACGAAGGAAGAAAAACTCAATAAAAAGCCAAAGAGGTTTACTCAAAGGACTTCAACAGCACAGATTCGGCGTGGCTACTGAAATCTTCAAGCCTGATCAGCACCAGATGGTTTTTAATGAAAAACTTATAATGCCTCTCGCAAGGGGAAATTTTGCAACAAAAACTGAAGTACATCTTAACCCATCAGTATAACAAAACAAAATAGATGCATTCTTCATCTTCAAATCAATTGGTGATGAGAGAGTAACCAAATGGATACTTCAAGTACCACAATGGTAAAGTGGGATTCTCAATACCTCGTGCAGGTACAAATTGAGCTATGTACCTAGACAACATCGGGACACATACAGGCCGCCCTTTTGCCAAACACAACCAAGCTCTTACAATCTCTAGTGAGGTGAAGGGATTGTAATTCTAAATATTCCGCACAGGTATATTAACAAATACAATAACAAGTCCCAAACTGATGTGACACTCTAAAAAATCACCTCTCACGTGAAGGCACGACATAGGCTTTGCACGTGGACAACAACGGGAGCTACAGGTCGTCAAGGCTCCAACTAGGTCGCACTTTGGTGTCCTAGCGCAGCCAAACGTCCATGGTGTGGAGCCCTTTGGCCAACAGGCTCCTAGGCATGCACTTTAGCCTTCAAGGAGTGCACCTTGGCAGCTTTCTTCTACTTCTTTGTTTTTTGTTTTTGTTTTTTTTTTTTCTTTAAAGAACCATATTGTTTTGCTTAGGTTTCTTTTTAAAACTGAAGCTAGCAAAACGACGATATTGTTTTGCCTAGGCCTTTGGAAACATAAAACACCCTCACAGAAAAACCCATTTGCAATCTCCTCCTCCCCTTTCATTCGAAAAATTAGTCCTCCCAAACCCTAATCACGTACCCATCCGCTCCATTTCGATCTGGCAATAATAGTCAACAGCAGCGATGAAATTAGATTGTGTTCAAGTCTCCAGCAACTCCAGTCAACGGCATCAACCTAACTTCAATCTCCTCTCCAATTTCAGTACGAAATAGAAAGTTTTGTAATCTCTTCAGTCCTATCTGGTGAATCATGTCCTTATATACAAGTAAATGTGGGACTTGAATAATGTGTCTGAAGAAATGTGTTTGCTGTTTTGTATAAAAATTGCTTGAGGAAGCTGTTGCATTGCCAATTAAATCTGTATTGTGTTCTCTGATATCTGTTTTGAGGGGTTTACAGAAAATTTGTTCTGTATAAATATTGCATGAGGCTGTTGCTTGCCTATTAAATCCTCATTGTGTTCTTTAAAATCTGTTTTGAAATGTTTACAAAAAGTTAGTTTATATAAAAATTGCATGCGGATGCTGTTTCTTGCCAATTAAATCTACATCGTGTTCTTTAAAATCTGTGTACAGAAATTAGTAACTACAGAAAGTTTGTTTTGTATAAAATTGTATAAGGAAACGGTTGCTTGCCAATTAAATCTATTTTCTGTTCTTTAAACTCTATTTTGAGGTGCTTATAGAAAGTTTGTTTTGTATAAAAATTGCATAAGGAAACTGTTGCTTGCCAATTAAATCTATATTGTGTTCTTTAAAATATGTGTGCAGAAATTAGTAATTACAGAAAGTTCATTCAGTAATTTCATCGATGACTTGCTACTTTAGTAGTATACATCTATTATTGACTTAAGTTCGAATTTTGGATATGGTTTGTAGTTTTAGCTAATGTGAAATATTTTTCTTTTTTATGGCTTATATATATCGTAGATTAAATCCTTAATATTTCTCTCATTCACGCTTTGGGTGCCCAGTTAGCGCTTAAACAGGCACCTTATAGCCAAGGCATCTAGGCTCCCTCCCACTACCTTGACTTGCCTTGCCACCATGACAACTATGACAGAAGCACAGAAATGGGCTCATTTGGGCCGAAAACATCTTTGGCTCTGACACGTCCAATTTGCATTCCAAAACCAATTGGCAATGAGTGGCCAACCCAACAAGCAAATCATGCACTACAACATGGGCTCTACAAATGGACAACAATGGGACATCAATGGGCTCATTTGGGCAGAAAACAACTTGGACTCGAATCCTATGTCCAATTTCCGTTCCAAAACCAGTTGCCAAAGGATGGATGGCCCAACAGGCATATCAAGCTCTACAATAACTCGTTCCAAACTGTTGGAAATATTTTATTAGTTAGTATAATATCAATATTGGGCTATGTGTTTTATTTATTTCGGACTTTGTATTCTGGCCCATTAGGGTTTCCTTTTATGTGCGTGCTTCTATTATGTTGCCTTGTTCAAGTGGGATAGGGTTTCTTAGTAACCCTAAGTATTGAGTATTATAAATAGATAGTCTTGGTGCCCGTATTAGGGCATCCGACTTTTCTCTATAAAATTCTCTTCCCTAAGTAACTACACAAACCAATTGGACTCTAATTGTAATTAAATGGAAACCTACCCTTAATGAAAATTCAATATTAAAAGAAACAAGTTCATCAACCATTTGAATGACATATCAGTAATACCTCTCTTCCGTCGAGCCCTTTCATTGTTTGTAAGCAATCAATGTCAAAAATATAGTTATTGTCAAAATCAGCAGTTAACTCATCTGTCCTCATAAGTACTCCAGTATATTCACAAACTGGGGCCCCAGATGGTATGAAATCCCAAGATCTGACAGCCCATCCTTTCCTAGGAGTGCGGAAAACCTGTAGATATCGATGGACTATATATCAAGTTCACAACATAATTAACCAGGAAATAACTACTGTCAGTTGACTATCAATACAACCTCAAGTCGGTATTTTAGTCCTCGTTGAGATATCCGATTGACACAACCAGGTCCACATCCGCAATTTGGACCACATTCGAACACAACAGCTTTCGCTTCAATTAGTCTGAGAATCACACAACAGACACAAAAATAATGTGTGATTAATTTCACAATATCTCCATTAAAACTATAAAGAATGTGCATTATTGAGAATCTCACATCATTTTCGAACTTATTATTCTAAGGCTGTATCAATTGAGCCACTCCCCTCATTGCCAATTGGTTTTGAGGTGGAACCCAAACATGGTATCAGAGCCCAGTTCTATTCGGCCCAACAGTGGCCCGTCCGTGTTGTGCATGTGCAGGTCCAAATTGTGGCTACACCTGAGAGGGCGAGTTGAAAAACCCACATCAATTTGGAACCTGTTATTATGGGGCTGTATCTGTTGGACCATTCCCTTCATTGCCAATTAGTTTTGAGGTAGAACCTTAACATGTACTAAATGGCATGACTCTTGCTTTGATAGCAATCCAATAGTTCTACCAGAGTAATGTATATCAGCCAATTTTGTGAAACTAAGATCCCTGTTTGTCTCTTGCCTGCCGCCATCACGATGCACATATGGAAACTCAGATCCATTTAGTTTAGCACAAGCACAGCTCCTAGGATCTATACAAGTTCCTTGGCAAGCACAGCCAGGCACGTTTGTAGGGAGCTTCACGCTGTTGGAAACTTGAACTGACTTGCAATACTGTGAAACCTGAAAAGCGAAATTGTTTTTGTCAATGGATTCATGCCACAGACACACCCGCGCATAAAGAAAGAAAGATTGACCCCAAAAGGAAATATTGACCAGGTAAATGGTCTACAGCTTGTGCAGACCCAAGAAAACAGTTGTGAAACCACAAAATTGGCAAGCTAAATAAGTAATAAAAGAGAATAATTGCACATATAAAATTGCTAGACATTAAGTAAGCAGCTAGGAAGCACTGAAACGTGAAGGTGCTGTATGCGTAGACAGTGCAAACACTTTAAGGCTGCGTTTGGTCGACTGTAGAGGACAGGATAATATAGGCAATATGATAGGATATGAGGAGATAGTATGAGGGCCGATGAGATATGCAACCTATCCTATGTTTGATGTGAAACAGGCTATGCTAAATCATATTTTCTTCTAATCCTATCTAGCATTTGGTAGCTCTCAAGACAGGAATGAAATAGATAATACTCTCCTATTTCTTTTTCCCTTCTGCCCCTTCCATCTCTGTTCTCTTCCATGGCAACAAGCTACAACAACTCATAAATATTTCACAAGGCAAGAACAAACACCTACACCACCCCCCCCCCCCCCCTCCCTCTTCAATCCCCCATTTACCAAAGGGAAAAAAAAAAACACCTACAACCCAATAAAATTCCAAACATTTTAGGATGAAAATTTTCCAGGGCAATACACAAAACTCCCAAAATTGATTTTTGGACAACCATGTTTAGATCTATTTACATATGGCTAGAAGAAGGGCAAAAAAGAATACCCTCTCTATTTACATATGGCCAGAAGAAGGGCAAAGAAAAGAAAAGATCAGATCTGAAAGAAAAACCCAATCAAGGCCACAATACAATCTCAAAAAATAAAACCTCCCTCTTGTTTTGGTGGAATAGTGAGTGAAATAGAGATAAAGAGAGATGAAGAGAGATGAAGGGAGCAGCAGATGGAGAGGAAGGGATGAAGGAAGCAATAGACGGAAAAGACAAACCTTCAGTAATAGCAAGTTTGTAGAAGAGCACCCTACTCGATAGAGCAAATGGGCTTCTGCAGGTTGAGGATGGTATAAAATAAAAACACCCATCCTGCACCTCCCTCCCAGCATTTTTGTTTTAATTGGTTACTAGCGAATAAGGAGTCTTGAGAGTAAGATTTTATCCCTTTCCTCTGCTGCAACAAATGCATGCAAAATGGGGCAGACCTGTTAACTTAATCCAATCTGATCATTACAGGTTCACCAAATGTTGCATAATTGAACCCGCTCAGTATTTGTAGTGAACAAAAGGATCCAAAACCTCCCCCCTCCCCCTAAATTGTGGCTGTATGTAGGAATCAAATTCGGAGGAACACCACAAGAAAAATAATCAGAAACCGCACAGAGGAGAAAGATCACAAGATGATGCGATCAACTCAAACGTCCTAAGCTTGGCACTCATTATTGTCAGATTTGCCACTGTTTTCAACGAGAACTTGAACCAGCCATCCAAGCCTTTCCTTATATTTTGTTTGTTAAGACTTGCAAGCCCATAAAACATCACCATTTGGGAGGCAAGTCACTTGGAGCAAGGAAGAAAAGGGAAAAATGGCTGAGCAGTTTGCAACATTTCTTTTTCTAAAACTTCTAGTCTCTAAAAAAATTCCAGTGTTGAAGCCTTCAAAAGAAAATACAGCTGTCTTCCAAAGGCTGAGCCCTTTAAAAGGGTGTTCATAGCCAGGCCCGTATTCCATATTTTTAAAAAAGTCGTGTTTTATACCAGATACAGATCGCATAATATAATACTGTATACTCGGCCTGTCAAGGGGCAAATTTGGGTCCCGTTCTCTTAGGCCTAGATCTAGATCCAGAAAAATCAAATTAGTTCAGATCCAAACCCAGACCCAGTGCAAATATGCCCATTGAGCTATGGGTTTACAAGTTTGGATCCTATCCACACCTGCACCAACTGCTGATGCCTTATATGAGTTCGTCCGTCAGATGGGTGCCTTCTCTCCACCAACTTCCTCCGTCCCCTCACTGGAACCTCTCCGACATGCTGTGCCTCGCTGGGAGGTGCCTGACATCCCCCCCCCCAAAAAAAAAAAAAATCTCCACAAGCCTCGACAGGCACCTCAAGGATCTCAAGATCCTGATCCCCAGCGAATTGTTGCAGGTCCAGAGCAGTGACGTTACTGGCCATGATGGATTTGATTTTACACAGGAGGGGGTGTGGGCCAAGTCAAGGGACTTGATGACACGGCTGTAGATCGGGAAGCAAGGACTCGAACAACTTGGCCATGGACTTGTTGCTGGATTTGCTTAATGGGGATGTTAAGTACATTTTGACCACTGTCACGCAAGGCCTCATCCCCATACTGGTACGATTACTCAATTCATAATGCATGGAGCTGAAGGAGGACAGGTTTCCGTGATTTCTAGGGTTTTCCATAGTGAAGAGGAGCAAGCATGTTTTAATGGCGGAAGGCCTCATTCTCCTGAACCATCAGATTTGCTCAATGGGGACATTAAGCACATCCATACTAGTACGATTACTCAATTCATAATGCATGGAGCTGAAGGAGGACGGTTTCCACGATTTCTAGGGTTTTCCATGGTGAAGAGGAGCAAGCATGTTTTAATGGCGGAAGGCCTCTTTCTCCTGAACCATCGGATTTGCTCAATGGGGATGTTAAGCACATTTTGCTTGCTATCGCGCAAGGCTTCATCCCCATACTGGTACGATTACTCAATTCATAATGCATGGAGCTGAAGGAGGACAGTTTCCGTGATTTCTAGGGTTTTCCATGGTGAAGAGGAGCAAGCATATTTTAATGGCGGAAGGCCTCTTTCTCATGAACCATCTCATCTCTGACAAAATGCATCAAATTTGATTGAGAAAGAGAAAAAGGTTGGACAAGAAAAGGAAATGCTGGCCCATAGGACAGTGGATTTTGATCGTCATTTTCAATCAGAAGATGCTATAGATCTTTTTCCCTAAATGGATGTAGGGTCAGGTCCTGGGTTTTGCGAGGCTTGACCCGTGTACAAGTTCATAAATGGGTCGGCATCTAGGTTTGGGTCTGGATCCATATATAATAGACCCAACCAGCTAAAGGGGTACGAGTCGGGTCAAGCCGGGATCTAGACCCAACCCATTGACAGGCCTACTGAATACCATAACAGTGTTTCCTTGCTAAGCAGCCAACTCAACATAAATATTAAGAACACAAATCTCTCTCAATAGGCCAGTAAATCATTTTAAGGAGCTGTGCTCCATTTTGGGCGGTTTTCCATCCTTTAGATTTATGCTATCAACATCCACACTCTACCTTACAATACCACTGCACATGATTGGGAATTGGGAACTGAACGACAAAAACAGAGTGCAGGATAAAGTTTGGGCACATCATCCAGCAAAAACTCAACCAATAATAACAACGATCACATGCTCAAGTTTGACACAACTAATTATGAAAAGAAAGCTTTTTACTCGAAGACCATACTTTTCAAAAGTAATTATTTGGATAACAAAAACTTTCTTGTTTATAAAAAATTTGGAAAAAAATCTCTTCTAAAAATTATGAACATTTTCCAAAGTTCACTTCCCTTAAAACAAGGAAATAAAAAGATAATGGAAAGGGGTCAATAATCTCTCTCCCTCATATCCTCAGTTTCTCTCCTCTCTCCTTTTATCTTTCACCTGTCTCTTCCTCTCTCTAATTATGGGTCAAAAGTGTTTTTATGTTATTAAGGTCAAACATGCATTATTTTGCAAAAGGGTTATCAAAACACAAAAACAGAATAACTATTTTCTCTTTTAATATCAATGAAACTAAATGAGGCTGTAGTATTGGCTAGCTGAGTTTTTATTCCCCCCTTCTTCTCTTTCCCCATATAACCCTTCCCCCCCCCCCCCCCCCCCAACTACCCTCTTTTGCTTTCTCACACCATCTTTTCACTGCTCCTCTCTTTGCCTGCTGTCTCATTCCCTGTGCCCTCTCTCTCCCTTGCAGTCCGCCAGTCCATGGCAGAGCAAAGCACCAGAAGAACACAACACCAGCTCAACAGATAAGGTGGTTTACTCCCCGGTGCATATCTGCCTACCCTAGGAACAGAATCGCCAATTAAAAATATCAGGGCACTAAACGGTGGTATTGGCCAGGGGACAGCAGTGCCTTAGTGCAGCTGACCAACCTCCCTTTGCATGTGTGTGTGTATATACGTGGGAGAATGCTAATATGAGCAAAATCTAATGTCAGCAGCATGCAATACTTGAGCTTGGTTTTGAAAATTCCACCCATACAGGACTGAAAGAGCATGAAAAATAGAAGAATCTGCTAATCTTCTTGCAATTATCAGTTGATATTTCAACATTTTAAATGAGGAACCTATCCATCACCAAACTTTATGAAAATTGGTGAATCTTCCTCTTTTTTCATGCTCTTTCAATCCGTACAAGTGGAATTTTCAGAAACCAACACAAGTAGTGTGTGGTCACATATGCTCACATAAGATTTTGCTCATATTAGCGTTCTCCTATATATAGAACAAAAATGATATATAATAAGGGGAAAACATAGGCATATATGTATCAAAAAAATGGTATGATTAAAGGATGATACAAGCATGGCAAAAAATAATGTGCATTCGAATTCAGGGTTAAATATCATGTGTAAAGCATATGTTTGGGATTAGTTAATATTTGGGGTTTTTTTTTTTTGTCAATTTTTTAATATTTAAATAGAATATATAAATACCAAATCTTTGGTTCCCTTGTCCCCAATGAAAGACATGATGGCTCTCTTACCCAATTGAATGGAGGCATCCGCATTAATAAAACTATTGTTTCCTTCCATTACCCACTGAAAGGGTATATAGATGGCTTTGGAATTCGACAGTCCCTCACAACATCCCTATATTCCTTAAAATTGTATCCCACCAAAACACATTTATTATGTATTTCTTTCCCCATTCATTCCGCCAAATTCCACACCATCGACCATAGGATGGTGAGCCTTGAAGGTGCAAAAGGGGAACAAATGCACATGACTGCACACTTCAACCGAAAATCTCCTAGGTCTACCACCTCTAGATCTCAAACCCTAGCTTATGTAGATCAACCCTCAAAACAGTAATTCAAAATTATTCACTGAGGCAGTTCACGTAAAATAGTCAAAGGTGTGGTCCCAAATCTATTAAGTAAACTTGCCTGTGGGTCCAACAGGTGGATCATCAACCAAATTGGTAGCTGGAATGGGAATATCTTCTCGCCCCTCACTAATATCCTTGCATACCAGCCTTAGTCAATGAAACAAGAAGTTAACTCACTTTTACGTGTCAGTTAGTAACAAAAAGTAGTTAGTTCAACTGTTTGTATTCATTTCATATTCATACCCACGTATGTCTAAGATTGAGTTAGGTGCACGTCCCCGAAAATACTCAACCTGCCATAAGAACAAGAATAAAATGAATGATCCATTATAGAGACATAACAAAAGCTCACCTTGAAAGGCCAGCCAAAACAGTAAATGCATTGAAGATGTATACTAAAATCAAAAACAAGAAACATAATAAAACCATGCATCTTCCTTATAGTCCAAATTATAGACATACCATACAATGCAAAATGTCCTTGTAACTACATCATTAACAAAGGCCAAACAAACTGAAAACAGGATCCAATCTACAGTCAAAGCTCGAAATAGGGAAAATCAAGGATGAGATAATATCTGCAAGTTATAAAATAAATTTACAGCATGAAAGTGCATGCCATATATGATTCCAATAACAGTCTATATTAGCTCAGTCCCGCTTCAGTAATTAAAGATTCCATATAATAATCACACTTGCAACACTTTGTATTTATGATTACAAAATGAAAAAGAGGGTTGCAATTTTGAAATTTATATTTAATATTCAAAAAGAGTATCCCAAATGCATGAGAAATCAAGATTATGTCCATTAAATTTGATTTAATGGACACCAACTAAAATGATATTTAATTTACCAAAACAAAAAACTAAAATGATATTTACATGAATGAAGTGGATCTAGGCCTCATAGTTTGGTGGAAAACATTTTTCACATTTCCCAGTGTTTGGAATGTTAAAGAAAATAGGTCAATAGAAAATGTTAATTTTAAAATGAAGGGAGCGATTTTATTTTTATCCCACCCTCCTCCCTACAAAACCTAGCTGATCGAAATGCCTCCGCCCTCCCAACCCACATCTCTTCATCCTAATTCCAGATACGTCTCTCTCATCTCTTCTACCTCTTCATCTCTCTCCCACTTCCCTCCTCCATCTTTTTCTCCCTCTTCTCTGATCCCTCCTTCCTCTTATGTTGTCTCTTGCTCTTCATCTCTCTCATCACTGCTACAAATCTCATGTGGGATTAATACATATACATACATATACACATGTACACACACACACACACATATATATGTGTGTGTGTGTGTACATGTGTACATGTATATGTATGTACATGTATATGTATGGACATGTATATGTATATGCATGTATATGTATGTATATGCATGTATATGTATGTATATGCATGTATATGTATGTATATGTATATGCATGTATATGTATGTATATGTATGTATATGTAAGTGCCATATGTGTTCCGATTAGTACGAATTCGAACATTAGTTTTCCGATTAGTACGAATTTGAACATATGTGTTCGTAGAAAGCACTTTCCCGCTATTGCGTGGCTCCTTAAAAGTAAAAAATAAAATAAGAATGAGGGGAAGAAGAACCCACTTCAAAGGAACAAAAGTCTTTTGGCAATCTATTTCGAGGAAGATAGAAACTCCGTATGGCCATCAAGCTAGCTTAGATAAATTTCTAGATGCCAATTCATTAGAAAACATGCATATATATACATATATATATATATATAGAGAGAGAGAGAGAGAGAGAGAGAGAACAAAAAGCCCAACCAATTGGAAAAAAAACTTCCACACCATTCCCCCTCCCCCCCCCCCCCAAACAAAAAAAAAATCTCTCACTAACACCATCTCTTAAAACTACCTAACACATTCAAAAACTAACTCACCTACTAGATAATATCAAATATATAAATAAATGGAAAATAAAAAGAAATCCTAATATATTTACCCAAAAAAAAAAAAGGAAATCCAAATATCAGGCCTGGAATTTCCACCGATAATTTTAAAGCTCATATTTCCCAACCAATCCAAGATACCCTTATTAAGTAAGATCATATCATCCCTGCCTGAGGAAGAGAGGGCATAGGCAAGGGTCAGGAAAAATATATTGATCTAAAAACTTTATTTCTTGTTAACTCAGCTCTGCATAAGGTTTTTATCCATCATCTATCCCTATTTATGTTGATACACTAGCCTAATCAAATTGTATAGCTACTAGCAGTTTGCATTAAAGGAAGTAATATTAGCAAGTTTCCAAAGTCAAGCAATTCGATAAAGAATAGTGCAAAAAAATGCCATAGAATTGGGAAAAAGAAAAGAATATTCACAAAAAGTGTATAATGAAAGCAAGAAATGAAAACGGAAAGTGCAAAAAAAAAAACAAAAATGCGATAGAGTTGGAAATATATTAACCTGGCTTGTGGTCAAGATAGGCTGCCCTTCAAGCCGTCTTAGGCGAAATTTGTAAACTGTGAACCCAGAGACACCTTGCTCTGCCCAATTCTGAACAACCTGTCAAACACCATTGAAGAAACAAAATTCAGACAGTTGCGCCAGATTCCAAGCATAAACGTTTTTTAGGAAAAAATCTATTTTTGTATCAGAAGTCGCTAAAGAAAACATGGGGATCCAGATGCAAAAGAAAATGCAGGAAAAGAAAAAAGTAAGCAGATGGAATTAGCTATCCACATAAATGCAATAATGATCATGAAAACCCCTAAGATATCAACTCTCTATTCCCAAAATCAAATTACAGTTAATGTCTATAGTGATGAACCTAAACAGAAACTACTTTTGAAATGAAACAAACTTGATAAAGAGGGGAAAAAAACCCATGTAATATATATTTG
This sequence comes from Santalum album, assembly GCA_034195605.1. Classification (NCBI taxonomy): domain Eukaryota; kingdom Viridiplantae; phylum Streptophyta; class Magnoliopsida; order Santalales; family Santalaceae; genus Santalum; species Santalum album. The sequence continues at coordinate 7,381,989 of CM067262.1, forward strand.
AAATCTCCTGCCTCCGAGAAGCAAAAAAAAGGGCTTAAAAAGCTAAAAATGGATCATCACGGCTCAACCATATCAATCTTCAAAGCCACAAGAAACTTCATGACAAGGTTTCAAATAAAAGCCCAAAATCAGCAGTCGTGAAAGAAAGCATGGGGAGCCATATCCAAAAGAAAATACAAGAAAAAGTGGTAAAAAAAAGGTGGAATTCACTATCCACATAAATGCAATTACAGTCATGAAAGCCCGTAAGATATCAACTTTAAATTTCCCAAAATCAAATTATAGTTAATGTCTATAGGCATGAACTTAAACCTAAACTACTTTTGAAATGAAAAGAACTTTATAAAGGAAAAATACCCATGTAACATATATTTGAAATTTCCTGTCTCCAATAAGTGAAATAGGGCTTAAAAAGCTAAAAATGGATCATCAAAACTCAAACATATCAATCTTCAATGCCACAAGAAACTTCAACAGATGGTTTCAAATAATGGCTTGTAACAGAATCGAGGAGCAAATCAGTGTTCTCTCCAATACCGAGCCTTATACAGGTTATAATGGAATTCACAGCAGTATTGACTGTTATGGAGGTTATATAGCCTATAACAGCCATTATGGCCTTGAAGGGAATTAAAAACAAAAAATTAAGTAAAAAAAATTGGCTCTTCTTTTGTAAATGTAAGTATTCTCTCTTTTATCTATCTCAACAAGATTCTCCCTCGCCCTCTCGCTCCCTCTCTCCCTCAGTTCTACCACTCCTTCAACAAACTTCATTGGAAAACTTCAAACAATTTTTGCCAGATCGAAGTAAGAGTTTTTGAATTTTCATACTCACCTTAAATTTTTCTCTTGATTTTGCCTAGAAAGTTATTTCATAACTTTATTTTTTAATTTCTTTTCCCTCACTTAAAGTTATGGGTTATATGCATTTATGATAATCTTTGTTAGCCCACTCTCTTGATTTTTTTCTTTACCTTAACTTATTTAAATTTATGTGCCCTTCATTTATGATAATATTTATGCAAATCTTTATTATTGAAGTAGTAAAAATTGAGATATAAATAGGTTTACTATTAAGAACATCCTTAAATTAATATAAATCTAAATGTCTTATTGAACAATTCTTATTATAAACTGAAAATCGCAAGAAAAGAAAGCTGTGTACCATGCGAAAAAAATTAATGCATAACTTCTTAAGCTTTTGGGATAAGTGGTTGCTAGCTGAAAGAGCCAAAAGAAATCAGAGAAACATAGTAGCAAAGGAAATATGAAAAGGGGAAACATCAAAAAGATCAATATATATAGATACAGGAATTTAGAAGCCAGTGATTTGTTAGCAGCAGAGCAGAAAGAGAGTGCAAATTGAGTGCTAAAACTACGTTATCACACCAAAAATTTACCCAATTTATACTAGCAATATCCTCAACCACAACTTTGTTATCACAACCAAAAATTGGCATGGATCGAGAAACTGAATTTCAATTAGTTGAATTACATGAGTCCAATCACTGATAAAAATGCCAACAAATACTTACCGCATACAAGCCATCATATGTGTAAACCTTGCCAACATAACTGCTTGCAGATTTGTGGCCCCGAACTACTCTAACGGGTATCGAGTGATCCATAGAATTCTGCAATAAAACAAATGACCAAACACCTGCATTTAATTTCTTCTAGTTGCTTTTCGTTATGAGTTTCTATAAGGAAATTTTTCTATCCAAATATAAGCAAGACCAAACATGTGTTTAAATATTAAAAAAAAAATCCATGAGTCACTTGAAAAAATAAAAAAAACAAAAAACAAAAAAACCAAAAGAACAAAAAACCGAAAACCAAAAACAAAAACCCAACACAAGAATAAAGAAACTGAAGAAGGCAATGACCATAAATTTTATTGCTCCAAAACTAGAGTATGTATTGAGTAACTCTACTAATTTGATGAATTATCACCCCCCCCCCCCCCCCCCCCTTTCTCTCAACTGAAGCTTAAAATTCCATGAAAAAGGGGAGCCAACATATACACACACACACACATATTAACATTAGTGGGAGGAAAGGTGAATGGGCTTCACCTCCTATTCCCATTCCATGAGATATCTCTAGTCATTTTACCAGTTCTCAACACTTTGCAACATGGTTCGGCAAATAAATAAATAAAAACTATTTAAAAAGAGTCATGAAAACAATTATGGATGCGCCACACAGTTCTTTTATGACACCTTAATGCAATGATACTTGCCACAAAGATGGTGGAAAAATCATTTCAAGTTGTAAGAGGGTATAAAAAAAATATTACATGCCTTGAGGGCCAAGTTACCACGTTGCATCACTTGATTATCTACTTGACGCCTATTACCAAGTAAGTTATTACCACCCTGACCCGTATACACCACGTCCTCACAGTTATCCAAATCATCCTCATACTGTCCCGACATTACAATTGCTACAGCAAGAGGAAATGTATATCGTACGTTCTCCTGCAACAACCACAACATCAAACTACAATCAAACAAGATAATATATCAACAATTTTTTCCAAAAATTCATATATTTGAAATGCTTTCTTTAGATGACAACGACGTCTTTCTCTTTTTCCCCTTTCTTTGGCCACGAACAGGAAATTGCCAACTATTGGAGTCCCAATAGGAGTCTTTCAAAAACACATGACACCAATGTTGGACAAAGCCCATTCAATAACACAAGGAAAGAGAAATTCGGGAATAGATTACTTTAAAGTCAAGGACCACCTCTAAGATTAATATTATGAAATTAAACATGCTCAAGAACAATCAGGAAATAATATAATTCAAAATAAACAAAGGAATACCAGTATACCACCCCAGCAGTTCATAGATAGATATTGCTAGTTTAATTCCTTCATCCCTTTTCATTGTCAGTCAAGCAGTAAAAGGTTACTCACCCCATTGCAATAAGACTGCCCCATATAATCAATTCCATTCAACCAATGGCTGTGAAAACCCACAGCGACCATTTCAGCACGTGAAAAAAATTGATATCCAACATCAATGCCTGCCAGTATAAATGCAAATTGAACAGTTCTATATGATTTTTTGTTCACACTAAAAATATGAAATTCATTGAAAAAAAAATAAGAGGGTGAACTTTAAGCAACAAGGAGTCAGGCACGAGCCACGTACCCGGTATGCAGCCAATTCTTTTTGTGGGGTACAATACCAAATCTGTTTTCTTCATCTGTTTAAAGAAAGGAGACAAACAGAGAGATCATGAGCGATAGCAAGATAGGGAATCCTTAGCCCTATAGGGTTAAGAGGACTTGTTTTTATTGTTGGTAATATTCTATAAAACAACATAATATCTTATTAGAGATATAGAAGTATTCGAGAATATTCTGTAATTATGTACAATATTCTATAATATCTAACAAGATCATTTGTGTTCTCTAATTAATCCGAGATTCATGCATTGAAGGCTAAGTATTGAAACCTACCGAAATATATTATAAATAGTGCAGCCACCTATCCTTAAAGTGATCAGATGGAAATATATTAACCTTATTCTATCTCTCTCCCTCTCTCATTCAACTACATGGTATCAGAGCTTGATACCTTATAAGCTTGCACTTCCAAATAGGCAGCCATAGCCGACTAACTTGGCCATGCCTGACCAACTATCCTTCTACAATCTGCATTAGCATTAGGAAATAAAACGGAACCGTTTTTTCCTGTCTTCTCCTATTCTTAATTTCCGATAATGATCCATCTTCTCCTATTCTTAATTTCCACAAGCCGAAGATGCCGTTTGGTTACTATTCTTTGAACTCCTATAGTAATCAAAAACCAACCCTAGTATTGTTGTTCTTAGTGGAGCAACTCTATTGTACCCCAATGCCTTGAAGTAGTTCAATCAATAAAAAGACACGGTGAAGTTGACCCCTATTGGTGCTACAAGCATCCAAGTTAGGCTTGTATTTATGCCTAACTTGAGGAGGAGGAGATGAGATATTCTATGAAATAAAATAATCTCTTGTTCGATATAAAAATATTCTAGAATATTCTGCAATTATATGCAATATTCTACAATATATGACAAGATCATTTGTGTTCTCTAACCTGGATTTATGATTGAAAGCTGGATTCTACTTATAATATTGTAACCTAATGAAATATTATAAATAGTGTAGTCACCTATACCTAGAGTGATAAGGTGGAAATATGTTCCCCCGATTCCATCTCTCTCCCTTCCTCATTCAACTACATTTATAATTGCTACATTAGGGTAATAAAGAAGCCTTCTTGAGCTAGACAAAGCCCATAACATAACCCAATTCGTTAATGATTGACCAGCCAGCTACTACTGTTAATTAATCATTGCTGGTCAACCAGCCAGCCACTGGCACAACTGAAAGATTACAATACAAGGAAGCCCTCCCGGATATCGATCAAAGCCTATATAGGCAACATATAAGCACGGACTAAGGAGCGAGAATCAAATATGACATGAATCCAACAATTTCTGGAAAAATGAGCCGTCGGATGTGGAGGACACAGTAAATTTTTAACATTAATAATTTTTATACTATATATGTATAATTATTAAGTATTTATGCTTCTCATGATGAAAACGTGACAGACATGGCTGATATTATATATATGTGTGTGTGTGTGTGTGTGTGTGTGTCTTTGGAAGGAACATTAAAATAAAAAAATAAATAAAAACTTTGCAATTATTTTTGTAGAGCTCCAATCATTTTGGCACTCAAATTTTAAAAGTAAAGCAGTGGTGCTGGATAACTGTCCCAATAATCAACTAAACAAGGGAAAAGAGAAAAAGGGGGGAGGAGGGGGGGATACAAAATTTAGAAGGAATTGGACAAGGAGCTACAAACTGTCCTCCACAACTGAAGAAATAAAAGAAAATGAGGGAGATAAGTAAATATCTATCAGGTCTCTCCCTCTCTTGTGCAGGATCACTGGGAAAGCTCTAAAACTCAGCAATGGTTTTCTTTTTTATTTGTTTTTCAAATCTGTAACTTAAATATATTTATTTAGCTTTATGATTGTAATAATTTAGGGACTACAAACTTTTGGTTTTATGGGTATTATGGCCTTTCTCTGGGATTGTTTAACTCAAGCCCATTAAAAGCCTCTAGTCCTTCAAGTCGGATATCCCATTATCCACAGACTTTTACAACACACTTTTCCATTTTCGATATTCTCTTACTACTTTTGGTGCGATGAAGCAGCGGATTGCTCATATTCCAGCCGGCGATGAAGCATCAGATTCCTCATCATGGTTATAAATAGCAGTCGCGGCTACCGTCGCGTAACGATCACAGGTGTAACCGGACACGGGCGCAACGGGGGTTTTGTAACGGGACGCGGGTGTAACGGACGTGAATTATGAGGCGCAGCGCACGACAATTGTTTTTTGACATTTTAAGTTTATAAAAATGTTATAAATGATTTTTAGACTATTTTGACCCACTTTATTTATCAAGCAAATACTGGTACATATGATTTTTAGATTTTAGATAAATTTAAGTGCGCTACTAAACATAAAACCTACATATATGTTGATTTGTACCACCACAACAATAAAGATTTTAATACATATTATCATAAATGAAAATCACATAAATTTTAACAAGTTTTTGCAATCCCAATAAATGTTATGTGGTAGTAATTCATCCCCACCACATTGAATGACGCGCCGGTTGATCAATTTCATCATCTACATTATCATTTGTAGCTTGAACATGAATATCATCTGCTAAAGAGACGATGGCAACCAGAGAATGTAAAGATAAAATGTCAAATATAAATAGTTCATTTACCAAAATAGAAGAAAATCTTGTTGGGGACTCAGTAACACTAATTGTAAAGGAATGATGAGTTTTTCTTTAAGCTATAATATGCCATTGTCATTTTGCAAAACAAATGATGCTACCAATAGCTTAACAGATTAAATTATATAATACCTAGCATTTTGGGTTAAAATAATTTTCTGGGTATAGCAGGCATCCCAAAGATTTAATATTTTTGTTTGAAGTACAAACCACAGTATGGTGCCAAGGGTATCTTTTGTTCATGTGCAACTTAATGTCACACATCATAATCTGTAAGAATCTTCTTTAGTTACTTCTATTGAGTTCAAAAGAGAGGCACTAGACTTTTACAAGTAAATATCACGCATGTGGAAAGAAAATAACCAAGCTGAAAATATATGTTTGAAGCATGGTAACATACCATAACTAATTTTTGGAATCAAACAAGGCTCTCACATTAGAGAAAATGGGTCTTAGAATAGAACTTAGGTTGCCGTAGCGGCCGTCACGGCCGTCGCGGCCGTTACGAACACGAATCGAACTCAATCCGCTAAAGCGGACCATAACGCGCCGATACCGCTACGAAGCGGCCGCTATGCTTTTAAAACCATGTTCCTCATGTTCATGGCGATGATGATGCACCAGGTCTTTATGTTTCCAGCGATTGCAACCCTTCGACGTATCCTGCAGCACCCTTTACATATCCCAAAGTATGCCATCATAATTTTTTTTTTTTTAATCAATTGGCTGTGAATCTGGTGCGCACCCAAAGCATACAGCAAATCCATTTCCAGAACACACCCAGCACTAATTCAATGACCCTATGCACAAATACGTGCTTCCTAGACTAACACTCCCCCTCAAGCCAAAAGTATAAATATCATGCATAATCTGTTTGTTACTTATACAACCTAAACAATTCCCACATAGACTTTGGGAGATTTCATAAACAAAATGACAGCTTCAGGTCTGTTGACAGCAAACAGCAGGCTGACAGCATACAATAACAACAAAAAACTAAGCCTTTTTCCCAATATTTGGGCTTGGTTAATAAGAAATCATGCTGGGTCATTAATATGACTTGCATCCAATTGTTAAGTGGCCTACCCCAACCCCTTTTAACTACTGATGCATAAACCACCTCACTCCTAATTGGCGCATTCATATGCCTACGTTGCACATGCCCAAACCACCTTAAGCAGGTTGACAATATAATCATTAAAATTTATAATATGTATTAGTTTATTAACTTAAATCAGATCATGAGACGGAGATAAAGAGAGGAATATATATGTTCAAGAGAGGGAGAAAAGTGAATGGTCGAGAAAACAATTAGCGAAAAAACAAAAACCAGTGGCTGACGAAAAAAAAAGAATTATGGATGTTTTTTCTATTTCTTGAAATTTTCCCACTCAGCCATGTCGGAGCATGTCTCAGCGTATCCAAACATAACCCATCGTATCAAATAAATGAAATTAATATCTTCTTTTTCCAACACGTGTCAGTCCTTATTTGAGGCGTATTAGGCCATATCCATGACCAATATGTATATACTTGGGCTTTAAAAACTATGTGTTCTTCTGAACCCTGCAGCAATGGACAGCAATGCCCAATCTTACACCCAGTATAAAGTGTTCAGTTTCCTCCTTCAAACCATCATGTTTGAAGAGTAAAGGGAAAAGAAGGGGGAAAAAAGAAGAAGAAGAAAGAACACTAACAAATGCAAGGAATTTTCAATAAAGCCAGACCTGATACCGTGTAGAAGAATGAAAAAGAATATGTTAGAGAGAGATAAAGAGTGGTTGGGGAAACCATAACCATTAAGGTTTCGGGAGCTCTCTATTTATAATGATTATTGTAAAAAGCAATACAAGGATGCCCTCTTAGGCTTTACTTTTTAATTAGCTGAACGGCAATATAGCCAACATATAGTTCGCTAACACTCCATACCAATCCTAGCATGCCCAAACGATATCGATGTTACTTGCTTTGCAGTATGCATCAGTTTATGGCATGAGTTTTGGGTACAGGATATGTTAGGTTAGCACTATGCAATTTGAATTTTTATTTTTTTTTTTTTTGGGGGGGTGGGCGGGAGGGGGAGGTGGGGAGGAGTTGCTTTGTATATACTTTTAGGTACACAATACATTAAGATCCGGTTGTTCAGGTTGCTTGAATATCATATATAGCAATTTTTGTATACACATTGTTTGTAAACATATCAAAAGTTTAAAATTATATTTTAATTTTTTGATGCATGCACTAACCTTACTAATTAATAGACACAAATTGTCTAATTAATTGGATGTTTCACTTTTAGCATGGGTTAGAAATTCTTTAAGATTGATCAGGAAATTTTCATCTGCTAACAAGCAGTTTGTTTTGTGAAGGGTTTTCGGTAGTACGCAAAAGTACCACATTCTAGTACATGCATTCCAGAGCGGTTTACACAAATTGGAAAACTCTGGACCATAAAGCCGGTTAGTAATAAAAAAAGGCATGCCTACAAAAAATTTCTACAAAGTCAAGGCCAAAAAACAGAACTTTGTAATTTAACCTTGCAAAGATGGCCACTGCAGCAAAAGCTTGTTAGTATAATAAAAATGAACAACAATCCCAATTAGCAAACCTAGGTTACACAATAGGGAGTAAAAGTATATTTGCCCCATCAAAAAGTGACTTGCCTTGGTTATTGCCTTCAAGTCAGGGCGCTTGGATGCCCGCTTCGTATCCATTTCGGGAGCACCTCCTATCTGCAAAATTATATGCACGGATGGTAAGGGACAGAGCTAAGGCATTTGTTAGAATCAACCTACAGATTCTGTACACAGAGATAAATGCAAATTTAGGCCATGCTACCAATAGAAAAATGGTGAAGTAGATGTCCAACCTTGGGCTTTACAGCTTTGGCGGCCCGCTGTCCCTAATCAATTCCAGTAAAGAGGGTCACACTTGAAAATTAAGGTATTCATGGGCATTGTAGTTCAGCCTTAAATTACCAATCATAAACCTACTGACAAGAGGAAAACAGAGAAGGCAAAGCTAACCTTGGCTTTGAAGCTTTGGCTCTCCTCTCATCAATTTCCACTTTTCTGCACCTTTTCTCTTCTTCCTATTGAACATTATTCACTCAACTCAATCAGAAGATTATCAAATGTTTCATAAATCCTAGGGAATAGGAGAGAAGTGATGATCAATTCATGAGTTGGTATGCAAAAGCTGACAAAAAATGTTGAAAGATAAACAGATGGCTTAAATTTTTCTTTTAAAATGGCCAAACTATCAAGATAGACTGAGATGTCCACATCACATACCGGTTCAGTATCAAGAACTGTGTTCAGCTTCAAAATTTTGCAAACTAAGGGGATGGTAGCTTGCTGAAGTTACAAAATAATCAAGGTGCAAATAATCGTATGGAAAAGGAAATAATGAAAATAGGTAATAATAATATTAAGAAAAAAGGAACTAGCGAACCCAGGTGCACAAGGCTCCCCCTTTTGCAAGGGTTGGAGGAGTATCATTTGTCGTAGTCAGTATTGGCCTTACTCTTCTGCAACTTACAAGACCCAAAACCTGCGGTTATGATATAAACATCATATAGCAGATCTTACCGACCAACCCAACTTTATTCACTACAAGTAATGATACAGTCTTAATCTTTTACAGCCAACAGACCTATATTTCAGCTTCACTTTGAAAACCAGCGTAGATGAGTGAAATTGGTGTTTTCACCCAAACAAGAAGGAAGTGAAAAATAAGGGAAGCTTAGTACATAACAACTCCATATGCCTAGTACTGAAATTACTTTATTAATCTAAGCGAAAGAAGGCAGTAGCTCAAAAGTAACCTGAACAAAATGTAGGAAAAACTTGTTAAAAGTCCTTATCGTTTCTTTCACTTTGGCATAATCGCTCCTCTCAGATTCACAGGCTGAGTTGCCTTCGCCAGCTACCACTTGTTCTGGAACAACATGTAGAGCTTGATTCATCAACCCAGTGCCGTCAAGAATCTCTTCCTTATCATCTGGTGGCGTTTCCGTCACATGCTCATCGACCGGCATTTCGGCCACAACAATGGGAGCTTTCCCCTCTCTCCTACGGTATGTTCTGTACTTCTTTTGATGATGATGGTCGACTTGCTCCTCCTCGGAACTGAGCTCGGAAACCTTGCTAAGCACTCGATCTTTCTCGGAGTCTAGCACTGAACCTCCGTGCGGGTGAAACGCCACTTCCGACCTCATCCGCAACATCGACTTTCTGATTATAGACCGAGTTTCCACAGCCAACTACGTGAGCCACCATATTGGAATGCCAGAATCGAAGATCTACGCAAAAGTAAAGCTAAAAATGACTGATGAGGGGGAGAAATGGAGAGATGTTCGAGGAACGGGGGGTATTCAGGAGGAGATGCTACCGATCCTGGGGAAGCTTGAGGAAGGAAGGAGTGAAGGAAATGGAAATTTGGGGGGATTAGGGTTTGAGGCGGGAGAAGGGTAGAAAAAGGGGACAGCTAGAGAGGGAGTGTGTCGGATTCGAAATTCTTCCGACGCTCCGTCCGCAGCTGAAGTGTGGCTACCCGTTCAGGCCCCCACAGCACTTTAGGGGATGCAGCTGCCCCCATGAACTTCGGAAATAGTTATTTTTCAATATTCATGCATACGAAGTACTACCTTTCATTTGACTCTCCGTATCAAATACGTTTCTAGTTACAGCTTCAAAACCTAATTTTATTTAAATTGGGCGTGTTAGTTATCACAAATTTAGTTTTAAATCCTTTGATTTTATTTCAAATATTTGCACTCAAGTTTTCACTATTTTAGTCTACTCTTTTTTTTTTTTTTGTCACTTTTTCAAGTTTTGACCCCTGGCAGCAAACCATGCATTCTATAAAGCTCAATTTACAAATCTTAGTGTCAGTCTTCTTGATTGAGTTCGACAAAATCTTGCAATTTTTGTCCAAATATGACAATCCCGTTAGTTTATGACCAAATTTAATTCTTTCATAAACTTTAAAGACCAAATTTATCACTTTTAAACTCAGTGGACTAGATTGGGACTTCTTCTTAGGAGGTGTTTATAAACATGAGTCCAACCCAGGGATTCTAGTAAAGGATTGACACAGTGAGGCTAAATATGTGGATTTTAATTTCCTTTCTTCACATTTTTTAAGTCTTGGGGCTTAAAATATGCGGTCTAAGTTGTCAAAATAGGTCCAAAAAAATTTAAAATATGAGCTTTAAAGTTATAGGCTAAATTCTGGGTGCTTTCGAATCCTTAAGGGCACATTCTCAACATTTTAGAAGGGCAATTGAAAAAATTTGAATACCTTTTGGGAGAAATTGTAAGTTTTAGGGAGCAATTACATAACTTTACCTCAACATAGGTCTATCCCTGCTCATATAGTATAAAATTCAAACCACGGTGCAACTATAATTCATCTCAAGATCTATTTTATTTTAAGTTTTAGGGAGCAATTGCATAACTTTACCCCAACATAAGTCTATCCCTGCTCATATAGTATAAAATTCAAACCACGGTCCAACTATAATTCATCTCAAGATCTATTTTATTTTAGGATTATATAATGAATACTAAATATAAGCTTAAAATGATTAGGCCTGGGCCTATAATCAAGTCGGAATCCATAAAACCTAACCCAAACCCATTTATTTACTCGTAATCAATTCTGGGTCAAGGTTTCAATCTAATTTAGTGAACCAAACCTACCTAAATGGGTTGAATTCAAGTGGGATTTGAGTCTAGACCTAACGCATTGACATGCCTAGTAGTGTATGCTTATGTGAGACATGAACTAGAAATTCTAATCTTCCAAATTGAAAGAACTTGAGAAGACATTGTCAAATTTCATACAACTAGTGCATGGGCACCCCTATCAAAGGATAAAGAAGATAATAATAAATATTATGAAGTTTGACTATTTAGATAAAGCCTTATCCATGATCAAATAAAGTTCAAATTTTAGCAAACTAATAGGGTATGATTTAAAGTGTTAATCCAATGGTGAGAATTGTATTTAGGGTCTAAGTTAGCCCTCTCTATTTTGAGCTTTGTTTGTTATTGTTATATTTAATGGCATCTAAGTGAATATACCTTTTTATATAGATGATGACAAAAGAGTAGAATGGGGTAGCCCTTCTTAGTTAGAGTGTGGTGGTACCTGTAATTGGGTCTGGCTGGTTTTGCCTTCCGATATGTGGTTTTGATAACCATGACACCATCATATTTATGTTTAAGTAAGCTATGTTTCACTGTTATTGTTTTCAGGTTCTCATTTTCCCTTGACAACAAGATAAATGTTTGTTTTATATTCATTATTTCCATCTTTTAACTAGGCAAGGTCTGATGGTGGTGACCTAGATTCGACAAAAGTAGTACGAATTTGGTCAAAATTTGACAAAAGTGGATGGACTCCAGCCATATTCCCACAAAATTTGACTAAAATTCAGCTAAAACAAATAGGATTTGATTGGAATCTAGCGATGATAGCCAAAATCTGGCAACAAAAGTGGCAACAATTAGATGGTCAATGATATCGGTGGAGTAGAGTATACGAAGGAGTTAAACATTATTCTCAAAATTTTGAAAATTTTTTAGAGTGATATCTTCTCATTCCCAAATTTATTAAGAAGCTCCCAAAAATTTTAGGAACTTTTTCTTAGAATTTATGAAACAAAAATACAAATCCAAATGTGTTTTCTATTCTTACTTCCTAAAAATTTGAAAATGGGAACAAGTAATGGTAAATGAAAACAAAACCAAACTGGGGCTTTTCAGTGCAATTCATGAGATCCATAACAAAAAAAAATGATTTTTAGTCTTACTATAAATCTCATCCATTCATTCAAATTTTTTTGTCTTACTTTTGATGTAACAACAATAACCTTTATAACATAACTTACTCTTATTAATTTTGGGTATTGCTAATTTTTTTATTTTAGTTTGTCACTGTTAGATTAATATATTTGTGCAAAACAATTTCTTTTATATATTTGATAGGGCATAAAATTATATTAGCAAAACTAAAAGATAAACTTGTATAATTAAATAATCACAGATAAAAATGTGAAACAATGAGAAGCATATGATAGAATGTCTATGGACCAAAAGGAAGCTCTATAAAAAAAAAAAAAAAGGTACAAAAAAGCATATACATTAAAGACGAAGACATCTATGCCACCCACACTTTCAAATCTATTATATTGTACATAAAAAAAAATCTATATACCTATATATAATATATGAAACCTATAGCAAGATTCTCTACGTGGCACCCGCCATGTATAGTGAGCATCATTCAAACTCTAATCCTAAGGAGTTTATACATGAGCCCCCAAATGATTCCCTCACCCTCTTCCTTTTCCCTTGAATCAATCAACCATCATTTCATCCTCACTTGAAGATTCCCTCTTCCTTTCCCTTAAAGGTCCATTTGGCTTTACGAATCTGCTCTGAATGTATTCGAAAATATTACATTGCGAAAAAAGGGGCTTAACATTTCTTAATTAAAAGATGAATGTGAGATTTCGAGTAGGCTGAAATATGCACATACAATAGAATGTAGAAACTACCTTTATAGATGAACATATTGATAAAATTCTCTTTTGAGTTTGGAGTTTATATAACTTAAAATAATATTAATAATAATACCAGCAGTAAATAAATATATTAATTATAACAAAGACTTGATAATACTAATTTGAGAAATTTATTATATGTTATAGGATTTATATTTTTAGTTAGTTAATGTTTGAACTAGTTCTTCTAACTTTAAAATTAAAAAAAATAGGCAAAATTTTTGGTTTAATGCTAAATTTAAACTAATTTTTTTATTATATAAATAATTTGTTATATTTTATGTTATGAATATTTTTTTTTTTTTATAAAAGGGTATTAGTGAAAAATATAATATTTCTTGAATCTAATTATTTATACCAAACATAATAATGTCACATTCCAAGCATCACATTTTAGAAAATGTGATGCCAAAAGGGAATATAAGATTTTGTGAACCAATAGGGCCCTAATTCCTTAGTCATCATTTTGCCCATTCATCTTCTAAAACAATTACTAATCTCATATTTTATGGAGATCCTAAAAACCCCTTATTTCATTGCTGTAAACCTATTATCTATCATGTCCATACTCTTTTCAGTTTATAGATTACTCATTCCTTTGGGTTTATTCTTTCCCTCATATTTCATATTTACTATGTATTTAGAATTAGTCATTCTTTTGACAATCTTTGGTGCACTAATGTAGCTTTGTTCGAAAGAATTGGATTCATCCAACTTCTCTTGCTCACAATTCCAAGTAAAGTTGCATTTGCATTCGTTCATTGATTCAATTAATCTTGCCTTTTCACACTATCATGGTATAGTTTGATTAATACAATAATCTTTGGGTTCGTAAAAATGCTTGACCAAATAATTCTTTCGTTGTGTTCGTGAATAAAGCCCTTCCACACAAAGCCTATTTTGGCTAAGGAACAAGAGAGGAAACATTCCAAACTCGCAGCAAGAGGAAAAAGAGTGATAAGTATCAATAAGTTTCCTTTCACCTTTTATTATTATTGCTATATGGAATATTAGAGGTCTTACTGACCCTATCAAACAAGCTGAGGTTCGAAATTTGGTGATTTGCTATCATCTCCTTTTTGTGGGCATTTTAAAGATTAAAGTGGGTGTTAATAATTTTGATACTTTTGCTGGGAGTCTTATTTCTAGCTGGAATTGGATCCCAAGCTACTGTCACTCCCTGAGGGTGAGGGGAAGGATTTGGATTGGATGGAATATTAGACACATTCAATTTACCCCAACTTTATTGCATGCTCAAATAATTATTGGAAATTTTGTGTGTCCACAAGATGGAAAATCTCTTACTGTCTCTGTGGTGTATGTTGCTTACTCTTTTTGGGCGTAAAAGGGCTTTATGGAATGTTATTTCTGATCAGGCTATGCTAATGAGTCAAGATCCTTGGATTATGGTAAAGGACTTCAGTACTATCAAAGACCCTTCGGATATAATGGGAAGTGCTACCCGATGGCTTATTGTGTTCAATGAATTTAAGTAATGCCTTGATCAAGTCGGTCTATAGGACCTCAGGTATTCTAGCCGTAGATTTCCCTGGTCTTTTTCTTATGGTGGTAGTAGAAAATTAAGGAAAATTAATAGAGTGCTTATCAATGCTGATTGCACTGCCCAGCTTTCTTATTCTGATGCTCTTTTTTTGGCCCCTGGGGTCTCGGACCATTGTCTTATGGTTGTTCATGTTTTTGAATCGATTCACCTCAATAGACCCTTCAAGTTCTTTAATTTTTAGTTTGATCACCTCGAGTTCAATCTACTAGTCCAACAAGTTTGAAGCCTTGATGTTTGTAGCTATGCTATGTTCAAATTTTATAAAAAGTTCAAACTCCTCAAGGCATTTCTGAAGCAGTTCAATAGAAAGCACTTTCATTTGATTTCTAGCAAAGTTGAGGAGGCAAGAGGGTGGCTTGAAACCCTCTAAGGTAACCTTAAAGGAGACCCTCTTAATGAGAACTTGGCAACTCAAAAAAAACTTCAGCTTAAGATCTTCTCTTCTCTACGACTTCATGAAGAGAAATTCTATAAGCAAAAATCTACAATTAAATGGCTTTCAGAGGATAACCTTAATACTAAGTTCTTCCATCTGAGTGTCAACCAAAGGCACTTGCAAAAGAGGATCCTCTTAATCCAAAATGATGATAGAGTCACTCTACAAAATCTCGATGATATCAAAGAGCACTGTGTTGACTTTTACTCTAGGTTATTAGGTTCTCAAGGGTTCAAGGAGATCCCATCTTTAGAGGATATCAAACTCTTTATTGGCACCACGCTTTCTAATGATCAAGCCTGCAATCTTATAACTACTGTTATCATTGGTGAAATCAAAACCATGATGTTTTCTCTTGCTAAAGGGAAATCCCTTGGACCCAATGGCTTTAACACTAAATTTTTCAAGCATAATTGGGATATTATGGGTGGGGATATTACCCAAGCAATCTTGGACTTCTTTCACAATGGGCAACTCCTTAAAGAAGCTAACGACACAATTCTTACTTTGATTCCTAAGAAGTAGAACCTTTCCACTATGACAGATTTCAGACTTGTAGCTTGTTGCAATACCATTTATAAGTACATCACTAAAATGTTAGCTAACAAAATTGCAGTGCTTCTCCCTTCTCTCATTGGAAAAGGTCAATTAGCTTTTGTGAAGGGAAGGAGAATTAGTGATAATATCCTCCTTACGTAGGAGTTTTTTTTAGTGGTTTCGACTTTTAGCCTTATTTGCCCAGATGTGCTATAAAGGTGGGCTTTTAAAAGTTTATGACATGGTAGTCTAGGCTTTTTTGGGTCAGGTTTTAAGATGCTTTGGCTTCTTCGAAATAGCTGTTAATTAGATTCTCTTGTGTGTTTAATCTGTTTCTTTCTCTATTTGTGTTAATGGGGTGTTGAATTGTTTCTGTGGTAGCAGCTGTGGTTTGAGACAAGACGACCTTATATCTCCTTACCTGTTCACCTTGCTCGTGAAAGTGTTTGTTGGTTTGCTAAACTCCTTGGATCATAAGGATGGATTCAAGTATCATTGGCGATGTAAGAATTTAAAGCTTAATCCTTTATCCTTTGCTGACGATGTCTTCTTATTTGCAAAAAAAGAGTTAAACTCTATTACCTTACTCAAAATAGCTTTGAATAAATTCCATCTTTGGTCGAGTTTTAAAGCTAATGCAGAAAATAGTGAGGTTTTTCTACCTAGTGCTAATGAAGGTACTAAATAGAGCATTCAGAATCTTTTCCGATTTGCTGAAGGTGTTCTGCCCATCAAATACTTAGGAGCACTGGGCAGTGCCTTGTCATCGAGGCGCTGCCAGAGGGCCAAGTCGTAAGGTGGTCGCCTTGGGCGCTTTGGCCACCTGTTGGCCAAGGCGAGAGCGCCTTGGTTTAATTAATTTTTTTTGAACCTTTGCTAGCCTTTGAAAAAAAAACCCCTCTCTAGTCATCTGAATGTGGTTTTTTTTTTTTTTTTTTGTGGTTCATCACTTCGAGTTCGATCCTCTTTTTCCGACTGACAAGTTACTTGAATTTTTTTTTTGGGAAATCTAATTCTAATTCTAGGATGCTGTCAATTCTAATTAAATTGCTAATTCTAATTCTGTTATATGAGAACATAAATTTGATTGGCAATATTTGTTCTTCCCAAATATGATTTGGGAATGCTAATTCGAATTTGATTATATTCTTATTGTTAGGGCCAGTAGTGTTGTCTAAATTACCAATTGTTGTCTAAATTTGATTATGTTCTTATTGTGTTTTAAAAAATTAATGATTCTCTTTTGAATTTTCTATGATTTGTTTTCAATGGTTTTGATATGTTTTGTGTTGTATCATTGTGTTGTTTTTTTCCTTATGTTTGATAGGGAAACAAAACTATATTGAAATGGAAGGTTCGGATGATACTATAGAAAGTGGTTATAATCCTAAAGTTGATCCAACTCATAAGGCAAAATCAAAAGACCCTAGATGGAAATATGGCTTTCTGGCACGATTTTGGAAACAAAAATAAGGTAGAGTGCATGCTTTGTGGGAAGCAATATAATGGAGGAATCAAAAGATTGAAGCAGCATTTGTGTGGTAGGATTCAGCGATGTAGCAAAATGCAGCAAGACAACAACAGAAATTTCGAAAGAAATGTTTACTGCTTTGATGGGAAATAGAAAAAGGTCTTCAGTTGAATTAGATTTTGATGTTAACAATACGGAGGAAGAACAACCAGAAGTAGAGGGGAGCTTCCTCTAGATAGCGGAGGCCTTGGAGTCCCACCAAGATCAGTAGGTAGTTCTTCAATGACCCCAAGCTCGGGGACAGCAACAAAAAAGAAGAAACTTATCCACTTGCAACAAGTAAGAGGTCCTATGGATATTCATGTGAGAAAGAGTCCCAAAGAAATAGTGGATGCAAGGCGGAAAGGTCTGAGCCAAACAACTATAGAAAATTCGTTACAGATCGAAAGAAGAAAGAGAGAAGGTAAATAGCCACATTGCAAATTGGTTTTATGAAAAAGAGATTCCGTTCAATGCGGCAAATGGGAGGAGTTTCGAGGTAATGGTCGAAGCTATTGCTCAATATGAATTAGGATACAAGCCCCTTAGTTATCATGAATTAAGGGTCCCTTTACTTTGCAAGGCAAAGAACGAAGTTGAATTGTTGAAACAAAGCTATGAGACTTCCTGGAGGAAATATGACTGCACTTTCATGTCTAATGGGTGGACTGATAGGAGAGGAAGACATTTGATTAATTTTCTTGTTAACTGCCCAAGCAGGATTAATTTTATGGGATCTGTGGATATATCTAGTCATATATCAAGATGCTAGGATGATATTTGAGTTACTTGATAGCAAAATTAACGAGATTGGACCAAAGTACGTTATTCAAGTGGTTACGGAATAATGCATCTAACTACAAGGCAGCTGGTAAAAAGTTGATGGAAAAGGGACCTAAATTGTTTTGGACTCCATGTGCAGCCCACTGCATAGACCTCATGCTAAAGGATTTTGGCAACTTGAAAACATATAAAAGCACGATAGCAAAGGCAAAAAGATTGACAAATTTCATCTATCGTCACACTCGACTCCTTAATGCTTTGAGATCCAAAACAGGTGGCGCGAATCTAGTTAGGGCCGGAGTTACTAGATTTGTCACATCATTTCTCACCCTCCAAAGCTTGTATAGGCATCACGAGGCCTTAAGACACTTGTTTGTGTCTTCTGATTGGGTACAATCTAAGTTGTCAAACACTGAGGCTGGAAAGCAAGTGGCTGAAACGGTAATTGCTTTAAACTTTTGGAATGGTGTTAAAGATTTTCTTATGGCGGCACAACCACTTCTTATTGTTTTGAGGATAATGGCTAGTGGCGAAAAGCCGGTGATGCCTGAAATTTATATGACAATGGAGGAGGCAAAAAAAAAGATTAAAGAAAATTTCATGAACAAGGAAAAGTTGTGGAAAAAAGTGATTGGCATTATTGAAAGGCTAAGGAATGCCAAATGGAGCAAAAATTGTATGCTGCATCACTATTCGTCAATCCATGCAAGTACTTTGATTATGTTGAGGAGGAGCCTAATGCAATCTATAAGTTAAATGAAGCTTTCAATGATGTGCTTGCAAGATGGGTTCCTGACCAAGCTTTACAAGACAAGATCATCGACCAAGCCAATAATTATAAAGAGGTTTGAGATAGTTTTGCGAAGGAAATGTCTATTAGGCAGCAAAAAACCTTAAATTCAAGTAAGTTCTTTAGTTTTCAAAAAACTTAAGAAATATTTTTGATTTAGTTTGTAATATAGCTAATATTCTATTATTTATTATCAATAGTTGATTGGTGGACCACCTATGGAGGATCAAACGTGGACCTTGCAAACACTGCGAGAATTTTACTTGGGCTTTGTTGTTCCTCTTCTGGCTGTGAGCGCAACTGGAGTACATTTGAATTTGTAAGTATGTGTATTACTATTATACTTTCTTGTAAAATTATATTTTTAACATATTGTTATCTTATGATATTAGATTCACACAAAGAAGAGGAATAGACTAGAACATCAGCGCTTGAATGACCTAGTCTACGTGCAATACAATCGTCGACTTGCTGCAAGGTTCAAGGAAAGGCTAGAAAAGAATCGGAATTTTGATCCCCTGGTACTCGATGAACTTGATTGAAGCAATGAGTGGATAGCTAATGAGTCAAGGGAGGATTTGGTTCATCCTAGCCATGATCTCACTTGGCAAGATGTTGATGTGATAGTTGGTGCCTTCGTAGAACTCTAAGGTCGAAATTTACCTAGAAGAATGAGGGGATCATCGAGCTAAGCGGGCGAACGTCCTATTAGTAGTAGTTGGATGGTTTGTAAGTCATCATCAGATAAAAAATTGGAAGAGAATGTGGTTAATGATGATGAAGATCCAAAGGAAAAAAAACTATTAAACCATGGGCTACTTTTGTTTGTGATCATTGGCTTAGTCCTGGGCACTAAATTTTTTGTGGCCTTTGGCTCGGCAAAGCCTTCAAACCCAAGATAACTTGGTAAGGCATCAGTGTGTTCAAGCTCCTCTCTATGGCTTTTGTAAGCATTGGGCTGACTTCATGAATCACTTATTTTTTATTGTGCTATCATTTCTGGGCTAGTGAGGTGGTGGGCAGGTATGTGTAATCTTGTATGGCATAACTCAAGCTAAGAGAACAACTTACCTTAGGCCATGATTCATCTTAAAATAAACCCATTTCATGTTATTATTGCTAGGGCTTCTTTCGCAGCCCTTTGCTACATTATTTGGACCAAAAGGAATGATTCCATCTTTCGGGAAAAATCTTAAACATCAATTCTATTTGGAATCATTTAACCAAGTTTATTCGTAATAAAGTTTGCACCATTGCTCATATAGACCATACCTTCTTATAAAGTATTGGCTTATAATATATGGCTTATTCACTAATGCGTCTAATAAATGCTTCATTTATGAAGCTGAGTCACGCAAGAATGGAAATACTTTACTTATCATCGATAGTAGTTCGACATTGAAAGTGAAAATTATAATCACGTACCATGCCTACATCTAGCTAAGGTCCTAATGAGTTCCCATAACAGTGCTGTCCGTTCTAGTTCGTATGCGGCTTGACGTTCAACGATAGCTTTTAGTTCTTCTCCAAATCATCGGGAATAAGTTCGTGAAAATGATGCCATCGATCGGGGTAGTTGAAGGTCTAGGATACGGAGTCCCCTATTGGTTTAAACTTTGGTCCTGAGTTTTCATGTATTCGTTAGTAGTAAAGTACAGAAGCACGCATTGCGGAGGGGAAACACCATGGTGTTAACAAACCACCAAGATATGAGAGCACAAGATACTCAAATCCCACTTGCTGCAAGTGTAATTTGCCGCCATAAGGTTAACTATATGCTTGTTACTGCCTTTACGTCTAGAAGAACCTCTCACTTGTGTCGCTATTTTGACCTTATAAACCCTCTAATGGCGATAAAAAATTATTACTTCGTGTACTTCAGCTCGCGCCAACCTATGCTACATAATCTTCACTACACGACTGGTGAATAGGCTGACATTTCCATTATTGGTAAACAAGTCGTGATCCCTCGAATCGATGAAGTATTTGTTAAGTTTATAAAACGTCCACTCAACGCAAGCTACAATAGGCAAGGAGCCGGGAGTTCTCAACACGTCGTTGAAACATTTGACCATAATTGTTGTCATCTCGCCAAGGCAGTGATCGGTCGTTTTCGAATAAAGAATAATTAAAAATAACTACTATGTTACCTTGAAAAGCGACAAGTAGAGTATCATCCCACAGGGAATCTAAGGCTGAGTTGGGTTTGTTTTTAAAGCTAGAAAAAGTATCAAAAAAGAATTTAAAAGAAATTAAAATATTGCACTAATGCCCGGTTACTAAGCAGAAGTAGTTGTGATTTTTTGTTTTTTCTTTTTACACTTAACACTCCATTGTTTTACTCGAACCTTAATGATGGTGCCACGAAGGCCCAATTACTAAGAGAGATGTAAAGTTAAGTTTTATTTTATTTTCTTTTTACAACACTCCACCGCAGTTGATTACTTGTTCGAGTGTATTCTTCAAGTTGAAAACCAACCTCATTCGCAGATCATTTGTGTCAAGATCAAAATTGTCGAGCCGGGGTTATTCATATTTTAATCGTCAATGCTCTCCCGTGGTGAAAATTTTAGATGGCGGCTCGTGGACTTGTGTGGAATTGACATCATATGCAGTCGTGAGTAGCTCCGAATTACACTCATCACTATCCCTAGAGTCCAACGAGATGTCCTCTTCATCATTGAATGTGACATCATCGTTTTCGATTGGCGGATCATCAAATGACATGTTTTGAATGTTTTGGGGCACAGAACTATTGTCTCCAAATGAATTATGCGTTTCATCATTCAACGCTGGTGAGTAGTATGGCTCATCATAACTACTTTGGTCGCCAACCTCAGCATTTAAATCAAACTTATACTATCAGCATGACTATCTCAGTGACTGGTTGTTTAATCCAGAAGGGGTGGCATTACTAGGCCCGGGAACATCGCGATCCTTCATAAGTACTGAGTATTCATCTTGTCCACATCTGCTCATCAGCGATTGACTGTAAGTACTTATACTCTACTCTGGTGGGTACTGGATTGGTTCGGGCTTTACGTAAAGCTCCAATGTTGTTAACACTGTATACTGCATGTGTATGTTAATCATGTATTGGATCATCTAGTCATTGTAAAATGGGCACAACAAATATGTCGTTGATGCTCTCCACCCAAGCGTTACCAGGCAGCTAAACACAACGCTTTCTCTATAAAGGTTGTGTACAAAACCCAATAAAGAGTATACCTGGTCAAGTAATGATTCAAGAGTCGCACTGTGGGGATGAATAAACATCAGGAGTGAGTCACCACCAACATAAGTGAGAGATTCGTGTGACTATTCCATGATTTCGCCTCCTCAGTGCGAAAGTACTGGAATCATCGCAATTTGGAAGGAAGAAGGGAAGATTTGGAGAGTAGTGAAAAAATTTATGGTGAATTGTAATAGTAATCGAGTAGGAGAGGCATTTTTAAAGTGAATGCGATCTCAAGATTGGAGAACTTGAGTTCATAGAATCGCACTTCTCAAGTGCGATTTTAGTCTTTTAGTCTTCATAACTTTTTCAGATGGCAATGTGCAAGAAGAACATTGAAATTATACTTGGGAAGTGCGATTCTAGTCTTCAGTATTCTCAGTTTTTTTAAATGGAAGTGGGCAGGAAGGACACTAAAATCGCACTAAGGAAGTGCATTTCTAAAACTTGCACTTTCCATGTGTGATTTTTAAAAATTGTACTTTTTGAGTGCGGTATTTGGGTTTGCGCCATTGACAACTTTGTCAAATGGTATCCCCCAAAAATCACATTCCTCAAGTATGATTTTACAAAATAGGGCTACTTTTAAAATTTTTTAAAAAGGCGGGTTATATTTATAAATTGTTTTTTCGACTATTCTAAGAAAATTCTATTTGATACATAGAGATATTTATCTGCATCATTTATTGAATTTCTTAAAAGCGCTCGATTCAGTTTTATATAAGCAACTATTAGTCATCAATTTTAAGTATTTAGGTAAATATCTACTTTGTTTCACGAAGTTGCATGGTGTTACCTTTTAATTTCCATAAGAGAACATTAGTTTCTATATATTCTCCTTTTCTCTCATTGTTATGATCATAGGGTTGGAGTATTGTTATTCAACGTTTAAATCACCAGTTTTAGATCGTAAAACTACTATCGAAGCTATCCACGTGTATTATAAATTTCAAAATAAAATTTTTCTACCCATTCAAATATGCACATAAAATTTTTCTCCCCACTACGTTATGCACCTCCTTAAAAAATTTACCCCCCGACGCCATCGGGGCGGAAATTTTCGTGCCCATTACCAACACTTCTAATCGTCTGTTTTCACAAACTTCCTTTTGCACCCTAGGGTTTTGATTCCTCCCTCTCCTAGGGTTTCTGTCTTCTTCTAGGGTTCAATCCGCCATGAACGAAGACGACGAGCTCTCCGATGTACACAGACCTGACACACAATTCGAAGGAGGCCCCGACGCCACCGCGGAATCGCAGCCGGTGCCAGATTCGGACGAAACGCCGGTGGAGGAACTCAGAGGCGAAGAATCAATCGCAGGTTATAATACGGAGGCGGAGATAGGACCGGTCACCGTTCCAGTGGTGCCGGTGGTTGAGCCCAAAGATGAAGAAACAGTCGATCAGGTAGGGTGTGAAATTGCGGATTCCGAGATTGCTAAGGAGGCGGATGTGCGTGTGGAGTCGTCCCCGAAACATATAGAACCAATTCTTGAGGAAGGGATTCGGATGGAGTATGTTGAGAAGGATACGGAGAGTGAGGTTTCTGTTGCTGAGCCTGAGGAATTGCTTCCAATGGGGTATTTGGAGAAAAATACGGAGGCAGGTGTGCAGGTAACCGAAGCCCAAACGTGAAGAACTGATCATTGAGGAAGGTCCTACAATGGCGGGAATGTATACGGGGACGGAGATGGGGAAGATGGAGACGGAGTCCGAGGCTGGTGAAACGGACAATGAAGTGGAGGCGTCAATCGGGGGAATTGGCTTGGAGGCTGTGGCACGTGATTCGGAGGCTGCGGACCATGAGTCGGAGGTTGATGAGGGAGAGAAAGAGGTTCAAGAGGCTGAGGTTGATGAGGCGGAGAAAGAGGTTCAGGAGGCGGAGGAGGATGCTGCAATGGCTGAGGCTGCAATGGCAGAAGCTGCGATGGCAGAAGCTGCGATGGTGGAGATGGAGGCTGCTAAAGCTGAGGTTGAGCAGGTGGAGGTCGAGTCTGAGGCTGAGGCCGATACAGAAGTGATGGAGGAGGAGACAGAAACTGGGTTGGCGGATGCGGAGAGAGAGACAGAGGTGGCTGACGCGGAGACTGAGACGGAGGTGGCTGACGTGGAGACCGAGACGGAGGTGGCTGACGTGGAGACCGAGACGGAGGTGGCGGACCTGGAGACAGAGACGGAGGTTGCAGATGCTGAGACTGAGACGGAAGTGGCAGAGGCAGCAGATATGGAGATGGAAGTGGCAGAAGCCAGCAAAGCTGGTGGTGGGAAGCGCAAGAGAGGCCGGAATTCTAAGGCCCCAGCTAGGGTGCCCCCGAGGAAGAAAGTTGAGGAGGACGTTTGCTTCATATGCTTTGATGGTGGTGAGCTCGTGCTTTGTGACCGCAGGTAACTGCTAATCTGTTATTTATTTAATTTTTTTGGAATTTCTTCTGTTAGGTAGGTTTACTAGTCATAAATTTAATTTGGTGAATTTTCAGGGGATGCCCTAAGGCGTACCACCCTTCATGTGTTAATCGTGATGAGGCATTCTTTAAAGCCAAGGGTCGATGGAATTGCGGTGAGTCCTAAAACTTGTTCTTTCATCTTCCTAATGATAGTTGTTTTACTTTCTTCTGTTTAATTTTAGTCATATTTTTATATCTAAGATTGTTGATTGATAGCATATTGGTTATATTCAGTATGGGATTGTATGTGACCTGTATGTTTGCACCTTATGCATGGAAATCAAATGTAATT
The DNA here is from genome assembly GCA_034195605.1 of Santalum album. Taxonomy (NCBI): domain Eukaryota; kingdom Viridiplantae; phylum Streptophyta; class Magnoliopsida; order Santalales; family Santalaceae; genus Santalum; species Santalum album. The sequence continues at coordinate 7,406,983 of CM067262.1, forward strand.
TCTAAAGGCAAATACATGGAGTGCAAGTTTAATGAGCATCTGGAAGATGATTGATGGTTAGATGGGGGAATTTTAATCATTGGGCTTAGGTAGGTTGAATGAGTGGACAAATGTGGAGAGGTTTTTAAAAGTTTGTAATATGTCTTCGAGTTTAAAAAGGAAGTTCTTTAAAATCAGTATAAGACCCACTTTTAACAGCGGAGATGGCTCCACACCAACGACCCATGTGATTTATTACTTTGGCTCCTTGCAGTTTACTCAACATTTTGGGATCCGCGCATTATTGTTCCTTCTTTCTTAATTGTTAAAATAAGGGACGTTTGGATGCTATTAAGTTGTTTAATATGGACTGGTTGGATAGTTGGAGAATCTGTTCTTTAAATTGGCGTACATGGCTGCTTAGGCGGTATGCAGAGGTCACTGCGTATTTGACTAGGCTGCCTAATTGGCTTAGGTGGTCACTTAGTCAATTTACGGGCCTCACTGCCTAGCAATTTCGGAACATTGATTAATTTTACCAGGTTAGTGCAAAATGAGACAAACCCATGCATGCAACAGATACAAATTAGGCACGAAGTAGGTAATTTATGTATGCGTGTAGTGAATTTATATACGCATTTTTGGTTCATGCATTCATTTGGGTCCATTATGCAAATTTCAAATTAGGTGGATCATGTTATTTTTTTTGAAGTTCTGTTTATAATTGTTGTTACATGCGTTGCTTGCTTTTTATGGTTTTTAAGGTTCTGCAGCTCATCTATATTTTGAACGTTTTGACCTCATTCTCAATGCATATTTTTGAATTTTACTTAAACTAACTCAACCAGATGATTCATGAATTTCAGGTTGGCATATATGTAGCATGTGTGAGAAGAATGCCCGCTACATGTGCTATACATGTACATACTCATTGTGCAAGGGGTGCATCAAAAATGCTGTCATATTGTGTGTTAGAGGAAACAAGGGCTTCTGCGAGGCTTGCATGAGAACTGTATTATTGATTGAACAGAATGAGCAGGGGAACAAAGAAATGGTGTGTGCTTATTTTTCTCTGTATTTTTATTTCAGGAGTAGACCTTTTAAGTAGTTGTTCCCTGTATGGAACTGTTGTGGCTCAATTACCTCCAATGCACTGGTACTTTCCATCCAAGAAGGTCAATTGCAATGTCTTTTCCAGTGTAATCATGAAGGCTTATAAATAATTCTCATGTTAAGAAAAGCTTAGTCTTCTATTGATGGCTTTGATATCCTTTCGAGTAAAAAATGATTTGAGGAACCACTAGACTTGATGAAGATTTACGTTGTCCAGGCTTGAACTTTGGCTCATGCATTTTCTGTTGACTGACAAGGACCTTTTCTCTTAGGATTTACATTTGGCTGTTGGCGATTTTATGCTTTAATGAACAGCAGGAAGTAAAGGAAAGTTATAAATAAAGAAAGTGAGTTTGCATACAGTTGATTTAGAAGATCGTTCACAAGTAGGTGAGGGAGCCTCATCTGCTAGGTCCTTGTTTGGCTGCAAATTCGGGGGGATTATGCCACCCATTCTCGCACAAGAACTTAACCCTAGGAGCATATTAAATGTAAAAATAAAATATAAAGATGATGTAAATTATTATTTGACTGATTTGCCGACATTGGTAAAGCTTGCTAATTGAGGCCTTCTCAAATTTACCATTAACTGTAGAAAATTAGATTTATGCACTTGATTCAATAATCTTTTCTGCCTCTCCCTCGAACATTCTCTCACTTCTTTAATATATCTTCTTGGCATATAAAAATAAACCTAATAAAATTGGTTGAAAATGGCCAACTCTTCTTTCCTCTCATGGCAGTGAAATGAAAAGAAACGTAGTAGGACCAATGAACTGATCGAAGTAATTCTTTAAATTGGTATGACCCAATAGAGAAACGTTTAGGAGTTAATTTATCATATGGTCTTGTTTATCAATCACTTTGCTGATAGTTATATGTGAGACTTTGCAGGGTTTAGTCCTATGATGTGACTAGAATTTTGCATTATACTTTTTGCTTCTTGTTTATAATCCATGAATGTTGTCCATTCATGCATGTTAAGGTTGATTTAGAATGGAATCTGGATTTGTACTGTAATGGCATGCTGATTTGCTTCTTGTTTGTTTTTACTGACTTGTGTAGGGTCAAGTAGATTTTGATGACAAAAATAGCTGGGAGTATCTATTCAAGGATTATTGGACAGACTTGAAAGAGAAGTTATCCCTAACCTCAGATGAGCTCTCACAGGCTAAAAACCCATGGAGAGCTTCTGATGTCCTAGCCATTAGGCAGCAGGAATCACCTCATAATATACATGATGCTAACAATGAGGCTGGTTCTGGTTCAGACCGTTCTGAGAGTCTAGTAGCTAGCAAACCGAAAAGAAGAAAGGGGAAGAGGCTCTCGAAGTCTTTCCCTAAAGAGGCCGGTTTACCATTAGCTGTATTTGAGGAGACAGCTGAACCTGTTGCTGCTGAGTGGGCATCAAAAGAGCTCCTGGAGTTTGTTATGCATATGAAAAATGGTGACGGATCTGTTTTATCTCAGTTCGATGTGCAGGCTCTCTTGCTAGATTATATAAAAAGAAACAAACTTCGCGATCCTCGCAGGAAAAGCCAGATAATATGTGATTCAAGACTTGAAAATCTATTTGGTAAAGCACGTGTGGGGCACTTTGAAATGTTAAAGCTTCTTGAGTCCCATTTTCTTATAAAGAAAGATTCTCAGGTAGATGATCTTCAAGGAAATGTTGTTGATAATGAATCTAGTCCATTCGAGGGTGATGGAAATGCTGATATCCTAACAAAGAGTAGTAAAGATAGAAAACGTAAAATGCGTAAGAAGGGTGATAGAGGACCCCAATCAAACCTCGAAGAATATGCAGCCATTGATATGCACAATATTAACTTAATTTATTTGCGGCGTAATTTGATGGAGGAACTATTGGGAGACAGTCAACAGCTTCCTGACAAGGTTGTTGGTTCATTTGTGCGAATAAGGATTTCGGGTACTGGTCAAAAGCAAGATATTTATAGGCTAGTCCAGGTTGTAGGTAAGTATTATAAAATCTATTTCCTTCTCGATTGTTTGATCTACATGCATGGAAAGACTTGTAGTTAATAAAATTGTAATCTTCGTCGGTTTGTCTACAGGTACATCTAAAGCAGCAGAGCCATACAGAGTAGGCAAAAGGACAACAGATTTCATGCTAGAGATATTAAACTTAAACAAAGTGGAGGTCATATCAATTGATATAATCTCCAATCAAGACTTCACTGAGGTGATTTAAGTAATAAGGGTTGAATGTTTCTATACCTTTATCAGTTACTTGTGTAGGCAGTTGACAGGAGAACTGTTTTTTATTTTCCCACACGTGCGTGGGATGTCTTCTTCTTCCCCTAAACCCCCTAATAGATGTTGCATACTCAAGCAACTCTTCATTTTGAAACCGAACGCTCCCTAGTATGAAACAGTTTTTGAACTCTTGGAACTATATGGTATATTAGACTTCAAACAGCTATTTTTGTTGGAATTATCATCTTTACCAGAAGGGAGTGTTCAAATGTCTACCTTTTAAACAGTGTAGCAATTTAAAATTTTGTGAAGTATAAATAGGTTTCCCTTTTACTTGGATATGTTTGTATATGTTCAAGGGCATTAATATAAACATTATGGAATCTCTCAGGATGAATGCAAGAGGTTGCGCCAAAGTATAAAATGTGGACTTATAAACCGTCTAAGTGTGGTAATTCTTTGTTTTAATTCACTTTGATAGTTTTTGCATGATTCATGGACCTACCTATTGTTTTGAAATGATTTTTTTTTCCTTGCAGGGTGATGTTTTAGAAAAAGCCATGGCACTTCATGCAGTAAGAGTCAGTGATGTAAGTTTCTTGTTTGTGGCGCATGCATGCAAATGGCCCCAACTTTTGAAATATAGTCTAGAATCTAAGATCGTAAACTTGGAAGACTTTCCGTTAAGAAATCCTCAGATTCATAGAATACCTGTCAAATTGGATGATCTAGTTGACTCGATATTGATAGTATTTTACAAGATAGGACAAGAAAACTATTCAATTGCATTCAGAGTTGCAAGTATTCAAATGGAAAAAATTGGCAATTTATGGATTGTTGAGAAAGTGAAATTGAACACGTTAGATGTGTGACTAAGAAGGCAGAAACAAGTTTTAGCAGTACTGGATGCTATGCTGAAGGATTAAGGTAAAATCTAGGGATGAGAGCTAGCAGTTTACTTTTTATTTTTTCCTGCATGAATTGAGAATGCAATTGAAGCATTTAACTTTTTCTTGATAAAAGACTGATAAATTTCTCTGGCTTAGGAAGTTGAGATGTGTAGAATAGATTATGGTTTCAGTATATTTGACTGTGGTAGTGATATCGTAATATTTGAATTTAACAACTTGTTTTACATTGTCATTGTTTTTTGATGACAACTTTGGGACGAAATCTGAAATTAGTTTTAAGAATGAACATTTCTTTTTTTGATAGGAAAAAATAAATTATTACCAAAGAGGAAGAATATACAACAAAGTTGGATGGGAAGTCCTCCAGAACAAAACATTACATTAGAGATGCCTTCCAGTCTCTGTGATTATCCCCAAGCTTAACCCCATTATCAACACCTCAAGCTACAATCCAAAGAGAGGAGAGAAGCTCTATACCAAACCCCTGACAAGAGGCAAACACTTTTCTTTGAAGATTCTGCTGTTTCTTTCCAATTAAATATAGAAAACATTGACCTAACACGAAGCTCTTTGTTAGTCTTCTTGATGCCAAAACCCGAAAAATTCGTAGAGGAAAAATCTGCCACAGATATAAGAACTGCCCATGCCTCCTGAAAATCCCCATAAAGCTTTGGCCACAGATCCCAAGAGGAAGGTCAATGCAGGAATAAATGCTCACTAGCCTAAAAGCTTTGGAAGCACAAAGCACATACATTTGGAACAGGCGTAAAATCAAGGGAAAGAGAAGCATTCAATCTAATTGTTAACAATGTTTAAGAACCACAAATGAAACAGAATATATTTGGCTGTTTTTGTTTTGATCCTAATTATAATTTCTTCCTCGCTTTATTTCTATTGCTACATTTCAATAGTATAAATATGACATGGGTGTCAACTTAACATAGTAGGAGCATCAGATTGGAGTCTCTAAAACTTATCCCGCAGTTATAGAGTGAGAATAGGATACATTTGTCTCTCTTTCTTTTTTTTTGTTTTCTTTTTTAATTTTATTTTATGGTCTCTTCTTCCCAAAAGGGGGCAGATCCCTTCTCTCTTGTTCCTCTAGACTGGCGATGGAGTCTCCCCCTTCTCTTCTCCACTTTGGCAATATTTTCTACAATATTCGTGGACCATTCCACTCTTTCATACTGAGCTGTTTTCATTGTGTAGCTTATGGTGGTTAGGAGGGCTTAGATGGCTAACGGCGCTTGGTGCATGGGAAGGGATCTCAACCAAATTCCATGGCATAGGTGGTCTCCAACTCACAATTGAAATTTGCATAGCTTTGTAGACTTCACAAGGTATGGGCAGGTCAGCCGATTAAGGAGGGTGTAAAGGCAGAGATAACAGACTGCCTGCCTTGGATTTGTTCAAAAGATCTTTGGAGGGAGAAAGGCATGTTTACATGATGCAACTACAATATATTTCTGTGTTTTTTAATGACTGGGAAGCAATGCTTTCAAGAAAACAGAAACACTGTTTTTAGGGGCCTGTTTTTTCTGCAAAATTCAAGAAACAGCGTATGAACACAAATTATTGAAAACACCGGTGCAAAATGAGATTTTCCTTCCATAGAATTCATTGTTCTTCCCTTTTTCTTTCCCCAGAAAACAGAACAGAGCCCTATCAGTTTGATTGGATGGAAGGATTTGGATTGGAGGGGAGGGGAGGAATTTGGGGGGATGGACACAAAATCCCTTGATTGTGAGTTTAATGAAGGAGAGAAAGTGAGGGGTATGGAAAGAAATGGGGGGATGTGATGCAGGAAGACTTCCCATCTCTGAGGATAAAAGTCAGGAATTTTAGAAAGCAATGGAATATTAAAGAAGTTTCCATTTTTTGAGTTTGGAGACCTAAATTTAAGAAATTTGGATTTAATATATTATTTGGGTTCTGAGCATTAGGATATTATTAGGATCTTTTATATTTGGCATTAAGAATAAATGGATTTGCTTAGGGTCCAAGTTATCTATCCCTATTTATAGATCTCATGTGTTAGGGTTTTGGGTAGATTATTATTGATTATTGGTTATTATGGTATTTTCCAGCACTCTATAGATTTTGTAAACCCTAGAATAATAATAAAATAGCTCCAAAACCAGCTTGCTAATTTTCGATCCCTTCTTTCTCTCTTTATTTGCTTTGAGCCCTGTTTTCCTGCATCAAATTGGTATTAGAGCCTCTCAATTCCTCTCCTATTCTGCCAGAAAACACTATTCATTTGAAAATAGTGTTGACGTAGAACACTGTTCACCAGTAAAAATCAGATCTTTTGCTTCTAATTGGTCTGTTTCATGGCTACTCATCTGTAGAGGAGTTTGTGGAGGAAGGGAATGTGCATACAAGGCCAAGCAAAATCAGATGACTTAGATGTGGCATATGATTGAAGATTTGTCATGAGCTATAAAAGTGCTCCAATGATGGGAACGAGCAGGAACCCATATGGAGATTCCAGAAGGTGATTGCAAAAGCATCAGACATATTGGAAGGTAGTCTGGAAGATTGAAATTTTGATGATGATGATTCAATAGATTGGGATTCTCCACCAATCTATGATGTCTATCCCGGAGGAAAAAAATAGTTTGATAGACTTAAATAAGTGTTCCTCCATTAATCTTCTTGAAGTGCCAAAGGAAACTGTGCAACTTCTTATGAATGAAAACTTTGTTATGCTGCCTGAGACTGCCAAGTTAGTGGTAAAGGAAGCTGCCCAACATATTCCGATTGAAGACTTTCTTATGTTGCCCGAGGCAGTCAAGTTTAATTTTGAACACATATTTTGTTTGTGCATTGACATAATGGCTGAAGTTGTGGACACTCAAAGATCAAGGCTTCTAATTTTAGTGAATGTGAAAATTCGTGGTTGAATTTTCTCCGATAAGAGGAGAATGATGTGGGGAGACTTCCCAGCTCCAAGGATAAAAGTCGGTGGAACTTTAGAAAGCAATTGAATATTAGAGAAGTTTTCATTTTTGAGTTTGGTGATATAAATTTAGGAAATTAGTATTTAATATATTATTTGGGATTGTGAGCATGATCAGGATATCATTAGGATCTTTTATCTTTAGCATTAAGAATAAATGGATTTGCTTAGGGCCTAAGTTATCTATCCCTATTTATAGATCTCATGTATTAGGGTTTTGGGCACATTATTATTGATTATTGATTAGTATGGTATTTTCCAGCATTCTAAAGGTTTTGTAAACCGTAGATTTTGCTGATTTTCAATTCCTCTTCCTCTCTCTATTTGCTTCGAGCCCTATTTTCCTGCACCAGGATGAAAACCCCCAACTTTCTTTACAGTTTCATCTGTCAAAGTGGGATGATTCGGAGGGGAGGGAAAATGGCTTTAGTGAAACTTTTATAATACCCAGTTTGCCATGCAAATAATGTAGGATAAAAATTAAATTACATGTCAGTTTTAAGGCTTTTATGACTAGGTATCTCTCCCTTTACTTTCCAACTCATGATCAAGAAGGTCCTTCAATTTTCTCTCATAAACTCGCAATCAACAAGGAGGGAAAATGAATCCCATCTTTTCTTTCCTCTCCCCTCCTTAAAACTATTATCATTCCTTCTCTTTTTCTCCTTTAAACCCCTAATCACAGTGTACACATCTGATTTTTATGACACTTCATTAGAATTCAGCATGACATGATCCCAGAAGGAATGAGGGTTTTGAACTGAGATTTGTTATTGTAGAAAATCTTTATTCCCTTGATAATGTTCTCATGCAGTCTATCATAAAAAATCAGTGGTTTAGATTCTGACGAGTAGTGCCACATCATTGATATTTTCAAAATTCAGTTCCCACAACAAGCATCTCCATCACTATTCCTCTCTCTCCCTATCCTGAAATCCATTACCATCAGAGTTATTGCTGCTGTTGTGTGCTTGCTAAATTTGCGACTGTTATGATGCAGTTGTTTTTCTTAAGGGATGATTGTTATTTCATTATAAATCCCATGTCTTTCAAACTGCTTTTGTATCTTTCAAGTAAGAGCGTCAGACAAATAATTAGAGAATTAAGACCAACCCCCTTTCTTTTTCTGGATGGGTCAACCTTTCTGTCTCATCTTCAGTAGCTGTAAATTACCTGTAGATTTTTTTTGCCTTCTGTATTGTTCCATTATTAAAATCAGCCAAGATTACCTTCATGCATGATGCTTTTTCTTCTATGTAGTGGATGGAAACGGAGATAGTGCGGCTCAGTCATCTTCGTGATCGAGCAAGTGAAAAAGGACGCAGGAAAGAATATCCTTTGCTACACAACTTTGTTATAAGCTCTATTTTCTGTTTGTCTGGTCTCTCTCTCTAGTTTTAATTTTTAAATGTTGTGAGGCACATTTTTGGTACTTACATTTGGCCATAGGGTGGAGTTGCATGAACTTTAAGTTGTGTGATGTTTCAGCATCCAGCCTAGTTGAATGCCTCAGTTTAGTAAGAGCTGCATGGTAAGCATACAAGTAAGGTCTACCTTCAAACATTATATATCCTTTATTTCGAATAGAGATAGAAAGGGATTTTAATTGTTCATTTATTAGATGGGGTTTATTATTATGATTCTTTAATGCCATTCACTTCTATTAGGACTTCTACGATGACACCCGGCAGCTAAAACCTGCTTCATTTTTGCTGCCCCAATGCCCTATAATGATTTCTGACTTTTACAATACTCTCTAAACACACCGTCTGAAACAAGGATCAAGTTGGATTGATTTCAATTGAGTTAAATTGATTTGATTTGATTTTAAATTGAAATAAGAAGTTTGGTATTGAACTAATTGTAATTCTATTTTCTTCTTTTATAGTTTTGGAGCTAGTAAGTAATTGATTTGAATGAGTTGCTCCTCTTTTATATTATTAAGAGAGAAATAGAAGGTACAATTAAGGAGGGTATTTTTTAAAAGGCATAAGTTTAGATGCTAATCAATTAAATTCTTATCAAAAGTTAGGATACTGTAACACAAAATCTATCACGTTCCATATTCAAACCAAATCAGATTTTAGTTTTTGGATTGCAAACATAAAAATTCCATAAAAATCTTGTATGAAGTAAAAATCTTTTATGAAGTCAAACATTTTCTCAGTTTTAGGGCTTTCTGCTGCACTGTAAGAGTAACTTCCTGGATTTCCACGAATCACATTTTGGATGTTTGGCCATTTGCCTCCTGCAACACTTGTTGCTTTTACTTGTAATTGCATTTCTGGATGAGAAAATTTGTGAACTAAAACTCTTTAGCTCCCTTTGATCATTTCTGAAAATTTTGAAATGTTGATAAGCAGCTACAAGCTGGAAGATGATACTATAGTGGTATTATTCTTGAATTTTATTTTAGGCCCAAAATATATTCCTGCTTTCTGCAGTACGGCTCACAGTATGATGTTTGAGCTGTTAACTAGGAAAAGCTTATATGCAAGCATATCATTGTCGTGTAAATGTTAATTTTTTTCATATTATTTCTTGTTTAGCTAGGGGAATGTTTTGGGAAAGATGTGTCTGGTATTCCTTGACTTCCTTTTACGCTTAGGGAATGTGTTGAGAAATTGCAGCTTTTGAAGACAGCCGGGGAGCGCCAGCGTCGACTAGAGGAGATTCCGGAAGTGCATGCAGACGCAAATATGGATCCAAGTCATGAGTCTGAAGAAGAGGATGAAGAAGATGACTTTAGAAGACAAGGTACTTTTCATCCGCATGGGTTCCAAACTTCAATATGTTTTTGCCATTGTCCTCAATTGTGTTTAGAGGTGCCTCAAAATGAATTGATTTGATTAAAAATGGGTGGAGCTTTTAAAACATTTAGAAAAATGATGTATTTTTTGAGCTGTCAATACAAGTAATTGAGCACAGTGAGTGAAAGAAAAAGGTCCCTTCTTTTAATTACCGATTATTAATATATATAACTCTTGCTTGCAGAAGTTTATACGAGGCCAAGAGGCAGTGGCTTTGACCGGAGGGGAAGGGAGCCCATCTCTCCGGGAACAGGAGGGTCAGCCTCGAATGATTCCTGGGCTGGGGGAATCAAGAACAGTGGCAAGAACCCAGAATTAAGTAGAAACTTGTTTGTAAAAGATTACATGAAGAGTGGTGAAGATTTTGCTGCAGCTGACATTGTCCGGGAATCTTCTCGAAATCAAGGCAGGGATTGGGACATACAGCAATTGAACACTGGGGAGAAGCTGAAAACCCTAATGAACTCTGAAGCCAGTGGCTGGAGTGCACCCCGCTCTGCAGCGTTGACACAATCCACAGCAAAAGTCGGTGAAACAGATAAAGTTTGGCATTATCAGGATCCATCTGGAAAAGTACAAGGACCATTTTCTATGGTTCAGCTGCGCAAATGGAGCAAATCAGGATATTTCCCTGTTGACCTAAGAATTTGGAAAGCCACTGAAAGTAAAGATGATTCGCTACTCCTGACTGATGCATTGGTTGATTATTTTCCCAAAGAGCAGGCACCGGTTGATGGTGGCCTGAATCCACAGGCACCATCGGCTCATTCTAGTAAGCCTTATGGAACACCTTTACCCCAAGGAAGGGAAGTTCAGAGCGGAGAAAGAACGAAATTTGATTCAAACCTTGAATCGAAAGTACATAATGCTGTCGGCTCCATTCCATCATTGGTTGTTTCTAGGGACAGACGGGGTTCCGATCATGGCAGTGGAAATGATTCACTGAATCTTCCATCCCCTACTCCAACCCTAAATACTGCAGGAGGAAATGGAAATGGTCCTCATTTGGGATCAAGTTCGTTCCCCAGAGGGAATGGGATGATGCTGCATTCTTCTCCATTGACTCCTCAAAGGAGCCAGATGACAGATCCATCGAGTCCAACTCCTTTGATCAATCCGGCCGTAACTCTTGGATCTTTGAATCAACAATCGAGAAGTCCTGAATATAAAGAACAGAACGTGGTAAATACTGTATTACCAACTTCAGTATCAAATTCTCATGTTTTTTTGAGCTCCGCAAATGAATCACAAGGAGTGCAGCCAAACATCCACTCTCGCGTGGCACCTGATATGGCTGGTGGTTTAATGGATGCAGCTCCTGATGCATTGAAAGCCAATTCAGATCTTCCAAACCTTGTTCAGTCGGTTACCGCTCCGGACCCAAATATTGAAACCTACGGACGGGTCCCTGGTTCAGTTTCAGTTCCTACATCGATGCAACAATCAAGTTATGGTCAGTGGGCTCCTTCCCCATCTCCAGTCAATCTTTCTTTACCCTTTAATGCACTAAATCCAGCTGGAAGTTTCCCTACACCTGGTCCTCCATCTAATCCTTGGAGACCCCCAAGTAATCAATTAGAAATGGGTTCAAATGTTCAAGCACCCGTTCCACAAAACCTTCCTTGGAGCATGGGTGTTGCACAAAATCAAAGTGCTGCCCCAAACTTGAGGGCAGAGAACCCTAACACCACCTGGGGCCCTAATATGAACTGGGTAGGTCAAGGACCTGCACCGGGAGCCCCAAATATGAATTGGGTGGGCCAAGGACCAGCACCGGGAGGCCCAAATATGAACTGGGGGCCTGTCCTACAAGGCCATAGCGCACCTCAAGGACCAGCCCAAGTTGCTTCTAACATGAATTGGGGAGCTGTTGGTCAAGGTCCACCGGCTGGGAATGCGAATCCAAACATGAATTGGGGAGCTCCCGGTCAGGGGCCAGTGCCGGGAAATGCAAACCCAGGTTTTGTTGGGCCGAATGGAAATTCGGGAATGTGGGGTGGGGACCAAAATCAGAATGGTGATAGATTTAGAAGGGATGGGGGCTTTCAGGGTGGAGATACCGGTCAGGGTTCAGGCAGGCCTTGGAATAGGCAGTCATCGTTTGGTGGTGGAGGGTCCAGGGGTCCTCCCAGTGGGAACCGAGACCGAGTTTGCAGGTTCCATGAGAATGGGCACTGCAAGAAGGGAGCCAACTGTAATTATCTGCACCCTTAGGGATCAGTTTGACTCTGTACAGTGAATTTCATGTTAGGAGTATTTGCTGCTTTTTTTTTTTCACAAGAAATTTTATGCCCTGCAGATAAATTTTTGTGTAGCTTTGGAGCGCAGCTGTTCCTTGCATCCAATAAACTTTCTGTAGTATTTTCACCTCTTACTTGAGAGTTGCAAATGGGCTTTTTGTTTGAATTTAGATTATGTTGGTTTTGAGTTGATTCTTTTATTGCTACAACATAAAAGCGGTGTTCGTTCGTTCTTTTTATCTTCTCAAATCGATTAATGGAGTATTGATTAGGGTTGGGGCTATGGAGTAACAAGGTAGGGTTTACTCGTGAATTTTCATTTGGATGGAATTGGTAATCAGTCACTTCTTGTGTTCTAGGAGAGAAATGATGCATGATTTAGTTAGGTTGTTTCCTAATAAAATGCCAAGATTTGTGGGGAGGTGGTATGGTAAGGGAGCGTTTGATTTTAAAATGGAAACCGTTGAAGTGGTGGTGATGTAGGGAGGAAAAAAAAAAAAAAGTAGAAAATGATTTGGTTAAGTAAAAATATTTAAACGAGTGTTTCCTTTCAAATTATTCTATTTGACTTCTTAAATTTAGATTCAAGATGAATGCAAGTCTAAGTAAAAATGCCTTAAAACTAATGGGTCATTGTGGGTAAATTATCTACTATATTCTTTGATATCTATTATTCAAATTTTAATTTCATGAATTAAATGAGCATGAAAAAAATAAGATATTTTATGTACAATTTTATCATGTATTAAGTTTTTATTTATATTGATCCAAACATTTATAATTATTATTTTTTTGAATATTTTTTTCTCATTTGTAAGAAAGGATGCTAGACAAGCTCAAACAAATACAAATTAGGGGTGCAGATGTGCCACCTTGTTCCTATAGGACAAAAGAAAGGGATTCAAACCCTTTGGGGGTTCAATCAAAGGAATACTTCAATCATTTAATGAAGGAGAGTCTAATGTATGATAAATCATTACCAATCGGATTAGGTGAAAATTGATAATGTACAAAACGGCATCGTTTTTTGGAGGACGTAAAAGGAAAAAAACAATTCTCGTGGAAAATCCGATGTTGATAACGTAGTAATGGTTGAAGGAGGGGAACCAAGACGGAGAGTGGTATAAAAATGGCGGCTCCAATGGCGGCGCCGCTCTCTCTCTTCCGCCGTCTCCGTCAACCACCGCCGGCCTATGCTCTCATCCCACTCTTAGCGCCTCCCTCGTCCGCCGCTGCGCTCCGCCTCCACTCCCCACTCCCCTCCTCGGCCCTCCCCCTCCGCCGCCGCCGTTTCGATTCTCCACCGCCCCGTTCTCCCAAACCCTTCCGCATCCCCTTCTCTGTCTCCTTCCTCCACACCCGCTCGGGTCCCGAGTCCCAACCCGACTTCGATGATGATGATGAAAGTTTGAGCGAAATTGGGGGTGATGATGGTGTGAATGGAGAAAGCGAGGTCCGATTGGAGTGTTTTGCGGTGAATGAGATACCCCTTCCGGAGTCAGTTGATTGGAAACTCCCAGTTCTCGCAGTGAAAGGGAAGGAAGAGGTAGAGGCTTCTGAATCTCGACACGAATTTGATGATGATGACGATGAGATTGACGATGAAATTGAAGATGAGGATGGTGTGAGTGGAGAAAATGGGGTCCAATTGGAGGGTATTGTTGCGAATGAGAAACCCTATCTCAAGCCGAGTAAGGAGAAACCCCCGATTCTTACAGTGAAGGAGAAGAAGGAGCTAGCTTCCTATGCGCACAGCCTCGGGAAGAAGCTCAAGATCCAACAGGTGGGCAAATCGGGGGTCACTGCTTCCATGGTCTCTTCCTTTGTCGAAACCCTAGAAGCTAACGAGCTTCTCAAGGTAACAACTTCCTTCACTATCAGTTCAATTTTGTATCTCTGTTGGGATTTCGGGTTTGTGAGCTGTGCTCTGATGATGTATGCTGGCATTTGATGCATGTGTTCTGTTCATTATTATTATTATTATTATTTTGGTAATTTGTTTATTGTTACTTTTGCTTGCGAGAATAAGACACATTTGAGTTTTTTTTATTTTTTTCAAAAGAAAATCTGTTGAACAAGTTTTGTATGTTATTTATGCTTAAATTTAATAAATTTGTAACATAAAGAATTGCGGTGCTTGATAAACCACCAAACAGTGCATTTGGTGGTACTTGAACTCATGCCTTTTCTTTTTGTGTGTAATTTGGTAGTACCAGCGTTTATTATATTAGGGTGTTGGGGAAGGACAAGGGTTCCTTGTACTTACTAGATTGGGTGCATAGGTATTTACACCTATAAAAGCAGCTTTAAGGCATATCTTGTCATACCTATTACTTGGAATGTGTACTTTATATTAGTTGCTCTGTTGATTACTCAATTTCCTCTTTTATTATCTATGGAATGTCTTGATGTTGAGTTTTAAAAACCTGGCAATGGTAATTGTTGGATTGAGGTTCAGATTTTCTCAGTATTATTTACTCCTCAAAAGTTACCCAAATATCGCATAGTAGTCTATAAGAATGTGTTCCCCAACCACTTGGCAACCCAAAAGCTAAACTAGGAAGAGATTTTTTGCTCATTGCTCAATTGATCTCCGAGCTTAAATGTGGTCCTCCATTTCTTGCTGAGCTTTTATATCTTGAAAATTCTTCAGACCCAAAGAGAGCTTAAATATCGTCCTCCAACTCGTGCTGAGCTTTTATATATTGAAAATTCTACAGCCACATAGAAAATTATAGCTAAATAATGCTGCTATGATGTGAGATTATTGGACATTTTAGTGGTTGTATTTCAGGAGAAAACCCAAAACCGATTAGCTTCTTGTGATTTTTTGTGTGATTTGATTTGTGTCTGTAAACTTTTCCTTTCTATATAATACGAGATGGCGATGAAGAATGCATTGGATCTTGAAGGAACTAGGAGTTCTCTGCTTGGTTGTGAAATTAAAAATTAAGACATTTTTTATTATAGGATACTGTTGAACCATGTATTTTCTTCTCTCAGTCTACGTGTTTATATATATTATCCATTGTGAGTGATCATGCATATGGGGTCGCACACTCTCTTATGGTCAGTTTTGGATTGCTATTGTTTTGGATTTACAGTTTATTCCATTAGTAAAAGTATAGAGACCTAACACTAGTTGTAGGTTTGAACTCTGAACAGATAAAAATTCATGGAAATTGCCCCGGTGAAGTAGTTGATGTGGTGAACCAGTTAGAAGAAGCAACTGGTTCAGTAGTTGTTGGTCAAATTGGACGTACGGTGATCCTATACAGACCCAGCCTTTCCAAGCTGAAGGCAGAAGAGAAAAAGAGAGAGGCTCGTAGAGTTTTTGTCCGAAGGGAATTTAAAGCAAAGCCTTTGTTACTGGTAAGATAATGGAAAAGAGAGGCTTTCATTTCCTCTGTTAGGTCAATGTTCAGTATGACGGAATGAAACAGATGGAATTGAGTTATTTTTTGAGCACAAAAGTAGTTTTCAATGGAATGCCCCATCCTGTTGTCATTCCCATCTAGCTTAAAAAGAGCTGAAGCATGGGAATGACAATATGAATGGCCAATCCCATGGGTTAGTTCTTTTTGATCTGCGGACTGGAGAATCCAGTGAAAATCATTTTTTCCCCTACGGAATGCTCATTCCCGCTGGGTAGCTCTTTTTGAGTTATGGATGGGGCACCCCAAATGAAAATCACTTTCATCCTTTGAGCTTCATTCCATTTGGTTTCATCCCAATTTGGTATGATAGAATGAAATTGCATGTAATGGAATGAATCCTTAAAGATAAAGTGGCCCACGTTGTAATACCCCATCCCATTTTCAGTTCCACCATAGTTTAAAAAGCATGAGAATTGGCTTTCCATTGTATGAGAGTGAGGAATGCTCATCCTGTTGTTTAGGTCTTTTTGAGTTATGATGGGAATGGCAATGGAATAGGGATCCCAACAAAATTGACTCTTGCCCTTTAAAATTCATTCTGTTCCATCTGGTTTCGTTTCATTCCATCTGATTTCACTTTGTCCCATTTGATTTCAGTCTTTTTTACCAAACATGTCATTATTGAAACTTTGTTTTGTGAAATAATTTGCAGCAAAAAGCAAGAGCAGCAAATGTATCTGGGTCTCGTCATCGTGGAAGCAGCAGATTCTGATTCTCTTCATAGTTTTGTGCATTTCTTTACGGAAACAGAGAATTTGCGCCAATTTGCTTTGCTTTCCTCAGAGTCTGCTTCATAATGGCTTTGCCTCAGGTTCGTTACGTAGTGTCAAAACATTGTGGCTACAAGTAGAGGTAGGTTTTCCTGTTCTGCAAAGCTTTGTAATGTTTGTAATGTTTTACTATTTTGATATATCTTAGGCGTTATGTACTGATTTTGCTTCAATCATAGAGATGAAATGAGTTGAATCTGTTCATATTTTTCCTTTCCCTCCATTGTTGGCTAATTTCCGTTCCCTATAAGTAACTATTGAATCTTATGGGTATATGTTCTAAGGATCAATTTGGGGAGCTTATTTTTGGAAAAGCTCTTGTTATAGAAGTACAGTGCGGAAATATTCCGGAAAGTCTCTTACAAAAGCCCCATGGAAGTTGAAAACCGGCTTTCTGAATCCGAATGTTTAGTTGGAGAGGAAACTGTTCTAAGAATGCGTCCGTATTGATGTTCTGGCTTATTTGGTTTCCTTGGGAAAAGGTAATAGAAAACAATGAAACTTTGCATTGCACTCCATCCATTCACAAAAGCTCCCTTATAGAAACAGCTGTGGGAAGGAAGGATTTTTTTGAGTGGATTATCGAACACATGAGCTTCATCGTTCACATCATTGGGTGGGGCTCATTCTTGTATAAGTATTCGATAATAAAGTCAGTGCTCATTCTTGTATAAGTATTCGATAATAAAGTCAGTGATGTGGGTCTCATCCTTCACATCATGGGGTGAGGCCCATTCTTATGTGAGTGTTCACGAATTCAATTGGTAAATACCTTCCAAATAGAAACATAGATGGTGAACCTAGGAAAACAGAAAGGGTAAATAAATGCTGAAGATGAGGAAAAATATACACCAATTTGACATGAGACCATATTACCAAGCCTGGGCATTGTTCAATAACCCGAGGATATCAACCAAATGGGCAAACAAAAGGCGTTCTCACCCTATGATCTTCCTCAGTCTTTAGATGATCCTGTCCCACACTGCCGCACCTCGTGTCATGTATCGGTTCCTCCTCCATTGACTGTAGTGCCACTCGTCTAGAATTATTATGGTTAAATTTTGTATGGAGTTCTGGAAGAAATGTTACATACCTCCCAAATCTATATATTTTAATGCTATTGATTGAAATAACATGAAAAACAAGGAGACTAGCCAATTTTTGAGCATATCGGTTGTAGTAGCTTATTCTTTTTGATTAATCAAAATCCCTTCCCGAACTGTACAAGCTGAACCTCCACTCAGTTTCACCCATGCTTCATCCTAGTCATGAATAAATCACCTGGGTTTGGGTCCATAGCCAATGACGATTGCCCGATGACAACTCGCTTTTGCCACAGCTCCGGTGGGTTCCTTAATTTGACTAAATATAAGAACTTCATTCAAAGGGCATCCAAAGGGTGAAAAGACAAAAATCCCGGCCGTTACTAGTGTCTCGGACCTTCCCCATCAAATTGGATAAAAACTAAGAGTCCCCCCCTTTTATGTTCTTCAGTCCATATATTGTTGCTGCTGAACTGCTGCCCTGGAGCATACTCAAAAGAGTTTCAAAGAATGCGAGAGATAGTGCTGTTAATTCCTTTACGCACGATGTAGGTTATTTGGTTAGAAGGATATCGACGACTATCCGATGATTAGGAAAGCTTGCTGCTCCCAGACCAAGGTAAAATGATAGCCAAGGTTGAGGGAGTGAACCATTTGTTGTAGTTTTGGGGACACTGGAAATTGTTACGAGTTAAATCAAGGTGTTAGCTTCATGATTTTGCTGTTTGGGTTTTGATTAGTGCTTGTGTATGGATTGCTATCCCTTGGTCCCCTGCTTTTGGGAAGTTTTTACCCTTTACCGATAATAATAATAAAAGATAAAAATAAAAAGTTTGCAACTTTTCTGAAATTCCACACAGCATTCTACTCTAGGATAGAGTATGATGCATCCCTCATATGAAATGTCACTGAACACCCTTTCGAGCCAATAGAGCAGCCCCATAAGCAGCCTCGGTTTGAATCGCTCGGCTGACTGGTATGCCAAGTACTCTCTTTCGTATCATTGTCCATTTCTCATTCTTCGCACCACCCCCTGCCGTAAACACTTCCTCAACTTGGGTCGCGCCTAGATCCTTCAATAAATTGTAAGCCCTAGCCTGAAGACATTCAACACGAAAGTGCCACAAGGCAGCTTTTAATTAATAATAATAATTTTTGTACGCTCAATCTAGAGCAGCAGGGGCGCAGTAAAATTTTAGCAGCATGAGCCGAGGCAACGCGTAAGTGCAATATGTTTTTATCTATTTAGGGTATTTACAAGCGGAGAAGAAAAGGAGTTCTAACAACTTGGGGTATGCAAAATAAGCTCGTGTTGCATTGCTCGATGACTGTTGTTATTGGACAGCAGTTAAAAGCAGGAGGAAACATATTTACCTCAATGCGAGCAATGGATTCTAGAATACCGTGCAAGTACTCGACGTCGCTTTTGGGGCGCGGAAGTAACCTACAAATTGGTGAGGGTTTAATTAATAGTTTCAAACTTCAAATTCGCATTCATATGCTTTCTGAGCAAGTTGGTAACTACGTGCATAGACAATAGGAGTCAAATTCTACCAGACCTGCACTAGTAACATTTTTGACAAAGAAAAAATAAAGATGGTGAAATGAAGAGGTCAAAACCTAGGCTCCATCTCTGGATCTGCAACAGGAAATCTCTCACCAACTGCTTTCAAGGGGTAGTAATCCAAAGGAGAGGTTTCCATGGGATCAATCTGTTCACTCAATATCTCCAATTGCTCGTCAGTGAATAGTTGCTTAAGAACAGCTCCACCTGTGTTTGAAGCACCACCAACAAGCCACTTATCATCAAGGCGATGGCTATATACCCCAAACCGTGCATCCTCAATCCTACTGGTGCTCAGCAGCTTGACAGCAACGGTTGAACCCAAAGATGTAACCTAATTACGCAGGAAATACTAAAGGAAAGTTACAGAAACTGGAAATTAAATAGGTTGTAGATCTAAACTGAACTGCAATGTACAGGGTAAGGTCCCAAGGGAATGGATCCTCTCCAACAAGAACCTTCTGAAGGAACTTTTACACAATCTGTATGAATAGAAAGAACATATGAAGATACGTACGCATGTCAATGTTCATTAGATCTAGTATTGTGCTACTCGTACGTTAGTACTTGAAGAATCAGTAAACCAAGGCCTTCAAAAACTGTACTGAGTTTTTAATGCTTAGATGAAAAGATTCTACATTCTCAAGGCTCATGAAAGTTGACACGCCTTCATGTTTCTGTGCACTCTTTACGTCCATACAATTAGAATTGTATTAAGTGCCTTATATGTTCCAAGATTCAAATTAGAATTTGTGGGGTTAAAAAAATGTTACAGCACAGAGGGTCATCTACTAGCTTAGAATAGGAATTTTTATCATTTTAGTGTCCCTTCTACCCAAAAAGGTTACTCTGTGATGCTCTCTTCCAGGACAACATTCTACTACCCATCTTAAATGAAAAGGATGAATGCAGAACTATATTCCTGACTTGAGAGACACTGAGAGGAGGGTGGAGTGAAGGGTGGGGGAGAGGAGTGAAAGCTAAGTAAAGAACTCACGGCTTTTCCAGGTTGCGTAGCTTGGGCTGCAAGGCAGGCTGCTACACTATCTGTGGTTCCTGTGCAAACAACACAGTCCTTTGGAAAACCTGCAAGGACAACCTCTGTGAGATATCAAGGGCAATTTCAAAACTACTTACAAGACAATTTTAAGGCATCAAATTATAAATACGTTAGCTTAAAAATGCACGCTGATACCCTCTTTGAACCATAATATGACCTGTTATCTTTGATAATATTCAATGTACAAATTTCTTAGAAACGGAATCTTTAATGGCATTCAGTTAGGGCGAAAAGAAAATGAACAAATTCTATAGTGTAAGCAGGGAGAAACAATTTTACCTTATAACAAGGTGTCATCACAATGCAAGTCGAAGACTAGCTTCCATACATACTATGACAATTGATGGAGAATAAACGATGAAGTGAAGATATCAATTTTAGGACATATGGGGCTGATTTGACACTAAGGATTTTTATGGGGAATAGCTGAAATTGAAATTTTAACTTTGGTCATCTTATTCTAGGGATTCTTGTTGAGCCATTATCTTAAATATCATTAGTAAACTAGTATTTGATGTAATTTAGGATTCTAGATTTAAATTAATTGTTCACCAATGGTCCAAGCCCATAAAGGCTTCTTTTGTGCTAAGATTTGCTGACACTGAAATATACTTGGATATTGTCCTACATCAACGATGGATCAGAATGGATCCAGATGGACTTCTTTCATCTCATGCCATAAACAGTATGTGAAAATTTAAGGTCTCAGTGTCTCAACAATGATCATTCCCAGAAAATCTATACGTGAAGAACAAAATCTTGATCACATGCAAGTACAATCACTGGAGAAAATAGACGTCATGCATACCGAATTGTGTTGAGATTTCCTCTTTTATGAAACCAGTTGCACTTCCAGGAGCCCTGACAGAAGGTAAAACTCGTGAATATGGCTGAGACAGCAGCCACTGTGGATAGGAATCAAGCTCTGGATCATACCCAACCTGTAGCATGAATCAAAATAATGTAGTGTGTCCAAGGAAAAAAAAACTTGTGGCCTAGGGGAGAGGACACAAGCTAAATCAACAAACCTTCAAAGCATTGTTGTAATCAGACACTCCAAGCTTTCCATGGAGAAGCCACAATAACCAATCCGCTTGATGCAGCAACACTGCAGATTCTTTATTTGAGCCGTACACATTCCACCACGAGACAAGCTTGGACAGGCTAGATGAACCAGTGCAAACTGTATGGTTTGTGGGAGCAATTGACTTTATGAGGGGTACGACATCCGGACAGCTTTCATTGTAGAGAAAAGGCCTAAACAATGGTTCTCCTGTGGTGCTGCAAAAATGAGTTTGATTTGAACGTTAATATCAAACGAAGGAATGAAAGTGAAGAAAATAAGAAGTAATAACATACTTGGTTCATGATAATAGTTATTCCATTCTGGTCCTATTCCTGCAGAATAACTTTTACCTCTTTTGGTTCACTTTATAGCTCCTGCCTGATCAAGAACATCTTTTTCACTCATGGCCCTAAGAATAGTTATTACTTATCTATGTCACTCATGGTCCATAGGAATAGCTATGTCATGTTTAGTTCATGGTAATAGCTATTCCATTTTGCCCCTATTCCTTCAAAATAACTATTATCTCGTTTGATATACTTTAGAGCTCCCAACCCAATCAAGAATACCTACTCCACTCATACCCCTTGGGAATAGTTTTCCCTACCTATTCCACCTATGATCCATGGGAATAACCATTCCATATGTATTTCAATCTAATGCATAGGTACAACTATTTCTTGCATATTTTATTCTCATGAGATAATTATTCCATTCCTACCCTATTCCATTAAGTGAATCAAACTTACTGAAAATAATAACTAGTAACACCCTACGTTGGTTACCCGTCTAAAATGATAGTTGTTCCAGAAGTCCCATCTATTGAAATGGAACCAATAGATGGACGGAGTGTACTTGGAACATCTTCAAGCAGCAATAGAAGTGTTGTTCTCCATGAGCTTATCCAATCTACTTCTTCCGTGCTCTTTCTAGACAACAAAAACAAATATGGATAAGTTGCCACACAATGGTTTGTTTCATTCTCTTGAATTTCTAGTAATAATAATCCATCATATAAGAAGCCGTTGTTCCTAAGAACTCTGATTTGATGTTCATGAGGAGAATAGGCTGCATAGGAAGAAAGATGGAAAAAGATGTGAATATACGCCTATTCTCACAAGAAACCACCATGCCAAAAAGCACACAGTATGAATCTTAAAAGTTCCATAATAAATTAATTCAACTCTGCTATTTTTGGATACAGGTGCAATATTTATGCTTACACGTCCTTGGAATTTAAAGACCAAATATCATGCAGTGGACCCATTTCAATTCCTGCAAGTTGATTTTTAGCCTAAAAAGAACTTGCAACCCCCTTCCCCCTTCCCCCCCCCCCCCCCCCCCACCTTTTCGTCTCCTCAGGTGCGGTTTTTTTAAAAAAAAACAGAAAAGAGAGAGATTAACCCAGTAATCAGGAATAGACAGCATTAGAATATATTTGATTTTGACCCCTGTATAAGAGTTCAAATATTGCCAATAAAGAAAATAGAACTAAGCCTTAAATTCCAAAAGTTCGGGATCGGCCACATAAAGTCAAAAACAAAAAATCACATTGGGTCATTGGCATTAATAACCCTCATTCATTTATTCCTATCTCAGGTCATACCGCTACTCAAAATCCTAACTAAATCTTCATCGCAATTCTACCCAATTCGAAACTGAAATTTGGTTGAACTTCCAGGGTTTCCATGCCTGTTTGTGACCTGCCAGCAGCCGTCCAGGCCCCAGCAGCACCTCCTCCCTCTTCGCGACCCTCTTTTGCTGCCTCAGTCTGCTCAACCCCCTCTCATCTGGTCTCATCTTTGAAGCAAGGTGATATGCCCCTTCCAGATATCCCCCTTGCCCCTCGTTAATCTACCCTCCATGAAGGAGAACTTTCAGTCTCCTTCAACGAGGTAGAAATTGCCCAATCTGAGGCCCCCTTACACCACACCTTGATTGCTAAGTTCTCATCAGGGCGCCCTTCTGTCTATGCAGTTCAAGAACACATTCAAAGGTCATGGAGGCTCTCATCCCCTTTGACGGTGAGTCTAATAGATCCAAGGGATGTGAGGATTCGTTTATCCTCTCAAGAAGATTTTGTGCAAGCTTGAACTAGAGAGTTGCACATCATCAATTCGTCACTCTTCAGGCTTTGTCGCTGGACTCCGGAACCCCAGCAAAGATGCCCATCATGTTGCAGTTTGGACTCGAGTACCTTACCCGCTTCTTTCTCTTTTCATTGAATCCTTCTTAAAGAATATTATATCCTCTTTCGTGAAATTTCTGAAAGTAGATATGAAGACTAAAAGTCTTACCGCCAAAATGTTCACTCAGGTATTCGCTGAAGTTGACATTTCCAAACCTCTAAGCTCAAGAGTTTGGATCAACGTCAAAGGGGCTGGCTTTTGGCAGAAGTTAACCTTTGAAGGAAACACTGACTATTGCATTGCTCAATCCAAGGGTATACTGTTGCCAACTGCAGAAAAGGAAAAACTAGACCTTTACTGCTGCACAAACCTTTGGGGTTAACGCGCAAGCCTCCTGTCGTTCTCACTAGCATATCCAGACACTCCAGGAGTAAAAGGCAACTGAATAAGGCAAAAGTGGTCCTGAACATTTGGGGAGACCAACCAGTTGGCTCTACTGAATTTGCAGGACTTTCAAACACTACTACCGTGAATGAGTCTCCTACTATGGGCGACCAGCCTTCGAAGAGCCTACTGTTCACCTTAAGAACTTCTGATTTGCAACAAGTTCCAGTAGCGCAACTAGACTCAAACCCTTTGGTAAATTCTTGCCAATATCACTCATTTAAATGAGTTGATATTGGTGGATGCTGGTTTTCTGGGAAGAGACTCTATGGACTATATTTCGCACAATTTGCCCAAGCCAAAACCTCTGAATAATGAAGTTATCTTTTCTGAATATCCCCTTCCTGAACCCAAGAGAACTACACCTCTGTTCCTTCAGGATAACTCAAAGCTCCCAGCAACCCTTGCTGAGCTGAATCTAAGGAAGCTAGCAGGTTCCAAATTGAAGATGCCCTGGGATTGCTTTTGCGCCCCCAATAAAGTCTCATCAGCCTGTGTTCTCCTTTGCTTTGAAGCTGTTTACAGTCTCAAGGTCAATTTAGCAAAGCGTGACGTGATGATCCCTGTACGGGAAGGTGTTGTGCTCAGCTACTTGCTTCTATTCTTGACTGTAAAGCATCACATCTCCCTATTACTTATGTTGGCCTTCCCCCGGGAGCCAGATACAAAGATACAAATATTTGGGAGCCTATCATCGTAAGATTCAAGAAAAAGCAGAATGGTAGGAAGTGCTCCTCCTGGGAAGGCTTACCCTTCTTAAGAGTACTTTCTTCAACCTTCCCGTTTACTTTATATCCCTTTTCCAGATTCCCTGCTCTTTTACCAAGAGGTTGGAGAGTATTTAAAGAAGATTCCTTTGGGGTAACTTAGGATGGAAGTTCAAATACCACCTTGTTAAGTAGGGACACTGTCAAATAACCCATTCTCGAAGAGGGGCTGGGCATCAAATCTCTTATCGAATTCAATTTTGCCTTGCTTAGTAAATGGCTGTGGAAATTTATGCATGAGAAGGATCATCTTTGGCATAAGGATATTGCTTATAAATGCGGGTTAGATCATATGGGATGGACCACAGGTCCTTGCACGGTCAGGGACTGTGGAAAGACATTAGTAGGGCTGGAAATCCTTTTTTGTGATACAGGCCATGGTAGCTTGATTGTTTTTCGGACTGACCGTTGGTGTGGTGATTTGCCTCTAAATCAGCGATCCCCAAACCTCTTTGAGCTTGCTGTTGATAAAGAGGTTACTATTTCTTCCCTTCTTCAAGGAGGCAGTTGGATTGTTAATTTCAGTAGGAGGGCTGAAGATTGGGGGATTGAAGAGTTCGTGGAATTCTTTGACCTCATCTACAAAAATTTGGTAAACACTAGCAAAGACAAGGTTGTGTGGAAGCTTAGCAATTCTGGCCTTTATACTGTAAAAGATTCCTATCTTGACATCACTGGCACGAACCATAGGTATTTGGACATGGAAAATCAGCCCTGGCATTTAATTTGAAAATCTGTATCGCTTTCTTCGCAGGGGAAACCAGTTGAACGAAATTCCTCACTATGGATAACTTGCAAAAGAGAAGGCACTGCCTTATCAACAGATCTCCCCTATGAAAATCTGAGTCGTAATCTGTGAGTCACATCCTTACTAACTGCCCTTGGGCAAGGCATCTTTGGGACTTCTCCCTTACTATCATGGGCATCTGATGGGTCACAGCAAGAAGCATCTACAAGGAGCTTATGGCTTGGTCCAGTTTGATTCCTGGAAATAAGAGGAAGAATTTTCTTTGTTTAATTCCTTTAAGCATCATTTGGATCATTTGGAAGGTGACAAGTGCTCTATCCAAAAGATAAAGGAAATTGGCTTTTCAACCTAAGAGATTGGACCTTTTCTTGTAATAATAAGCTCTTTGTAGACTGCTTTGATCTTATTGAAAATCTTGTTTTGTAAGGGTTGGCACACCCTTACTGATCCCAAAAAAAAGTCTCATCAGCCTGTTTAAGGCCTTCATCTATTGAAAATATATCCCCTGACCAAGAGACCGTATCCAAATTTTCAGACTATAGAAGTCCATGACATTGTGAAAAGGCTAACGATACCCCCCACAATCTGCTCGATGCTCCACAGCCCGAGGGCCAATACTTAAAAAAAAGGAAAAAAGAAAAAAAAAGACTTTGTTGCTGCCATGGAAGGGTTGCGTTGTCAGGAGTATTAGAGGCACAAGGGGTCCCAACAAGATCCCATATGTCCAAAAACTCATCAAGGCTCACCACCCTAGCTTAGTTGTTATTCTTGAACCCAAGAAGCAATGTAGATATATTGCTAAATTTGCAGCAAGAATCAAATTCCCTCACTTTATGCATTGCAGCCTGGAAAACAATCATATATGGATTTTCTGGAAGGATTTATGCAACTACCCTTAATGGCTTGCTCATTACTAAGAAGGATAAACCAGAAAGCATGTCTGATTTAAGGTCAATAAGTCCTTGTTCCTTCCACTAAAAAATAATCTCAAGAATCCTCAATGATCTGTTGAGCTTACTTCTGCCGCACATTATCTCTAGAGAGCAGTTGGGATATGTGCATGGTTGCAGTATTCATGAAAACAAAGCCTTGATCCATGAAATGGTTGCTGAGTTGGACAAAAAGACATGCAGAGGTAATATCATTCTCAAATTGGATGTCTAAAGCCTATGATATGGTAGACTCGAGTTTCCTC
The DNA here is from genome assembly GCA_034195605.1 of Santalum album. Taxonomy (NCBI): domain Eukaryota; kingdom Viridiplantae; phylum Streptophyta; class Magnoliopsida; order Santalales; family Santalaceae; genus Santalum; species Santalum album. The sequence goes on from CM067262.1 coordinate 7,433,438, forward strand.
CAAGTTTTGAGAAGATTTGGCTTCTTTGAGGGGTGGTGCAATCTGATTTTCAGAAACCTTGCAAATTGCTGGATTCAGTTTGCCTTAACGGTGTTACAAGTGGATTTTTTACTCAACTCAAGGCCTCCGACAAGGTGATCCTCTATCCCCCAGTCTTTTCATTCTGGTCCTAGACACTTTCAGCACAAATTTAAACAAACACATGGAGACCAGCAACATCAAAAGATATCGCCCTGCCAGGGGTCCCTCTGGAATCTCCCACTCAGTTTTCGCAGATGACGTGCTGATTTTCTGTAATGGGCAAAGTAGGAAAACTTCATAGGCTAAAAAATTTGATATTGGATTATGAAAAAGCTAGAAGTCTGTTAACTATTCTAAGAGCTTTTGCATACCCTCCAAAAGAATATCCGCTCACCAGATCCAAAACACACGGGCAGTGACTGATTTTCTAAACATTTGCCTATCCACCATTTGGGAACTCCACTCCTCTCGGGAAAACCTCTCATTCACTACTTCCAATACATTTTGGATAATACACGAAACAAAATGGAGGGATGGAAACATGGTTTTAAAAAGCGGCCGCTACCTGATACCGCTACACCCTGCTTTAGCGTTTTGAACCCGATTCACGGCCGTAGCGGCCACGACGCCCGCTACGGCCAGATTAATGAGGAAAAAAAAATTTACGGATATATTTCTACATTGCTAGATTTCCGAGTTTGAGAGGGTCCAGACTCACATCGTCGTCGTGTACGGTAGTCAACGTTTCGCAAGGAGTCGCCACCTCCTCTAAGAGTTTGTTTGACCATGTTATCGATAATGATGAAATGAGGGTGGTTCGTGGTTAGGAACCCTAGTCAAAACAATGTCATTACCGTCCCTTACTAGATTTTCAAGTTTTATCGGATTTTCAAATTAAACCAATGAGGATGACGACGTAACGTTGAAGCCGCACATTTTTACTTCAAAAGGTATTTTGATGAATCGAGGAAAAAAAAATGTGAAACATTACATAGTTATTATTTTTATTTTGGTTTTTATGCTATGTATGGTTGTACTGTGAATATGAATAAGGAATTAGGTTAATGCTTTTCTTATGTGAAAAATAAACTGTTTGGTGTGATTTTTTCTTTTCACTTTCTCTAATTAACTGAGCAAAAATATAAGAGGGGGAAAATTTTACTCATATGAAGTAGAAAAAGAAAAAAATATAAGGGAAAAAGATGAAATATAGTGGAGAAGAGATATTTATACATGTGGTTTTTGTATTTCATTTTTTATTTTTATTAACAAAATAAAATGATGTATAGTGGAAGAGAGATATTATTACATGTGGGTTTTAGAGAATTTTATTTTTCTTAATTAACAAAATAAGAAGATGTATAGTGGATAAGAGATATTTGTACACATGGTTTTTGGAGATTTTATATTTTTTATTAACAAAATAAGATGATGTATAGTAGATGAGAGATATTTTATACTCATGTTCAAATTACAAATGATAATGTGGATGATGAAATTGATTAGCTAGTGTGTCATTCAATGTGGTGGGAATGAATTACCACCACATAGCATTTATTGTGATTGCAAAAACTTGTTAAAATTTATGTGATTTTCATTTATAATAATATTATTAAAATCTTTATTGTACCAGTATTTACTTGATAAATAAGGTGGGTCAAAATAGTCTAAAAATCATTTATAACATTTTTAAAAACTTAAAATGTGAAAAAAATAATAGTCATGCGCCGTGCTTCGTAATTCACGTCCGTTACGCCTGCGTTCCGTTACGCTCGCGTCCCATTACACTTGCGACTGTTACGCGACAGCGGCCGCGACCACTATTTAAAACCATGGATGGAAAGCTAAACTTATATCCCTAGGGGAAAGCTAACACTCATTAAACATATTCTTGCATCCATACCTATTCAATTCCCTCTCGGTGTCGCAAGTGGCCAATGCTGTCATAAAGTCCTTTCACAGGTGCTTTGCTAACTTCTTTTGGGGAACCAATGGCACCTCTCACTGCAACTGGGTCAGCAAGCCCAAGATTTGTAAAACAACCCAGGCTGGAGGTTTGGAAGTGAGGAATTTGTGACAAGCCATGACCTCTCTTCATGCAAAGCTTTCTTGGAGTTCCATTGAGGGTCGCACTCTTTTGGCTGCCTTTATGAGAAGGAAATATGGCCATCCTTCAACAGCTTTAGACCATATGGTCTCATGACCTACCCATATATGGCGCAGCATTCATTCTTTCACTTTACCTCTTTTTCTCTCATTCAGATGGATGGTTGGAGCTGGGGATGTGCAATTTTGGAGTGACCAGTGGTTGCCCAAACCACTGAATGACTTTGGAAATTCTGTCATTCCTATTGATGCCACTGCAAGAGATGCTCTTATCTCTCAAGAAGCTATGAATTTTATTTCATCCATCATGGTTTCTACAATTGGTACTGTCTATAAAAGAGATCCATCTAAACCCCTCGATATGGCTAGACCATCCCTCAGACTCCTCTTTGCAAAATTTTGGAAAGATCCTCTTCCATAATGAGCCATCTTTTCATTGGGGCAAGCTGATTTGGAATAAGTTCATCCCCACCTACCTTTCTGTGTTTATGTGGAAACTTTTCCATAAGACATTACCGGTTGATTGCTAAATCAGGCGGTTTTTCTTCCCTCAAAATGTCATTGTTGCATTTCCCCACCCGAAGAAACTTTATCTCATCCCCACCTACCTTTGGTCTCACTGTAGAGCTAAAGTTGGAATTTTGATATCTGATATCCAGTTTCCTTCTTTTCTCAATTTGTGGTTTGGCTCCACCAACCTTAGGCCACCAAACTCGGTTTTCTTAGAGCAGCAGCAACTATTTGCATCTGTTGGGAAATTTGGATTTTCCACAATAACTCTATTCATGAGAGGAAGATTTATTGTCCCTCCTCTAGTGAAGTTGTGGCAACAAAGGTGAACAATTGGTTAAGTTGCTTAAGCAGAATTCCAAGCCTCCAGCTCATGCTTCCTTTTATGAGAGTATTTCAATTGAGACTCTGCATTTACCTATATCTAGCATCTCTCCTCAACAAGTCGATGGGCTTATTGATCTTTGCCTACCAATGGAGGTCTTAAGCTTAACACAGATGGATCAGCTAAAAAAAGGTAAATGCTTCTCCAAAGGTTTGGTTAGGGATAGCAAATGCTCAGTCCTTCAGGCTTTCTCTCACTACTTACATGAAGGCACGGATTCAATTGGAAAGGCCAAAGCAATTCAGATTGGCCTAAACTTGTGTGAAAAGCATAATATTCCTTCAGCTTATATTGAAAGCGACTCTCTTGTGGTAGTTGAATCCCTCTTGAAGCCCCATAAACCTCCCTGGTCGGTAGAGTATTGCATTAGAAATATTCAAATGAAGTTGGACCCTAACACCCAAATTGTTCATACTTGCAGAGAGGGGAATCAGTCAGGAGACAACCTTGCTGAATTTTCCCATCAACATAAGTCCCAGAGTGTTTTTATCTCATCTGGATCTCTCCCTCATGCCTATCAACATAATCCTGGTTTCGCCAAGACAAGTTTATAGTTGTCATGCAGGTGCTTTCGCGGTGTGCACACAGGGCCAAAACAACAACTTGCCAGTGCATCCGTGTTCACCAATTGTATTGCATCTTTATTTTTTCCTTTCGCCTATTTTTGTTTTGAAGTTAGGTTTCATGCCCTGCTTATCCTCTTGTATTTGGACTCGCGCCCAACTAATAATAATTTCTTGTAGGGTGCCAACCCTACTTAATATATATAAAAAATATATACATAAAAAAAAACTAATGAAATATTTTGACAAGACTGAACAAACTAGTAGATTCCACAATGCAAATTAACAATTGAAGTCAGTAACTTAGGCGATACAAGATATCAATACGCACATTCAACAAACAATTACAAACATAGGTATAAGTTCGTGGGCTTGCAACAGAAAAGGACAGGAACATTCTTACCACAGACTTTGGATACGCCCTCTTCCCTTCGGCTTGAATCATCCCCCATTTGTCAATAAGGGCAAACCTAGCTCCAGATGTTCCAAAGTCCATCCCAAGATAGAGCCTTTCACCAGCTCGAGATCCAACTTGTGGGCTATCGCTACTGCTTCCCAGAGCCACTGTTCTTGGGTTTGACTTCCTTGAGTCACAACGCCCTGAAGAATACAGATGGGAATACAACAGATATGGGTATTCTCCCTTTTCAATTTCACTTCTTTAATTGTAGAAAACTACACGAAAAGGTAGAGAGAGTTACCTGAGAAGGGAGGTGACGACGAAAGAACCAGAGCGGGTAGCGTCGAACGGTAGCCTGAAGCGAGCATTTCTTCTCTTGTTCCTTTCCAACAGAGGAGGGACTGTGCCGCTGAAGGAAAGGAAAGGGAAAAATAAGAAATGTGAAGAAACCAATGAGGAAATTTATTTTGGGATGGATAATTTCAAAAATACCAGTGGAGCAGAAAAATATGCCCCTCAAACTTTCCCTTCTTTCTTATCCCTTTAACTTCAATTATAAATAATTTGATTCTTAAACTTTTATTTTCTACTCAATTAAAAATGAGCATTAAGAAACTTCATCGGTTACTTGCTGACATGTCATCTCACTATGTGCGCCTATACGAAGAATCACGTGTGCCACTTTAAGCTCATATTATCCTCTTTTCCCTTCCCGACTCTATTTTCCCTATTTTTCTTCTCGCTCAAACTCCTTTTCGCTTTCCTCTAACTCCATTTCTACTCAAATATAAAGCTGATTGAGTAAAAAATAAAAATTTAATGACCTAAATTATTTATAATTAAAGTTGAATGATCAAATTAAGAAAGAAGTGAAAGTTCAAGGAACATTTTGCTTGATAATAACAAGACGGAGATCATGAGAGGATATATAAAGTGGAGTGCAACTTATTTATTTAATTATTTGTGTAATGAAAGGCCTAGCAAATTGGTATGGGAAGAAACAAGGAAGGTGTAAATTTTAATGGTTATATAGCCCGCGACACTAAATTCACCAAATATATTAACATTAATATTTTTATTTTTTTTTCTAAGGAATTTTTTCGCTCTTGGGCACTTTTCTCACTTTTAAGAATTTTCACTCTAAAGAACACGTGGCCTGCGGGGGTTTTTTCTTTTAATTATTTATTATTCTTTGAAGATGGCTGACTTAGGACTCGTTGAAACTATTTTCATTCAAAACTTTTGATACCGAATAAGTTCTAAATACCTGAATGAATTAGAGCTATTTTTTCATCCAATTCGTTCGATAAAAGATGAAATTACACTCAACTTTTTCAAAAAATTATGGAATGCCCTTCCTATTTTTCCATCAGCCATTCCTCTCTCTCTCTCTCTCTCTCTCTCTCAGGCGATTCTTCTTCTTCATTTTTTTTATATTTGTTCTTTCAAATCATCATTCCCCAACCCATATCCATTGTTAATCCTAATTTCCTCAAACTCTTGTTCCTCCTCCTCATCTTGCTTGTTCCTCCACGGGCTCAGAGTACAATTCCATATACAGTTTTTCAACGCCTTCCTCAGCTTGTGGCTCTTGAGCCTTCGGTACTCTTCGAAGATTCAATCCTTTAACTACTCATCTGATCCGATTCCCCCTCCTTGCCTACCCCTAAGATCCCTTCAACTCCTTGTATTTTTCTTGTTATATTTTCGTAAATTTAGAGCTTTTGGGTTTGAATTTAGTACTTTTCTTGTCCAATTTTTACAAATTTAAGGATTTAGGGATTTGGATATAAGGGTTTTGAATTGGGATTGGAGATGGGGGATTTTGATTTTGGAATTAATTAGGGTTTTGATTTCTATAGATTGTGGGTAATGAACTAGAGATAAGATTTTTGTTTTTTTCACCTTTATTTTCATTATAATTTTACGTTAGATGAAAACTAAAAAAGAAAAGAAGAAGACGAAGAAGAAGGTGATGATAAGGGTAAAATTGGAAATATAGTCCTTTTAGGCCTTTAAACCAAGTTGTAATCAAATAGATCAAAAATTCAAATTCGGCACCTCTAGTTATGCTGCTTAACAAATCAGCAGAATTCAAAATGGTTTTCAGCATTTATAACTCAATGCTTAATTTTATCAAATAGGGCCTTAGTTAACGATAAGCTTTTGACTCCCCTATTTTAGGAGCCATCCTATATCAAATAATAAAACTAATTAAATTGGTGGACGCATTTATTCTTCATCAACCCCCTCTTGAAACTAGAAGCCCACTGTGTCACTACGTAGCAATTTACAGAGCCTAAGCAGAAAATATGTTGCACATCTTAAAAAAATGTCAAAATAATATGATTTTAAAATACAATTTCTAAGGTAGGTCTACAGAAAAGAGATTTTGTGCACTCTTTCCTTTTTTTTGAATATACACAATTAAATGTAAATTTTATTTTTTAACTAAATTATATATACCTTCATTAACGAAGAAATGTTTGAAACAAAATTACAAGTTATTTTAGAAATTACGAAATTAACTTGTTACCAAAAATATATTAATCGTTAATTGGTGTATAAAATTTCAAGAATATATTACCAAAAAAAGATTATTCATTGTCATAAAAATTAAAAAGTTGTTAAAGTTCGATTTCTTAATGAGAGAATCGAAATGTATTTTTTGAGAAAGGAATTTGTTTCCTTTCTTCCCTACAAAAGTTTTATTCTTTTCCCTAAAAGTTTATCTTTAGCCGCGCAATTGCATGACTAAACTTATTCCGGCAAATGTAAAATGTTGCATGAGTTACAATCTGTTCATCTTATATCGTTACAGAAATCAACTAAATAGGCAACAAATCAAACCAACTAAAAGAAAAAAATCAAAGTATATATCCCACACGAGAGAGACGCAGAGAAAGACGAGAGACTTCATGAAGAAAAAGGTTTCAGATTTTGGCAGATTCCATAAGAGTGTGGGAACTCGAGAGTTTTATCTTCCATTGAGGCTTGCGAATTGGGCGAACACGTCGGTCCCGGAGTGCTCCGGAACTACCCCTGGATTCGCAGTCTCCTCCGGCGAGGCCGTGGCCCGGTTCTCATCGGCAGTCGAGGGAACGACGGCCGCGGGAGGTGACGCCGCCTCGGCGACGGTCGCCACGCTCTCATCCTCGCTCTGTCCGTCCATAGGAAGCCTCCTGCAACTGCAGAGCGTACTCCAAATTCCACAGCACGTCCCCCATCGTGGGCCGGTCCACGCCGTACTCCGCCAGGCATTTCCCCGCGGCCTCCGCGAACTTCTTCAACGATTCCGGGTTGATCGACCCGGCGAGGTGCGGGTCGATGATCTTGTCGAGCAGCCCCTTTCTCTTCCACTGCATGGCCCACTCGGCGAGGTTGACTTGCTCCCTGGGAAGAGCGGGGTTGATGGCGGGCCGGGCGCAGAGGACCTCGAGGAGGACCACTCCGAAGGAATAGACATCGGATTTATCGGTCAGTTGCTGTCGCCGGAAGTACTCAGGGTCGAGGTATCCGAAGCTCCCCTTCACGGCGGTGCTCACGTGGGTCTGCTCCATGGTCGGGCCCGTTTTGGAGAGCCCGAAATCGGCTACTTTGGCCACGAAGTTGTCGTCGAGGAGGATGTTGGTGGTCTTCACGTCGCGGTGGATGATGCCCTGCGCGGCGCCGGTGTGGAGGTAGTGGAGCCCCCTCGCGGCACCGATGCTGATCTCCAGTCGTTTCTTCCATGTAATCGGGGGCAAATTCTTCCCGTAGAGGTGGTCCCGGAGGGGGCCCTGTGACATGTACTCGTAGACCAGGATCATCTCGGAGTTCTCGTCGCAGTACCCGATGAGGGACACGAGGTGCTTGTGGCGGAGCTTCGACAGGAGCTGAATCTCGGTCTGGAACTCGGTGATCCCTTGTTCGGATTGAGGGTTTCCTCTCTTGACGGCGACTTGGGTCCCGTCGTCTATCTCGCCGATGAACACGTTGCCGAACCCTCCCACGCCGATTATGGCTTTGGAATCGAAGTTCTTGGTGGCTTCTTGGAGCTCCGCGAACGAGAAGTATCGGCCAAGGCCTCCGGTGGAGGAGTAGAAGTTGCTCTTCGACATGGAGGTCTTGCTGTTCATGAAGCTGGTGTCGCCGGCGTGGAGAGGGAGGAGCCACGACGAGAAGCTGTTCCTCCTCTGCCAATCCTGCGGCCGCTTCTTCCAGTTGTACACCATGGCACCGAGCCCGGCGAACGCGCCGAACATCATCACGAACCCGACGGTGACCACTGCGGTGCGGCCCGTCTGAACCGCCTTCCTCCCGTCCGCCCCGAACTCGCCGTCGAGGCTCCCGACGGAGTTGCTCATCTTGAGAACCTCCACCGCGTTCAGGATCGCGTTCGGCGTGCCAGAGTCCTGGTTCGTCGGCCCGATCTGGACCGACAGTTGCTCCGACATCACCGATGCGTTCACGACGATGTCCTTGTAATAAGGCACCGCGAGGCCGGAGGTGAGGGACGAGAGATCGAGCGCGGAGATCGCCATTTTTCCATTGATGTAGACGTTGAAGTAGAGGTCGTTGAGGGTTTTGCTCACGATGTCGCAGAAGTGGAGCCTCAGGAGGTATGCAAACGCCGGGTCGGCGGCGAAGTTCCACGTGACGTTGAAGCTCGGGCCGGTCGTCTGTGCGTCGGCCATCACCACGGCGGAGGCGTACGCCCACTGCGGCGCGATCAGCGGCGACTCCCCCTCGCCGTAGGACACGACGCTGGGGGAGACGGACACGCTCTTCGCGAGCTCGCCCGACTTTAGATAAGCCTTATCCGGCGTCCATGTCCGGCCGAGCGTGTCGTTCTGCGGGGTTATCACCGGTCCACCCATGTTGACCCTAAACGCCGTGTGGTACGCGTATCCGGCGAGGCCGTAGAAGTCGCCGACGGGAAAGAGGGAGGATCCTTGGTCGGAGATGAGCGAATCCGGGGCCGAGACCACCTCGATCGCGCTGACGAATGCGAACGTGTTCTTGAGAGGGGTGAACTTGAGTTCGAATTTCTCGGTCGTGACGTTCACGAGGAATTCCTTCAGTGTTAGTTCGTCGCCGGGCCCGAGCCGGAAGTTGTGGAGGAGGACGAGGGACTGGGTGGTGACGGAGAAGGTGGCGCGGTGGAGGTCGAACTGGGCGTTCTTCACCGGGAAGAAATGGAGGCGGACCCAGTGCCACCCGGGGCGGGACATTGAGAGCGCGTAGGTGGCCTCCTTCTCGAAGATCCTCGCCGTGGGGTGGATCGGCGACGGAGCTCCTGCGGCGGACGCAGCAGAGACCCGAAGATCGTCGCCGGCCTGAAGGAGCGGCGCCGACTCCTGGTCCGTCTTGAAGGTGCGGCCGTCGGGGAGCTTCACGGAGGCGGTGGCGCCGCAGTCGAGGAGGAAGTTGTCTTGCGGCGCGAACGAAGCAGGGGCTCCGCCTCCGCCTCCTCCGACGGCTGCCGTGGCCGAGGAGAAAAGGGAGAAGAGAACCAGGAGGACCGACATCGTCGGCGGCTGCTGCGGCGGAGAACGGCGATGAAAGGGAGGATTGTTGTTTTCCATCTCCGTCCCTCCTGGGCGGGGGAGGATGAAGAGAGAAGATTATCGAAATTTCTGCAGTGGAATTTCTAAATGCTTTCCGTTTGTTGCTTCCTGGGTTTTCTTGGTTTGGGAATAAGTGGTGGGGAGAGGAGAGTTCCCAACGGCTAAAAATGCTGCCATATTTGCCGGAGGAGGAGAGGAGAGGGTGGTGGTGGTGGTAATGTTTTTGTGAAGTTCGTGTGTGAGCTTTATTTAGCATGAGAGGATGACCAAATATAAGAACTGCGGAAGTTGGACAGTTGGATTGAATTGGTCCAAAGTCACCGTCCCCTTCTCTCCCCCAAGGCTGAAGCTTTTTTGTGGTTACGCATAAAAAAAAATGAGAGGGTCCTTAATTATGTTATAACATGACAGTTGAAGATGCTAAGACAGACATGGGGAGAGTGTTCAACACGACGTGGTGTAGAGCTCCTCTTGCAAATTTTTCCCGGAAGATCAATTGATTACTTGTACCATAATAAAGATAGTCTCATTCTACGCATCAATACCGATTGCAATGGAATTTATAATAATAGAAAAATTCATCGACTCCCTAACAAATTATCGTTTTTATCCTATCTTTTGCTGGCTGAGTGAAAATATTTTTCCTCTTATCACAAGTTTTGTGATATTGAGCCCTAGTTTAAAAAAAAAAATCAAATTTTTTCGAATTTCATTTCCCCTTTTACAAAATTCAATACCACTTGGAAAAGAAATACTCCCTTCGTCCCAAAACAACTGTCCCCCTTCTATTTTGCATGCAGATTAAAATAATATTTTCCCCTAATTATCGTTATTCGTCTCAACATAGATTATGTTTCCTGCCACATATTTACACATTCAGTGATGGAGAGAGAAAAATAATCCTTCTAAAAATATATAATCAAATTTAAGGAAAGAATTGATTTATGTAAATCTTCTTATTTATTGAAAAAGGGCTAATCTTGAGAGCATAGGATAAAAAATCAAAACATAATATTAGAAATTGGGAATTATTTTGAGGTAAACCAAAATGAAAATGGGGACAAGTATTTTGGGACGAGGGGGTAAAAGATTTTAAAAATTTGAAAGGGAGACTTATTATAAAAATATGGGCAAACTACACTTAAGTCTCCCATGGTTCGAGCTACAAGAAACTTATGATTTTCAAATCAACGCTTAATTGGGGTTGCAGCAATTGGTTTTTCCCATTAAAGTTAATAGTTCTGCATTTCAAGTGTTATAAAATAGGGAAAAATGACTTTAATGTTCCAAAATACCTTTATCATAATATAAATTAAAAAGTTTGGTTAAAAAATTTGGAGACATTAAAGCCTAATTTCATCATTTTATAATATTTGAGTTGCACAACCTGTAACTTTAACGAGAAAATAACTATTGCAACTCCAATGAAAGCGCTAGAAAGTTCAGTTATGATTTTCAAACTATAGGCAAGTTTACTACAACTCGCTCAAACCATAGAGGATTAAGTGCGAGTTCCCCTAAAAAAAAGTCCCCAATTCCATTTTTTTTAAGAAATTCTTTTCGTATTTCAAAAAAAATAAATTTTTTTCAGTCAAAAATCAATTTTCTTGATGAGCGAATGGAATCTAGATTTTTTACATAAAAAAATTTTCCCTTTCTTTCCTCAAAAGATAAAGTCTCTGTTTCAAATATACGTAGTTAAATGCAAGAATTATTTTGCAGGAAAAGAAAGGAAGTTGAAAAAGAATTTAATACGAAATAAATCATGAGGGGGGTAGAAGATTTCTCCATGAAATGTTCAATAGCGAAGGAGTCATCCTCAGTGTTTTCAAAACACAAGTATAACTCGATGTTGACTGATGTTACATGTCGTGTGCAACAACAGGTGTATCAGCACGACGCAAAAAAGGGAAAAAAAAAAAAAAAAAGAGGACTACTCGTGTTTACAAAAGACAAGCATATAAAAGTATAGTATTTGGAGAAATCCTTGAAATGAAGTATATTTAGAAACCCTTTTTAAATTGAGCTCATGCTTCGACTTGTTTACTAGTTGGCATTGTGGTGGATGTTGCTCTTTGAGTTTGCTTTTCGTTGTTTCTACCCTTATTTGGTTTTTGATATTCTTCTCTTGTTTGCGAGTGTGTTGGTGTTTTGTCTGTGTATAAACTTCTAATATGAACTTCTAATTGACATATAGTCATGTGATATGTGCTGTTTTTTCCTTTAATAGTTCCCGCCCTAGGGTTTTGATTAACTTTTTAATGATACATGATTCATATTTTTCTTTCCCCTAAAAACTTGTTTCGGGGTTTCCCTAAAATAGAATTGACTTTTCATATATGATCCCTTCTATTTCTCTCTTTTACACATTTTGTTTACGGTTCAATAAATAAATAAATAGAAGAAGAAGGAGAACAATGATAAAAACTCACAGAGAGTTGCATTTGACCATACCATTTTTAATTTAGAGTGTCACCATAGGCAATCAAAAAGAAGTAGCACTTTATAAAATAGAACCTTATAATTCATACAAATTTGGGTAGAAAAGAGCCTCATAGCTTTGTTAAAAGTACTGAAAGGGTTATTTTTGTTTGAAACCTGTATTTAGTTAAGGGTGAAGGTAACTTATTTTCACTGTTAGCAAATAAGATATATACATATATGTGTGTATACATATATATATATATATATATATGCACATATATATATATATATACATATATCTACACATGTATATACATATATCTATACATATATCTATATACATACATATATATATATATACATATGTGTATCTACACACACACATACACATATATATATATATAGATATATGTATATATACATATATCTATTTATATGTATATTTACATATATCTATTTATATGTATATTTACATATATCTATTTATATGTATATTTACATATACATATATAGACACACACACATATATATATACACACACATATATACACCTAAGGTTGATACTTCGCCAATTACCCAGCAACAAATGCTTTTATTATTCTGACAGAATAAATATACAAATGAATGTCTTAATGCCTTGGGAAAAGGTATAGATACTATTCGAACCGGTATGCACATTAGATTTGAGTATTTTGAAAAAGAATACTTTAAAAAAATTAAGACAAATAACAAAGTTGATTCTTTCCCTATCCTTTTCCTCAGGGGGGAGAAAGATGAGTAAAAATGAAAAAGAAGCTCAAAAATTAAAAAATATAGGGTTAGTTTTCCCATTCCCAGATCCATCCTATATGATTACAGAAAAATATATATATATATACATATCAAAAGGATAAAAATATTGCTACCCTGGAATATGAGTCAAAGAACTTAGAGCCATAGTCTGTCAGATTAGGAAAAGATCTTGACAAAATGATGGAAGACCTTAAGGTTAAGGACTCTACGGTTAGCGTGGTCATTGGTCCTCACTATAGGTACCCTTCTCAAAATTGGCCTCCCTCTAAGAGAGCTCACACCTTGGTCACTAAACATTATTATCCCCAGCCTTCAGCACCAGATCTTCAATTTGAAGAAGCTCTACCTCTCAAGTCATATGCCACAGGAAGCATTTTACGAATGGATAATTGATGGAATGTCTTAATAAGCTGATTATAAATATAGTCAAACAAATGTATACAATTGGTTTAATTTATCAAGAAAAATAAAATCTAGGAGTAAAAAGAGCCGTTGAATACCTTGTTTTAGGATTTAATGGAATTCTTTGATTGTACATTTGGAAAAATCAATAAGGTCATCAACATGGTTGCCTCTAGTCTTTGTAAAGATCTCAAGTTTAGGCATAGTCTTGAGAAAGAAAGATTAGCAACCAAACAAGAGATGGGAACCTCGTATGAATAGTTTGGGTGCCCAGGATTCTAAAAATCATATAAGAAACATAGAAAGAAAAATTATCCTAGGTACACCAAAGAATATTATCCTAGGAGACATCACAAAAGTCGTTCAAAGAAACCAGAAAAAAGATCTTCCCATTCCCATAAGAAAAAACACTATAGGTTTAAGTTAAAGAACAAAGGACATATTGGTGAAATTAAGTGCTAAAATTGTGGAAAAGGGGGCCATTACACTAATAAGTGTAAATTAGCCCAACAAATTAAGTCCTTAGATTTTGAGGATTAAATGAAGGAAAATCTTATTGCAAATCTTTGTACCATTCCCTTAGAATTAGAATCTTATGATTCTGAAATTGAGTCTAACAAAGAAGTTTTCCCTTTCAGAAATTCTGTCATCTAAAGACTATCAATCTTCTAATGATAAAGAATGCAATATTCAGGCTTGTAATTATAAAGATTGCAAAGCATCTTGCTCTAAAACCATCAACACTCTTGATGAAGATGTTGAATTCTTTCTAGAAATGACTTCTCAACTTGAGCAACTAGAAGGAGGGAAGCCGAAGTAAGGAGTTGATTTAGCACCCGATCCTTCGCCTTCCTCAAGTGTAGAAACACTAGTTTGATATTCCTTCCTTTTTGGATACCATTCAAAAAAGGGAATCTGTCGTTTTTTAGGATGGCAAACAAAAGTACCATTCAGTCTTTATTTTTCTTTAAATGTCTTTCGGAATGAAAAATAACATATGGGATTCTTTTTTCAAAAGTTTTTTCGAACAAAAAATCATTGACCAATAATTTCTTATCAAGTTTAAAATTTTCTAAGTCTAAATCTAGAACATTTAATTCCCTAAAGGGTTGTTCTAACAGGATTGACTTAGAAGGAGATTATTCATATTGAGGATGTGTTATTTGAGACTCAACTCTAAGACCTCAGGCCTTGGCAAGGTTCGCTGAGCGTTCACCTAGGATTGAGGGTCTGGACTGTAGAAAACTCTCAGTTCTAGCAGTCCTATACTAAGTTGTTGATCCTTGATGAGCTAATGGAGCTTCGTCGGAAGAGGTTGATTCAATTTCAACGGAAGAAGCAAGTCGAAATCTAATGGCCGTATCACCATTATCATAGGTGATAAAACTCTAGGACAGGCTGACTTTGAGGTCTGATTTGAACTGGATTAACATGCGGGCATGCCCATTCTTCTGGGTAGTCAATTTCATCCCACTAGAGAAGTCTAGGAATCATCATTTCTACATTGAGAGATGCTTCAAAGCAAATTGTTTGCCTTGGAGGTAGGTTGGGATACACATATCGTATTAAACCTGAGGAGGTCATAATACGAAAATGAACAAGATAGATTAACTTATAAACACAAGTTCCATGAAGAAACTTGTAATTGTGGGTTTGAATGTCGAAGGTAAGACACTTTTCCTTATGTTCATCATTATCTATTCTGATAATCAAATTAGGATAGGTGTCAAAATAGGCTGGACCATTGGTTAATGAAGTCTAAGCATTTCCGATTATAGAATCTTTATAATTGGGAATTCTAGCGTCTCTTGGGACAACTAACATAAAACTGTTTAGTCCTAACTTAACAAGGGGTTTTAGTCCAATTTGGACACACCTAATATGACAGTCTCTATAGCCTAGTCTGGCATATTTCCTAAGAGATTTCTTAGAAAATAACTTGCAACTATAATTTCTACCATCAAATTTAACATTAATTTCCTTTGTCTTTTGACAAATTGTAGATTTGAACTCAAATCTTTTTTCTTTTTGATAAATACTTTTAGGATATTAAGAGGGAAGTTTCCAATCTTGTAAACTTTTTTCTTCCCAAGTACCTTTTTGGCTTATAATTGCACAGCTTGACGGAATATCTTTAAATCTAATAGATCTATAATCCATTTCTGACATACTACTGCTTTTTCTCATAGATCAAGGTTTTACTGCAGAATGGCCTTTATCTCATCACAAAACCTTGGCATACCTAATAAGAGAGGATTGGCAATAGTATAGAGAGACAAAGATCCAGACATATTAAATCTTTAGGTATTTTGAGAAATTTTGCAATAATAAACGAAAGAAAATTGAGATTCAAAGAGATTACAAGACTATAGACTTGGCTTTGATACCAAAATGAGCAGGATCTTCAGGGAAGTAAACATAATTGAAACTGAGAATATTATTGATAGAATGAAACATACAGAATGCTTGGGAAAGAAGTTCTTTATGGAAATTTCTAGCCTCTGAATATAAGTTTGAGCACTCATAGGTGAACTCGATCA
The DNA here is from genome assembly GCA_034195605.1 of Santalum album. NCBI lineage: Eukaryota > Viridiplantae > Streptophyta > Magnoliopsida > Santalales > Santalaceae > Santalum > Santalum album. Next base: position 7,449,130 of record CM067262.1, read on the forward strand.
TTTTTCAAGGGTTTTGACTTACAAATTTTTCAAAAGAAAATTGCCTCTGCCTTCTCCATGGAAGAGAAGCTTACTTATACATGGGAAAAAAAGAGTTACAACTCATGCTAACTCAGAATCAACTTTACATTTTGGAAAAAAAAGCAACTTTACTTTTTTTTTTTTTTTTGCTTGTGTCTAGCCAGACTACTTATTAATGCTTGGATGCATGTGTTGGCAACCACTCCTTTAAAGACGAAGGGACCCAAGGGCATCAATTGGGGAAAGCATGCCATAGCAATCATCTTCATTATCTTAGTGCAGGGTGTTCTTGTGACTCTCCAATTTCCCTGCGCCCTCAGTAGGTCAACAAGCCTTCAACTAAGACCAATCGCTGCAGTATTTCCAAGCATAACTAACAGCATGGGTGGATTATGCTAAAGTAATAACTTACGATCTTCAAACCAAACTTGCGACCTTTAAAACCAATAAATAATCTCCAACATTATCTCTTATCATTTCAGAGGACTATAAGAGAAATAGGGTTTATCTTATTACAACATTATCAAACTGCAACAAATTAATTAACGCTAAACTTAAACAACTATATGATAAAAATCTCATTACTTCCATTTTACACATGTGTCTCATCTCTTTTTACTTAGACGCACTCACCTGATAGGCAATATCAACAAAGAGTGAGCAATAAAACACTCACTAAGAAACTCACATCAAAAGACTCATACTAAATTATATCATGAACAAATAATATAACAATTTCAAAAATTTATCATATTTTTTCATCATATGTGAATAAGTACACATAAACAATGACAAGCAGCAGTTTCAAAACTGTGGGTCAAACTGCACGAACACGAATCTAAACTCAACTAACTCAATCAAACTTCATTCTTACAATTCGTTATCCTTTAATTAAAAGGTTCATTAACTTCACATAAACGGTTCGTAAACCTTCAATCATGCCTTTCGTCTGCCTAGTATTCAATCAAACCAATCTATAAGTCGATTCTACAACTTAACAACTCAAGCATTTGAACAAATTGTGATCTTATTCAGTGACCTATAATGAAGTCATGAACATCATCAACTCATCCATTTGTGCCAGCATAGGTAAAAACATTTTGTGCATTATTTAACTCAAGCACGGGGTCCAACTTTGTGCCAACATGGGCAAAACATTTTCTATCAATTTAATCTCCTATATATGGGATTGTTCAACTCAGTTCGATCACAACTTTGTGCCAACATGGGCAAAAACAATCGTTCGTTCTACCTTAACCCATGTAAAACTATATCTAAGTTTCAATTCAACTTATTCTCTACCCTATAGCCTTCTCTATGTTAGGGCTTCACATATTCAACCATTCCACTTCCATTAGCTCAATACAAACCAACACGAACCAATAGGTATTCGGAAATAAATGACTACCCAACTATACAAATCAAGACTTGACAAGAAACACAAGTAATGAGTTACAGTTCAACAATGGTCATTCAAGTGACCACACACAAAGTAGTCTTCAAAGACTCTCCAATAAACACCCATAAGGGTTCATCAAGATAGACAACGAAATCAGTCATTCATAGGAAATATTGTTCTAAATCACCTCCCAAAACATTTAAAATCCTTTCATTTTTGTAAATTAGCTACCTCAACTTAAAATACTGCAACTTTCATGTTGAACACCTTAAGTGATTCAACCTCCAGATAGGCCAAGCAGTTGAAAAAAAGTGGACACAGAAAACTGGTCCCTTGAAAACTCGGTTTGTACCATTTTCAAAAAAATTGAGCTATCTTTTGATACACACTCTTTTTTGAGTTACAGCGAAAACAAAATACCTAGATAAAAAATGGGGCTACAACTTCCTTTTTGACCCCAAAGAGTGATTCACACTCTAGTGATATTAAAAATAACAAAAAGTAGTTGTCTGCAGCTTTAAATCATACAGAAATCTCAGTTTGAACATCTTCAATTTAAAATGCAACAACTTCTTATAAAAGCCTCAAAACGTTTTTCTCTAGAAAGATAACTTTTAAATAACTCAGAAAAACAATTTATAATATGAACACTTTTGCAAACTCAGTCATTTAGAGGTCTAAAAATCCACATGGAGAATAGAAATTTATACTGGAACACAGTCCTACCAGATTTCTCTGTAGAATCTTTAAAATTACAAAACTCTTTCCAAACACCTCGGATTGAGTTGATTCCAAAACCAAACCTATAGGTATTCAATAGAACTACAACTTTACTGAGTAATTCCTTATCAAATTCGAAATATTTTTAGGTGGAAAAGCCTAAAACTTTAATGCCTCTACAATTTTCACATAAAACAACTAATTTTAAAAACCAACATAAATACAACTTAACCAACACAACCCAATTAAACCATTTTTTGGTTCAACACACAACTAATTGAGATGATTAATCACATAATACTTCCATGAACAACTCTCATATTATTCAACACAAAAATTATCATGAAAACTACAAATAACCATGATTATAACTCCAAATCAACATACAACTTCTTACCAAAAGAAAGCATGGCAACAGTTGGAATCAAGACTTGAACATGGAGATTCAAGGGTAAGTTTCATACCTTTACATCTTTGCTTTGAGGAGAATTTGAACTCTTTGAAAGAAAATTCAAATTCCTTAATTGACCACTTCAAAGCTCCAACTTTCCTTTCCAAGTTCTCTCTATTCTCTCCATTCCGTCTCTATTTTTCTTTACTAGATTTTTAACAATGAATTCCAAAGACCACATGGTTACATGAGGAAAGGATTTGGCCACTTTTCCCTTTTCGGCCAATTTTCCAAATTTGCCTTTAGTTTTAAAACAAGACTTTTGGAAACACCAAGGGCGATTCGGTCATTTCACTTTCAATAATATCTCAAAGTCAACTCTTCTCCACCACAATTTTGTATATGGGCTCCATGTGTCGCATTAATCATTCGCTAGATATTTCTTGCCTCATAATCCATAACCAGGTCAGAAACACTATTCCAAAACTTGGTTTTATTTCAAACTTCAACGAAACCGATAATTTTCTCCTACTAGGGTTTGAAAATTATATGCAACTATTACTTCCGTTATTTACAGCTTAGTGGCTAAGGGCGTTTCGGTAATTGCACACGAAACTCGGAGATTTTACGTTTTCGTGTGAAAATAATTTTTCGCATAAAAATTTCTCATAATTTTAAATTAATTAAGCAAGCAGAATATCTAAGATAAATATTGACATTAAGGCCAGTAAAATTCAACTTCAACTTTATGGTTAGGGGTACTATAGTTCTTTTTGAGAGTTCTCCAAAAAGATTGAAACTAAGGGCAACTTCATTTGCTGGTGGAGAGGAATATTCAGCCATAATACTATCAAATTCATCCATTGATTTAGCAGCTACAATACGAAATTGCAGATTGGATCTGAGAACTAGAAAGTTCTGCTGCTTAACATCAAGATTCTTCTAAGACTTCTTAGATAATTGTGGATGCTCAAAAAACCACTTCTTCATATTGGGAATAGTGAATTGATTAGTCTCTATGGACGACCACCACTTAATCTTGATTCTTTGAGGCTAAAATATTTTGAAAAAACAAAGAGTAATGGTACTTCTAACCAAGACTCTAGAATTTTAACATTTTCTTTCCAAAATTAAAAAGATGATTGTACATAGTTTGGAAAAATCTCTATGGATAATCCAAATTTTTTCTACTAGTGTAAAAACTAGAAGGGAACTTTGTTGAAAGGTTTTTGTCAAAATAACAAAACCACAAAAGAGAATAATTTTTATTTTGCTTTAAAATCATTTTATACCAGGCATCTTGGTAATCCCAATAATTATAAAACTATGAATAATAATCCACTGGAAATTTGCAGAACTTGTTTGGGTTTCCCTATTATTCTAATGAAAGAATCTTTTTGATTTTTAACTTCATAAAAACAATTCTTGATGGGTTATTCTTGTATGGGATTTCAGATAAGTCGATTGACTTGTATCCATGAGAACAAATTCATAAAATTCCTGAGACTTGTGATTCCCTGGATCAAAATGGATTATTATTAGGCCCAATAATACCATTTTCTATTATAAATATTTTTTTTATTAGCCACAAGTTATCCATGGCTACTGATTATTAGCCACACATACAAAGTCACGGCTAATACCAATTTTATCTTTTCAAATGTTAAATAGCCACAAAATTTAAATCCGTGGCTGATACGTCCAACTCGAAGCATAGCTGCATTTTGGCTTTGCATGAATATGCCCTACTCAGATTGGACATGTTGTAAATAAAAACATTCTAGCATATAAATTTTACAATAGAGTTAAGTTTAACCCAACATCCACAATATGAAATTCAAACTCAAATGTTGCAATAGAACAAGTTTAATACAATATCCACAAATACAACAAACCAAGTTTAACCCAACTCCTTAACTAAACATTGACAAACCTAAGTTCGTACACTGCTCCACAAATGCATCAATTTCAAGTACTTCACTTTATGGGGGAAGGGGACACTCATGAAGGTGGTGGAGTCTGATACCTGTTCAAGATCATTTCAAACTTTTGTAACATGAAAGTTTCGTATTCATTGCTATCATGATTATATTGCTCTTTCACCTCTCTTTTAACCTGAACTAATTCTTCTTGCAACACTTTCCTCTCCACCTCCATTTTCTCTCTCATGTCATTCTCTATTTTCTTTTGCAACTCTTTTGCAATTAGAGCTTTCATTTGTGTTCATGCTTCTTCATTCTATGAAACAAGGTTTAGACAAAATTTTACAGGTTCAAATGAAGAATTCGTGCCAGATGTCGTCGCGGCCCACAAAAGCTCTTAAGTGTAACCTTTGACCCGACTTTTAGAATGCAACCTTTCTTCGATACTCCATAGCTTTTCTTAGAATGCATACCTTGGCTTTATTAAAGCAAGGTTTTACATGCCATGTTTTCTCATATTTGTCTAGATGCCATGGTGATGCTTCAACAACTGTGCTCCTAAGAACCAACCTATAGGAATTAGTATCCTCCACATCATGATAGGTATTGTTTCTCATATAGATATTTTAATCTCTCTTTTTTAGTTCCTTAAAATTAGTTAGCACCTACCTTTTCTTGACAATGTGATGGATTGATCTAGAGTTGATTCACCAACTATCAATTTCACTAGCAACCATATTACATTCAGTTATTCTAATAAATTCATGATCATTGGGTCTCTATATTTTGGGTGCTTTTTCTTACCTATTCTATTGCCCCTTTTTCTAGGCAGTTTGGTTTTTAAGCGTTTATACTTTCCACAACTATAACAAGCACCTCAAAGAATTTCGCTATTTAATTTATTGTTCATGAAATGAGGTTTCCAATGCCCATTATGCTAATTTTCATTTTGATGCTTGGGCTTATAGTCGGCAATGTCTAGTTCTCTTTATTATACCATGTGCAATATTGATCCCTTTCTCTTGTCTAGAATACCTTGTTGAATAGCTAATAAAGCAAGAAAATCATTCACATTCTTAATAGCACCATTCAATCTTAGGGCAGTGGTAGTTGAATCCAATAAGAGAGCCAAACTATTTAAAATAGTTGCAATTTACGAGCTACTTAGCTATGAAAATTAATTTATTGCAATGTGCTATAATGCTATCGCCTTCTTTCATAGACAATTGTTGGCATATATATTTTGCATGCGTTTTGATGCTATCAAACTCTGTTGCATAACATAACTGATATATTGTTTACATGCTGCCAAACTTTGTTGCATATTGGTACTTGGTTCACAGGAAATAATCTGTTTTGAGATCTTTGTTGCAGAATATTTATACATATTACAACTGTATCACAGCTGAGAGATTAATTTTTTAAAAGAGTACTTTATGAATTTATTGGGGAAACAATGAAGATTTTTTGAAGAGAAGTTTTTGGCCTGAAAGAGTTGTTGGAGCAAATTAGGGGCAAAAGAATCTTTCTATTCTAGTGTTTCAATTATCTATCATGTTTGGAGTAGTTTTTCTAAACAGATTTAAAGCTCACAATCTTTCTAAAATTAAAATATCTCATAGAATTTTCTTGTCCAAAAAATTAAAGGCTTTTATCTCGAAAATATTCTTTCAATCTCTTTTCTTGGCAAGTAACTGTTGGAAGAACAGATATTTGTATCTTGTTCTGTCTTCTATGATCGAAATATATGCTCCATAACTTGATATATAGCTGGCACTTTGATATCAGTTTCTAGTGTATTATGTTTTTGTTATTATATTTATAGGCTTTCACGATATCTTGGCCTTAGAGATAACAGAGATTAACTTGCTAGTTGAATTGATTGTAAGACTTTCTTAACCTCTTAGTTTTAGAGATAGGAGGGGTTTGCTTGTGAGTTAAGTTTTTGTACTGTGGCTAACATTACCTTAAAATAGCCTATCGTTAAAATAGTTTATCGTGTATGAACCAATAGTAGCAGGTAGTTGTTATTGGAGGAGAGAAATAGCTAGTGGTTAGATGAACTCTATAAATTTGCGTCTCATTAGTTTTTTATACTTACAGTAGTTTGCAAAGTCTATAAACTATGTTGCAAACTTTTCTGTATCTTATTGTTATTTTCTTTTGGTAAATGAAAACTTTATTAATTAAAACCAGCAACAAGGTTGAAGTAAAACAAATGCAAACATAGGGCAAAGACCGAGACAAATACACACAAAGTACAAAAAAAAGAGCACCCGAGCCGTACTCCACCAAAATGTCACAAAAAGCACAAAGGTAGTAGAGGCGCCAAAACACAAACCACTAAACAACAGCAGCTACTAATAAAAAACAGTCATGGGAGAGGTGCAGTCCATATGAGCAATGATGCAAGCTTTATCATGGACAAACTTGGTTAGATGATTCCTAATAGAGTAGATGTTCAAGATCCTTCCTTGAAAGATGAAATCATTCCTTCGGGTCCAAATCATCTAGTAGAGGCCTATAAAGGAAACCCTAGCAATAATAACATGAAGCTGGTTTCCTTTGAGATGAATTGTGGCCCAATGCAAGTGTTCTCCTAACTTGGGTTATGCTAAGGAAAGTTACACATACTCACCCACCATCTAACTAGCCCAGAAGTAATGGCACAATAAAAAAATAAGTAATTCATGGAGTCGAGGCAGTGTTTACAAAAGCCATAGAGAAAACCTTAAACATGCTAATACCTAACCTATTTATCTTGGGTTTGCAAGCTTTACCAAGCCACAAGCCACAAAAAAATAGAGCGCTTAGGAATAAACCAATGATCCCAAACAAAAGCAACCCAAAGTTTAATAGTATCTTTCCTTTAGATCACATCCCAAGCCACTACCACTGTAAACTTGCTCAAAGACTTACCATTCGACGAAATAGTATCATGCTGAGTGTGGGAGAAGGTACACTTATTTATCATCCTCTAGGTGTCTATCAGTAACTAATATAATTTTGCAACAAAACGTGTACATTTACATTAGAAATTTTATCATATTTCTCTTTGATAGGATTCTACATTTTTTTGGATAATCTCATGACTTTTAATAACCTTAATCAGGTTTTTTTCCATAAACTTTAACATGAAATGTTTTGCCTTTTTTAGCATAGGTTTCCCACCGTTTCCAACTCCCTTACTTAATGCTAAGTAGAATTTGCATAAAAAGTTGGAGGCAGTGCACCGCTAAAAAAGAATAAAAATGACTTGTAAAGGAATGAAAAAATTGTAGTGTGAACTTGTATGGGATTGGCAACAACATTTATATACATAAGTATATATTTATGTTATATCGTCAATGTGGAAGGATATAGCATACTATGAAAGCTATATCATTAAATGTGGAATGATATAAAGACTACTGTAATATCACTGAAACATACTAAATTATCCAACACTTTTTATAACTATTGAGATTCAAAAACAATAAAAAACATGATTGTCGATTAAGACTTAGTTATGTAGTTTTTAACCCCATCTCCCCTATAATTTTGAATGTTTGATCCTTGTTCAAGCTTTTAGTGAGAGCATTGACCACATTGTCCTGATGATAATTTCATGTTCTACTAGATAATTTAGCATTACTTGTTTTAGTCTAACATGTCTTCTCCTACAACTAAAGAGTGAGTTGTTAACAATTGTTCTTGTACTTTGATTATCATAGAATAAACTTAAAAAGATAATATTTAAGCTATGTAATGGGAGATCTAAAATCAAATCCATTGTCCACTCTGCTTCCTTGCTCGTGGAAGCTAGAGTATAAAGTTTCGATTCCATAAATGACAAAGTAATACACATCTATTTATTTAATTACCATACAACGACCACTCCACCTAGTGTAAACACATAAACCACTAGTAAATCTACTGTCTCCAATGTCTAAAAACCACGAAGTAATAGGATATCACTCGAAGATAGGGAGATAACAAAGGTACCATAGAGTAAATCCAAGAGTACCCCTAAGGTATATCATCAGCCTTGCAAGTTCATCCAATGCTTTTTTTTAGGATTACTAGTGAAGCAACTCAACATGCTTACCGTGAAAGTTATGTTTGGTCTAGTGCAACTCATCGTATACATAAGACTACCCATTAGTTTGAAGTATTCTAACTGATCCATGTTATCTCCTTCATTGGGTTTCAACCATTTTGTGTAATCATTTGGAATCTCATTTGGTTAGTACTTATTATATCCCCATGTAGAAAGCAGCTTCTCAATGTAGTAAGCTCGGCTAAAAAGGATTCTCTGCCTATCAAAACTTATTTCCATCTCGAGTATGGTGTCAACACTCCCAAAATCCGTCATGCCAAATTCCTATGTCAAAGTGATTTTCACGTCACTCACTATAGAATGATTGAAGCTTAGAATTAATATATCTTCTGCATACAGTCAGATAATCATAATCTTACTTCCTCTGAATGATTTCTTTTCTTACAATGCACATTCTCAAAAGTGCTCTAATTTCATTCACAAGCAGTGGCACTATAAGTGAGATTTAGGACTTGTATAACTAGCCTTTTTAACTCTTTGCATTCTTCCCTTTAGTTATTCCACCATAAAGCTAATGATTTTTCTAAATTAGTTATATATTTTTCATTGTCATATTTAAATAAGAAACTATATTGAGAAAAATTCATTACCTCGATGCTTCTTTTCTCTTGTTAAGATAGCCATGCTCATCCCATTCATTCCCTCACCTTTCTTAAACTTTTCCAATTGTGCATTGATCTTGACTCTCATCTCCATGTTCAAATAAATCCTTTCAATGGTCTTGAATAACCGAATTTTCACTTCCACATTTGGATTAGAATTGGGAATGTCGGACCATTCACCAATTGTGTGATGAAAATTATGCAGCATAGGTTGGCATGGGCTGGCGTGCACGAAGTAATAATTTTTGACCACCAATAGGGGCTTTATGAGGTAAAGACAGCAACTCACATGAGAGGTTCTAAATGTAAAGGGGGTAATAAGCATGAAGTTAACCTTATGACGACAAATTGTACCTGCGGTCATCACTGATGAATGATAAATGATAGTATTTTAAGGAACTACTTATTCCTGATGATCGGTGGAAAAGAACTAAGCGCGGTTGTCAACGGTCTTTACGCATATGTATCGAGATGGACAACACTGGTAGGGTTATTTAGTGCTCTAAGTGTAACTGGGAAGGTTATAAAACTCGCACCTATACTGCTCGAGGTAGTCGTTAGGATGTGCATGCCACCATATGTTATGTAATTTTAATTTTTAATTGGACTATCAGACTAATGTTAATTATAAGGAAATATTTACATTAATGTGTGACATGACATTAGTAAATAAGGCATATATTATAAGTTTAATTTGTATAATAATGGGCGATAACGTCAACACAGTGAGCCACCCGTAAAACACCTACGTCTATGCACTGCTCGAGCTGGCCAAGGGGATTGTTGCTAGCCTTGTGAAGATTCCTTAGGTTAGGCCATGTTAAGCGGTGAATCGCTTGCATCCGCAGCATCTTCGTCACCGTGGGGTGAGAAAGACACTATGGGTGCGATATTTTGTATGTCCAAGGATGCAACGTCACCATCGCCCATTGTCGCAGAGTACTGTGGGGCATGAACCAAAGACTTACACACATACCGATTGGGGCCAAGATCCAGTACAACATGCCATGGCAAAGAATGCGGTTGAAGTGATGTGTGTGCGGGAGGTGTCATGTTGACATCGAAACATTCATTACCTTGTGATGATGGTATCGGAAATCTCAGGTGATGCCACTTTTATAGCTCGGGGGGGGGGGGGGGGCATGTATGTAGATGTGCTTCCCTATCATAGTATGCCTCCTTCTTTTGTGAAAGATCATGACAACCATCCACGCTAGTAGCCCACTACAAAAAAAACATTGAGAAAAGCAAGGTTACATTGAAATATGAGTTAGCAAAGGGATCTATGTTGATGAGCCAAGATATATTTACGGTGGCTCTTGTGTATCTTTGTAGTGGTGGGTCACATACCTAATCACTTGTGGCACAAGTCGACCCCATTGGTCTATGGTTGAGGGGCCATTACCAATAATGTTAACTGTGTGATCATCAACAGGAAGACCAAGCAACACCTTAACATCCTACAAAGTGACTGTCACCTCCCTAATGGGCATGTGAAAACTATGCGTCTCCTCACGCCAACTCTCCACCCAAGCAGTGATTAGTGTGTGATCAAGTTTGAGACTACTCGACTAATATACTCCGTAAAATCTACAATGCTTGAGCACCTGTATAGCGCAAAAGTTTGGCATCACCGCTCTTCTAAATATTAGGTCCCTATGTTTCACATCTAATTGTCAATCAATATCATCGGACCAGATAGCCTCGGATCGATGCACAGACTATAAGGTTAGGATAGATGGATCTAATAGACATAGAGCAATGTGACGGGCCATTTATGCTATAAAACAATAAATTTAACATTACGTACATTGACCAAAAAAACATAATCAAATTATACACAAATCGACGAAGGCAACAAAAAACGAACATAACGGAAATTCATGCATAATAGTAACAACATAGAACGAACATAATGTTTTCAGATATCAGGATTTCTGATTTACACACATGCAAGAACTATTGAAGCTTAGGAATGACTTGCTACAATCACATTAATTATAATTGAAATAATGATTGTAATTACAACAACACATAGCCAGTTCTATCTCGAGGGTGGTAGTGCAACCGAGGTAACGGGGACATCAACTTTCGGCTCAACCTCTACCATTGTATTTCTACTTATAGATAGGTGCTACCATCTCAGAGGATATAGTGCCCAAGCTGACTGTGTTTCTTGTGTCAGTGCAAAATGCCTTATAAATGGCACCATTATATCCTATATTTGGTTGTGACAATCGGTCCATGTCTTATATACTCCTTGTGTTCGCCCAACCAATGCAACGTAGAATTACTATTGAAGCTTAGGAATGACTTGTTACAATTACATTAATTATAATTGAAATAACGACTGTAATTACAACAACATATAGCCAGCTCTGTCTCAAGGGTGGTAGTGCAACCGAGGTAACGAAGGCATCAACTTTCGGCTCAGCCGCTACCTTCGTACTTCTACTTATAGATAGGCGCTGCCATCTCGGAGGATATAGTGCCCAAGCTGACCGTGTTTCTTGTTCAGTGCGAAATGACCTATGAATGGCACCATTATATCCCATATTTGGTTGTGACAATTGGTTCATGTCTCATATACTCCTCATGTTTGCCCAACCAATGCAACGTAGAATTTTTGTCCTCCCATTATGAGAAATGGTCATGAAGGTAACAAATTATTAGGCATACTTTTCTATGTGAGTTATTGTACCTAATCTTATATATTCACAATAGTCCCATATTACCATCCCTAAGAAGAATAACAAAATCCTTGTGCTTCAGGACAAAATTACTATGTCTACTTTTACATATTTCAACCCCAAGATCAATAACAAAATTATTGGTACTAATTTATCATGCTGCTGAATGCAACAAAAATAACATGATTATTAATCTTAATATTTTAAGCTTCCAGCACCAATACTAATATAAAGAAATTTCTAATTTTTCATGTTTTCATCGGCCTAAGAACAACAACAAATTAAACAAAGTAGCATATGAAATTAAGATGCTTCATAACAAAGATATATTATAGTACTTCATAACAAATCATACAAAATAGTAATGAAATTAAGAAGTACAACCTCTGAATTGGTGTAGAAGAAGGTCACTGGAGTTCAACCATTGGAAAATCGACAAGAATGGGCTTCAGGTGTCGGAGATGTTGCTGAAATCGATAGTGGGATGGCAGATGGCGGTGAAATCTCACTTGCAAAAGTTGAGTGTGGTGGTGGGGAAGAAAATGGACAGATCGAAGAAGAAATGGATAATAGGAAAGAGCTTCGATCGTCGGAGATGTAGTCGGAATAGAGTGGAGGCAAAACAGATCTAGAATCGCACTTAGGGAGTGCAATTTCTAGAACCGAGCTTGGGGAGCGTGATTCTTGGTTTTCGCGGTTGACATCTTTGTCAGAGGGTGTCAATAGATGCTCTCTTAGAAATCGCATTCGTCAAATGAAATTTTAAAAAGTTAGGATACTTTTACAAAATCTTAAGAAGGTAGGGTAGGTTTATACAATTATTTCTTTTCAAAGGGTATCTTAAGAAAAAATTCAAAAAACTCGTGTTGGGAACCCCACCAAAAAATAAAAAAGAGAAAAGGAAAAAAGGAAAAAAATATATAAATGAAAAAGAAATCGGAAACCTAGCTCGGCCGGCGCTTCCCTGAAGTCGTCTCGGAACCCAAATTCCCTCCTTCGTCTCTTCTTTCTCACCTCCATTGAAGGTTGTCACTCCCTTCAGTTCTCAATCCCGCCTTCCAAAACCCTATCCATGGCGATCAAGCTCCTCCCAACCTAGCTCGCCGGTCCCAACCCTCCCTCTCCTCCATCGCGGTCGGCCACATCCAGCTATTATTGCAGTTTCTGAAAAGAGGAGATCGATTCGTCACTGGTTGTAGGAGGAGATCCAGTGGAGGAGGAGAGTAGAGGTCGCCGGAGAAGAGAGGTCAGAGGAGGAGGAGGAGATCGAGAGTTCGGTTCAAACCAAACTCGCACCGCCGCAGCACAGAAATCGCACCCAATTCCTTATTTATTTATTTATTTATTTATTTGCTTCAGTGCGCAGTGGGCTCGCACCCAAACCACATAGGACCGCAGCCTAACCTAAAACGCATACGGCTATTGGACGGTCGGCTGTCGACCGCAACAGTGCTTCCTAACGTTCCTGTAAGTTACTCTATCTTAGATAAGAAACTGTTGATGTGAAAAGGTAGCATTTTTCAGATGCAAATATGTTTCTGTCTTTATTTATTTGCTTTTTTTTTTGTTTCGAATTATGTATTTAGTTAGGGAATAGATTAGTCCAAAAAATTGTTTGACAATTGGGTAGGCTAGGACAAGAACTTAACCATTGGTGGGCAAGTTTGGTTTTGGGATCCCTGTCTTACGGCCTCTATGAATTTCTCCCCCATCTCCGTCATCATGAAAAGCTGGAACCCCGTAAATCAAAAACGTGGTGGATTTGAGCAGAAGAGTAAACCTAACTAGTAGGCTATTTTCTCATACTATTTCAGTGTTTAAGGATCTTTATATCCAAATATTAGCTTTTCTGAACACTAAATTGGGTTGGCTTGGCATTTACCGGAAAAAAAAAGAAAAAAGGTTGGCTTGGTTTCTCCTTTTGGGATGCGAACAACCCAAAAACCGAGTTGTCCGAAGTGGTTTGGAGTTTGTGGGTCCCCCGCAGGAATTGTGCAACACCAGTTTGAATCTCAATTTGATATACTGTTTGACATTTCCCATGCATATAAAAAATATTACCCTATTGAGTGGAGAGGGTTGGCTGTTTTTATTAAGGTTGATAGAGGATAGATTGTGATTTAGGAATCTGTACATTGAGCATGAGAGGTGCAGTGTGGAATCTGTTTCCTAGTTTGTTGCATTTCGGGTCTTCTAATTGAAGACCAGAGATTTTGAGTTTTGCTTGGATTTTGGGGAATAAGTGATTGTGGTTCATTAGAGCTGCTCGCAACAGATTTAGCTATATTTATTTGCCTCCCCACAGGATTATTGTCAAAAAATAAAGTTTTTGCAAGATGGAATTTTTGAGAATTAATACTTGCTGTTCTGAGGATGAATACGGCCTGTTTACAAAAGGAAAATACTTGAAATGAGCTCTCTCTGGTGGTTAACAAAAAGTTTGAGGAGAAGAGGGAATTTTTTTGACGCATTCAGTAATTTTCTTTTCATTTGATCATTCTTTATGGTAACTGAAACAGGAGACGTCATAGAAAAAGGAGATTAGTTGGGCCCAACCTAAGGGGCTCACCTAAAGTTGCACACTAGGTGTGTCCAGCTGCATATTGAGCTCTGTTTTTTTGTTCTGTGCATTGTTTATTTGCTTGAGCTCTCTTTTTCCTACAAGGCTGCAGTTGTTTTGGAGGGACACGGGCTTTACACCAATAGATCCAGCATTCAAGAGGTGTTAGGTTATGGACTTTGAGTTGGACCTATTTGATGATAAGCCTGCCACCACGAATGGTAAGTCATGTTCTCAACTTTTGCTTACATTTCTTGTATTCAGAATATCCAGATTCATTTTTGAGACAAGTGGATGAGATATGTATTTTGTACCTTGTTGCAGCTCCTGCTGGTGGCAAGTTCAAACCTAGACCCAAACCCAAGGCAAAACCCATACTCAGAAAGGGACCATCCTTGTCGGTGCCTTCAGCTCTTCCTAGTGCTCCAAAGGAGAAGACAGAAACGCAAGCTTCCACTAGCTCAGACTCAACAAAACCTACAGAGAATGTTATTGTTGTAGAAGGCACATCAGGTGATTCAGGTGTTCAGGTCTTAACTACGCCTGAATGTAATAGGATTGAAGAACATTTGAGAGCTAAAAATGTTTCATTTTCAGGAGTTCCATCAATTGTTCCACAAAAACCTTTGAAGGAGCAACTCGTGATGCCATACTCTGCTGGCTCAGAACCGTCACAGACTGACCAATCTGTTTGTGCTATAGACAGTAGGCTAGAAAATTCAGATATTTTACGTACCTCTGGGATCCTTGGTTCGAAGCCGCTAGAAATTGATGGTAAATCATCTTTAGTTGTTTTGTCCTCTGGAAAAGAGTCAGGATTCTGTTACTGGAATCCCATTCTCTGACAGAATAAGTCCTGAACCTGCTAACTTTTTGTCTCAACCTCCGTTGAGTGGTGTAGATAGGGTTTCTACAGGTCCTCCACATTTAAATGCTGCAGCATCTGGTGGCAGTGGAGATCGGAAGTCTAGTTCTGGAAAGTCCACTGGACAGGTATATGATGCATCTCATTTGGTATTATCTTATTTCATTCATATGGTTCCTAACTTATATGTTCACTCAGAATGCAGACATGTATTTAGGATCGAAATATCTTGATGATTTTCTTTCTCAACCAACAGCTCCAACGGGTGAGTAAAGGAAAATTTGATCAGTTTGTTGGTTTTATACCCCATAATTTTTTTTTCACCTATTGTTTTGCAATGAGTGATGCAGGGAAGTCCCAACATGTGGTTGACGAAATTAAACAGACATGCAATGAGTTCCCACCATCATTTCCCCTTAGTCCTGAGGATAAATGTTCTACACCTTCAGGGGATGTCCAAACTCTAACTGATTCTGGTTTTAAGCATGCGGATGAAGAAGCCTATATTTCTGTTGCTTCTCCTGTCAACAACCCAGCCTTTGCACCAACTGATACATATCTCAACCATCCTACTGCTCAAGACCCAGTAACCTGCAGAGAGACTAACTTATCTGATAATGATGTTGAATTTCAGATTGGATATGGAAGTTTCAAAACAGAAGTAAAGACTAAAGACCTGTTTCTATATTATTATTTTTATTCTAGTTTTTGCAACAGATATTGGTGAATTTTAAACTGTGGGAATTTTGGCTACTTGCAGGCAGTAGAGGCATTTCCTTCCTTGGATAACCTAGAGATTATTTCTGAATCCTCTGTTGCATCTGGTATCTTGAGGATTTTGCCTCTGCCTTATTTGTTCTCACTCTGTATTGCTGTTTTTTAGTTGGTCACTAGGTTCATGCTGGTTTCAGGACACTGTATTGGAAAATTCCTGCCTAAGCCAAAGGTTCAACGTTGGGAAAAAAATTTAGTCACTAGCATCTCTGACCCAAATGCAGTTTCGCATAATTCAAGTATGCAAGATTCTCATTTGATTCCTCCTGAATGTGAGAATATTGATGGGAGCACAGTTTCTGCATTCGGTCCTGACAATGAATTTGATATATCACCTGCGGGACCCAATGACCCCAACTCTGAACTCCCATTTAATGAAGAACCAATAAACCCTGTGGAGACTGCTATTCATGAGAATACAGGGGCTGTTTCTGGAGTGAATGGAGAGTTGGTAATATTCTTAACCTCATCAGTTTATTATGCATTCTTTGTTCGGAATAAATGGAAACTGGCTTTAATCATGTTAACACAAGTAATGTGCCCCTTTCTTGTTATTTGGTTTTCTTAGAGTGCTAAGAGGAAGAAAAGAAAATCTTCTTTAGGAGCAGATCTTTTTGAAGAAGCCTGCGAATTTTCTACAGTCACTGAGAAGAAATCAGGTGAATCATCAAGGCAACTGAGAAAGCTGGTGGGTCCATGTAACCTTGTCAATGAGTCTGAGGACAATACTCATGAGAGTGGTGACTTTCTTGCTGAAAATCCTAGCGGTTCTGTTGGAAATGAAAGTGATGATGATGATGAATATAGAGTGGGCACTACATCCTTGAAGAAACCAGCTCCAAGGAAGTCCAAGAAACCTGTGGTTCAAAATGAAAAAACAGTTCGAAAGCGCAAGAAGGCCGCGGACGTGCAAGAAGAGGTGACCAAAGTAATTCCTAAAAAGTTCTCTCATTCTACCCGACGAAAAAGAAGACAAGGTACCAGCAATTGCTTAAATTTACAGTTCGTTGCTTGGATTTACAGTTTGTTTTGTGGGAAATGATTTCTTACTTATGGATTAAATTATTTACATTTGATAGTGGACAGAGGTTTGCTTGAAACTCCTGAGGATGAGCTGGACCGTCAAAATATCCCCCTGAAGGATCTGATTCTTCTTGCGGAGTACAATGAGCGGCTGACAGTACACATTTGATTTTTGCTTTTGACTTTATGTAACAGAAAATGACCACACTACATTCCTGTGGCCAAGCTTTGTGTGGAGTTGATTATCACACTGATGATTTTTTATTGTCTCTCTTATGCAGAATAAAGAGGCAGCAACACTGAAAACCCCTTCCACCAACCAAAGGTATTTGAATTTTTGACAAAACCCAGTTGTTTAGATTTAATTTAATGCATGCAAAATTTTCAGTTGGGTGCAACCAGGGGACTGCACCCATGATAGCTATAGGAAGTATGATTTTGTAAGTGGCATTGGATCGCTAGTTGTGGTTCAAATCCTTTCTTTATTCATCGTTTAATAAAATACAAATAGTCAATAAGAAAAATTTGTCGTTTACCTGAGAAAAACTTACAGATACTATACCCAACAAAGTTTAATGTCCTATTTTTATGGATCAGAAAATGAATTCTTTAGTAAATAGAAGAGCACTATGCTCAGCACACTTAACTTTTCTCTACCATTCTTAATGGTCTGTGAGTGACCCTACATGTTTCTGAGTGTCTTTCACATATAAACCTAAAGTTGATATATAGCCTATTTATATTTATGATCATGTTTTTTTGTTTCCTGATGCAGGTCTGGTGACAATTTTCCCGAGGATGCTCTGTATAATGAGGATCCGCCATATAATGAGGAGGAGGACTTTGCTTCAGAACAAGGAAGAGGCTCTATGGATGGGGAGGAAACTCTTGAGGTTCAAGAGGCAAATGGTTACTTTAATTACCACACTTATATGGACAAAGTACCAAAGTCAAGGTGGTCGAAACATGATACAGAGTTGTTTTATGAGGTATATCTAGCATTGGCTTCACAATTTTGTATTTGGTATTATGGAAAAATTGGCTGTCGCATTTCACTCAGTTAATATTTAGACATGATCAAAACTGTTTCACAGTCAATTGGCTAATGGGGGCTGCTTGGCCTTAGGTAGCCACCAAATTTATGGTATGCCCCTCCTTTCTTTTGGGGGGGGGGGGGGGGGAAGATATTGTTTCAGAGAATGTTTTTGCTTGCTTTTCTTTTGCACTTGCTTCCGGGTTATATGATGTGCCAAACTTGGGAAAAACGTCACTAGGTCTGTGTGTCTTTGTAAGGTTTTGGGAGCAAAAATGCCTTCTGTTGTTTAGAGTAGTCTATTAATCCCAGCGACTGCTTAGTGGTTGTAGATCATGCTTGTGAACTATTACTTTCAATGCCATGTTCTTCTATTTGCCTCCACCCTGACCCTCACATAGTTTGATGTTTGAAGCATACTTTCCTTTCATTTTTCCCCTTTTGCTCAAATCGTGTGTGGGTATTGCCTCTTGTATTTGTTTTGGGATTTTCTGGATTTTTGAGCTATTCCTATCTTTTTTCTTCCCCCTTTTTGGCCGTCCTAATCTCTATAATGCTTCTATTGCAAGTTCTCTATGTTTTCTGATTTCACTGTTTTTAAGAGTTGTCATTTCTCTAAAGTCTTCATGATGGAGAGGCAGTTGAACTCCCCTTGTGCTTCTTTTATGGGATTTTAGTTTACCCCCTAAAAGTGCATCCTTGCTTCTGAATATTGTTACAAATGTGCTGCATAGCAGGATTGCAAAGATATCAGAACGAATCTTCTAGTGTGGTTCTTGAAGTCAATTGTCAGTGCAATGATCATTGTAGTTTTTCTTCCCACTAGATTTGGGTTTTTTCTTTTATCAATTTTCTTTTTTGGAGGGGAGGGGGGGGGGTGGTAAATATGCATGCACACCCCTTAATACCACAAACCCACACAATCTCTCCCATGATGATTCCAATCCTGGCCACTGCTTTTGAGGGTGATGGAGCAGTGGGCTACAAGCCCATGCCCAATACTTGATTCTGATATGCTATCAAAACTCTCTTTCTTCCTATCTTGAATGTCAAATGTCGGAACTTATATTTTCTTACCCTTTTTTTTATAAGGGTATCCGGCAGTTTGGGGCTGATATATCAATGATACAACAACTTTTTCGTGATCGGACACGTAGGCAAGTTTTGCTGAAATTCAAGAAGGAAGAGCGCCAACACCCTTCTAGACTTGATGATGCTCTAAGGAATCGTACCCAAGGTGATGATCTGTGGTTTTAATGAATTTTAGCTCGATGCTTCATCAATGATTCTTTGGAAAAATGAATTTCTATCGAACTGTTAGTAGGCATAACAAAGAAGGCCTATACACCTACCATTCAAATAGATCACCTTTTGCATAATTATTCTTTATGTGTTTTATTTAATTTTTTTTTTCATTTTTAGGTATTCTTGAATATTTGGGAAACTGCAAGTGTCATTTTTCATCTTTAATGGAAATATGGAAAATGTGCCAACACCTTTGTGAAAGGCCTTGAATTAATCGTGCAAAATGGAACCCATTTATCGATGTGGCCCATTTTGTTTGATCCTTTCACCAATATTTTATGGCTTTGATGATTTTGTTTAATGGTGTCAAATGCTTTCAATCAATGGGTTAATTTCTTTTCTAACATTTTGCAAATATGGGAAACAAAATTTAAAAAGGATCAAATTCATATTGTTAAAACTCAGAAATGAAGCTTCCATTATTTCAATTACTCCATTTGATAGCTTCACGATCTTGCATGATTACTCCAATGTCAGGTACACGCACAAACTTCTTCAAGAGGAGTCAAAACCTAATAGCCTTTATTGGGTTGGGCTTCAGTAGATTAGCTGATTGCCCAAAAGTCGATGGTCATAGAAGATACCTCTATAATCCTTACATGGAGATGAACACGAGAACTTATCGCATTGGGTAGACTAGAATAAGAAATTGGGTGCCCTAGTGTTCATAATGCTCAGAATTTGGCTTTTCTTTACTGAGCCATGATTGAGTATGTTCAAAGTGATATAAGAATTGGATCGATTGACCATCTTGCATCTAGGAAGCATGGTTACCGATACAACTTGGGTACTTCTTGTGTACTTACTGGGCGCGTAACAAAATTAATAGTTATTTATACAATCTCTGGATACCTTTGGGATATTCATAGCTGTCAAGGCATCCAGGCGTGAAAAAACGGGTAAGGCGAGCGCTCGCTTTGCTTGGAGGAGGGATGCCTAGTGGCCAAGGCATTCAACTTGGCCTTCTTTTTCTCCTTTTTTTTCCTTTTTTTTTTAATAGAATAACGACACAAGCAAAACGATGTCATTTTGATTGAGTTTTCTTAAAGGCAAAATGACGCCGTTTTGCTTCAAGTTGTGAAAATACATAATCCAAAATTTAAAAATACATAACCCTTCTTGAAACCATCAAATAACAAGAAGGAGATTACATTGCTTGAAAGTTGAACATCTCCATGAGATAGTATACAAATTTGTAAAATACTCTCATTTTGTGAAAACAACCTCACATTTTGTGTCTTTTGTTTTCCAATGTGTATCATTTTGAATAAGAATTTAACTTACGCTGCTTTATAACATCGAGAAAACATTAGTTCTATTTAAGATGTTGATCTTAAACATTTATGTGTGTGTGTATATATAGAGGCGCCTTGCGGACTCCTAAGTGTTGGCCTTGTCGCCTAGGCGTGCAGGCTCTTGGCCAACGCCTTACCTCGCCTTGACGCCTTGACAACTATGGGGGTATTCCAGTGGTGCATTCAAATATGTACTTGGCTGTTGGGTGGGTCATGGTTCGGCCACTCCCTTGGGCCTTTCTATTCATCATTTATGGTTGGTGCTCCTTGGGGCAGCAAGGCTGGTTTTGGGAACAGGCAGGCCTTAGGTTTTTGGACCAAAAGGTTGCTTGATAAAGTGGTGGACTTGGGTAATATGCCCAATTTAGATTTACGTGTCTCTGAGTTTACTAATGGGTTGGGTATGTGGGAGTTGAGCAGTTTGCATGCCTTGCTTGCTCCGCTGATAATTAGTAAAATTCAGGATTCCTTGCCACCTTTCCCAGAAGGGGATAATGATCGAGTTATATGGAGAGTGGATGTAAATGGTCAGTTTTCAGTCAAGTCTACCTATGAGCTTCTTCACGACGGATGTGCCAGCCTTCAAGACAATATTTGGGATCTTGTCTGGTGATGGAAGTGGCTGGAGCGGTTTATCTGTGGCAATTACTGCATGAGGGGCTTCTCACAAATGCAGAGCGTGCTAGATGACATCTAGCCGATGATGCTGGGTACCTTGAGTGTGGTGCTATGGAGGAATCTGTGCTGCACGTGCTTTGTGACTGTGCCATTGCTATTTTGGAAAAGCTGGTAATTTTGTGATTCCATGCCTGGTTCTTCTCTGCAAAACTTCGGGAGTGGATTTTGGGTAACTTACTAGGTAATTTTGATAGGGATGCTTAGGAATGGGATTCTATGTTTATTATTGGTGGTTGGTAGATTTGGAAATGGAGGAATATGGTTTTATTTGACGCCCGGGAAGTGACCTGAGCCATTTCTCATGATGGGTGTGACCCCCAGGCTAAACTTTTGATTTTGGTGTCTTGGCACCCACATCCAAATCATTTGGTGAAACTTAATATCATCGTTATCAAGGCGTCATCTAGGTGTTGGGGTGCTGCCGGAGCACCATTGCAGTGAACGCCTTGGCCGGAAGCTTCTAAATCCTCCTTCCTTGTTTGATTTTCCCTTTGATCGCGTGCTGTAGCAGATCCTCGGTGCTTGCTCTTTCTTTTCTCTTCATCTTCTTGTTGTTTTGAAACCAGTTGCAGGCAGCTGAAGTTAATGATAGAAGTAGGGTTTCTCTGAAGTACCACTTAGGTTAATTGCCGGCTGTTTGGATGAATGGGTGTGGGCCCAGTCTATCTATAAGTAATGCAACTCTTTACAAGAGGTTCAGCAGGTTTCAGCCCATTTCAGTTAGCGTGTTAGCAAAAAATATTTTGCTAACAACTCTTTAAAAGAGGCCCAACAACAATGCGGGGGGAGCCGTGTTCATCGATTGCTTGCTACTTTAGTAGACTCTATATTTATCTTTGCACTTGCTACCTTCGTTTGAATGTATTATTGACTTAAGTCTGAAATTTGGATGATGGTTTGTTGTTTGAACTAATGTGAAATATTGTTCTTTTTTCTTGCATTATATATCCTAGATTAAATCCTTTATATTTCTTTTGTTCATGCCTTGGGTGCCTTGTTGGCGCCTAAGTGGGCGCCTTGTCGCTAAGGCGTCCAGGCTCCCCCCCTCCCCCCAGCCTTGGCGCCTTGACAACTATGCTTAATATGGATGGGTGCTAAGGGAAAACCTGGAGTCGCAGGGCTGGTGGTCTTGTCCGTGGAGGCGTGGAGCAATGGATTTCTTGGTTTTACAGAAGCTTGGGCACCCAAACAGCCCTGCAAGCGAAATTTTGGGCCATCAAGGAAGGACTTTAATTGGCATGGAACTTGCAATTTAGAAATTTAATCTTGGAATGTGATTTGCAACTTGCGGTTGCTTGGATTTAGAAGGACACCATTCATCATGCTAACAGGCGTCTTGTCAGCAAAATTCAAAGTTTGATCCAAAGACCGTGGATAGTGAGGGTGCAACACATGATGCGTGGGGGCAACGGTTGTGCAGATCAACTCCCCAATGAGGGCTATTTTCGAATGATGAACGGTTCTTCCCTTTTATTTTGCCTCCTCGTGGGCTTTCCCCTTTCCTGCATGATGATATGGTCAGGGTTGCGCTTTCCCAGAGAGTGAGAATGTAGCTTGATTTTTTTATTAGGCTTTGAGCATCCTCCTTTTTTTAATTGAATATATATATATTGAAGAATAATGTGTAGCAAAAGATCAAGCGAAGGAAGAAGTAGAAAACCCAGAGGAAAAGGAAACAGGGGACACCCTGGACGAACTTGCATAGAAATTGGACAAACATGTTTTTCCTCTCGTTAGAGAAATTGGAGTACGTACTCCTTCATCCACTCAATGAAAAGGAATAAGGTTCATCCTAAAAGAGCTGGAGATTTGGTGTTTATATATACAAATCCTCATCTATTGTTAAGATAGAGCAAAGATTTCTACTGGAGCAGGCGCTATCCGAGAACAATTAGCTGATCTGGATTTGCGAATTATTATAGATTCCTCATTGGTAGAATGGATTTGTTGTTTATGTGTTTAGAATGTAATTATGGTGTTTGCTAGTGGTAGTTTTATTCAAATATATATATATATATATGTATGTATGTATGTATGTATGTATGTATGTATCTTTAATTTAACGTACTGGTGCTGTAACCATGCCTTAGGTTTTTTAAAAATTGCATGCCACTGGGCATACCCATGCCAGGTGCTTCTTTGCCTTGCAGATATAAGCCAAATGCTGGAAAATTTGGTTTATACACAAGTTATTTTATAATAGCACGTGTGGTACGCAGAAATGACATGGGAATGGAATGGTTCATTCCCATCTCACTTTGGTAAGCCATTGAGCTTTGCTAATGGTCCATTCTTGAGTCATTTCCATTCCCATAAAATTATAAACTTTCATCCCCCCTCCATCCCCCTTAATATTAACTCATTCCCAAGAATGAAAACCCGGAGAATAGTTTTTAGGGTAAGTCTGGGGTTTCTGACAAGAAAATATTTAATTCGATGAAAATCCATTCCATTTGCATCGTCATTACACTCCTGGGAAATAACAAACATGGGATGGTAATGTAGCGAACCATTCCCACTCTCATGTCAATCTCATCCTTAGGTTTATTCCATTCCCACCATTTTCATTCCCGTTTACCAAACTCACTCTTAAGTGTTTTCTGCAACTCTCCAAATAATTTTACTATATTGAGTCTAGCTGAAACTCTCATGCTTATTTTCAGTACTCAACCTGACATGTTAGTGTCACTAATAATGTTGCAATCAAATCCTTTTCTGTCTTTGTCCTTTCCCCTCACGTGTTTTCTATCATCCAGTTAAGTTGTAAGCTAACCCAAGTTTGCTACCACCTTATTGTTCTTCTTTTCTCTGAATAAGAATGGCTGTGTTATTTATTTTAGGTGACTTGGCGAACTTGGCATGCTTGAAATGTTTTCTAATGCTATAATTTACTTTTGCAGATCATTCACAATTTGAAAAAGTGATTGAACAGTTGAAGCAGGCTGCTGCTCAAGAAAAACTGAGCACGAATAAAGATGACTCGATCGACATAGCAAATGAGGAGGAAATGGAGGAAGAGGCAGTGACCCCAAAAACTATGGTATTACATCTGTTATTTTCTGTACTTGCTTGAAGAATTATGCAGTTATGCTGTTTCATTTTCTTGAGCAGTTCATTTATTTATATCATGTTCGGTTCATGGTAATATCCCATTATTATCACCTCGTTTAGTTCACTTTAGAGCTCCCAGTGCAATCAAGAATATCTATTTCATACATTTCCCTTGGAAATAGCTATTTTCCTTACTTATTCCACTCAGTAGTCTAATTAGAATGATATTTAGAAATAGCTATTCCCTTACCTATTCCACTCAATAGTCCTTAGGAGTAGCTATTCCTCGCATGTTCCATTCCTTTGAATAGTTATTTCCACTCCAGTTCTATTCCATTCCTTTGAATAGTTATTCCATTGTTTTTCTTTATCTAGGATCATCTTAGTCCTATCACATATTTGCACTCTTTTGGCCCAGATAAGCTAAAAGCCATGAAAAAGGTCCAAACTTGATAAGTCTTGGTCGTGTCTCTTTTAGTATCCATTATTATCACATTCTCGATGTTGTGTTATCTTCTAATGGCGTTGCAGGGTATAAAATCTGAATTCTATGAACATGCCTATAGAAAGAGATATAGCTAATGGTAGTACCTTGTCATACATGAAGCATCGTGAAAGCTATTTATTTATGGTAGAAACTTTGGGTCCTGAATTGCTGAATCGGCGATAGAAGTTCTCTGTCGGCTAATGTCTCCTCCCACCTCCCCTCTGTTTGAGACATTATATTGTTGGATCCAGAGATTTGAGTGTAATCTATCATATCCATCTCCATATTTCTTAAGATTTCAGTAATTATGTTGGTTCTATTATAAATAAGTATGCTTGTGTAAAAGGGCGGCTTAATTACCATGAACACCCTCCATGCCAACTTCGTGAGCAAAACTATTATTCATGTCGATTTTCTGATTCAATAAAGTATAGACTAGATGATATGATTGGTACTGAATTATTCTTGAAATTTCAGAAGACATGATTTTTATTTATTTTTATTTTTCTATTTTTACTGCTGGCAAATTTACTATTGCAATATTAAATCGATTCTTGTTTAATGTTATTCAGGTGGAGAATGCCTCTGTGCATACACTGGAAGAAATAGTTAAACCCGAGAAGAGCGAGGAAGAACTGGTTAAAGATCCAGAGGTAGATGTCGATGGATCTGAGAGCCCCATGAAATCGCAAGATAGTGATGATGACTTCTCTCGATGGTGCCAATACAAGAGTGATATATAATGGTCAAAACTACTACTATTATTATCATCTCCATCATCATCATTATTCTTTTTGAGGGAAATTTGTTCACTGCTGCTCTTATTGGGGTTTTTTTTTGCCTTGTTTGATGATCTATTGAGAAACCAGCTAGCAAGCAATTGTAAAGGAAAATGGGCTTAAGAGAATGTTACAGAAGTAAAATTTTGAAGCTTGCCTGCAACCAAAGAGCTGCTGCTTTATACAGTGTCATTATTTCTGTGTACAGGTGGACGTTAAATTGATGTCGCTTTCATGGAAAATGGATCATCTTTTGTAAAGTTATTTGACAAAAACTACAGCATTTTAACGTGCGTCTATACACAATTAAGAACAGAAGCAAAAGATAAAGTTTCCTCTTGAGCCACGTTTTGGAAGTGAGCCTGGCGTTTTATGAAGTTCTTAATGAATTATAATGTAAGGAAAAAGTATTGCCATACAATCATCATTTAAGCGGTGAAAGTTTGATCAATAAAAAAGTTTAAAATAAATTTTGATCATTTGGATGGATCAACCTTCTTGAGAATAAGTCATCTTAGTATGGGAGGAACATAAAAAGTTTATTGTTTTATCTATCATTGATAGGAAAGTGCTCGAGTAGTGTCCCTGACGTTGAAGTTCATCCAAAATCTCTTGTAGATGCTTTGGGATTATTGCGCACTCCAGCTTCTTGTCCCAACTAATAACCTTTTGCCATTGGATCATGATATGCCATTTGTTGCCTCCTAAGCATGGTGCAGTGGTAAAGCCTGTCGAGTATAATGAGGCATATCAGGTTCAAATTCTCGCAAGAGGAAGATTTATCATGTAATTTTTCGTCTTTTTGAAAAAAGAGGTCTCAGTTGCAAGTTATGAAGAAGGGCCCAACTACTAGGTGGATAGAGTTATGGTGTACTCTACCATCCATTCGAGGGGGTCCCACCCGTACGTCATGAAGGAGGGCACTGGGGGAGGGTGGCACAGGGGAAACTCCTTTCAATTGTATATAGATTGTATCTGCATTCACGATTCACATGAAGGTACCTTTGGGGGAGGCTCCACCTCCCTTAGTTTGTGGGCTTAGGTGGGTCTGAAGGGCACATTCGAGTTGAGTTTTGAGTTTCCAAAAAAAAAAAAAAGAATGTCATTTGTCTTAGAATTTTCACCTGATAAGGGAACATAAATAATTTTTTGTTTTATCTTTCATTGAGAGGAAAGTGCCCGAGTTATGTCCCTGGCGTTGAAGTTCATTCAAAATCATATGAATCTTCTTTAGACTTTCTTTTCTTCTAAATGTTTTGGGATTATTGAGTGCTTGAGTTTCGCATCCCAACTAATAACCTTTTGCCATTGGATCAAGATGCGTCATTTGTCTTAGAATTTTCGCCTAATAAGGGAACATAAACAAAGTGCCCAAGTTATGTCCCTGACTTTGGAATTCATCCAAAGTCGTTAGAAATCTTCTTCAAACCTTCTTCTCTTCTAGATGCTTTAGAATTATTGAATGCTCGAGTTTCGAGTTCCCAACTAATAAACTTTTGCTATTGGATCAAGATGTGCCATTTGTCTTAGAATTTTCACTTGATGAGGGAACACAAAAAGTTTTTTGTTTTATCTATCATTGAGAGGAAAGTGCCCCAGTTATGTCCCCTGACTTTGGAATTCATCCAAAATCATACAAATCTACTTCAAACTTTCTTCTCTTCTAGATGCTTTGGAAATATTGAGTGCTTCAGTTTTGCGTCCCAACTAATAAACTTTTGCCATTGGATCAAGATGTGCCATTTGTCTGAGAATTTTCACCTGGTGAGGGAACATAAAATGTTTTTTTTTTTTTTTTTATCTATCATTGAGAGGAAAGTACTAGAGTTACGTCCTTGACTTTGGAATTCATTTAAAATCGTACAAATCTTCTTTAGACTTTCTTCTATTCTAGATGCTTTGGGATTATTGAGTGCTTGAGTTTTGCGTCCCAACTAATAACCTTTTGAAATTGAATCAAGATGTGCCATTTGTCTTAGAATTTCGCTTGATGAGGGAACATAAAAAGGTTTTTGTTTTATCTATCATGGAGAGGAAAGTGCAAAAGTTACATCCATGACTTTGGAATTCATCTAAAATCGTACAAATCTTCTTCAATTTTTCTTCTCTTCTCGATGCACTGGGATTATTGAGTGCTTGAGTTTTGCGTCCCAACTAATAAACTTTTGCCATTGGAGCAAGATGTGCCTTTTGTCTTGGAATTTTCACTTGATGAGGGAACATAAAAAGGTTGTTGTTTTTTCTATCATTGAGAGGAAAGTGCCCCAGTTACATCCTAGACTTTGGAATTCATCCAAAATTGTACAAATCTTCTTCAAACTTTTTTTTCTTTAGATGCTTTGGAATTATTGAGCGCTCGAGTTTCGCGTCCCAACTAATAAACTTTTGCCATTAGGTCAAGATGTGCCATTTGTCTTAGAATTTTCACCCGGTGAGGGAACATAAAAAGTTTTTTGTTTTATCCATTATTGAGAGGAAAGTGCTAGAGTTACGTCCTTGACTTTGGAATTCATTCAAAATCTTACAAATCTTCTTTAGACTTTCTTCTCTTCTAGATGCTTTGGAATTATTGAGCACTCTAGTTTCACGTCCCAACCAATAACCTTATGCCATTGGATTAAGATGTGCCGTAGGTCTTAGAATTTTCACCCAATGAGGTAAAATAAAAGGTTTTTGTTTTATCTATCATTGAGAAAAAAGTGCCCAAGTTACGTCCTTGATATTGGAGTTCATCCAAAATTGTGTATATCATCTTTAGACTTTCTTCTCTTGTAGATGCTTTGGGATTATTGAGTGCTTGAATTTCGCGTCCCAACTAATAACCTTTTGCTATTGGATTAAGATGTGCAATTTGTCTTAGAATTTTCACCTTGAACTCAAATAAGTCTTCCGCATGAAGGCTTTGTAAGATACCATAGTAAGTTTTAATCCAACTATTAGAATCATATATCGGTCTCATGGGATCCCTACACGAATCCTTTCTTTACCCCCTTTTTTTGTTATAATCTCATATATGCTTGTGTATATAAGTGGTCTAATATTACTAACCTTTTGGTAGTCTTTTTCATAATTATAAATGCTAACATATAACATACTCTTGACGGGATGTTTAGTTGTCATGCCAAAATTGAGTTCAAAATTAAGTTTCATAAAACTTAGTTTTGCGTAAATGCGTATTTGATTGTTCGAGTCAAAACTTAGTTTTGTCTCTTAAAAACATTGTTTTCCAAGTTTGATTGCATTGTTCTAAAATTAAGTTTTTTGAGTACTAGAAAAAATAAATAAATAAAAAGTAGTTATGCATTAAGGTATTACTTTAAATTAAATTTTAATTAAACTAAAATAAGATTTGTATTTGTAATTTTGATTATTTTTTCATAATTAAACCTATTCATAAATATTTAATTCCTTCTCCCATTGAAAAAGAAAAAAGAAAATGAACATATAATTTTTTGATTTCTATAATATTTATGTCAAAGTTTTAATCACCACTAGGGCTGTGCACGATAGGAAAGACATCAATATTTTCAAGCTTCATGCGGAAGTATTTGGCTCCCTTATTAATTTTGACTCTTCATTGTTCCTGCTTTAAAACTTTTCAAGTATTACTAACAATTTAAACCTATACAAATAATATAAAATAAACATATAAGAATATGAAGATGCGTTCGGCTTCAAAAGATTTAGTATCATTCTATTATATATTTAGCACTTAAAAATTAGTAAATTAAAACCTTTAAAAATCATTTCTAGCTTCAATTGTAGACATGAATATTTTCAAGATTCTCAAATCTCACTGAAAATTATCACATTCTTTTAAAATTGTATGTTATTTTAATCCATAAAATTATATTAATTAATTTTTTTTCCCTAGGCGTTTTATTATTTATATTTTTTATATTTAAATAAGTGCAATGAAAAGGAAACAAAGGCCAAAAAAAAAAAGGAAAAAAGAAAAAAGAAAGAAAGAAAGTAGGGAGGTAGTTGAATGGTATGTTAGGGTCAGAGTAAGGGCAGCGTATTTCACAATTTAGCTATGTGCCCACTAAAGCATGCAGTGTCAACAAATTTGAACAAAACTAAGTTTTGGCTCTTAAAACTTAAATTTAAATAGTAGCCATAAACGTACTAAAACTTAGTTTTGGATTGGTTAAAATCATGGTTTTACAAATGTGCACCCCCAGCATTTGCAAATAAGCTAAGTTTGTGCCCATCAAACAAGCAATCTCAATAAATTTGAACAAAATTAAGTTTTGACTCTCAAAACTTAGATTTGAGTGGCAGCTAAACACACACATTGTATTATTTTTTTAGCCAAATATTGCTCAAAAGTCCCACCTTTGGCCTTGTTTGATTTAAATTACAACTGTTTAGCTTTTGCAAATTTATCCAAAAGTACACTATGGTGTTATTTGTTGAGTCTGAATGTTAAATACTTAAAATTAAGGATAAATTTAAGTTCTGAGAACTCAAAGTTGTTGAATTTGGAGTAGTGTATAAACAACTAATATTTAGGTGTTGAATTTGATTAAACTGTTTGATAAATTCAAAAATTTTCATCCTGAAAATTATAGAGTTTTCAATTTTACCATTACATCTAGCCAATAAGTTTTTAGTTTCTTTAAATATTTTTCATTTTATCCTTCCTACAAAACAACAGCTCCTTTTGTTTATATCTTAAATAATAAAAAATTTCCAAAAAAAACAGAGAACCTAAGCAGTATCTAGAAACCTATATATGGTCTTAAATCCAAGAGAAAAGAGAAATGAATTCAATTATATATAGATTGTCCAAATCTGATGTTGGATGAGCTCTAAAAGATTAATCGAACGAACATGAATGAAATAAAATGTTTCTATCTTCTTGGACTTAGGTAGTTGACGGACAAAGCATTAAGCGATAAGTAAGTGAAATTAAACTCCGTGAGTCAAGCTGTTTTCAACCATTGTTTTACCCATTAAGTATCCCCAAAATTCTTATCAAACATATTTAATATAATAAGTACTTAATGTATTCAATTTTAAGCACTAAAGTGGGTAATCAAACAGGGTGCAATCTTTGGCAGCATGGACAAATGAAACTCCAACGCCATGTAATATGTCTCTACCATTGTGTGAAAAAGACCCAACCTTCGACTCTCTACAATAATTGTACTTCTATAATTGTTGCAACTCAAACCTTAATTTTAATCCTAGTTGAAAATGATACACAATTAAATCAGTAAGAAAAAAAAACCCAATTCCCTTTCGCTCAAGTTTATAATTTTTTTCCTTTTATATTTTACTCCCCCTCTTTGCATTCATCTTCAACTTAATGAATTATTATTATTATTTTTTCTTCCTTCTGAAGTTGCTTGTGCTAAAATTAAATAAATAAAATAAGCTAAAAATAAGGGAAAAATTAAAGTACCAAAACTTAAAATGAGTTGGATGAAATGTAAAGAAAAGCCAGAAAGGAGAATTGCACAAAAAAAGAAGAAGAACCATCTTAACTTTGAATTGTTTTGGTAGTATTTACATCAGAGTATATTAATTTTGAAAGATTCCCACAATCCTCACTGAAAAATGGTTAATTATACTATTCACCTTAGCAAATAGAAATCTCTGATATTGAATTAAGCAATAATATAATTAGTTTATATTATTAATATTTTGAAGAACACAAAAGGTTCAAGTTCAAGTTGAACCTGCAAAATGGGTCAAATTTAATGTCCGCCAAGCTGGCCTAAAACTAATGTTTGCTAAGTGGGTCAAAACTAATTTATGCCATATGGGCCCAAAATTTGGGCTCGTGTCAAAATCGTAGATCTTACTCAAACACCGGAGGTACAAATGATGGATCGGAGATCTGTGGCAAGTCAAAGGCTTGGAAACCCACAAATTTATTAGTTAAGTTCTTTTAATTATGAAAAGTCATCGTTCATGTGCACGAAATTAGTGACACACTCCATGCGGTTGTCCGTCATAAAAAGATTCAAATCTTTTAAGAATTCGACAATAGTTGCCATCAAATTGATACCCCAATCTAGTTGCCATGAGTTCGATGAACAGGATTGATCTTTGTGTTTGGGATCTGTTGGTTTTTGGAAGCCAATGGATGAACAATGGAAGCAAAAGGAAGTTGGGAGCATGCACTTGTGAAAGTCCTGTAAGTGAAACTATGAGAAAAGCTGAGGCAATCTCTCTCTCCTCCCAAAACCCACATTGTACGTGAATTGGAAAAAAACAAGGTTCCCCTCTCTCTTCAAAATTTCCTCTCTCGCTAAAAGCCTCCCTCTTGTGCATGAATTTGCTCAGCTTTTATAGTTGGAACAACTCCCTCTTACTTGACTACCTTGGACTAATCAGGAAAGAATCCCCTTTAAAGCTAAACTTTCCAACCTTTATCAGTAAACAATTCCCCATCAAGATATAATTCTTCTGAGACTTATCTCTAAAAGGATCAGAAAGGGACGTAGTCCAACAAAGTGGCCATGTTAACTTTCTCACATAATTGATTAATAAAAGCTCATCCTTTTAAGAGATAAGCATAACATTTCTAAATTAATTAGATGAGAGTGTTTTAATTCCTTGAACCAATTAATTTGCAAAAATCAATTAATCATTTTAATTCATTAGTAGGAAACTCATCCTTTCAAGGGATAAGCACGCTCAAACTAATCCTAACCAAGTTAATTAGGCCACTTAATTATTTTTTTTACCATATTCATTCATTTAATCAATTGATTTAATTAATTAAAAGTTGGCTATTGACCATGAAATATGAATAAAGAACTTGGGTCCAAAATGACAGGAGTCTTGCAATAAAACTGTGAGCCTGAACCTGAATCAAAATTTCACGTCAACAAAAGTATAAAAGAAATCTTTGTTATAGTTATGGGCGGGCTCTTGACCTGAATTAATGTTTTTTTGTGATGAGCTTATTGCTTCGAGAGATAAATAATTTTGCCTTCAATTTTCGCCGCATGA
Organism: Santalum album; assembly: GCA_034195605.1. Classification (NCBI taxonomy): domain Eukaryota; kingdom Viridiplantae; phylum Streptophyta; class Magnoliopsida; order Santalales; family Santalaceae; genus Santalum; species Santalum album. Next base: position 7,481,793 of record CM067262.1, read on the forward strand.
AGTTAAAGTGATGATGACAAGCAAAATAAAAAAAGAAAAAGAAAAAGAAAAAGAAAACGTTACAGTGTGTATGAGAAGTAGGTTAGGAAGGAGGAAAGAAAACAAAAAAGAAAGACCATGAAATTAGAGCTTCAATGTGAAAAGGAGGGGAGAAAAACTAATAAATAAATAAATAATTATAAACTTAGAGTGTGAAAGGAGTGAGAACATTTTTTTTCATTGATTTACGTATATGTCATTTTTAATAAAGATTAACAATGAAGTATTGAGTTGCAATAATTATACTGCCGAGGATCTAGATCCGGATCCAACCTTTGATCCTTTTGTAATTTAAATCTTGATACCTTTATTTGTTTTAAATTTTTCCTCAGGTGTATTAGCAATTTCAAATTTATTATCATCCTACTTTAGTGGCCAATAAAAATCTAAAACTCACGAGTTGATCAGAGAGGACCTGCGCGGGCTTGTAGACTCGTGACGCAACACGACTTCACTTGTTGCGAGTGTTTTTATTTATTTATTTAATAAAATTACCTATAAATAGGCGTGTGCATAATTTGGAAAAACAATAAATTTTCAAAAGAGCTTGATGGAAAATTAAGGGAATACTTTAGTTAGCTCAGAAATTGGGAAAACTATTTCATTTTAGAAAAATGTCCTGAAATATTTGTTATGTCGGGAAATTTCTGAATTTCCCATTTGAACACCCTCCCTTCGAGTAGAATTGCATATGCCAAAGAATAAAATGCTTGATGTAATTGGGGATATGTGTACAAAAAATAAAAATGTTGTATTTCAATTGCAAATGGATCAAAGGTTAGGCTTTTTGATATAAGTTGTTTTTTTTCCTTTCCTTTTCGAACTCAATTGTTGAGTCAGTAATGTTAGACGATGTTAAAGTTTCATCTGCTTATGCCAAACATTGCAACATTTAATTTACTTTAAGATAGATCTGCAAAAAATAAAAGGTTAAGATTTAAATTATAAGAAGGCCAAAGGTTAGGCTTTTATACACCACTAGGCCTATTTTTTTTTTAAACATTTTTTACAGCCATCCAATGCTGTTGTAATATATACTGTGAATCAAATAATTCCCTATTTCATTTTCTATACCATATTTTCGTGATCATTTTACTATTCTATCTTGAAAAAAGAAGAATTTCATCAAGAAGATCATCAAACATCCTCATGAAGTGAGTCTCATCATTCACATCATAAGAAATGGGTCCTACTCTAATGTGAGATTACCCGCAAAATTAGTTTGGTCTCAGAGACTTTTCCTGACGAAATTGGGTAAAAATGGCCTCATGAAATCAAAAAAGAGAGTATGATGCCATGAGTCTGCCCCTTGAAACAATGTAGTTTTGCCAAAAACTGTTAAGGAATTGTTTTTAGCAAAATTGTTATCATTATGATACATGCAATTTGCGTTAGTTCGAACTCATTTTTCTTCTTTTCTTAAGCCATGTTTGTTATGTCGGATTTCTTTCCTCTTTTTGGTAGAGTATATTGGATGAGATAAAGATAATCTCGTGGGATTTTTAATCTCGTAGCTGTGGGATTAATTAGTCCCTCCTTTCTCATGGGATTATTAATCCCGTGGAAGGTAAAAATTGATTAATGATCTTGTTACCCCTTTTTTAAGTCCGGAAAGATTAAACACATAAAACACAAGTCTGCCTTTTTTCCCTTTTTTTTTTTTACCCTTTTTGTTGTCTTTTTCCCTTCATGATTGTGTTATTATAAATTATTCTAGTAGTGTGATATGTAAAAATAAAAAATAACTTGCGTTCCCCTTTAAAGAATAAAAAGGACCTTTTCAAAAGGTAAACCTCAATGACCTTCTATTCTATCATGGACACATAGATTCTATCATGGACACGTAGATTCTTATCATTTGCTGGGAGGTTACAACTGGTTAAATCGGTTGTCTTTGCAGCACAATCTTACTGGCCTAGCATGGTTATCCTCCCAAAGATGGTGACTTCTAAAATTGAGCAAATTTTGAGGTGGTTTTTTTTTTGAAAAAGCCCTACCGTCAAAAGAAAGAGGAAAGGAGCCCCGGGGCGCCGTGTGGGGGCGGTGGGGCGGGGGCGTGCTATTGAGTGTAAAAAGACAAGATTATCTAGCACATTTGGTCCCATTTTACAAACTCGGAGTCTTTTTGGTGTAGGTGGATTCACTCTACTTTTTTTTGGGAGATTAAGGTGGCGTTTGTTTGTATTGAATTGATGCTGAATGGTTTGTTACGGAAATACCTTCGAGAATAGATGATTGAAGTGATAACAGAAATAAACTGGAAATGAAATGCAGTAAAATAAATAAAGAGAGCGACGCCAAATTTACGTGGTTCACCCAAAATAGGCTACGTCCACGGAGCTGCTACAGATCTTCACTATATGGAGAAAATAATACACACTCCTTCTCTCTCACAAGCACTCTTATGATTAACTTCTCGCTCACACCATTTTCTACCTAAATACAAGGGAGAAAGGATTTTACAAGAGAGATAATTCTTGGTGTGTTTTGAAAATGGAAAAGGAGGTCCCCTTTATAAGGTTCAAAAAGCCATTCCTTTGTTGACAATTTTTGATATGGGATTGTGAACATTTTAAAAGCTCCAAGAGTCATTCCATTCTTCAATCTTACCGATATAGGATTGTGACCTCAATATTCTCCCACTTGAAGAATTTTAATTATATCTTCACACTTGGTCAATGTAGCAGCTCGTCACCTTCTTTCATGCTTGAAGGCCAACTGAAGCAGTACACAGCTTCAGTTTATCAATGGTCACCGCCTTTGTCAACACATCAGCTGGATTCTTGCTCCCAAGAATCTTCTATAGAGATAACACTCCATCTTCCAATGCTGACTTGATAAAATGGTAACGCACCTGTATATGCTTTGTCCTGGCATATGAAATACTGGATTTTTGGCTAAGTGAATAGTACTTTGATTGTCACAGTATAACAAATTCTCTTCTTGCGAGTGAACAAGTTCTTCCAAGAATGACTTTAATCAAATCATCTCCTTGCTTGCTTCTGTACCTATTGTGTAAAGGTACCTAGTAGTACTCTTTTTTTCATCAAGATCTCCTGCCATATCAGCATCCACAGAGCCCTGCAATTTCAAGTCAGACTTCTTGAAACTTAGAGCTAGACTTACGGTGCCTCTCAAATATATGAGAATCCACTTCACTGCCTCCCAATGCTGTTTGCTAGGATTGCTCATGTACCTGCTTACTACTCCCACTGCATGTGCAATGTCCGGTCTGGTACATACCATGGCATATATTAGGCTACTTATTGCTGAAGCATATGGTACCTTAGCCATATGACCTCATTCCTGCTTTGAGGTGGGTGATTGCTCCTTTGACAACTTGAAGTGACTTCCCAAACGAGTGCTTACTGACTTGGCATTTCCCATGTTGAACCTACTTAACACTTTGTTCATATAGTCCTCCTGTGATAACTTTAGTCCATCACTATCCCTAATAATCCTCATTCCAAGGATTTGCTTTATAGCACCCAAATCCTTCATAGCAAACTTTTCAGACAACTTCCTCTTGAGCTTGTCAATCTCCCATTTGCATCCACCTACTATCAACATATCATCATCATATAGAAGTAAAATGATATATGAGTTACCTAGCCTCTTGATATAACAGCAGTGATTTGCTTGACACCTAGAGAAACTATTGCTACGCATGAAATTGTCAAACTTCTTGTACCATTGTCTTGGTGCCTGTTTAAGACCGTACAGGCTCCTTTAAAGTTTGCACACTAGATTCTCCTTACCCTATACTTTAAAACCTTGTGGCTGCTTCATGTAAATCTCTTCCTCCAAGTCACCATGAAGAAAGGCCGTCTTTACATCTAATTGCTCTAAGAATAAGTCAACCTGAGCCACTAATGCGAGTACTGTCCGGATCGTGGTCATCTTCACCACTGGGGAGAATATTTCATTATAGTCAATGCCCTCCTTTTGCTGAAATCCTTTTACTACCAACCTTGCTTTGTAACGTTTGCTGTTATCATGTTCGTCTTTTATACAATACACCCACTTGTTGTTCAAGGCTTTCTTGCCTTTAGGGAATTCTGCTAATTGCCATGTCTGATTAGATATCAAGGATTTCATCTCATCTCTCATGGCTAACTCCCACTTGTCCGAATCCTTGGCCTGTATGGCTTCATCATAGCTCTCTGACTTGTCTCTGTCGGTCAAAAAGATATAGTGTAAAGAAAGAGAGTACCTCTGTGGTGGTTTAGTGACCCTGCTAGACCTCTTTAAAATAGTAGGGGTGCCTTGGATTTCTTCTAGGATTACGTTCTCCTGTTCTTCTCTTTCAGGACTCCCACTTGGGACTGTGTTCTCCTGTTCTTCCCTTTCAATACTCTTACTTCCCACTTTAGGAAGATCTCTAAGTGGAATCATCTCAAAATCCTTACTTATATTCCTGGAGTTGTTGTTGTCCCTGTCTTTATATAATAGGTGTTCGTTGAAGATCACATCTTTACTCCTGATAATTTTTCAAGTTTTCTCATCCCATAACCGATAACCAAACTCAAGTCCACCATAGCCAACCAAAAAATGCTTTTTTGACTTGGCATCTAGTTTGTCCCTAGCAGAAGAGTCAATGTGCAGATAAGAAATATAGCCAAATACTTTAGACAAGAAAGATTTACCTTTTTCCCGCTCCAAACTTCTTCTGGTAGTTTGAAGTTCAATGGCGTGGATGGACTCCTATTGATTAGATAAACAGCTGCATTAATTGCCTCTGGATCTGTCTCAGCTGTTCCTCGACTTGGATCTGCTGCAACCTTGGTTAGAATTCCTCTCATTGTTTTTGCCCTTGTTCTCGACATTTAGAGCAGAGCTTGATGTTCCTTCACCCAAATCTATTCTTCACACTTCCTTAGAAAGAATTCGATTCCTAACATCATTGAATTGCAATTTTCCTTTGCCAATAGAATTACTAACTACTGCTCTCATAGGTTCCCAACTGTTTGGTAGGGAAGCCAAAAGTATGAGAGCATGAATCTCATTATCAAACTTAATTTTAACAGAAGTGAGTTGTGTCACAGTCGTGTTGAACTCATTAACATGTGCGGCAACAGACATTCCTTCTCCTATCTTCAAGTTAAACAACTTTTTCATAAGATGTACCTTGTTGTTTGCCGACGGCTTCTCATACATATTTGACAGAATGCTCATCATCTCTACAGTTGTTTTTGCCTCTGCTACGTTATGGACAACGTTCTTTATCAGTGTCAATCGAATCACGCCTAACTTCTGTCGATCAAGTGTATCCCACTCATCTTGCTCCATTTTTTCTGGTTTCTTTCCTGACAAAGGTTGATGTAATTTTCTACTGTATAGATAATTTTTGATTTGCATCCTCCAGTATGAGAAGTCTGTACCATCGAACTTGTCAATCCCCGGTCCTGATCCTTCATGTCTGGCCATCGCTTCACACCAAGCTTGTAGCAATTTCAAGGTTCCTAGGAAAGACTGGTAGGATCAAAACCCGGCCCAAACAACTAGCCTCCTTAGACAGAATTTTCTTAAATTACTACCAAGCTCCCAAAAGAACCTTAGACCAGGCTCTGATACCAATTGTTGTGGAAATACCCTCGAGAATAGATAATTGAAGCGATAACGGAAATAAACTAGAAATGAAATGCAGTAAAATAAATAAAGATAGCGACGCCGAACTTACGTAGTTCACCCGAAATAGGCTACGTTCACGGAGCTGCTTCAAATTTTCACTATATGGAGAAAATAATACACACTCCTTCTCTTTCACAAGCACTCTTATGAGTAACTTCTTGCTCACACCTTTTTCTACCTAATTACAAGGGAGAAAGGATTTTACAAGAGAGATAATTCTTGGTGTATCTTGAAAATGGAAAAGGAGGTCTTTCATAAGGTTCAAGGAGCCATTCCTTTGTTTACACTTTCCGATGTGGGATTGTGAACATTTTAAAGGCTCCAAGAGTCATTCCATTCTTCAATCTTTCCGATGTGGGATTGTGACCTCAACATGGCTCTAAATGCTGATTCGGTTAGGGGTGGGCTCATTCAAATCATTTAGTAACGCCTCTGAGTAGCTTTGAATGACCTTTGACCGAACCAGCATTCAAATTGGTGTTGAATGCTGTACATTTTATAACTTAGATTATAAAAAAGACATCTATAAACAAAAATTCCAATTTTTTTGCTGGAAAAACTACTCTACTCTCACCCAATTAAGTTAAGTTAGACTCCCCTTCCTTTCTTTCACTTTTTTTTTTCTTTTTGTTGGCTTCACTCTTTTTCCTTTTATTTTTGCTTCCAATTGTACACCTCCACAAAGAAAAAGAGAGAGAGAGAGAGAGAGCTAAAAGAAGATTAATGAAAAGATTGGAGATTTTAAAATTTTGGGAATTTCAATTTTGATTGAGTTCTTTGATTTGGAGATTTTGATATTAAAAATGTGAATCTGTTAATTAATTGATAAATTTGAATTGACTTAATAATAAATAAATAAAAATAGTAACAAGGGTAAAATTAAAAATATAGGTCATTTAGGCTTTTATTCAGATATGTAATCAAACAGTTTTACTATTACGTATTTACCATCTCTTATTACACCTCTTATTTAACCAACACAAATTCAGCACGCAGTCAGAATCAGATTCTAATAAGACTTATTTATCAAACGCTACCTAAAGCTCCCACCTTTGCATCATGGGCTCATAAAAATACTTCAACTCAGGCCTCTTATGCGTCTTAGTTCGATTCTTGGCACCCGTTGGATAATTGCTTGAATATAATGTTTTAGTTCGATTCTTGGCACCCGTTGGATCTCCCATGCAATTGCTTTAGCAATAGGGAAATTTACAACTCTGGTGTTGCTCGTACTGCAAAACTAGCTGATGTGCTCTCCAATGACCATTGGAGTTGGCCAGTTAGCTCAGCGACTCTGAACGTTTGGAATGAATGCATCCCCCTATTCTCAAAGACCAGTCAGGACAAGTCATGGTTTTGTTGATTCTCTCACCATGGCCTCTGCCTTTGAAGCTAATAGAAGAAAATCCCAGGAGCAGTCGTGGGCTCGCATCATCTGCGCAAAATTCATGATACCAGGCACTCGTTCTTTGTTTGGCTAGCGGCAAAAGATAGGCTGCCTACTCAAGCTAATCTGCCATCTACTGGCCGGCCAGATTTGTGATGGAGTTTGTGGGTTTTGTGGGCAGTGTCCAAACTCTTGAGACCATCTGTTCTTTGATTGTACCATTACTACTGGTCTTGCATCCTATTCAGCAGGGCAGCAGGGCTGTGCAGCATCAACTGGAACCATAGACCATGGAGCCATACTCTGGCATGGTTAAATCGTTCTCGCAGGTCTCAGCTTCGGCATGTTTGCTATATCATTTGGAAGAAAAGGAATGAAGTCATTTTTCGGGCTAAATCGATTAATATCACAGCCATGCAGAGCCATCTGGTGCGAGGTTGTACGAGGTAGAGCTTGCAATTTGGGGACCTTCCCAAGATCTCCTGAAAATGCTCGGATCCAGTGGTCCTGGGGTCTTCCTATGTCCATGTTAGTCTAAGGATTGTGTAGTTGAGGCTGATACGTTTTTGTCTCTGTATTGGATCTATCTCGTTATCCTCTTTCCTTAACTTTCTACGGTGACACTTTGCGGTGTGAGAAGGTAAGGGGGCAATCCTTTTGTTTTCTTGTCAGCTATTGGCTATTGTTTCACTTGTATTCTTTTGCGGCTTTCGCCTTTGTAATCCTTTTTTTGTGATTAATAGATTTAATTTACCAAAAAAAAAATATATATAATTTTATATTCATCCAAATAGGAGGATATGATTTTTTAAAAAATAATCCAGAACATAATCCGGCCTTGTACCAAACATGGGCGTTGGACTTCGCATTTCTCAAGGTTAAAAATCCCGTCTAATCCATTATATCATATCCCATTCCATCCTCTAATCCAATGTAATAAATAATGGTCATACTAGCATGTGGACCTTCATACTATCGTGTGAGTGTTTGATTACTGCTAAATTCATTCCTTCCTGTAAACTTTTTCTTACGTAATTGAGTAGAAATAGCTCGTGAAAAGAGAATATGGGTCGAGACTAATATATGTCGCTTCGAAATGGACACATGTAAATTGCATAATTCTAAACTCATTTCTTATTTTCTCAAGATGGCCTTATTAAATTGGGGAAAAGAAAAAAAAGAACAGTAAAGAATCTATCGAAGATTGAGAAATCTCATATAAAAAGAAAGAAAACCCAAACAAAAAGAGAGACGATGAGTTTAGGAGAAATCGAAGGAACTGATCAAAGATTCAGAGCCCGCCGTCCGGGGAAAAAAACAAACCCTCCTTTTCCACCCTCAACGATCATGCCCATGATTCGAATCCCTCCGTCGCCGTCCACTGCCGCACCGACCGCGGCGACGGCGAAGGAAACTGCGGCGGAGGAGCGGTCGATTCCGGCAGCGCTCTCCGGCTCTTTCTCGATCACGTCCCCATCAGTTCCATCCCCGGCATCAGAAACACTCCCGGTAAAAATCTTAACGTGGTCCGATGAAAAAATTAGCTGTTTTTTTTTTTTTTTGATTTTTATGATCTCTGTTGAAGATGATGACATTTTGTTTGTTTTTCCTTGATTTATCCTCTTTTCACTCTTTCTGTGCCTGAATTTTCTCTCTCGCTCTTTTTTTTATTTTTTTTTTTTGAATTACTAGTGTTGGAACTCAATGCTTTGAAACAAGCCATTGATTTGTTGGTCAAGAAGAATGTCTCCGGGGCACCTATAGGAGATTTTTATATTTTTTATATTTTTAATGTCATCTGTTGAAGGTGATGAAATTCACTTTCCCCCTAATTTTTCTGTTAGTTTTTGTTGAAATTCTACTGTTAGAACTCAAAACTGGGGATATTCTGAGAGATGCCACTGACTTGTGGTGCAAGAAGAATGCCTCCGGAGCACCTGTAGGAGATTATTATTATTATTATTATTATTATTATTATCATATTTTTAAGGATTTCTGTTGAAGATGATGTGATTTTGTTTCTTTTCCCTTGATTTATCCTTTTAGGTGATTTCGTCAGGGATGAGATCCTCTTTCACTCTTTCTGTGCTTGAATTTTCCCTCCTTTTCTTTCAATGATATCTATTGAAGATGATGAAATTCACTTCTTCTCCCAATTTTTTCCTTTGCTTTTTGACAGTGTTGGAGCTCAAAACTGGGGATACTTTGAGAGACGCCATTGATTTGTTGTATGAGAAGAACGTCTCCGGTGCACCCATAGCAGATGCTGTGGACCCTGAAGCCACAGTGGGCTCTCACCGGTTTACAGATCAGTATATTGGTTTCATCGATTTCGCTCGCTTAGTTCTCTGGTCTCTTGAGGTAATAATATCAGAACTCTTAAATGTACTATACCATTCAAACTGAGGTGCTAACTGCATTTTCATAAAATTTCTTCTAGAAGTATGAGAAGGATCACACCAGTGGTACAGAAGGAGAAGGTGGTGATAATGAGGCTTCTGTCGATGGGATCTTCACCATGCTAGAACAGAATCCCCAAATTGGGCAAGCCAAGGTCTTGTTTTATGTTTTACTTTTGTTTTCATTCGTTTAGGTCTTATTGTCTTGATTCTACTAGTCCTTGGGAACAGCGTAGCGACAGATAATTCAGAAGAATAGGTTCAGTCCAGGGGACAAACCAATAGGAAACAGTAGTTAGATTAGTAGTTACTGTTGAGAGTTTGAGATCATGTTCGGACTAAGCACTGTGGTGTATGAAATACCCTGTTGTGCTACTTTTTCCTTTTCCGATTGGTTTTGGTTGGAACCTTGAAGTATTATAGAGCTGTCCCATAATAAAATCAGTTGTATCTGATAACTCTGTCTTGGTTCCTTCTTCTCCTTACTTCCATAGTCTGGGCTCGGGTACGGAAGACATAAGGGAGCCTATGGAGAATGTGGTCACATATCCATATTAGACTCCGACCAAAGGACTCAATTGATTTCATGCATAAGGATACTAGGTTACTTTGTAGAGAAGATCTAAAAACCATCAAAAACTTCCCTTCTTCATTTCTGACCCAATTCCTTAATTATTATATGATGTTTTTCAAACTTTGTGCTTGTGTTCGGTCCATGGATGGCCCATTTGTGTCCTTGTGTTGTGCACTTGTAGAACCGTAGGTTGTCACTAAAACTCTATTTTGTTGATCGGGCATGTCCGCTTCAGGTAGCAACTGAGAGAAATATCTTTTCTGTGAAAATTCAAATGGAGTAGCCATTTTTTTTTTTTTCGTGATTCATGATCTCATATTTATTCTCATTGTGGTTCTAATTTCCTATTCACCATGGAGAACACAGAGTACGAATTGGAATGAGAACGAAAATGTGTTGCTATCAATTCCATGATTATCATTCACCCTTTTTTCAACCGTTTTGGTTCTTAGTCCCATAGTTCAGATCCACATGAAACCAGCGCAACCTTAACTTCGTACCATTACTTTCTTGATGGGTGTTGTGCTGCATTCTGACGTATGTCAAACAGGTGGGAGAACTGGCAAAGTCATTCCTGTTGGATCCCTTCTTTCCTGTAAACTTAGATGACACACTCTTTCACGTGCTGCTGCTTCTCTCCAAGCACCGGCTACAAGTCGTGCCCGTCATGGAACAGCCCAACTCTAGGGTTATCGGCTTCATCACCCAGGTACTTGATATGGTTTTTAAACATATATGACATTATCCATCACCCGCATCAATCAAATTGTTGGTTCATTTCAATTGCTAATTAATTACAAAGATGGCTATTTACGAATATCTATTTACCAAGATGGCATAAATGAATTGCAAGAAAATTTAAAATTTTAAAAGTGATAACGAGCCATTTAAAGCTCTTCCAAACCAAGATAAAGACGATGGTTAGTGTTGGATGAACACTAAGAACAATTATTTAGGTCCATGTACTAAATAAATAGGATTTCAGTTCATTGACCATGAGTGAAAACATTATTTTAAGTAGGTTTATCCTATACGGATTACTGGAAAAAATTAATAGGGTAGTATAATTTTTTGAATTTTTCCCTAGCCCTAAAAGGATGACTGACAGTTTCCATTTGTATAGCTAGCAGTGGTCCAGTTGCTCCTTCAATCAAGTGGGCTAGAGTGGTTTGATAACATTGCAAACAAGACCTTAGCTGAGCTTCAGTACATTAAAGCAAGACGAACGATGATGCCTCTTTAAAAAATTTTAACTTTTGCTTGACCTGTACTGACCTGCTCTGCCCTGGTCGTGTGATTAGGTTTGAAAATGAAGAGAATGTTGCAGAGGTCTGTGAGGACCAAAGCATAGAAGAGGCTATGCACATACTATGGAAAAGCCAAATAGGCGCAATTGCAGTTCTACATCGAAGAACCAGGAAGCTTGTTGGTAGTTTGAGAAGCATTGACGTTCACCTTCTTCTGGATAAAGATGATCTCTTTCATTATAGAAAGTAAGGTTCCATCAGCTCATAACTCTTCTTCTTCTTCTTCTTCTTTTTTTTTTTTTGGTAAATCCATCAGCTCATCTCTTCTATACATCTTTTTTCGTTTATTTATGATGATGGATCTTAAATTTTCATTTGCCTCATTTTAGAGCTTGGAATAGTTATTCTTATTCAGATCCTAATCAAGTCCAATTGAGAATACTCATTCCAATCATGGTCCATAAGAATAACTATTCCTTAGCCTATTATATAACTATGTAATGACTATTCCATTCATTCTCTATTTCATAAGTTGCATCGTTATGGTTGCTCCAAATTACCTTTAATATCAAATTTGTGTGTAATTATATGCTTTTTTAGATTGCATCTGGTTCAGTGAATTGAAGATTTTCATTGGTCATCACATTCCTAGACTTTTGTTGTTGAGGAAGGAAATGTCTAAGACATCTTGAGCTAATTGTGTATAGTTATTGAGAGGGTCGGACTTTTTGTTGTAAACTATAACTAGCTTCGAAATTGCTACTCATGAATCTTGGGTACCCTTCCTCTGAGGAGAGCACGAATATACCTTAGGTACTGGCTAATATTGACAGTTCTAGACATCTAAGGTCACTATGCATGCAAGATCCCTAGTCAAACGAATCTCACAAATTAAAATATTTACTATAAAGATAACCCAAACCAACGCCATTTTTGTTTCATGATAATAGCTATTGTATTCTTGGTCTACTCATATAGAATAGCTATTACCACATTTGGTTCATATTAGAGCTTGAAGTGGTTATTCCTATTCAAGCATTATTCCAGCTTAGTCTAGAGATTACAATTGTACTCATGACCCATAAGACTAGCCATTCTTTACCTATTTTATCTCTATAGGATAACTATTCCATTATGTCGGACTTCGTTCTGTCCTACCAAGCATAACATCAGGGATTAATTTTCAAATAGAAATTGGGTATGGGGATCTGACTATGGCTAGAAATTGGGTATGGGGATCTGACTATGGCACTTACTTCTTGTGGTAGATTAACCCGTGTTTTGCATAACTGCAGGGATTTTTACTGTGGGTGAATTCATTCATTTGGATGACAGTAAGAAAGGCTTCGACCCCACGGTCGAACGGGACATTGGGGCTCTTATCTCAGAAGGGATCCTTCGTTTAAGAAACAGCTTCACCCCTAGAATGGACTCTCCAGTCACCAACAAAGACACCGATACTCTTAAGCAAGCAATGGGAAGTATGGTGGAGAGAAAAAGTAATTTCAGCTTTCTGGTCAATGAATTGCATCAGGTAAAGGGTGTAGTCATCTCCAGAGATATAATCAGTCACTTTGGTCCACCAGGTATGGATTCAAGCATTCAAGGAGTTGGGTTCTTTGAGTCTGCCCTACAACAGAGTGGTTGGCACGTGGAAGGTAAGGACCATTGTTTCTGATCATTGATGTATTTTCTTTTAGTTATTTGATGCTTCAATTTTGTTTTTCCCCTGAATCTCTTTTAAGGAAAGTTCAAGTGGTTGTGGAAAGAAAATAACGTGAGATAAACTTAGAGCTTTCTTCATGGAAAGATGTGTAATTAGCTTTCTTGTCATCTTTCATCCACACCTTTCTCAATGTGTTCATCCAAAGTATCGTGAGTATATGCTACATTACAGTTTATTTATCAGTTTTATTTATTTAATTTTTTAAAATAATTTCTCCAAGCGTGCTTTAGTATACATGAAATTTAATCTTCATACTTTATGACCTGTATAACTTTGAATTTAAATCATACACAAAAATGAAAATCTAGGTATTTTTCATAACTAAACAGGTTCTCAGTTTTACATTTCAATGATCCTTGAAATTTTCTGTGTAGTTGTAGTAAAGGGGATAGAAAGTATGAAAATTTCAATGGAAGACTTGCTTTATTGTGAGAAGATAGTAAACTCACAAGTATGAAGATTGGTATAGAGGGTAAACTGCACATTATAGCTGCGTTTCTTAAGGACGCGTTTGGTACGATTGAATAAAACAAAATGAAAATAATGTGTTTTGAAGACAAAACTAGTTCTCTTTGGATGCCTCAATCCATTGTCATTCTCCTCTTAACTCAGAGGGAAAAAAAACATGTAAATGAGCATTCCTCTCCCCCGCAAAAAAGAATGTTCAATCATGATTTAATTCTTTTCGATCTATGACGAAAATGAGTCTAGAATATGTGGCATTCCAATGAGAATTACTCTTGCCTTTCAAAATCTGGACCATTTTATTATATTTCATCCTATGTTACCAAATGTTGGATGAAGAACAACCTGCATGTCATGACATTCAGGAAACCTGGCCACAGTCGAGTTTCTCAGGCAGGTTAATATAGCATCTAAAACAATCAGTAAACCTGACAAAACAAACATAGCATTAGCAACTAAACTTACCTGGTAAAACAATGGAGAATGAGAGAGAGAGAGAGAGGTCACAATCTTTAACATAGATGAAGGTGTTTCTAATGCCATCACGTTCCGCCCAGATCAGTTCTCTCAATGTCAGAAAAAGCTCTGTATTTTGGCCTCATCGAATGATGATATAGCAATCTCAGATTCCAGAGATCGAAAGTGTGAGCAAGGCATGAGGAGCTATCATCCAATCAGCTTGCATAGTTTCGCCATCCACTTCAACCCTAAATTAAACCTCTCTTCCCTGTCTTGCAGTACAACCATATCACATAAGAGAAGTTTAAGTTATCATACGATTCCCTCAGTATCCCAAACTATGCAACCGCCTCTGTTTTTGAACTTGCGCGAACAGAGAACAGTCATGGTCTTCCCCATAAGTGCCATAGCTGCAATGCTCGGATGGCGATCCTTTGGAAATTCATCCACCCCATGTTGCTTCTGCAGCAAGGGAGATCGATCTTTACACAATCGCCGAATCCAAGAATGTGAAAGTGCCATTTCTTGATCTTCCTTTTTCAAGTCTTTGAAAGCAGACTCCCCCTCCCTTAAAATTGCTGCAGCCTTATCCGAGCCAGTTCCGTCGCGCTTAATGATTTTGCTGAAGAAGTTTTTCACCTTTTCAGGGAATAAGACCTCTCCTACTTTCGAGCTCTTAGTGCCCTTTCCCAAGGAATCAGCCGTGCTCAGTTTCAGGCGCTTTACCCATCTGCAATCTGATTCTTGGTTACCTGTGAGGTCCTGCAATTATTAATTTCCAGTCATAAAATGCAATTTGAACTCTACTAAACTGCTGGATTTGACATCTGTAATAATTAAAAAACAATGAGAAAAACCATACATTATTCTAATGTGTACTTACCTAGGTCATATTAGTTCCTTCCTTTTCCAAACTTCTGGCAAAATGTATTCGTCTTGTAACTATAGGCTATCAGATGCATTAAGTGGAAAGAAGAAGAAGAAGAAGAAGAAGAAGAAGAAGAAGAAGAAGAAGAAGAAGAAGCATTTCATTCTTCATGCCAATATCTGATCAAGGTTATAATCCAATTACATGCTATTTTGAAGCCCAATATATCTATAATATACAACGTATTTTTGCTACATAATTATAGCAATAAAAGTGTATTCCATTGCAAAGACAGACTAGACTTGCATTTTATATGTTCAATACAGAAACGGTTGATCCAATCAGAAAAAGTAGCACCTCGTGTGTGCCCTATCATGAAGTGAAATATGAGGATCTGCATATTTCCATCTTTGCATGTATTTTTCTCTTCAAAAGGGGGAAGTTTTAATTATCCAAATTTTGTTCCTGGTCCTTGGAAATAAGTATGTCAACCTGCAAATCCAACAAGAGACCTCGACAATGTCCTTAGCTAGTCCAAAATTCATTTTCACACGAACAGTACATCAGCTCAGATGGAAGATCCCTTTGCAGTAGGTCGAGAACTTCTCAGTTTTCCACCATCAACAAGTTCTTTTAGAAATTCTTATAGAAGGGCTATTGTGGGTGTATTGGCATGTTAAGCATGATTAATGCTTGCATTGGCGGAACAGGTGAAAAGTTTTAGACTGATCAAGTGTGCTGATCCCAATCTTCATCAATTTATATGTATAAGCAAACACAAACACTCATGGAAACACTATAACAAAAGCATAGAATATTCACATGTAAACGACCTAATTACCACTGAGCATGATATTTGAAGAGGCAAGGATCCTCTTTAATAGCCAACGAAGGAAAGAAATGTAACTAAATTGAAACGCATGATATGAAGGCTACCTTGCATGATGCAGATGAAGCTTCGCCTGTGACAAACACAATATGAACAGACTCAGTAGTACACATAAGTCAATTTACAGTACTTTTCTTTAATACCTATGGGTATACATACATATATAAATAGAGAGCGCGAGAAAATAGTATGTGTAGGGTGCCACAGCAAAACTATGTGTAGGCACACCCTACATGCACTCTAGCCACACTCCCCATCAATAAGATGTGGTTCAACTAAGATGTAATCGGACATAATGGAGAAAAAGCATACCAGCATTAAATAAGATGTGGTCAGTCTCCATGGCTGAAACAGTCTTGTTATTTCTAGAAAGGCTGGATATAGGAAAGGGTTCACAATTTAATCCTTTACTTCTTGAAACTTCTGGGCTTGTTTTCAGACTCTTAGTCATGATATCAGGCGCTATCATACCAGGAACTTGTTTGGATTCTTCAGTAGATTCAGAAGTAGTGGAAGCCCTCATCAGCCGACCAAGGAAAGGATTATGCCTAGTATCATTACGATCTTCCTTAATCTCACGTTGAAGAGACGGAAAATTGTGAAGCTGGGTTGAAGACCGACAGCTTGTTTGCATCCAATGAGCCATCCAGACAGACTGGTAAGGATACTTGGATTTCCCAAACATTCCATCACTTTCTTCATATGATTGTATGGCGTGGCCTGACATGATAAGTAGGACTATCTAATGTATGCTTTGGAATTTAGGGTCTCAACGCAGTTCAGCAGTAAGAACGTCACAATCATTCAGCATAGAAATACAATTTCTAATCCTGCGAGCATATGTGTAACATGTACAGCAAAAATTAATGAGAAAATTCACACGGATAAAACAGAGTTCCAGAGTCAGAGACTTGGATCTTACTCGTGCTTCTGCTACTTGAGCTGAGGAGCGGAAAAGCACTCAAAATGAATATGTTCTGTGCAACAGAGAAAATAGAGCACCAACACCAAGTAAAATGGTTTAAAGTTGACAGGACCACAGAAACAAAGATAAGTCATTCATATATCTGTCACCCCAAACCCAGAACCCTAAGAAATCACAAATACAGTCTATTGAAGTGAAACAAGGATGAGAACAGAAAACCCCTCCATAGATTGAAAGTTTCTCATTTCTCTCAAAACTAAGCATTTCAGAGAATTTAAAAAGAGCAAATTCTAGGGGGGTGCTCTGAATTTCCTTTTCAAGACCATACATGATACATGACAACTTATCATTGATCAGAAATGATGGGAACTATCTAACTCACACGCTCTCAACTCTAGCAGTTTCACAGAAAAATAAATTCATAAATAAATAAAATACCCGTTGCAGTTTGACTCAATCTACCCAAGTTGACCCCTCTAAATTCTAATTCCATTTCAATGGTACCCTTCTATCCATTTAAACCTCGGAAGGGTCTTTCGAATAGTTTCCCACAAGGAGGGGGAAAAAAAAACCATAAACATAACTATCATCCCTACCACCACTAGAACATTGAAGGGACAAAATCCATAACAGCAAGAAATCGCCTCACAAAAATTCAGAAATCAAAATACATAACAAGCGTTAAATCCCCCATTTCGGATCACTGAATCAGCGTTTCAGCAACAAAACATTATTCTTAGAAACCCAATTTGCGGTACGTGTAGTGTGCAAGTGAGCTATACTACAATCAACTCAAACATAGCCAACAAAACAACCTGGCACCCCCGCACAAATTAAAACTAAGAAAGCATTATTACAACAATTTGGAGACAGCCTTCAGATGTTCATCATCTATATATTAACAAATGAAATTTAACTTCGTAAAACTTGGATATCGACATACCCGTATTACAGAGAAACCCATTCAGAAACAATAAATCGCAGATCGCAGAATAGATCGATGGAGAGAGAGAGAGGTGACGTGATGGCCAGTTCAAAGGTATAGCTGTTAGCCAAGAAAGAAGAGCGAGAAAGCGATTGAGAGAGAGAGAGAGAGAGAGAGAGAGAGAGAGGTGATGTGATGGCCGATTCAAAGGTATAGCTCAAATGCAGACCCCCAAGAGAGAGCGAGTGGGGCGGAGAGTGAGACCCGTTTTTTGTGCAGTCTACTCATTGGTTGCCTAAATACAGATTGATTAAACCACCATCCCATCCAAAATATTTTGATTAAGATTTAATAAAAGAGTAATGTTATTCATTCACTTTTTTTTACATAAATCTCACAATTCATATATAAAAATAAATTTCATATATATAAATAATGAAATTTAGGTAAAATTATTTTTTTTTAAATGAGTAGTATTATCCTTAATAAAAATGGTTCCGACCCCTCTGAGATATAGCCACCGGTCCTCTGCTGGGCTTGTGGGAGACGAACACATGTTCGTGTGAGACCCACCATAAACTCTCATTCTTTTTTCCATCGTTTGTCTCCGCCCCTCCTTATTTTATATTAAATTATTTTTTTACATTAAATAAATACGGGTCACGTTTGTGCGGGACCCTATGAAAACCCATTACCCCATGATTGATCCAGTGAGCCAATTTTTATAAGGATACGTGGAGGTTGACCCTCACAGGTTTGGTGAAGCGTGATGTTTCTCATGCAGCTTTACTAATTTAGCTTGTGCTGCTAGCTAGTGATCCAAAGGAGGGTCTCAAGTTTCTTGGCACAATTTTCACTTAGTAAATGGTATATTCTTTCTAATCTCTTTTAGATTTTAAATATGTAATTGTTAATTTTATTCCTCAAGGGTTGAAATGATCAACCTAATTTATTATTTTGTGTTTGTGTTGTCGTGCGTACACAAAAGGAAATATACACGTATGTGTCCCATCAACATGGATGAACACATATGCATCAAGTCAAGGAGATACCTTACCCTCATATGTATCAATCCTAGTTACAAGTCCCCCAGGTCACCTAAAAGTGACACATGTCCACACACTATCCTTATCCTCGAATAAAAGTGAAAAAAATAATTAATTAATAAATAGTATTTGCACAACAGGCCTTTAAAGTTTCTAGACATTACATCAAATCAAGCGGGGGCGAGGATTTAGAACACATGGACCATGTGAGGGGTGTAACAAGCTTAATTCTAAATGGGTGTGTTTGGAGTGAACAAACCTGTTTATAACCTCCATTTGCCAATGTTAGTGGATTGTTCTCTCATCCGTGAACGTAAACCAAGAGTTAGGTCGAACCTACGTAAATTGTTGTGTTCCTTTACGTTGCATGTGTGTGTTTGTATTTGTGTGGATTGGGTCCCGCCCTAATAAGTGGTATCAAAGTTGATGGCACAAGTTCGAGAAGAGAACCAAAAATAATGAAAAGAAGGATTAGGTTGGACCAATTATGAGGCCGATGAAATGCGATTGTGGAACCGATGAGATGTGGCTGTGAAGATGATGGGATGCAATTACAGGGTTGATGGTGTCCAATTATGATTGCTTGATGCAGAGATTTTCATTCACGGCGGAGCACCCAAATCCAGGAAGAAGAAGATTTGAAGGAGTTTTGATTTAAATTGGAGATTATTAAAATTTCTCGTAAACTCTGTTTTTATCTTGTTTCTTTTTTTGGTTTTGTATTTTGAATGACAATTATTTTGCGTGACGAATAAGGAAACGTTTTATTTGGGTAACATAAATATGGTGAGATTAGGTTGCTTGGCGAGAAAGTCATGCCTTGTTATAAATGTATGTGACTGTAGAGTTGTTAAGGTATGGAAGAGAATCCAATTGTGAAAAGGGTAAGATGTGAGGGTTATAATGTGTGCGGCGTAAAAAGATTCAAACCACTAGAGGGAGAGGATTCAGACCGCATGGACCCATGTAAGGGGTGCAATAGATTCAAATATAAAAGGGTGTATTTGCAGGAAATAGATCTATTTATAACTTTTATTTGTCGATGTTAGTAGATTATTCTCTCATTTGTGGACGTAGGTAAGGAGTTGGGTCGAACCAAATAAACTATTGTGTTATTTTCTATTGGACGCGTGTGTCCGTAATTATGTGAGTTGGGCCCTCCCCTAAGATGTCCTCAACTGGGATGGGAATCTACGAATTTCAATCAATTCTGCAAGTTAATGCAGTGGTCCTTATCGCATTTTGTATATACTCACAAACCTTTTTCATGTTGGTGCATCGGCATGTAATCAGCAGTACATGACGTTGGATTCAGCCGAAGCACGTACAACCAGGTTTATAAATTGATATAGATAGTTTGATAAGTGATATTATTTCTTTATATAATATGATAAGTGATATTATTTCTTTATATAATATGATCTTCTTTCTTAAAGATGCAGCCCTCTTCACCTTCTCCAATCTACACTCACATTCCGATCACCACTTTACCAACTCAGAGAATATTAATGTTAGTTTGCATTGAAATTCTTGCTAATTTTATTATTTCTTCGGATTCTATTACGTTTCTATATTATCTAATTTTTCCTTTTCACACATTAACATGTATTTGTTTATGGGCTTAACTTTGGTATAGCTGCAGCACCTATGTTAGGTGCAGTACACACAAAAAAAAAACCTCAAGATTAAAAACAATGTCTTTTTGAATATTGTATTTTTTTTTTTTAAGCATCACAAGGCAACAACTGTACCTAAATTATTTGTAGCTGCTTCATATTAGTTTTTCCCTCTGTTTATTTCTATGGTGGCTTTGAAGAAGTCATGCCAAAAAACAATTAAAGGTCCAAAAGACTCGGGAATTTTTGCCATGTCCTGTTGAAGGGCGTGGTGTGATTTGCTTGAGAATTGTTTGAATTAAGCATGCAACATTTTAAATTTTAATTCATGTTAATAATTTTCTTTTCCTTGAAGTTGTAATAGATTTTATTTGAGAATTTTATGATGAATACAGTTGATTTATGAGCCAATGGATGATGGTATTACCACTGCATCTTACTTTTAGATTAAAATTATAAAATAAAAGTTACCAAATGGACATAATTTATAACTTTTTATAGGCCCATGAATAGTTAAATTTAAAACAGGTACTCATTTTAAATAAGTGAGGCCGCATTAAGGATGCATCAAGTTTTCATTTGTGGAGTTTGACTCCCACACGTCACATAGGAGCACCTAAAATTTTCTCTTCATGGGGGGAGACTTGGTCAATCTTACAACTAAAAGCAAGGAAAGAAGAGAAAAAGTAGAATATATGTATATTAAACAACATTTATTTGGGGCAAAAATGTTAGAAATTCCTTTTAATGGAAAATCAAATAAAAATATCAAATTCCTTTTAACAAAATTAAAATATTGAAGTTGTCATTTTAAGGGGAAAAGAATGTATTAAATTCATTTAAAGGAAACAAAAGATATATATTAAATTCCTTTTAAGGGGATTGAAATATTATTTCTTTTAAAGGAGAATATATATTAAACTCCTTTAAGGGAATTGAAAGTTATTCATTTTAAAGGAATTTAAAGATGTACTATTAAAATATATATATATATTAAACTTCATTCAAGGCAATTGGAAGATTATTCCTTTTAAGGGAATTAAAAGATGTATTAAACTCCTTTCGAGGAAATTAAAAGATATAGCTTAAACTTCTTTTAAGGGAACTGAAAGGTTATTCCTTTTAAGGGAATTAAAAGATGTATTAAACTCTTTATGAGGAAATAAAAAGATTTATCATAAACTCCTTTTAAGGGGATTGAAATATTATCCCCTTTTATTTAATTGAATAAATATGAAATTTCTTTTATGGGAACTAAAGTATTAAACTCCTTTGAAATTCCTCTTAAGGGAGAGTGGATAATATTTTTATTTTAAGAAAAATATATGATATTCCTTGTGGGAACAGTATGTAAGATTATATTTCTTTCTAAGGGAATTAATATAATTGACATTTACATATTTCTTTGAATGAAAATATATAGTATTCGTTTTAAGGAACATGAAATAATATTGTTTTCAAGGAAAATATATATTATGTGGGATTATAGAACTACGTATAAAGAAAAGCATCAACAACTACCTATTAGAGTTTTGAGAGACAAAACTTAGTTTTGTTTTTATTTGCTGATATGGTGTATTTGCATGCAACAAACTTAATTTTGGTTCAAAAACATAGTTTTTCAAATGTTGGGGGAATGGTATATTTGCAAAACAATTGTTTGAACATTATAAAATCAAGTTTTAATTATTTGATTTTACCTAATTACCCTGACTCAAGTCTTGACTATTTTAGTTCACTCATATTTTTTAAATTATTTTCCCTCATTTGACGTGGGCAACGGACATTTGACACAAAACTTGTGAACTTGATTTTTTTGTAGGCCAAACACGACCTAAGTTGCTTCTTTTTTATTATTTTACTATTTTTTGTACTTTTAAATTACTTCGGGTGGAGTCTGGCCTAATTTGATTTTATTTTTAAAAAAAAACTATACATGGTTTTAGTTATACCTAAGTAGTTAAAAAGAATTTGGTTTCAGAAGATAATTAGTTTTAATATATACATATATCACTTCGAAATTACAAAATTTTCGATTCTTTAAAACGAGTGTGCTGAAATCGACTTAACCATGTTGTATTTAGGCAAAGAAATAAAAATTAATATTTTTAGGCGAAAAACAGAACTAAATATGTCCATGGTTACACAATTAACCATGTTGTACTTATGTTTGAATAAGTATAATCGAAACGAGGCTTTTTGTTCAAATTTTGCCAAAGATTGGGAAAGAAGTATACATGTAAATGTTAAGGTTTAAACAGTTGCTTAAAGCATACACCTTATGTATCAAGTTTGAAACTTCTAAATCATTGCCTCTCGTTAGTATATATAGTACATATCTAGGGTTTCGAAGTTAGAGGGTTCTAATCAGTAAGGTCCATTCAATCAAGTGCATATATATGTGGCATAGATTACAGTATAAATATTAGGAGATAAAATATCCCTAACAACCTACTCCTATGTTCTACATATTGCGCAAACCATAGACGAAATAATGTAACGTTCAATCAATAATTGAATCATTTATACCTCAAAATGTAGTTTTACGATCCAAATAAAACTTAAGTAGAACTCTAGAACCAAAATAAGAGATTTAGAACAAATTTAAACTCAAAACATAAGGAGTTCTTAAAATATAAGTAACTTGATTATTCGAATATAAAATTTCCTTGTAACTCTAGAAGACTCTACTCACCCATTAGATCATTTTCGTCATGATCATGATCAAGATCAAGACGCTATCCTCCATTTTCGCCATGCTCTGAGAATTACAAAATATGAATTTCATTAATATAAATCAAATCATTTGAAAAATGTATAAAAGTTTCTAGTTCTAATAGAAGAACTTAGTACAATTTCAACTTTGAACAGCGTAACTAAGTCAGGAGGTGATTTGTAGCCAAATCTGCCTCTCCCTAAAAACTAGTAGGCATGCTAACTGCTAATAACATAGAGTTTAACATTTTTGTTTATGCCATGTTCTTACGTTCAACTACGCCATTAGATTGAGGTAAGTAAAAAGCAGTAGCTTCAAGTATTATCCCTTGAGAGGCACAAAATTCCTTGAACTGTGTTATTGTGTATTCTCCTACTCTATCACGGGTAAAATCTCTAGATTTTTAGATTTAATTGATTTTCAAAACGAGTTTCGAAAATTTTAAAATTTTTTCAAATTCTTCATCCTTCGATTTTAATAAATAAGTATGACAATATCTTGAGAAATCGTCTATAAAAATGATTAAATACATCTGCCTGCCTTTGGTTTTTTGAAATCATTAAAATCACAAAGGTCATAATCTATTAACTCCAAAAGTTGTGTACTCCTAGGAAACATACGGAAAGATTTTCAAGTAATCTTTGTTTGCACATACGCTTCACATTTGTTAAATTGAATTAAGGTATCTAGTGTTATTTTATGAGTTTCAGCAAGTTTACACATCTCCTTGTAATTCACATGTCCCAACCTATAGTTTACTGTTTTAGGATCAACCAATGGTGAACTAACTTGATTAATTGTTTCATTTACTAAACTCAATCTATACATAACATCAATTAAAAAAAAAAAAAAACACATCCAATGTAATAGGTACTAACATTTAAAGCTACTCTATATACCACTTTGAAAAGAACAACTCACGCTAGTATTGTCTAAAAGACTAATGAAAATTAAATTCTTTTGAAGATCAAGAACGACTTCAACATCATTTAAAGATAGAATGGACTTAGCAATTCCAGTGTGGGTAATCTCTGTCTCAACTCTGCTATTCACTATCATTGTCCCCTTTACTTCAACGGATTCATTAAGTATCATATTGTTTTCGTAAACATTGCACGTAGCTCTTGTATTTAATCACCATTCTGAAGAAGCACTGACATTTCTCTTTCCCAACATAGCAACAAAGTTGCTAGGCTTAGCATTACCCAAAGTCATATGGGTCTCCTTATGTGGCGTGTCGGATTTCTTTTTTAGGTAGCGCAAATTCCACTGCATAGTGACCCTATTTAACACAGTTGCAGCACTTACGCTTCTTTTTCACGATAGTCTTTTGGGCCTTCAACTTAATCATCTCCAAGTTGTTCCTATCTCGATTCTTATCTTTGATTTGAATGAATTGTTTGAGATCATTAAATCCCACTTACACCTTTTTCTTATACATCTCAGTTTTAAAAGAATGTCAGGCAGTTGATAATTTATATGTAGTTGTGCCATCAAGAAAAGTATCGCAAATAACTATATTTTCACTGTTCAATTTAGTCCTTAGATTTTCAAAATGAACTACTTGAGGGTTATTTAAAAGCGATAAACATGTCCATTCCATGAGTTTTGGACGGTTCCTCCTCCTTTTTAAATTAAGCATCCAAATTATCCGTAATTCCTTTTGTAGTACCAAATTTACTTTAAATTTCAAGGACAATTTAAGATATATCTTTCCAGAAATCCTAATCCTGAACACATTTAGACTCATTGAGTTCTTCGGTCAAATCATAAAAATGCTCAACACAATATAAAAAATATTAAAATGTTTCAAACCAAATTGAGTTATTCTTTTTCGCGAGTTAAATGCCGAATCACCGAAGGACTGAAACTTGACCATCTCACATGAAGTAGAGTTTCCATACATCTCCAAAAGAGATCCTCTGAAATTCAATTAAAAGAATAACATGCAACGAATTCACATGAGAAAAACCGATGTGGGTTTTCGATTACGATCATGAACCAGGGGTGCTTCAAAACAAGCACGGAACAATAAGGGCAGGTCGGGATCAACGAACACAGCAGCATGGGAGCGGACTGCAGCAGCAGCTTGGATGCAGCGGTTGCTCGATGGCGGTCGAGCGGTCTGTACTGTGGCGGTTGCGCGGAATGCATGAGCAGAGGCGCGGTGCAAGATCAAAGACGAAGTTCGCATCGAGGGTGCTGCAGCAACTTCAATCGGTGAAGGGATCTGAGTCGATGGTAGAGTCCGATGGAGGCGCGGCGATTGGACGCACGATGGAAGTGGCGGCTCTGTTTTGATCTCCATGCACGAAGATACAAAGGAGACAAAGGATGTAATGACGCGTTGAGGTTAAGACTTCAAAGCAGTAAACAATGAGATTGTTGAGCTGATGAATTCAATTGCCTCGTTGATGTAAGAAGCCTTCGGTGCTTCAACGTCATTGGCTACACCAAGAAAAACTTCGACGCACGAAGGAAGGGAGGGGGAGGCGGGCAGTGGAGGGGATGGACCGCGCAGGCAAGTTAAAAACAGAAAAAATAATGCTTTATGATGGTTAGAGTTTAAACGGTTGTTTAAAACATTACATATCAAATTTGAAATACTTAAAATATTAACTGCAGCCGATATATATAGTATATATTTAGATTTTTCGGTTAATACGGTCTAACCTATAAACATATTCATACATCATATATTATAATATACTTATTAAGATATATAATATCCTAATATCCTCAAGAGTAAAGGGGTGCTAATATTACACAAGGAGAAGAAGAAAGGACATCATATATGTAACTCAACACCATTAACATGACAACTCATAGATGCACAGCCATAGTTCAAGAGAACACTGCAGGAAGATAAGAGGAACATAAATAGATCTCCCATTTACGTGTACACGAAAACGCAGAAATCATTCATTTATTCTTCAAGCTAGCACAAGTCTGCATGTAAAACGATGCCGCAGGGTTTGAAACTCAGACGAACTGATTAAGGTACTCATCCACAGTGGTGTATTTGACATCAGGATAAAGTTCCGACGCCTCTACGCCGAATGACGGTTCAATCTCAAAGTTGGTGTGGTCTCCCTTGACGAAGACAGAGTGACTGATGGCAATTATCACATTGATCGGCATCGGGGATTCTGCAAGAACATGAAAAGAACCATATGATGCTACTTAACGTACAGATTAAATTATGATCAGATTAGAGCCTGTTTGAAGAACTCATGACAAGCAGTGTTTGGCTTTTCAAAAGCACAAAAATGGCTTTTCGATAGGCTTTTCACCGGCGGTTAACACGGAAAATAAACTACTAGCAGATAAAGAGCCAGCTTGGAGGAGCATAAAAATAAGCCGCTTTTGGCTTTTCGGGAAGCACAAAAATGGCTTTCCAAAGAAGTTCCAAGCGTTGAAAGGTCATTTTTTAGCTTTCAAAGACACATTACTAGGTTTTTCAGGGAAGCTGTTCTAAGCTTTTCAGAGATCAGCCAAACACCTTCTTTTTAAGAAAGACATCCACCTATAAGCCAAACCAAACTGGCCCTAGGCACTACAAAGTGTCAAATAAACAAGTCAAGCAAACACTGCCCAAGTCAAAAGCAAGTGTAGTTAGTAATAACAAATCTAATTTTGCTACTATCTTACAATCACAACAGGGAGCTGAGAGATTATTACCTTCGATCTGCTTCAGTACTTGATCCTCCGGAACATAGATCCTTTCGAGAGTCTTACCGATCTTTTTCTCCCACAAGGACACAAGATCGTTGAATGAGTATAGGTTGGCAGGGGGTCTGATATAGAGGATTTTGTTCAAGGTTCTTGGATCATCAACAGCTTTGATTGTGTATGTGCCGATGTCATTTTCCTTGTTAAAAACCGCTGCAAATGAATGAGAAACAAAGGCTTACATCAGTAACTCTCTAAATCATTGGGAAAATCATTACAAGCTCATGAGGATTAGCAAAACCATTTTCATTCCTAAAGATCAAGCTTACCAGTAGCATTGTGAATAGTGCACAGAAGGCTGCAAAATAAGCTGCGAGTCTTCTCAAGAACTCTGTATAAATGAGCGCTCAATGTGACGACAATCTTGCCAGTTATTGTCTAAAACTGACTAACTATTGGGTCGGATTAATTACATTAAATAATTGGTACAACAAATTCTTTGATTCAGGTCCCACTGATGGTTAAATTCTTGGCATCATGCCTTCATCTGTTGTAAGAGAGAAAATGTGAACAGTTTTTTGGATGATGTTCATGTTCTCGTTCAACAATGCGATCAGCCCTAAGAAGAAGCTTAATTTTGACAGGGATCCCATTAGAACTTCTTTGGACGAATGGACCAGACTCAGCCATTTCTCAAGAAAAATAGCTAAAATTTATTGGAAAGGATTGAACACCAGTGCAGCAGCAAGGGTTTGGGGAGAATTGTACACCATATGGGGTCAATCCCAAGGAAACGAAGCTTAATTTCAACAGTTATCCCATAACTACTTCATAAATAGATGACATTTATCATATGCAGCTTTTTAAAAAACTCAAATGTGTAAAAGCTTGTAAAAATTCGATGAGGCGGGGTGCAATACCTTTTGGAACTCCATCCCCTAGAATAACAACTTTGTCCCTTGGGGGAGCTGTGGCTCCAGGCTGTGACAACGTGGGGAGGGCGTAGCCAGCAAAACAGTTCGATGACACATAGGTATAAGGAATCCCAGCAGCTTCAACATTTCGGCGGATTGTAGCCTTGATCGCAAATGCTGTCTTTGCCGGCTCAACAGCATGGACACGATCCACATCGTTCCCAAACTCGGAAGGAAAGAATCGCTGCAGACGGTTAAAACAGTGTGAGAATATCTCATGGACCAATAAAATGACTCCCAATCTATTCAGTTGTAAAGCCTGGAGAAAGTGTCAAGGCATCCCAATTGACAAGTATAACACAGTGATGAACATGTACAATGTAGTTCAAGATCCACACCAGATCAAGGGGAAACAGAAGCTTCCATGAGAAAGGTATGAAGGAACCTGACCAAAAGTTATATTCCTACCAAAGGAAGTGGCATGCTTAGATTGAAGCTTACAACATCATGTATTAGACAAAGTCCAAGTTCATGGAGACTCTATAAAGGTATTGAGATATGTCCTTCCGAGAGCATAACTTCCATAATAAATAACTATCAGCAGTGTACTGTATTACAACACTGCTTGCTGGACAACATTGATTTAAGAAAACCTATCTCATCATATCCATAAAAACGTGAAAGTACCTAAATCCAATTGTGGAGGTGATTAATACCTTGACAGTTCCAGCTTCTTTGATAGCAGCAATGATCTTGACTTGATCAGCTAGCTGACCTTGGCCAACGGTAGAGATCACCACATCCACCTGCTTTATTGCCTTCACCAAACTCTCATGATCGTAAAGATCTCCCTGCACATACCATTAGCAATCAAACTACTGAATTCATTTCAATCTGTTGAAGCTGAAGAAGGTAAAAGGTAGAAAAATAAAACAATCAGAAAAAGAAATCAGCTGAGCTGAAGAAGGTTAAAACAATGCGACCGACCCAAAACTAGGTTTTGACCGCTTGAGTTTAACTGGACGCCCTTACTCAAATCTTGAACATTTTATTTTACCATGGTTTTTTAGTCATTTCACCAAGTTTTCACTTGCCAAACAAGCATTTTAAAACCCTAGGGTCTCTCTCAAACCAAAAACCCCCCTCCTGAAAAAGTTCTCCTTTCTTCCGGCTTTGATTCCCTAGCGACAGATCCGGTCTTGTGGAAGATGGTTGTCTCTCTTCTCTGGGAGAAGACTTTAGCTTTCCCCTCTACCCCGGGAGAAGGGCCGTTCGACCAGCCCACCTACCGGTTGGGCCGATATCTACCTCATCATTAGGGTCACCAACCCCAAATATCTACCACCTCAAATCCTGATGTAGGGATAAATCTATTCATTTTAGAAAAAGTGATCCCAAATAAATTTCATCACCACCACATGTGATAAGTGAGACTCACTTATGAATGTGGGATTCACTTGTGGATAGTGAAATTTATTTGAAATTTACTTTTTCGAAAAAAAAGTAGCATTACCTTGTCTCCAAAGGATTTGATCCGAAAAAATTGTTTTGGTTCAACTTGGATGGATTCTAAGGGTTTTCATATTTCTTTTTTCTTTTTTTCTTTTTTTTTCTTTTTTTTTAATTTTACTAGCCGGATTCTAAGGGTTATCTATTGTAGAGCTTCTCTCTTCTTCTTTTTTTTTTTCTTTTTGCTAGTCGGATTCTAAGGGTTATCTTTTGTAGAGTCCGAGTTTCTTTTTACCAATGAATAGGCTTCCATATTTATTCATGTTGATTTATGTGTTTGGGTGTTCATTTGGGAAATTCAGAAATTTCGCAACCGAATTTCTTTTTCCCGACTTTTTCCTGAATTTTATTTTTTATTCCGATTCTTGATCGAACAAAATATTTATTGGAAATTTCCCGATCGGGAATTTGGGAGATTCAATTTCCCGACTAAATTTGCCTCCTAAGTTGCATTTTCATAATATTTAGGAAAAAATAAAAAGAGAGAATGTAAAATACAAGAAAATACTTAAAATTCTTATGCAATTTTAGAAAATTCGGGTATTTCGAATTTCCAAAAAAATTTCCGACCGATTT
Source organism: Santalum album (assembly GCA_034195605.1). Taxonomy (NCBI): domain Eukaryota; kingdom Viridiplantae; phylum Streptophyta; class Magnoliopsida; order Santalales; family Santalaceae; genus Santalum; species Santalum album. The sequence goes on from CM067262.1 coordinate 7,511,376, forward strand.
CTCAATCCATGAATTTTCCTAAAATTATTTCCCAACAATCGGAAAATTTTCGAGAAATTCAAAATTTCTTGAATTTTGCACACCCCTATCTACTGGGTGGGGCTTGCATACCACTCCTGGTTTAATTCTGATTATATTAATGGATTCCCATTTCAAGGTTAAAAAAAAAAAAAAGTGATTTAAAGTTTTACATATAAAGTTTTATGAAACTTAATTTTAGCATTACAACCAAACACACCCTAAAAAAATTAATATTTCAGATTCCAACTTTCCCCAGAGAAAAAGATTCGCTCATCTTACCAGCAATTACTCAATTCGAACCATAGAACGGCTAAAAACACTCAATAGTTTAGCATTTATCATTCCACTCCAGTTTTCTCGCGAGTTTTCTCGGGAACCAAACAGGGAAGAAGAGCATGAAGTGGAAACTACGTACATGGAGTAAATGCACGCCGGCGTTCTTGAATCCGTCGATGATGCCCGACTTGGAAGCATCGGAGAGCGTGGACTCTCTGATCAGAGCGAAGGTCGGGTGGCCCGATTTCGCACTCGCCTCCACGACGAACTTCCCGATGTACCCGGTCCCTCCGATGATCAGAATCTTACTCTTCTCCGCCATTCTCAGCGCTTTCTAGGGTTTCCGGCGACCAACGGAAATGGAGAGGGTTGATGGTCGGAGTTCTTCGACGAGGGGCGCGCTTTATAGTGTCATCCGGCAGGAGTGGTGAAATTACGGAAATAGCCTTGGGCTGTTTGAGTTTGCGACATTTGTCAAACTCATAATTATTATAATAATTATTATTATTTTTCCCTTTTTTCTATTTCTAGGTTTACACACTTTCAAGGGCTGGTTGGTGGCGGAGAGAAAAAAAGGAGCATAAGGTTGTGGGTCAGAGTCACACAACCTAATAATTTATCTGTTTCTTTAGTTTGTTCGTCTTACCTTCGAGAGGTCTGGATGCGTAGATTTGACAATTTACGTAAACCTATTCTAAAAATAGCATAGTTTTACCGGGAAAAAAAAAAGATTGTTGATTATTTATAGTTTTTAATAAAACTATATTATTTTGAGTGTAGGCTCATGTAAATTGTGTGAATTCAGTCTCATATTTTCTTATCATTATTTTATATACGTCAAAAATTCTAGGACTAGAGGAACCTAATGTGGTACACTAGATAAATTACCTACTGTAACCGCAAAACGACGTCTTTTCAGAGTTATTTCACAAATTTTAACTAAAAGAATTTGAATAAGCTTGAAATAAATAAGACATTGTCAATTTTGATGTAATTTCACATACAAACCCTCTCACCCATAGGGTCTGGATACTCAAAAGAGTCATGCAATAATAAGAACCAACAAAATCGTATGAAAATTCACATGTGCTTTATTTTTTCATTAAAATTTGCACAATAAACATTAACCACTCATTTGTTTCACATATTGGAATAAAATAAGTATTCTCTAGAAATATAATATATAAAGAGTAATATCTTTAATAAAAGATAAGTGAAATAGGTATTCTCATGGACCACGAGAAGAATAAATTAGGAAGCAATAATTATTACCAACTGGTCAAAGTTGCAATAGCTATTACTTATTTGTTTCATTCGTGAGCTTTAAAATGTGTTATTCCTCCCATACTCTTCTAGTTGCTTATATTATATTTTTTTATGAAATTTCTATTTCACTTCATCCCGTTAACCAAATGCACTACAATAAATAATCATCCAGCATGACACTACTAGGAACACTTTGCTCATACTATTATGATAATTATTATTACAAACATTTATCAAACATATTGATACATCTAGTTCATGCGTCCATATATAGGGGTCGTGCATTTAAAATTTTTTAGTTGGTTTGAAAACTTAAGATTTAAGGGACTTGATTGGTTTTTATAATATATAAAATTAATCTTTTCTTTTCTTGTTCTCTCTTTTTCTTTTCTTTTTTTTTTTTTTCCTTTTCAACAACCTTAAACTTTTCCTCCTCCTTATTATTCTTTTCCAATTGGCCACTGACACCTCACCAACCGCAGTCACCAAGAAGGGGCCCCAACGGACACCCTATGGGACGCATGCTTCGGGCCCATGCTTCTCTTTTAATTCATCTGATCGTCACTTTCGATTAGAATTTTTATAATCATTTATTTTTTTATTTGAGATTAAAGTTTGAGAAATTTTATTTGTACATTATAAAAATAGAGTTGCCACATAATTTATTGATGTGACAAACTTTAAGTTATTACTTTTATTGTTATTTAACTAAAAATACCACTCGAAAGAATCTCGTAAATTTTACCACATCAGTAATTATGTACTCTCTTTTTTTGTGGCGTGTTAGTTGAATCGGTAATCATAACTCGTGAACCATCAACCCATCCAACTCATTCATACAATAATCTAACTCAACCAAACTTGCAACATAATCTCAACCTGGCCGTCTTTACTCGTAACCCGTGTTGAGCCATCCTAAATCTACTCGATCCGTTTGATTGTCATTTTTAATTAGGCTTTATTTTTTTTTGGGTTTAAAAGTAGAATTTTTATTAAATATTAATTAGTTTATGAAAATAACAAAAGAAATATAACTTGTACCAATAATCTAAATCTTTAACTAGTCAATTTGACTCGATCTACAATAGTCTTAATTCGTTCATCTTGACTTGTGATCTGTTAGCGTGAGTATATGTGTGCTTGTATTATGTGTGGGTATGCCCACCTTACTTACGATGTACCACGAGTCTATTATAAATAAAGGATCTCACTTAACACAATGTTAAGTGATTCCATTCTCTCTGACATGGTATCAGAGACAGGTTGAGAAAACCCTAATCTCTCTCTCTCTCTCTCTCTCTCTCTCTCTCTCTCTCAACTTAACCCTAGCAGACAGCCCCACAGTCGCCTCTCCACCCTAACCCTAGCCAACAGCTACCCCAACCCTAGCCGACAGCCCCACAGCCGCCTCTCCACCCTAACCCTAGCCGACAACCCCACCATCTCCAGCCCAAAGCCGTCTCTCCAGCCCAACCCTAGCCGACAGCCCCCCCCCTCTCTCTCTCTCTCTCTCTCTCTCTCTCTCTCTCTAGGCCTAGCCCTAGCCAACAGCCCTACCATCTCCAGCCACAGCCGCCACTCCAGTCTCGCCCAAAAACCCTAGCCGACACCATCCACCCTCACCAACAGCCTCTCTTCTCAAACTGACCAGCCCAGAACAGCCTTCCCCAATTTCTCATCATGATTTCTGAGGATTTGAGTGGTTCTTTTATTTTATTTGGATCTGTCAGCCTGATGTGTTGGACTTAGGCTTCCTTTGCCTTCTCTTTCTTCTCTTTCTGTGATTTGCTTCGGTGTGGCTGAAGTAATTGATTTCGATGGCCACTCCTGATCCCTCGGTGCATCCTGAGGGCACAACTGAAATAACTCCCCCATTCGGTGTGCCTGGATCTAGGGACTATCCGATTGCACACTCCAACACTCATCTCTACGAAGCTTGTTGAATGAGTTTTGACAGGCCAGTCTACCTATACCTTATGAAAGAAGAATGTTTTTCAAGAATTTACATGGCCAGCGGTTGTCTCACCATCTTACTCATCCTCCTCCGAGTGAAAAAGACTCTACATATGATGATTGGCATACTTTGGACTATCGTCTTTATAGTCAATTATTAAATTCTATGGATATTTCGGTTCAAAATCTTGTTAGCAGTACAGATACCTGCAAGGGGATTTGGGATGCCCTAGAGGAATTGTATTCGTCATTAAATGATTTTTCCCGACTCTAGGATGTGCTGCGTGGTTTGTTGAAACCTGCCCAACCGGGGAAACCCTTGCAGGAACATTATGAGGATTTTAAATCCTCTGCAGATGAGTTCGATCACCTGGTTCCATATCCCACTACTCGGGCCACATTTCAGGAGCAACGTACTCAATTCCTCGTCACATGCTATGTTAATACCTTAGGGCCTGAATATGAGATTGCTCGTTCTCAAATTTTGTCGGATGATCGTGCATCTCCTCTTGGTGAAGTACATCGCCGCGTGCTTCGTACAACTCTTCGTAATGACCGTCGTTCAACGGGTGATTCCATTGAACATGCCGCTTTCTATTTAGCCCGCGGTGGTGGCCGTGGCATGGGTCGCAATAACCCTAGTGGACGGGGTTGAGGCCGTGAGACACGCGTGTGTAATTATTGTGGTATTCCTGGCCATCTTCAGAGTTATTGCAGGAAATTCTTGACTACTCAAGGTGCTTCAGGACCCCGCTTTCCCTCTGCTCATGTGGCCACTGAATCCTGCTGCTCCAGGTCCTGATCCGACAATGGTGCCGATGAGCCCAGATTAGTATGCTCGGTATATGGAGTATCAGGCTTCCCGTAATGGATCAGCTTATGAGGATACGTCTCCTGCTACTCTGGCTCAGTCAACTTCTAATTGCACTGCAGTTCCCTCTAACTCATGGATTATAAATTCTGGCGCTGGCACTCATACGACTGGTGACCGAGGTATTCTTATTGATTTTCAGCCGATTCCTCATCATCATCATATTATGGTGGCTAATGGCTCCACCTTACCAGTTCAGGGACAGGGGGTTGCCTATCCTACTGATGGGCTTTCTCTCTCTTATGTTTTATACACGCCTAGCATGTCTTTAAATTTGTTATCTGTTAGTCGCATTACTCGAGATCTTAACTGTTTCGTGACATTTATTCCTGATGGTTGTGTTTTGCAGGATCTCTTGACGCAGAAGACTATCAGTAGGGGTCGTCTCAATGGGGGGACATATGAGCTAGATGGCATTCCTGTTCCTGCTGCCTTGGTTCGAGAGTCGGATATTCAGGATGTTCACAGTAGATTGGGTCATTCTTCCTTGTCCGTGTTACAGTCTTTATTTCCTTGTTTTACTTCTATTTCCCAAATAAATTGTAAGTCCTGTCAACTCGCAGAGCAGTGTCGTGTCAGTTTACATTCCCGTTTTAGTCAGCGAGCATCGGCTCCATTTGATCTTGTTCACTCTGATGTTTGGGGTCCATGCCCTGTCATGTCAACTCATGGTTTTCGGTATTATGTTCTGTTTGTGGACGATTATACCCGGATGTCCTTTGTTTACTTAATGAAAAATCATTATGAGTTGTTCTCAATCTTTTGTGCTTTCTATTCCTATGTTGAAACCCATTTTCATATTCGTATTCCAACCCTTCAATCTGATCAAGGGGGGAATATATGTCTGACCAATTCCAGCTTTTTCTTCGTAATCATGGTATTCATCATCGCCTATCTTGTGTTCGGACACCACAACAAAACGGTGTTGCTGAACGCAAAAATCGTCACCTGTTAGACACTACTCGTGCCCTTCTTTTCCATATAAATGTTCCTAAACATTTTTGGGGTGACGCTATTCTTACTGCCTGTTATCTAATCAATCGCATGCCATTGTCCACTCTTAAGGGACAGACCCCGTGCGGTCTCCTCTTTCCGACTCGTAGTCCTTTTCCTCTGCCTCCCAAAATCTTTGGTTGCACCTGCTATGTTTATGATGATCGTCCATGTGTATCTAAACTTGATCCTTCGTGCTCTTAAATGTGTGTTTCGTGGGTTATTCCACGGCGTCTAAAGGTTATCGTTGCTATTCCCCTGAGTTGGGACAGGGTATTGACTTCCCGTCATGTCACATTTTATGAGCAATCAGCCTTTTCTACTCTCCTTTCGTCCAGTTTCCCCCACCTTCTTCTGTCCCAGAGTCTAACTCCATCTTCATTTATTCATCCTCTGATGTCCCGTCGGTGGTTATTCCTGAACATCCTATCTCATCTTCGAATTTAGTTCCGTCCTCTGTTGAAACAGCCCCTGCAGAGCCAGCCTCTCCCGATAGAGATCCTCCTAATCTTACTATTGCTGCTCGGAAGGGTTATCGTGCTTGCAGGGACCGTCCACTGTATGTTCACTCCTATCAGGGCCTTTCAGCGAGTCTTCAGGCATTTGTGGCTTACCTTGACGGTATTGCCATTCCCCCGTCTGTTTCTATCGTGCTCTAACATGAGGGCAGGCACCAGGCTACGGCAGATGAAATGCAAGCTTTACAGCGCAATGGCACTTGGGATCTGGTGGATCCTCCACGGGATGTATCGATTATTGGTTGTCGTTGGATATATGCCATCAAGGTCAATCCTGATGGTACTGTGGCACGGCTTAAGGCTCGTTTGGTTGCTAATGGGTATGCTCAGGCTTATGGCATGGATTACTTTGAGACATTCTCCCCTGTCACGAAAATGGCCTCTATTTGTCTTTTTCTGTCTCTTGCTGCCGCGCATTCTTGGTCTCTATACCGGTTAGACATCAAGAATGCTTTTCTTCATGGTGATCTCGATGAGGATGTGTATATGGAGCAACCACCTGGGTTTGTTGCTTAGGGGGGGAAAGTGTGCAAGCTTCGGCGCTCATTATATGGACTTAAACAGTCCCCTCGGGCATGGTTCGGCCGCTTTAGTTCTGTGGTGCAAAAATTTGGGTTGCTTCAATCCCAAAAGGATCATGTAGTTTTCTCTCGCCGAACCTCTATGGGATGCATCTATCTTGTCCTCTATGTAGATGATATTGTTCTTACCGGAGATGATGAGCAGGGCATTAGTGCTTTAAAATGTCATTTACATGCACACTTTGAGACCAAGGATTTGGGAGATTTGCGATACTTTTTAGGTGTGGAGGTTGCTCTGAAAAAGGGTAGTATTCTGCTGTCCCAGCGCAAGTATGTTATGGATATTCTGACTGAGTTCAACATGCATCAATCTCGAATAGCAGAATCACCTATGGAACCGGGGTTGAAGCTCCTGGCTGATCAGGGTGAGCTGCTTGATTCTCCAGAGAAATATCGGCGGATTGTTGGCAAGTTGAATTATCTTACCACTATGACTAGGCCTGATCTTGCCTATTCAGTTAGTGTTGTAAGTCAGTTTATGGCTGCTCCGAGGAAACCCCATTGGGATGCAGTGTTGAGAATCTTGCAATATCTTTCGGGTAATCCTGGTAAAGGTATCGCTTTTACTGCACATGGGCATTATCGCATGGAGAGTTACACGGATGCAGATTGGGCTGGTAGTCCCACGGATAGGAGATCTACTTCTGGATATACTGTCTTTGTTGCAGGTAACTTAGTGTCTTGGAAGAGCAAAAAGCAGGATGTCATTGCTAGGAGTAGTGCAGAGGCGGAGTATCGGGCAATGGCCACGGCTACTGCAGAAATCATGTGGATTCGGTAATTGCTTGATGAGTTGGGGTGTAAGATAAGTGAGCCTGCTTCATTATGGTGTGACAGCAAATCTGCGATTCATATTGCTTCGAATCCTGTCTTTCATGAGAGGACGAAGCACATTGAAATAGATTGTCACTTTGTTCGACATGAGCTCTCCTGAGGCACTATTGTTCTTTCTCATGTTCGGACGAGTGATCAATTAGCTGATATTTTTACTAAGTATTTGGCTGGACCCCGGGTTCATTTTATTTGTAACAAGCTGGGCATGATAAATATATATGTCTTAACTTGAGGAGGGTGTTAACGTGAGTATATGTGTGCTTGTATTGTGTGTGGGTATGCCCACCTTACTTACGATGTACCACGAGTCTATTATAAATAAAGGGTCTCACTTAACACAATGTTAAGTGATTCCATTCTCTCTAATATGATCCGTATCGACTCGGTTGTAACTCGCCCAGTTACTGTTTTGATCATGTGAGTAGGCAAACTTGTGACCCACCCTACTAATTTATTAGTCAACTCAATCCAATTTAATCAGAAAATAGTTTTAACCCGCCCGATCAGTCCAATCCACCTCTGACTCGTGATTAGCCCACCCGCAACCAGCGGGATTGTCACCTCTACCTTAAACATTACAATTCAACAAAAGGCCCCACCAAGTTTTTCAACGTAATAGGTATCCGACAGTGATACCAAACAAACTATGATTTGGTAATGCTTCCACCAAAAAAACATAAAAATAAAAAAATGAAAAGTAACAATATTGTTTGTAGCCTGTCGATCCACCTAACTCCCCCATAAGGTAACTTGGTTCGTGGTTGCATTGACACGATCAGATTAGCCCGTAATTTGTATTGGTTTACTTGTAACTTGTTAATTGTCGCTTTTGATTAGGATTCTGTTCTTTTTCCATTTGAAAGTTATGAGTTCGTTGAATGTCGATTGGTTTCAAAGAATACTATACGAAGTAGAAATAGTAAGGATAAGAAATGATCTAGTCGCCAACCCTGCAATAAATAAATCTACATGTAGTTGAATAGTAAATAATTTTGGCTTGCATTGATTTGTGTTGGCCTATGATATGTGTTTAGCTTGCTCGTAACCCTTCCAATTGTCGCCTCTACTTGTAACTTTATACTGATACTTGAATATGATGGATGAAAACTAGAAACAAATTTTCGTACACATCAGACATGATGACATAGGATTTACACTCATTAGTTACATTCATTCATGTAGTGCTCTGATTCACGAGTAACAATTTTTACTTATTATGATTGGTAGCTGTAAATCCTTCATTATATCAACTAGCAAATAAAATAATTCTAACTCACTTTTGATCAGCTAATATTGACACATAGGTACTCTTGACCAACCCATCAAACCATCCTACTTGTTAAATTGCTGTGTTTAAGTTTGGATTTTTATTTTTTTATTTTCAGTTCTAAATTAGAGTTTTTGCTAAATATTGATCTGTTCTTGAAAATACTAAAAAAAATCAAGGTTTTACCGGTAAGGTGAATCCTTAACCTGCCAACCACTTGTAATATAGCTCAACTTAAACCCGATCCACAAAATAATTTTAACTTTGTAACCCTTGTTTGAATCTTCCACCCAGCCAACTATTAATTTGTTTATGACAATACTTAAAGAAGTATGTCTCCTAACCTGTCTCTTGCTCATAATATAACTCAACCCAACTCGGCTTGCAAATAATTTTGACCCATCACTCACGTTTGACCCGTCCGACTCGTCTAATTGCCACCTCTCCACCATACGAAAGATTGTGATTTAATTGGAATGGATTCGCGGTTATGAATCAAGGATGGGTAATAATTGTTGCCCATTTACCACAATAATGCAGTGTGTTATAGATGTCTCATAGTTGATTAAAAAGATCAACAGATCACCGACCCCCAATGAACCCGGGATTTGCTTTTCAAAGCAGCATTGACTTTAATCCTGGGTGAGATTAGTGTAGAATATTGACTGTTTCACATTGACTTTCTTGGCGTAAGGGCTAGTTTTGGGATGTTCATTTTTGGTTTCGTTTTGAAAACCCGGTATAGTTGAAATTGGGGGTTTGTGATTTGTTATTTGCAATTTACATTAGCAATCATTATAATGATTTGCATAAAAGACGACTTAGGGCCATGAACTTAAATAGTAGTTGTGGTAGCCATAGCGTAATGATTACGGTGTAGCGGGTTTTACATAACATGTCCTAATAGCCGTGAGGTTTGAACTTACGATGCGCAACTCACATTTTTTGTATTTTTTAGTTCATAATCCTATTATGTAAGAGTTCTACACTAATTTTAGCTCCATCATTCAACTCATAAGCATTGTTCAATAGGACAATAATATTTTTCATATTGATTTAAATGCATGATTATGAAGTGGGACACAAGTGATTATTTTTTAAAAAACACATTTCTTGTAGTGGACATGGCAGGCAATAGGGCCCTGCAGCAGCCGTTAACACATAATTTTTTGTTGCCATGGTTGCTGTAGCAGCCCGTGGTGGTGGTAGAAGCCATCGCTACTGAATGAGCTCTGTTAGGGTTGGTTGCTATTTCAACGTATGTATGCTATAGTTTTTGGAGTCTCCATGCTCAGTCAGTGGGCGGAGGTCCCATTACTCCGTGAGCATGTGGGGGTTGAGAGCAATGCCCACGGCCCAAAATCAAGCCCATGAAATGTTGAGGCTCGGGATTTTAGTATGATGGTTGAAATGAAGATTATTTGCGATGCCCTAGTTTATGGGTATATCTAAGTTATTTTTCCCTTATTTTCATGTAAGACAATTTTCAGTGAAACCCTAATAATAATATTAGTGAGAGATTTTCACTGCTGGATGTAACCCTTACACTGAGGTGAACTATAATGATTCTGTATTACTTTTTTTTTTCTTTTCTTGTAATTGATTACTTGACAGATTCTCGTGACACCATTCGACATGGAGCTACTTGTGAATACCGTGAGTCGAGATGTTCGTATCACTTAGGAAATTGTTTATTAATATAGACTCGGAAGCAGCTCGTAAAGAGTTATCAAATGGCCTGCAAACAAAACGAACCAAGCTTGTCCCGCTAAGAATTGTAAAATATTTTATCAAGATCTTCAAAAGACTTTGTAATTGCTTACATGGGGAGCAACTTGTCCCACATCGGAGGGAATAAGGAAATAAAAAAAAAAAAAAACACCTCCGTTTTTTCAAGGGCTTTTGAGTTTTCTATGGGAAGAGCTTTATCCAACATTGAACAGAATGGGAAAATGGAAGAAATTTTAGCTCTATACAGGGGTGAAAGGTTTGGTTCTTTGTGTGCTACTAATCTCACATAGAAAAACCAAGGCCTTGTTTTGTTTTTTGTTTTTTTTTTTACTCTTAATGATGAATGCTTTTACATTTTCAGTGCATTTGATATTGATTTTAAATTCAACATTCTCTATAAAATAAAATTAAAAAAAATAAAGGATGGTTGTGGATGGTAATGGGTCTCACATCGTCCGTCTCTCAAATGGCCACCGATGCGCACGGCGCTTGCATCCGCAAGCACGCAAAAGAACATCCAATGAGTAGTTTGTGTGGAGAGCGAGTTTTTTTCTTTGCTTTTTTGACCAACACCAAATTTTAAATTCCCTAAAGGGATATAACTGAAGCTTAAAGAAAGTATGGTCAACAAAAAGTGAAGGCTTTAGAAGAAAAATGAGTAATTTTATTAATAAAAAAATAAATTGAAGGTTTTTAGGGTTTTGATAAATTCACAAATATCAAAATTTATTTATTTGTATATGTATGCATGTGTTGTTAAATTTAGAGGAAAAATATTGAGAAACAAAGTATTTTCAACAAAATAGAGATTTTTAGGTCTAAGATGTATTTACCTTATAATTCTCCACTAGTAAGATTCTAAGAAAGTGAGGATTAATGATAAAGCTATTGAGTTTATAATGTAATAAATGAGGTAAATGACTTAATAAATGAACTGCTTTTTTTAATTTTAGGGGGCGAGAGTCGTAACGTTAATAGGTTAGGTTCAATTTGAGCAAAATATTAATGAGCTTAGATCAAATTTTGGTTTGAAGGCCTTGTTTTTTTTGTTTTTTTGTTTTTTTGTTTTTTTTTTTTTCTGTGGAGACCCAAAAGCTAAACGTCTATAGGATTGAAGAAAAAATGAAGCTACTTGAGCGGGTCCGGGCCCATCCCCCGGGTAGCTCCGCCTTTGAGAACATCAACGACGTGGAGCGTGCTTGCAGCGACATTGTGTTAGATCGTTGGGTTGGGCTAGCTTTGCAGCTGCGGCATCGTGCCCGATTACTTGGGTCGGACGAGCAGCGGAGCAGGGAAGTCTTCTCCGGTTCGCAGTAGTGACAAGCGAGCTTTGCAGCGGCGGCATCGTGCCCGGTTGCTCGGGTCGTATGAGCAGTGAAGCAACGTCTACGTCCCCTGTTCATTTGGGCCAGAAGCTTTGCAACAGCAATGGCTAGCTTTGCTACCGCGGCGACATGCTCGGTCACTCAAGTAGGGCGAGCACCAAAGTAGCGGCACCGTGCTCAATCATTAGGGCATTGGCCTTTTTGTAATTAATTTTGATGATGTGTTTATTCATGAAAAAATAAATGAATTGAATTAAATTAGTTAATTTTGTGATATTTAATTATGAGATATTAATTTATACTTGAAAATTTTGATTAGCTGCTTTGAGTGATTTTATTGGGCAAAATAAATTAATTGATAATTATGCAAGTATTTTTGTCATATAAATTGTTAGAAGTGTAAGAGTTATTAATGTTAGGGATAATTAGAGCATGACATCACTTGCGAGAGATCAAGAAATGCTTGTAACGCCAAGACATGCACCGGCAACATCTTGTTAAGTGGTAGCACTGTGTTTGCTTGTTCATGGTAACTTTGAGGTGTATATTTCTTGTAAGCTGGGCCCCAAAACTCGTTGAATTCGAAAGTTAGGGATTCTCTCTTCCAAACCACCAGTAGCTTAATAAGGTGACGATGAGACCTGCAGCTTGTGGAGTGCTAATTATGAAATGATGTTTGATTCCTTCAAACGTCTTCTGGGCCACATCAACGGTGGTAGCAATCATGAATAATGATGATAAGAGCATTTGATGACATGGGGTGCATAATACTTGGGGGTTCTAAAAGAGATTTTCCGCCCAAAGCCTTCATATAAGCTGATGTGTAATTGACCTACTGTTAATTATAAATTATAGATTAAACTTGTTTGAATTTGTTTTAGATGAAGGTTAGTCCACTTGAATTCCATTGTAATATTTATTACTTTCTTACAAAGATTTTGTTATTGTGTTTTGATTCGAGATACTTCCCTAACTCTTCATAGAATATTCTTTTGACTCAATTATTAATTACGCCCTTATGATATTTTATATATTTGTTGCTAGTTATAGACCGAGTATGAACAGTTGTCAAAGACGGGCAATGGATGAACTATAATACTAAAATAGGTACGATGAGTTGTCTTAGATCCAAGAATATGAGTGTTTAATATAGGTTTGTTGGCTTTTTGCCACTCAGAACAGTTGTCAAAGACGGGCAATGGATGAACTATAGTACTAAAATTGATACGATGAGTTGTCTTAGATCAAAGAATATGAGTGTTTAATGAAGGTTTGTTGGCTTCTTGCCACTCAATTGATAATACCACAGTGCCATTTATTATATACTTGATGATTGTTGTGATGTTGATGATTAAAAGTATATGATTTCTTTAATATGCTTGTTGTATATATATTTATTATTGACATTTCTGCACATTTTTTAAGTGCACCCTTTATTAAGTGCCTTTCGTATTCACTGTTTGTTCTAGTTGCTATTTGGACTACAAGTGAAAATAAAGTCAATTCGTATAAGGACTAGGAAAAGGGGATTATTTATAACTAGGAATCTAAAACATGACCCTTTTAGATGTATTTAATAAATTTGGATTATTTAGCGGAATATTGATTTATACCTTATAACTGTAATATAAATCCAACTTTTGAAGCTTAGCTGATGTTAGATGCTCTTGATGATACTGTTTTGTTATCTGATTAAGCACTCCATGCCTCACCCTCCATTTAAGTGTTGTATAAACTTAAGTGAGTGATGAAGTGAAGGGTGCTTCCGGCCGCCAATTTCTGACTATGCTTTTGGTGGTGGAATTGAGGGCCCTATAACTTGGTATCAGAGCAAAAGTTTAGGTATCCTAAAGGATAGGTAACCAAAATTATTGGAAGAAATTAACTAGAAGACCCTGGGATGGATTGAGCGATCAGATAATATGCGTGGCACTAATTTAAGTGCAATAGTATGGAAAAGAGAACTCATATCTAAATTATAAATTGCAAGGCATAGTCTGTAATAGACTGGGGGTAGGATTACGAGCTTAAGATGCCTATGTCTGTTGAAACGTATTGATGCAGTTGAGACCTTTAAGGTCAATCATTAAGATGAGAGTAAGTCGCTTCATATAAATGAAAAGACAAATGTAGCTGGGACAGAAAAAAGCCTAAATGACTAGATAAAACAAAAGAGGGGATCGTTTGACTCAAGGTAGATAAAAGTTACTGTGAGAATGAAATTAGGGTACAATGTAAAGCAAAGAGTAAAAGCTAAAAAAATGTATGGTGAAGTAAAAGGAAAAAGCAATGAAAGTAGCAATATCACAAAGAGGCATGAAACATGCCAAAAATGTCTTGAATAAGCTAAAGTCCTGACTAAAGCAGATTAGGACCTCGTTGAATCAAGTACTGATTTTAACTCCTATATCAGTCCTAGAAGCCAATTAAATAGTCAAAAGCGAAAGCATTGTACAAAATTGCGAATGAGCAGCTAAAGAAAAGGAAATGGCAAGGATGATGATTAAGGGGAAACGAGCTCAAAAGTTGACCATACGATAACAACAAGGTGACTTTATGAGGAGCCTTTAGTAAAATTCCTTTGTCTAAATCGTTGATCTTATTGAACCGAAGAATCTTATTTAGAAAACCCAATTTTCCAGTGAAGCCTAAAAGATGAGATCGAAGAAGTGAGAATGCAAACAAAAGCCCTTTATAATGGGAGGAGGAGAAGAAGCACACAAATACAACTAACAGTATATAACAACTATGATGTAAAAGTAGTGAAACCCTACACTCGAAGCATAGTAAAAAACAAGCCAAGGGCTCAAAGTGGAGGTACTCCATCTTTAAGGAGTGGCTTTACAAAGAGCATTGAGATTCACGAAGCAAAGAATGCCAAGGAAAGGTATGTGAAAGAAGTGACGAAAAGAATATGGGAGATAAGGTATATAGGAGTAATCATGCATAAAATTGAGAATGTAGGCATGGTTAAGGATGGTAAGAGGAGACAACATGTTATGAGATAATGTCGTCAAATTATGGGAGGGGTTAGTAACAACTTAAAGCTTAAAGAAGATTAGGGAGCGATGAAAGAGAATAACTGATCGAAGCAGTCATGAGAAAAAGTATGGCAAAGGAAAAAGCAAATTAGTTGGAAAGCTAGAAAAGACCCTATGTATGACAGGGAAACTTTTAAAAGAATGGGAGACCGGTGAACATTGCAATGCAAAAGTAGTGATGCTCAAGAAGGCATGAACTAAAGACGCGAGAAAGAGACTAGAACGAGTCAAAAAAAAAAAAAGGATGAACGAAGATAGGAGTCAGGAGGCGAAAATTTTAAAAATCTATAAACTGATGCATGAATTTAAAAGACAAGGAAGTGTATTGGGAATAGTTGAAAGAAGTTAAACTTAATAAAATGATAGGCAAGCACAAATAATGTATTCGTTAAACATGGTAAGATGAAGATCTACAAAGCTAGTAAAGTGAATGGGTGCGCCAATGATGATAATTAGGAGGGGGTGCCGCAAAAGTGAAATAGACAGTAAAATAAATAAGCCTAGGCCAAAATGTTGAATTTGGCATTTTTTTATTTAAAGAAATTGTTGAATTTTCGGCTTATAAATACCCCCCTTGTAGCATGATTGGAGTGAATTATGAGAGGGATATTGAGGAGAGACGTGAGGGAGAGTAAAGGGGAAAGAGAAGGAGAAGAAATGAGGTTTCATGCAATCACATCCTTCCTTTAAGGTATTTGATTCCCTAAGATATGCTTGTTTTTTAAGGGGAGGCTTTGATTCCCTAAGATATGCTTGTTTTTCTCCAATCATATTTAAATATGATATTTTGGGCTGTAGCAAGGGGCTAGTATTGTTCTTTTCACAAAAGATGTTCAAAACTTGTTATTTTGACATAAAAATGTGATTTTTAAGTTTTATGCTTTTGGTCTTAAAAAATGTTTCAAAACCACTTGATCTACACTTTGGGAAGCAAATGAAACACTTTTCATGTTGGAGACTTTGGCCAGAAATGCACAGTAAATGATATGTAATTTTTATCTTTAAAAGATCACTTGGAGCATAATTTACAAATTACATCCAAACGTGATCCTAGAGGATGATTTGGACTTCGTTTGTAGAGAGAGTTTGATAGAGGACTTAAAAATGGAGCTGAGAAATCAGAATCACTCCTATTAGAGCTAAAATGAGATCTCAAAACCCGTTTAAATTAGACAGATAGAATTTGGAATGAAAACGAGAGAGGCCAAAATTGAGTTTCTATGTCTAGAAAGGTTTCTAAGCCCTAACCCCAATGGGCTGTAAAAGTAATGTATACATAATTTATGACTGTAATAACCGTTAAGGTCATACTTTTGGCATTAATGGGTTGACCAAACTCAGTTAAGAAGATTAACACTAAGATAAAGCACTTAGGACATAAGAATGATTATTCTTGAAGGGATATTATGACCTTTGTGATGTGATGCATGTCTAGTATGTAATTAATGTGTTGTTAGATATAAATTATAGGTTAAGCTTGCTTGGATTTGTTTCGGAGGAAGCTTACCCGGGTAAAGGTTTATACCCTTTTGTAAAGGATTTTATTCCATTGTAACATTTACTACTTTCTTATAAAGGTTTTGTTATGGTGTTTTGATGTAAGATACTTCCCTAATTCTTGATGGAGTCTTATTTTGACTCAATAATTGATGAAGCCCTTGATGATATTATATATATTTGTTGCAGATTATAAACTAAGTATGAAAAACCGTCAAAAATGGGCTATTAAATCTCGAAGTGTTCACTGAAGTTTCAATTTTGACAAATAACCCCTCTAAATTCTGGAATAGTGCTCGATCTTCCCCTTCTACTAAGATTTCTGTCAACCACTAACGGCAGATCCCACTAATTATATCAATGTCCCCTCATGTCTATTCAAAATTTCGAATTCCTCCCTTAATTTTACCCAAAATTTCAAATTCTCCCCTCGAATTATATTTGAACATATAATCCCTTCAATTCATACACACACACACACACACACACATATATATATATATATATATATATATATATATATATATAATGTGTTTGCCAAAATAAACTTGCAATAGTACATTATGAAAAATCGATAAATCTTTCTCATTATAAACATTTTGAATATTTAAACTCGAAATATGCCAGTTTTATACAACCAAATTATATAAAAATTGACATGATATATTATGCCTTCATGCTCATTCATTCTGAACCATTGAAATTTGCAAAATATATGGGTGACACAAAGTAAAAATATTTTTTCCCCTCTAAGGCACTAACTTAAATTTTTTATACAAGAAATGTAAATTCAAATTCTATTTTTAGTGAAATTCTATCGTTCTAAGTTTACTTTGTTACATTGCATTTTTCTTTTTCTTTTTTTTTCTCCCAAATTGTAGAGACTATATGCTCAAATTGAACCTTGAGAAGGGAATCTAAGATTTTGAATATAGTTGAGAGAGCATTGGTCATATAATTAGGAAGATGAACCATTAGTGGCTAACAAAAATCTCAACAGGGAAGGGAATATCAAGTATTATTCAGTGGGCATTAGTGTAATTTTGGTCAAAATTGAAACTTTCAAGGAGCACTTTGAGATTTTGGCCAACCTTCAGGGGCATTATTATAATTTTCCCTAATAACTCATAATAAACTTTCAGGATGACTCAATTACACATTCAGATGTCCCAATTTATCTACATGTAGAAAACAAGAGAAATGATATAGTTTAATGAATTCCGAAGGCGAATGATTTGTTTCTGAAGTGTTAATGATGCTTTAAGTTCAAAATGCACCTCTTGCCATACATGATTTCAGAATCACTCAACTGTTGAGGATTTAGCAGTACTGAAAAGTAAGAGTACCAAAACATGCCTAAGTACAGAAATCAAAATCAACAGTTTTGATGCTTTTAGCTACTCACCACGCAACAATAAGAACTCATGCAATTGTTGTCTTCAGCTTAGGAGCTGTAGGTTCGACATAGATGGGATGAAGCATATGGCCTTCCTTGGGCTCAACATGGACCCACTTGCGTCCGCTCAGTTTGTGATGTTCGAACTTGACACAGCCTTCTTTCAGAGCATAAAGCGTGTGGTCCTTCCCCATTCCGACATAGTCCCCTGGATGAAATCGGGTGCCCCGTTGGACGAACAATAATATTTCCAGGTATTACTCTCTGCATGTCAAACAACACAATTTGAAAGAAAGTAAAAAAGTGTGGATGTGGGTATGGATAGCGGTGTGGCAAAGTTCAAAAGGGTGCTCAATGACCAAAAGCACCCTTTTTAACGCTTCTACTACGAAGCTTTTGGTTTGAGGATTGGAACAGCTATAAAATAGGAAGAATATATGGTAAGAAATACCTATTCCTGTAAACTATGGGTGGGATAGGGTAAGAAATAGTGATTCTCATAGAACATGAATGAAATAGGTAAGAAATAGCTAATCCCCAGAATTATGAGTGGAAGTAGGCGTTCTTGATTAGGATAGGAGCCTTTAAAATTAGCCAAATGAGGTAATAACTACTTGGGTTGAATAGAAGTGATAGCCAAGCTTCTTCACAAGCGAAAGGAATTGCAGCCTAACCATCAGCTTGATGACGTACACCAATGTGGCTTCGTGCAGGTCACTACTTATACGACAAGGAATTTCAGCTACCTTAGGACAGTTAGAATTACTGCCTCTGTTTACAACTATTAGCATAAACCAAACATGACATTAGTTTTCCCTCATTTCCTCTTCCTAATAAGAATTTACACCTAGAGCAATTTCATACCTCCCCACCGAATTTCTTGACTCCAAGATTTTTGGGCTTCGAGTCTCTTCCAGTTCTTTGTGGATCCTGCTGTCTTTTTCGTAGCCCAGCGCCTGAACATCAAACTCAATCCTTCTCCAGAGGCATCTAAAAACAGTGGAACAAACTGATGTTGAACACATGAAAGCTTTAGACAAAATCATGGAAAACCGAAAATGCCATTTAGTGTGATGAAAATTTTACCACTAGCATTACTGTAAACAGGAACATTTGTGACCAGCTCTTTGACATTAATTCTTCGGTATAATGATGCAGCAATATTCATCATGCTGATTTCTGAATAAGTTGAGGCAAAGCTGAAAATAAATTTCCACATAAAATTAAATTCGATATTTAGGAAGAAAACAACATCAGCAGCCCCAGACATAGCTACCAAATTTACGGCTATTTTTCTCTATTGTCAATGTATATAGGGACATGTTATAATAAATACACCTTATATAAGCATAAGGAAAGCACACACCACTTAGGACCCATTCCAGAAATTCCCCCGTACGGATTGAAAGAGCATATCAGACGACCTCTAATTTTCATAAAGTTTGCAGAACTTTCTCGGAGGCCGGTGTACTCCCTCATGTAGTAACTACCGTCAAAACTTATATCAATTTGACAAGAGCCCTTGTATGTGGTGGAAATAAGCCATGTCTCCTGAACCCTCTCTTCACCCAGCCCCAATCTTTGGTACAGAAATGGTACAAGCATTGGAATCTTTGGGAAATGTAGCAAAAAGCCTTCGTTTTAAATGTTTAAATATGAAGAAGTCCTTGTCATTATAACTTTCATACTTTGGATGAAGGGTGTGTGCTGGCAATAATTGCATAAAAATTGGCAAACCATCCATTTTTTCATGCTCTTTTAATCCAAACAAGTGGATCTTTTGGAACGGATAAGTGGTGTGAACTCACCTTATGCCCACAGAAGTTGTGTTTATTATAACATTTCCCATGTATATATATATATATATATATATATATATATAAGGATAAGGAGAAGCAGAAAGGTAAAGAAAGGAATTTGCGATGGCTCACATGAGACTTGACTTAGGAATTCCAGCCATTCACAGATTGAAAGAGCATGACAAAAATATGCAACCGCCAGTTTTCATACAATTAGTACGGATATCCACACTTATCATCTAGAGGATGAAACTTTTGTCAACAAAGAAGTCAACTTGAAAACTTTGGCCATTTGGATGGATCTTCATCCATAATTGGATGAGGCTCAAATTTTAGTAGCTAATAGGATATGATTAGAACTATTAATCCAATGGTCAAAATCACATTGGGCTACAATAAAATTGTATCTTTACCTCTCCTCCTATTTTTTATCATGATCCTACATATGAATATATACATATATATATATATATATATATATATATAGAGAGAGAGAGAGAGAGAGAGAGAGAGAGAGAGAGAATTAGACAGAAAGGAGTCCTCATATGATAGTTCTGCAAATATAAACGCTTTCTGCATAAGAAATTCTCCAAACTCTGGCATCCCTAATATTTTATTTCACACAGCCATCATGGAGGTCCTTTCAATTGATAAATTTTTACATAACCTTTTTTTGGGTTTAATTTTCAGGATCATGACGCCACGAGCTGAACTGAACACTTGAAAGAAACCGTAAACTACAGCATATTTATACAGATCAAGTAATTTCGTTTTCATAGCACTTCAACATATCTATAACAGTTAACTGGATGAACATTCTACTTAAATAGCACAAATGGAGCAGTATGTAGATTCATGCTATCCACTAAACTGAAATTCCTCCCTTCACCCACAAATTAGGGAAACCCAGTCTAGAAAACCATAAAATGAGAACATACGTGAAAGGATTCAAAATCAACAAAATGATAAACAGAGTGTATGATGCATTTCCTAAACGGTGAAGAACATGAAGAACCCTATGAGAGAAAGAGAGAGAGAGACAGAGAAACAACATACCAGATTTCAGGAATGGCACAGGAAGGTGGAAATTCGTTCTGCACAAACAATACAAGAACTAGAAATGGGAGAGCCTTCTCGAACCCGATTTAGGGCTACGCTTCGAGTAGGAGTAAGAACCGTGGATGTTTATTCAAAACGAAAAATAAAAAAGAGGCCTAGCCCAACTTTTAATAGAAGTAATATGTTTCAAAATTTAACGTAATTTTGTTAAAAATAATTATCATTCCCTTGAAAGAAAAACTAAGTTATTTTGGGGAAGACTTATCTAACTTATGTGTATCCGGACTCATATTCATTTTTCTTCTTTTATTGTTACATGATTGCAACCCAATCTCTTTAGGGCCCATTTGATGTTATAAATTTGTTCAAAAATATCACATTCAAGTATTTTGTGCGATTCTAGAATGTGACATCATAGGAGTATCACATTCTAAGAATCTCACAATCTTGAAAAAGAGAGGGCCCAACATTTCCGAGTAGCAAGGATGGAAATGTAACATCCCGTTTGATTCAAGTAATGAAATGAAATAAGTATATCATAAAAATATAACATGAAACAATAAGATGAGTGTGTGAAAAAATGTTATTTTTTGAGTCCCATAGATGAAATAGGTAAGTAATATCTATTGTACCCATAACCATTGATAATAACATGACCATTAATAATAATTATTTCTTATCTATTCCTTACCTACTCCTTTCATGATTGTTGAGTAACTATTTTACTTATACTCTATGAAAATATTATTCTTTACACGTTATCTTTATATGAAATATCTATTCTATTCATCCTATGACCCAAACGGAAGGTAAGATTCTAAATTAGTCGTAATGTATGCATGAAATAATAAATATAAACTACCTTAACAAATGAATAAATTGATAAAATTATCATTTATGTACATAAGCTCACGTAACTTATAATAATAATGATAATAAAAATTTATAATTATATCACACATGTAACGTCCGTTTAGAGCCTGGGCAGGATTACAACTCTTTAACAAAAAAAATTTTAAGTTAGTCTCTTTGATCCGTAGCTTTTACAAAAGATTGAGCTTAAAAACGCAATTGAGCTTCTCTTTTCTTCTAAATTGTGAGTAAGAACCTCATGACTTGAGGGTGTGCCCTGTTGAGTCATTTTTTCCCAGTTATTTTTATAGACAAGACACCTGTTGTATTTCTTACAGAATCAATCACTTTGTTTCATCTGCCTACTTTATTTCTATGCTGATTATTATGCTATAACTTATAAAATACCCTACAAATACACCTCAAAATCAAATGTATTAGGGTAACACCAAAATAGCTATGCGGCTGCCACAAAAATACATTACGGGATGTCGACTCGCGCCATAAAAAAATGAATTTTTTTTGGGGGGGATGGGCTAGTTTTTCTAGTATTGAGATAGGGTATCAAAACCAAGTTCCATTCCCCTGCCAGCATTACTCTAAGAATCAAATTATAAAGCAAAGTGGTTCAGCCAGGAGCGAGCAACACGGTATCGAGGGTTTACTCGATTCCAATGCGACAAATTGGGTTTCTTTTGATGAGACCAAGATCGACCTGCAAAAGCAAGATTTCGACAACCCATTTAATTTTTCCCCATTGGAAGAATGCCCAAAATAATAAACCAGAAATGAAAAGGACTTTTACCTTGTGTCCGAAAAGGTCTCGAATGTTATCAACCCCATACAATATCATCGTTGGTCTAATTCCAAGGGAGAAGAAACAACAGACATTAATATTTAGAGTTGTTTTCAATTTCCAATTTTCTTTATTTACTGAGTAAATACATACACATACCAACCCTAACAAAAACTAGAATTTAAACCCATGAACTTGTTGCAACCATGCATTAATGAAACAGGGGGGCGCTATAAAACTAGTTATATAGTTGCTTAAATGACAATATCGAGACATGATGCACACCACATTTATCCCCAAAAATGGCACTCCCGGGGACAATCCCAACACAATGCTGTGGGATGGGCCAAAAACACGTATGGGCAGCCCCAGGAGCCCCTTGTATATTTATTCGTCTGTTTAAAATTTGGATGATAATCAAAGTTCATGATGTAATGATTTTCCACTGGTAGATTTAAATTTTACTAAAAGCTGCGACAACTGATTTTACCTTTCGAGGGAGAGGCCCCAAGCAATAACACGGACATCTTCTGGTAATCCCATGGGGCGTAACATCTCAGGTCTAAACATGCCAGAGTTTCCAATCTCCACCCACTTCTTAAAGCCTTCATGATAACTGACCATACAAAAGATGATATGTCAACTTGCAGTGCACTAGGCATATAACATCCATCACCCTAGGATAATGATTTATCACCTGAAAATTTCCATACTGGGTTCGGTGTATGGATTGTATGCAGGCTTGAAACGTAGCTTGGACATCCCTGAAAACACAAGTTTGGAAAGGAAATAAATAAATAAATAAAACAATTGATCAAACAAATATATGCAAGTATTATTTGTCCCTGATCAAGGGCAGGGTCAGGATTTGATGCTTTGCAATAAGAAACTAGTTAGGCTTCTCTGTGTTCAGTGACCCATCCCACGGCTTTGTTAGCCCTAAGCTTAAAATTAGGCTCAATACAGTATGTAATTTGAGCGCAGGCCCATGCACACCCCTTTGTTTCCACCTCTACGTACAAGTCATCATGTATAGGACATTTTAATCCAAATGTAGAAAGATGTGAGTTCAGTCCAGAAGTGTGTACCTTTCCAGTTAAAGGTCATCTTAGATACAGTTATGTCAATATTGGAGCAGTTTCCTATTAATACAGTATAAAAAAGGCATTTTTACCAGAAAAAAAGAGGAAGCCCATGACATAAACAGAGAGAGTGACCATGGCATTGATCAAAATAACTAAATTTGGAACTCCTTGACTTCTGCTTCTGGGTTATTATATCAATAAAATTTATGGTATATATTTTAAAAAACCAAATTTATTCAAAATGTTACAAGAATAAGAGGACCTAGTTTCACAAAAAAGGTTAGTGAATTACCCAGGCGTGAAAAAAAGTCGTGCAGGATCCTGATCAAGTCACCGAGAGTCAGACCACGATCACATACCAGGCCTGAAAGCAGAGAAATTGAAGCAGTTAATAACACAAAATTAATTTGTTCGCAATCATTCAAGTCTTGCAACTCAACTCGGGTTAGCTTAACCAAATCTACATCACCTGATTTATCTTGGCCTCTGGCTATTATTATATGCTGTTTGGCAAATACATCAGGCTCTACTGAACTTTCAAGTATAGATTATAGTCTACAGGTGCATCAGTAATTATTTCAATGCTTTAGTTCCAAACACAAAGTCTGATGTTCAAATCATGCCAACCCAAAAAAGGATTGAGAACCAAGGAATTCCCGATGCCTAAAGAAATTCTAGAGCTCAAATGCCATACCTTCTATCTGGTGGAACTCAGCAAGATGAGTACGATCCACAGCCTCATTTCTGAAGACACGATCTATAGAGAAGTATTTTTTAGGCACAAATCCTTCCTGTGGAAAAATGAAACAGTACATTCATCAAATAAATGAAAAACAAAAACAAAGAATTAAAATTTTAACCTTGTTACAGTAAAAATGAGGGCTACAACTACAAGCTTACAAGCACATAAAGCAACCAAAACCACTCTTGAGTAACCACAAATAGTTCCAGAAACAGAAAATGTTATTATTATTTGCTTCTGCATGTGTGCCCAAGTGTGCGTGTGTGTGTGAGAGAGGGAGAGAGAGGTGGGATGTGAAGCAATGGCTGAGAATTTATTAAGTTTTTTTAAAACATAGTTGTATTATGTATGTTCAGAAAAAACAGATGGCAGTGCTTTGCTGTATTAAACCAATTCAAGAGTACTCCATTCACAAAGTCATCCTTCTACTTCTTTTTTTTTCCCTTTCTCTTTTTCCACAAGAGGTAGATCAAGGACTGCCTCACTATCTATACGGAAGAAGAGGGAGGAATACCTGGGCAAGCTGGTAGAGCATCCTAGAGGAAACAGCAGTAGTGTGAGTTCGCAGGATATTTTTCTCTGCCTCCTCTCTTTTCCAATCATATCCATACCTGATGAATCAGGGAAAGGGACTTGTATAAAATTTATAGAAGTCACCTCGGAATAAGCAGATAAATCCAAAAATGACTTACCCTTTGGAACCATAACCACCAGACTCATGAACACGCTTTACTCGTTCAACATAATCTTCAGGCAGGATCTTTGTAGTGGAAGGAACTACAGCCATAGGTAGAAATGATTATAAGGATACATGATGTAGTAGTAATTATTTCGATTTCAGATCAAACCAACCTTTAAGGAAGAAGGTATCATGGGAGTCACGAGCAGGGTGCTGTTGTGGCTGGAAAAGTGCATCGAAATTCCAGAAGCTGGAAAATGGGACAGAAACAGAACAAAATTACAGAAAGAACAGAAACTGTAGCAAGAGAACTGGCATAAATATCTATATACCACATGAGAAAAGAGATTTGATAAGACCAGCAGAAAATGCCCGTTAAAAATTATATTCATGGGTTTGATCTTGGGCCTGGAGGTAGCTTGCTGGAATCCAAGTATGCCCATACTGAAAAGTAAATGCAGATATGATGCTCTAACATTTTCGATTAAACATTAAATTTCAAGATGTTTCTATTGCAATGGCCTAGGGTCATAAAGTTAACAGCCGCTAGGAGTTTGCTTATAAAAAAGAAAAGGAATAGGTTTGAAAAAAAGCTCTCAAAAGAGCATTCAAACATAATGCACTTTTCTTCCTCATTTATTTTTTCCAGAGTCCAGAAGCAAGACATCATATGCCAAAAATAATAACATTTGAACCATGATTAATACATTTAAATTTCAGAGAAGTCCATAAATCAAGTTGTGCCCCCTGTTTAACTCAATACAAAAAGCATCAAAATGCATTTGAAGCATCCACAACACACATCAATTACACATTCATGAACTCAATTAGAATTTTTAAGACAAGCAGAAAAGGCAAAAAGTAAAAGGAAAACTTCATTCCTGTTACAAGCACCAACTGAATATATATATTAGCAGGAGTTATAGGAAAAAAACACACAGAGCATGCTAGATAGAATACCTGCTTTCAACAAAATTGTTGGTTGGCATCTCCTCAAAACTACAAACCAAAAGAACTGATGTCAAGCTAAATATATGAATGCAAAAGAGAACAAATAAAAATTGTCAAAGTATGAAATGTGAAAACAGGTCTAACCCCATCAGTTGAAAAATTGACTGTATTTGGTGCCGGACCTGTAACAAAGAGATGTCTAGAAGAAGTAAGAAGGGAGCAGTTGCAATACCAAAAAAACAATGAAGCAAATTACGATCTGAAGCGCCAAAACGACATAGTTAAAGCATCAAATCCCACATAAATGTTTCAGAAGTGGATAGTCTTGTCATTTCAATTCAACATCTGGACTACTTATGCAAATGACACATTGGATCTAATTTATTACATTAATGCTAATACAAAGCCATACTACAAGCATCCGTCAATTATGTATAGTGCTGCTATCTGGGAGAGGCAAGAGGTGACGTAATTATAAGACAAGGTAGCATTTCTCCTAGGTGTGAAAGCTAACAATGAAAGGTTCGGTGAGACTTGATCAAGATCTCAACCATTCAAAACCTCAGCTGAAAGTGACAGGTTTGAACTTAAACTCAAAAAAAAAAAAAAAAAAAAATCCATTCCAGAATAAAAACCAAGAATATTATGTAACTCGAATCAGGTCAACTGGATCCAGAAGCCACAAGACCCTGCCACAGTGGCTTCATATTAGCAAAAAATTTCTCCAAGAAAATTAATTGTCTGAAAAATGATGTAATTTGAAAATTTGGGTTGGCCAAGGAATAGGCAATGTCTCAAAGCCTTTAGTAATCGGCCTATTACACGTCATGCCATTAACATAATTTTTTCCCTTGAGCACCAACAAGCAACAGGCAGCTGGCGCAGTACATCAGTCCAGATAATGCTGTCACCAAATGAAGAGTTAGGCACAAAATTCCAGATCTTCAAAATGTAAAGCTTCAACCGATTTTAGAACAAAATTACGCAAAGCAATTCTTCGCCAATCTACAACACAGAAGCTGGCATATATTGAAAATGAAAAGATCACTCATACGTAAATCTACTTGGCTACATCCATGTACTTTGACATAAGAATTTGACCATTCTCACTCTCTTAGCCCAGGTTAACAACATAATGTCAAAAGGAACAAAAAGAATTGGAGAAAAGGGAGAATAAAACTCAGACACTTACCTTGAGTAGAGGATGAAGATGGCCACCTTCAATCGGCACACCTTTAGCACTAAAGTTATACTCTTTAAACTCAAGCTCCTTCCAATCTCTATAAATCCAAAAGATCAAATAGAACTGTCGGTGAGATAAATTTCCTCTGCTATTAATAATAGTTTTAGCATTTAAGCAACATAATATAAACCGAGGTCTTATTTTCTGCCAATTTTATTTTTAAAAAATAACAGAATTAAAAATAGAAGGCCTTTTTACCCGTCAAAGTGAACACCTAAATAAGCTTTTACATAAAACACATTAAAAATATACAGACTCAAATAGGGTAAGAGCTAAAGGTCCATTCTGCGTGCATATGGTGTCACACCCAATAAAATAAGAACAGTTGACATCATGTCACTCTTTTCATTTATTAAATCCAGGATATTGGAAATGGGAAAGAAAAATGCAAATCATCTGGAAGGAGATCTCGACTCTAGGATCACTCAAGGAAGACTCTGGACCTTAACAATAGAAACTGTTAGTAATTATAACACCAAAAAGCAAGCTGATTTTGTGCTAGTAGATAAAATCCAGATAGTTGAACAGCTCAATGCCCCAAACTGGTGGGCCAGAAGGAGCTTAGACAATAAGTACTAAGACTTTTTCCCAAAAAATAGAGACACAATAATACCTTTGCAGATGATGTCGAGTCAAATCAGTAGCAACTTTCTTCCTCTTTGGAGCATAATTTGGACCTTTTTTTACCGAGTATCCTTTCCATATCCTGAAGGAGAACAGTATTACATCAGTACATATGTTGCAATGAACAAATATATCTACTCTATGACGATAAATAAAATTTCATCAGGCATAGATCCCAATTTGCTAGCATTTCAGATCACTGCCAAAGATGAAATTAAATAATGAAAAAAAAAAATTATAACATTACTCTTGGCAAATAAGTTTCCTCTTCTTGAGAGCATCAATATCACCTTTTTCAACAGCCTAGAACAAAAACAGAATTCAGCACCAACGGCATAGATGTAAAATGAAAAATAATTATTTGAATTAGATAATTGATCCTCTTACCTATACACAATACCAGAGCATAACTCATGCTCTATGAAGAAAAGATGAGAAGTTTTTTACAAAAAAAATTATAAATATATGCCAGTATACGTTTCACGTGACTGTTTCAACCAAATTAGTATCCCATGTCATATGTATAGCATTACTTCCCATTGTTCTGCATGTACCTAGCCTTCAGCCCAGGTGGAATTGCAACCTTAGTTGAATGCCCTAGGCACACTACACATAATAAACTGTACATGAAAAACTGCATAGATGACACAATGCAGTAGATGATGGTAATCTAGCAAAATAATGTACCTCTCCATGTTGTATGCGTAAAAGCAAATCTTTTACTTTGTCATCCACATCTTGCGCCTACACTAAGTGACCATCAATAAGAACTAGAATAGACCAGAATAATGCACAAGATGAAAGGAAAACTCAACTTCCAACCAGTATTCACATTCCAAAACATACGAGCTCGACAGATGCATGCCAAAACAGATGACTCTAAGAAAATATAGTCATGTAAAAGAGAACAATACATACAACACTTGTAGTAAATATTAGCTATCAAAAAATAAATATAAGAATGTTAGCATCCTAAGCAACAGCAGGCATACAAATAATGAACACCCTATCGTAGCTTCAAAACGTAGATGCTTCAACAAGCGGTATGCTCATGGACTGAATCAAAATAAAAACATGATGCCCATCAACAAATTACAAATTTGAAAAAACGATTAAAAATGGCACGAACATAATAAGATCGCTGATATTGCGCATTATATGCAAGGACCATGGTGCAACCACAGAACTAGATCAAAGATAAAAACAAAGGATTCATCAAAGCATGCCAGTTTAGCTAATAAATACTGCCAACTTGGCGGTTATTACAAAGAGGTTGAAAATAATCAAAAGTTTTGCAAACCATTAACCAAAATGAATGAGAACAACAGATAACATAATCCAGTAGTTCATTTATCAAATCCTAATAAACACTAACCAAACAAGTTCATGGGGACACCTCTCACCCAGGCTTACCTCGTAGAATCCAAAGGGCAAAATAGTGTTTGAGTTTAGGAAAGTTTCATGTCTATATGTGGATGGTTTTTCTTTTTTTTTTTTGGCTTTATAGATTCAGAAAATAACTTAAATTGGACATGTCTCGGAGCATCAGTATGATCAGCTCAAAAAAGCACACATGCAGAGAGCAAAGCAAAATCACGTCATAACGACAAATAAATTTTAGCCTTGACAAACGCAAATATTCATGAGAGAAAAATGCTCAAGATAATAAAGAAAAAGATAAGTTCCCTCAAATAGGCTATAACGTAAATAATTTTTAACATTAGCAAACTCAAACATCATGAAAGAAAAGTATTCTTGAAAAGTCCAAACTTGAATAGGTTACAATGACACAGAATTTTTAACATTTACAGACTCAAGTATTCACGAGACGAAAATGTTTTAGATATTAAAGAAAAATACAAGTTCCAACAGCCATACCTTTCGGGAGACCAGTTGCTTTCCCATCTCCACCCACTTATTTTTAATGGCCCATGAGCGACCTATTTGATAAACTGAGGAGGGAACCTTTCTCTGCATACACAGATTACTGTTATCAATAAATCTTAGCAAAACTAACCTATGTGAATAGATAACTAGAACAAGAAAAAAGAAAATAAATTCCATGTTGTAATTCTAAATAAGAATGTTTTGAGTTACACGGAAAATAAGAAACTAAGGTAGGCTTCTAACAAATTTGAGAAAACTACTCAAAATTCTCCATGAATCCTAAGTCTTTTTTTAGAAAATGAGCAGAGATTCAAAAACAAATAGTGCCCAAATTTGCTTAGGCAAATACAGCAAAATATTTTACTTTCTCAAAGATCTAGCACAACGGCTTTAACCTGCAGTTCTTCAGGAGATATACCCTCCGGAGGTATGGCCAAGAACAGTTGCATTTCTGGGGAACCTGAAGCAGTATATGATTTCCCCTCATCAGTAAGTACCCATTTCTCCCTCTTAATGTCCTGCAAATTGCCACATGGTAAAAGTAGTCCACAGATTATTCTTCAGCGTCCACAAGCATGTGAAAGAAAATGAGTAAGGTAACAAGTAATGCCAAGACATTCTTAATGAGCTCCTAACAAAGGCAAAATTCATAGGATCAGAATCATCAGAATTATTAGAAAAACTTTCCAGTGCTATGTTACTTGCTCATCTATTCTGTTTCAAAGTACTAAAATGAACTGATCCTTAGCTGCTTTCTTGTTCAAACATAAGCTATGAAGCACAGGTATGGATACGAATATCAGATATATTAAAAAACTGAAAAATAAAAAATTATATATAAGCGTGTGCACTAAATTTAAGAAAAATAACATAAACAAGGAATTAACATGTATATTAAGTACATTTTTAGAGCTCAACCTCGAACTAAAATCATGCTATATTTAGATTAAAGTAGGTTAATGGCTAATTAACAAAACAGTCACTTACAATATATATAAAATGAAAATAAAATAAAATAATAGTGTATCCCATTAATCTAAATTCGTATCCTGATAGTATTTTTTTTCGTATCCCATCATATCATAAATCATATCTTTTACGAAATATAAATTTTAATTATTCCGAAAAGTTCCTAACACGTATCTTTAGCATATCTTTCCATATCAATATCGGGAACGTACAAGATATGAATACGATAGCCTTCCTATGGTAGAACATAAGAATAATATGCAGAAGCATAATAAGCACTGCTTAGAAAAATGAGGGTCTACTAGGTGGCAATAGCCCACAACATAAATTTTATATACACTCACACACATCATATATCACACTTATAGGTGTAGGTCATCATCAAAATATGAATATCAAGGAAAACCAGAAACAGTTGGAAATGGAACACATGAAGTTTTCTTCTGAACGAGATGCATTTTAAGGGCTCGCAGCACCAACAAAGGATTTTCTCAAAATTGACATACTCATAAACCTATATATGCAACATGGAGAACAGCCCACTCAATTTGATTCGGATGATTAATGCCTAAATCTCAAGCAATTCCAACAAGGAAGCAAAGAAACCAGAGACACATTTCCACATATTATAACCAAGCGCCACGGATTCTCACCATAAAGAACAACTCTTTGCAACTTCATTACGCTAAATCTTACACAATGAAACATCTAACGGCACGCAACAGGAGATGACCAGGTAGAAACAAAAAATGGGTAAAATGAGAGAAACCTGAGCATCGACGAGCCGAAAGCCATGAAGACTCTTGATGATGTTGACGATCTCGCTGTGATCGATCCCACGGTCCTCTGCGAAACGACCAGAGTCGGATATTTCTTCGTTCTTTTCCAGGAACCCTAAAACCTTTTCTTCCACTTCAGCCGCCATTGTAGTAGAGCTCAGCTTCGTTTCGTTCCGTTGTGGGTCTGAAATTGGGTTTACATGGGGGGGAGACGGACTGGAGCCTAGAAGAATAAATGATGGGCCGGGTCTAAAAGGGTGGACCCGTACCCGTTTTTGGACGGGTAACCACCCCCGTACCCGTTACTCGTTTGCTACTGGTAAGATACCAGCTTATTTTTTAATTTTTAAAAAAATATAAATAAATATAACTAAAGAAAATAGCCATGAAACTGAGGCCCAATTTGATTAGGCTACAAAGAAAGTATTTTAGGCCTAAAAGTGATTTCTGAAAAAAATAAATAAATAAATAAAAACCTAACCGTTTGACGTAAACACAAAATGTACTTTTTGGTCAAAAAAGAGGTTACAAGAGAATCACTCTAACGCTATATTTGGAATTTAATCAACAATGAATTAAATGATTTTATTTTAGTTGATTTCATTTCAATTAATTTAAAATTCAAATTCGATACTTGAAAACTCACCCAAATCAAATCAAATCATCTCAAATCTAGAATTTATAAAGTTATAAAAATTATAAGAATGTCTTAAGTTGATGACACTATTCCTCTATACCACAAAGATGTATGGTGCACTAATTCATCGAATAAATATAGTTCATCATCAATAAATTTATTCTAGAAAAATAAAACTAGAAAATCATCTAAATAAAAGCTAGTGATAATATGAAAAATAATAAATATGAGAAGTTGTATTATATGTCAATAACAAAAAAATTTCTTATTTTAATTGGGGGGGAGGGTATGGGAAAATGAAAGGGGAGAAGAGAGGGAAAATGAGATAAATAAATAAGAGGAGAGAGGGGGGAAAGAGAGAGAGAGAGAAGGGAGAGGAAAACTGAAAGAGACTATTTGCGGATTTTTTTGGTGAGTTGCAAACTCGTTATATTTGTTTTAGAGGTTCATTGTCTACATTATTCCAAAAGGGAGATGATTATTTATATCTAATGCCTTAGGCAAGGAACACCTTCGATTAAAATCCTGAAAAGATCAGCCATGGGTAAAACTCATATTTGGGGAAGAATCTTTAGGAGGCTGATCTAAAAAACGAACCAATGGCCCAAATATGAAGAATAAAGGAACAACAAGGCCATAGACCCATGAAGAAGGAAAAACAAAGGCTAATGGATGAAGAAGATGATAAACCGTGGTTGTTAAGGCCATTAGGGCTATTAGAGCTATTAAGGGCTTGACCCAAAGGGTTTCTTACATATCTCCATGGAAGAATTAGACCCATGTAGTTCTTAGGCTCATGGATATCACTCAATGGTACTCCTCACCTTGCCATTGCAGTGAATCGATGAAGATGGTTGAAGAAGAAGTGAAGTTGCTCTTTCTCCTTTGTTGTTAGAATGCCCAAAGTGACTCCTCCAAAAACCCTAGGATTTTGTTTATATAGTAGGGAGGGACAAACGGGGGAGGATGCAGCGCCACATCCTCTTTGGGCCCAACATTCCCAATCCTGGGGGAATTCCCCTAAAGGTGCCATGTGCCCCTTAGGGCAACATGGTAGAGCCAATGGCTGAAAGTAATAGGCATTTTCCTCTACCAGGGAAAAAATGTGGGCTTAATGGGCTATGGACCCAAGAATCATTCCTTTAATGAATAGAGTTATGGGCTCAAAGTAGGTTAAACCCTTTAGGGATGAGCCACGGGATCAAGAAATATTATTGAGCTAGGGGCTCGGGAAACATGGGCCCACATAGCCCAAAAGAGGGTGTTCTCCTTTTAGGGGTTGAATTGCGAGCTTAAATTAGAGGTGAAAATTGGTTAGTTTTGATCGGTTTTCACAAAAAACCGAAGACCGACCGACCGACAATTCTTCCTATGAAAAAAAACTGAAAACAGACTCACCGCATCGGTCGATCAAAAATATATAAAAAAAACCGCAAAAAACTACCAACTGATTGGTTTTTTGGTTTTTTCACAAAACCCATATAAAAGAAATTAAATTAATAAAAAATACATGTTTTACTTAACCTTAGCCAAAAATATTAGCCAAAAGGTTGGAAAAATAAATATTTTACTTAACCTTAGCCAAAAATATTAGCTAAAAGGTTGCAAACTTAAATATTTTACTTAAACCTTATCGAAAATATTAGTCAAAAGGTTGTAAAAATAAATATTTTACTAACTTTAGCTGAAAATATTAGCCGAAAGGTTGCAAAAATAAATATTTTACTTAACCTTAGCCAAAAAATTACAAAAATAAATATTTTACTTAACGTTAGCCAAAGATATTAGCCAAGATGTTGCAAGTCTTTTGCTATTCTCTAGACCTCGTCTTATACGATACTCTCATTTTAACTTCTTTCATTCTTTTGTTATGGGACAAACTCTCTTTTATTTTACTATTGTGAGATGAAGTGGGAGAGAGATAAAGAGAGTGAATCTGGAGGGTAGATAGGGGGATATGTTGTTTTGGAAGTCCCACGTCGAAAACACATGAGAGTGAGTTGAAGTGCAAGATAGATAAATAGAGAGGAAAACGGATAAAGCACAAGATAGGGTTGGCTTAACCTTTTTGGTGAGCCTATTAGTCATTGGGTTGGACCTATGTTCTATTGGGCTGGGTTATATATATATATGAATTTTTTTTTGGTCGGTTTTTGCCCCATTTTTTGGATGGCGACCGAAAACCAACTGACCAACTCAATTTATTGCTGGAGAAAAAATCGAGACCGAACCAACCGAGAAAAGAATCGACCAATGCAGTTCGGTCTTCGTTGGTTTTGCGGTTTTTTGGTTCCGACTTTCACCCCTAGCTAAAATACATAATCACGCTTTGTTGACTTGTGCCATCACTTGCAAAAGTGCTAGGGTATTAATTTTTCTTTAAGGGCACAAAAAGCGAATTCATATGAATAGTGTTGTGCATGAACAACGTTTTTTTGGCAGAATATAGAAAATTGCTAATAATCTACAAGATTGTTATTAGGACAGTAAGCAAAGGTTTAAAGTTGAGAAAACCATGAAAGTTTGAAAATTTCAATATAATAATCTCCACACAAAGAACCCTGGTGGTCTATTTAGACTAGGGTTGAGATAAGAACTAATCTCAGTCCTTGATCATAAAAAATCTAACAAATCTTAGCCATCAAAACTCATTAAAATATCACATGCTAATCAACTGACTACTTATTAGCTAAAAAATAATAAAACAGCTTAATGCTCCTGCATCAGGTTGCACAAATATATATATATATATATATATATATATATATTTACTTCATTAAAAGCATGATTATTAATTAGAGGTATTTAAAATTGCAGAAAACCTCGATATGTCTTACTTGAATAGCAACACTGCTACTTTGCAGGATTTGGGTTCAATAGCCTAACTTCTCACGTTGAGCGGCAACCAGTGGACATTCATAGAACTGACGAGGTGAGAAGAAGATGATATCTACTTCAGCCACACCTAATATGCATACAATGGTTGCACCGCCTGCATATTGAGATCGATACTGCTCATGCGAGAAGATGAATTTTTTAGATCTATTTTTCTCTTTTTGATCTGCATAAGAGCATTCACTTGGTTGAAATTTATGTTGCTATCTATAGTCAAATTCATCAGTTTCTCATTTTAAAACTTTATGTTTAGATTTACTTTTGGATCACAAAGGTTAGAGGTTTAATTGGGAGAATGATGCAGCAGATTCTAAATCTAAACAAAACGATCAAAAAGGCTCCGGGATATTCACAAATATGTGAAATTTGGATTAGCTATTTTAGATACCCCTCTTTTATAGGTGGTGCCTTATTAATTGTATTTGAATTAATTGTATTATGATATGAATTTCTAGAAAATGTTTTATTTCAAGCTTGTTGCTCTCTAACTTCCATAGCAGGGATTATTGAGCGAAACCCTAATAATGTTGATGAAGATTTCTCTCTGTTGGATGTAGCCCTACACTGGGGTGAACCAAGATAAATCTGTCTCTTCCTTCTTTTTATTTTTTAAATCTTATTATTGAGATTGATTGCTTGACAGATTCTTATGGTTCTATTTAATATCTATATGTGATATATGAAAACAGAAGCCTTGTATGCCATGTGGCAACCTATCTAAAACCCTAATGTCTGAACCTTTGTCTATTTTTGTTCCTTCCCTTTATGCTCCTCTTCATCTAACGTCACGGAGATCATTGTCCTTGCCACTCCCACTTCAACCCAAATCTATCTAGAACCACCATGAAGCAATATGCCCTTTAAGAATAAAGCAATGGAAATTCACTCCTAATGCAACGACGAGCAAAATTCTCTATATGAAACAGGTTATTCGTCTCGAAAATCAGTTTGGCATTGAGATCTTATGATTCGAGTTAGTGAATATATATAAATGATGCAAGTTAACATGCATACAAATTTTATTTTGACATTATTTAAGTTTTAGTTGCTTCAATAAAATAAAAGTTTTGAAAATTTCTTATCATTTTGAAAGTTTATTCTACTAGATGTGATTCGTATCTTAAAACGAACTATCGAGATAATGTCCCGGGCCTAACCCCAGTTCTTCATGATTGTTGAAATTAAATAATTAAGGAGTTTGCACAATTAACGCTTCCAATCATACAGGTTATAAGGTCTTTTCTACAAAACACTTCTTGAGATGTGAACTTTAGATTAAGTACCAAGACAAGGGGCTAGGAATCGAAGTCGATAACCTTTTAAGTTAGTGCATATAACATGGGTCCTTCTACCAATTAGGAGAATGTCACGCGGACCGACCGCCGCACCACATCATTTGTGCCACCATCACATCAAAACTTGATTTCCATCACAAACATGCTTTTATCGTACAAACCGTTGTAAGTGGCCCCACACTTTCATGAATATTAATGAAATGAAAATTTCTAATTAAACTGCATAGCACATGCCTCATTCACTAGTACAACGGCAGCTGCATCCTCGTGTATGTTCCATAAATTTTACAGGTAAGTTTAGCAAAACCACCTGTCGAGTTGGGAAGAATGTCATAAATCTCATATCGGATGAGCCCCACAATCGTACTGGCATTTACAGAGCTTTCAGTAGCACCACCAAGTTTGCTATTTCTGTTGTCAATTCTACAAGTTGGATTGGAATAAAAACCTCAATGCTTAGTTCATCTCATAACAAATATTACCCGTTCTCAGGTTCCACTGGTCTCCAGGAATAGGAACACAGTGGTCGAGTACAGATCATGCAAACGAGCCTGTGTACGCACACTAAACCGCTCCCAAGCCAAATGAGATAGCACGGCTAAATAATTTGACAGCGTGCATTTCAGGAGCATTTTAAGCATCATGGAATTTCAGGAGGGGGGAATTTGGGGAATAAAAGAGCAATCACACCAACCGGTTAGGTTCATGTCACAGAACTGCTAGGTTGCACAGAAGTTGTGCGTGGAAAACTTTACAGTATAGATACAGGGGTGTGAGTCTCATTCAATAACTTAGGATAGATACACTTTCCTGCGCCTATATGCTTATTGGCTGCGGTTATATATAGTATAAACATGTATATGGATGCTAAGAATCATGATTTTCAGGCTTATTAGGGCACAGATTAGTACAGAGTAATTGGAGACTAGTACAAACAATGAACACAAACTGAGCACTAAACCTAGGCAACTGCTAACCTAAGGTACAACAGGAAATGTTAAAAGTAAGAGCACTGAACTAAGCAATTTAAAATTTTAGTAGGAAAAATTCTCTTAATCCTAACTATTTCCATCGAGGGAACGCTGTGTCTATCATGGCACGGAACTATGGGATAGAGTGGTGAGAGAATGAGGAAGGTACCAACATCGTTCTTCAAGAATTAAGCAACCTTCCTAAGCCCTCCAAATGCCCAGATCTGTCACCAACAACATAAAGAAATTACTGGAAATATATATGGCAATCTTGCTTACAATTGAGGGTTGCAATGATTAAATGTAGATAATAACTAGGTTTACGTTGATACGAATAACGCAAGTGGAATATGCTAACTAAAGAGCAAAAGAATGCATTGACCAAGCAACATAAGTTCCTTTTTGGTACTGAAGAATGCATTGGGGTTTTCAATGTATTGCCTTCCAGTCTATAGGATGAGCATTGTGGTTTCCTTCCCAACCCCCATCTTATGAAAATAAAGTAGTTACGTACAATTTTATGAAAACCTATAAATCTTCTCAGGAGCAAAACAAGTTTCCCGATAGCTGAACACTTTCCATGAGGCTTGTAGTAATTGGATCCCAAACAAAGACTTTACAGTCACCTCAAAAAGTAGTAATGGATCCTTTTTAGGCATTCTTCTGGATGTTAAACAGCGGAATTAGTGCATCCTTCAGTGGAATCAATCCTTTTAAGGCATTCTTCTGGATGTTAAACAGCCGAATTAGTGCATTCTTCAGTGGAATAACTCTTAGCCCATTAGAAGCTGGAAATGCTTGATGTGGTTTAAGTTGTCATTTTAAGATTCCTTTTTTCATTTTGTTCTAATCTTTTTTAAACTACATCTGTTTATTATCAATAATTTGAATTTAAACGTACATTTATATAGATCTTTCAAAGTTAGAAAAGAAGGATGAAGTTTGAATAAATCAGATGGTCCCTCACATAAACAGAACTCTCTCTATTTAGAAACAGAAATAAGTCCGCCTCACATGCTCTTTTTAGGTTTTGATCGATCAAGTCCAGGTCACATTTATTCCTACTATCCAGTTTCCAAGCAATCATGTGCCAAAGCAAATAAACAACATGCATATTACAATTGTTGAAATCGGTGCTGTTACTTGTGTCAAAATGCATTAGATGAAAGGAAAAGGCCAGGCTTGGATGCCGACTAACCTTTAGATTTGTATCCCAACTTCCTGTACACAAGGCACTTCCATCAGCTGACAACCCCAAACAACTGATTCGATTCCTATGCGAGTCTTGGAGAGATCCCAAGTTCAAGACCATCTGTCAAGATAATACAAATAGCTAAAGCCAGTTCATCCTCAAAAACATTGTACCCACAGAGACCAAAAGACAAGCAAATGCACAAAAGAACAGAAGAGGGGAGTGGAATGAGTTGAAAACTGCGCACAATTATGATTGCCCAACACTCAGATAACGCAGCACTCTTGCACATGCCTTATAGCTTTATTCAGGGTGGATCACTCATCCTACCCTCAATCAACCATCACAATATTTTGGGTAGGGAAGGAACTGACACCCCGTTTTAGCTTATAACCAGGGGCAACAAAACTCAGCTATCCCGGCTTTTTCTCTTCTTCTTTTTTTCCCATGGCCTACTTGAATTTTTTTTAATATGCATGCCAGGCCATGTCATATGGACTTGTGTAATATTGAACTATACAAAATTTTCAATACGTGCCAGGCTATGCAATTTTGGACTTGGGTCTAATCTGAAGCATGGGTAAATGGAATAAACTTCAACCAATTGCAAAGCCTAACCAGCAAAAATTTCCAAGTGCATGAATTGAAATGACTAAATAACGGGCTACAATTACCTTGTAGCAGTAAAAACTGAAAAGTTGTAAGTTACAACGTGTAACTTAAAATAGATAATTATTATAACCATATGTTAAGATGAAGGCTTATAGGATTAAAGGAATTCTCTTGGTTAATATATATAACATGCAATACAAACATGCAATACAAACCAATAATAAACCAATATGGACTAGTTTGGATGGCAGGAATGCCAATGGAACATCAAAGAAATGGGAATATGAACGAATGGGCATTCCCATATATGAGGGATTAATCATTCCATTGCCTTTTATGTTACCAAACAATGAAATGGAAATCAAACATCCCATTTTCATGCTTATTCACACCATCCAAATGAGTCCTGAGGTTGTGGTTGGATGATGAGAACAAAATTGGAATAAGAATGGAATGACAAAGGAACAAAATGGTCATTCTCCATTACGTTTTATGCTACCAACCATGGAACATTCTCATTCCCCTTTTCACTCCCATTCTTGCCATCCAAACAAGTCTCAAGTGCTTATATTGAAATATAATTTCATAGATATGCATATGTGAATGTAAAATTCTTCGCACAGCATTTCAATACCTCTGCCAGTAAAGTGTCCCATGCATAGCAATCGCCATTTGAGTATCCTGCAAAAAGCAGCCTCCCTGATATGGAGAAAGCAATGGAGGTCACACGTGGGACCTCATTATCATCATGCTGCTGAGAGTATTCTTGGAGCTGGTGCCCTGTCCTAATGTCAAATAGCTTGCAAGTTCCATCATCTGAGCCCGTTCCAAATCTATTCCCATCAGGAAAGAATTTCACAGCGTTCACATCTCCCTCGTGGGCGTGAAATGTACGGACTGCTCGACTAGCAACACGAGTGTCCCACAATCGGGCAGTCGCATCACATGAACCTGATACAAACGTTCTTGAGTTTGACCCATTAATCGAGACACTGAGAATGGCAAACAATAATATGTTAAGTTAGTATTAAAAAAAATGCATTCTTATGTTGATAACATTGCACACTTAGTTAGAGCCACCTCTCTCACCTCGTCGATTCCCACCCTAGACAGATAAAGCAAGCAAAAGAAATAGTCAAATGTATAGTTCTGTTTGACATCCAGAAAATGTAAGCAGCCTTGATTAACATTTTAAACTCATATGAAGCAGTCTGCACAGATTCATTGGGAATAATGGACAAAGCCAAGGTCCCACCTTTCAAAACATAAATTTTCTCTACTAACAAGCCCTTACAAAACAACTTGGTACCTTTACCTAGCCCAGTTATGTGGACTCACAATGCATAAATTATCCCTTGATGGTCTTGAAGCAGACATGGGCAAGTGCAATTAGTGCCTAGAGGTTTTTAAATAAAAAAAGGGTGCTGGATGTTCACAATTTCATTCTCATCCTCTTAAGGTCAGAACTGAAACTAACCTAGCCAGTGAAGTCTTAAGTGTTTCAAGCTGACCAAGATAATATGATGGTTCAATCATTAAGGCCATACTGAAGCATAAAGGCTTATGAAAGATTAGAGGAGTAATTTCCTAATAAATTCCAACTAATTGTCAACTTAAGGCAAAAATGTGGCAGTCAAAATTACGGAAAAAGACAATATACATTGGGTTACTCAACCACATGTGCTATGCAAATTCTTAAAAATTGCAGTGAAAACTTTAAAGGAGCCTAATAAACTATTGCCTTCAAGAGCAAACAGTATCTCAAAACAAAAACACCAATTTGAATATTAGCAAGCATACCACAACACATCTGCAGTGTGACCAGATTGAAATTCACCCCCAAACACAGAAGTTCTAAGGCCAGTAGTGATATCCCATAAGCCACATGTCTGATCACCAGAACTAGTTATAAGGTGGGTGTCCTCATCTGGAACATATTGACAGCACGAAACATAACCCTTATGGCCACTGAGTGTTTTCGATACCAGTAAATTTCCATCCTTGTCAGTAGGAGAATTGAGGTTGAATATTGAGCACACACTATCAAGCCCACCACAGGCAACTGACTGGCCAGTAGGGGAGAAAGCACAGGTCATGACCCAAGCACAAGGCAGTTTTAT
Source organism: Santalum album (assembly GCA_034195605.1). Classification (NCBI taxonomy): domain Eukaryota; kingdom Viridiplantae; phylum Streptophyta; class Magnoliopsida; order Santalales; family Santalaceae; genus Santalum; species Santalum album. Next base: position 7,552,133 of record CM067262.1, read on the forward strand.
GGCATGAGTCTTCTGGCGAGTTAAAGCATTCCAGACTATTAATCTCCCGTCTTGAGATGCACTGACAATTCTATTCTTTTCAGGAGTCCAGTCCAGTGAATACACCTGATAAGAAGTGGTATTACTATGAATTTCAACCACAAAGCGTACAGTTTTCAAGTCTTCAACCAAAGACAATCATGATACTAGCTTTTAAGGGTAAACTGCATTTAAACCCAACATGATTTGACAGAGTTGCACAGCACCCAATGGACTTGCAAAATTTAGCACCATTAACTAAACCCATGAAATGGCTATTTTACCCCTGCTCAACTCTCTCTCTTTCTTAACTTGAGCTTCTCTCTATCCTAAAATCGACCATAACTTAATTATCAAGAATTTACCTTCAAGCTTTTATTAAAAGAACTGAAATTATTTTGTATTTTTATAAAAACTTACTACTAAGAATTTGCTAATTTCTCTGAGATAAATGAACTAAAATCGGATTGTTTTGACTAACATTCATATATGGGCAATTTGGTCCTAAATATTAATTAACAAAAAACCAAGTATCATTGTGCAAAGTAAAAATGATCCGTATACAAGGTTATCTGCATAAAATTGAAAGCACAAGGAAGGTTATGTGGTGATTTTCCAACCACATGGGTCCTCCCCAATTCAACTAAAGAATGGGGGGCTAAGCAAAATTTACCCCATCTTAAATAACATAACAGGACAGAAAAACTAAATTTGGCTGAGTCACAAATCTCCTCTCCCACAGAAATAAATATGATCAACACACAAGAAAACAACAAGAAGGGCAAATAAAGAGAAAAGAGAACAGCGAAACCTTACCTTTCCTGTATGTCCCTGCAGTGTTCTACAGCACACAAGATCCGTCGGTGCAAATCTAACCGCAGCTCGCCCCTGCGCCCGCGCGTATGTAGCAACTACACACCAAATTCATCACAAAACAACCAGATCTTAGACCAGCAAACTGGGGGCGAAAATTCAAAAAAAAAAAATCGAGAAAATAAGTGAAAAGAGAACCTCATCAACCCGGAGCCGACCAAATTACCTCCATCCGAGCCCCAAAACTCTATGAACACTAATTTTATCAAAACAACATAATTTTAAATTGTACCAAATGGGTACAGAACAGACATGGTGTGTAGGGAGGTTTCCTTTATCTGTATTTTCACTGTTTTACCCCTTAATGTAGGAACGCACAGCATAGAGACGCCTATTTTATTTTTCCAATATAACCTCCAATACAATTCAATATTATTCTTCCCTAATTCTAACTTTAAACATGAACATCCAACATTTTTTTCCATTTTTTTTGAAGCTCAGAAAACAGCAAAAAAGAAAAAAAAAAAAAAAAAGAACGGAACAAGAACGAAAAGAAGCAAAACAGCAGAGCGAAGGGAGTGAAATCAAGCGCACCATCGGTGTCGAGGAGGCGGAGCCGCTTCTCCTTCAATCGGCTCCTGAGATTATTGAGGGTTTCCGTAGCGGCCGAGTGCCGCTGCTTGAGCTCCGGCGCCGACATCACCGGCGCAATCACCCCCGATTTCCCGCCGCCATTGAAAGCGTGGATTGGGAATCAGTACAAGCTCAAGCTCAATCTCAATCTCCAACGCTAACACTCTAACTCTCCGTGTTGTGATCTATGAGAACTCTCCAGAGAGAGGGGGCAGCTCAGTTCAAATTTATTGTAGTAACAGAAATCAGAGACGGGGAAACGCGAGAGAAGAAGAAGAAGAAGAAGAAGAGGAATGAGGACAAAGAATGATTGAACGAGGGGAGAGAGAGACGGGGACGGGAGAGGGGAATGATTGAAATGTGGGGCCCACGTTGGGTCCAACGTGGCAAGCTGTGCTCAGATTGGAGTTGTTGTGGGATGATCTGTCCTGATTCAGCCCCCCGGCTGATCCAGGTGGCCATCAATAATTTAATGTGAACACGGAGCATAATTTATACTAGTTTTTAAGCTTTGACTTAATTATTACTTTAAGTCTTTGAATTATAAAATCGTATAATTTATCTTATAAATTTTTTTCCTTTTATAATAATTATTGATATAACATGGGATGTTAGGGAATATCATTCTCCTAAAAAAGATATTTTCTCCGCAAACAAATATTTTTTTAAAATTATCACAAATCTAAGTTAATAACTTGGATAGGTTAAGGCATGTTCTTTAATATCATAGAACTTTCAAAAGTAAATCCAAATCTTTGAAAAATTATAATAAGTTCATATATTATGCAGTGATTTTTTCTTCACGAGATTAAAATTTTTCGATTATAAAGACATGTTAGACTATTGATGGACATGTTCGATTATAAAGACATGTTATATGTATATTACATTTCTATGAAATATTTATTCCATTCAATTTCACGAACCAAACAAGTAGTTAATACGAAGAAAGTAGCTGGATTCGATCTAAGTGTGTTTCATATTTCTGAATTATTTATTATTTATCCCCTAAAGTACAGATATTATTTTATTATAAAAAGGTACAGCTTTCTTTGCTTTTTTTTTTTTTTCCCCCTTTTTCTTTCCCTCATTTGGAGACGAAAGCATGGAGCTTTCATGTAAAGAGTTAAAAAAGGGTAGTAAAATTAATTACTTAAATGAAATTATTTACCATTATCAACTTCTTTCGAAACAAGGGGTTTACAAAATTTACATTATTTTTTTTTTGCTTGAAAACTTGATGATTCAAGCATCTCGATGAAGCTTCGATCAGCCAAAAATTACGAACATATCCCTCCTCTTGGGAACACGTGTCACCTTGTAGCTGTGACCAATTGTCACATTTCTAATGGTGAAAAATTACGCTGCATCATCCTTAAAAACTTTATGCCCAATAACGCGCGCTCGTCATTAAATACTATCTTCTAGATGTACGGTAGGATGATCTTATATTTATTAGTGGTATCGTGTTTAACGATTTTTTATTAAAATATAAAATATTAAATATAAAATTATATAAAAAAATAAATATATGAAAAATTAAGAATGAAAAGTTTAGGAGGTGAGTGATTAAGGAAATAACTTTCATAACTGTAAATAATCATGTATAGTTTTTTTAGCTTTTAGGGTCTATTTCTTAGCGCAAGATCCCTCTTAACACAAAAAAACTATACGTGATTTTTTGAAAAAATTAGGTTCGGAATTATTGGAAGAATTTTTTACGGAGGACGAACAGGTTTTGTCTTTAATTTTCTCAAGATCTTCTTTTACTTCTCGAGGGTTAGATAGAGAACGGATTTGGTATTTACCGGAAGAAATTGAAGAATTGATTGGGAATCGTTTTAAATTTTAAATTAATTTTGATTGATTGGACCAAAATGATATTTACCTTTATAATAGCATAGATTATGAAAAATCACTTTTTAGCACATAGCACTTTTATATTTTTATTTTAATTTATTTTAATTTTTAATTTTTTATCCTAATGCACTTTGCTATAGTAGGTGCTCATAGTGCAATCATCGTTAAGAAAGAAAGAAAGGGAGGAAAACGATAAAAGTTGATGGATAGAAACGCTTACACAATAGCCACGCCTACTTCGAAGAATTTTTTCCTTTTACTTTTTCTTCAATTATATTATATTTGATTAATGAATAAATTTATTTATCTTGAAAAAAGTAATCTAGTACAAATCTCACCATTTACATGTGATAAATGGAACTCACCTGTATATGTAAGATCCGTTCTTACATGTGAGTAGTGAGATTTGTTCGGGATATACTTTTTTTAAAAAAAGTAGTATTACTCTTTATTGATAAGTTAAAGGAAAACTATTCTATCATACGGTATGTGTTTGATTGCTAATAAAAATTTAGTTTTGAGAGATAAAATTTTATTTTATTTAAAGTTTTTAGTGAGACATGTTTGACCGCTACAAACCTAGCTTTGGGATCCAACCTACGTATTAGAAATGTTGGGGGAGAAATGCATTTGTAAAATTATGATTTTAATCAACACGAAATCAAGTTTTAACTATTTTAGTTTACTTAATTGCCTTTACTCAAGTCTTAACTATTTGAGTTTACTCTTTCTTTCCTCTCCCTCCACCTCTTTTTTTTTCTTTTTTTCTTTTTTTCTTTTTTTGCTTCTCTATGAAATGGACACGAATTAGAGGTTAAGGTAGACTATTTTCAGGAGGCTCCTCTCTTAGCTTTCGAAAAAAAGGTTGTGATTTGGTTCTCTTAATTGTTCATAATATAAATAATATTTGAATATATGATAAAACTATATAAAAATTAACATGACATCTTATTTTTTTCATGTTCTTTCAATTCTTGAGATTAAAATTCAAAAAATGGACATCAAAAAATATTTTGAAGTAACATAAGAGATAAATTAACTAACATGCCAAAGCAAATTTACCAAGCATAATAACTATTTTATTTTAAGTCCATTCTTATAGAATAATTATTATATTGTTACATTCATTACCAAGAATAGTCATTTCATTCTAGTCCGATGAGAAATAATGAAGAAACGATAGTGTAAACATGACTAGACTTGCATCTAGATTATCAGTTGGGGATCTGCAAGCAAGATGATGAAACCGATCAATGATTTACGATGTTAGAAAGAAGACAAGAGAAGAAATTAGCAGTCCACACTAGAGATCTATGAGCACTTGTCCAGCTGTATAAATTTTGGAGCACAGAGAGAGGGAGACAGGATTTGATGCCTGCATCAATCAAAAGTAAAACAATTAGTTGGGTTATTTTATGCAGCATCACTTTTTAGAATTATTTATCAAAGCAACGTTACAGTATCGCTGTGCGTTGTAATTTTGGCTTATCTATAATTGCTTGACTAAGTGGTACCGACATGTATAGTAACCCTTTCGACAGGTCGTGAGGCAGGAGGCTCGAATGCTCGACCTCCTATCGAAGCCTTGGCTCATTGTGGGGGCAGACAATAGACATAGGTAGTTCTCATAAATTTTGATCCATCATCTATGCCCTGGCATGGTAGACACCAAATGAAAATTTGGGGGAAAAGTAAACTTAAAATTTAAAGCCATGTCATGTTGATTTGTAAAGGGCGATCACTCTGGAGTCTTCATTATTTTCATTGGAACAGTAGTGGCATTTTGACATCTATGAAGCATTTGTCGTAAAACGGTAAGATTGCATCGAGATGCAGGGAGTGAAATGGAAATGAGAATGAGAACAGAATGGCAGAAGAATCGTAAACAAAATTAAATGGTCATTTCCTCGTACGAGAGAATTTCCATCACAAGGTAATTATCATTGCATTACCTTTTATGTTCCCATCCCTACCCTCAAATAAAGTCTTAATGAAAACTATTTTGGGTATCCACTCCAGAATGCAACAAAATCTAGAAATGTTTAACAATTCTGAATAATCCTAGGACTACTCACCAAGTACTAAAATTATAAGAATATTATCCCACAAAGACTAAGTTTAACAGTTCAATTTATAAGATGCTAGGACTACTCACCAAATACTGATTGGCTTTGGCTTTCTGAACTTTATCAGAATTCAAGGGAAAATTCCATAGCTCTTTAATGACCATATTCATTTTTACTAAGCAAAAAAGAAAATAAAAAGATAAAAAAAATTCTAATTGAAATTCAAATATGTTACCGATATACCACCGATCTTGATATTGTTAACTCGATCATACTTATCTATCACTTTGCAAGAGTCAAAAATCTCTGTTTTAGTTTTTTCAATCATAATTATCTATAAGATCACAATTATCCATGTTCTCGACCTTAATCATAATTATCTATAAGATCATAATTATTCATGTTTTCCGTCGAGACCTTGCGATTTTAGGGTTGAACAATTGGTCGACCTCCGAACATTAGCTTTAAGGGTGAGCAGTTGGTTGGAGGATGGCGGGTTAGGAAAGCTCACCCAGCTTATATAAAACTTAAAGTTCAAGGTAAGTCGTGGCCATACAGGGAGTTGTTTACTGAATCTCTCCACAAATTAATGTGATCTAGTATCAAATATGATTAGGATCATAACCTAATTCTCTCTCTTTATTCCTTAGTTCTCCGTAAACACATTTAAGGGCTTAGGGGTGATCTTTGTATGCTGATTTGGGCATTACTTTGACTCGACACCAACCGATGACAATCCGCTCGTGAGACAGTAATCAGACCTACACAAGTCTGTAAGTCGTTTATGCATTTGACGATACGTGTATATATTTGTGATATATATATATATATAGATCTGATTTGCTAACTGGTCCCCTAGAACTAATTAACTGGAACCATTAAAGGAGTGGGATGTGGATGAAGGTGCGCTCCCTGTTCTAAGAAATTTAATCATTTGGGGTTGTGATCGGATGAAAAGCCTTCCTAAGGGACTGTTGCTCTTGCAGAATCTTGTTGAGTTGAAGCTTCTTGACCCAACCCAAAACCTGAAGAGTCGAGTCAAATTCCTCGCTGCTGTTCGAAGATCGACCACATTCCAATCTGAAGGCACATATGCCATCTGCAGGCCCCAGGCTCAGATAAGTGATCAATTTAAAAATATAACTGAAGTTAAACAATCTTGTCCCACAAAATATAACTGAAATTAAAGGAAGCATCCAGTCTCACATGATGTTGGTCTCAAAACTAGCTTGATAATCAAAAGTAGAACCAATAACCCGTATGGAGTCTGGAGACGTATTGCAGTCAAATGCACTGACAAGCAAAAAAGATGTTTGCCATGATGTGGGACTGCAGGGTCTGCCACACACCTTAAGACTTACATTTACTAAATCAAGAAGACAGGACCCCTATGAACTCAAGAAAAGATGAGAATCCACCCAAAAATTTAAGACATTCTCGACCAGCGGTGTAATTGGTTTGATTCGGGTTGTTCCAAGGCGAAACAGAAATCGAACCTACACGGTTAGTGTGAATCGGTCTGGTTTTATACGATATGGATGTTGTCAGACCAATTCGCCGGGCTGGGAGACTTCGGTGTGGCAGTTCTCGAGCTTTTAAGAGTTGAACTACATGTAAATATGTCGAAAATCGCAAGCTTCTGCACAAGGAGATGGAAATAATACATTCAGAAGGTGAATTGCACGTAAATATATCAATCATTTGCTTGCCACCACCACATTTTAAGCTTTGAGGAAGTCGCTTTACAATCATTGTTGTGTGCGGATCTGTGTCTCATTTTCTCTGCTACATTTTCAATTCCTAACACAAAGAACCCCAAATCATGCTACGAGGGGACAGTGGCATCGGTGGGAACCAGATGTCAAAGACGTAACAGCCCCGAACCACCTCCTTTCGGTGGAGTTACACGCCGTTCCTTGCAGTGTCGTCGTATATCGCCAAAGAACCCAAGTGCCGAGAGGCCCAAGAAGCACGTAGCAGTCCAAAAAGAAACTTGCCTTAACAATGTTTGCAATAGCACACTATGTCCATAAACAATGGGCCTATTGCAACAATATTTTGATGAATAACTTCTTTCCCACTTTCAAAATTTTCACAGACCAACTCGGAGCTTAGACCAACACTAAGGTGACGTTTGTTTACAGTGAATCAGTGCTGAATGGGTTTGATCCCTAATTCGGTCATTCAGAGCGTTTGATAATGTGTCTAAATAGGTCTTAATGGCCTATGACCGAGTCAGCAGTACATTTTAAGGGATAAATAACAAAAAAAAAAACCTCATAAACGAAAGTTCAAATGTGTCCAGTGGTAAAACCACTTCAACATTACTCATTTGAAACAAGCGTGACTCCCTTTCCCTGCCTTCAACTTTCATTCTTAGAGAAAAGGGGAGAGAGAGAGAGAGAGAGAGAGAGAGAGAGAGTTAAAAGAAAAAAAAAATTAATGAAAGGATTGGAGATTTCAAAATTTTTATAATTTCAATTTTGATTAGATTTTTTGATTTGGAGATTTTGATATTAAAAATGTGAACCTGTTACTTAATTGATAAATATTAATGCGTAACTTAAAAAAAGAATAAACTAAAACAATGACTAGGACAAAATTGGAAATGTAAGTCATTGAGACTTCTATTCAGATGTATAGTCAAACAACTTTACTATCACATATTCAGTATCTCTTATTACATCCTAACTAACCAGTACCAATTCAGCGCCATTCAGAATCAGAGACTAATCAAACTTATTTATCAAACGCCACCTAAATTGAAGCTCGGCTCAACTCGAACTGGACAGACCCCATTGGCTATACTACGGCTAGTTGGGTCATTTTTTTTCAAAAATTACTAGATTACCTCCTCCAATCCAACAGCGAGTATGAAACGATCCAAAGTGTGGCAACACATGGAAATTAAGACGGATGCTGAAGGGAGTAGTAGGGCTTATTGTTTAGTTAGCAAGACGGCTGGCTTTGCTCATCATAGTTTGACTAGGCATTTAAGGACTGGTTTACTAAAGAGGACTTACTGGTTTCATGCCTCATGAATTTTTTCCACATAATGCCACTGGTTCTACTTGTGCCATTACATATGTTTTACTTCAATGTAGTGTCTATTCGAAAATTTCGTCACTAAGTTATGATAATGCTAGTAATAACACGAGCGCCATTACTAGTTTAAAGCAATTGCTTCACCCCTCGTCAAATATTTCATATTAGATGTGTATGTCACATCCTTAACTTAATTTTACAAGATGGTTTAGAATTAAAAGGTCTAATTTCAACTTCCATTAAACATTGCATTATGCTCTTAAAGACTAATACTTCAAGAAGACAAGAGCTTAAAGTTATGTGTAGGCAATATAAAATTTTAATATTGAATGTTAAACATAGATGGAACTCAACACATCATATATTGAAACCCACTTGCTTTTAGCATGGTATAATATCGAATTGGAATTTGGATCAAGATGAGTAGCATCAATGCTATTTAGTAATGGAATTTCTAGAAATATTTTATTACTAATTTTCTTTTTCCAGGTATGTAATACCCTACTTCTCATTCATTTGTTTCTAAAATTAATTAAATATTCTGATTTTTCAAAAATTATAAGGATGTACTACAATTCAAAGAAACCATAGTAGAAGTAACGTTGTGTAAATTTCTTAAGTGTTTTCGTAGCATTCCTCCCATTATTTTTTTTAGCTATGATTATGGATTCACGTGTTCAACTCGAAGGTCTCTCGCTTTTTTTTTTTTTTTAGAAGAATGATTATTAAATAACATGTTTAACCTTCATTCTCAACTCTACAGTAGCTTCAGAGTGTTTTTATTCTTTTTTTTTTTTTTATGTAGTTAGTAGGGTGCTCGATGAAAAGAAATGTTGGCTCACACTTGCCTCATTGAAAATGTGTGTGCCCTTGAAAGATTGGCTCACGGCCAAAAAGAGACGAGGAGTTCTCCTAGAAGATTATGAGATCGACTCAAGCGACGGAGAAGATAATTAAGTGATGAACATGTAATTAAATGTAACTCTGGGCCCACAGGAGTATAAATCATAAACGACTTAAAAATAGATTTAATAAAAATAATTTAGAATTTTTCGTTGATTTTTGTTATGAGTACTTACATTAAATGTTTTTTATCGGGTACAATTTTCTTTTTGTTTTAAATTTTTTCAATTTTAAAAAGGTGGGAGAGGGGGAAGGGGGATGCGCCGAACCGAAGCTCAGCGTGGTTCGGTCGGGCCTCAGGTCGTGCTGGGCTGAGGGGGCGAAACACTGGGCTCTAGTCCAGCCCGGCCCCACTGGACAAACGGGGGGACCGCCCTGGCCCACACAATGCTGATCGGGGATGTGTAAAAAATAAATAAATAAAAATTGCTTCACCCGCTAAATTGATCCGATCTAAATCGACCGACTTAGAAAATCGACAAATCACCTCGTATTAGAAGGGTTGATTTTTTGATTTTGAGGCAGGTCAAGTCAGTTTTGCAGGTGAAATTATTTTTGGGCCGATTAGACCCAACCTACTGGACTTGAGTAGATAAATAGGTGTGTATATACATGTTAGATTTTGTTAATTTAATATGTTAATTGTTGCTAAATTTAGTTACTTTAATATCTTTGCTGTAGTTGGATCAGATTGAATAAATTTAGCCCTTTAATTCGTATATTAGTTGTGTGAGGATCAAATCTTGGTTTATATTTGGTAAAACAAGTTACATCGTAAGGGAAAATTTTGACATAATATTAAAATTATATAATAGAATATAGAAGGCAAATATTAATAAAAACACATAATGAAATAAAAAGGATAATAAAAAACTTTGAAAGACGTAGAATAGAACACCAAATTGCAGAAGACAAAAAAATTATAAGAAAATTTCAGAACACATTACTGGCTAAGAAAATCGTCCATAAAATAAATTTATGGTCGAAGAAGAAGAAAAATCTGAGGGAAAATTAATATTGGAATCATATAGTAAAACTTTCGAATTCAACTTGCAATCCAAGGAAGTGTGTGGCTGATTGAAATTCGAATCATCAGTGCTATAACAATGGGAGAGCTCGATGTCACAGACTATGGAGGCTAAAAATTTATAATAACAATATTAATATGAATAGATAGATATGAAATAGGAAGAAGAATCCCAATATATAAACATATATATACATATATATATATATATATAACAAATTGATGGAGTTATGGCGGCAACACCATGCAGAACTGAATTTTGTCACGTGATATATATTGTACCATTATATTTTTAATGTGCCATCTACTTTCGAACTCTCAATTTTCAATATTTATCTCATTTTATTACTTATCTACCATCACTAATAAATAATTTTTCAAGAATTCCCCTATTTAAATTATGGTTTTTCTGCTACTTAATCTTCTTATAACACTTATTGATGCAAAAAAAAAATATTATTACTTTAACTACATGTCTTAAATTTATAATTATTGAAAATTAAATTATTCGTGTCACACGAATTTCAAATCTAGTCTAAAGTATATGTCATGTAAGTGTTAGGTAAATATAAGCGTCCAGGACAATGAGCTTAAATAAGATTGCTAAAGTTGATGTGACTGAGTGAATGATAGGCGTCAATATTATATTGGTATAGAATATGAGACACAGTGAAAATGAACGTTCTCCAAAAATTTGTCATTGCACTTTGGCCCCTGAATTATTGGAAATTGCAATTCATTCATCTAATGTTTACCAATTTCAATTTAGTCCTTAAATTTTTAAAATTTTGGTTTTCAATTTCATGTTTGGTTCCTAAATTTTTAAAAGAGTTTAGTCCCTAAAAGTTAAAATTTTCATTACCTTCAAAATTTCATTTTGTTAAATTGGATATATCAATCAAGAGCATAAAACAAGCAGGAAACCCACTACAAGAAGAACAATATAGACAAACAATACCTAGGAGCACACTACAAAGTGTCACCAAAGGCACAAGGGCGGCTACGCCCGGGGACAGAAAACAATATAGGGAATAGACAATACACAAGGATCAAAGATTAATCAAAAATATCATGGGATAGATTTCAATATCCTTGGATCACGATTGCAGCCGGACATTAGTGGATTCCCCAAAGAAGGCAAGCCCAATCACGAACAGCTCTAGTGAGGTGATTAACCATGGTCGAAAAGGAAGGGCTTTTCCCTAAAGATACAATTGTTTCGCTCACGCTAACCTTTGTGGGTTGTTCATGAAATTTGTTTGTAATGTTACTCCTAAACGATAGATTTGTCCGGGGAATAAAACATTCAAGACTCAAATTATCAATGTTTAATTCTTCGTCGAAAAAATTTCAACAAAATCTCAATCTTTCTTAGGGTCTTCATTTGTTGCATTTTATCCTTTAAAATTTTAAAATTCTGTTCTACTAACTCTTGATTTTTGGAACTTCTCTTTACTTTTTTAATCGATACATGAAGACGGGTGAAACGGGAAAACAGAAAATCAAAATAAAATATCAACCAAATATATTCAGCAAAAGGAAAACCAAAATTTTGTCTGGTTGTTTGGAAAACTTCAGTTGCCGGGAATTGAAACCGGGTCTCCTGGGTGAAAGCCAGATATCCTAACCGCCGGACGACAACGGAGGTTTGACACACAATGTTGATATTAATCAACTTTAAATAATATTAAATTTTCTTTTCAACCTATTTGATAAGCAAGTTCTCATCAGATCCCAACCAGAATTTTTGGTTGTACACCTTAATTACCTTTCACTTATTAGTAACTCTTCATTTAAACTTTTATCTTGATTATAATAATAAGGTAATCATGTATATCTGAGGTGCACCTCATGTAAATTATATGAGGTAGGCTCCCAAAACTATATAATCTTTGGTCATTTTTAAATATTCAACTGTGTTGATGTAAAGAGCATGAAGTGAGCTATTTAGTTTCCATTAATTTATAATGTCTTATTTATATCATAGAAATCGTCGAATTCAAAATGTTGAAAACTAATTAAATTTTCCAACTATCAATGAAAGGGTTGTGTAATACCAAATGATATGACAATGTATAAATAGTATTATTTTTTTGTATTTTTATATAGAAAAACTTATATATAGCAGTTACATATAAGTTTGGTGCAACCATGCTTCGCAATGTTTATAAAACAAAAACATAAAACCTAAAATGATGCCTTTTTTTTTTTTTTAATGCAGCTGCTGGAGGTGCATCAACTACACCAAATAAAGGAACTATTCATTTAGAATCTCACATCGGAAGTGTTGTAAAAGAGAAGAGGGGAGGGAGCTTATAAAAGAAATTTCCTCCTCCTACTCATCCCAAATCATTTCCTCCTCTGTAATATTCTTTTATAGTGGAGTTTTTTCTTCTTGCTCATGGTTTTTTTTAAGGGTTTTTCACGTATATTTCTATGTTCTTTTTATTTCCAATTTCTTTTATTTGTTGTTTGATCTATTCAATGAGGGTTTTATTACCTAACATTGGTATCAGAGTAAGGTTTTTCCAAAGTATGCTCTGTGGTTACAACATGGTCTGATCTTCCACATCAGAAAAGGAAAATTCATTGGGTGGAGTTAGGGTATTAATATCTGCTTATCGTATGCTCTGTGATTGCCACTTTTAAGTAGATCCTTCACATCAGAAAATAAGTTAGATATTGGTGTTTCATCCTACGGAGGTGCTACGAAAAATTATATTGAAGGGCTGCTTCAAGATACCTTCACTATTCACGTGTTTGACCTTCTTTCGGGTATTTTGGAAAGGTATATCGGGTGATTAAGTGCATGTCTAAGGAAATTTTTATCTAAGGAGTCTGGTACTTAAGTGCACTGTTTGTGTTCCTCAAGTTTTTCCTGTAAAATTTCTTGGTGCACTTTCATTTAATAATATATTAGTTGAAAGTAACCTGAGGAGATACTTCTCACGTGAAAGAGTGGGAGCTACTTTGTGGTCAACAACAATTTATGATAGATGCAATGGCAACAAAGGTTGATATCACCAAACTTGATAGTACAAAGTTTTACTATAGAAATTAAAGATGAAGGCATTATTGGTAAAAGATAATTAATTGGAGGCCATCAGTATTCAACTGGCGGAGATTACAGATGACAAAAAGTGATGAGGGATAGATGCAATAGCCCTTTCAAATTTGCATCTAGCCTTATCTGATGATATCTTATCAGGAGTATAAGAGAAGAAAATTGCTAAGGAGGTTTGGGATCACCTCATCAAATTATATGAAGTCAAGTCACTTCATGACAAAATTTTCTTGAAGAGAAAGTTGTACCTTATGGATGTTAGAATCTACATCGGTTATAGAACACTTACATACTCTGACCTCGTTATGCTCTCAACTTTCAACGTTGGGACATACGGTTGCGTCGCAGGAACGCGCTAAGATTTTACTCCAAAGTCTCCTAGATTTATATGACCAAATCATCATTAACTTAACCAATAATTTCCTCACAGATTTTTTAGTTTTTGATGATGTTACTGCTTTGATTCTTGAAGAAGAAAATAGACGAAAAAGCAAGGAAGATAGACAGGCAAGCTCACAACAAGCAAAAGCTTTGTCTATGATGTGAGGAAGGTCAATGGAACGTGATTCCAATGGGAGTCACAAACAAGGGAGGTTAAAATCGAGGGATAAAAAGAATCTTAAGTGTTATAAATGTGGTAGGAGGGGACACTTCAAAAGTGAGTGTCGATTCAAAGGTGTAAACAAGGCAGAAACATCACAAGGGTGCGTTGCCAAAGCTGATATTCTATATAGCGAAGCAACAACGGTATTCAAGGATACATCAAAACTCACTAATGCTTAGAGATTGGATTCGGGAGCAACATGGCATATGACCTTTCATAGAGATTGGTTTAACACTTATGAATCTATTTCTACAGGGTCTGTGTACATGGGAAATGATCGTACCTTGGAGATTGCTGGAATTGGCTCCATCAAATTGAAGATGTATGACAGTATGGTACACATTGTTCAAAATGTACGATATGTGAAGGGCTTAAAGAAGAATCTATTGTCTCTGGGATAATTAAATGAAATTGAATGCAATAATTGTTTCCAAAATGGAATGATGAGGATTCTTAAAGGAGCGCTAGTTATGATGAAGGCTAAAAGGATTGCCATAAATTTATATAGACTCATAGGAGAAACTCACCCGAAGGCAGAGGCATCAGTTGCATCAACCAATTCTGCTCAAGAGACAAAGAAGTGGCATAAAAAATTGGGCCACATGTCAGAGCAAGGGTTAAAGGTACTCACTGAACGGAAACTACTTCAAGGCTTTACAAAGGTTTCATTACCCCTTTTGTAAACATTGTGTTACAAGTAAGCAGTATAGATTAAAGTTCACTACATCTGATTCTAGAAGAAAAAAATGTTCTCGAATTTGTTCATTCCATGTAGGGCAAGTGCCGATTATATCTCTAGGAGGAGCAAGGTACTTTTTATTCTCTATCGATGATTATTCCAAAAAATATTGGGTGTACCCCATCAAAAAGAAGTCAAATGTGTTTTCAGTTTTCAAGACATATAAAGTGCAAATTAAACAAAAAACAAGGAGGAAGATCAAGTGTATTAGGACGGACAATGGCAGAGAATATACAGGAGATGACTTCGTTGATTTCTGTAATTAAAAAGGCATTAAAAGAAAACTCATAGTGGCATACACTCCTCAACAGAATGGAGTGCCGGAGTGGAGAATAGAACTCTACTCGAAAGAACTAGAGCCATCCTAAGAACTACAAGTATGGCAAAGTCATTTTAGCCAGAAGCTGTGAACACCAGCTGCTATGCAATTAATCGATCACCAACAAGATCAATTGATTGAAAACACCAATGGAGATGTGGATTGGTAACCCAGTTGATTATTCGCGCTTGCACATTAGGGAGTCTAGTGTTCATGATGTACAATACCCAATAAGTTTTGAAACTGGATCCAAAATCCAGTAAGTATAGGTTCTTGAGATATGCTGATGGAGTCAAGGGGTATCGACTATGGGATCCCACTGCCCACAAGGTCTTCATCAGCAAGGATATCATAATTGCAGGAGATAAGCTGCAAAAGAAAGATATAAGTAGCACATTGATAGAAATTCCAGAGACTTCAACAATTCAGGAGGAAAAAAAGTCTAAACAAGAATATTCTTATAGAGCAATACTAGAATATGAGGAACAAGGACCAGTTGAGTCTGAAACTACAGAAGTTCGAAGGTCAACTCATCAAATAGACGCACCAGCCTAGTGCTCTAATTATATTGTGGAGGGAAATATCGCATACTGTCTTCTAACAGAAGATGGGGAGCCATCAACATTCAAAGAAGCAGTTGATAGCTCAGAAGCGTTTACTTTGGATGGTAGCAATGCAAGAAGAAATTGAACCTCTTTATAAGAATTAGATGTGGGAGCTTGTACCATTACTGTATAGAAGGAAGCCCAATGATAATAAATGTGTTTACAAGGTCAAAAGAAATAGTGATGATCAGATAGAGTGGCATTGTGCAAAACTTGTGATAAAAGGATATGCTCAAAAAGAAAGTGTTGATTTTACTGAAATCTTTTCACATGTGGTTTGACTTACTACTATATAGATAGTTCTGGCATTGTGTGTTATCCTCAAGTATGTGTTTTAGTAATGAAGTAAAGATGATGGAGATATCTCGAGTGTCATATGCATCACCAATGGGGAATTTGATGTTTGCTATGATATGTAAAAGACCAGAGATTACACATGTAGTCGGAGTGGTTAGTCGATACATGGTAATCCCTAGTTGAGAGTATTGGAATTCTGTGAAGAGGATCTTAAGATATGTCAAAAGAACCTCGGATGCTAGTCTATGTTCGAAGGATCTAAATTTATTGTCAGAAGACATGTTGATTCTGATTATGCAGGTGATCTTGATAAAAAGAAATCCACTACAGGCTATGTGTTTAAAATTACAGGAGGAGCTGTGAGCTGGGTATTTAGACTACAAATAGTTGGGGTGTTGTCTACAACAGAAGCTGAATATATGACAGCTACACAAGCTTGTAAAGAAGCAATCTGGATAAGAAGATTCATAGAAGAACTTGGGCACAAACAAGAGAATATTCTCTTGCATTGTGATAGTCAGAATGTCTTGCACATTGCAAGAAATCCAGCTTTTCATTCCAAGACAAAACACATAGGAGTGTAATATCATTTTGTTCGTGAAGTGGTGGAAGACAAAAGTATGGATCTACAAAAAATTCACACGAAAAATAACCTAGCAGTGCACGGACGAAGGCAATGAATACTAACAAGTTTATTTGGTGTAGATCCTTGTATGGCTTGATAGAAACGTAGACGGTATGGTAGTGGCAAGATAGAGAAGTTGGTGTGGAGATTGTTTGATTGTTAATCAAATCTCCAAGTGAGAGAATGTAGGAACTATTCATTTAGAATTTAACATCGAAAGTGTTGCAAAAGAGAAGGGGGAAGGGAGCTTATAAAAGAAATACTCCTTCCCTCCTATTCATCCCAAATCATTTCCTTCTCTGTAATATTCTTCTATAGTGAAGTTTTTTCTTTCTGCCCATGGTTTTTTTCTTTAAGGGTTTTCCACGTATATTTCTGTGTTCCTTTTATTTTTAATTTCCTTTATTTGTTGTTTACTTTACTCCGGTAGGTGTTTTATTACCCAACCCCAAATGCGAGCCCATCTTTTTATGGAGATGGCCGTTCTCTCTCTCTCTCTCTCTTTCTCTCTCTCTCTCTCTCTCTCTCCCTCTCTTCCCTTCGAGGATCAACATCGTCCATAAACGAGCTTAATTTGATGTGTGGAGTTCTTTCATGAAGATGGTCATATTTTCCCTCTCCTTTAGAAATGGCAGCCAGGCGCACATAAAACATCTCCCTCTCTATTTGGCCAATACATATACAGAGGTGTAAACAATGGGAAAGCATGTCATCCAAAGGGAAGCAAAAAGTTTCTTCAATCCCATTTCCTGCAAGTTGACTAAACTCGTGTAGACTGAGGAATCCATGAAGGTGGGAACAAATTCATACAAACCAAAGGGAGCGAGATTCTCTCGGATGAAACTATGAAGCTATACAACGCCATGTTCATAGCAAGCATGGGTTCCGACCAATCCAAATCAAACCCGAAGTCCTCCACTTATATATGGCAGCGGCAAGCATATAACTAAAACGACGCCGACCTATAGAGCCACCATCCATGGCAATGGACTTAGACGAACCTAACAAATGAGCTTCGAAGCTTATGATTCCATCGAGATGGCGATGGAAACTATGGCCTATGGCCTTTCCATATGATCGCGACAACCCATTCAGAAGTAGCAAGAGAGCTATCCATTTTAAAAGCATCCGTACAACTAGTTCGAATTACAATAACCACAATTTGAAGTACGCTTCAATTAATTACAACTCCTTTCATATGATGAGTAACTGTTGGGCCTAAGTTATTAAACATTATAATGGCCTAGCTCCTGTACATTATAGTTAATTAAGACATTGGCTCTCCATTACTATAATTAAGCCTATTGGCTTTTAATAATTATAATTAGGCTCATAGCTTACTTAAATAATTATTATTAGGCCTCTAGCCTATTCAAATAATAATTACTAGGCTCCTTAGCCTTTTCTTGGTGATCTATGACCTACGAGGTGATGGTTCTTTTGGTTGCCAATATAATCCGTGAGGCAATCGAGGTCATCGCCTGTGAGTTTTATTCTTTGATATATTAGACCGCTCGTCCATGTATCATTTGGCATATGGCCTACCTCATTTCGGCCACTAGCCTAACTTTGTATAATGCCATCTCCTATGTCTAAGGACTTATTAAATTTCGTATAAGGGACATCACTTATGTATAAGGACTTACACAATTTGGCCTATGGCCTTCCTTATTTCAGCCCATAGCCTAACTTTGTCTAAAGACATCTCCTATATCTAAGGACTTATTCAATTTCGTCCAGGGACGTCACCCATGTCTAAAGGCTCATCTAATTTCGTCCAAAGGACATCACCTATGTCTAAGGACTTACATAATTTTGCCTATGACCTACCTTATTTTAGCTCGTGGCTCAACCCTTAAGCGGACAATCTATAACCTAAGCCTACGGCTTATTTCCTTTAAGGAATCCCTCGTTAGGCCCATAGCCCATTGAGGAGTTCTTCATGTTTTCCTCTGAGTTGAGGTAAAGGCTTATAGCTTTAAGCTTGTGGCTCCACTACACTTCCCTATGAGTATGTGGCACCCTTATAGGGATTTTTTGATGATTGAAATGTTTTGGGCCCAAGGCCCAAGAAGGATGCAGCGCTGCATCCTCCCTCATTAGGGTTTCCCCTCTACTATATAAGCAAAACCCTAGGGTTTTGGGATGGGGGGGGCACTATTGGGCTAAAAACCATAGCAAAGGAGAAGGAGAGAAAGACTAGAAAAGGCAACTCTATTCTTCCTCATCATCCCTCACCAATTCACTGCCAATGGCAAGGTGAGAAGCGCTTCCTAGTGAACTCTATGGCTCTATGAGCCTAAAGCACTATATGGGTCTGATTCTCCCATGGTATTTACAAAACCCTATGCGATTGGCACCAAATTAGCAATAAAACCCTAGTTCTTCATGCTCTTCATTTTTGGGCAAACAATCCCCGTTTTCCTCCACATTTTTATGCTCAAGGTCCCTGTTCTTTAAATTCATCTCTCCGTCATACCCTTTCCTCATATTCGGATCCATGGTCCTCACCTCAAATCTGCCTTCAGTAGATTCCCTAAGAAATCTAGGTTCCTCCTCACTATTGCCCCAAAAGAGGACCTTTAATCGAAGGTGTCTCACGCCCACGACATTGAATATAAAGAATCATTCTCCTTTAGGATAATGGCAACAATGAACTCCCCAAAACAAAAATCGATAAGTTTGCAACTCACCAAACCCCGCAAACAATATGACATAATATTGAAGTAGCTGGCCACTCTTTTTCCTCCTTTCCCCTAAATTGATCGAGTAGATCCTTCTCTCATGTCCATTCTTTCCTTCCACTCCCTCCCTATGCTTTCTCTTCATCATCTCCATCGGCGAAGCCCAATAAAGTTCATCAGCAAAAGACTTCATGCATCTCATGAACTCGACTAACAATCTAGACTTTTCTTCCTCTTCTTTCTTTTTCTCTTCCTCTATCTCACCATCTCTACATCGTTCTCTCAATTATTATGTTAAATTTTTAATTTTTAAAAAATGTATACCTTAGCCTTCAGGCATCCTAATGCACCCTAGGGCCAAGGCATTGTATCCCATTGTCATAGGAAATTGTCAGAATGCTGAGGCAACATTTTGGTAAATGTGACCTTTAGGTGGCATTTGGTATAAAAGATGGTTGCATCAGTTGCATAGATGGAGAACTAGCAACATGCATAGGAATTTGATTATAAATAAAGAACTTGCATTAATTCCTCCCTTTCCATTCCCGTTAGAATCTAATACTATCTTGTTTAGAACTCTGCATTATCAATTGTTCGCATTCATCTTCATCCATATCCTCAAAGTCTCCTAAAATTTGAGCTTCTAGTTCTACTTGTCTGTTTTTCTTCTCAAGTTTTTTTCCCCCCTTTGTTTGATGTTTGCGGGTTTTTGGGGTGAGTTAGGAAACTTGTTGATTTTTGACTTTGGGGGTTTAAGTTCACATCATCTCTAAGGGAGATGATTCTTTACATCTATTGCCATGGGTAAGGAATACCTTCGATTAGGATGTTGCAATGAGCAGAGGATCATAGACCTAGATTTGGAAGAACAGGAGGTAGAACGAAGAAGACGATGAACAATGGTAGAAATGTGTCATAGACACAGAAAATGGAAGAACAAAGGTTGTTGATGAAGAAGATGATGAACGGTGGAAGAAATGGGTCGTAGACCTGGAAAATGGAAGAACAAACGATGGGGAAGATGAGGAACAGTGAATAAAGATGAACAACGATGAACAAAGGCAATTTTGGCTTGAAAGGGGTTAGATCCATAGAGTTTCTTGCATATCTCCTTGGAGAATCAAACCCATATAGTTCTGGAGGGTGATAGAAGAAGGGTGGAGTAACCTTAGTTTTCTCTTCTTCTCCCTTTTTCTCCTCTACAGCTCAAATCCCCCCCTCCTCCTCCCCTCCCTTACAAAACCTAGAGTTTTGCTTATAAAGAGGGATGGGAGGATAGATCTTGGGCTCAACATCCCTTTCTCCTATAAGGAAGGAATGAGAAAACTCTAAAAGGGTAAAAACCCTTTAGGCCCAAAAGGCTTCTTAAGAAGGGAAATGAGCTATGGGCTCAGAAAAAATTAACTAGCCATGAGCTCGGGAAATGTTAACGAGGTAGTCTCTCTGAAAATGTTAATGAGCCAGGGGCTGAAGAATTAAGGCAAACCATGGGCTCGAGAAATGCTAACGAGGCAGGGGCTCAAGAAATGTTAACGAGTTAGGGGTTCGGATAATGAGGCAATTTTTTGTTGACTAGATCAACAAGAATTCGAAAGTGAGTTTATTTATTAAAAAGTCGATTTCCTTCTCAAACAATGAAAAGAGGCATCAACACTTGATAACAAGTGCTTCATCATTAGCACTCTTACTTATTTACTTACATTTTGGCGTGGCACAACTTGACCCTCTTTACGTGCCAGATGTTGTTCAGGATGAGCATTGTCCCCCCTAAAATTTTGCCCACAAAAATGACGTCTCCACAAGTATTGTCGACCAATTTACTACAATGCCTAAGGTGCGCTTCGTAGGACAACTTATCACATGGTTTCTTTTACAAGCATAACCCACAAATTATTAAATTTAAGTTCATAAATATTTAGCTAAACTAAAATTATTGGTAAATTCTGAATTAAAGTGAAACCTACACCAATGTTTGATAGATTTCAATTAAAGTGAGCAATAAAATTACAAACAATTACGTACTGCTAGTTTCTATATTAAATCATGAAACCTACACTAATGTTCCCTTGATCTAAGTTAAAGTGAGTCAAAAATTAAAAAAAATTGAATTAAAACTAATTTGCAAGCTTAATCATGAAAATGTACACTAATATGTGACACTGAGAGATTATTACTGTTAATTAGAAAAGCAAATTAGAAAGGGAGAAAAGTGGGAGAGAAAATGAAATTATTATTAGTTAGAAAAAATTAAAATTAGTACTAATGAAACCATTACTAACCTTAATGATTAAACAATCGGTGAAATCTTCAAATATGTGATAGAGGACGCTAAATTTTTACCTATTACTATTAGGATAATGGCTTAGATTAAGTACAAGTTACCAAGTAAGTAGTTCTTTATATTAAGTGATCATTTTTTTTAATTGTTATATTTTATTTCAATGATTTCCATCTTTCGTTTCCTTACATATTTAGTGTGACAAGCATAAAACTAAAAGGCTGACGATAATGAAATAGCATTGGACGTATTATTTGTGTTGTTCCGTAGAACCTTAGGCACAACTATTCCTAATCTTATAGTGTATTCAAGTATACACGAGTGTCCATGGTTCGATTGTAATTTAACCAACCCTATGCCTATTCCAAGGGACGATAGCTGCCACAAATAGTCCAAAATTCTGCCCTTTAGCATGTGCTCCAGTTAGGACTTGAACCTATGACATCGGCTCCAATACCACTTGTAGGACATCCAACGCTACCACTTCTTTTAAAAGCAATTACTATTAGGAAATGCATAAACCCTACCCTTATAATGCGTTCAACCACACTATGAGCAGTTTAATTATGACTTTGCAAAACTTGAGCTAGCACCATGAGACAATAGCTATTATATATTGCCCAACATTGTTGACTGTTGATTGGCCTTCTTATATTACAAAATAATGCCACTACATGTTGGAACCAAAAATAGAGAATTGGACAATCTAAATATTGAAATTCAAATTTTTTTACACACTGAAAATGCAAATGAAAGAAAGCCTTAATTTCTCTTGAATACATTCTTCACTCAAGAGGTTCATACACTTTGTTTTCTTCACTCACAGGGCTACACACATCTCACACACAATACTTATATAGGAAAAACATTACAAAAGTGAAGACAACAAAAGAAACATTAAATGCATCCCACCACCTTTGCAATTTTCAACAATTGCCTAGCTGCAATCACCACCATTTAATGTCTACTCACGCCTGTACACACACCTCACTTTCACTCACATTGCCATCACTCTTATGCATGACTCTCATCACAGTAGTTATGCCCAACATGCCTAAAGATTGTGATTTCTTGCCATAAATGGCGTTACACAAGCTAAAGATTTTGTAGCCGCCTAAACATTCACACATTTATTTGAAGGATTGATTTAATATTGTAATAGCTTCCCTTAAATTGACCCTTGAAATTTATTACACCGAGCATCATCTTCAATTTTTCAAACAAGTCCGCCTTTAAAGGTTTTGTTAGAATATCTGTAATCCGATCTTCGAGTTTACAAAATTCAAGCTCGATTTCCAAATTAATCACAAGCTCGTGAACATAATGATACTCGATGCTGATGTGTTTGATCCTCCCATGGAATACGAGATTCTTGACCAATGCGATAGCCGATTTATTATCACACATAATTTTTGTAGGACCATCTTGTTCATTGCATCAGCTCATTTAGCATCCTACAAATCCAAACTGCTTGACATGTTGCAGATGCTGCAGCCATGTACTCAGCTTTAGCTATAGATAGTGCAACAACTTGTTGGTTTTTTCAATGAGCAAGAAAGCACTCCTGCTCTAAGAAAGAAAGCACACCTAGCAGTACTTTTTTGGGTTTCCGTATCACCTACTCAATCACTATCTGTGTACCCTACTAAACTAAATTGTTAGAGTATAAGTAAAAAAATTTCACGATCTCTTGTACTTGCCACGTGTTGTAAAATACGTTTCATTGCTTGTAGATGTGATTGGTAAGACTTTTACATGAATCGACTAGTAATCCCAATTGCATAAACGATACTTGGTTTCTTCGAAGTCAAATATCTTAAACTGCTAAGAATACTTTTGAAATAAGTGGATTTATTAATTCTCTACTTCCTTCCTTCTTCAGTTCCAATCTTTCAATAATTGAAGTTAGGATTGGATTTAGTGTACTCCATATTGAGACGCTTCAAAATATCATTGGCCTACTTATTTTAAAAAATGAATATACATTAATTCCTATGTTTATCATTTCAAACCAATTGGTCATAGCCTCCTTGAATTCTATAAACATTGCTTTGGAATGTCTTGTAAATATCAAGTCATCAACATAAAGACAAACAATTGTTAGAGCACCTTTAGTCTTTGACTTGATACATTGTATGCTTATAAGGACGTATGAGGAATTCATGTTGCAATATATAACTATTGATCCGCGTGTAGCAAGTGTGAGGTGTCTGCTTCAAACCATTTAATGCCTTCTTCAATTTGTAAACTTGATTTTCATGCCCTTTCTTTACATAAACAGGAGCTTGTTCGATATATAACTCCTCTTCAAGAACATCATTCAGGAAAGTTGATTTGTTGATTTGACATCCATTTGATGGATTTTCCATCGATTATGAGTTATGAGTGCTAAAATCATTCTGACAGGTATCCTATTCTGGATACTGGTGCAAACACCTCAAAATAATCAATTCCAAGCTTTTGTTTATATCCTTTTGTGACTAACCTTGCCTTGAACCAGTCTACCTGATCGTCGGGTCTATGAGGTAGAGGGAGAAAAAGGCATATGAGGCAGAGGAAGGGAAAGGGCATAGTAAGATAGACAAAACGACACGTGATCTTTGTCTGTATGAGAAATAGGATTTGCTCATTTCATTTATGGATGATTGTCACATATTGAGGATTCAATATCAACCAGCTATTTAACCCTTTTCATTTTCAGCTAAATAAAATCTTACTTTATTATTAGATAATAGATGAATGACTGGCATCGTACTGGGAATATGCAACCTTCATCCAAAAGTGAGAATGGATAGTTCATGTTTGGCTATAGATTGATAGACAATGCTCCTTTGAGGTGTATGAATAATTTGTCACTTCCCGGCTACCATTTTTAACTAGTGCACGATTTCTCATTTTCATTCCCTCCTAAGCTTAGGAGTTTTTACAAATATATATTCATCAATAAGTTAATGGAGGTTTAAGGATAATGTCAAGATCTAAGGAGGTTGATGGGAGTGTTTATTTAGTTTTCTTTTTCTTGGAGTTTATTTTAACTTTCTCCTTCTGAAATCCTATGAAGCACTGACACTCTAAAATGGGCTACGTATCGGAGTTCAACACTCTCCCGACATGTCCGAGACACGTGGTCAACACTCTCGACATAGTCAACGATTAGGACACGCGGCGTGTCCCCCCTAAACAACAATATGACATGTTTTTTTTTTTTTCTTTCTTCCCCCCCATTTCACTTTCTCTAGCTATCTCTTCCCTTCCCCCCTACCCCCAAACCTAAACCTAGATCCATTCCCGACCAACACTCCAGCGATCACTAGCACCAACTCTGGTGACCAGCACAGGTTAGTCTCTCTTTTGGGCTAGCATTAGTCGTCTTTTTTAAGTAATTTTGGCACTGATGGTTGTTGCCACTAATTTGTGTTTTTTTTGCTGATTTTTTGTGTTCTTTTTAGATGGCTCATACAACAAGTGAAAGCAACAGTGGGGCTTCCAGCAATGCTTCATCTGATTTCATACAAACACAACAAGGTAAGAACCCCTTATGGAATTATGCTACTTCATTAGAAGTCATGGAAAAGGAGGGAGGTAACATACGATGGAGATGTAATTTTTGTCAGAATGAATCAAAGAGCTCTTACACTAGGGTAAAAGCTCATCTATTAGGCATTCCGGGTAAAGGAATCGGACCTTATAAAAAAAAACCTGGAAAAAGAGATACATTGGAAATGGAATATTTGGAAGAAGAAGCCATTCAAAGGAAAAAAGCTAAAACCACATGACTTGTACCTTTGCCACCTACTAGTTGTCCAAGCATGCTTAGCGGTACGAAAGAGAAGAAAGGGATTATCAAAAACTCAATTGGAAATGCTTTCAATTTAAGTGAAAGGGAGTATATGGATTTTGCGATTGCTAGGCTTTTTTATGTTGCTGGCTTGCCTTTTACAATAGCAAAGTGTCCGTATTTTTATGAAATGATTTCTTATGCTTGTAATCATAATCTTGTGGGTTATGTTTCGCCAAGTCATAATAAGTTGAGGACAAAATTATTGGAAAAAGAAAAGTGAACATTGTTAGGAGAATGGAACCATACCGGAGAAATTGGTTAGACAAAGGTGTAAGTATTGTAAGTGATGGTTGGAGTGACTCACAAAGGAGGCCAATTATTAATTTCACGGTGGTATGTGATGGTGATGCGATGTTTTTAAAATCGGTTGATTGCTTAGGGGAGAAAAAGCATAAACACTTCATGCAAGTTTGTTAAGAAACATTATAAATGAGGTTAGGGTGTATAATGTTGTCCAAATAATTACTGATAATGCATCAAATTGTAAAGTAGTGAGTACAATAATTAGAACAAGAATTTCCATCTATTGTTTAGGACTCCTTGTCTTATGCATACTCTCAACCTTGCTCTCAAGAATATATGCCCACCGAAAAATACATAAGCTAATGAAGACACTTATTGTGCTTGTGGGTGGATTGCGGATGTTTTATTTATGAAGAACTTTATAATGAATCATTTCATGAGGTTGGCAATGTTTAATGATTTTGTTAACTTGAAGTTACTTTCTATTATCGACACTCATTTTGCTTCGGTTGTTGTTATGCTTAAGAGGTTTAAGCTTATAAAGGGAGGGCTTTAAACCAAGGTTATTAGTGATAGATGGAATATGTACAAGGAAGGATGATGAGGCGAAAGCTAGGAATGCAAGGGACATGGTGTTAAGTGTTGATTGGCAGGCCAAAAATTGGACTATATTCTTTTTTTCAAGGGCCAAATTTATGAGATTGCTTAAATTTTGTGATACTGATAAACCTTGTCTTCACTTGGTTTATGATATGTGGGATGCAATGATTGAAAATGTGAAAAAAGCTATATACACTTATGAGGAGAAAAGGCTTAAGGAGGAGTCAATTTTTTATTGAATTGTGTATGACTATTCTTGTGGCTCGCTGGACAAAGAACAATACTCCACTTCATTGTTTGGCTCATACATCGAATCCAAGTTAACTAGTTGATATAATTATTTTTTCATTTTGTCCAATAATTTTATTAGTGAATGAATCAATTCTTTTGTTTGCTTCCTTTCAAAATTAGGTATTATCGCGATGAGTGGCTTGATGAAGATCATTCTAGAATGCCTCCACACCATGATGATAAAATCAACAATGGAAGTTTAGCCTGCTTCAAGAAATATTTTCCTAACCCGGAGGAACGCATAAAGGTCAACATGGAGTATGTGGCTTTTATAGATAAAACTGGAGATTTCGGAAAATTTGATTCAGTTAATGAAAAGGGGAAAATAAATCTCAAGGCTTGGTGGTATCTTTATGGTACTTGTGTGTCACGACTTTGAGTGATAGCTTTGCAATTAATGGTAGAACCTTCTTCTTCGTTATATGTCGAAAGAAATTGGAGCACTGATAGTTTTGTGCACTCTTTAATTGGAACAAATTGACATCGAAACGTGCTGAAGATTTGGTCTTCATTCATAGTAATTTCTGGCACATTTCGAGAAATACCGAAGAATATAAGCAAGGTGAGACAATGATGTGGGATGTGGCTTGGCGACTCATTTGATTCTTTTGAAGAAGAAAATGGGTTACTTGAAATTGCAAATCTTTTAATTGATGAACCTACAATGGAAGCGATGCTTTTGAATGATACCGATGTGGCATGATATTTCTTCTACTTAGTGAACTTTCATTTCATGAACTTATGTTGTAATATGCTTAGGTGAACTTTCATTTTATTTTATGAATGAACCTTTATTTTATTGAACTTTTGTCAACTTATATGGTTTGCACATTTAACTTGAATTTTACAATTTCATATATATATATATAATATATATAACTGTGTCGGCCAACGTGTTGAAATTGTTCATTTTTTCAAAAATTGCTGTGTTCCTTGTAAGGAACTTCAAGATTTTAGTCAAACTTTATGGGTATTGGTGTAATTTTACTAATAATAAAAGTCCTTTTTCTTTTTGTAAGTTTTAAAATGGCCTTTGAACTTTTTTGCTGGCTTTTAAGGAAACGGATCCTCTCTAGTCCAAAAGTGTGCAATTCTTGTGCAGTTTTGTAATTTTTAAAATTTTGATACATGTTTAAATAATTTGAACCATGTGGATGGAAATAGCATACAAAATACATACGTATGTTAACTTTTATGAGATTTGAAAATACAAAACCTATTCATCCTAAGTATTAAAAATACATTATAAAAATAACATCTAAAAGTTATATTAAATTTTCAATTATTAAGATGAATATGTTTGATATTTTCATATCTCATAAAAATTGACATACCTATGTATTTTTTAAATATTATTTTCACATTGAAATTATTGAAAATGTATCAAAGTTAAGAAAAGTGTAAAGCTGCATGAGAACTGTACACTTTGTACCGGAGACACCCCTGATCCGGCTTTTAACTAGAATTGGTCTGTCCTCCAAGACAACAGCAAAATTTGATTGGGACTAACGCCGCCTTTCCTACTTCAGTAGCCCTATGGGTCTGCAAAATCACCATCAGATCAATGAGGATAATGTAGCTAACGTTTCGTGTCACTCTACTGGTGTCGGTGTCGGTGCATCATAGCTGAAATCCTACAGAATTCTGACTCATGAAACTCAAAAAACCAACCGATTGTTTTATCACCTAACCCTAAATAACATTGTTCGAGGTTTGAATTAACTTGGGGAGGGGGAGGGGGGGGGGGGGGGGGAGGGAGGGGGTTGGGTTGTCATTGCGTATAATAAACCTAACAAAAAATATAAGGGAAATCAAACCAGTCCCCCTTGAAGTTTCAGCGAAATCTCGATCATCCTTCTAGAATTTCAATTGTCGCATTTTGCTCTTTGAATTCTAAAATTATGCTCAATGTGGCCCTTACTATTAATTACTAATGATTTGTCATTCAATTTTACAACTTTTATTCATTTCCTTCTCTTTTCATGTTCTTTTATCTCTTTCCCTCTTACTCTTGTGGCTCAAATAGGGCAGGAAAATGAAAAAAATTGTAAAAGATTAATGAGAAATCATTAGTAAGAGAACATGAAGTTTAAAGGTCATTGTAAAATAATTGAAATTCTAGGGGGAGATTCGGATTTTGATGAAACTTCAAGGGAGAATTCATGTAATTTTCCATAAACGTACAA
This sequence comes from Santalum album, assembly GCA_034195605.1. Lineage (NCBI taxonomy): Eukaryota > Viridiplantae > Streptophyta > Magnoliopsida > Santalales > Santalaceae > Santalum > Santalum album. The sequence goes on from CM067262.1 coordinate 7,580,874, forward strand.
CATGATGTTGTTTCTCTATGCCATTCCTGTGTAAAAGAAAATTCCACTTAATAATGTAATCCTATTTTTTTTATTTAGAATAATAGAGGAACAACAATATCAATTGAATGACTATTGTTAAATCTAAACAATACTTTCTAGCTACTTGAACTTAGTAAGACTAAGATGAGTTGCTACTTGAACTTGAAAAATTAAAGTACGTTTCACATATCTTGCAACTATTTACACTTTCATTCCAACATCACAAACTATTAATAATGTTAATAATAATAAATTAATATTTACCTAATACTCGAGGTTTAACTTCGGTATTATAGTTTAATTGAAATTTTATTGAATAATTCAAAAGATTTTTTTTTTTCCAAAAGGAAACTATATGATCTTGGGGGAAAAAATCACCTTGACCATGATAAATATTATTTTAGCCACACGAAATCATGCAAATGGCAAGAAATCATGCTATCCGGGAGAAATAATGCAAAACCGAATTAAATCATGCAGAACCACAAGAAATCAAGTGCAATATTTAAGAGAACTATTACACAATTCTCTGAATTTGAATTTTCAAATTGCTTGAGTTTATCAGGCGAACTCAGATCAAAATGCTTTTACTTATTCAAACATTATCTTGCAATTGAACTTAAAATTTGCCAATTTAAAGATAATGATTCTTTAGTTTCGATGAACTTGACGATAAGTTCCTTCACGGATAATTAGGAGGATGGATCATTAGTGATTTATTTCTTTCAATCGGTAAGTGTACACCCGCTTAACAAGTTTTAAACCTATAACCTTTCTCACCACCTTAAACTTACACAAAGAAGGGATATACCATTAGACGAAAGACCCTCAAAAAGTTACGTGGAAAACTAGAAAATAAAATAATAAAAGGAAAATTATATTGCACCAAAGTGCCCCTTAAAGTTTGGCCAAAATCTTAAGGTGCCCCATGAAGATTCAATGTTGACAAATAACCCCCTATACTTATTGAATAATGTTCGATGTTTCCCTTCCGTTAAGATATCTTTTTAGTTACACCAATGACTCCCAATTTATAACAAAATTTTTCCCCTCAAGTTCAATTTGAGTGTATAATGTCCATGATTTGAAAAAAAAAAAATGCAATGTAACAAAGTAAACTTGAAATTTCACTAAAAATAACATTTGAATTTACATTTCTTGAATAAAATATTTAAATTAGTGCCTTAAAGGAAAAAAAAAAATTGTACTAAATTATGCCCACCCAAATATTTTGCAAATTCCGATGTTACGAAATGAATGACGATGAAGACATAAGATATCATGCTAAATTTAGTATAATTTGATTGCATAAGCCTCTCATTTTTTGAATTTAAATATTCAAAACATTTATGGTGAGAAAGATCTAATGATTTTCCATAATATGCTATTGCAATTTTATTTTAATAAACACATTATATATATAAAAAGGGATTATATGTTCAAATAAAACTTGTGAAGGAAATTTGAAATTCTAGGTAAACTTGAGGGAGTGTAGGTATAATTAGGAGGATGGACAATTAGTTATTGACAGAAATGAAAGGGGCAAAAGAGTATTATTTTATAGTTTAGAGAGTTATTTGTCAGAATTGAAACTTCAGGAAGAACTTCGAGATTTTAGTCAAACTTTCTGGGTATTGGTGTAATTTTACCAATAATAAAAGTCCTTTTTTTTTTTTGTAAGTTTTAAAATAGCCTTTGAACTTTTCTACTGGCTTTTAAGGAACCGGATCCTCTCTAGTCCAAAAGTGTGCAGTTCTTGTGCAAGTTTTGCAATTTTTAAAATGTTGATACATGTTTAAATAATTTGAAGCATATGGATGGAAATAGCATACAAAATACATACGTATGTTAATTTTCATGAGATTTGAAAAATACAAAACCTATTCATTCTAAGTATTAAAAATACATTATAAAAATAACATCTAAAAGTTATACTTAAATTTTTAATTATTAGGATGAATATATTTGATATTTTCATATCTCATAAAAATTAACATACTTATATATTTTAAAATATTATTTCTATTGATACGATTCAAATTAGTAAAAATGCATGAAAGTTAAGAAAAGTGTAAAGGTGCATGAGAACTGTACACTTTGTACCGGAGACACCCCCGACCTGCCTTTTAACTAGAATCGGTTTGTCCTCGGAGACAACAGTAAAATTTGATCAAGACCAACGCCGCCTTTTCCAACTTTTAGTAGCCCTACGAGTCTACAAAATCACCTATCATATCAATGAGGATCACGAACTCCATCCAATCCCTAAAACCCACAATGCCCGTCCCCTCGGAAACCCAACATCTCCTTGAGAGGCTCCACTGTCCCTTCACCCAAAAACTCGACTATGTCGCCTACGGTCTCCTCCTCAAACACTGCACAAACCACACCCTCCCTCGCCAAGCCAAGCAGCTCCATTCCCGCATCATACAGTCCTCGGTCACGCCCGACAGCTTCCTCGCATCGATTCTCATCCGATTCTACTCCAAAATCGACGGCGTCCCCCTCGCCCGGCACGTGTTCGACGAAATTCCCCACAAAAACACTTTCTCGTTTAACTCCATGCTCGTTTCATATGTATGTAAGAACAAGTGTCATGATGCTATTAGGCTGTTTTCGTTGTGGGCGACAGGTGGTTTTAGGGGTTATGATGTGTGGCCCAATAACTACACGGTTTCGTGTGTGCTGAAGGCGTTATCAGTCTCGTCCTGTGAGGTAAGTCTAGCTAAGGAGGTGCATTGTTTTGTTTTACGATGCGGGCTTGTTGAGGACACTGTTGTTGTTAATGGGTTGGTGTCCTATTATTCGAGCTGCAATGGTGGCATTGGTTTTGCTAGGAGGGTGTTTGATGGAATGCAAGAAAAGGATGTCGTGTCGTGGAACTCAATGATTTCTGGGTATTCTCAAGGTGGGTTTTACGACGAGTGTAAGGTATTGTATAAGGAGATGTTGGACTCTTCAGGGTTGATCCCCAATGAGGTGACGGTAGCCAGTGTGTTGCAAGCTTGTGGGCAGTCCAATGACCTTTTATTAGGGTTGGAAGTTCATCGGTTTATGAGTGATGCTCAGATTAAGGTGGACGTTTTGGCTTGTAATGCATTGATTGGAATGTACGCAAAATGTGGCAGTTTAGATTATGCAAGAGAATTGTTTTCAGCAATGAGCGAAAAGGATGAAGTTACTTTTGGCGCTCTTATTACTGGGTACATGTTTCATGGGTTCATTGACAAGGCCATGGATCTTTTCCACGAATTAGAAAACCCTAGATTGAGCACTTGGAATGCTGCAATTTCGGGTCTGTTTCAGAATAACCTATATGAAGGAACCTTAGATTTAGTCCGTGAAATGCAAGCACGCGGTTTTAGGCCGAATGCCGTGACACTCACAAGCATCCTCCCTACATTCTCATACTTTTCAAACCTGAGAGGAGGAAAAGAGATGCATTCTTATGCCATTAGAAACCACTATGATCAGAACATCTATGTCGCAACTGCCATTATTGATACTTACTCAAAAGCAGGGTTTCTACATGGGGCACAAAGGGTTTTCGATAATTCAAAATATAGGAGTTTGATTATCTGGACAGCCATTATTGCAGCGTATGCTGCACATGGAGATGCCCATGGCGCTTTACATCATTTCACTGAGATGCGTACAAATGGAATACAACCCGATTCAGTCACATTAATAGCAGTTTTGGCTGCTTGTACTCATTCCTCCGGAATGGTAGATAAAGCTCGAAACATATTTAATTCCATGTATCGCGAATACGGAATTCAGCCCTCAATGCAGCATTATGCTTGTATGGTAGGAGTTCTAAGTCGAGCTGGGAGGCTCTCCGAAGCAATTGACTTTGTTCGTAAAATGCCAATTGAGCCAAGTGCAAAGGTCTGGGGTCCATTGCTGCATGGGGTTTCCTTTTCTGGTGACGTGGAACTTGGGAAGTTTATTTTTGATCATTTGTTTGAGATAGAGCCTGATAACACTGGGAGTTATGTGATTATGGCGAACTTGTATTCACGAGCCGGAAGATGGAAAGAAGCCGATATGATCAGAGAAAAGATGAAGGAGATTGGATTGAAGAAAACTCCGGGCAGGAGCTGGATTGAAACTACTGGAGGATTAAAAAGCTTTCTTGCACAGGATGCATTGAACGAACGTAGTGAAGAGATATACGTGGTATTGGAAGGGTTGCTAGGGTTGATGAGAAAAGAAGGGTATGCTTTGCAGAATGATTTGGATAAGGAGACTGTTTGTGTTTGAAATACAAGGATTAAAAAATTGTCATATTTCAAACAAAGATAAAACTCTGAACAAAAAGGAGTAGGAGGGGAAAAAATGTGATTCGAGTGAAAATGAAACTGAGTCAATTTTATTGATGTATTTGAAATCCATGGATCATACACTGTCATAGATGTCAGTTGAACTCTTCACACGCCCTTGCTGGGGTTTTAGACAGCTTTCAGTCAAATTATTAGCAAAAGGGCAAAAGGATGGACCAATTTCCTTGCGACAGTACGTCTCTTACTTTCATTCCTTTTTTAGTTTTCTGTAAATAAAGAGAAAATATTTCTTGATCCATGGCCATTAACTGTTTCGTTTCAGGTTAGCACTTGATAAAGATCCTGAATATGTAAGAGCTTTGATTGTCCTGGGGCAGACTTTATTACAAAAGGGACAGCTAGCTGATGCTAGTGAATATTTGAAGCATGCTATTTCTAAGGTTTGTGTACACAGATTCTTCTTGCTACTTTTTACTTGTATGAAATTGCAAAACATAATTTTTCTTCTTGCTACTTTTTACTTGTATGAAATTGCAAAACATAATTTTCTTTTTTGAACCAATTGAATGAGTATGATTAAAAGATCCATGGATGGAGATAGAAAAGCTCATTCCTAAGTGTAACTAATTCTTCAATTCTTGATATGAGGGGAGGAGATTAAAGCAAAATAGCTATTAAACGATGAATTTTGATTACTAGAAATATCTTTAATTCATGCGAAAAATTTGTTTACTTTGTCCCCATTGATTTTTTGCGTTTTTTGTTTTGTTTTGTTTTTTTGTTTTTTGTTTTTTTTTTCATAATTGAGGTCATTTGTGTAATGATGCAGAAATAGGTTGCTAAATGAGACAGAAGATCACCAATAGAGTCAACTTTTAAGGGCTGGAGTGTTTTGGACCATTCCCATATTAGATAGCATTTTGGACCGGGATTGCTGTAATTATGGTTCTGTTGTAGTTTGAACTTTTAACTTCTATTTCATTGAACATATTAATTATAATATTTATGAAGTTAAGGAAAAGGGAAAAACAAAACCTAGCTGCTGCAATGGTTAAAGACTAGAAATGGATGGTCTAATCCATTGAGCTGGTGCTAGGTTGGTTTCCATTATTGTTCCCGAGACGACCGGGCTGTTTGGTAATGTTATACTCTTAACAGGTCAGGATCGGCTCATTTGCTATGTACATGTAGTCTATTAGTAGCAATTGCTTTAAGTTGACATGTTAATAGAATGTTGTGCTTTGACATGATCTATCACGGAAGTGTTATAATTATGGGTTAGAAAACACACTGTTTTTATAACAGAATTGATGTGGAAGTACAATATAGGTCTCTGTACTTACCAAAAAGAAGCTTCATTGCGGTCCCTTTAATTAATTTGAAACGCCTGATTTTGCTTGAATTAAGTTGAAATGATAGCCATTAATTTGTTACCTTAGTGACCCATGAGTTGGAGAATTTGAGCCAACCATATGACCAGGTGTACATCCTAACCCACGTTCTCCTTTTCCTTAATTGTGTCTTGGATTTCTGCCAATCCTGTTGCCTGATGGCTGTACCAGCAATAATTTTTAATTTTCTTTTTATTTTATTTTTTTGATTGCCAAAGAAGTATTTCATAAGATAATGAAGAGAATTTCCAGAGAGGAGGTAGAGAACACCTCCCACAGAAGAAGAGGAAAAAATTAAAACAGTCTCATCGAAAATTACAAGTCAAGTGGCATTTCGGAGAGAGATCATGAGAAGGGGCAGTGCACAAACAAGTGGTCATCAGTCTCTTCTTGTTAGCACACCACAAACACCTTGGAGAGAGTTTTTGTGGGGCTTTCTCACCTGGAGGTCATTAGTGCTTACCTCGTTGAGCACCATTTTGCTTTTGATTTTTTTTGTTGAATCTTCATTTGTTGATTCGTTTGAAATGATGGGAGTTGATAGAAGAGGCAGTGGTGGTCAAACAGCAAAACAAAGTGTTAAAAAGTAAAGAGGCCCGAGCAGTTCCACCATCTAGAGTCTTTCAGCAAAGGGTCATCCTGGAGCGAAGTTTCGCAGCTTTCTATCATTAAGGCTGTGAAGGAAAGCCATGTGTTTGGTGGGAAGCCTATATAAGCAAAACAATGATTAAGGTCTTGATCCCCCACCCAAGGGTCTTCCCAGAACTGAATTCTGTCTCCAATCCCAACATTTCATGAGACCTTGGAATGCCATTGCTTTTGTTGATCTGAACCTACATGATATATCAGTGCCGGGGAATGTTGATTGTGTAACCTACCACCAATCTGTTAGTGTATTACTGGAGTTAATGTCTCCTAATGTGGCTATGAAGGGCAATGCTTAAATTGGGTTAGAGATTGGGAGATGGGTTTCTGAGGGCTGGAATTGGTTACTAAGGAATTGAGAAGAGCATCCCCACTATTCAATTAAACACCCTACGATACCAGTGATGGGTAGCTGACCAGGAAGCCTTGACCAAACCCACCCTGCTGATGGCTCTGAAGCACTTAGTGACCATCTACACCATGGCTTGAGTAAGCAATCCTTTCTGATCTAGGAAAAGCCCAAATGCAACCCCTGAGTACTTCCCTGCTTATCGGCAACTCCACTCAATGTTTGACCAAAATTATGCATTTTCCACAAAAGTTCCTCTAGCTATGAAATGGGTTCAATGCAGTCCAACTGATTTATATCAGTAATGAGCTCATTACTAGAATTCTCTAGTTATGAAATTTGTTCGACACAGTCAACTGACATATATCAGTAATAAGCTCATTACTATTTGAGGTATTGGATGCTTACTGGGGATAGTAACTTGCAGTGGACGAGGACAAAGACCATGCAGCCGTAGACCCAGACCCAGGATTCAAGCCCACCACATTTATCACTTTCCTGACAGGGTTGGTTAAGCCCTTGTAGACAATCACAAGAAGCACAGATTCACGTTGTCAAGGAACAAAAGGGTGGGATTGAACCCAATTGACTTCTCTGTGGGAGGACCAGTTGCTGAAACTGCTCAGTACAACTAAAGGTACTGGTGGTTGGTCAAGGTATTCTTAAACTTTAAACTCATGAGTTCTATGATCTCCATCAGGCAAAGTACAATGAGGACTAGGATTTCTATGTGACTGTACAAGTGGGAAAATGAACTAAAAAGCATATAGCTCAGAGTGATTATCTAATTAAAAGACTAGAGGGATTTGGCTATTCCAAATTAAGTAGTGACCAGGTTGCGCTGATGTGATAAGTACACAAGCTTCTGTTTTCCTTCTACATAAAATGAAATCAAAGTCATTTGAGACCTTTTTTGTCTCAATTTATTTTCCTTCCCTTGTCGTGCGTGACACAATTAATGGACTTCGTTAAACATGAAGTTTTGCTAAAGGGTTTGTATTTCAGAGTTTAATTCATGCTTGTCTACTATTAGTTCATATTTGCAGATATTCTCCACTTGCTATTTGCAATGAGAGCTTTATTCAAATAGTCTAAAAGTCTCAAGAAGGCCATCATGGCTTATGCTTTGATCAAAGGCATGGGTCACAATGGAGATGGAAATAGTCCATGAGGCAGCTTTGAATCATTGCACCCTCAGTTCAGTTTGCGTGTTATTTATTCAACTGATCCAAGCAGTTTCCATTTCTTCCATTTGATCAACTCAATCATGTTGGTGATTCTACAGAAGTTGAGGAGGTTGATCTTCTGATTCTGGCATCTCAATGGGCCGGCGTTGCTTGTACACGTCAGGTGTTGCTTGCTAATGCTATTGCGATTTTACTGTGGTCTAAGGCCTGTGTAGATTGAAATTGAGGGTCCATTTAGTTGTAGAAAACAAGTATTCGACTTTTGCATATAATTTCGTGTTATGATATCATTAGTTGCTAATGCAATATGGCAAAACAAGGTTTTTTTTTTTTTTTTTTTTCAACTGACTACATTACAAGGCACTTGAAACATGTTCCTTGTTCATTCTAAACTTAAGCGCAATTAGAAAACAACGTTCCCAATAGCATGAAATCGACTAAATCATGATATATTTAGGTTTAACTTCTGAAAGCAGAAAATAAAGAATTTTTAATAAGTAATGGTCCCTTAGGACTTTGAGTTTTATTGTCTTGGATCTTGGTCAAATTAATATACAATCATATCTGGGGAAACAAAAGAAGTGCTGTTACTGTTGCATCAATAATTGTGATGATGAGCTCGCTTACCATTGTATGCATGTTGCTTAGCCTATAGTATTGCTTCTGCATTTGTGATCTGGGTCAGTTGATAGCATTTGGATATATAGTTTGTTGGGCTGACACCATTAGATTTCCGCGTGCTGTTAATGTATTATAACTTACTTCCGTATGGCAGGGGAAAAAATCAGAAGGAATTATACACCTACAAAGAGTCGCCAACCTAAAAGAGCCAGAGGATTTAAGAAGCAAGGGTATTTTGATGGGTTGTTGCTTGCAAGGCATCAATTTTAGCAAAAAATTGCATTTCTTATTGGTATGCTATGACCAATATGATATACCAATCAGGGTGCATGATGAGTTGAATTATCTAGCAGATGCTGAACTTGATGACTACTGCTGCACGTCTCTACTAAACCCCTACCAAATAGAAAATTCTCGTGTAACATGTGAATGGAGGATGTTCGAATAATTTCATCGAAACGTTCAGTTATTAATTTGTCGACTTTCAATAATGAGCTGGCACTTCATCACTTAGGGTTGATAGGTTGAATAGAATTAATCGAAACTTGGAAAGGACCTATTCAGTTTTGGTAGACTATGACCCACTGAATGACTCCCTTTTGGTATTTTGTTACTAGTTTGGTGCTGGGATGCTTACCTTAATTTCTCAGCTTTCAGTGCTTTCTACGATGAAGGTCATAAAGCTGAGGCGGCAAAATTCTTGTGCATGGTTGTTTCATACAGTCCTGCTTATAAGCAATTGTTGGAACAGTGTGAGGACGACCAAGATACCTCTGCCAGTGATCTTGTCAGCAGTAGAAGAGGTGATTACTGATCTCATTTTCCTGATATACATTTTTTATAAGGAAACATATAAAATTCATTTATATTCTTTTATTCTTCTTTTATATTGAATTTTATTGTATAATAAACGTGAGTTGTACTGCAGCCTATGGTACAGTTCTTTGGTGTGAAAAGAATTTTGTTCATCATTAAAGTTATTAATCTTCTCGTTGAGTTGTGTCCTGTAATAAATCCAACTTATATTGCAGATATATATATATAATGTCATGGTGAACCCATCAATAATTTTTTGATTAATGGTTTTGTTAGCATCTTTCGGTTAAATCTCTGAATAACTGTTTTTGGGTTCCCGTATAGTTGTTTGATCGGATCCATGGAAAGTGAAAGGGAGAAGTAGAATTCTGAGTAGGGTTTCATTTTCGGCTAAATAAAATCTTACTTTATTGTTAGACAATAGATGAATGACTGGGATCGTACTTGGAATGCATAGCATGCATCATCCGAAAGTGAAAATGGAGATAGTACATGTTCGGCTACAGATTGGTAGGCAAAGCTCCTTTGAGGTGCATGAATAATTTGTCACTTCCCAACTACCATTTTTAACTAGTGCACACTTTCTCATTTTCATTCCCTCCTGCGCTTTGTAAGACTTGTCTGCAAGGTGGGCTTCGTTGTATCAAATGCAGGGTTTTGAGGTCAAGAAAATGCGAATTTCTAGAATCAGTTTGTATCTGTCCCGTTTGCTCCACTTAGGGACATGTTGGTGAAGCAGCGGTTTTGAAGTTGATAATCAAACTTTGTTTCTTTTGTGCTACTACATGAAGTTAGTGATGAAGTGCTCGCCATCTGTTTGAGAGGGGAGCACAGGAAGCTCTTGAAGGATATCAATTGAATTCTTTGATTTTTTCAGGGGAACTGATGAAGAATCATCTGCTTTGTACATTGCATGAATGGCGGAGAGAACCTGAGTTATATTTACAAAGAAATTTTGGGAATCAGTCTATGTCTGTCCTGGTTCATTCCATTCGAAGAAATGGAGGTATACACAAAAGAACTTGTCTTTCTTGTAGTTGTTGAATCTCTCTTTGATTGATCAAGTTGACAATGCCTGTTTTTGTTACCTTAGTATCTATGAAACTAGGATTTAATGGCTTATGATAGAAATATTTATTTGATAGAAATATAACGTGATAGGAAGCCAAGAGTGAAACGGCTACTGTCATGGACCGTGAGGGGAATAGGCAATAAATAGCTATTATCAATGGTCTCACGGTCCATGGAAAAACCATTTCACTCCGTGGTTCATAGGGATATTATTCCTAACAAGTTATAGATGAGGAATAGCTTCCTTATGGTTCATGTAATATTCTATGGAATGGTTTCCAATCCAACTCTATTCCATTTCGCGAACCAATCATATGTTGGTGCATATACCGCGAAGAAGAACTCCTGATTTTTGTGTTATATATTAATGTTTTTTTTTCCTTGTTTTTATTTTGGGCTGCCAGTGATTCTGCTTGGGGAAAGTTATTCCCAGTAGCAAAATTGCATCATTTGATTTACTTGAGTCGGTGTGTTACCATGTTCTTCATTTGGCAACGGGGGCATGCATGCATTCAACCACTCCTGCTAATGGAGGGATCAGTAATGGCAGATTCAACAAAGAGCACTACTAGGATGAGACTCTGAACAAGCTCTGCAGTTTGAACTACTTTAGTGAATGAGAATTGCTTGACTTAAGAAACATCTTGTCCATGGGGATTGTCTCTCGAGCTTATTTCTTTGTTTAGGAATCCATGGATCTTGTTCGCCTCATTCTATTGTCATTTCCGCTCAAAAACCATGAATGTGTGTTCCCAGCTCGACTCGAATGAGGTTGCTCATTCCCATGGTTTACCTCTTTCCGAGTTATGACGGAAATAGCAACAGATTGAGAAATGGCGACTAGGACCACTTCTCTCCTTTAAAGTCCGATCCGTTCTATTCGATTTCATTCCATCCGATGTTAGCCTGAATTTTTTATTTACTTAGGGTTCATATCGTGATTCATCATGCATTGGTCATAAGTTATTGTGCTCTTGTACTTGTAACGTTACCTTGGATTTTGTAAACTTTCCATGGCTTTTAGTGGATAACATTACTCATGGAACAATGGGAGGCAACAAAATGAGCGTGGTAGTTCTCTCTCCCTCTCTCTATACATAGTAACTAATATTAAAGCAAAAAGCATGCTCTTGTCAAAATATCCATAAGTGAGATCAGTGGTTAATTAGTCCCTAATTGGATTTGACCGGCGTTGATACCTCCGGCGCCTCCCTTCTCCTCCACCGCCGCGCCCTTCTTCTGATTCCAATGAAAATGACCAAAAAGGCTCTCCATGTCCTCGAGCGTCCTCCCCTGCGTCTCGGGGAGAAAAATGTAAAAGAACAGCCACGCCACCGACGCCACCCCGGCGAAGAAAAAGAATGCCCCGCCGATCGTGATCGCCTTGTACAGCGAAATGAAAGTCATGGAGAGGATGCCGCTCGTGACCCGATTCATCGCCACCCCCATGCCCGCGCCCTGCGCCCGTAGCCTCAACGGGAAGATCTCCGAGCTGTACACCCACGTGATGGGGCCCAGCCCCACCGAGAAGAATCCGACGTTCGAGAGAACCATGGTAATGCACAAGGCCATTGCCCACCCGATCTTTTCGCCGGGGTGGCGGTCAACGATGGTCAACCCCATTGCCAGCCCGACAAGGGACGCGACCATCCCTCCCACGCTGGACAGGAGCAGAGGCCGCCGTCCGATCCTGTCGAGCAAAAACGTGGCAATTAATATGCAGACGGTCTTGCTGAATCCGACGGCTATGGTCGCGAGCAGCTTCTCGTTGTCCTTCGTGATGCCCGCCTTCTCGAAGATCCTCGGGCTGTACAGAACGACCGCGTCTATGCCCGAGGACTGCTGGAAGAAGTGTATGCCGACGGCGGCGATGAGGATATGGCGGACGGACGGGGTTGGATGGAGGAGCAGCTCCCTCCAGACGCCGCCGCCGCCTTGGTTTCGCTTCGGGACGGAAACAATGTCGTCCATGCAGTTCTCCGGGATCCCGGCGGCTTCCTTGATGTCGGCGAGTCGCAGCTGAGCCTCTTCCTTTGAATCAGAGGTTTTGTCCAGGACCCGCCTCGCATCACCGAGTCGGCCCTGCATGACGAGCCATCGCGGGGATTCTGGCATCGCTAGTACGCCGACGGCTAATATCACGGAGGGAATCGCACCGATGCCAAGCATGAATCGCCATCCCAGGTGTAGCGGGAGCTTGGAGAAAGCGTAGTTGGAGATGTAGCCCAATAATACACCAGCGTTAATGAACACCTGTACACATAAAATACGTGATTTAATTTTCCATACTTTTTGTCGAAAGATTTTTAACGAGACATATAATTTCTTTTGATAACAGAAGGCCAGTATATCGATAACCGGTTTAAACTTTAGTAACTCTACGGGTCGCTTGAGTCGGGTGAGCCTACGACATGTGGCCCTAAGAATCGTACGCTAGTGTATTGCATTTGGAAATATTCCGACTTACCTCAGGGAATGAGGTGAGGAATCCTCGAGAGGATGCTGGAGAGACCTCGGCGGTGTAGACGGGGGCGATCATGAGGGCATACCCAACGCCGACTCCGGCGACAAACCGGCCCACCATGAGGAACGCGTAGTTCGTGGCGAACCCCATGAGGAGGGCTCCAACGAAGAATATAGCTCCGGCAAGGACGATGGTGTAGCGGCGGCCGATCCAATCGGAGGTCCGTCCGGCGGCAGCCGAGCCGAGGAGGGAGTAGAGGTTGATGATGCCCACTAGGATCTCCACCTGGACGTCCGTTATCTTTAGGTCGTCCTTGATGTATATGGCTCCTCCACTCATTACCCCAACATCTATATCAACATAATAAAATAAAATAAAAAGGAAAAAAAAACCATTTAAAATTAAAAACAAAAACAAAAGAAAGAAGGGGAAAGTGAAATAAGACCCGTTGTAGCTGTTCTATTTATGGATATGCCTTTTCGTTATATGAAAACGAAGACGAAGAAGATAAAGAGTACGAAAAACTAACCATAACCAAGTAAGATTGAAGTCATGGAAGCAAGAATGGCACAGCCAAAGGCAAACTTGTTCTTCTTTATGGGTTTCGTTGGCTGGTCGAATGCTGGAACGCGTTGGCTGCCGGCGATGGCATTTTTCTCGTCTAAGCCCATGGGAGAGGAATCTCCAGACAGGGCTGGGGAGGAGAGGGAGGGAGAGAGAGAGAGAGAGAGTTCTTTTAAGTGTGGTGTGCAGATTCAAAGATCAAGTTTGCATGACCATGCTAGTTGTGGTGAAGGGGTATATATAGATATATGTATACGACAGAATTGTATAGATCCCACACTGAGAGATTATAATGGTTGAACCATAAAATTTGAGTCTTCCGATTACTAATGACTTTCTTTTGAGAAGTTGGACTCTGTTCAACATATAATACCGCAATAAAAAATTGTAAGCTTTGATCATTTGAATGGAAAGTAGCTTCCAATTAAATGTGGCTCAAATATTATAAAGTAAATGAATATGACTAAAACTTTTAATTGAACTATTAGAATCTTTCTATCTAATCATTCGTGAGCCTGAATAGTTTGCGCATTAGTATTCAAAATTCCCGTAAAATATGAATATAACTTTTAATTGAACCGCTATCTATATGTAATCTCATGTAGGCCTCTATAATTTTAGGTTCCATCTTTTTTCCATTAACCTAGGTGAAGGCATGTCGACAAGGGTTTATTATTATTATTATTATTAATATTTTGTTGCGCTGTGCAGGTCGCTCGGACTAGGTAGGGGCACCATGTACTCAACTCCAAGAAGTAGAACAAAACAAAATTGCTCACCACTTGGCCCCACACCCCCAAAAAAAAAAAAGCAAAAAGATGGTCAATTATCATAACCAGAAGATTGATTGATTAAAGATTTATGAATTAAAATAGATTTGGATGATATCTTCACCTCATATTAAAATTTTGACAACTAGTTTACGAGACATCACATGCCTAAAATTTGATGATCATATGGTTGCAAACGACGTTTCGTCTAAGCACTTAAAATTTATAATAATTATTATTGATCAATCGATAGAACTTTATAATTGTTTGGACAAACCTTCATTCCCGATCGAATGAGACTCGAATTTTATCATTTAGTACAGTGATGCCCTTGAAAAACTCCTATAATGATCAAAGACCCTTTCTATGAGTACACGTGACCCTTGGATAAGTTTGCTCATACAAACAAATTTTGCTTACTTGTGCAAGTAATTTCTTGTACATGTACATCAGGAATATGAACAAAAGAGCAAGCTTTTCATATACGAGCAGAGTTTACGTTGGACTCATATAAGATCACATGATGGAATTACAATTGTTGGATTATAAATTCTCTCCATATCTAACTGGCAGGCAGAACTTGAACCTCAAACCTCATGCCTATGTAATGCTTATACTTTATTTTTATTAAATTTTTTTTAAAAAAACAAATGGTCCCATCTCGTTTGCCTCTGCCTATAAAGAACAATGAATCCAAGTTTTGGGAATTAAATTCGGAGTAATCCTATATATACATACTTCGCATAACTTTCATATCGAAAGAATGACGTAATAGAATATATGTGGTCATTTTTAAATAATATTTTGATCAAATAATAATATAAAATAATATATATTTATCCTATGATCACTTTTAATATAAAAAATATATAAATAATTTATATCTTAAATTCACTAGGACCTCAAAGGGAGTGACAGAAGAACCTAACACTTCAATAATTTATAAGGAATATTATATGGGCCCATATATATATATATATGTCGATTGCAGTTAAAGGACAAGTCAATGTTGAAAGAACCTTATCGCACTGCTCACCTCTTTCTTCTGTTTTCTCAATGAGTATTCGGTCGACACCTAAAGGGTTTTAGAGGCCGGTCGGGTCTTCATCCTTGAAGTGACTTTTAGGTCGGTCTTGTGAGCGGAAAATTCTTCGAACCTCCCCAATTCACCCTTCTACATTTTTAGTAACGAGTGCAACCTCTCACCAATTTTCCCCTTAAAGCACCTCAATGAAAAAGAGTATGATAAATGTATTCTACCATTTCGGGCTTTTCTTAAACTAGTCTATCTTTTAAAATTATATTTTAGAAGTACGATTTCATGTTGGATAGCCGCTGATACCCGTAAAAAACAAGAAATTGAGTGCGATTTTGAAAACACGAGTTGGAAGTGCGATTTCATTTATTGTCTAACAAGCGGTGATTAAAATCACACATTATAAGTGTGATTTCAAAACTATTCTAAAGCCCCCCAAACCTTTCTTCTCCGATCGATTTTCTACCGGCTGCTACACTCGACTTTTGCAAGTACGATTTCACCCACCATCCAGCCGTGCTGCACCCTATTCCGGTCACATTCCTGAAGCCCCAACTCTATCCTTGTCGATTTTTCAACCCCCGAACTCTGGTGACCACCCAAATTTTTGTTCCGTGAAGCATCTTTTGTCACACTGATTTAAATGTTGGACATCTTAATTTCATTCTTATTTTGTTTGATTTGTTATGAAGCATGTAAGATTTTGCCTTTATAACGTTTTTACTATAATATGTCTTTGTTATAACATGTAAAAGTGGGCGTAATAATCTTGTCGTTAAGCCAAGGATTTTATTGTTCTTCTTGGCGAACATGAGAAAATTAGGCTGAAGCATTTTTTCCCCCCCTTCTTGGGATGGTTGGAGCATGAAAAATTAGCCCATGTAATTTTGTGGTTCTTCTTGAGCTATTGTGAACGTGTAAAATTGGGCAGTTGTTACCCTTGGGCTTCTTGAAAAGTATGCCTAATAAATTTTTATTTTGACTAACATTTCTCAGAATGGGAGGGTAAAAATTCTATGTTGTATTTGTTGGGAGGACACCAGGAGTATATGAAAAATGCACCGATTGCCACTACCAAGTAATGGGATATAGTGGTGTCGTTTATAAGGCATTTCCTACTAAACAAGAAGCACAGTCAGCTTGGACACTTTATTCTCCGAGATGGCAGCGTCCTTCTACAACTAGAAGTATGACGGTAGCCATTGACTCACCGCCTTTGCCATGGCCTGCCATTGAGGATGCTCATGTAAGCCAGTGTGCAGACTTGTCTCCAATTCATGCCACAAACTTTTCTAGAACCATAGGCGACGATTACTTGGCATTGTTGGAGTACGGGACACCGCACGTATAGCAACATTGTCTTCCCATGCCTCCGAACAAGATGCAGAACTCGACGATCCAGCGCCCAAGATAGCACCACCCGACGATCCACCACAAGGGCTGCTAAGAATCCCTAGACTAGGCCAAGTAGTGCGTAGGTGTAGGTGTTTTACCGGGGGTCACTACGTTGACGTTATTTCCCCGCTTGTACAAATTACATAAAGCATCGACATTGCTTAGAATTACATAAAGTGTTGTCCCTGTTACTTAGAATGCATGTATGGTGTTCATCACGTATGAAAAGAGTGTGAGGTTCAATTTTATACTGGCATGTAGACTTAGAAGCGGTAAGTAAGCCTGTCTTGAGTGTAATTTCTCATTTTCTGTGAGTGTCAGCCCACATCAGTGGTTGTTCAACCTGCAATCGCAAAGTGTGATTTTAAAAAGATAGGGTACTTTGAGAAAAGTCCAAAAAGGTAGAGTATGTTTATCATACCATTTTCCTTTTATGATACTTCAAGAAAAAATTCAACCTTACATAACTGACCAAGGCCTATAACACCTCTATTTGCCCAATGTCTGAGAGAGCAACCCTAATCTTAAAGAGCATAGTAACAAAAAAATATCTCATCTTGCCTCTAGTTCAATCTTTCATTCGTGGACTGTAATTTGTTATTGTTTTAGGTTGAATTCGTTGTTTTTGTTTCAATATTAATAGTTTGTGTTTTCCATTAATGTTTAAATTGAATACGTGTTAATGCTATCATATCATGGTGAAATTAGAAGGCTTCCATCAAAAGTAAATTAGCATTTGGTGGGTGGGCTCAAGATCTTAAACTACTAAGCTTTAGTTTTGAGATGCGGAATGATATTCACAAGATCAAGAATCAAACTTAGATGAGCTGAAGTGGCACCTTTCTTCTTATAAATTACATTGCTTCTCCATGGTTCGATTCTTGAGACCACCTATTTTAGATTCATTGGGTTTAGCGAGCGAATGCATGAGGGCCCTCCCCCCTCGCAAGAGTTGATTGAGCGGTAAGAGCTTGAACTTGGGCTTGGGTTAGTTTTAAGTCTCACCATCCTCGCTTTATAATATCTTACGATTTACTTGCAGGTTAGGGCGAGGAGCTACTCTAGTTTAGCTTAGGAACTAGTTAGATTATTTGTAGATTCAGACACCTCGGTTCTCAAAAAAAAAAAAAAAAAAAGGAAAACGAAAGAAAAGAAAAAGCGAATGCATGAGCATGCGAACAAAATAGAAAATCCAAGTTCTCGAGTCCCTATTCCTAAGTGATGTCGTTTTAGTGGGATAGCATTGTAGATCCGCTGAGGAGGTCCCTCAAAACCAAACTCTTTGGCCGACCTAAGAAAAAGGATTAACGTGAGAGAGAGCGGAAGAAACTTCAAAAGAATGTTCTTCAAAAAATTGATAAGAAAATTTTAAAAGCACTTTTTGGGATTGCTGACATATTATTAACTTAATGTACGATAGAGATTATGTTTCAAGGATTTGTGAATGGTATTACAAAGCAAAGATACAAAATTTTTTGGGAATGAGAACACTTATAGCAAAAAAAAAAAAAAAAAATCATAAAAAAATACTTGTAGCGATGCTAAATCAGTTGTCATTGCATTGGCGAGAATAAATTATCTTCCCACTAACACAATAGCAACGGATTAATCATTCTTTGCTTTGAAAATACTATTTGCAATGGCCTTTTAATTAATGATTTACTTTTCTGGTCACAAAATTCATTCCATTGCTATTGTTGGTTGCTATGAAGTAGGTATAATAATGAACTACAAGCCGTGGCTAAACATCCCACTGTTATTCCAATGTTTTCTTGTAATGTTCTAACTATAGGGAGTAGAGGTGACAATTAGACTGGTCAAAAACGGGCCGCAGTTTAGTCATTGACAGATCAAAATTATTTTATTGGTGGGCATGAGCGACTTATAATATGTAAAAAGAATCTACAAAATTCGATCCATTTATTTGAATCAATGATTAAAATTCATATAAATACATGGCTAATATTATCAATGAGTGACTGAGATGCAACAATTTCCCAACTCATGATTACATGACCAATTGGCGATTTGGGAGGCCATGAACTTACTTTGCTGATACTGCTGTTATTTCAGTTAGTATTCCTATAAACTAATCAGTATTTAGTAAAGACTCGAAGTTTAAATGTATTTAATAAAGAATAAAGGTAATATTCAGAAATAACACTAGGACACATTAAATTCATTGTATTAAAACTAGTGCGGATTACTGCTTAACCTAAGCAATCCCTATGAGTTAAAATTATTTTATGGACGGCTTGAAAAGTTCTTGGGCTCACCTCACCGACTCCATTGCCCACACATAGCCTAGAATTTGAATGGTCGAACTTGAACGAATTGTTTGTGGGCGAGATTGAGCAGAGAAATGGGTGGCCATGAAACATGAAGCCCTAGGTATGAGTACTTCAAAAAAAAAAAAGAAAAAAGAAGAGAAAAGCAGCATTGGTCAATTACATTGCCCTGAGGTTGATGTTGAGCTTCTCTTGAGTGCGTTGTATGATTGATCATCTTTGTCATGATGGAAAATGATGGGCAGCCATCTGTCATTCGGCATATGTGGTATCACCAACCCGTAGAAAACTTTAACCCATTATATTATGTCATGTTGAGTTGGCCCTTTTGTTTTGTATTTTCCTTGAGGGCAACATAGTATTTTCAACATTAAAAATGTCAGGAAATAAAATTTATGTATTCTTTTATTTAAGTCCAGAAAAATTTCACCATGTCAGTATTTAGATGTAAATGTTGTACAAATAAAATTTTATTTATAAATATGTATGATCGGAGAATCTCAGTGCAAGTAAAGTTTATTATCTCATACTAGAGTCGATGATTATCTCATTTTGATAATAAAATTAATAATGAAACTCATTCTTTAAACTTTTCTTCATCAAAAACAAGATAGTTTTGGGGTATGATTTTAGATAACTAATTCAACTAGCGCTGAGCTAATTATGAGGGCATCACGTATCCTCGGGCTGGCATTCTCTTTTCACTAAAAATTAATCACTAGATTAAGATTATCTTTTGATCGAAAAACCTATAAGTTACCCACGATGTCGTTGTTCGGTTATTTGAAGTCCATTCACCCAGACATGCAACTCATTTGTTGGAAAAAGAAAAAGAAAAAGAGACCGTGAAAAGAGAAATGGGAGATGGAAAAAAATAAACGGTTAAAATTATTCAGATTTATGATTTGTTTAAATTCGGGTGATTCTTACCCTTCTTTATTGTGCTAGATCGAGATTGTTGGGATGTTATTATGATCAAACTAAACCAAAAAGTAGTTCTAACGGCCTTTGGTGCACCTTAACCTTAATTAATATATGACTATATTGTTTGTCTTTCAATTAGTTCCAATTAATTATGGGAAAACTAGGGTTAGTAAAATATTGGATCAAGAATGTTAGAAAAATTTTACTTTTGCATTCTTCACATTACTTAATATCAAAAGAGTGACATGACAAAGTATGTGTGGTCTTTTTTAGGGATGTTTTAGACAAATAACAACGTAGGACGTCACCAATTTTATCATGTGGCCACTTTCGATGTGAATGGTGCATATGTAATATTACTTAATTGATAAACACATTCTATTTTTTTCCTCGCATACAAAAAAGAGTTTAAAGGTTTTGCCGCAAAGTTGTGTTGAAGACACGTGTTATGACCGACTCCATCTTCAAATTTAGGCTCTATTTGTTTGAGGAAAAAATATTTTCTGTATTTTTTAATTTTAAAATTTTATGAAAATGAGTTAACGGAAAATATTTTCACGTTAACGAAAAAAATATATCGTCTTCTGTGAAAAATGTTTTACAACCTTTTTTTTTCCCTCATAAAATATTTTCCAAATTTCACTCTCAAAACTTCTTACCTTAGTTTTTTTGCTGCTTGTCCATTTATTACACCTATTTTACCCTTTCTACTTTTATTCATCCATAACTATATTTTCAAACCGAACAACGAAAAATTAGCAAATGGAGCCTTTGAATTTGGACCACATCGTCTTTCACGGTGGCACAGAGAGTGTTGAGAGCTAATGGAATGATCAAATCTAATCAAAACATTCTTCTTATATTTGGACCCTTGAATTGGGACCTAGACCCAAACTTTATGGACCACTATTTCTTTTTTTTTAAAAAAATAATTCGAAACCTAACAATGTTCCGTAAGCTAAACTATGGGGAAAAATCATACCTAACACCAAAATTTCAGGACTAAAATAGATTTTCAATTTGTTTGAGCTTTTAAGGAAACTTTTTCCAGCTGTCAAATGACTGTTTTCATGATTTAAATTTGCAACTTTGGATTAAGGGTGGGTTTGACTATTGGGTCAAAATCAAGTTAAAAATTAAATTATGTGAAACTTAGCTCGGCGAAAAAAGTATGAGTTTGGCTGCTCAAACCAAAATTGAACCATATGAAATGACCAAGAAAAACATGGGCAAACTAAAATGGTGAAGATGAGTGAGTGCAATGGGCAAATTCAAATGATGAAAACTTAATTTTGTATTGGTCAAAACTATACTTCTTCTAATGCACTACTCTCCCAATGTTTACAAAACTTAAATTTAAAAGATAAAATTTGTAAAACTAATTTGTGGTGACCAAACACACCACCACTTCAGCAAAGTTTAAACAAAATTAAGCTTTTTCCTCTCAAAACTAAGTTTTGAATGGTAGCAAATTACGGACTTGGCAGCTCCTTATCCTCCTTTTTATTTTTCCCTCTTATTGGGAAAAAAAAAATTAAGGAGGAAACCATGTTGAGGGTATTTTATATCCTATTATATACGTTCTACATATATGCTACATAGACATGAACCTGGGTTATACGGACCTTATGGGTTAAAGTCCTATTAATCTAAAAACTCTAAATATATTCTATATATACTAGCTGGACGCAACAGTGTAAGTCTTCCAAACTCGATACCTAACGTGTAATGCCTTAAGCGACTACTTAAACTCTAACAAATCATTGCAAGGAAACCAGAACCTAAGTTCACAAATGCATAAGAGAAGAGAAAGAGTGCAAAGGAAATGGAGTATAACTCAATAAAGCCTCTTGGTGACCTAATGTTTTGGTTGGACGGTAAAGTTGGAAACCTCTACCTTAATTTATTAGGATTCCATTTTTAAAGTCATATATCTCTTATTTATCTGGTTTAATTGATTAGTACGGATAATATAGACTCAAAAACAGCATTTCAATTTACGAATATATCCTTTCAATATAAAAAAATATTAAAAAATAAAAGAAAAGTGTTTCTTGCTTACAATTTATTCGCCTTTTCTTTCCCTCTCAACTTTTGGTAAGGTAACCCAATGATGGCAGTGCCCACCCACTCACATGAAACTACACCATCAATCAATTTGTTTTATGTGTGAGTGAATCACAGAGGATCATGATGAATCTTTGTTTTCTTTTACATGTGGTTGGTTCTGATCATTAGAGAATTTAGGGCGACATAGGACCGTGAACACTTCAAAACTTCAAAAAAAAAAAAAAAAAAAAAGGGAAATACTCTATATGTGGTGTCACTTTATCTAAATTTATATTGGCGCATTATAAAATGATGTCATTTTATTACGTATTTTCACTACAACTATTTATTTATTTATGAAAGAGGTATGTTGGGGATGAATTCTTATGGATCTGACTAATTTCTAGGTGAAATTGAAACGACACTTTCACTCTAGTTACCAGATAAATCATAAAATATTATAAGGTGAGAATAATGACATTCAAATTTAGGCATGATTCATTTCAAGTTCTTAACAAATCCAAAACCATGCAGCGAGAAACCGGACTAAGATCCTTTTAAGTTCACGTCCATCAGGTTTTTCGTTAAGTTTTTTTTGTGCTTAATATTCATGAACTTTTCAATAATTTTAACCACATGGATAGAAAATACATATGCAAATACATAAGTATGTTAATTTTCATGAGATCTGGAAATGAATAACCCATTCATCCTAAGCATCGAGATTTAGGAAAACTAAAGATTTTTTAAGAAATATTATAAAATATTCAAAATTCTCAATGCTTAAGACGTACAAGCTATTCATTTTCAAATCTCAAAATTGACATACTTGTATATTTGTACATGTATTTTCTATCCATGCAGTTAAAATTATTAAAATATTTATAAAAATTGAATATAAAAAAAACTTGACGAATGTGAACTTGAAAAAGTACAAGTCCGGAAGAAACCACTCAATCAACCCCTGCTAACATTTATCAAAGAGATTAAATCAGGATGCACCTGTACAATGTTACAGCATAGAGGGGGAAGCCCTCAGAAGATATTTGTCACTTTCACCTGTCGTTCCCTCTTTCTGATGAGGTTCCACTAAACATACAACTGTGGTGGAAGGTAGAGTTATCACCACACCTTAGAAGAAGTAACTTGCTTACAGGTGTTTCAATGTCGACCAGTGTTTAAGATCTCCAAATAATTGACTATGCATAGAAGGAAGGTGTTTATAGGGTGTTGGGAAACTTCGGTAGTACTTAAACTGATTCTTTTATATATTAATTTTTTGTAAATTTATAACTTTATGAATGGAATGAAAATAGAAAAAAATTATACGTCAATTTTCATATAATATTATTATGTAATGAGCCTTGGTCAGACCTTAAAAATGAGTGATTTATGATGCATCACTGAAATTGTATGAAAATTGACATGTCTTCTTATTTTTCTCGTGCTTATCGGTTTATCCAGTTGAAATTTACATATTGAATCCAAAATAATCTCATTCTGGATGGCACAATAGGTAATCTTTCTACTACGACATAGAATGTGCGTGTGAATAATGAACATGAGGTCAACCTCATATGACATGAGTGAGGTATAATTTAGAAATTTAATAAATTAATAGGAAGTTACCCATAACAAACAAGTTAATGCGGTAATATTAAATAATAAATAGAATTATGTTTGAGTATAATTAGTACACATCCCATCTATTCATTTCACTTGAAAACTTTTGATTTTATACCCGGATCAAAGTTAAAGGAAGAGTTTACACATTCTCTATAGAGTTTTAAAATTCATCGTTCCCCTTAGTTAATATTTAAGGCCATCTATACCCCTTGATTAAGGTTAACCATATCATTCAATTGAGATTTAGGGGGCGGTTGTAATTTTTGAAATATCAGTCTTAAATTATAAATTCGTAACCAAATTAAATAAAGCAGGAAAAAAACAAAAAAAGGGAAATTAAATTAAATAAAGCAGGACAGAAACAAGAAGAATAAGGAATGGAAAAGGCTAGGGGCAGGAGGAGGTTGAATCTCAGGAAGAATCTATGCGCCGTCCCATCAAACGTCCAGCATTCTCCATGTATATATATATATATATATATATATATATATATATATATATATATATATATATATATATATATATATATATATGAAATTGCAACAACAAAAAAAAAAAGGCCTAAAAACTGAGGTTTTATTTGAAATCAAATCAATAACAATTGAATTTAATTTCATTAAAAATAATTTAGAATTCAAATTTGATATTTAGAAACTAACTCAAATCAAATCAAGTCATTTTAATTTTCTTGTCTGGGAGGTTGTGAAAATTCTAAGAATTTTTTAAGTTGACAAGACTATCCCATATTTTATAAAGTTGCATAATAGTTTCATTTATTAAATAAAAATATTTTATTATTAATAAAATTTTTGTACAAAAATAAATTATAAAAATATTTAGATAAAAACTAGTGATAACACTAAAAATAATAAATACAAAAATTTGTATTGTATGTGAAAATAATAAGGAAAATTTTTATTATTTTAATGGAAAAGGTGGAGGAAGTGTTTAGAGAAATGTAAAGTGGGAAGAGATGCGATAAATAAAATAACGGAGGGAAAAAGATAAAGAGAATATAGGGGTATTTTTGGGATAATATAATTTTAATTAGTAAATTAAGTCAAATCCACATAAATCAGATCCATTCTTTTCCGGTTTGATTTGTAATGTCTAGTGATTCTTTATAAATCTATCTTTAAATCAATTCTATTTCTAGTTTCGACTTTCCAAACATATAATTAATTATGTAACCCGATCCTAAATAAAATTAAATCTTGTCTTGGGTATTTCAAACGGACCGTAAATATTTTTATAAGAGTCGGCCCTTATAAGGACTCATATAATGTCACTGAAAAATATTTTGATCCTTGGATTAGAAATATAATATATATTCCACTAGGCTACTAAAATTTTAGCCTGGTCCAATTACAGATAAGGTTCCATCCGAGCAGTTAATGTTCCTAACTTTTATTATTGAGCCATATTAAAGTCTAACTTTTATCATGTTTTCTAATAAGATTCAAATTTTTCGAGCTACTAAGATGTATATGATATTTAAGCTCACGGTCAAAATCTCGTTTTATCCTATTATGTGGAACCTAAATGAGTCGGCTCTTATTAAGAAACTTGACATAAGAGTTGAAAGTGTGAACATAAATTGGGCCGACAGGCCCCAAGTTACTAAAGGCCCGACTCGAGGCAACTTGGGCTTGAAGCCTATTTTTGGCCCAAAATCACTTTTGGGCTGTCCTATGAATTTGCATGGTTTATATTTTACAATTTTATTTCTATAACCAGACTTTGTACCCATTAAAAAAATTTAATTGGGGCTTTTAATTAGGGTTGTTTGGTCTTCAGGATACTTGGTAGGTATACCTTAAAAAGAATTGAAAATTTGTATATGTATTCCTACGTGCCGTTAAAGCTTGATTCTAATCTAATTATGAATGACGGATGCCTTGAAACAATGAAAATTAAAACTATATTTAATCAATGAAAAAGTTAACTATAGGTATTGTTAATTTTTACTATTTCGACTAAACTTGAATTTTCTCTACTATTTGAATAATACAGTAAATTTTAGCCTTCGTATTAAAATATTAAATAGAGATAAATTTCGATAAAGAAGAATATAAGTTCGAATTTACGCAAATTACCTTAACAATGATAGTGAAGAAAGGGTATCATATCCTGAATCTTATGTACTTAACTAAATATTTTATAATTAATCAAATTTTTTCTCCCTTCTACATGGGGCTCTCATGCTCTCGCCCATTTTGTTCTTCATTGCATGCTTCTTTGAACCATAACCACATATAGATATGTAAAATGAGGTCATTGAAAGAGGGCCTTACGTTTTATACTTCTGCTGTAAAATCTGGCTGTACGCCAACTACATTTGCTTACAATCAACTCATTCACCTCTACTCCAAGCATGGCCTCCCACACGATGCCCAGAAGCTGTTCGACGAAATGCCCGACCGAAATGTCTTCACTTGGAATGCCATTATCTCTGCCCATATTAGAAACCAAGACTTGCCACGAGCCGAATTGCTATTCCGCTCTGCCCCTTGTAAAGATTTAGTAACGTATAACTCCATGTTATCGGGCTATGCCAGTGGAGACGGGTACGAATCCCACGCCCTTAACTTGTTTGTCGAAATGCAACACCGAACTCGGTTTGACTGAGTTTACTCTCACCTACTATGATTAACTTGACGGCCAAGCTATCCGAGGCCATCTTATGGCAGGCAACTGCATTCGTTTATGCTGAAAACGGGCAATGATTCAAGTGGGTTTGCTTTGAGCTCTCTCATTGATATGTACTCTAAGTGTGAGCGTTTTCTCGATGTGTGTCGAGTGTTTGATGGCAAAGGCGGGAATAAAATGGTCGATGCAGTGTCAAAGAACGCAATGGTTGCGGCCTGCTGTAGAGAAGGTGAAATGGGAATGGCTGAGAATCTATTTTGGAAAAACCCAGAGATGAATGATTCGGTATCTTGGAACACAATGATTTCAGGATATGTCCAAAATGGGTGTGAGGAGGAATCACTAAAGTTTTTTCGAAGTATGGTGGAACATGGAGTAGAATGGAATGAGCATAGTTTTGCTAGTATTTTGAGTGCTTGCTCTGGGTTAAAGAATGCTAAAATTGGAAAGGAAGTCCATGCTCAGATTTTGATGCAGCGGGTTCACTTCTAAATCCTTTCATTAGCAGCGGCATTGTTGACGTCTACTGCAAATGCGGCAATTTGAAGTATGCAGAATCAGTTCACGCTTGCGATCAAAACGCCAAACTCCTTCTCAGTCACTTCACTTGATTGCCGCGCATTCCTCTCAAGGTAACATGCTAGAAGCCTGTAGACTCTTTAATACCTTAGTGGAGAAAAATTCTGTGGTCTGGACAGCTTTGTTTTGTGGGTACGTCAAATTGCAGGAATGTGATGCTGTATTTGAGCTTTTTAATGAATATATACATAGAAATGACAAACCCATGTTTCTTGATGCTTTAATTATTATCAGCATTCTCAGTGCCACTGCAATACAAGCCACTATAGATCCAGGAATGCAGATTCATGCATACGTGCTGAGAATGGGATATAAAATGGATGAAAAATTGATGAATGCCATCATTGATATGTATTCAAAATGTGGGAACTTGGCATATGCGGAAAAATGTTTTCCACCAAGTGACCCATAAGGATTCAGTCCTTTACAATGTAATGATTGCTGGTTATGCTAACCATGGGCACGAGCAAGACTGCCTTCCAATTGTTCGAAGAAATGCTGGAGAGAGGCATTCGGCCTGATGCAGTCACATTTCTTGTGCTTCTCTCTGCTTGCCGCCACTCTGGTTTAGTAGATGATGGAGAGAAATATTTCTTTTCCATGTCTGAAGATTATAATGTCTCACCTGAAATTGACCATTATGCATGTATGATTGATCTGTATGGAAGGGCCAAGTCAACTCGAGAAAGCCATATCATTCCTGAGAAAGGATTCCTCTAGAATTAGATGCTGTAATTTGGGGGGCATTTTTGAACGCTTCCATGGTAAACCAGAATACAGAGTTTGCAAGAGAGGTGGAGGAGATGTTATTGGGAATTGAAGGCAACAATGGAGCTCGGTATGTGCAATTGGCTAATGTTTATGCTGCAGAAGGGAAATGGGATGAGATGGGAAGGATAAGAAGGAAGATGAGAGTGAAAGAGGTGAAGAAGTTCGCTGGCTGCAGTTGGGTATACGTGGAGAACAGAGCTCATGTCTTCACCTCTGGTGATAGATCACACTCCCAAGCTGAGGCCATATATTCGATGTTAGTCTACTTGACTGAAGAATTCATTAACACTGACGTGATCATGTTCTGAAAATTAAGATGATGATAGAAACAACATATGTTACTTCGAGGAATAATATTGAAAGCTTCCAAAAAGGATGCACGGTAAGGCTTATTATCCCATAATGAAAGATTTAATGCTGATTTTAATGCACCATGTGAACTCTCTTTTCAGCTTTCTAATTCCACCATAGATCTCTGAACATGGTTGTCCAAGGCATTCCATTAATCAACTTCAGCTTCTTTGGTTGCTTCTTCATAATCTGAAATCAGTATGGTTTAGGAATCAGCTCCATTGGGGTTCACTTATTTGTGCGTCATGGGATTTCTATCTACATTTTGAAAGTTTGCATCTCATTTGTTTTCCTGTATTCTCACGACAACTTATAGTTTACTGTTATTCAGGTTCAGAGGGCCAAGGGACAAAGGAGAGTATATGAATCATCTAGAGCATTTGCTTTTGAGGATCATGCTTGACATATGATCGTATTACAGTTATTAAATGGATGTAGTAAGGCCTCATTTTATGTCTACAAGTCAATTGTTAGTAGGCTGAAAGTGCATTCACAGATCTGAGTACCAAAGGTTTTTGTTTCCTAGGTGGCAGAAGAATTGTTGGGGACGTCATTCACCACATGCAGACAATAAGCACGATGGCCCAAGACCAACAAAATAATTAGTATGAGACAAGAAAATTGATGTACTCAACAGCAGCACCCCTAAAGCCGTTCGCTAATCTTTGCCATTATCACTATTAAGATCCATTTGCACAAGGTAACAAGTCTTTTAATCAAAGCTAGATCAGTCCATCTAGTTTTCGGTTGTGAGCTGGATTTCTTTAAGCTGTTTAGCAGTGCTAAGAACCTTCGAGGGATTCGCCAATTATCTTTTATAGAGCTAGAAGACTGATTCTTGACATAGATTGTCACCATTTGATGCTTGAAGATGGACTTTACGCTCAGCACTAGTAGTGTATCTATATGCTTCAGATTTTACAAATATTTGTGACTGCTTACAGGAGTTCAAACCTCCTTGCCTTTTTGGGGGAAAAATGAAGATCAACACCACTACCACTGATGTAGTCTAACTCGAGGAAGCTGTTCAGGCCAACTTAATTTAGCAGCTGGTCAATTCACCACAATCGGTGAAGCTACTGATCAGTTGAGTGATCTTGATGGATTATTATACAAATGACCAAGGATTTTCCAATGGCGAGGAATCAAGTTCTAAAAGATGCGATTGGTAGTGGCATTTCGTGGATTACAGTTGTCCCATATCTAAAGGTGCTTGACCTTGATTCTAAGTTCAGTATATTTTACTGCTCTTTGATAATTCAATTGTGTTGGGAATTGAAGCATTGAGTTGATGCTTCCATCATATATTTGCAATGTAATAGACAATGACGCAGTCTTTTGCCTCATCGTGTTAATAAACCTCCTCTCTAATATAAATCTTTAAGGCGCTTTTACGCAATTCTACATGGAGAGAAGGCCCCAAACACACAAAGGCGTTTCAATTTCGACTAGCGTTGGCATTGCGCTACTTTTAGATTGTTGTATCTTAAAAGTTAGCATCTAGACATCTAAAAACTGTACTGAATTTCAATGGTAGATGAATGGGATCTACACTGTTAAATCTCATGCAACTTGAAATTTCTGTGTTTTTGTATGCTCTTTTCCACTCAGGCTTGGTGTAAAAATGCCTTAGAAATTGTAGAGGGTCTGTTTCCCCATCAGTAGGTTCTCTCTCTTCTAGTTCTTGAATCTTTGTTGAAGTCTAAGAAGGCAATCTCCATTAATGAGTCCCATGTACGATTTCTTGCAAGTTGTAGTTAAGTGGTATTAGAATTTAGAACTGGGAGTATAAAGTACAGTTAACATTTGTGTATTCTTCAAATCTTTTGCTTATCAGTATCATCCCTTGGATTCTTTTTAACTCTCTTTCTGAATGATCAGGATCTGCAACGACAGCTACGACACGAGAGGGAAGCTGCCCTTGCTTGAATTGATTTAAGTTGAGAGGTATTACTGAGTAAAGCTGAAGGAATACGAAGATAAGTGCTCGGAAGCGACCCAAGAACCTCGCTGAACCATTACGGGTGACCCAACAAATGAAGCAAAAATGAATTTGATTGAGCTAGAGAAATGAACTGCCAAGCAACCAAAACAGTGAGGAGAGGAGATCAATGACAACATGTCCTCCTGAGAAAGGCCTGGCCATGGAAGACAGGGAAGCTCGAGAGGGTGGAAATCCTACGTAAATTATGGCTTCGGACAGAAGGGTGCATGTTCTCGAGTCCGTATTGTATAGCATGTCTTTTTTGTGATGCGGCACATGGGAAAGTACTTTTGTTTTCCGAGGCTCATGGGTGTCGTTAATGACCAGTTTGGGGAGCTTATTTTTAAGCTTATTGGTTTGAAAAAAGTTCTTTTCGATAAATCCAAGCATTTGAAAAAAAATTTAAAAAATTCAAACCAGCTTTTCGAAAAGTCTGATGTGTCGGTGAAAGCTGGAAAATTACTTTCCAAGTAAGCTACTTTCTAGAGCTTAATCAAAAAATGGTGTTTTTTGACTTATCAAAATGCCAATAGTAGTTTACCATAACCTCCTTCTAAGCCTGCATAATTAGTGAGCCTGTGTGCTTAGAATTTATCCCCCAATTCTAGCCTTGGCTAATCTTCAATGCATGGGTTTTGCCTCTATTCTGGTTTCATGCATAACAATTTGATATCTCTATTTTTTGATACAGGAGAACGATACTAGCACCACTTTTAGTTTATAGTAATAGTTATTTCATTCCAGTATTTTCTTATGAAATATCTATTGTTTCGTTCGGGTCATTCCAAAGTTTCAAATAACAATTCATATTCAGACCTTATTGAATATCCACTTCACGAATGACCTACGAGAGCTGTATTCGAGATTTGCCCGAGTCATTGAAGTGAAAAGCATATTCCTTGAGGAGGAGAAATTCCATTTGGGTTGCAATTACCGGTGGCTCCCACCAGGCTTGGTGCCCAAGTAAAGAATGAATTTTAGTCAATTTGGTTGACTAGCCACTCTTACAATGTGCCCTGACAAAGAAAAGCATTTCCTTGCTTGAAACGAATCATTGCAGTCGAATTATCTACAAAGATTTAGAACTATGTTATTTTTGGGGTGATACTTAGAGACCACATCTAGAAATTTGAGAATTAGTCCCTATTTAGCTATGGAAAATACTTTTATTTTTAAATTTTTTTTTCAAATGTGTATTAGTATACATGATAATTAAGTTATTTATAAAATATTTTAAAAAAATTGCATCGATAGACTTTGTTGAGAACTCGTTTTTAAAGAGTTTTCAAAGCTAATTATAAGAACAAGACTCCTACATTTAGGGCAGGAAATGCATTTTACAGTCCACCAATGAATGGTCACCACGTGTATATAAAAATATCATGACCATTCATTTAAGTTTTATACTTATTATTTTACAAACCGCACTATTTTAAAAAGTTCTATTTCAAACAGATTTGGTAAGTATTAAAGTTTAATGAGTACTCAGGATATTTTTATGTACATATAGCGAACATCCATTGATAAATAGTAGAGTATATTTCTCGTCCAAAATACAAAGGAGTTCGATTGAATTTATAAGCAGATAGAGATGATGATAGTATCAATGAGATTAGGGAGTAATTGGGTAATAAATCATTTATTTTAGAATAGAACTTAAAACTATTTTTCATTTATATTTAAGAAAAAACGGCTATTTTTCTCATTTATTTATTGGAAGAAACATTGACACATGCATCACTTCACGTAAAGGTGACAATCTCGAGTGGTCAATATTGATGTCTTTGCTTTTTGTTGAATAAAACCACAAACATTGAACCAGGATGCACTCATTACTGAAATTTAATATTGTAAGTTGAATTTCATATTGGCTCTACATAGCTTTGAAAGGTCCCTTAAACCATTATAACAGCACTTTAACTTAACATATTGGCTCTACATAGCCTTAGAGGGTCAGTCAAATGATACCCAACCATTAATATGTGCAGTCTCTTGTGAATTCTAAAATGTTAAAAACATTAAACATTGTATTAAAATTATAAGATGTTTAAAGATTTAAAACCTTTTTATTAGTGAGTCTCTTAATCAATGTTCATAGGCATTAATCAGAAAATAGCCTTGTACAGAGAATCCTGTATACTGTGCTTTAATTTCTATGCAGGCCCGGATGCACCTTAAACTAATGTAATATATTTTTTGAAATAATATTATGTGTACATCTCTCACTTACCTTCATTATGAAATTAACCACGTGATAAAATTTATAGTCCTATATTATTATTTTTAATCAAAACACTACTAAAAAAAGATAACACAAATTTTATTATGTCAGTCTTTCAGCACTAAGCATACATCCTTTTAGAAAAATATAATTTTCTTATTTCTTAGTCAAAATAATATTATTCATGGGTGCATCTTTAACAAATTAGGAAGTGCAAAAATGCATTAAAGGCAATCTCTTTTTATTAATCTCTACACCGAGAAGAAGCTGGACTACCCTAACACAAATTTTATTATGTCATTCTTTTAATGTCAAGGGTGCATATTTTTAGAAAAATATTTTCTCCGATAAATCCCTAAAATGTGTAAAATGTCCAAAATGCCCAAAAAGAAGTCAAAAACAAGTAAAAATCCTAGAACACCTAAAAGCACATGAAAACGACAAAACAGTATAAAATACATGACTACAACTTGCATATTAATATGCTTAGCCAGGGAAAAAAAAAAAGGAAAAAAAGAAAAAAAACCTTGTATATTAATTTGTCTAAACAAGCTGTTACCCCCAACGTCTCCCTCAACACACACCAAAAATAGGCAGCCATGACTCCCTTGAACTTCAAAAGCCCTTCAAAGATTACATCTCCTCTCCTCTCTAATGGTGGGTTATTTTTATCTTTCTCCTTTCCTTCCTTCTGTAGTTCTGTCACACTTCAGTGTTTGATGAGAAATCCTACTGCGCAGCATCAAGAGCAACAACTGATGCTGCAGAGTTTTCAAGGGTTTGCTTATTACACAATTCTGGATCAAGGTTCATACATCAACAACCTTCTGTAGAACTTTCATGGGTCAGGAGGGATGGATCAGGATGCAGACTTGTTTGCAGAATTCAGAAATCCATCAAAAGTAAACTTTCTAATCTACGTTCTCCTATTTTCCTTTTATTTTGAAAAATTGCTTTGGTTTGTAGTGATAGTTTCGGTTTGTGGCGTATGGAATATGTTGTTTTGGTGACGAAGGTGTGGAGGTCAATGGGAAATTGAGTGTGACAGCCTTCACTGAAGATCAGGAAGCTTCAGTAGTTAAATCATGGAATTTAATGAAGAAAAATAGTGGAGAATTGGCTCTTAAATTCTTCTTGAGGTAACAAATTTTATTGAATAATGCTAATGTGCTACTTATCTTTGGGATCTGGTGTGGAATTTTTCCTTTTTGTTCTGTTTTTTTTGGGAAGAGAGCTAAAATTTTCAAGAAAGGAAGAGAAAAGTTAAGGGAATCATGCTTTAATTTGCAGGATCTTCGAGATTGCGCCATCGGCGAAGAAGCTGTTCTCATTTCTGAGGGATTCAGATGTTCCTCTGAATCAGAATCCAAAGCTCAAAGCCCATGCCTTGTCTGTCTTTGTCATGGTTAGCACTCCTTTGTTCTCAGCACTGAAATCTTTCCCAAGAATTTGTCAGAGCAAACCGAAGAAATGACTTTAAATCTTTGCGTGCCGATCTTTAGGATTCAAAATGGTTTCATTTACCAATCAGAAGCCTCTTTTTGTTTAGAGATATTTGTATTCAATCAAAAGTGTTACATTTCTGTGTGTAATTTCCTCGGTAAAGAGTTATTTGTATGTGATACTGCAGACATGCGAATCAGCTGTGCAGCTTAGGAAGGCTGGCAAAGTGACAGTGAGGGAGTCGAACCTGAAAGATTTGGGCACTACTCACTTCAAATACGGGGTCGTCGATGAGCATTTTGAGGTAAACTTGCGACTTCCATATTCATAGTTTAAGGTTTTTCCACAAAAACTCGGGTTTCTGTCACATTATCAAAAAAACTTATGTTTACTCAATTTTGGTAAGGCAATTGCCAATTGCACGAGTAAGATTTATTTTGGGAAACAATTAATCCGTACACTTAGTTTAGGATTTCTTGACTAGTTCTGCATGGTTTTATAGGTCGCCAAGTTTGCATTGTTGGAAACTATAAAAGAAGCAGTTCCGGAAATATGGTCACCGGAGATGAAAAGTGCTTGGGGAGAAGCCTATGATCAGTTAGCTGCTGCTATCAAGAATGAGATGAGTCCTCGCTAGATGTCTTAGTGAGACTAACAAATATTTTCAAATACAATAAGGTGAATAAAAGTCATGAGGTCATATTGGGAAATGTTGAATTATCTTGTTCTTACTCCCATCTTCTTTACTTTTGAAATGCGAGTTGCACGGCACGTGCGGAGCACGTGTTTTGGCTAAATGAATGTTGACATGCAACGTGTTACATATATTACATGAGTTATTTTGAGTAGGTTTTGCTATATGCCTGATATTCTAATGTTCGGCTAGTAATTTGTACGATGGGATGAAATAGAATGAAATTGAAGGGTACTTCTCAATGGAATGTCTCATTTCATTGTCAGTCCCGTCATAAAATTGGGAAGATCCATTGTACAAATGTGTGAAGTATAAGTGCAGGGATTAGTCTTTTTTTGGTGAACGAAAAATATATTACCGAAAAGCGCAAGAACAACAACAGAGGCAAAAGCCCCAAAACAAAGGATTACGCCAACCTCAAACCGCACACCACAAAAGTGCTGCACAAGGCACAAGGGCACCTATGAGAAAAACAACATACATGGCAATTGAGGGAAATATACAGTTACAAGGAGAAAGGACCAAACAAAAGCAGTATAAACTGCCAACAACCAGCAACAAGAAAAACTAAGTCAAAAATGGTCGAAGGGAGATCACAATTACGCTGGATCCAAAGACTTTCGGCATGTCTTGGCATATGCTTCAGAAGACGAGCTTTGTCCCGAACCACCTCGGTGAGTTGCTTCCACAAGGACTGCATATTGAGAACCTTGGTACGAAAGATAATGTCATTCCTGAAACAGAAAAGGCTGCCCTAGCGATGATGGCTTTCAAAGAATTCCCTTTGAGATTAGAGGCCACCCACTGCAGATTTTCCTCCCATGAAGCGTTAGCCCAGGCCAGGTTGCGCATCTGAGCCCAACAAGCAATCAGCTGGAAGTAACGGCCCACTGAAAATACAAACGATCCATGGAGTTCATGCAGTGATGACAGTAAGCACAAAGAACAACCTGCAGCCGCTGGTGCCTGATAAGCTTCTCCTGAGTCTGCAGTTTATGAAGGGCAGCCATCCATAAGACGAATGAGTGCCTCGGTATAATGTATCTGTCCCACACAAAAGGAGCCCATAATCTTGTCTGTCTTCTTCTGCGCAAGGCCTTCCAGGCAGCCTCGATAGAGAATTTACCCGACGGGTGACCAGTCCAGGCCGGAATATCTTCCTGATTAGCCTGCAGAACTGGGGGAGTGCCAACCCATTTGCCTAACTTCTGAACAGATATAGGCCACAAACCATTCCCATGCAACACAGATTGTCTGACAGTCCAATTATGCCCGATCGAGGCCTATAAATGCTCCTGTTAGTATCCGGTTCGTACAGGGGACCAGCCGGATGCCAATTATCAAACCAGGAAGTACAGCGGTTCCCATTTCCAATTCTCCACTTCACAAGGGGTTCCATTAAAGATCTCAACATAAGGATCTTTTCCCAGGTCCGGGAAGCAAAATGGGGAAGTAGGGGTTAGTCCATGTGCGATTCCTTGAAAAATGAGGATGCAAGTATGGCTTGGGATCATAGAGAGAACAGCAGCATAGCCTACAACTCCCAATAACATTTGTCGAATTCAGGGACTCCCAACCGAAAATTCAAATGCTAAAACTAGAACTGGTTTTACATCTCAAATATTTTCTTTTTGAAGTACAAAGTTTTTTTTTACCTTGTAGGCCAAGATCTCAAAATATGTTGAGAATATTTTATATTCTAAGATATATGTTCTAATATATACTATATAGATATGGACCAGGTTGAATGGACCTTACGAGTTAGAACTCCTTAACCTAAAACATTATCCCAAACATTAAGGCTATGAAAGTTGTGAACAAGGACCTCTCTGCACTGTACTAAGTCTGCGTTCCATGATGCTGGCTTGTTTGGTCTCCTTTCCCAAAGAGATGTACCGAACAAATGAAGTGTATAATGATCATGTCTTCCCACACTGTTTTAGCACATTGGGATTTTCTCTTCAAGCAACCATTATTTTGCAAGAGAACAGGACTCGCTCAAAATGTTATAATATTTCTCGTTCAAAGCATAGTGAACACATGGTTCGAATTAGGAGAGCCTCTAAAATAAGTAGACGGTTCGAATTAGAAAGGCTCCAAAAGGAAAGACTATAGGTCCAAGAAGAACCAATGATTTGAATTAACAGGATTTCAAATACAGTGGACTGTTAGTCTTGAGTGAACGCATAGTTCAAATTAGGATGGCATCAAAAGGAAATTACTAGAAGTCCAGGAAGACTCTGTGGTTCCAATTAGGACGGCCTCCTAATTCGTACCATCTGTTCATGGTAGACTTATAGTCCTCTCTTTTTTGAGGCCTCCTAATTCGAACCACCTATTTGTTTGACACGGCTGAAGGAATAAATGTTTTGCTTATTGGATCTTTAGTGTAACTGTTGTTGTATAGCTAGGTTAACATGTCCCCTCCGTCGTCTCCCTCGCAAACCCTAATTCGCCTCCACCGCTGCCGGACCTCCCCTCCGATGGCGAAACGCCGATAATTTTCTAAACCCTACCGACCCAATCTGATTCACTTCCCCATACTCCTTTCACGACCAATTCATCGATTCCATTCGCTTGCTCCATTTCTCAAGAACTGGAAGCGTCAAGAAGCTTCTTCATTCCATCACACCCTCTACCGCTTTCATGAATTAAAGGTTTTGCTCTCCGGAGGTTTCGCATCTCCTCACCCCCAATCAAGCGAGGAAATTGAACCCATCCACGCTAAAGCTTCCCCACTCTTAAAGTAATCAGCTTTGTTCATCTTGTGTCGCACTCCCATACGAGACTAACCATAGTTCACACGACCCCACTCTATGATTAGTTCTAATTTCTTTTGCTCCTATCTGATGATTCTCGCTATTCACCGTTTTCTTGAATGGGATAATTTCATAGTTAGCAAAAATTAAAGAGAAATAATGATAAACCAAGACTGCTGCAAACTTTTCAATGATTAGGATCATCTGTCTACTCTGCCCTTCAAATCTCAGCTGTTAGCATCGGGATACACTCCCTTCAAATTAACCATGTCTAATTTGGAATCAAAACATCCCTTCATCCAAATGACCCCTTCTAATTTGAAACAGGAGCCCTCATAGTGGTTCGGATTATAATTCGCATCCTCCACTAACTCATTTGACGAGTCTATGCCAATCTTATTTTTTTCTAACTCGAATCACTTGTTTGTCTTAGAGGCTCTCCTAATTCGAACTATGGATTCTTCTTGGACTTGTACACTCCTTTTTGAGCTCTCCTAACTCGAATGACCTGTCAATCTCAGAGACTTTGCTAATTCAAACCATTGGGTCATTCTGGACTTATAGTTCACTGCATTTGGAATCATCCTAATCCTAACTATTGATTCTTCCCAAACTTATTGTCATCTCCTTTTGAAGCCCTCCTAATTCGAACTACCTATTTATTTTAGAGGCTCTTCTAATTTGATCCATGTGTTTACTCTGGGCTTATAGTCCTTCCTTTTGGAGCCCTCCTAATTCAAACAACCTATTTCAAGTTAGGGATTCGCTTGCCTTGTGTTTAGAATAGTGTAACAAAAAATAGTTGTTTTATATCTTTCTCTTCCAAGCCGCCTATCTGGCTAAGCACTCGATTGGGGGCAGGGCGTGAAGGTGGTGAGTGGTGGGCTCTATTGAATTATGGTATTTACAAATTCAAAGTACATACACATGTAACTAATCAAATGAAACTAAAATAAAAAGGAGCACAAAGTTGTGTGTATCTGCAACAACTTGATTAGGGTTAAAATCTTAAAAGTCTGGCTCCCATATGATCAATTTATATAACATTACTTTGAAGAAAATTAAGCTTTTTTTTTTTTTTTTAGTAATCCCTTTTAGTGAATTGAGAGGAGGGTTATTATTTCTAAATTGGGCTTTCAAATTGTTAAGAATGAATTGATGTTAGGCTTTGTAGCTTGAGCTTTTTGTTAAGAATATAATTTCACTTTTCACTGACCCATGAGAAAAAGGATTCGGATCCTCTAGCATTCCCTTCCTTCTATTGTGTTCATTCATGTAAATTAAACGAATAGGATTAAAGCACATCAGTTTCCCTTCACCTTGAAAATCCTTTCCTCTCGCCAAAGGATAACTTGCGAAAAATAATTTTCCTACAAATTCATGCATTGGAAAATTAAACAAAAAAAATCAGTGTCTCTCCTCCAAGAGAAATAGGAGCAAATCAATCCGAGAAAAACTATAAAAATATGAGCAAACCCGACCCGCCCAAAACAAGAAATAGTCGATGCCAGTCCCACAAAACAATCCTTTGTCCAGATTTCTACACAGTAGTTATTATTTAGCCAACAAACTGTTGAGCAATAACATAATATGGTGTATAGTTATTATTCCACACAAGATTCTACACTATAGTTTTTTTTATAGACGTTTCATATTTGCATTTGAAAAAAAAAAATTCTTCGGACTGGTTTGCTTCTATTTTCTGGGAGGAGAGAGATTGAATTGTTTTTATTTGTCAATGAAAGGAGAAAGGATTACAATGCATTAATTTCGAGAGAAATTACTTTTGGTAAGTTAGTCTTTGACGAGGGAAAAGGGTTATAATAACGGAAGAAAGTGATGTGTTTTAATCATGTCCATGAAATATAAATGGATGTATAGGATGGAAGAAATTCTATCACGTTTAGAGGAGCCGAAACCTAAGAAAAATACCCATAAGAGGATTAGGAATACTAGGAAATTTAAAAGATAGACTATATTTCATGTATTTGATAAGGATTACCTCAATCCGTATCCTGTCACCCGTAGTTGATAGTTTTTTTGGAAGAAGGTAAATATGTATATATGAGCACTTTCAAAATGTACAAAGAGAAAGCAAGGGCAGATCCTGCAAAGCAAAACCGCAAAGTTAGTGGTCCAAATTAGAAGGCCAAAAACTAGCGGATAAAGGAGGGGCAAATGCAACAACCAAAGAAACAGCCAGCAACCCAGAGGCATACCCTGTGGGAATCAAAAAGAAGAGCCAACCCAACAAGGGGGCAACAAAACAAGATAGAACAAACAAAACGCCAGCTAATACAACCTAGCACGCAAAATTTAGAACTTAATCTTCTCAATGGTCAAGGAACAAGCAACCAGGCCATCTTCGAAGACCTTTTTTTTATGAGCTTCCCAAATATAATAGATTGAAC
This sequence comes from Santalum album, assembly GCA_034195605.1. NCBI lineage: Eukaryota > Viridiplantae > Streptophyta > Magnoliopsida > Santalales > Santalaceae > Santalum > Santalum album. The sequence continues at coordinate 7,620,236 of CM067262.1, forward strand.
CAGCAAAGGCAATGCACCTAATCTTGCCAACGGAACCCAAATGTCGACGGTCATGGGACAATCAATTGGCGAAATGCTTTAGCTAGAAAAAGTTCCAAGAGAAGTGAATTCAATAGCATATGCTGGATCAAATTCTGGAAGAGAAGCTATTGGAGAAAAAAAGATGATAGTCCATAGTTGATAGTTCAATCGATTGTGTTAGGTTATGGAGATTGAGTTGATCTTCAGTGTATATATGGAGGGGAGGGGGGAGGGCGTGGAACGTGGATAGCATCCATGTGTAAAATCTTCCACCAGCAGCCTGTCACTACTGCAATCAACTTTGCTTGCATCTAATTTGACTTTGAACAATTATATGATTTCACAATGAAATTTTAAAAATTTGATGTGATATAATTGTATGAGAACATATTTTTATTTACTAAAATAACTTTTCTTGTGCTACATGTAGACCTTCCATGATTTTGCTAACATGATTAGAGCACAATCTCGAATCAATAGATAAAAATGTTTGCGCATTTACATACGCATAATGGTTTTCTCCTTAGTGACGTTAATTTCTGGCAATTGATAGAAACTTAAGATTTTATTCATGTTCTCGTTTCTTTGCCATTGCGTTTCTATTCTCATTCCATCTGCATCATTCAAATATCGTATTAGTATTTGAGGTTTGTCACAATTTCAATTGGGTAAATATACTTTTCCCTTTAACAATTTGGACAAAGAGAACAAGTCAATGGCTAAAACAGCTGTAACAGTTGAGATGTCTTGATATTTTATTGTTTTGGTGATAGGAATGTTGCAGTATGGATTGTGTGAAAGTTGATAAGTTCTCATACTTATTTTTTCATGCTCATCTAATTCATATGATTAAAAAAAATGACGGGGCTAAGATCTTGATTGCTTCCTTTAATGGGTATGCTTTCTAATTTTCATTGTGTGTGTGTGAGAGAGAGAGAGAGTCGGAGAGGAGCCAAATTATGTGAAAGGGAAGTAGTGAGAGACTAAGCATGTGTGTGGATATCAGAGACTCAAATCGCCTGAAGTACATGATTTAAGGCGATGAACATGTGTGCAGTTTAAGAAGGGTTGGGTCTAAACTTGGGGGTTTAAGGATGGGGTGTATTGGAGGTGATTCGAGCAGGCTTTTATTTTGGGGTTCAATTTATTTGAAATAGTGTTGTAGAGTCATGTTTCATTTTCATTAACATTTAATCGTAGGGTGTGCTTGAACTCAACTTGACCATAAAATTTATGAGCATGAACTCAGCTCAAGCTTGATCGAGCTGGAAACAGCAGAGCTCAAACTCAATTCGATGGAGCTAGGTAAGTTCAATTCACGTCTTCATCTGAACTCGAGATTGAATTCGACTCATGAAATTATTAATATATAAGTACTAATATATAAATATTCTGAAAGAATAATACTTTGAAACTAATAAAGGTCATTAAATTTTAGCTAGACAACCCAACTTAACCTCCATGGTTGCCCCAACTTAACCTCCATGGTTGCCCTTGATAAGCAACGTTTATCAAACACATACTATATGCCGTCAAACGGACAGAGTCCTAGGTTCAACTCTCACCTTGTAACTTGACGATTTACCAGGGGGCTCAAGCGCCACCATTCCAAGAAATAGTCGAGCATTACACATGAAACACCTACATGACTTTGGTTATCAATATATATATATATATATGTGTGTGTGTGACGGAATAAGTCAGTTCATCCCTAATAAATTCTTGCGTCCATCATTTTTTATGGGACATGTGGGAGTCATTACATACACTGTGGTTTGATATGCTTTTGACTTTTTTCTCCCCCAAGTTGAGCCTGGAATTAACAAAAGAAAGAATTCAAATTTTGTTGGCAAATAAATACTTGGACTTTTTATTTTAATGACTTTTTGGGGCTTAAGTAGTGGGTACCAATTCTTTGCACTTGGGTTATAAGATTCACACCCAAGACTTTTCCATTCAAAGACTTCAACACCCAGAGTTGTATTTCACCGCCCCATCTTAAAAACGCACACTTTTTTCTTTCAAAACCAGCACCTATCACACCGTTTCATCCCACTTGGTAAACAAAGTCAACGACGGAAAAGCAGTGAAAGTATCGCATACCTTCTCATTAAAGTCAACCACATGCAGAGAGGAGTGGTTTGGTCAACTAGGCTCATCCGTACATTCTTTTACGATTCGCCATGTGTATACTGAAAATTCTATCCATTACACGTATATTGATGCTTGTTACAATGTCTTATTAATTAAACTACGGGACTTTGAGGATTCGATAATTCAATGGCCCATTTGGTTCAATGAGGTCGGAGTGAGAAATGAAAGCGAAATAAGGCCTAGGGTGTAGTATGCATTTCACTAGAACATTTGTGCCTATTCCTAACCGATTTGGATCACTTGAATTTAAAAAAGACATGAATTTGTGAATTTAGACAATCTTAACAATTTGTTTTTTTTCATTTTTAATTTTTCTCTCAACTATTTTTATAATAAATGATCGGAGTTTTCTAATTATATAAATCCATGCTTCATAAGTTTTTAGGGTTCATGTCCACTCCAAAGACTTTTGTTCATGATTAGTTAATATTTTAGTTGATAAAATCACACAAGTGGAATGAAAGATTGTTGACTCCTTACCATTTTGACTTTTTAATTCCTTTCCTTGCAATTTGCATTCAAACTCTCTCTCTCTCTCTCTCCGGCGCACTATGTTATATATATATATATATATATAACCCCCTTTTTTATTGTATAGTATTGACACTTTTAAATGAATTGAATGAGAAATTCTTATATTAATGCTTATGCTTACTGTAATAAGGCCCCTTGATGCTTGGACAAGCTGCTTTATTAAACTGTCAAAATTAATCAAAATGTTTTCTTCGATTGGAGTAGCGACACGCCATGTTACTTTATTGACTTAAGTAGTCAAAATTGTTTTAAATTGCTCAAAATGGTTGTCAAAGTGATTTTAGGGTCCTTTTTTTATGAAAGTTATTTTGTAAGGGCTTGTGATCAGCTTATTTTTTTGATTTTCTATTGAAAAGAAATTGGCATTTGACAAATTTTTGGAAATCTCAAAATTACTTGTCGAAAAGTCTAAATATACTTGCGAAAGCAGGAGAAACTGCTTTTTGAAAAAATTAGTATATTTAGATCTTTTAAAAATCAATTTTGAACCTTTTTGAGATTCACAAAAAAGTTTTTTCAGTATAAAAATTAATAGACTCTAGGGCCATTTGGTAAAATTTAGTAATAAGCACTAAATATTGAATATCATTCTGAATTATACTGATTGATTAAGAAGTGCAACAAGAGATACTGAATCTGAATTTTTGTCATTGTTGTGTTTTTAATTTTACCCTTATAGCAATCTCATAAGATTATAAATAATTATGAACTAAATAAATGTACGAAATGTTCATATCTTCACCTTAAAAACAATTTCTTCTAAATTAAATTATTTCATTTATTTACATTTAAAAATCAAAAGTTATTTTTAGGCTTTTAGGGATAAATCTCTCCATCATAATCATCTCCTTTTTCTTCTTCTTCTTCTTTTCATTTTTTTTTTTCATTTAACTGAAAATTATAAGAAAAATAATGGGAAAAAAAAAAAAGACAAAACAAAATACTGAACATCATCTTGTACCTTCCTAACCCCTTTTTTTACATCTTCCTTTCCACCATTTTATTTTCTCCTTTCTTAAATCAAAAATTTTAATTGAAACCCAGATCCAATTTATATCTTTTCAAACCCTTTTCAAAATCAAATGACAAATGCATCTTCTTCCCGCAAAATAAATAAATAAATAAAATCAATTGCATCTTCTTCTTCCCCTAAATAGTAATTCGAATCTGTAAAAATCAATTTCAATACATTTCTAAATCTGGCCAATCAATTTGAAATTTGAAATTTCTAACTCCAAAATCTGTAATCTACAAAAATATATATGTTTAATAAAATCTCAATTTAAGAACCCTAAATCAAATGAAAAACCCTCAACTGACAATTGAAATCAAACCTAGATCAAGAGATTTTAATCCAAAAATCAAATCTAATTAGATATAATGAGAGAGATGTGAGAGATTGAGAGAGTGAGAAAGTGAGAGGGCGAGAGATCGAGAGATCGAGAGAGAGAGTAAATCGCATACCCGAGAGAGAGAGAGTGAGATGGGGAGAAATCAAGAGAGGGAGGGAGAAGTCGCACACCAGAGATGGTGAAAGATGTTAACTCTATTGTTGTTATTATAATTATGTTTAGGAATATTCGTTTGAACTCATTAACTCTATTATTGTTATTATGATTATTTGGAATCCTAAATGCTGTTTTGAGTTTGCTACGTTAGAAACATAACGTAGCAATTTGCACTCGTTGATTGAGATAGACAACTGCAAAAGCAAAAAATGTTGACTCCATGCTTGGGTTAATACGTGCATGTGCCTTATTGGTTGGTTGATCAGCCCCTGGTAAGTCAAGTCAACCTTGTGCTTGGATGAATGCACAAATTGTCGTACCTCATATTTGGGTTTAAACAAACACATAGTTCGTGACCTCTTAGGTCTCTCAGTGGGTGTTAAATTGGGTTGAATTTTGCTCAAACTTGAACTTTTATCTCTTGAATGTTCATTTTGTTGATTATCCCTGAGTGATCTTTTGCACTCACCTATATATGTTGGAACATTTTTCAAGTAGTTACTATAGAAGGACATCGATACAGGTACGGTGAACGATAAAGGAATAAGGATTGCTTATGATTAAGCTCTTAAATCATAATGATTAAGACAAATTTTTTAGTTGTAATAACATAGTGTGAGATATATTGAATGTAGTTCCACTTTTGTATCAATATTAAGGAATTTTTCCGTAAATTTAGAGTAAAGCACACCTTTATACACCTCATTAGTATGTGAAAGGTGGGTGGGGTGCCATATATATAAATCCATGCCCTCATAAGTTTAGAGGGTTCATGTCCATTCTAAAAGACTTTTTTCATGATTAATTAATAATTTAGTTGATAAAATCACACAAGTGGGACGAAAGATTGTTGACTTTTTACCATTTTGACCTTTTAATTCCTTTCTCTGCAATTTGCATTCAAACTACCTCTCTTACGGAGCACGTAGAAATAATATACATACGTGTATATATATATATTACTCCCTTTTTTATTGTATAGTGGTGACACTTTTAAATGAATTGAATGAGAAATCCTCATATTAATGCTTATGCTAACTATAATAAAGCCCCTTGATGCTTGCAAAGGCTACTTTATTAAACTGTCAAAATTACTCAAAAAGTTTTCTTTGATTGGACAAGCGACACGGCATGTTACTCACTTTACTGGCTTAAGTAGTCAAAATGGTTTTAAATGAATCAAAATGGTTGTCAAAGTGGTTTTAGGTTCCCTAATATTTTCTTTTCCCCCCTTTTTCATGATGAGGTTCAATTATTCTTATTGACTTAATGATATTATGAAGTTGGTTTGTGAGTTGGTAAATCGAATTATATGCAATTATCTATTTTCAAACTATGAATGTTATGTAATGCAGCATAGAACTTAACTGATTTGAATAATGTAACCACTTTCGTGTACTTGGCTTTAATTTTTCTTTTTTAATACTCTATGGTTATTTGTATTTGGGGAAAGAAGAGAAGGTATACAATCTACAACACTCTTGTTAATAGGTTGTATAATATATGTAATACATATACCATTGCATGAATCTTTATTTTGAAATTACACGTGCGAAGCACATGTCCATTTATCTAGTTCTCTAATAAACAATTACAAGAGGAATCAACCACATTAGATTACGGAAATTTTATGGATGCAGAGTCGGTAGCCACAATTGGATATTGACCTCTCATAAGTCCTTGAGACTTAACATTACATATTAGGGTTGGTTTGGTTCGTAAAATCTCATTTTTTTATTCAGCATCAAATTTTTTGAAATATAATATCTGAGAATATGATGCTTAAAATGTGACAATTTTTTACTTGATATTCGTAGTAGAATTCCTCGAATATGATATTATTATGTTTGATATAAAAAATTAGATTCAATGCAATGTTAAAGTTTTTAATTAATACCCTTTTATAAAAAAAAAATAGTATTCATATTATAAAATATAATAAACTATCTACATTATTAAAAAAATATTTATTTTAAAGTTAACACTCAAATAGAAGTTTTGCCTATTTTTTAATTTTAAAGAACAAAGAATTTAATTCAAACATTTACTACCTAAAAATAGAATTTATATAATATACTAGTAAATTTCAAAAAATATTATTATCAACTCTTTATTATGAATGTTATACTTATTTACTACTAATATTGTTATTATTATCATTATGATTGATACTATTTTAAGTTATATGTGCTACATACCTAAATAAAACTTTGGTCAATATGTTCATTTATAAGGATAGTTTGGATATTCTATTTCATGTGAACATTATGACCTATTCGGAATCTCACATTGTCATCTCCCAACTCAGGAATGTTAAACTCCCTTTTTTTAGGAATATGACATTTCAATAATCTCACATTCAAAAACCATTCCTGAACAAATTCCGAGAATTAAATGTGCTCTAAGTATGAACTTCATTAACCTGTGAAAGATCAGCAATCAATTTTAATTACCAACTCGATAGGTAGGGGATTCGAGAAATTTGGGAATTTGCCGACCAAATTTCTATTTCTCGACTTTTTCCCAGATTTTATTTTTTATTCCGATTCTTGACTGAACAAAACCTTTACCCAAAATTTTCTGACCGAAATTTTCCGATCGGGAAACTGGGTCCAATTTCCCAATTGAATTTTCCTCTTAAGTTGTATTTTCATAATATTTAGGAAACAAATGAAAGGACAGAATGTAAAATCTAAGAAAAAAAAACTTAAAATTATTATGAAATTTCGGAAAATTCAAAAAAGAAATTGGTATTTCGAATTTCTAAAAAAATTTCCTCATTGAATTCCCGATCTTCGAATTTTCCTAAAATTATTTCAGATTTTCGACCGAATTTCTTGACCATTCGAGAAATTTTTTCGAAAAATTTGGAATTTTCGACCAAATCACCCATTTTGCCCCCGCTCTGCCACGTGTCAATTGAAAGCACGGGAATTTCAAATGTTGTCCTTGTTTCTGTTGAGGCGTCCCCTCAGTCAGCTGCCACATGTGCTGCCTCTCGGCATCATGCGAACGTAAGTGAGAATAATTAGGTTCGCCCTGTTGTGGTTAGATGGTTGTTGTACATACATTGAAAATTCCTACCTATTTATTCAAGTTTTAAACTCATCAAACTTTGTTTGACGTAAAATATTATAAAGCATTGTAGTTTGTAAATGATAAGTTTAGATGACTACGATTTTCATGCACATGAAGCAACCATTACATGGTAAATTGCATGATGCATTCCTCACTCTAAGGGCCTGTTTCTTTCGCTAAATCTCACATTTTCACCCGATAACATATTTCCCGAAATATGATATCTAAGAATGTGATACTTGAAATGTGACATTCTTCTGTTTGGTATAGTTAGTCGAATTCCTCGGAATGTGACATTATTATGTTTGGTACAAACAAGTAGATTCAAAAAATGTTAAGGTTTTCCATTAATATCCTTTTATAAAAGATATAATATTCATAACATAAAATACAGCAAGTTACTTCCTATGATAAGAAAATATTTATTTTAAAGTTAGCACTAAAATAAAAGTTTACCTATTTTTTATTTTAAAGGATGAAGAATTTAATTCAAACATTGACTAACTAAAATTAAAATTTATATAATATAATAATAAATTTGTAGAAATAGTTTTATCAACTCTTTATTATGAATAATATATTTATTTACCAGTAGTATTGTTAGTACTATCATTATTATTAATTATTAATATTACTTTAGGTTATATGGGCTATATACTTAAATGATAATTTTGTCAATTTGTTCATTTTTAAGGATAGTTTCGACATTCTGCTTTGTAACAACATTCCGGCGGACTCGAAATCTCATTCTCATCCCCCGACTCATGAATGTTAAGCTCCCATTTTTCAGGAATGTGAGATTTCAGGAACGTGACATTTCAAGAATTTCACATTTAAGAGCCATGCCAAACATTGTAATGTAACATTTTTGAGCAAATTCTAACCAAATTTCGCGAACCAAACGGTTTCTAAATACAGACAGACCCGATCGCACCTTGTCGATGAAGGTCCAACAGCAACAATGAACAAAATCCGACGTGAGGCTACTCCAGCGAAAGAGAGAAAAATAGTGCTTCAAATTTTTTTATTAAAAAAATAAAAAAAAAAAAAAACAGAAGATTACGAGTGACATTTTCTCATTTATAACCTTGTTAAGGAGCTCTCAAAAAACTTTGGAACCTTGTCAAAATTTACTGAATGAAAATGAAGACCTAAATATGTTTTCCAGTCTTAGATCCTGAAAGTATGAAAATGAGAACAAGAAGGAACAAAACTAAACCAACCCCCATAAACATCAAATTCAATGCCCATGTGTACACACATTAGGACACACACCCAAGAATATTTCATTTTAATTTTAAACTAAATAGCCACGTGGTTTTGACATTTATAAATATGAATCCTCAATAAGAAAATTAAATTTTCCACAAAAAAAGGAAAAAAAGAAAAAAAAAGTAGGGAGGAATTATTAGACCGTTCCTTAATTTAAAAATTCATTCATCAGTCTTGCGCCGAACATTAAACAAAGACTTTTTGCGAAAGAAGGAATTTTCATTTTTTTATTATTATTATTTTTATTATTATTATTATTAGTATTATTATTATTTCTTCTCTTTGGTAAGATTAAAATTAGGGTTTGTGCTTCTTTTTTTATATTTTTTTTAAAACCCAATAAAAATTATCTTAATGGTACAGAAAAAGAAAAAAAGGGGCCTTGCAAGATCAAAAGAAAACAACGACGTGGTTAATATGTTGGAACAAAAAGCGTATATTGATGGTTCCTTTTATCTTTTTCACAACAAGGAAGAGAAGGTTTATATATATATTTTCCAATCATTTTGTTAGCTTTTACATTTCAAAAAAAAAAAATTTATTGTTAAAGATTGATTTTTGATTCATTATTTTTAATGGAGTGCTCACATTAGAAGTGAGAAAAAAGTGACTGTTTGCCTTCATAGAAAGTGATTTAAAATTTATAGACTCCTCCACCACAATTAATTTACAAAAATAAAGTGTTAATGAATATTATGATATTAGTATCACTTTAATATATTTTCAAGATAGTGAATGGAGTTAAATTAAAATAATTTAATATAAGTAAATTTGAAGATATATTTACTAAAATCTAATGTAAGATCAGAGACATTATTAAATATTCTGGAAATTAATATCTCAAAAAATAAAAACTTTGTCATGATTCAGTATTCTTTAAGACAAAATAATAATTTAATTTATATATTTTCATTTTTATGTTCAAATTTTTTTTACTATACTTACAATTAATTTAATTCAATATTTTTAATATATATTAAACGGTACTAGGAAATAATGATAATAATATTGTTCCTTGTTTTTTTTTCTTTTTTAGTGAAGTAGCTTTGATAGAGGGGTTCACAGATTTTAACATGGCAAAATGTCACTTTCCCCCTAATATTGAATATGGGATATGGCTTTTTTACCACAAAATTTATTTATTTATTTATTATTTTACCACAAAAGCACGACATGTTGGTAAGGAAATTATGGCATTAGTACTGTTAAAAAAGAAGATAATGGGATGCGATTCAATTGTTCTGAGATTTAATTGAATAAAATTGTATATTGACATATAAGTCGTGGGTACAAAATAACCTTTTGCCTATTTTAAAGTGATGAAAAGTGAAGGGCTCATCAACCTATCTCTCTTATAAACAATTACAAGTGGAATGAACCACATTAAATAAGTAGTCCAACTTTCACTTAACATTAAATTTATATTTTTATTTCTCTCTTTTCTTTCGCAATAAAAAGATGCAGCTGTCTCACTTGCATGCATAATTATCGGTTTGCTTGTTTTTCTAGAAACATAAATTATAAAAATGCTACCCATATTGAGTTGGTAATTGTAATTAATTATCGACCTCTCATCGTTCTTTAAGATTCATCACGACACATTTGAGCTTAACCTAATTATGAGAGATCAATGAACCAACTTTTGATTTCCAATAGCACAATTTAATAAAGTGTGTGATTTGAATATAAAAAGTGCAACGTGATAATAACATGCAACATAAATTAATAGTTTCAATAGTCAAGCCAAAGAGTGACTTCAGTCCTTCGGTCTACATTACCAACCAAATCACCCATTTAGCCCTCCGTTCTGCCACGTGTCAATTGAACGTTTCGAGAATTCTATACCTAGTTTGGTGGGTGGGGTCCCCCTAGTTTCTGTCTAGGTGTTACATCACTAAGCTAGCCACGTGTGATGTGGCTCTGCGTCATGCAATCGTAGTCTGTGAATGCCATCAAATCTTATTAGTTACTAAATTTTGTGATTGTTTGGTAAAAAAATCGTAATGAGAAATACTTATTTAGTACCGTATCACTGTCTCATTGAGTTATATATCAGTGATAGTTAGGTATATGTATGTGTCAATACACACGTGATATGGGGGACATATAAGATCTTTGTTATAAATCCTACTAAAAATAATTATAAATCTCATTACTAATTATGTATTTGGTTAATTATCATTGGATGGTACCCGCATAGCATTCTATGGTTCTTTACCAAAGAAGCTTTTTTTTTTTTCCCTTCACTAATACTTTCTTTTGTTCGAGGTTCTTTTTTGGTAAATAGTCACTCAAGATCTTTCATCTTTATTCACATGGACAATTCTAATCTAATTCGTGGCCTATTAGGAATAAAATGCACTTTAAGGGATCCTTGTGACCAAAAGACGATTATAGTCGGTTTTATAATGATCGAGTTACACCGTTTCTCCAGGCCGAATCGAATAATCCTTGAATATGATGGAAAGTGGAGCTAAAGCTCTACTGTCTATCGAAGATTTAACCGTTAAAAGTAAGGATTGAATTTAAAAGACGGAAAGCATCGATATGAAACAAATTTCAGGAAGGAAAAACAAATTACCTATTTGGTTATTTATTACCACATAGTAAAAGTAAAAGCTTAAGAAGGAATTTGAAACTCTCACGCAATGGGAAAAAATTACCAGGTTAGGTATTTGTGTACTGCACGTAATATATATGCATGACTTCGGGGGCATCTCATAAATAAAGGAATTTAATGGTAACATTAGAAACAAAGAAGTCATGTATATATTTACCAAAAAGAAAACAGAAAAAAAAAAAGAAAAAAAGAAGTCATGTATAGGAGCCTATCCGGGTCGCTCAAGTAGCTAAGTCATTTGGGCGGATAGGCAGTGGCGTAAAGGTTCGAAACTTGTCGCTCGTAAAAATTACTTGCAATTTTCCTAGTAGGCATGTAGAGTGAGTCCTTACGTAAGCTTGGGGTTTCCACCCCCCACCCCGGCGTGCGCTTGCGGGGGGACTTGTTTCCTCGTCACCAAAACAAAAAGGAAAAAGAAAAAGAAAGGAAGAAATCATGTATAAGAGTCCTCCATTCTTATCTTGGATCATCCATTTTTATCTCACTTATTAGCTTGTAGGGTTGGGGATTTGATGTTGAAACTTTTAATTGGAAAATTTTAAAATTTTAAACAAGGATTTTTGTATGCAGCACTCTTTGGGCATTGGATAAGCATTTCGCAATTAAAAATATTTACACTTCAACTATATTATAACTGTTTGAGAGACGTATGCAAAAGTCCTCTCTCTACGTTGTATTCAGGCTATTAACAAGACCTGACGCATCAGCAATAAAAGTAAAAAAGCAATATGAGTTAGGCAATAATCAAATCAGACATCACAAAAATGATTGCTTCGAGCAATATTAGCCGACGAACGCAATTTTAAAAAAGTACAATAATATCATGCACAACAAAACCAGAAGGAACTTCCGATCCAATCTAATTCTAACGTAACCATATTCAAAGAGGCCAATTGAAATTTTGTAACGAAAAAACCGTTTTCCCATGTATTTTTCAAAAAGCTTTGACCTAAACTGGATGGGGTTTGAGGATTTTGAAAAGAACTGGGGGCGCCGCAGGGTGAAATTAGAAGGAACCCCTTGAGGTTTGGTTGCTCACCAACCCACCACCGCCTAAAAACAGCCTTATCCTCGGTTTCCACCTCCAACAGTTTTTTATTTTTGTTTTTGTTTTATTTCTACTCCTCGTAGTCACATGCAAATAAAGCAAACTCAAATTTTTATACGTGAGCAATATTATATTTACATTTTTTATATATTATTTATATTAAAATTAATCATGTGATAAAATTTATATACTTCCTTACCATTATTTAACTAAAGTATCTGTCAAAAAAGAAAAATTTTTCCCTTAACACCCCTCACTCTTTTGGAAAAAAAAATGAAAAAAACAAGCAAGTGACGAAAAGCTTTAATATTATTGTTTCAATTTGCTTTCAGGCTAATTAGAAGGATCAAGTCAGTTCTTCATCAGTATGAGGCTAATTGTTTCGAACTTGTGTAATTCGGGCAATGCGGGAATCTGGGTTAGCAAAAAAAATATTATTGTTTCCATTTTACACCTTAAACTATTTCTTAATTATTTTTCTTCACATGGCTGTGAAACAAAAAATTAACGCAGTATTTGCTCATCGTTTAAACAAAGAAAACTTAGAAAAAACAGAAATTTCAGCTCTTTCTTAATTATATGAAGAAATAATATTTTTTTCAGCCAGAACTTAAGTTTAATAGAAATAAAATATTAAAAATCTAAGTCTACGGTGTAATAATTGCTCATAAAAATTACGTAATAGAATTTTTCAACTAAAAACAGCCTGATCGTAGCTTTTCTTTCTTTATTATTATTATTTTTTTTGGCCTTTTTGATTCACGTGCAAATGAAGCACGCGCACATTTCCGCACGCTCACACGCCGTTGGGCGTTCTCTTCCCATTCCGGGAAAAGAAACCTTCCGTGTAACGGAAACTTTGAAGCGTCAGAAGTCAAAAAAAGTCAACTCTGCCGGACAAAAATAGAAATGTCAACCCACCAGGGGAAAAAAATATGAATATAAAAATGCCTCAGAAAATTCAAAATTAGAAAAGAATTATAGTTAAATTTCAAACAAATTAAATTTTTTAAAAATTATAAAGGATGATAATAGTTCGGGTGAATGTAATGGTAGGCTTAAACCCCGAACCTTTGATATAGAGGAATAGGTCACTATAAGTTGGAATTAATTCTTATCGATAAAGATTTCTTATTTTAACGTATAAATGAATCGTAATCTTACAATTTAATTGAAACTTCGCATGTCAACAAATGAATGTTTAAATATTAATTCACCATCTTTTATTAATCTACCAAAGCTCCATTTTTTTTCAAAGAAGAGTAACGGCATATATATATATATATATATATATATATATATATATATATATATTGGCATCTCTTTCATATTCGAAGTTGTTACATGATAAAATTTGTCCAGTATTATTATTTGACCAAAACACTCATAGGGAGGGAGCACATAAATTTTGCCACTTCAGCATTTGGTGTGAAGGATGTACATATAATAGTAATTTATTTTATTATTATTATGAAAAATTGTGGTGTTCAGATCCACGGATTTGATAATTCTCCCATTAAAATTGGAGCGGCCCCTTATCTCAATTCACAAATAAATCGTAGAATATTATAAGGTGGGTGCAGCGAAACTCGAACATTGCTATAACTTACCCAAAGTCATTACCATTCAATCAACCATTGAGGCATAATATAGTATTACTCTGCTAAAATAAATTAGACCAAAAAAAAAAAAGAAAAAAGAGAGGATGGGGTGCCGGCGTGTACTTATCAACAAAAGTAGGTAAATAAAGAAAGAGGATGAAATGTAAAGTGCATCCCAACCCCTAAAAGCACCACCACCACCACCTCCTCCTCCTAATCTTTGCTTCTTCTAGAAACCCTACCTCTCCAAGTCACTAAAACGTGTGTCAACCCCAACGCACCAAATTTGGGAACCTTCCCCAGGGCTCTCAGTTACCGGCTCGTCCGGTTCACCGGTTCCCCACTGTTCCTCACCCAGCTTATCCCAACACGTGTCGCTCCCTCCCTCTCTCTTTCTCTTATATATAAGTTCACCCACTTCAACCGTCTCTCTCTCTCTAATCACTCATTTTTTCCGTATACGGAATTCAATTTTTACCGCTATTTTCTCTCAGTTTCCTCTGTGGTTCCGATTTTCTCGCAGTTTCTCTGGAAACAAACAGGAGCCTCCGGCGATTCAGAAGGAGAATCATTGGTTTTCCCCGACGTTGGGTTACTCTGATTTTTCCATCCACCAATCCAATCCCTGCCTCCATTTTCGCTCATTTTCCTTCCATCCCCAATTTTCTAGCAGTTTCTCACAAAACAATCAGAATCTCAGGATTTCACCTCCGCTGACTCGAATCTCTGGACCCCATTTTCTCGGGAGACAAACAGGGTCTCCGGCGACTGACAGAGAAAGCGGGAGGAATCACCGCCATGAGGAACGATCGAGGAGGAGGAGGAGGAGGGGCGATTGTTGCCGACGGGAACACTCTTTCTCGGCCCAAATTCGGCAACCTCCTACGCTCCGATCCCAACATCTACTCTCCGATCCACCGCGGCGACGACGAGGAACCGTCCGCCACTGCCGCCGCGAGCCCCGGGTGCTACGACGGCACTCCGACGAGCTGCGAGTCGTCCCCGTTCGTCCTCTCCCCGTGGAACAACTCCCCGTTCGCGAAGTCCCCATGGACCGTGAAGACCTCCTCCCCGTTGAACCACTTCGACGACAACCTCCCGAAGAAAGGCATGATCGGGTCGATCGTGCGCGAGGAGGGCCACATCTACTCCCTGGCAGCCTCCAGCGATCTGCTCTACACTGGATCGGACAGCAAGAACATCCGGGTGTGGAAGGATCTGAAGGAGTTCTCGGGGTTCAAGTCTGGATCCGGGCTGGTGAAGGCTATCGTGATCTCCGGGGGCCGAATCTTCACCGGCCACCAGGACGGCAAGATCCGGATCTGGAAGATCTCCTCCAAGAACTCCACCGTCTACAGGCGGATTGGAAACCTCCCCACCACCAAGGACTTCTTCAAGAGCTCGATGAACCCTAAGAACTACGTTGAAGTCCGGCGCCATCGGAGCGTACTCCGGATCAAGCATTACGACGCTGTTTCCTTCCCTCAGCCTGGACAAAGAACAGGGGATTCTGTACTCCGGGTCGTGGGATAAGACACTGAAGGTGTGGAGGATCTCCGATTTCAAGTGCTTGGAATCGATCGTCGCTCACGACGACGCCGTGAACTCCGTGGTGGCCGGATTCGACGGGTTGGTCTTCACCGGGTCCGCCGACGGGAAGGTGAAGGTGTGGCGGAGGGAGATGCAGGGGAAGAACCTGAAGCACTTCATGATGGAGCTCCTGTTGGAGCAGCAGAACGCGCTGACAGCGCTGGCCGTGAACCGGGTCCGCCGGCGTGGTGTACTGCGGGTCCTCCGACGGGCTGCTGAACTTCTGGGAAAAGTCGAAATCGAAATTGAGTCACGGCGGCGTGCTCCGCGGCCACAAACTGGCGGTGCTGTGCCTCGCCGCCGCCGGGCGGCTCGTGTTCAGCGGCTCCGCGGACAAGTCCATCTGCGTGTGGCGGAGGGACGGACCAGACGGCGGCGGCACCGGGATCCACACGTGCCTGTCGGTGCTCACTGGCCACAGCGGGCCCGTGAAGTGCCTGGCGGTGGAGGAGGACACGGTGGAGGACGCGGCGGTGAGGGGCGGCTCCGGTGACCGGAGCTGGATCCTCTACAGTGGGAGCCTCGATAAGTCCGTGAAGGTCTGGAGCGTCGCAGAGGCCTCTCCGGAGTTTCAGCTTCCGAAGCAATGCGCGAGTGATTGCTACGGGCCGCCGCCGAAGTCGCCGGTGATCTCTCCGGTGAAGTCTCCGGCGATTGGGCCGAACATGAAGTACTATTGAGTGTTTGTATGTGCAGTGGAAAAGAAAAATAATAATAAATAAAATCGAGAGGGAGAGAGAGGGGGCTCCACGGGATCCGTTGGATCCGGAGACCCAGACCTTTCGACGTGTGAGATTCACCCACGTCGGCGACGGGGGAGTGTGGCTCCTTTTTCGGCGTCCAATTCAGTTTAAAAAGGTACGAATTTGGGATAAATCGGGGGGGGGCCATGTTTGGTTGCTTGGAATTGAAACGCTATCCCAGCTGGTAGTGGTGGATGGGTAGGATAGGATTAACCCGAGTTTTTTCGGCAAATTGAGAGTGAGATATACTGAGAGAGAATAGCTAACACCAGGAAAGGATTGAATTAGTTCAGGCTGTATATACATGTATTATTTTATTCTTGTTTTTTCGGCAAATTGAGAGTGAGATATACTGAGAGAGAATAGCTAACACCAGGAAAGGATTGAATTAGTTCAGGCTGTATATACATGTATTATTTTATTCTTGTTTTTTTATTTTTTTTCTTTCATTATTTCAAGGATTATGTGGATTTTGTATATTGTCTAGTGTGAGCATACAAATGTGCTAACAATTTTGTGTACTCTTTCCTTTTTCTTGGTTTTTTTTTTTTTTTTGATGAATAGCTATGGCAATACACAACAGGAACCATTTGATCGTTGCTTTCGTACATTCTTATTTCAAGAATTAAACTAAACTAAATTAAATTGTTAGACAAAATTAATGCATCCTTATTTCAAGGGCTAAACTTAATTTCACTCGCCGAGCAAAAACATATTAAATTTCACTGGTATTTCAAGCTTCAATTTAATCATTAGACAAAAATTAATATATCCTTATATCAAGGGTTAAATTGAACAAGGATTAATTCTTATCCTTCACAAATTACTTCTCCTCTTATTTTAAGGGTTAAATTAATGATATTCTTTTTACCAAAAAAGACTGGATTTTTTTGAAACCGTTTACCAGAATAGACTATGTCCAAACTCTTTATTGAAATAGTTCCTGCCTTGCCACATCACACACCGTATCTTAATCATTTTAAAATTAGATTTATTATTTTAAACCCTCCCTTTCATGGGGCCTCCATCAATTGAACCTTCGACAATAGAGTATTTTATCAAAGAATAACCGCTCTACCATAGTTCTTAGCGGATAACCCCAATTTAGGTTTAATAGTACATCCCAATAACAGACGGCCATACTTGTTTAATTTATCTAATGGAACTATCTTGTACAATCATTGACGTGGGTATTATATATAGGGAAAAAGCTATATAGTCTCATACTCTACTTAATTGTATATAGGAGAACCCAAAATGACTTGTTTTAATAAATAAATTTAAAATATAATTTTTTTCTATAAAAAATGACATAGTTTTGAGCTCTTTTATACACAATTACGCAGAGTGCCATATATATTTTTTCTTTTTCTACGATAGATGGACATAATGAACCTTCAAAATTAGATGATTGCGTATTGATGGAATTATCTTATATAACCATTGATATATATATGGAATTAGTTATTTTCTTAATAATGAACCTCATTCACATTAAGGATAAAATATTTATTTGCGAAGAGTTGAAAGAGCTTGTTTGGATTGTTCTCTATATTTAAAATAATTTGGTTTTATGAAAATATAAATGCACAATGACACATTAAATAGGCTTAAAATCTAATATTTTTAAATCATTAAGATATGGTGCATGGTGTGTCATGTGATAAAGCGAGATGGGATTTATTTTAGTAAATAGTTTTGGATGGAGTTTATTCTAATAAATACTTTCAAACGCAAGTCTATTTTAGTAAAAAGAGTATTCTAAATTAATTAAGTGAGGTGTGAAATAGCAGAGAAATTTAATTTAGCCCTTGAAATATGAATAAATTTTAATATAGCCCTTGAAATAAGGATGCACTAATTTTGTCTAATGATTAAATTTAAGCGTGAAATGTATATGAAATTTAATTAATCCTTCAAACTGGGATTATCAATTGTAATTAATTCGTCAAATGAAATTTAGCGTAAAAACTTTGAAGTTTGCACTTCGTTTAAAGTTAAATCCATGAATTTGCTTTTGTTTATAGCGAACCCTTCTAAACCGTATTAACTTAAACCTTGTCATCCATCTCCTTTCTTTCTCTTTTCTTTTTTTCCTGTTTTATCTTTTAGTTTCTAGTTTTTTTTTAATTGTAAAATCACCATAAAACCCTATAAAACCAATAGATATTATTTTCCAACAGTTAAATTAAAGAAAAAAATTCTGAAAGACCCCTTGTGTTTTAGATCATTTTATAAGACACCCCTTGTGGTTTAAATTTTATTTGTTGCACCCCTAGTACTTTTATTTTGTTTTCAATAAACTCTTTCCATCCATTTTTTATTCAATTCTGTTAAGTTAGGCTACACATGGCAAGCTCTTAAATTTTCACATCATTATTTCAAATATGAATTACTAAAAATAATATTAAAAATTTGGAAAATACTTTAAAAAATGGAAAAAATTACAAAAATTTAAATAACAAAATAAGAAAGTTGAGGCTCCCATTTTCGAAGGTGCACATAATTATAGTAGTAGAATTAAAATTTCATTTTGGAAAAAGTGCATTAAAATTCCACTCCTTTTAAATTTTTAATTGGGACATAGGAGTTAAGATTCAAGGCAATTAAAAATTTAGGTTAGGGGTTTTCTTGTTTTATTTGCCTTTATTATTTTTTATTTATATTTTCTTAATTTTTTTTTCCATTTTTTAAGTATCTTTCAAAATTTTAATATTATTTTTAATAATTTATATTTGAAATAATGATGTGAAAATTTAATAGGTTGCCATGTGTCCTCTCACTTAATGAAATTGAATGGCAAATGGATGGAAAAAGTCTATTAAATACAAAACAAAAGTATATGGGGTGTGATAAACCAGATTCAACCACAGGAGGTGTCTTAAAAAATGACCTAAACCATAGGGTGTCTTTCCGAAATTTTCCCTAAACATTAGCTCACCACTAGTTGAGCTAATGTTTGCTAGCAATTTAACTCTTTGAAAAGAATATCTATTGGCTTTATGTTGCTTTATGGGTCTTTCACAATTAAAAAATGAAGAAAAGAGAGAAGTTAAAATAAAAAGAGGGGCTTTACCCATGGGCATGGTTTCCGTCCATCAAAAAATAAATGAAGATGGATAGCGAGGTTTAAGTTAACATGGTTTAGAAACGTTGTGATTCATTACAAATGAAAAGGATTAAGTATTTGTAAGCCACTAACAACATTGTCAATAAAGGGCAATTTAGTCACTAACATTTCAAGTGGTACAAATTGACCACTCACATTATTAAACTAGATAATTCAACTACCCGTATGGATTGAGATCCTTGTGCTTTATTTTTCTCAATCAATATATATATTATTTATAAAATTTTGTGGACACCTCAATAAAACTATTTCGCTTGATGAACATGATGATGATCATAATAATAATAATAATAATAATTATTATTATTATTATTATATCATTATTATTCTTATGAGATATCATTCTAATATATTTTGAAAATATTGAATAATATTAAACAAAATTAGTTGGAATTAGAGTAAACATAAATTTGAAACAATTATTTTTAACATTATGTGAAAAGATAATAAACCATAATGAAATTATTAAATTTTTTTGATCCCCTAATACTTGATAATATCCCTCGTTTACATTATTAGTAATAATAATCATGAATAACATATTATTATTGTTATTATGAGATATCGTTCTAATATACTTTCAAAATATTGTATAGAATGAAATTAAAGTGTATTAAAAATATGTTGATACAGTTAACTTCATAAAGTTTTTACTTATTATTATCTTGAGTGAAATAGTTTCGTTGAAGGGATTCAAAAACTTATTGGTAATTAATATTGATTAAGGGAATAAAAAGACAATTAAGAAACTTAACTCACATGAGTGGTTGAATTGTCTTGTTTACTAACGTTAATGATTAATTTGTACCACTTGAAACTTTGGTGGCTGAATTAAAATGTTGGTGGCCTACAACTACTTAATTCAAATGAAGCAAACTTCAGGGTTTTAAGTTAAAAAGGAGTGGAAACTTTTTAGTGTTTAAACTAAATTTCATTCTGTTTCCTCTATTAAAATAATAGAAATTGAGTGTAGGGTTCAAACTAAAAGGTTTTTGAAACATTAGGGTTCATTCTAAATGAAAAAAATAAAAGTTCAAGGTTTAACCTTAAATAAGAGGTAAACTTTAGGGTTGAAACTAAACTTCACTCCCCATTTTCCTGATAAATTAGTGGTAATTTGTAGTACATATGCTTGACTGATAGGTAGTAGAAAAAGACTGAGTATCAGAGCGAAAGAGTTTAAATTAAATATGGGTGTAAAAAGTGAAAATAAACTTCATGAATTCAAATTGATATAAAAATAATTGGATATATATATATATTGAGGGGAGGAGGGGGACACGTGTCCTTTTATGAGTATCTTAAATTATAGAATAAAATCAAGGACCTAAACCAGAATAGAAAATATTCAATGAGCATAAAAAGAGAAGTGGAAAGTGCTAGCAATTTTCATGCAGTTTGATTATATATTGAGTTCTCATTTATATTGTGAACTATCAAGATATTTAAAACATTTAAAAATTCATTTGAATCGTCATTAAGTATTAACTGGGATGGAATTCTTAAGAAAATGAGTGAAACGAAAAATATTTTGCAGGTCAACAAAAAATATGCTTAGACTTTCATAAAAAATGATTTATATTTTTTTTCCTTGCCATTTTTCATATTTCACTCTCAAAGCCTCTCAGTCTTTTTTTTTTTTTTCCTCGTCGTCCTTTATTATACGTATTTTATCCTTCCACTCATTTGTTTAGATTCTTGATTCTCGTTTCTAATTTATTGTATATATTCAACTATATTTTCTTGTAAATTTTCGCTATATCAACCAAATAATGAAAAATTAGCAAAATTCATTAAAAATGTGTTCGTTGACAATGTTTTATAAAATGAGAAGCTTTCACGTGAAACAAACAGTAACATTCCGCAATGCATGGTAGAGGTTCAAATCACTACAAGACTGCAGTGAAGTATCTGCAAGTCCCTTTCTTTCCCGTATTGCATTCCTCAGGCCATATAAACCAAAAAGACAAGGAAAAAAGAAAACTTATTATCATTGAAGGCACAAGTTTTTTCTGCCCTATCTTCAAACCCCTGGTAACAAGGAAAGTTAAGAACAGGAACACAGAAACAGCAAGTGAATGTTACAACAATTCAACTCCGTTAGAGCATCGATTGAACCATGCAAGTTTAATACTAAAACTTGCGAATTATGGAAATCATAAGTGTGACGTCCCTGGCCTCGATCCGCTCTAAAACACAGACATCCCCAGCCTTCAAACCATTGTCCGATGCGAATGCTCTCCATCCTTTGCTCAGTCTGGCCATGCCCATCTTTGAAAGGCATCGTACGCGCCACTCCCTTCCGTCGGAAACCCGCAGGTTGATGAGCCCCTCAACCCCTCTCAGGCACTTTGCGCTGAACTCAACCGGCAAGTGCTACAACAATCATGGCCATACTTGAGCACATTCAGGAACGAAGCTAAGAAATTTGAACTCCCCCAGGGATTCAGCCAACACACAAAGCTGATGTGTGTATACTCGGTGGGAAAATTGAATATACTCATAAATTTCTAAAATATGATCGGGGTCAAACTCGTTGAATTTACTAGTGAGAATTCGAAAGAAAAAAATTTAAGTAGCGCTGCCCAATGCCAAGGGCTAGCTCCATCCTTAAGCATGGATTAAGGATTTGAAAAGGTGCACATATAGAACAGATAAATGATCAACTCACCAACGGTCCCTTAAGATAAGATGGTTTCAGTGTAAACTCAATGCAGGAATTTTTAGGCTCTTGCATTTTAGCCCCATGAATTTTTGTCCTTTCTTCAGTCGTCTGACTTCTTTTCGGCGCTGAACAAAAAATGAAGATCCAAAGCCGAGCATTTCTACTTCAGCAATGTGTTTCCATGGTAACTTCAATTTATTTGAAAATTAGCCAAACAGTAATATGAAATAAGTTCTAAGCAACCTAGATGCTCAGAAAAGAGTTAGCTCCACAGAGCTCACCAGATTTAGGATATGTTTGGTATGATGAAATGAAATAGAATGGATTTAAAGGAAAAAGTAATCCTCATGAGAATGCCTCAATCCATTGGTATTTCCATAACTCAAAAAGAACTGAGGCACGGGAAATAATATTTCTCTGTGAGTGTAGAACGCTCACTTCCCATCATTTAGATCTAACTAATTAAACTATGATGGAAATAATGATGTAATTTTACCCTCTTAAATCCAGTTCATTCCGTTGTATTTCTTCTCCACTGTATGAAATATAGCCTTAGTTCTCTATTTCACTTCCACTTTATGAAAAAAAAAAAAAAATGAACATTTCTTTATGCGAGTTTAGGAACGATTCCCTCGCTTCACTTATTCAAATATGATGGAAATAATAATGCACTTTAGCCCTTTACATTACCTGCTGGCTGTCCATTATCGGCAATGTTTGCTGCACTTTCATCTTCCTTGGATCTGCCGTTCGTGCAGGCTTTAACTTCCCTTTTAATGGATCGAAGACCTGTGCCTCGAGTCAGTAGGAACCTGTATCAATTTAGTTCCCCCTCACATCAGTCTGATACAGTACCATCTTATAAAAACTTAAATAAGCTGTCTAATTTAATCAGACAATCTTGTCAAAAATTAGCTCGCAACCCTTTGTAGTCCAGAGTCCCTATGGACGGGATCTGTTACCACTTCTACATATGAGCAGAGCACAACCGACAAGTAGAGAAAATAGCTAGATTGTGGATCATTTCAGAATGTAGAATGAAAATGGGATTGCAGCTTTCTTGAAATGTGGAGCAATTGAGGTAGGCTTCTTCAAAATAAAAACATTCATCCGGACGAACAATAAAATTTTTGGCCTTGTCTATTGAGTTCTAGCTCTATAGAGAAGTCTTGATTGTTCCAGATAGCAATTTCTGGTAACTATGGTAGAGACTACTTGAACAACAATAGCACTTTTCCCTTTAAGCTAAATTTGGACCAGTTATTGGTCCATTGGAAAAGCTATTCCTATTTAGGCTTTATTCTGGCTTATCAAGAAGACCAATTTCATATATGGTCCATGATCCATACCTTTTGTATTCATGGTACCTATGGAATAGCTTATCAGCTCTTTTGGATCATTTTAGAGCTTGGAATAGCTATTGTTGTACAAGCCTTATACTGGCCCAATCAAGAAGGCCTATTCCATTTATGGCCTAGGAATAGCTTCTCCTTACTGATTCCATTACTAAGGAGCTTTTTATTCCATCTCCACTCCATTCTGCGCTGGGAAACAAACATATTGTAAAATTTATTTTCAAGCTAAGAATGTTATACGTAGTTTACAAAATCCTTACCTCTCTATTCCTCTTTTTGGGCTTAACACGAGTAGAACTTTCAGCATCAAAAGCATTTCCTTCAACCTTGACAGCACCAGAGTCTTCATAGCCAACATAATTAACTTGTGATTGTTAGGCATTGACATGGAAGCATGTATATTATTATGAGCAAAAGTGAGAAACAAATCGAAATTCATGAATTTAGTTCTAACATTTTTCCTGGGTCTTTACCATATTTTCCAGTTGCCTCTTAACTTTTTCTTATCAAGAGATTTCCTCTTTCGCTTCTTTTTGTGTCCTTCATCTTCTTGCTTTTCTGTTTCAAACTCCTCTTTTACACGACAAATTTTCTTGAAATTGTTTACAAAAGGTCCAGTCATATGCTTCTCACATGCAGTTCTTCCATATATCTCAAAATCGAATACGTATTTTCCGTTGTATTGAAAAACTATGAATTCTCCCAGCTCCAGTGCATTATCTCTAACAAACTGCTCCCATCCTTTCTCGAAAAACATCTCATCATTTACGGTTACCAACTCCACGCTCCAGAGTCTCCCAAGAGGACTTCTAAGGATAGGCTTGTTTGGAACCTCTCCATTTAGCTCGGATAGAAACTCCGGTGGGAATTTCTACAAAATAAAATTACATGTTATCTGTAAAGCCCAAAATGAGGAACAAAAATTGCCATTAGTTGCAAACAAATAGGTCACCATCTACAGATGGCATTGCAGAATTTGAAAGATCTGTGACCATTTACAAGGGTAACCCTTTCCTGCATGCAGCTGTAAATTCTACTGAAATGGATCTAGTGGATGCCCCCAAAAGTAACTAAGTTAAAGATGAACTTTGCATTATGTATTGTTATGTTTTACCTTGTAAATCAATCTCAAGAAAGGATTTACTCAGCTTTCAAACTAGCAGAAACAGGGGCATAAAATCTTGAGAATGGGATTGCAAAATAAAAAGCCCTTTTAGTTATGAAAACCTAGTTCTATCTCCACACAGGGTTTCATGTTGATTTTTTTTTTTTTTACTATGGCAATTTTATTAAAACAAGATTTCTCCATCAGCTTCGTTCTAGGAGTATCACAAAACATTCAGAACATGTTCACCACATTTCTAAAATTTCTAGACCACTTAGAAAACGAGGCTTTCCACTTAGTTTAAATGATTGATCAATTAAAAATAACATAAACCCTAATTTTTGGAAATTGAAGACATTTCTCATAACTAGCCCCCAAATCTCTCAACCATCCAAGACCGTCTGAATCATGGAGGAAAAAAAAAAAAGAAGCATAACCCATCAAAGAATCAAAGAGAACAAATTTCAGCCACCAAGAGAAAAGCACAGATCACAAAAGCTACATGGGAGAAAGAGTTGGATACCAGTTTTTTTGAGCTGTGCTGTGGCAAATAAACTTTGAAGAACGAAAGGCACCTCTCAGGTGGAGTCTCGCTCTTCACCATTTCCCTTGTATTTAGAAGAAAGACCTATGTCAGGCTACCCTTTACTCCTTCCTTCTTGTTGAACCAAGGAACCCAGAGTACGCAAAGGCTGCAAAACCAAAAGCAAGAAAACCCCAAAAATCTAGCAAAACCGAAGTTCAGAGCCGTGCATCCCGAGCTCGAACTGTGCACTGCAGTTAAAGATGGACCCTCTCTCTCTCTCTCTCTCTCTCTCTATATGCTTGCGACTGTTTCTGACCATTTACCGTCGCTTGGTGGTTGTGGGGGCTGAGCAAGAGAGTTGGGAGTAATTGTACTTGCAGGCCTAAATGTTGATTTGATAAAATATAGGCGCAAGTTTGGCCCAAATCCCAAATTTTTTCCCCAAAAAACATATAGAATTATGCTGGATGTACAAAATTGTCCGAGTTTGCATAAATCTTAAATAATTTGTCACATGTGAAACGCGTGACTGAGGGTTGGGAGAAGAAGCAGCAAACGGGGGTCTAAGGCAAGCATGAGCAGGTTTAAATGGGCTAAACCGTTCCGTCGTGTAAGGGATAACATTGTCTCAGATCTATAAATTAAAGGGTCTCATTATTTCAAATAAAAGGTTAGGGGTTAAAGTGTTCCACTTCATAAGTTCAAGGGTCAAAGTCTGTACTTTGGCCTATAATTTTTTGATCCAAATTTCAAATGCGCAAAAAAATGACAAGACTTGGTTCATATATCGTCAATTATGGTCCATAGGATCCGCATATGTTATTTTTTGATTTTCCCTGGCATAATAGTTTCAATTGGGAATTTGGAAAATCCAATTAATCAGATTTAAAATTTTCATTTATAATACTAGAAGGGACTAATATATATATATATATATGATCAACATTCCTACATTTTCGCTTAATGTCGTCTATTGTTTGTTCAAGAATTTGAATAATTAAGGATATTTGGATATTTCAAACACAATTTTGGCTGTTGACTTGATTATCAATCACAAAATCAAACAAGAAAATTCCCAAATTCCTGATGCAATTCCCCGAAATTACCCCATCGTTAGAAATTTTTTCCAAAAATTCGAATTTGATCAGATTTTGCCCATGTTCGTCTCGTACACGGCAACTGGTGTCTGGGGTCCGGACATTGCCACCGTTGAGGCAGGAGTCCGGCTCTGTTGATGGGACTGTAGTGCAGATAACAAATCACAATCAATATAAGAGAGAGTGGGAGAAATCTACATTATATAAAATAGATGAAAATATGAAGGGCCTTGTCATGGATTTCGATTTAGTGAGAGGCTATACGGTACCGACACTGATACTTGGTATGATGACACGTAATTTTTTAAAAAGTAAAAAATTTTAATACATTAATCTGACATGTTATTAATATATATATATATAATTAAATGTGGTAAATCGTAAAATTTTAAAAGATTTACTCACCGAGCTATAATAATGGCAAAGTAATAAAATATTTAAATATAAATTACATATTTAAGTATTAAGTTAAAGTATTAATTCAGATTTATATTAAATAAAATAAATGAAAATATGGGAAGTGAACGTGAAGAGCCTTGTGGATTTTGATGCAGCTGAGGGGCTTCCGTAGAGAGAGAAGATCGCATGCGTGTGCTCCCGCAAGACCACGATGTAGTCGACGACACACATTCATAAGCCCATGTGACCAAACTCGGTGTAAGAAACATTGAATGAAGAGTTGCCGACCCCACCGAATCCAACAGTGCGAACACCCGCCAAAGCCAAGCATTGCTTGAAATTGTTCAAAAGAATAAGCTTGATCACTGGATTATCTGTTGTAGCACTCTTTGGTTATCACATAAAACCACTAAAGTTACTTCCTGCTGCAACCTCGGCTCACAGACCAAACTTCTTAGCCAACTTACTTCTTTCACCTGCTGCTATGGCTGTTATACGCTCTTTCCCTACAGTAGACAGTCACTCTCTAATAGCCAGCAAAACCCAGGAGAGTGAAAATATAGCCCGTCAAAGATCTCTTTTTATCGAGATCACTGGCATAGTCATAATTTACCAACCAATGCATCTTGCCTAGGTGCGCCATGTACCTACTAACTGTTAAGGATATTCTGTATCCTATTATATATGTTCTAAATATATGTTACATAGACATGGACTGGGCCCGTACGGGCTTTGTAGGGTAAAGCCCGTTAACCAAAGAAAAAAAAAACCCTAGATATATTCTATATATACTGGCTGGAGGCAACGATCTAGGTATTCCAAACTCGATACCTAGGGTGTAATGCTTTAAGCGACCACTTAAACCCTAACAATCTTAAAGCATTATTTTCTTTCAATTTCTTTTACTCCGTCGCGCCTCCACGGCTGACCACCAGTCATTCTCGTAGAAGTACGGTGGTTTTGTGATTTGGAAAGTCTTGATTTTGATTAGTTCCTTCAAAAGTCTTTGCCTGTGTGCCTCATCCACGTGATTTGGTTCTCTGCCTCCACAAAGTGATTGGCTAAAGTCTTGATCGGACGCCGCAATCTCCTAGCGCTGCCTTTATTTTCCGGCACTTGCCCCACTCACGCAGACTCCATCGGTCACCCCAATCTGGCCGCTTAGTCACCCCGACCAGAGCCGTACGTCCTTGTTCGCTGCTGCAAGTTCTTTGGTCCAGATTGTGCGTTGAAACTAGAGTCCATACTAGTAGCAGATTCCACCATTCAAACCCATTCCTGTTTTGGGAAAGTTTGGTGGTTTATTGGTTTAATCTTTGGAATTCTCATAGATAAACTCATCAGTTTATCATCAGGTGATTTCATTCTTTACTATTCTTTTTAAGATGAATAAAAATCCTAATCCATGTGAGATGGTAAAGCTCGAATCTTTTGGTGGCTCTGAGTTTAATTCACGGAAAAGAAAAACTCAATTTGGCCTGAAATGCTTGGATATTTTCTATACTGTTTTGAGCACCTTTGAAGATTTGACTGAGGAAGTTGATGAATCTAAATGGGTTATGGATGAGGATTTCTGCAAAGATTATCTTCTTAATTGTCTTTCTGACCGTCTTGCTGAAATTTACAGTAAATTTGGTACTGCAAAAGAGATTTGGGACAATTTGGATGCTCAATTTGAAAAGGAGGAGGAACTGTCCAAAACTCATCTAGTGGACAAGTTTATGGCTTTCAAATTTCAGGATGATCAAGAGGTCACCCCTCAAGTTGCTGACTTTGAAAATTCTAAGGACTAAATTGAACAGAGAAAACATAGTTGTTTGCGATACTTTTCTTGTTGATGCAATCATATTTAAATTACCTGCTGCATGGCATTCTTTTAAAACTGAGATGTACAGGAAGAAAGGTGCAAGTGGGACCTTGATGATCTCAAACGATTCATTCGAATCGAAGATGAGAATCGGGCTAGGATTAACTTGGAGATGATTAGACAGCAACAATCTGCTACTAACGTAGTAACAAATCCCAAGAAATATCCCTAAGTCGTTTAAGTCACCCAAAGGTGAACCCTTCGAAGTTGGAGGCCAAAAAGACTAAAGTAAAAAACAAGGGCAAGTGTCACAACTGTGGTAAATGGGGTCACTATGCAGCGGAATGTACGCTACCTAAAATGAGAAAATCTGACACACCACAGAAGGAGGCTCATATGGCTATAGGAAACGCTGAGCCTAGCAATTTTGTTGCGATGGTGAGAACAGGAAAGGCCAGTGCTTTTTCAGAGTGGTGGTTAGACACAGGAGCTACGTGCCATGTTTGCCAAAACAAGATGTTACTTGACAAATCAGTTGAAGTAAAGGAGACAGGTGACAGTGGCTAGTGGAGCTGAGACAGCGGTGACTCACACCAGAATTGCTACATTGGCCCTTTCTTCAGGTAAGGTTCTAACTTTAAGTAATGTTAAAGTAGTTCCTGCTCTTCAAAATAATTTGATTTCCATTAGTCTTTTAGACAATACTGGCATGAGTTGTTCTTTTCAAGGTGGTAGAGTGACTTTAACTATTAGTACCTATTACTTTGGATGTGCTTTTCTTATTGATGGTATGTATAAGTTGAGTTTAGCAAATGATACAATTAATCAAGTTAGTTCACTTTTGATTGATCCTAAAACAATACATTGTAGATTGGGATACGTAAACTACAAAAAAATGTGTAAACTTACTAAAACTCATAAGATACTACTAGATATCTCGATTCAATTTAACAAACTGTGAAGTGTGTGCGCAAACGAAGATAACTAGAAAACCTTTTCGTATGGTTTCTAGGAGTACACAACTTTTAGGGTTAATACATTCTGACCTTTAGTGATTTTAAAAGTTTCACGACCAAAGGCGGGTGGAAGTACTTAATCACTTTTATAGACGATTTTTCGAGATATTGTCATATTTATTTGTTGAAATCGAAAGATGAAGTTTTTGAAAAGTTTAAAATTTTATAAACTCGTGTTGAAAATCAATAAAATTTAAAATTAAGAGATTCAGGAGTGATAGGGGAGGAGAATACACACTGACGGAGTTCAAGGAATTTTGTGCCTCTCAGGGGATAATACTTGAAACTACTGCTCCTTACTAACCTCAATCTAACGGTATAGCTGAACGTAAGAATAGGATGTTAACAGAAATGTTAAACTCTATGTTATTGATAGCTGGCATGCCTACTAGTTTCTGGGGCGAGGCGGTTTTAGTTGCAAGATTTTACAAGAGAGATAATTCTCGGTGTATTTTGGAAATGAAAGAGGGGGTCCCCTTTTATAAGGTTCAAGGAGTCACTCCTTTGTTTACATTTTTCGATGTGAAATTGTGAACATTTGAAAGGCTCTAAGAGTCATTCCATTCTTCAATCTTTCCGATGTGGGATTGAGACCTCAACACATATAAGTTAGGTGTAGTTATGCTTTATGAATGTTAAAAGGAAAAAAATATAAGATAAAAAACGACGTCGTTTTTGGTTATATTTTGTTTTTTTTTTCTCCACTTTTGTGTTTGTGCTGCACTTAACTTAGGTGCAACAATTGCACTAGAGTTAATCTCATTTTTATTTGCTGATTTCTATTTATTTCTTTTAAAATGGTAAAGTAAAGAACCATTTCAATTTGTTTGCGCGTTTTTTTCCCTGAGATTTGCAAGAAAAAACTAGAAGAAATTGCACTTAACCTCCCTATAGTTTGACACAGTTACAGAGAACCTTCTTATGCTTTAAAAGTGAGCACATAACCTCCCTTGTGGTTTCAATGGACTTGCAAAAATTAACTTTTTTATCAAATCTAACGGTTTGTTCTTTTATAAATTTTTTTAGTGTTTAACATAATAAAAGAAAGACTTTGATTTCCAAAATTACTCTTAAACTAATTTCTTAGCCTCTATTGTAGCGGTACCCAAATAACTGAACACTTTTATACTTCTTGTACCTTAAAATATATATATATATATATTTTATAGAGGTTATATATTCATAATCTCAACTAGGTCAATTCACATACAAATGTCTTTCTCTTTTTTTGTATAATAAATATATAATTTTCATGGCTTAAGAATTATAAAAACAACTAGTTCTTTGAAAGCTATTGTGATTGAAGTAAGGAGTTCATTTTTGGTAGTTTGGGAAATTAAAGTCTATTTTTTCTATTAAATACTTTTTTTTGGAAGAATAAACAGTTAGATTTGATGGAAAAGTTAACTTTTGCAAGTCCATTGAAACCACATGGGGATTTATGTGCTGATTTTCAAACCACAGGGAGGTTTTCTGCAATGGGGTGAAACCATAGGGAGGTTAAGTGCAATTTTCCCCAAAAAAACTATATTAGTTTGATTTTACTTTTCGTGTTGAGATGGTTTCTAGCAAATTTCAGCATAAAAAAGCAAGGAAAAAAAAATCAAATTTAGGGCTTTTTATTTGTTGGTTTCTCAACATGTGATAGCAGGAAAAAAATAAAATCCAACTAATATAATTTTTTCCTAGCAAATCTCAGGATAAAGAAGAGAGGAAAAAAATAAATAAATAAAATTTGGGGCTTTTTATTTGTTAGGTTCTATCCTTTTCGCCGCTGTTTTTTTTTTTTTTTAACCTTGCGTTGGACAGTAGCCTATATTGAGATGGTTTTGGAAAATGTCAACATAAAAGGATGAAAAAATCGAATTTAGATGTTTTTATTTGCCGGTTTCAATATTTTTTTAAGTAAAATTTTGGATATTAGACTTTTTTTTTTTTTTTTTTACTTTTTTGGCATGTTTTCCCCCAAAATTTGCTAGAAATATATTATATTTAGTAAAATAATCTGATCGAACCCGTTTATAAAAAAATTTGATCCAAACTTATGTTCGTTCATAAAATAATCTGATCCAACCCGTTTATAAAAAAATTTAAACTCATTTTTGACCCATCTATCTTGACTCAGAAATTGTCTTGATCTACCACAACATGCTCAATTCATAGTACTAGCCAGTTTTTTAAGTTCTTTTTCCCCGTTCAATATGTGTTAGACGTACTAAATATTGATTTGTTTATAAATATATTAAAAGAAATAAAAATTATACTTGCAAGGTAAACTCGTGTCGTGCCAACCCGTCAAATTTGCCTGTAATATAAACTAATTCAAACAACTATTTTGATTTGCTTGTATTGATTTATGACTCGTATTTAATCCACTCGTCCAATTGACATGAAATATTTTGAAAATGTTTTAGAAATTGGTGCAGCGATAGATATGTATAAGAACATTATATGAGCATTATGTACACTTCTCTATATCACAGTAATGGATTTTTTAAAAATATTTTGTAAACAATTTTATTGTCCATTTATGGGTATTATCCCTTCGTTATCAAAATAAAAAAGTGGAAAAAAAGAAAAGAAAAGTTGAGGTTCCTCGAGCCTCTCAATCTCAGCTGCGTCCGGTAGATACGATGACACATCCCTTTTCCAAGATCAGTATCCGGTCGACCCGAACCGGATTCTGCTCCACCCAGTTGCAACGCGGCCTTTGAAACTCTCCGCCGCCGGCGGGTTCTTCAGGTGCGTAACCCTAGTTTCCTTCAAATTTCTCTAATTTTTCACTTATTGTCTGAGTTCCTGAGTCGTTAAATTCATGATGTATAGACTTGAATTCAAATTGTTCAAGCTTTACCGGTGAAAGTTTGTGTTTGAATCCCAGAATGATGTGAGTTGTGCCTGTTGAATCTCCTTTAAATTTGTTTACTTCTTCTTCTTCTTTTTCAATTGTAAGATTTCTTGATATATGAATTATGTAGTTGGTGCCTGTTCTTTAAATCCCCCTTTTAAATTTCTGTGGTAGGTAAAGGTATTCTCTGTTCTGATTGATTGAATTTGATTGCAGTTGCCAGATATGCTCCTTTACTCTGGGGATTCTATGGCTAACTCGCTGGTTTGTAACCCTTTAGCTTTATGATTGCGTTTATTCGGGAAGAATTTAGAAACATTATGAGTAATCTTGAAGAAGGAATCTTTTAAATTTATGATTCTTCCTATATTCTGGTAGCTGAGATTTCTGTTTGTTGAAATTAGATTAATTGCATTTTGGGTGACTGAGGGGAAAATTTACTTTAGAGTTTACCTAGAGTCATGTATATTGAGAACTAAAAAGAGAGAAAAGGTTACTGGCCATTTTATTACTGATATCCAAACCAAATGTAAACGTATGCTGTTTTCAATTTATGCTCTTCTGATATTTTTCTTTTGCTTTTGTATTGTTCTTCCAGCTTAGAACTTTGAGAGGAGGGCATTGATCATGAGTGAGGTTACCGGATTGGATGGAACTTTTTAGCCCACAAAGAGATGAAAGAGATGGCAAAAAATGGATAGATGGGGTGTGGCTGCTGGAAAATGTCTTAGATGCGAAAAGGATGGTTCTATACAGGAGTCTGGAGCAAACCAAACACCTTCCCTCATCTTAAAGCCCAATTTCATGCATTAAGTTCAATTTCAGTTTATGGTTGGGTTGAGTAGTGTGGCGTGGCTGCAGCTGGACTGAGGGGATACAGATAGATGAATGCATCTGACGAACAATCGAGCTACTATTGCTTGACCAGATCTACTAAGACCACCCGTAGGAGGGGCTGCTCTTAATAAATGATTCTTATCAACAGTTTTCAGCTTACACGGACCTCGCAAATTTTAATACTACAAACAATACTGAGCATGTAAAGTGCATGAATGGGCAGACATACTGAATGACAGAGGCTTAATTGTTTTCTTTTCTTAAAAAATTTCAGGCTTGGCGTTTATTCATGCAAATGCTGAGAAGCTCCTTGGACCGAAATGCAACCATTGTCCACGTTGGTTTGCCCTTGTCTTCCCTGCCATGGTTGAACTTGCAGAAGTCAATGGCCTTAATGTTCTCTTTCCTAGTGAACTAAGAGAGGCTGTAGCTAATATTTTCCAAGAAAGGCAACGGATTCTTGAAACGTATTCTTCTTTAACATACAAAAATATTTGCAGCAATTCAAGTTTGATTGAATCCATCGGCAAGCAACAAAATCACGAACCTACTTTGATTACAGGGAGAGACTTGTTGATGAGTACCAGTTTCCTCCATTACTTTCATATCTCGAAACCTTGCCTGCTACATATAATATTGATCAATATGAAATGGTTGGCTCCCTGTGTAAAGAGGGCTCATTATTCCAATCGCCATCTGCCACGGCATGTGCATTTATGGTTACTGGAAACAAGAAGTGTTTGGATCACCTTCATTCACTTGTTCGAAGATGTAGTAATGGAGGTTTGTACGACCACCTTTACTTGTTTATTTATTTTCTCGAAGATGTATTTGTAGATGGGAAGAACTGTGTTTATCACTCCATGCAGTTCCAGCATTTTGTTCCATGGATGAAGAGCTTATGAAGCTTTGCATGGTCAATCAGTTACAAAGGTTGGGGGTCGCTGAGCATTTTGCTGAGGAGATTGAAGAAATTTTGGGATGGGCCTACAGGTAAGAAACAGTCTTTTTTTATAAAATAATTTCTACTTGTAGCAACTCCTCTGTTAAAAAAAGAAAAAAGAAAAAAAAAGATTAAATAACAGTAAAGCTCATGTTTATAAGTTAATATGAGTTTTAATGGATGTGCAATATTAACTTTCAGTAATTATATAAAACAACTACCAGCACAAGCCAGTTTTAAGCCAGCACAGATATACAAGGACTCTTTAGCATTTCGACTTCTCAGGATGCATGGGTACAGCATATCTCCATGTATGCATAAAATCTCTCCCTCTCGTCTTCTCTCCCATACAGATATAATTTCGTTAGTACAAGATGGTTTTACCTAATAGAGTTATCTTATTCTGCAGGGAGGTTCTGTTGGTTTCTACATCATCAAGACATCATGATAAATATGGAAAATAGTTGGGAATCCTTCTCTAGTCTGATGTTTAATGTTTATAGAGCAACTGATCTGATGTTTTCAGAAGAATATGAACTTGATGAGGCAAAACTATTTTCAAGAAAATTATTAGAGAAGACCTTATCTTTGAGAAGGACAGAAGATGACCTTGTCCTTGCAACAAATTTTATCAAAGTGGTAAGTACCAAATTCTTGAGTCATGGTACAATTCTTCTGAGCCAACTGAATTTTCTTTGCTATTCTTTTTTTTGGTTCTCTGGTTTTGTTAAACCTTATCGAATACACGTTTACTGCATTTTCCATTTGTTCTATTTATAAAAGGAAAAGTGGTCAAACTACCAAAAAGGGGAAAAAAAAAAAAAAATAGAGAGAAGCAAAAAAGTTGCTTCTGGCTCATGCGCTTAAACAGCTCTGTTTCATTTAGAAAATAAAGTGACCAGAAATTGCTACTGTAACAATGCTTTCCGATGAGAAAACTTTCGAATACCAATCTTACTTTGTTTTATTGTTGCTGGCCTGTGTCTGGGGGAAACAAGTTGTTATTAGATATCTATTGTAGGCACTAAACAGTTTATCAATTTTGGTGTGAGGCTTTTTTAACTAATCAGTATGACATGCATTTATTGTAAATTGTGATTTGGGACCTGCAGAACTTGGAAGAATGGCACTTATACTCTAGCTCCATTACCAGCACACCCTTTTCTCTCGGCCTATTGCCAGGGTACAGACCTCATCAACCCAGGTTTACACTAAAATATGGATTTACTTAGAGCACAAGATTTATAAGGTTAATGAAATTAACAAGATGTTGAGCTCTCTATTATCCGTCACAATTATCAACAGTTTTGCATAATGCCATGCAGATCAAACATGAGTTAAGTATACCATGGATGGCTCGATTGGATCATTTAGACCACAGAATGTGGATTGAAGAAAATGAAATGCACACTTTATGGATGGGAAAGGCCTCCTTCTATAGGTATCAAGTCTGCCTATGAGAACTCTTCCATAATTATCTTTACTGGTAAAACTGTATGATTTCTGTTGGCAATCTTTAAAAGTCAGGTTGCTGTGCCTTAACAATGTTGAGCTAATGCAACTTGCGGTGAAAAATTATGAGTTCCGGCAATCAATTTACAAATGTGAACTTGAGGAATTAATAAGGTACCATAAAGCTGTAATATGATCTAATCGATAATACTGTTTCATTTCTAATTAATTACATGGAAATTTACTCTAAATGAACTTCTATTCTTCATCAATTACCTTTGCTTGTAACCCAGGTGGTCTAGGGATCGTGGGCTAAGCGATCTGGGATTTGGTCGAGAGAAAACCTTGTATTGTTATTTTGCCGCTGCAGCCAGCAGTACCCTGCCCCCAACTTCTGCTGCAAGAGTTGCCATTGCAAAGAGTGCGATAATTATTACTGTGGCTGATGATTTCCATGATATGGAAGGTTCTATTGCTGAGTTGATCAGCCTAACTGAAGCAATTCAAAGGTAATTTTTATGGTCATAAAGACTCGAAACAAATTTTGCAATACGCTGTCCCCTAATTTCTTAGTTTTTGTATTTGAACCGCAGATGGGATGGAAAAGGCTTAAGTGGGCCTAGTAAGATAATCTTTGATACCCTTGACAACTTCGTGGGTGATATTGGTACCCTACATCTCCGTCAGCAAGGAAGTGACATAACGAGACATCTACGGCACATAGTAATATTTCCATCAATTAAGCCCATCACTATATTATGGTCTATGTCAATTATTGGACCACAAATAACACTCAGATTGTCTTCCTGGCTTTTCTTCTCTCTCTCTCTCTCTCTCTCTCTCTTTTTCTTTTTCTTTTCTTTCTTTTTTCTTCTCAATGAAGTGGACTGAGACATTTCAATCATGGCTCGTGGAAGCTTCATGGAGTAAAAGCCAACACAGGCCTTCAATAGATGAATACCTCGAAACCGGTATGAAGTCTGTAGGTGCTCACACTATGGTTCTTTCGGTTTGCTGTTTCCTGGACCCAAGCTTGCCAGGTTGCAAACTCAAGCATGCTCAATATGAACCGGCCACAAAATTGCTCATGATGATCTGTCGTTTACTGAATGACATACAAGGTTGCCAGGTAATTAGGAGATTCGGTCCTTTTTATCCCATTTATTTTTATAATATTCTGTTGAGAATATGATCACACATTGGAAAATTAAAGTGTGACAATTCAATTAGTAAAATTTTGGTGCCACCTCACCCAATGCCAATTGGTCATAGATTGAAACCTTGCAAATTTGCCACCCAGGCTCTATGTCACCCAGTATTAAATTGTCCACGTGTTGTTTGGCTTAAATAACACCACATGTAAGGGGCTTTTGTGAAAATTGCAATTCCAAATTGGGAATTAAAGTTTTCTAATTCAAGTAATAAGATCTTGGAGCCACCCTTACCTGATGGCAATTGTTTTGGGTTGAAAACCTCTGATTTTATCATATTCTAATAAGTCTGTCTTGCTAATAATGCAGGAGGAGCAAGAAGATGGGAAAATCAACTCTATTTTACTCTACCTAGAAGAAAACCCAGAGGCAGACATTGAAGATTCAATTTCCAGGGCGAGAGAAATAGTGGATAAAAAGAATAAAGAATTTATCGAACATGTTCTGATGGAGGGCTTAAGTAATTTGCCCAACCCACACAAGCAACTCCATTTAGCGTGTTTAAAGACATTTCAGATGTTTTATAACTCTTCAAATATGTTCAATTCCAAAACCAAACTTCTTCCCGACATTCAGAAGGCAATTTATATTCCTATACAAGTTCCAGAACTGCAGCGACCAAAGCGTCCACAACTTCCTTCTGAGCTGACAAATTATTATTCCATAGTTGGTTCTTGCTTTAATCAGACCTTTAAATATCGAGGCAGAAGTTTTGTTAGAAATTCAGCTCCTCAGGCAATCCCCAGGAAGTTCTTGGGGAAAATGTTCATTCCGCCTAAATTCAAGTTATGCTTTTAATGGTCCCTTATGTCGGTTCATAGTGAATCATTTGTATGTCAAGCTCCTTTACTCACTATAGGTTGTATGATTTGTTCAGTATGTTTTCTACAGATCCAAAAGCGTCACCTTTCTCTTATTTTTACGTGTATAAAACATATGATTGTACTATTAGTTGAGCGTGTAAAACATATGTTTGAAGCTAGCTTTATGCTATAAGGTTTCTGTGATGAATAGAAGGATCCCAGGGTTTAATGTAGCTGGTATTTTCTTGTTTGCTTTGAGATAATGTTTTGCAGATGCAATTGGATGACAATATCAAGCATTTTATGCAATAAAATGCAGAAATGAAAAGGCAGATTCAATTTAGAGGACAGTAGCTTCCCATTGCTTTAGGGGAGATCCCAACCATTTTTGTGATATAATTCAAAGGTGATACGCACATGACTTGTCATAGTTTTTATTCCCAGCTATATTGTTTTTGGAATACATAAACTTAGTACTGTTTCAGCACTTATCGCTCGAAAGGGGGAGACTTCATGTGAAGAAAGGACTTGAAGAACGCGAGAGAGCTGCTGGGTTTGAAGATGGGCACAGCATGGCCAGCTCGTCTAAACATTGTAAATGTAAGTCCCTTGTACTCTTGAAACCAGCCACCGACCTGTTTACAGAAAGATGTATCTGGTTGGCTAAATCTTGATGCTAGGAATTACGAGCGTTTGCTAGTGATTCACTTTCGTAAAAATTACTAGAAAGACAATTTTTGATTAGACCGCAATTATCTTCTGTTAGATTTGTATGTAGTTCTACTCTCTACAGATATTGTAGCAACCATGGTTTTAAAAAGCGGCCGCTACTCTACAGATATTGTAGCAACCATGGTTTTAAAAAGCGGCCGCTACACACCGTAGCGGCCGCTCCGTAGCGGTATCGGTGCGTCCCGATACCGCTATGGTCCTAGCGGATCTAGTCCCGATTCGCGGCCGCGACGGCCGCGACAGCAACCTAATATTTATTCTAAGACCTATTTTCTCTAATGTAAGAGCCTTGTTTGATTCTAAAAGTCATATGTACCAGTATTTACTTGATAAATAAAGTGGGTCAAAATAGTTTAAAAATCATTTATAACATTTTTATAAACTTAAAATGTTAAAAAACAATTGTCGTGCGCCATGTCTTATAATTCACGTCCGTTACACCCGTGTCCCGTTACAAAACCCCCGTTACGCCCGCGTCCTGTTACACCTGCGACCGTTACGCGACGGCGGCCGCGACCGCTATTTAAAACCATGGTAGCAACCCAAGCCAGCATAGTAAATGAAAATGAGAACCTATAACTTAAGTCCCACTCCCTCTCCCCAAACACAAGAAAACGAATGTTTATTATTTAATTGAGTTCACAGTAAACAAGGTGAAGGTTTTTAAGTTGCCCACTTTGCTCATAAGCATTCAACTCCTGTGACATACGCCACTTGATTCCTATGGTGGAGCAATGGGACACACTTGGAAATGAGGACTACCCTTAATTTAATATGGTGTCATGCAAAATGTAGACAATGCCTGAATGGATATAGCTTATAAAAAAAATAGGGAATACTTTAATCCTAGAAGCCACCTTATCATTGTAATATGTTTGTTCATCGAAAGCAGAGCTCTAGTTAGGTCAGTATGTGACCAAGAAGAAATCTGCAATCAAGAACAAACCACATTCCAAAGATCCTATACAAAACCACAATTGAGAAATAGATAGTAAATACTTTTCTGGACTTTTGTCACAGAAGGAGCATTACAGATCAATATTGATGCCCCAGGAAGTCATCTTATCTTCAAGTAAGAAACTTTCCTTTAGCAGCAAGCTAGAAAACAGAGGCGTGCTTAGGAATAGTCTAATGCTCCCAACCCACTTACTCCTGTGGCTTTTAACTTGAAGATTTTTATACTCTTTAGCAATAATAAAGCTCTGATTAGGAGCCTAAGAAGAAACCTGCTGGATAGCCAAGTGGATGCCCCTTGTACTCTAGATAAGATCATCCCTATGCTTGTCCAGTCCAAATTTTTTGTTATAAATATTTTACTTTATGGGAAAAAAAGACCATATAAAAAGAATGTGCGAGTCATTTTTAAGTAGATTCAACAACAAGGGATATCATGTCAATACTAGGAAATCATAAATTCAGGGACCATAAAGACTTCCTAACCACTCATTCGGTTCATGAAATAGAATGAAATGAAAAAAAAAAATTATACCAAAATAACAAGAATAATGAGAGAAATATGTGATGAAC
This sequence comes from Santalum album, assembly GCA_034195605.1. Taxonomy (NCBI): domain Eukaryota; kingdom Viridiplantae; phylum Streptophyta; class Magnoliopsida; order Santalales; family Santalaceae; genus Santalum; species Santalum album. The sequence continues at coordinate 7,659,858 of CM067262.1, forward strand.
AATTCTTTTTAAGGACTATGAGTAGAATAAGTATAACAAGAGAGTCAGTCAAATTACTCTCTTTTGACATGCACAAAATTCATACACAAATATATGTAGGAAGATTGGGATATACTTGTGCTCCATATGCACGAAGCCCTTGAAAGGAAATGGAATTCTACATAGCTTTCTCTATTCGATGTAACAGAAAAGGGAGTATGAGTCTAGGCACACGCAATTCTCTTGATGTAATACATCTAGTAAAAAGAGCAAGGAAAGAAAGAACAAAACCCTGAGAAAGAAGACTGCAGAGTGTATAACCTCACTCTTATTTCAAAGCCTTTAATATGGAATTGTGAGGCCTATCCTTTTTGTTCAACAGCAGATGTATAAACATGCATCATCTCAGTTCATCAGAAGCCTAACTATTCAGTCATTTTGCTAAATTAAAAATTCATTCTGTTTTGGAAACATGTGAACCTGCAGTAAGTTTTTATCAATGAGCTCGAATACGCATACATCGCCAAACTTGATGTTGTTGTATTTTGCAAAGGAAGCCCACCCTCCCGAAAAGGCATGGTGTCTCCCAGAATAACTGGCTCTCACTTCCCACATTTTCCCTTCCGAGTTCCGTAAAGTGACTGTTGCTTTGGATCGAGGGAGATATAACTTCGAAAAGGAGATGGGAATATGCTGCAGAAACAAGACATTCTATTAGAGATGGACAAAATAAACATTGAATTCAGAAACGAATCAAACCGAAAGCTTCATTAAATAAACAGAAGGAAGAACATCCCTTTACCAGATTAAAAATATTGTTTATATTGTACTCTCTCATACAGCTCCAGAAATGGGGATAACTGGAACTAAATGCGTTGTCCACCTTCAAAGCCTTTATGGATTCTGCAGAAGGAGGATGCATTTTCCGACCGGCATGCCACTTCGGTTCTTGAGCAGGCAGGTCCGGTGCTTTCATGGTCTCACCTTTTTTGATGTTATCTTCAATCTTCCTCCAGGCTTGTTCATTCTCTTTTGTTTTCTCATGAACACTTGATTGACCTCCTCCTAAAACAAAGATCAGATACATGATTTTGATGCGAGTATGTATGGAAACAGGGCAGACATTAGTACATGAAGCTGATGGATTTGCAATAAATATCACTAAGAACTTAATCTGGATGGCAATTCCCATTCTATTATTTGGTAATATAAAAGGTAATGGAATGAACATTCCACATGATTTTGATGTGTGTATGGAAACAGGGCAGACATTAATACATGAAGCTGATGGATTCGCAATAAATATCACTGAGGACTCATTTGGATCCTATTCCATCATTTGGTAACACAAAATGTAATGGAACGGCCATTCCATTCCCATTCATTTGTTATTCCATCCTCATTCTCATTCCCACCGTTCCAACGCAATCTAAAGAATTTGATGTTTGAAACCTACAATGAAGCAAATCTGTGTTGCTTTATATGCATACCAAAACTATTTTCAGGAGACTCCGAGCAGAAATGTGGGGAATTAGGCTGAACTACTTTCGGCCTTCCCCTCTTCCTTCTGCTGTTGGGTCGACAAGAAAAATCAGTTGTGACTTTTCTTGGTCTTCCCCTCCTGCTTTCAACATTTGGTTGGCCAGCAAACCTGGGTTCATCTTTCCTCGGCCTTCCCTTCTTACTTTTGCTGCTGGGTGGGCAAGCAGAATCCAGATTGCTTTTGTTAGTGGATTCATTGGTTCGCTCACACCCACTCTTCTCGAAAATTTGAACATCGAAGAGCATATCTCCATCATATTTGAAAATCAAAAACTCATCGTCACCTAAGGTGTGATCTTTCATGAACTGCACCCAACCATCCTCAAGGTATATACCCTCTGACCTCTTTTGCACCTTCACTTTCCAATGGCCACCGGAAGGACCCCTCAGAATCACCTTTTGAAACATTTCCATGGATGCATACTTCCTGAAGTGTGGTGGGATTCGCTGCAAGTCAATACAGAAGTCCCCACACGGGGAGTGGAAAAAAAGAAAAAAGAGACAGCGTTAGCATCAAAAGCATGGGCTTTTAGAATGGCTTCTCAGAAATTGACTAGTGTGCATTAATGGAATGGATTTCAGGAATCACATTTGAGAATGTGGGCACCATCATCTACAATGAGTCCACACCAATTAGATACATTTTAGCTAGCAATTGTTTCTCGCCAGTAAATTTTTCCACAAAATAATTGGAGAGAGGAAGCAGGACCTATTGTTTTTACATCAAGGAGAAAATGTTCATATTGAATGCAGCCAGTAATTTTGAATGCAAATCAAACAAAGAAGACCTTATTAGTCACGAATGGCCCATTTCAATGGAGGGAATGGGAATGGGAATGGGAATGGAAATGGAAATGCTCATTCCTATTCCCTTGTTTGGTTATGCACTCTTGGAAATGACCATTCCCTCGTATGAGGGAATGACCTTTTCACTCATAATATATGGGAATGGCCATTTCCATCTCCAATTTTAGCATGACATATTGACACCATTACACCCATTGCCTCCCATGATGTCGCATGGCGCCTTAAACGCTTTGATGCCATGTTCATGTAATTAATTATTTTATTTCAGATTTATGAAGCTATTTTTAATTGATTTACATGTTCATTCTGTTCCTTTGCATCATTGAGCAAACCAAACCTATGAATGAGAATGAAGTGGAAAGGGCCATTCCATTCTCATTCCCACCATCCAAACACAAACCAAGTGTGAAATGGAATGGCCACTCTCACTTCATTCCCATTCACACATTTGATTTGCATAATGATGAAACGGAATGGAGAAGCATGCAAGTATATTCAAGTAGCTTTATAAGTATAAAATAAATAAATAAATAAATGAAGGTAATTTCTCTATGGTGTTACCCCAAAATGACGTTGCTTTTGCAAATTTATAGATTGAATAAGCATGAAAAATGAAGAGGACATACCAATTTTCACACAATTTCTTTACGTATAAACCTTTCATCTAACAATTCTTGGTTGTTAGCATTATAAATGAGAACATAATACACGATGAAATTATAGGGAAAATTAGTCTGTTATCTTATTTTTTCATGCTCATTAGATATAAAAAAGTCATTTTGGGGTGACACCAAGCCTTTAAACAAAATAGACAAAATAAAAGAAATTAATAAATAAATGAGAACAAAGCACCAATCTTAGAAATTCCCAATTGGTCATGGCCAAGAATGCCCCAAAAGAGTCTTGCTATACTCATAGAACAATTCAAGAATCCATCCTTTATTGTTAAAACTCCGCTAACTTTCATTGAAATTATACTACATGCCACAGTGACTCAATTCTTGATTCTTGATTTGTTTTGAGATTTGGGCATCCCTGAAAACAGATGACATGACATACCTAAGCTAAACCTGAAACCATGACATTCCAATAACTCTAAACCAACTGAACAAATTCATAAGAAATAAGTAAGTAAACAAGGAGGAGCAGAGCACCAATCTCAATACTGAATAAATAAAGATAGATTACCAATTCTTCATGGTTACGTTTAGAAGTAATAATTTTGAAAAATGAAGGCCGCCAATCTGGAATCATCTTCTTCTTCTTCCTTGTTCTTCACTCAGATTCAACGGTTTCTCAGGTCTGAAGAACCCTTTTGAAGATGGAAGATTGTGCTCTGACAAATGAAATTATGGGACATGGAGAGAACCTTTCAGTAGCTTAAAATGCAAAGGGATCTGACGCGGGTTTAGGGTTTTTGAGAAGAACCGGTAAAATGACGCATTAAAGAGCAGAGGACAGAGGGCGAAATTGTGTGCTGATTGACAGTAATTCATCATGTAATTCAATTCAGGAAACTTTATTCGACCATGCTCACTCAATTTCATCCCTCCTCTACAAACAAAAAACTAATTATGTTTATTTATTTTAAGTATTAAAAATTTAAAATATAATTATTCTCACTGCATACACTCAAAAATTATTAGGATTTAAGTAATTGCTTAAAGCAATGCACCTTAAGTATATAGAATATATTTAGAATTTTTAGGTTAATGAGCTTTAACCCCATAAGATTCGTATAACCCCGTTCATATTTACGTAATGTATTTAAAACATATATAATAAAATAAAAATATTCTCAACAAAAATGGGGTCACCCCAATTAAAAGAAGTAAATTATTATAAAAATTATTTAAAGGAATGAGTTCATTTTGGGTATCCCCATGCATAATAAGGTGCAGTAACACTTCATAAAATTTTGAGTCCTAAAGGCATTCACTCTTGTTAATTAATATCATAAAATTATGATTTTGATGAAGAAGAGACTTATTAGGGGCAAGAACCCTCAGCTGCCCTCCCCCTCAAGTTGGAGTGTGCATACAAGTCCAGAACACCAAACTCGGATGTAAGGGCGCAAAACACCTCCTGACCTAATGATTTGGTGAAAACATCAGTGATTGATTTTGTACTATTCCTATTCCCCCAAGGAATCTCACATCGAAAACATTATGGAAAGGGAAGGGGGAGAGAGCCTATAAAAGAAAGGCTCCTCCTCCCCTCCTAATCCATCCCATCCTTCTCCTCCTTTGTAATACTCTTCTATAGTAGAGTTTTCTCTTCTTGCCCGTGGTTTTTTCTCGAAAGGGTTTTCCACGTAAACTTCTGTGTCCATTTTATTTTCAATTTCCTTTATTTGCTGTTTGCTCTATTCGGTCGGGGTTTTATTACCCAACAGTAGTATCAGAGCAAGGTTTTTCCGAAGTATGCTCTGTGGTTGCAGTATACTCTGATCTTCCATATTAGAAAAGGAAAATTCCTCGAGGAGCTGTTTGCGGGGTTAGGGTGTTAATATCTACTTATTGTATGCTCTGTGATTGCCATTTTTAAGTGAATCCTTCACATCAGAAAATAAGTTAGATATTGGAGTTTCATCCTACGGAGGTGCTGCAAAAATTATATTGAAGATCCGCTTCAATATATCATCACTATTCATGTGTTTGATCTTCCTTTGGGTATTCTAGAAAGGTATATTGGGTGATCAGGTGCATGTCTAAGGAAAATTTTGTCTAAGGAGTCTGGTACTTAAGTGGATTGTTTGCGTCCCTCCAATCTTTCCTGGAAATTTTCTTGGTGCACTTTAATTTAACAATATACTAGTTGAAGGTAACCCAAAGAGATACTTCTCACGTGAAATAGTGGGAGCTATTCTATATTCAACAACAGTTCGTGATAGAAGTAATGGCAGCAAAGGTTGATATCGCCAAATTTGACGGTGCTATGGAAATTGAAGATGAGGGCATTATTGGTAAAAGATAATTGCCTGGAGGCCATCAGTGCTCGGATGGCGGAGATCACGGATGACAAAAAGTGGAAAAGGATAGATGCAATGGCCTTTTCAAATCTGCATCTAGCCTTATCAGATGATATCTTATCGGGAGTAGAAGAGAAGAAAACCACTAAAGAGGTTTGGGATCACCTCATCAAATTATACGAAGCCAAGTTACGTCACAACAAAATTTTCTTGAAGAGAAAGTCATATATCTTACGGATGTCAGAATCTACATCGGTTACAGAGCATTTACATACTCTGATCTCGTTATGTTCTCAACTTTTAACGTTGGGACATACGGTTTTGCCACAGGAACGCGCTACTCCAAAGTCTCCCAGATTCATATGACCAAATCATCATTAATTTAACCAATAATATTCTCACGGATATTTTGGTTTTCGATGATGTTGCTGCTTCGATTCTTGAGGAAGAAAATAGACGGAGAAACAGGGAAGATAGACAAGCAAGCTTACAACAAGCAGAAGCCCTGTCTATAATCCGAGGAAGGTCAATGGAACGTGATTCCAGTGGGAGTCACGAACAAGGGAGATCAAAATCAAGGGGTAAGAGGAATCTCAAATGCTTCAATTGCAGCAAGAGGGGACACTTCAAAAGTGAGTGTCGATTCAAAGGTGTAGATAAGGCAGAAACATCTCAAGGGTGCGTCGCCGAAGCTGATATTCTATACAGCGAAGCAGCAACGGTATTTAAGGATAGATCAGAACTCACTGATGCTTGGATATTGGATTCATGAGCAACATGGCATATGACCTCTCGTAGAGATTGGTTTCACACTTATGAACCTATCTCTGCAGGATCTGTGTACATGGGAAATGATCATTCCATGGAGATTGCTGGAATTGGCACCATCAAATTGAAGATGTATGATGGTATGGTACGCACTATTCAAAATGTGCGACATGTGAAGGGCTTAAAAAAGAATCTATTGTCTTTGGGACAATTAGATGAAATTGGATGCAATACCCGCATCCAAAATGGAATGATGAGTATCATCAAAGGAGCACTAGTTGTGATAAAGGCTGAAAGGATTGTTGCAAATTTGTACAGACTCATGGGAGAGACTCACCTGGAGGTAGAGGCATCAGTTGTATCAACTAATTCTGCTGAAGAGACAAAGAAGTGGCATCAAAAATTGGGCCACATGTCAGAGCAAGGATTGAAAGTACTCGCTGAACGGAAACTACTCCCGGGCCTCACAAAGGTTTCATTACCCTTTTGTGAGCATTGTGTTACAAGTAAGCAGCATAGATTAAAGTTCACTACATCTAATTTTAGAACTAAAAATATTCTAGAATTAGTTCATTCTGATGTATGGCAAGCACCGGTTATATCTTTGGGAGGAGCAAGGTACTTTGTATCCTTTATTGATGATTATTCCAGAAGATGTTGGGTGTACCCTATCAGAAAGAAGTCAGATGTGTTTTCAGTTTTCAAGGCATACAAAGCGCAAATTGAATGAGAAACGGGGAGGAAGATCAAGTGCATCAGGACGAACAATGGCGAAGAATATACGGGGGATGATTTCATTGATTTTTGTAATCAAGAAGGCATCAAGAGACAACTCAGGGTGGCGTACACTCCTCAACAAAATGGAATGGTAGAGCGGATGAATAGAACTCTACTCGAAAGAACTAGAGCCATGCTAAAAACTGCAAGCATGGCAAAGTCATTTTGGGCAGAAGCTGTGAACACCGCCTGCTATGTGATTAATCGATCACCAACAAGATTAATTGATCTGAAAACACCGATGGAGATGTGGACTGGTAATCCATTTGACTATTCACGGCTGCACACATTTGGGAGTCCAGTGTTCGTGATGTACAATTCCCAAGAAGTTTCGAAATTGGATCCAAAATCCAGAAAGTGTAGATTCTTGGGATATGCTGATGGAATCAAGGGGTATCGACTGTGGGATCCCACTGCCCACAAGGTCGTCGTCAGCAGGGACATCATATTTACAGAAGATAAACTGCAAAAGAAAGATGTAGGTAGCACATCGATAAAAGTTCCAGAAACCACAACTATTCGGGAGGAAGAAAAGTCTGAACAAGAAGTTTCTTCTGGAGCAACACCAGAACACGAGGAACAAGGACTAGTTGAATCTGAAAGTATAGAAGTTCAATGGTCAATCATGAGAAACACACACCAGCCTGGCAGTCTGATTACATTGTGGAGGGAAATATTGCATACTGTCTTCTAACAGAAGATGGGGAGCCATCAACATTCAAAGAAACAATTAAAAGCTCAGAAGTGTCACTTTGGATGACAGCAATACAAGAAGAAATTGAAGCTTTTCATAAGAATGAGACGTGGGAGCTTGTACCATTACCGCATGGGAGGAAGCCCATTGGTAACAAATGGGTTTACAAGGTCAAACAAAATAGTGATGATCAGATAGAGCGGTATCGTGAAAGGCTTGTGATAAAAGGATATGCTCAGAAAGAAGGTGTTGATTTTACAGAAATCTTTTCACCTGTGGTTCGACTTACTACTGTTCGGATAATTTTGGCGTTATGTGTAATACCCCTAAATTTTCAGTTAATCTTAATTTGAAATAAATGGTAAATATGGACTGATAAGTGGCTGTGTGGATAAATGACATGTGTACGTTACACTAGAATTAAATGTTGTATATAAATTAAACATAATATAGCATATAATATAATATAATTTAATATTGTATATATATATATATGTAAGTGCAGGATGTGTGTGAGTGTGTGGCAGCCGGCAATATAATACTATATACATATATATACATATATATGTAAGTGCAGGGTGTGTGTGTGTGTGTCAGTGCAGGGTGTGTGTGTGTGTGTCGGCTGGCAATGTAATGTTATATATATATATATATATATATATATATATATAGGTGTGGTACACATGTGTGTGTGTGAGTGCATTTAAAAAAGGGGAGGGGGTGTGAGTGTGTTTGAAAAAATGGGAAGGGGGTGTGGGTGCGTTTAAAAAAAAGGGAAGGGGGTTATCTTTATTTACACATATGCATGCGGTGAAGCAAAGGAAAGAGAAAAGGGAAAAAAAAAACAAGAAACGGGAGAGGGGGGAACCGTGAGCTGCGCGAAGGAGGAAGGAAGAAGGAAAAAAAAAGAAAGAGAGAAGAAACGTCAAACTACCGAGGAGGGGAAAGAGGGAAAGAAAATAATCTTAACCCTGCAATCAATCCAAGTAAGGGTAATCTTGTTCTTATACGGGGAATTTTACTTCTATGCATGATCTTCGTTCTTTTTTGAGGAATTCCACTTCTTGTTGAGATAGTTTGATTTCTTATTAAATCCAGCTAAATTTATTGGTGTTTGAATCCTATTTGTTGTTTTGGGCACTTTCTGATATGTTTGTATTGATTTGTTTATCGGATTTGTGGCTGTACGAATTATTTGAGCTTGAACCATTAATTTGGCTATGAGTGGGAATAACCGTTGAAACCCACTAACCCAATTATTATTATTATAATTGTTTGAGATCCTAAACATTGATTTGAACGTGGTGGGATCTATTTGTTCGGTCTCACCTGTTATGTTGGTTGATAAATATTTTGTTTGAACCCATTGACTGAGATGAACAATCGCGGAAGCAGGTATGGGAGACCCCGTGCTTGGGTTAATGCACGTATGAGTCGTTATAACTGGTTGACGGGCCTTGATACGTTGAGTAGACCCCGTGCTTGGGTTATTGCACAAAAGTTTGATCCCGTGTCTGGGTTTGAACAGACGCACCGTTCATGACCTTATGGGTCTCTCAGTGGTTGATGGTTCGAGCCAATCTATGTTGAATTTGTTGTGTTGAATTTTCTTGGACATGCACTTGATTGATTATTCCTTACTGAGTGTTCATTTACACTCACCCTTATTAGTTGAACCTTTTTCAAGTGGGTCCCATACGAACATACCACATGAGAGTGGTGGTGGTGGTAAGGGTTAAAGAGTCATTAGTGGTTAAACCTTCAAGCTTTTGTTACTTTAAGCTGTCGTTTGGGTTGTGATAAATTTTGTAATATGGTATTGAGCGTGTTGTACCGGTTCCACTTTTGTGTTAGTAATAAGGAATCATTTAGTGGACGTTGGATATGTGCACCCTTGTACACCGTTCAGTGTGTTAAAAGTGGGAGGTGTCACATTATGTGCTACATTTGATCTACATCTGGAGCAGTTAGATGTGAAAACTGCATTTCTTCATGGAGATCTTGAAGAAGAAATCTATATGCTCCAACCAGATGGTTTTGAAAAACCAGGGAAAAAGAACTTAGTTTGCAGGTTAAACAAATCTCTATACGGCTTAAAACAAGTGCCGAGGTGTTGGTATAAGAGATTTGATTCCTTCATATTGAGCCTTGGATACAACAGACTTGGTTCGGACCCTTGTGCGTATTACAAGAGGTTTAGTGTTGGTGATTTCGTTATACTACTCTTGTATGTTGATGACATGTTGGTATTAGGCCCCAACAAAGATCATATCGAAGAACTGAAGGCTCAGTTGGCTAGGGAGTTTGAAATGAAGGATTTAGGACCAGCAAACAAGTTTCTAGGGATGCAAATTCACCGAGACAGAAATAACTGGAAGATTTGGCTATCTCAAAAGAATTACTTGAAGAAAATCTTGCGCCGCTTCAATATGCAAGATTGTAAGTCAATCTCTAGCCCGCTTTCTGTTAATTTCAAGTTATCCTCAAGTATGTGTCCCAGCAATGAAGCAGAGAGGATGGAGATGCCTCAAGTGCTGTATGCATCAGCAGTGGGAAGTTTGATGTTTGCTATGATATGTACGAGACCAGACATTGCACATGCAGTAGGAGTGGTTAGTTAATACATGGCAAACGCTGGTCGAGAGCATTGGAATTCTGTAAAGAGAATCCTGAGATATGTCAAAGGAACCTCGGATGCTGCTCTATGCTACGAAGAATCTGAATTTACTATTAGAAGATATGTTGATTCTGATTATGCAGGTGATCTTGATAAAAGGAAATCCATTACAGGCTATATATTTACAATTGTAGGAGAAGCTGTGAGCTGGGTATCTAAACTACAGACAGTTGTGGCGTTGTCTACAACAAAAGCTGAGTATATGGTAGCTACAAAAGCTTGTAAAGAAGCAATCTGGATAAGAAGATTCATGGAAGAACTTGGGTACAAACAAGAGAAGATTCTCTTGCACCGTAACAGTCAAAGTGCTTTGCACATTGCAAGGAATCCAGCTTTTCATTCCAAGACAAAACACATAGGAGTACAATATCATTTTGTTCGTGAAGTGGTGGAAGACGGGAGTGTGGATCTACAAAAAATTCACAGAAAAGACAACCTAGCAGATGCACTGACAAAGGTAATCAACACTGACAAATTCATATGGTGCAAATCCTTGTATAGTTTGGCAGAAACGTAGACGGCATGGTTGTGGCAAGATAGAGAAGGCGTGGAGATTGTTTGATTATCAATCAAATCTTCAAGTGGGAGAATGTTGTACTATTCCTATTCCCCCAAGAACTCCCGCATCGGAAACATTATGGACAGGGAAGGGGGAGAGAGCCTATAAAAGAAAGGTTCCTCCTTCTCTCCTAATCCATCCCATTCTTCTCCTCCTTTATAATACTCTTCTATAATAGAGTTTTTTCTTCTTACCCGTGGTTTTTTTTCAAAAGGGTTTTTCACAAAATTTCTTTGTCTATTTTATTTCCAATTTCCTTTATTTGTTGTTTGCTCTATTCGGTCGGGATTTTATTACCCAACAATTGATGGGTTATGGCAATCTTTGTAGGGGAAACAAGGCTAGAATGCATTTTCCCTCACACAATATGACAATCGGTCCCGACATGTTGAGCCAGCTCGTGGAGCACGAGATTGGCAGCAATATAAAGAGCGAACTAGTTGTCACAATACAAAGGAGTGGGACAGGACGAGAGACCCAGAGATCACCTGGGAGATATGATAGCCATTGCAGTTCATATGTCGCAACAACCATTGCCCAATATTCAGCTTCCGCAGAAGAGCATGAAATAGTACTCAGTTTCTTATTCTTCCACGAAATGGGGGCAGCACCCAAGAAAAAACAATAGACACTAGTAGAGCGACGAGTTGTTAGGCAACTAGCCTAATCAAAATCACAGTATAAACCGAGGCGGAGGCTGTCGCTCCCATTAAGAAAAATCCCTTGGCCAGATATACCTTTCAAATGGCAAACGAGATGATGTGCAGCACCAAGGAAGGGCTTGCGCAGATCGTACATAAACTGATTAAGCTTGTTGACGGTATGAACGATGTCAAGCCGGGTGATCACGAGATAGATCAAACTGCCCACCAGTCACCAGCTTTGTAAAAACAGCGAACATGTTATGATAGTCAATGCCTAACACCCGTTTTCTTCCGGGTCTCATTCGAGGAACATGACTTTTAGTCTTTGTTTCATTCATTTTTTATTTAGTTTGATTCGAAATAAGATTGTCATAAATCTTAGATCTCTAGAATGAGGGACGAGTCAAAGCCGGTGACGAGAATGTCATCAATTAGCCCAGAACATAAACGAAGTGCTGACGGTGCTGAAGCATAACGAGGGAATGATCAACCGTCGAGCCATGAAACCCAAAATCGAGCAATGCCGTGTAGAATTTGAAGAACCAACGTCCGGAGGCCTGTTTAAGGCCATAGAGAGACTTGTGCAGCAGCAGGCAAACACGTGTGTCCTCGTTTGAGCGATAACTTAAAGGAGGGGTCATATGAACCTATTCCGGGTGGTCTCTATGGAGGAAGGTATTATGAATATGCATTTTCTAAACGGGCTAAGGGCGAGCTGCAACAACAGCCAATAAGGTTTGAGCAGTCACGAGCTTTGTAAAAACAACGAATGTGTTATGAGAGTCAATGCCTTCAACCTATGTGTTAACACCCGTTTTCTTCTGTGTCTCATTCGATTTGATTCTAAGATATTACAAGAATCAGTATTTCTCAATCCTAGGGTTAGTTCTCACTATAAATGAGAGGGACCTAGCATTGGTTTTAAACAAGAATAATTATCGGAGAAACCAAGTGACACAGAGAAAAGAAAAAAGAAAAGGATCGTTGCGGAAATGCCATGGAGGGGAGTTTTGTTTTACTTTGTGGTTTAAGAACTGCGTCACTCGTATGTTGTTATCGTACAATTTGTTCTTGTTTACATTTTAACATCTTATTTATGATTTTTCCCCCTTTACAAGTGGTGTCGACCATGAAATATACCCATACCTTCGAATTAAAACGGTATAGATTCATAATACATCTCTATTTTCTGTGTTCATGAGTAAAAAGTAAAAAACTTGATTATTACTATTATTATTTTTTTATTTGGGCATTGAAAGAGAAAAACCCCTTGGCGATGTAGCTTTCAAATACCAAACGAGATGATGTGCAACATCAAGGTAGGGGCTGGCGTGGATTGTGCATAAACTAATTAAGCTTGTTGATGGTATGAACACTGTCAAGCCAAGTTGCTCCTCTGCTCCCTTCTCTGATTGGTAGCAGCCAGGCAGCCTTTGTTAAAAGAATGAGAATAGGAGACAACATTCTCCTCACTCGAGAGTTGTTTGCTGGTTCCCTTGTGCAGCCCTACTTGGCTAAATATGCAATCAAGATAGACATTCGGAAAGCCTATGACTCCATCGACTGGGGATTCTTGGAACAGAAGCTTAGAGTTTTTGGGTTCGCGGCCAAGGTTGTTGAGTGGATCTTTACTTGTGTGAGTACGGCTTCCTTCTCTGTGTGCATTAATGGTGAACTCAATGGTCTTTTTGGAAGTGGTCGTGGTCTGAGGCAGGGAGATCCCATGTCGCCATATTTATTTATGCTTGCTATGGAGGTTTTTGCCGGTATTCTTGTTTCCGTTTTCTCCAAAGCTGACTTCAAATTTCATTGGAGGTGTAAGAACTTGAAGATCAACCAGCTTTTCCTTGCTGATGATGTCTTCCTCTTTTCTCAAGGTGATTTCACTTCTGCTTCTCGAGTTAAGAAGGCCTTGATACAATTTTGTAACTGGTCAGGCTTCAGGGCTAACAGCCACAAGAGTGAAGTGTTTTTCGGTGGTTTTGATCTGAATGTCAAGAGTAATATCTTGAATTTGTTTGATTTCCCTGAAGGAGTTATTTCCATCAAGTATTTGGATGTTCCTATGATCACTAAGAGGATGAGTGCTGCAGATTGTGTGAGATTAATTAATACCATCAGTACTAGAGCTAACTCTTGGACTCACGGGCTCCTCTCCTTTGCTGGGCGTGTTCAGCTGGTAAATTCTGTGCTCATTGCTATTCAGAACTATTGGGCGGCAACCTTTTCGCTGCCTTAGTCTCTCCTTGGGAAAATTGAGAAGATTTTGAGGAGGTTTTTGTGAAAGGACCCTATGCTGGCCTCGGGTGGTGCTAAAGTGTCATGGCGTGATGTGTGTCTTCCTCAGGGGGAGGGTGGCTTTGGTATCCATCGGTGCAAAGATTTTAACAAAGCTTCCATGTTGAAGCACTTGTGAAATCTGTTTGCGGATAAGGAAGCTTTGTGGTGTAAGTGTGTGCATTCTAATTTCCTCAAATTTAGAAGTATTTGGACCGCCAAACCACCCACATTTGCCTCTTGGGCTTGGAAAAAGATCCTTGGTCTGAGGAGTTTTACGAAGCCTATGATGTCAAAGAGATTGGCAATGGTAAGTCTATTCTTTTTTGGTTTGATTGATTGCACAAGGCTGGGCCCTTGGATAAAGTGGTCTTGGACAGGGACATATTCAGATCTGGCATCAGTAGAAACTAGTGTTTGCAGCAGCCTTGTGGTGTAATCTGCGGTCGTTGGCCATCATGTCTAGACTACTTCTTGGTGATTCTGGGGAGGCCTCCAACCCTGCGCCTTGATCATGCTGATAGAATTGTGTGGAATGCTAACCCTTCTGAGCCATTTTCTATGGCGGGTGCTTGGGATCTCATCCGTAGGAAGCAGCAGGCTGTTTCTTGGTCAGGGTTTGTTCGGGACAAAGCTTGAATTCCTAGGCATGCTTTCTTTTGGGGCGCTGCGCCGAGACAATGCATTCAAACACAAGACAAATTGGCTCGTTATAATCGTATTCTGGGTGTGGTGTGTGGTGTATGCAGGAGTTGTGCTGACTCTGTGGATCATCTCTTTTTTGATTGTGTTGTGTCTGCATGGTTAATGAGTTGGTGGGCTTGTAAGTGCAACATTACGTGGATGAGGACGTCGTCAATTGCCCCAGAACATAAACGAAGTGCCGGTGGCACTGAGGCGTAGTGAGGGAATGATCAACCGCCGAGTGATGAAACCTAAAACAGAGCAATGCCGTGGAGAATTTGAAGAACCAACTCTAGGAGGCCTGTTGAAGGCCATAGAGAGACTTCTGAACAAGGCAACACGTGCGTCCTCGTTCGGCCGATAGCTTGAAGGAGGGGTCATATGAACCTATTCCTAAAGGTCTCTATGGAGGAAGGCCTTCGACCCGTGTGTTGACACCTCTTTTCGTCCGGGTTGCACGTGGGGAACATGAATTTTATCTTTTTTTATTTTTTTTATTTAATTTAGTCCAAAGTTAATAGGGCAGTTGAGTTCGATTCAACATGATGTACTTGAATTCTCCATTTTGGACCCAAATTATATTAATATTTTTTACTTTCTAATTCTGATTCTCATTATAACTTTTATAGTGTTTTTGATACTAATAAATTTTTTGTTTTTAATAATTTCAAAATTTTCCAAAAATGTTAAAGAGTTGTAAATAATAATGTTTTAACTGTCCAATATAGTTGCCAGAATTATAAATAAAAAAAAAACCAAAATAAAAACATTTTTCGTTGTTCCCGCACACTTTCTTTTTTAATCCTTAACCCTACAATTTTCATAAAAAGGAAACACGTACATTACATTTGGGAGAAATATCACTTTCTTCATCGCCATACCTAAATAACCCATATATAGAAAAGTAGAAGATTGGGGTATTCTCCAAAAAATATATATATTCTTGAAAGTAGAAATTATTGGGATTTATTATTGTCCATATTTTCTCTGACTTATTCTCAGATATTACAATATTCAGTATTTCTCAACCCTAGGCTCAAGTCTCACTATAAATAAAAGAGAGCTAGCACTGGTTTTAGAAACCTATAATTATCGAAGAAACCAAGAGAAATGAAGAGAAAAAATAGAGAGAAATATTGTTGGAGGACAAGCGTAAGCTTTGAAGCTTGCCACGTAGGAGAGTTTTTTTTTTTTTTTGTGCTATAAGATACACAAATAGTTTCTTTAAGAATTTTATATCACTTTTTTCTTTTATTATTAATTTTCTTTTACAAGAGGTCTCGAATATGAAATATGTCCATATCTTCCGGTCGAAAGGGTATAAAATCATAACCCATCTTTGTTTTCTTTACGTTCATGAGTAAAAAAATTTAAGAAAATGATTATTATTAGTATTATTTGTTCTTATTTTGTTCTTAGGTTTGGGCATAAGAAAAACAAAGCTATGAGTAAAACTCCTCTCATGTTTGAAAAAGAGACAACATGTTTCATGCGCATATTTCTTCCATTCTCTTCATTATTTTGTTATTTTTAGATTAAAATTAATTTCATACTAAAATCTGAAAAAATTATTTTAATTGAAACGAGGAAACTCCAAATACCCAAAAAATCCCCCTAAGCCATGATCACCAAAAACAGATAACTATAAATCTCTCTCTCTCTCTCTCTCCACCAAATCCCCATCTTCCAGAAATCATCACCATATATATTCTCATGCTCATGCCTTCTTCTCTCTCCACTAGCCAATCCCGACCTCCCCTTCCATTATCAAGCCAAGCCTTCCTCTCACCATCCCTAACTCACGCCCACTCGCTGCAAACTGCTCCTCCCCACCGTTGTCTCCGCCTCCTGGACCGCAGCACCATCAAGGTCTGGAACCTCATCAATTGCAAGCTCCCGAACACGCTCGCTGGCCACGGCAGCTGCGTCAACATCGTCGCCTCTCCTGCCCGCGATCGTACCATCAAACCCTAGAACATCCTCGGTGAGTATAAGTACATCATTGGCCGCCACGATGCCGCTGCCGCCCACTCCGATTGGGTCAGCTGCGTTCTCTTCTACCCTAACAACCTCCGTGTCGTATTCAATTTTTATTTTTATTTTTTTGATAATTTTAACGGCATGATAAAAAAACACATACGTAAATATTAAAAAAATTTTAAAAATTCTTTATGCTTTTAAAGAATAGGTTATTCATCTTTAAATCTCATGAAAATTAAAATACTTATGTATTTGTGTATTTATTTTCTATTCATACGGTTAAAATTATTAAAAAGTTTATGAAAATTGAATATAAGAAGATCTCGACGAAGAAATTGACGGACATGAACTTGAAAGAATCTAGGTCTGCTTCATACAAAGGCTGGGGTGAGGACGCAGATGACTTTTCCCTTTTCTTTTTCTTCTTTTTCTATTTTTTTTAAAAAATTTTTTACCCTCCCTCTCCCATCGGTAACTTAAAAATAAAACCTTTTTTTTATATATATATATTTAACTTAGCTTATTCCTTCCTTTGACTTTGCCTCGTTCACATGAATTTATATTAAAACTCAATGAGACTTTCCTACTAATCAATTAATTAATTAATTTTAAAAAAAAGAGTTTTAAAAGATTTGCCATTTTAGGTGTTATAAGTGTTAACCTTAATTTAATCTTGTTGATTGACTAATTGATTGATTATTATTATTATTATTTGAGTAGGTATAATTTTTTTATTTTTCAGACACAATTAATGATGGTAATTATTCAATTTGATAAGTGTTGTGGGGGTACTGTTAACCTTCACTATACGTAATTTGATTTATAGACCTTTCCTTTAGAATTTTTCAATTTTATTTATTTATTTATTTTTAAAAGTAGGATGACGACTCCATAAATTTTTTTTTTTCCGTTAGTTGGACTCAAATGAAATGTGATTATGTATGACCGTCGGCAACAAGTCGCACCTTATATTGCTTAATAGAGTCGCCGGAATATCACTTGATTTTGTGTGCCGCTTCGATTCTTGACCCATTCCGTCTAAAACCAAGATCAGTTATGCGATTCTGATGTGGACGTGTGTATGGAAACATGCATACGTGATTTTGTGCAATTAAGGCCAAGTTTGGTCTAAGGGAATGAATTTAGATGGAAGGGAACGAACTTTAAAGGGAAAAATATAGTTATAAGCCCAATGATTCATTGCATTGTCAGTCTTTGCACTGCAGGGTTTGATATTCCTTCGTGTGAGCGGAGGAATGCATGCCCCCATGCTTTAGCTCCTCCATTTTGTTCCATCTCAGCTTGTTCCATCATGCCAATCCAAGCCCTATCTATATTGAATACAAGAAATTCCCATTACCCCTGCATGAAATCATAGAACAGATTTGGTAGACTTGGGGCAGAAGTGCGAGGAATCAGGCTAGACCTTTTCTGGCCTTCCTCTCTTCTTGCCACTGGATGAACAACCGGCATTGGGTCTGACCTTCCACTGCCTCCTCTTCCTTTTTCTGCTCGGTGGGACGGTAGAATCCAAATGGTTCGAGCCAGTGGATGCATCGACTCGCTCGCGCCTGCTTTTCTCAAAATTCTGAGCGACGAAACGTAAACCCCCCCACGTCCGTGAAAGCCAAGAACTCATCGTCACCTAAGGTGTGATTTCTCGTGAACCGTGGCCAACTATGCTGTGGCTATATATGTCCTGCAATCTTCTTTGTAGCCTAACTTGCCAGTGATCACCACTAGAATTCCTGAGGATCGCTCTGTCAAACATTTCCAGTGATACGTTCTTCTTGAAGTTAGGTGGGACTCAGCTTTCAGTTTGTACATAATTCGCTCCACAAAACTAACAAAACAACATAGTACTAACGTCAATAGGATGACCTCCCTGAAATTGGGCAGTAGAAGGAGAATAGGTCGTCATCAAGACGACATTTGTGCATGCCTTAATGGAATGAGCTTGGTGAATTGGTCACACTCTTCTTAGAGATAAGAAACTGCTTGCCCTTCTTACTCTGTCCCATGCTTCAAAGGCCGGTGGGGCAAGTGTCGAGGAATATTCTGCCACCAATGAAAGAGTGACATATAGCCCAATCATATAAACACATTCCTGTATGATGCATTCCACCACATTCCACCACCAATGGAAGAGTGACATGTAGCCCAATCATATAAATACATCCCTGTATGATGCATTCCGAATTGCGCTTAGAGGACGAGGACACTCTAGTCAAAGCAAGAAATAGGAGTACCCCCAGATAATTCCACCATCATTGCCTAAAAGGCTATAAATATTTGATAGATTCTGGTACAAAGTTCATTTTCTCTCTCCACTTTTGGGTGCTTCTCTCTTTATACTTTCTCTCCCTACTTTTCCGGTCACTGCCCTTTACTAACTTGGGTGTGAAAAGTGCTTCTCAAAGAAGCCTTTGGACACTTTCCTGACCATTCACAAGATTTTTCATCAACAATACCCTACTAGTTATTAAAATTTGAGTTACATCCGATCAATCAAAGTATACAACATTTATTCTTGACATCTTTGTGGTCTAAATTTTCATCTTTTAGACCATCTGTGTGTTCACTGGCACGAATTGTATGAATATTGGCAATGCCTCATATTTTTGTCCATATTCTTTTAATCCATATAATTAGAATTCCCCATTAATGTCTCGTGTGGGCCCGTATTGAAATCATCTCTCTATCACTTCCATGTATATATAAAGGTTATCTAGTCGCAACTTCTATTACAACTACCTTGTTACGGTTTCACTCCGGTTACTAGTAGTGCCTTCAGCATCCTTGTGATTAAGGTCACTACTTCAGGCATGGCAAGCTCCCATAGTTTCATGGCTGATTTACACATACACACACACATATATATATATATATAGGTCAATTTATATATATATATAGGTCAGTTTATCTCTGTCGGAGCCTGTCATCTTTAGTGATTCCTCGGATCTGATCCTACTATCCCTCTCACCATAAGTCTCTCTTTCTTCCTCCTTTTTTTGGTTCATCTGATTTTTATTGTAATGTAATGGGTGAGGAATTGGAATTGTTGCTTTTAGCTATCGATGAAATTTTGTAGTATTATTGTTCTTTTTAGTTTTAGTTTCGGGTACGAATCCACTAATTTGCCATGCTTAGCGAAGGGTACAGTAAGATCATTACCCTACCCCGACCCTATCCATTGCCAACTTTAGTTAACTAGAGGCAAAATGAATAAGGTAAAGGAGGGAAGGAATAGAAGAGGTCCAGAGGAGAGGAGGGGAAGGGAAAAGGAACAACAGAGAGAGAGTTTGGATCAGAAGGAAGTCCTGACGAAGTCAAGCCTAGGATTTGAAGTGATTCTGTGTCAACTGATTGAGGAGAGTTCTAAGAGCTTTCTTAGTTTTCCCCCAGAATTTTATCAAAACAATTTATTCTATTAAAATTCTTTGGAATCCTAAACGTTGGTTTGAGCGTTGTTGTTTCTCTAAATTCCTTGATGGAGAAAGTTAATATTATTGCATTTAATTTCTCGATAATTAATTAAAACGTTATTTCAATTGCCAGACACAAATTCGTTGGGTTTGTATTATGTTGGGATACGTAGCATGTTATGGTCGAATTCAACCTTAAAGACATGAAAAAATGTCATAATAATTGTTTAGTTATAATTTCCCTAGTTATATGTTATATTTGTGGTTGAGATTTATCCACGTGGCATCCTCATAAATTCGTGATGGGGTCGCTAGAGTAATAAAAAATGAATTTGATACAATTATATTCAAATATATATATATATATATATGCATGTGTGTATGTATGTGGAAATTATGAGATAAGATAATAATTCATTGTTTTACCATAAAAATATAACGATTTATTAGAAAAGTTTTGTCTTTGAAATAGACATTCTATAATACTTGATAATATCCCTTTTAGAATTTCAAAATTTAATTTTGAATTTAATAATATCAAATTCATCTTTAGTATACTTGAAATTAGTATAATTTAATTCCATTCGATAAATTAAATTAAATTAATCTATTACAATTACATCTCATAATAATAATAATGGAATAATATTTATTATTATTATTATTATTATTATTATTATTTGAGTGGAATGGTTTGATTGAAAGCATCTCCAAACTTATTTCACAAATTTCTTATAAAAACGGCATAGTTTTTAACATCAATTGAATAAAAATGACTTCTCAAATAAACTCTAAATCGTAGATTAAACAAAAAGTCAATTTTCAGCGTTCATGGATACATTTGAGCCTTTCCTCCATACGCTTGCTCTCATAAGAACATCATTTCAAACAAAAAGAAGTTCCCCAAACTTGACCTTATGTTACGTTGCTTGAACCGGAAAGACGTGGACCTGCAGTAGATTTTTACCGACGAGCTCAAACACACATATATCGCCATGCTTGATCTTGTTGTCGCGTACAAAGGAAGTCCATCCTGCCGAAAACACATGGTATCCCCGCTGATAAAGGGCCTTCACTTGCCATGTTTCCTTCACCGAGTTTCGTAAGGTGAACACCGCTATAGATCGAGGAAAATGGGGGTCTGAAAAGGAAATGGGAATCCGCTGCAAAATCGACATATTCTGTTACGAAAGTTGTGACACAGCGAGGAATGAATGAGATGGACGAAGCAAACTATAATTTAAATATGCTGGTAAAGAATTAGAATTATAACATAATAGAGCAAGATAGGAATGGAATAGCTATACTACAAGAATACAATAGGCTGGAACGGAATAGGGATATCACAAGAATAAAATACGTAAGGAATAGCTATGCCCATGGACCATGAGGGCATAGGTTGGAGTAGCTATTCCAATGGATCATAAGTGAAATTTGCAAGGAATAACTATTCCAAAGGGCCATAAGTGTAATAGGTTTTCTTAATTGAGCTGCGAGCTTAAGTGAATTAAACGAGGCAACGGTTATTCTACAAGAAACGGGGTGGTATCATGAGCCAAACATGACAATAATCTTTGAAAGTTGAAAGAAGCAGCTCTAGTAGTAATTTATCCACAAAATTGCACTAAGCCTTCTCAACATTATAGCCCCACAATTCTTATACCATCTAGAGGACTGCAAAAGATTAATGGTTGCACGAGGAATCAAACACAACTAGGAACTTGGAAAAACAATTGAAAAATGACAACTTCAAGACTAAAATAATAATTAAATTGGGCACCGTTAGCTAAAAGATTTATGAGATGAAAAGGGCAGAAGAAACCATTCTTACCAGCAAAAGATCCTTCGTTTTCTTATGCACTCTTACACAGGCCAAGAAATGGGGATGTTCGGAACTAAACGTCTCAGCCATCTTCAAAGCTTCCGTGGATATTTCCAGAGCATGCAGTATCCTGCCCAAATGCCGCTTTGGTTCCTGACCGGTTCTCTCTAAAACAAAGATATGCACACTTAATTTCATGCAATTAAGGTTAGGTTTGGCATAATAGAATTAATTTAGATGAGACGGAATGGATTTTAAAGGGAAAATATCATTATCAATGGAATGCTTCAATTTATTGTCAATCCTATCACTGTAGAGTTTGATATTCCTTCGTGTGAGCAGAGGGATACACATTCCATGCTTTACCTCTCTTTGAGCTGCAATTGAGAGTAACATTTTCCCTTTAAAATCCATTTTGTTCCATCTTACCTCATTCCATTGTACCAACCAGGCCCTGATGGATTTGTGATCATATCACCATAGGATTTGATATTGAATATGAGAAATTCCCATTGCCCATGAATGAAATCATAATGTCTCTATATGCATACCAGGAACAGATTTGGGAGACTTCGGGCAGCAGTGTGAGGATTCGGGCTGGACCTTTTTCGGCCTTCCCCTCTTTTTGCCAGTAGGAGACTTTGGGCAGAAGTGTGAGGAATCAGGCTGGACCTTTTTCGACCTTCCCCTCTTTTTGTCACCAGGAGACTTTGGGCAGAACTGTGAGGAATTGGAATGGACCTTTTCTGAACTTCTCCTCTTTTTGTTACTGGATGAAGAGCCAGAATTGGGTATGACTTTCCAAGGCCTTCCTCTCTTCCTTTCTCCGCATGGTGCGACAGCAGATTCTAAATGTTTTGAGCCAGTGGATGCATGAACTCGCTCACAACCGCTTTTCTCAAAAATTTGAACAATAAAATGCACATCCCCGACATATGTGAAAACCAGAAACTCATCATTGCCTAAGGTGTGATCTCTCATGAACTGCGGCCAACCATCCTCTAGATATATGTCCTGCAATCTTCTTTGTAGCTTAACTGGCCAGTGGTCACCACTAGAATCCCTGAGAATTGCTCTGTCAAACATTTCCAATGACATGTTCTTCTTGAAGTTTGGTGGGACTCGCTGTGAGTGAGTGCATAATTTGCCCCACAAAAATAGCCAAACAACATAATATTAGCATCAATAGAATAACCTCCCCGAATTGAGCAGTAGAAGGAGAATAAGTTGTCATCAAGACAAAATTTGTGCATGCAGTAATGGAATGAGCTTGGAGAATTGCATTCCAAATAGTTACTTGCAGCCATTAGCTAAGCTAAGCAATATTTATGTTCCACAGTAGAAAACACGTTCCCACTGCCACATTGTAAAAGGGTCCCACAACCCGCCAATTCATCAGTGGGACTACCCACCATGTTAGCATCAGGCCAGCCTATCACAACATGTGTAATAGTGTAGGATTATGAATAAATAGATAACATAAAAAATATACATTGCTCAACAAAAATTTTACAAACAATCTGCAAGGGAGAGGACAAGACCGATTGTTTCCTTCAAGGAAATAAATGTCATATTGAATGATCATAAATGCAAATCTATATGAGAGGAACTTGTTAACAGCTAAAATTTATGTAGCCAAATACCTCAAGTATGAGAAGACATCTCTAGAATTAGAGAATATAGTAATTACCATGATGCATATCAAACAAAACCCAGTTCATGAAGTTTTATATGTTCTAAGCGTTGCATTATTTGAGAGATTAGCGTTCAACGTGAGTTAGGATGGATTAGACCCTCCAACACATGGAAAGACTCCCAAAAGCAATCAGCATTAGTCACCTACAGGGTAGGTAACGCCTGGGTGTGAAATGTTTATGCCTGGAAAATTAAAAATAAATCTGAATTTCCTACTGTTCCTTAATATGGCGTTCAATGGAAATATCGTATTCAATGGCTGTCAAAAGATCAGAGTTGGGCAGCATCCTTCAACCCTCCATGAGCTCGACCACTGGCTGCTCGTGTGTGTGCGTTTGTTTGTTCTATTCTTCTTCTTTTTTTTCTTTTTTTTTGGGTAAGAAAGTAATGTATTAGGAAAAGGCAATAAGAGTACAAGCAAGGATGAAGAGAAATGCTGAAACTGCTATAGCCAAAGCAATAAGGAACAGAAGACCAAAAATACATTAAAAGAGAAAATCTTTCCAACCTCTATGAATATCCCTAAGATTGGCACCAGTGTACAATCATCAAACCAAGCAGAGTGGACGCTCATAAGGCCAGGGTACTAGCACCTAAGGTCCTACTACAATAGGCATTTCTCTACTTTGGCCTAATTTAGCCAGGGTTTACCAAATGGAAAAATAAAGCCTTTTGAAACACAACAACAACAACAACAACAAACACACACACAAAAAAAAAGGAGGGGGCGGGGGGGAGAGAGATTTCTTTGGAAAGCTTAAAAGAGCTTAACAGAAATTTGTCAAACATCATATAAACAAACTCTTCTTCCCAGCTGTAAAATCAACAATTTGGGTATGGTGAAGCCATTAAAATTTACAAATCACTGAAGTATTTTCACAAAGGAAGCACCAGATACCCATAGAATTAAACTGATATGACTAGAACTCTCCATTCTCGAAGCACAAATGCAAATGTACAAAGGAAAGACCTGTCATTCAAGTCCTCAAATTCCACATCCAAACCCTAAAACCTCTGAAATCGAGGGATTTATAACATCACCTAAGCTCAGAACAGAAAATGGCAGTAATTAGACACAAGTAGGACAAAAATGTGAAGAAAATGAAGCGAAAATAGGAGGAGTATAAACTGGAGGAAGAAAGTGAAGTTACCAATTTGTCATGGCTTGTGGTTAGAAGTAATAATCTTGAAGAAGGATCGAAGCTGATTCGGATTCATCTCCATCTCCATCTTTCTTCTCTGCCCTCTTTCAATGTTCAATGGGTGTCTGGTCCGTGAAAGGAGCCATCTTGAAGACAAGGTTACTTGGGCAAGAAAGAGGAGGGAAAGAAAATAATAATAATAATAATAAAATAAAAAGGAGGAGCAAGGGTCCACGTCACCCAAATAATGATTTTGTGTAATTTAAGTGATCAATTTTGAGAGGTATCATGATCAACATAACATACGAAGTATGGATAATTTTTTAAATACAAAAGATTTTATGATAAAATTACAAGAGTCTTATGCAGCACACATTTAATGTCGGGTGTTTTAGTAAATGATAACGTATGTTTTCACAAATTTATAACACATGAACTTTTTGTGATTTTACTGTAAAATCATTTGTGTCCATAACATTATATAAGTAGTGTTACCCTATCAAGTAAGTTCATCCATCCCATGATAGGATCTTGCTTTTTAGAATTCTTTTCATCTTGTTCATTCATTTAAATTTTATAAACAGGATTAAAACACATCATTATCTTCCTTCATTGAAAATCTTTTTTCCCTTTGCTAAAATGTAACTTTGCCAAAAATAGTTCCCTTACAAATTAATGCATCAAAAACTCTTTCCTCTTTGGTTAGAAAATAAAAGGATAAAAGACATGAACACCCTCTTACCTTTGTGAAAGAGACGCTGATACCACAATAATTATATTTTTACCGTATACCAACCGATAATAGGATAAAAAAATCACTTTCAAAGAATTTGGAGCATATGCGTCTTTTTAGAAACTATATGGTGTCAACGCTTTTTTAATAAAGTGGCGGGAATGTGAATGCCCTTTACCAAAATAAAACCTTAGACAATATTAAACAATTATTCAGCAATACGCATAAAAAGATCTACAGTAGTCTTGTAATGTTATTTTTTAGATTAGGCGAGTTAAGTCTGCTCACAAATTTTTTTCTGGTTTTTTCTCGAACTGATTTATTTCTATTTTTCTAGGAGTGGAGATATTGAATTCTTTTTATTTTTTAATGAAAGGGAAAAAGGTCTACAATGCGTTAATTTGTGTGGAAATTATTTTCGACAAGTTACTCTTTGGCGAGGGAAAATAACTTTCGTAGAGGAAGAAAAATAATGTGTTTTAATAATTTCATAGAATTTAAATAAATGAACAACTTGAAAAAAATTATATCATATAAATTTTGTAGAAAATTCGAGAGGAGATAAAGCGCGGAAAGTTCCGAGGTTTATCTAGTGATTTTGTCTAAATTAAATGTTTCAATCTTTGACGTGAAACTTTTAGCACTATTTATTATGCGATATTTATGTAACTTTATTTGGTTGTTAAATAAAAAATGTCACATGAGACTTCAATGCATGGACACCTTGGAATTTATCTTGGTATTTTATTCAATGAATTTTATTGGCATTTTATGGATCCCTTAATGAGTCTTAATTTTAAAATAAGTATTTTTTTTATCATGTAAATAATTTTCTACATTTTATGTTATAAATATTATATTTTTTATAAAGGGTATTAATGAAAAACTTTAGCATTCCTTGAATCTAATTTTTTATACCAAACATAACAATATCACATCCCGTGATAATCCACTAATTATATTAAACAAAAGAATGTCACGTTTCAGGAATCACATTTCAAAATACAATATTAAGATAAAATGTGTGATTCCACGAACCGAACGAGATGAGATATGTATAAAGTTGGGAGTGCGTTACACACACTATTGCATGCAAATGGTCGTACATGTACCGATGCATTACCATTCAACCAACTTTAAAGGCTATGGAACCAACCCTAAATAAAAAGCAACTCCACTTTATTCTTTTTTCAATTCTATCTCATTTGACCCGCCTTAAGTTGAGTGAGGAACTTTTCTATCCACCTCGAAATTAAGGTGAATCAATTAAGATTTTTCGTCATTAATGCTATTGAACTTTTGTTTTATTTTGCATTTTAAAAAATCAATTGCAAGTGGCAACTGGACAAATTAAGGGCTCAGGCCACTTATAAGCCTCTTGCAATTTTGTGATTAAATCCTTTATATCAATAGAATTATTCATCCAAAAAGATATGCAAGGATAAAGTTGTCACTGGGGCTTAGTTTGCAAAACAAGCATTGTGGCATCTTTAGGACTGAACACCCCCCCCAAGGTGAAGTCTTAAAACATAGCCAAACAGTTCCCTCTACATACTTCACTGCACATCCCAAAACCCTGAAAACACCGAGTACAAGTAAATCCTCAAATCCTCTTCTTCCACGGCAAGTTCATAAACAAAAAGCATTTACATGATATGTCTTCCACCACACCAACAACAGTGCTTCACAGTTCACCATGCCTTCTATAATTTCCTGCAAAACCAGAAGAAAGAATGTGCTGGTGCAATTGAACAAGGATTAAGCATGCAAAGATTTTAGCCGAGGTACTCGACATGTATTATATTACACTACTTTGTAGAATGTAATAGATTATGAATAGAGTAGCTATTCCATGAGGCATGAGTGGAAAGTATATTCTTGATTCGGTTGAGAACTCTAAAATTAACCCAACGAGGTCATATTTGCTTCCATGTAAATTCATCTGCTAAGTAGGACTGAAACAACACAAACACCCCAACACACCCCCCACCCCCACAACTATACAAGTAAATCCTAAATTACATAGCCAAACAGCTCCCTACATGCTTTTCTGCACAACCAGAAAACCCTGAGCACACTTGAGTCCAACTAAATCCCCAAATCCACTTCTTCCACAGCAAGTTCACAAACAAAAAGCATTTACATGATATGTCTTCCACCAAGCCAGCAAAAGTGCTTCACAGTTCACCACAGCTTCCTACCATTTCCTGCAAAGCCAAAAAAAAAAAAAGAAAAAAGAAAAAAGAGTGTGCCGCTGCAATTGAAGAAGGATTAAGCAGGCAAAGATTTTAGCCTAGGTACGAGACATGCATTATATTACACCACAGGGATTAAAACTCATAGCTAATCTCCGTTCCTAATGCTGTGTTTGGTTTATGGCAATAGCTGATTCACTCGGCCCTTTGTTTGGTTCACTTTAGAGTTTCCAACCAGACCAAGAATATATTTTCCTCTCGTGACCCTTGGGAATAGCTATTCCTTACCTACTCTATTTATACTCTATTACATTCTAGAAACCAAACATGTCATGGGAGTTGAGTAATAAACAGGTCACTTTGTTGCACAGAGAGTTTTACTTAAAAAAAAAAAAAATCAGAATGCACATCAGAAGAACACATTTTAATTTTGAATTCCTTAAAAAGGATAATAGTTTTGCAAGAAAAATGCAGAGGAACTCTTCTACCCTAACATCAAAAGGAGAATCAAGCTGTGATCAATCCAGAGCATCAATAAATATGAACAAACACAATTATTTAAGATGAAGTCCCTGCAGCAATCAGATCCATTCAGCAAATTTTTATGCCAACATCAACTAGCACTTCTTTTCTGGTTTTTGGCTGACCAATTAGCACTTCATGAGTTGCAAAACTAAGTACTCAGAGTAAACATAAATACTAACCTTCAGAATGTTCTTTGGTGCTTCAATACCCTCCACCTGTTTATGATAAGTCTAACTCCCTCTTTCAGAGTAGCCTTCCTTCCTTCTGTATGGTTCCACAGTTCAGTAACAATGTACCTCCCACTGGGATTGTATTCATTAATTTCCAACAAAGCTGTTACCACAGCTTTGTATACTTTGTCCCCCAATTCATTCCTCAACTCTTTCAACCTTTCATCCTCATCATTTATCACTTCCTACATTAAATAAAATAAAAATAAAAAATTGTTTTTCGTGACCATAAAAAAAGCAGCATTTAGACAAAGAAGAATATAGAATGAAATTAAATTCACTTAGATCATTTAAGCGCAAATACACACCTGAGGCTTATCTTCCCCATCAACCATAATAATTTTAAAAGGCTGCCATTCTGGATCTCGAAGGTACTTTTCCCACATTGACCAAAGCTCTAGAGCCCTCTCTTCAGCTTCTTCCTTGGAACACTTATTCTTGACTGATTCATAGAATGGCTTTCTGTCAAGTTCTCCCATTCGCTTAACACCAATATGGGCACGACTTGGTTTATCCTTTAAGCCCTGTACAGCAAAGAAAACAAATCCATGACAAGCCCAAGTACCACTAGGGAGTAACTGTAAAACATAATTTCATGACAAAACATATAACACACGACGAGGTTTGAACGTTGAAGTATATATCTCAGCATAAAGCATACTTGAAGTGCATAAGCTTGAAGTGCATATCATAAATAATCATAATTCAAAACTTATATATGCAATTGCAAAATTGTGAACAGCCATCTAAAACAGCACAAAGTCACTTGCTCACAGTAGAAACGTTTGTTGGTGGGTTCAGCATTTTTAAAATAAAATAGAAAGGAAGGATATTACATTAACTAGTTCTTTACGAGCCTCTTGCAGTTCATCATTGCACATTCGCTCCCTCACTATCAAAGCTTGGTTCAATGCTTCTAAATCTTCAAGATCTGCTTTCCTTTTCTTTCAGGAGTTCAAAAATCCCCTCCATCTGTTCCATTACTCCTACATCACCTTCATCTTTCATGTGCTCCATAACATTCAATGTCCCATTTAATCGCTCAATTTCCAACTCCAGTGCCTGCTTTTTATCCAGTTGGGTTTCCAGTTGAATTATTTTCTTGTGAAGTCTCTCCTTTTCCCTCTGCCAAAAGAAAAAAGAAAAAAAAAAAAAAAAACAACACACGGAAACATAGCTATGCATCGTTCAAATTATTTTACAAATTGACAGAATTTTCCGGCAATTGGCAAGTGCAGCAAGGAAAAAAAAAACGAAAACAAAAACAAAAAAACAACCTTCTGATCTTGAGCCAACCTCAATACATTTTCATCAGCCTTGTCTTGTTCCACAGATGCCAACTGAAGTGATTTATTTCTCAAGGAATTCTGAGAACACAAAAGCCCTGTTGTTTGTAAAACCCTTAACTGACATAAAAATTGCTTGGCATAAAAATTTGACAAACACTCCAATTGCTTCTTCGATTACCTATAAAGTGAAAACTATTGATTGAAGTACCCACTTTTACTAAAAATGGATCCTTGCTGAAAGCTATTTATGATGTATTGTAAATGTCATAGAAAATGTCATAACTGTTCAAAAGAGATCCCATATTCTTCATGAAGTTCACAAGCATAGATAGGCAAAAGCATGAGACAAAACATTTGCAAGAGGAGCTCACTGATTGAATGGTTACACCTCAGAGAAAAATAAAATGAGCAGATTCTATCAAAAGTAAGAAATTTTTGTTAAGGTTGAAAGGCTAATGCATGACAATCAGCCTCAAATATCTGAACTAGCACATAGTGTGTCCTATATCTATTCACAACAACACCATCTAATGAACTCGGATATGATCAAGAGCATGTGAGTAGATGCTTCATATGAATCAATCGCCAGACTTATGTTATAACTGCTGGGGAGGGTAAGGGAGGCAAGAGAATTACCGAGTCCCACCCAATTTGCAGCTGCCTATAACAATCCCAAGCCCAGGGAAAGGATGAGGGTTGTGGCAGGTTTACAGCCAGTGCAAACTTTAGTTGCATCTCATGAATATGGACCAAAATACGAGATCTGCTGGGGTTTATCTAGCTAGATAATGCCTGACATTGTGGCCCAGACGTAGTGATTAAGGGGCAAGGTTGGCTAGGGAGTACCCACAGTTGTTTGATCCACCCTCTGCCCCGTTTATCAGAGAGTTGCTTGAAGTGAGGCACAAAGTATTAAACCTTGATAACCCTTAGGACCTGTCTGATTGGCAGGAGCTGGAATGCTGATTCCTTCCATTCTTTGATAAGATAAAAGGTAACGGAGTGGTCATTACTTTGCAATGGTCATTCCCTTGCATTAGGGAATGCACATTCCAATCCCACCATTCAAAAAGCAGCCTAAAAGATTTGAGAGGCACATATTTATAACAAACTAAAATAGGTTTTACATGTCTTGCTGCAATGGTTATTCTGGGCCTTTTAGGTTTACAATTTTATATAGGTTATAAAGATTCACAAATCATGAGGATTCAGAATTTGAAAATTCAATTCTTGACCATAAATATTTGAAGTTTAGCCCATGATTATCACACCAAGTTACACAAATCTTATAATAATAAACAGGCAGGCCAACATTATCTAACCAGTCACAGACACAATACCATTTCTATTGCTTCAAAAATCTTTTTCCTTTCACTTTCATTTTGAGCCTCACGCTTTTCCAGTTCTTGTGAACGAAACTCAAGCTCCTTCTTCTCAGATTCCAGTTGCAACTTTAGCTTTTCATGCTCATTAAGAATTGTCTGATAGTGATCCCGTGCACTGAGCTGTATCTGTCTTATCTCTGACAATATAAACAAACACACAAACACGAGATAAACTGTTGTCATTAAAGCCACTCGATGACATAATATCTAATTACAATCAAGAGATCCGAATGGAGAAATCTAAGCAACCTCAACTCTTGAGCATAGAATATAAAGAATAGGACAATTGGCACATGAGCAGCTCAGCAGCTATGCTGCACATATTTTCATGAGCCAACTCTTCTTACCAAGAAGAAATACCAGTCAATACCCATAACAGAACATACCTTCGTTATGAGATTGAAGAAGTTTGTCTTTCTCTTGAATTAGATTGGCAAGTGAGAACGAAGTCTCAATGAATTTGCACTCTATTTCTCGCAAGTGCCTATTTTTGTCCTCGATCACATTTGTCAAGTTAGACACAAGCTTATTTTTCATATGGGCTTCTTCTGCCACCAATTCAGAGATCAATTTAAGGTCTCTAGTCTTACGAAGATATTCCCCAATGATACCTGTTGCATTGTAGTCATCAGAACGTGCTACCCAAGCATAAAGACCAGATGCTTTATCCATACTTGCTCGCCACTCCTTTTTCCCATGATGATCAATGTCATAAGCTCTCTCAAATGACATAGCATTATAAAACCCAGGCCAGTTGTTGTTAAATTCCACAAGAGCACTCCCTGAATGGCCCCTATAACTCCACAAGGGATGGACTCTGATGGGGTTGAACCCTCTGAACGTCAACTCATCCCTCAGCTTGGAACCACTTTCTCCGGTATAACGCCCATCCTTATCCAGTTGGGTTGGAATGTTGACCACGATACCTGTCCAAGGCCGGACAAACCTCTCATCGTCATCACAATCCATAGGGGGATCAGCCCCCGCAATGGGTTTTGATGGACCACCCACATCTGAACTGTGACCCATTGAACTAATTGTCAAATATAAAAGGATTCTGGAAAAAACGAGGGAATGATGAGCTGTCAAAAACAATGTCTTGCTGATAGGGAAATCTACGTAATCTGTTGGTAGTGACAAGCAGATGACATGATTCCAGAAATTAAATGGATCATGTACTCAAATTGTAGAGCACATAGCACAATAACAATATGTGTAACAGTGACAGTTCGAAATCTCTAGCAGATATAGACAAAAAGATCATATCTGTTAAAGGATTCGTGGGATAAATGCCCCTCAAGGAAGGCAGAAGTAGATCATTAATGCTTGAGAATTAATGGAACCACATACGAAATTGTATAAGATTACTAAAACTAAGCAGTACATTCTACAATAGATTTACATTCAGTTTAACCTAAGAACCCTTTTGAATGGCCATGGGCATGGGAATGGGAGTGGGAATGGGAGTGGGAATGAGAATAGTCCCATTCCATATTTTGATGAGAAATTATGAGTCATGACTGTTTCCATTACCTTTTCATTCCCATTCCGATGGGAACCAAAAGGGTCGATGAAAATGGTCAATCCTTTTCTTATTCCCATTCCTTTGTCATTTCTTTCCTATTCCATCTCCACCATTCAAAGGAAACCCAAAAAGGAATGATTTTGGCCATTCAGTCAATTTCTTACTCCCACTCCTTCGACATTCCATACCCATTTCACCCCAACATTCAAACGAAACCAAAGATGGAAAAAAGGCAGTACTAAAACAAACAGAGCTTCAGGAATCACACTGAGTCACCGCATGCAGGGGCGTATATGAGGAAGAAGAAGAGTGTACGGCATAGGGTGGAAAAAATACAGAAAACAAACAACCCATCAAAATATCTCTAGGATCATTTTCACCTATTTACAGCAAGGGGGAAAAAATAAAAGAGAGAGAGAAACAAA
The DNA here is from genome assembly GCA_034195605.1 of Santalum album. Classification (NCBI taxonomy): domain Eukaryota; kingdom Viridiplantae; phylum Streptophyta; class Magnoliopsida; order Santalales; family Santalaceae; genus Santalum; species Santalum album. The sequence goes on from CM067262.1 coordinate 7,692,608, forward strand.
CCAGAAACCGAAACAGGGTCTGTGGTTTGAAGTTTCAGACGGAGATACTTTGCAGCAATAGGGGAGAGACTAGTTGGGCGATGATGGAGACGAGGGACCGTGTCGTTCGGCTTTGTAGTGCCGGAATACGGGGTAAAACGGCAGCGTTTTGAACCCGCACCATATAAAAGTAAAGATTAATATGCGAATCGAACCCGCGAAGACATGATACTAACCTCATGCGCGCAACCAGCTGAGCTAAGAAGGCTGATGTACTAATCGCTGCTCATTATTGATATAATCATATTATTTTCTTTGGTTTTTCTTTTTCTTTTCTTTTTTTTTTCTTTTTTTTGGTAAATTATTTTATTTTTCCCCCCGTCTTTTCTTGGTGCATAATCATTATTCCGTGCACTCCTTTTTATTCGGGGAATAGAATAAAGGTTTTTTTTGGTAAATGAACAGAATAAAATATTTATTCAACATAAATAAAATAAAAAAGGAGTAATTTTTTTTTTCTTTATAAAACATAACTGAAGTGGCTACTCCCATTGGGAGATATCTATTAGTAGGGGTGTGCAGAATTTGAAAAATTCTGAATTTTCTGAAAATTTCCCCATCGATCAGGAAATTCAGAAAATTCGGTCAAAGATCGAAAATAATTTTAGGAAAATTTGAAAATCAGGAAATTGGTCTTGAAATTTTTTTGGAAATTCGAAATACCCAAATTTTCCGATTTTCTGAAATTGCATAAGAATTTTAAGTTTTTTCTTGGATTTTACATTCTCCCATTTCATTTTTTCCTAAATATTATGAAAATACAACTTAGAAGGAAAATCAGTCGGGAAATTGAATTTCTCGATTTTTAAATCAGGGAAATTTCAGGTAAATGCTTTGTTTGGTCGGGAATCAAAACAAAAAGTAAAAATCGGAAAATAAAAATTACGTCTAAAAATTTCCGAATTTCTTGAATGAACACCCCTAGCTATTAGGGGAACATAAAGAAATCGTTGTTACCAATAAAAAGGCTTAATAGCTATTACTTATATATTTTTCCCATGGACTAGATGGCCCATAAAATAAATTCAACTATGTTGGGCAAATTGAGTATTTTGTTTGAACAAAATGTAAAGAAGGTAATCATGTAAGCTAAACATATCAAAAATGAGAAGAAAAAAAAAAAACACCTTGAACTAAACATATTTTGTTTCCAAGTACGCTTCGTTTGCTAAAAATGTTCGGACGTTTGAAGACCATTTTCATATCCTAAAATGAGTCATCAAACGATCTTATATCTTAAACCTCAATTAGCTATATTGATAAACACGTAACGGATAATTACACAACTAAGAAAGAAAACAAAAATATATACATCTTTTTTTCGGGTCATCTTATAAAAACCCAGAAAAATTGGATAAAAATAGATAATAAGATGGAGAATCTCAATTCACTTATGGAGGTGGATCCTACACAAATAGATGGGTCCCCTTTGTTATATGTTAGTGGAGGAATCTGTTCGGGATGAATAGATTTATTCTTTTAAAAGAAGTAAAAACAAGAGTCTAATTTTTATAAAATTTATACAAAAATATAGTTTTAGACGTAAGTTGGGCTGAGATTCTCATAGCACAATAGAAAAAACAAAATGTATAAATAAACCCAAACTTTTCTACTTGTTTAATCAGGGAGTGGCATTGCATTACTAACAAGAGGGAGCATCCATCCACCCATGCATACAACGAGGATCCTCCCGCAAGTGAAAGGACCGAACTGCCCTGCAAATGTATCAAGATAAACCCTACGTTTGGAAAGGAAACGTCACACTGGTGTTTCTCAACCCCCTTCAAACTCCCACTACTTGGAACATTAGCAAGAAGAAATGGCAATGGAGTTTTAAACCAAGTTCGGGAAGCTTATGATATGTTATTGTTGACTTTTCGAAAAAGCCCAAAAGCAACTTTCTAAATAGGACTACTATAGATTATTCGAAAAGTAGTTTTTTCGCTTTACATGTACAATTGAGCTTTTCAAAATGCTTCTGAGTTATTTTTGATAAAAGAGATTTTCGACAACAATCCCCCCAAAATAGACCCTAGATTTGTTCTGCTTGGCCAGAAAGATGTGAACCTGCAGTAGTTTTTCTATCGATGAACTCCGAATAAACATAAATCGCCATGCATAATGTTGTTGGAATGCACAAGGGAAGCCCACCCTGCAGCAAAGGTACGATACTTCTCTTGGTAATTGGCCACCACTTCCCATGCTTTCCCCCTTTGAGTTCCAATAGATGAAGGATCGTGGAAAATGAAATGGGAACAAGCTGCATAAAGAGACACTCTGTAAGAGAATTGTGGCACACGGGGAGGGGTGGATGATAACACTTAAAATATGTTTGTTTGCCGAATGGAATATTCCAATATAACAGAATACATATGCATAGATCATGAGTGTCACAGAGAGGACTAGCTAATTCCTAATGGTCATGAGAGACACACATGTGGACTAACTGTCCAATGGACCATCAGTGTACCAAAAGGAATAACTACTCCAAAAGAGTGCAAGTGGAATCGGTCTTCTTGAGGACTACAAGCTATAAGGTAATAGCTATTCTACGGACGCACTAGAATATCTATTACCATGGCTCAAACATGACGTTAATCCTTAAAGGATGAGAACTGTAGCTGTTGCAGAAATTTGTTCAGAAAATTAAACTTTGCCTTTTCGACATTATAGCACCATTATTTTTAATAATACTGCTTAGAGGAGTGCAAGAATTAATGGTTGTATGCGAAATAATAAAGCACTTCAAAAATGACAGTTTACTCACATTTCCCAGTTTCCTTAACGCAGTCGATGCTCGACTGATCATTATTATTTTTAAATCGATCAGAGATTTAAGTAAATAAACATTCAGTTGAACACTACTAGCTGAAAGATTGATGAAATGAGAGAGGCAGAAAAGCATCCTTCTTACCTGCAGAAGATTATTTTGTGTTGTGTATAGTTACACAGACCCAGAAAACAGGATGTTTGGAACTAAAAGCCTTGGCCATCTTCAAAGCCTTCCCGAGGACGATGCCTTCTCTATTAGAAGGCGACTTCAGTTCCTGACCTGTTACGTCTAAAATGGAGATGCATGATTTTGATGTAGCGGTGTGGAAACATGCATACATAATGTTATGAATGGAATGAAATTAGATGGTATGGAAAAGGAAAATATAGTTATCAGTGGAACGCTTCAATTCTATCATCATTCCTATCGTAGCTCGAAAAGAGCTAGAGTATGGTAATGAGCATTCCTTTTGTGTTCACGTAGGAATACACATTCCCATGCTTTAGCTCCTTTTATCAGAGAAACATTTCCCTTCTAAAATCCATCGTACCAAATGGGCACTAATGGATTTGCAAGCATATCTTTCTCACCAATGAAAACACGATGTTTTTAAATGCATACCATGAACAAAGAGTTACGAGACTTTGGCGAGAAGTGCGAGGAACTGGGTTGGACTTTTCTTGGCCTTCCAGTCTTGCTTTTGACGCTCGGTGGGACAGGAGAATCCACATAGTTTGTGTGAGCGGACGCACAGACTCGCTGGCACCCGCTTTTCTCAGAAACTTAAACATTGAAATACATTTCTCCATCATGCTTGAAAATGAGAAACTCATAGTCGCCTAAGTGCGATCTCTCGCAAGCTGAGGCCAACCATCCTCTAGGTATATGCCTTATGATTTTTTTTGTAGCTTAACAGGCCAATGATTCCCACAAGTATTCCTGAGAATCATTTTATCAGACTTTTCCATTGATACGTTCTTCTTGAAGTACGGTGGGATTTGCTGAGTGAGAACAAAAGTCGACCCACAAAATATAACATAACAACACAAGATTAGTATCAATAGAACCACCTATCAGAAATGAGAGAGAGAATAAGTTGTCATCAAGACAAAATTAGTGCACGCCTTCATGAAGCACAAGATGATTCCTTAACGGAAATTTGTCAAACACCTCGTAAACAAACTCTTTCTCCCAGCTCTAAAATGAACAATTTTTTTTCAAGTGTTCATAGTCTGCATGCAAGCCCTAAAACCTATATAATGGAAGGGTTTATAACATCACCCGAGGAGAGAGCAGGTTCCAGTGATTTTACATAAGTTGGACAAGAATCAGAAAAGAATCAGAAGAAACTGAAGAGAAAATCAGAGGAATGTGCAGTGAAGGAAGGAGATATGAAGTTACCAATTGATCATGCTTGGGGTTAGAAGCAATAATCTTGAAGAAGGTGGCCGCTAGTGAGGATTCATCTTCATCATGTACAATGTTTTATCCTCTGTCTCAAATGGGTATCAGAGGGGCTCAGAGGAACCGTCTTCAATGTAACCAGGTCATGGGTCCACTGTATTTATTATTTTCCTTCCCTCCTATTACCAGAACCTGCCATGTAGTTACCAAAACACCCATCATTGTGCTTAAGTACGTCTCTGGGGCTTCACAACTTTGTTACTGCTTTATTATGTGTACTATTCTGTGCTCAGTTTGCTGTTTTCTGTGAATAAATTTTTACGATGATGTGGGAAAAATTAATCTCAAAACAAAGCCAGTTGTAATGGTTGAGATTATTTTGATTTCCCATGAGAGTATTGTAAATTCATCTAGTCTATATATTTATATGTATACAGTAGCGCTCAGTTTGTTGTAGGGGAATTATTGATTTTTGACTGCACACCTAACTGAAAGTAGGTGACGGTTGTTCTATTGAGCTATGGAACATATCATGGTACATTCATATTCCTTTGAAAGTAAGTGACAGCTGTTCTATTGAATTATGGGACATATCATGGTCCATTCATATTCATTTAAAAGATAGATTTCCCTCACTTTATACAAAAACCTCCAACAAAGCACCCAGCGTAGAAGAAGCAACAACTAAAAGGATGCCTTTATGCTAGGCACGGGTTAAGAGGAAGAGATATGGAAGAGCTGTAGAGAATTTTACACGAATCAAACATAAGTCCCCAATCAGATAGATCAGATGAGTTAATTTGGAAGGTTGATTGTTCATTGATTTTCCCGACTCACTCATATTCAAAGTCTTAATTACAATCGATCCAACTGATGCATTCCTTTACAAGCACATATGGTGTGGCAAGATTCCCATCAAAATTTCATTCCTTAGGTGGCCAGCAAGCAAGGAACAGGGTCCTCACATTGGACAACCTCATGAGAAAGGGATGGTACATTGCAAGTCTACTATCCTAATATCCTACAAACGATTTAGAAATAGTTAATCATATTATCCTACATTGCAAGTACTCAGCACAAATCTGGTGAAGTTCACTTGGCAATGTCCTTGCTCTATCAAAGATCTATTCAATTCATGGACATTCTTAGTCTTGAACAAACATTTGTCAACATTACAAAAGCTCTTCTTAACTACAATTATTAGGAGTCTTGGGAAGGAGAGAAATGATTGAGTATTTAATGGTAACAATTCAAATTTGAAGAGAGTATGGAATCAGATTAGGTATAACATTTATTTTTGGTGTATGGCACTCAATTTGGCTATAAAAGAACAATGTTTTACCACGCCATCATTGCGATAGATTTTTCTCCCTTTCTTTTCTCTTGCTTGTGTGAGGCTGCTTGTATGTATATGATCTTATATACACTCTTTTTTCCCTTATAATGGTTTTGTCCCAATTGAGTTTTCAATTACAACTATTTAGCAAGGCATATAACTCATATGCCAGCCCTTTGGGGGGTTTTGTTCAAGATTTTTTTGGGATTGCTTTACCGTTGTCATTTCTTGTATTATTTATTCATATAAATCCATTTTACTGTTCATTAAAAAAGAAAAATTATCAGTACATACCAAATTCACCCTGCCCATAAAGTTTTGCAATACTAAGAGAAGAAACAACATAACTAATCTCCAAACAATGCTAATTCTAATAGTTGAGATTTTTCTATTTTTATAATTTTGACACATGTTATTCATTTAAAACTTTTCAATTTCTGTACGTCTTCTTGCACTTATTTATCAGTGTCGCCTACTTCTAATGCTTATTTATTATGCATTCCAAACTAAAACTCTTTCCGAATCTACAAAATAAAAATTTGATAGGTTACTTAGTCTGGTTAAATCTTATTGATTTAGGGTGTTGCAACAGCTCTGCAAAACATTTCATCCCTTACCCTTTATGAAAGTTCTAATTTTAACTTCTATTTCACCTAAGCTTATATATATTTGAAAAAATAACTATTCAATGTCCAAAATGCTAAGTAAGCTCTCAATATTCCTGATTGTAAAATAGAATATTAACCAATGTTCAAGTGCAAAACATGGAAAAATAAATAAATTTTGAACTCTAGAGTTATTTTATTGCAAAGTCCTCTACAATTACTGGCAAGCATTAGCTTACCTGCCTCCCCATTGTAGAAGTCAAGGCTTTAGCCTCCTTTGTAACCTTCTAAAAAGGGGAAAAAAAAAAAAAAAAGGAAGTCCTCTACAATTCCTTGGAGCACAAGATAGGCAAAATTATAGCACAACTATCTGCCGTGAGATTCCTGGGAGACAAACGGGCTTTCTATTGGCAATTTTCCAGGAGACTGATGATCCCTGAATGATGGACGCATTGGTTAAGGCAATCACAGTGACCGGTGAGGATTATGAAGAGCCGCATAAAGAAGTGCGCTGTTTCCCGCCTTTACGTACCCAACTTCCTTCCCCTTCAGAATAAACATTAACCCACATATGAAGAAGAAGTGCAACTGAGATTTAACTTCATGAAATTATCAAAAAATATGAACTAGAAGTTCAGTTCTGTCCACGAGCTCGAATGCACAAGCATCGCCTACCTAGAGCTTGTTACCGTGCACGAATGCTGGCCATCCTTCACACATTCAATGCTTCCCCTTTTGAGTGTACACTGAAATTGCAGTCCAAGCTTTCCATTCTGCATTTCGTAGGACTATCCTTGTATTGGACGAAGGAAGCTGCATTCTGGAAAAGGACAGTGGAATCTCCTACACATATAACATAGAAACACTAAACTTGTTTAGAAGCAAAGCCTTTTCTTTTTCTTTTTGGGGGTGAAGTTGAAAGAAATGCATTAGCTGACAAACCAGAATAGATGTTTTTCCCATACAGGCCCCTCATGCAAGGTGTGTTTGAGATAAGGCAGCTCTGAGGTATAAGACTCACCTGCTTGGAAAGCCATGGCTGTGCTTCTTCCAGTTAGGGAACGGGAATCTTTCCTTGAAAGGGGAAGGCACATTGTTTTGTCCTCCTTGACCTCGTGTGTACCATTCTCTTCTTCTACTTTCATCAAATGGGAGCACATTTTCAGGAAATGCAGCTCTGTTTCGCTCTTCTCATCTGTGTATTTCTCGTGTTTTGGGAACAGAAGTATACAATCTCTCGCATCTGCTCTTATCGAGAATTTGTATGCTAAAACACATGATGCCATCATGTTGGAAAATTAGGAGCTCACTGTCTCCTAAGGAGTGATCTTCGAAGAACTTCTGCCAACCTTTCCTTAGATATGTGCCATTCTTCATCCGTTCCAGCCTAACATCCCATATGCCACCCGAAAGGACCCTTTAGAGTTGCTCTAGTGATGAATTCTCTAGAGATATGTTTCAGAAATTGTGGTGGAATCCGCTGCAAAATACAAAGAACTGAAAGAAATGAAAATAAAAGAAAGGATAGAGCATTCCAAGTATAGACATAGGCACAAGTATTAAATGAACACAGCTTCTAACTGAGACCAATTTCAAGGGTGAGTCAACTGAGATCTTGGGAATGTCATATAGCTCAAGCACAATATTCATTCACAGAAAACAGTAAAACTGAAGAAGAGCAGAAACTATATCGGATGAGGGTAAAAAGAAGTAAAATACTGAAATTCTTCTTGGCTCAATCTAAAGGAAATGAAATAGATAAACTCAACTATGTGCCAGGCTCCAAGTAGAAGAAAGGATAGATCAAATGAAATTTGCAGAGAGAGAGAGAGACTTGAGAATACCATTTGCTCATCCATGCGCCCAGGCTTAATAAATTTGAAGAAAGTGGGCTTCTTCTGGTATGGATTCATGGGACTGCCGCCATTGATCTTCACCATTCTTCTTCTACCTTTTTCCTTTTTAGTTATAAAAGAGGCTAAAGTCTCAAAAACGGATAATGAGAAATTACTTTACGATTTTCCAGAGTTATTCCGAAGGGTAGAGATGGTAGCATGAGGGTGTTCTATGCAGCGACACTTATATATAACTTGAACAGAGAGATGCTGATGACTACTTTGTTCATTTTTAGTGCAAAATTAATTAGGGGTCTTCTCTAATTAGTCAAGGGTCTGTATGGAGTAAATAAGATACCAATAATAGGAATATCACCTATTCAAGGTTTTTCTCTCCCAAATTAGACTTAGCTTTTAAATACTTTTCTAAATTAGATTTCATTTTTGATATATTTCTCGGAGTGGACCCTATCATGCCACGTCATTAAATTGGATCTTAAACTTTTTCCCAAATTAGATTACATTTGGGTTAAATTCTTTACACCACATCTCTAATTTGTTATGGAGATTGCCTTTTCATTTATGTTTTTTTTTTTCTCGGGCTTTTAACGTTTTTGGAGTCTTTGGAAGGAGAGAAATGATCAAGCATATGGTAACAACTCAAATTTGGAGAGAGTATGAAATCAGAGTAGGTATAACATTTAATGGTAACATTTATGGCACTACCATTGCAATATTTAATTGTAATAGGTTTTTCTCCCTTTCTTTTCTTTTGCTTGCATGGGGTTTGTAGTAAGCATATGATCTTATATGCACTCTTTTTTTCCTTATAATGGTTTTGTCTCAATTGAGTTTTCCATTATAAGGTTTTTAACAAGGCATATAATGCATGTGTCGGCCCTTTGGGAGGGTTTTGTCCTCGATTTTTTTGGGATTGTTTTGCCGTTGCTGTTTCTTGTATTGTTTCTTTGTATTAATCCATTTTACCGTTCATTAAAAAAAATTATAATCTCCAAACAGTGCTAATCGTAATGGTTGAGAATTTTCCACTTTTATAATTTTGAAAACTTCTTGACTTCTGTGTCTCCTTCCAACACTTGTTTATCAGGCTCAGCTATTTCTAATGCTTATTTACTATGCATTCCAAACTAAAACTCTTTTCAAATTTACTAAATAAAAATTTGCTAGGTTACTTAATCCGGTTAAAATTTATAGATTTTGAGGGAGCACGGCAAGCAATAAGCACAACTCATGGAAACATTGCATCCCTTTTGAACCGTTTTTGAAAGTTATAGTTTTAACTTCTATTTCACCAAAGTTAAATCCTTTTTTTTTTTTATAGAAAAATGACTATTCAATGTCCAAAATGCAAAGTAGGCTCTCAATATTCCAGATTTTAAAATAGAATATTAACCGATGCTCAATTGCAAAACCTGGAAAAATAAATAAATTTTGAACTTAGAAGCTATTTTATTGCAAAGTTCTCTGCAATTACCAACAAGCATCAGCTTACCTGCCTCTTTATTCTGGAAATCAAAGCTTTAGCCTCCTTTGTAACCTTCTAGAAAGAAAAAAAAGGAAAAAGTCCTCTACAATTCCTTAGGCTAGAACTCATTCGTGCGGTTATCGGTGGAATTGTTGGGTTTTGGATGTCTATTTTTCCGCTCCCCCAATCCGTCATCGATAGAGTTGACTCTCTTTGCAGGAATTTTCTTTGGGGTAAGAAGGAGACTGGAAAATCTAAGCCGCTTGTTGCCTAGAAATCTATGTGCTTCCCCCTGGGTATTCATAATTTGAAGCTTTGGAATTCTGCTCTCCTTTGTCGCATCATTTGGAATTTCCATGCTGAGAGAAGATCCCTCTGGATTAGATGGATCAATCACATTTAGTCTGAAAGGCAATTCGATTTGGGATGCACAGGCTTCAAAAAATGACTCTGTTTTTATCAAGAAGTTGCTTAGCATTCGAGACCTCATTGTTCTTAAGGCTGGCAGTACTGACCTGGCTGTTTCATTGATGAATTCTTGGATAAGGGAAGGGGGGGGGGGGGGGGGGGGGCGGGCGATTCGTGCAAGTTTGGCCTATTCTTTCTTCCAGGACAGCAGGCCTAGAGCCCGCTTTAACTCTATTATTTGGAAGCCCGAGGTATTCCCGAGATGGGCCTTTATTTCTTGGCTAGCAATTTGCGGCAAACTCCTTTACTCTCGACAAGGCCCCCTACCTTGGGTGTGGATCTCTCTGTCCTCTCTGTGGCTCTTCTACTGAGACAAGAAATCACTTATTCTTTTCCCGCCCCATCTCCAGCAGGATTTGGTTCGAGGTTTGTGACTTGATCCAGCTTCCCCGGAATTTCTCTTCACTCCAAAGCATCGTCCACTGGTTGTCTCAGCTCGCGTAGACACTCAGGCATTGTTGGCAAGAAGAGATGCATCACCCTTTGTGCTACAGTTTATTTCATATGGCAAGCGCGGAACCATAAGCTATTTGACGACATAGCTATTTCCTGCTCTTCGATTGCTGAGAAGATTGTCTTTTACAGTTTTGAGGGCCTCTCACTTAGCTCATCTGTTTTAGCTCCCTCTTTTGGGGGCTTTGCTTGTTTTTGTTGGTTTCCATTTGTGTTCTGCGGGGTATGCCCCGGTCCCTTGTATGTTCTTCTTGGGAGTTAATTATAAATTTTGCATTCTTCCAAAAAAAAAAGGCACAACTATTACAACAAAAATAACTACACGTTGAATCGCACAATGCGCGATGGCTACACGACGCTTTCTCAGCCGTGAGATTCCTGCAAAACAAATGGACTTTCCCAGGAAGCTGATGATTCTAGAATGATGGACACATTAATTAAGGCGATCGCACTGACCGGTGAGGATTATGAAGAAAAGTGCTCTATGTCCTGCGTTTACTTACCCAACTTCCTTCCCTTCAAGAATAAGCATTGAACCGCATATGACTAAGAAATGTAACAGAGATTTAACTTCATGAAATTATCGAAAAATATGGACCAGAAGTTCAGTTCTGTCCACGAGCTCGAATGCACAAGTATGGCCTACCCGGAGCTTGTTGCCATGCACAAATGCTGGCCAACCTTCGCAAATGCAATGCTTCCCCCTTTGTGTGTACATTGAAATTGCAGTCCAAGCTTTCCCTTCTGCATTCCGTAGGACTATCCTTATATCGAATGAAGGAAGCTGCATTCTGGAAAAGGACAGTGGAATCTCCTACACAAACAACATAGAAATACTAAACTTGTTTAGAAGCAAAGCCTTTTCTTATTTTTATTTATTTTTCTTTTTTGGGGTGAAGTTGAAAGAAAAGCATTAGCTGACAAACCAGAACAGATGCTTTTCCCATACAGGCCTCACGCAAGGTGTGTTTGAAATAAGGCAACTCTGAGTTAAAAGACTCAGCCGCTTTTAAAGCCATAGCTGTGCTTCTCCGAGTTGGGGAATGGAAATCTTCCCCGGAAGAGGGAAGGCCCATTATTTCCTCCTCCTCGACCTCGCGTGTGCCATTCTCTTCTTCAACTTTCACCAAATGCAGCTCTGTTTGGCTCTTCTCATCAGTGTATTTCTCTAATATTTTGGGAACAGAAGTATACAGTCTCTCGCATCCACCCTTATCGAGAATTCGTATGTTAAAACACATGTTACCATCATGTTGGAAAATTAGGAGCTCGCTGTCTCCTAATGAGTGATCTTTGAAGAACTTCTGCCAACCTTTCCTTAGATATGTGCCATTCTTCATCCGTTCCAGCCTAACATCCCAATTGCCACCCGAAGGACCCTTTAGAGTTGCTCTAGTGGTGAATTCTTCAGAGATATGCTTCAGAAATTGTGGTGGAATCCGCTGCAAAATTACAAAGAACTGAAAGAAATGAAAATAAAAGAAAGGATAGAGCATTCTAAATAAAAACATAGGCACAAGAATTAAAAGAACACAGCTTCTAACTGAGACCAATTTCAAGGGTGAGCCTACTAAGATCTTGGGAATGTCATATAGCTCAAGCGCAATATTTGTTCATTAACAGATAACAGTAGAACTGAAGAAGAGAAGAAACTATATTAGATGAGGGAAAAAAGAAGTTAAATAGAATCTGATATTCTTCTTGGTTCAATTCAAAGGAAATGAAATAGATTAACTCAACTGTAAGGCTCCAAGTAGAAGAAAGGATAGATCAAATGAAATTTGGAGAGAGAGAGAGAGAGACTTGAGAATACCATTTGCTCATCCGAGTGCCCAGGCTTAATAACTTTGAAGAAAGAGGGCTTCTTCTGGTTTGGATTCATGGGACTGCCACCATTGATCTTCACCATTCTTCTTCTTCTACTTTTCTTCCATTTTTTTTTTTGTTACAAAGGAGGCTAAAGTCTCAAAAAGGAGAATGAGAAATCGTTCTATGATTTTCCTGAGCTATTCTGAAGGGCAGAGATGGTAGCATGGAAGTGTTCTATGCAGCGATACTTATATATCAATTGAACCGAGAGATGCTGATGAATACTTTGTTCATTTTCAGTGCAAAATTAATTAGGGGTCTTCTCTAATTAGTCAAAGGTCCGTATGCAGTACATAAGATACCAATAATAGAAATATTACCTATTCAAGGTTTTTCTCAAGTAGACCTTCTCATGTCACGTCATTAAATTGGGTCTTAAACATTTTTCCAAATTAGATTACATTTGGATATATTTCCAGGTAGATGTTATCACCTTACGCTACTAATTTGCTACGAGACCTGTCTTTTAATTTATTTTTAAATTGCATTATAATAGGAAATAAAAAACAGTAATGGGATATAGGCAATATATACACACACAAAGAGTTTATAAAATTTCATGGGTTCGTTATCTATGAAAGAGACAAGTACCGTGAATTTAGACCCGTTCTGAAAATTCTCATTGTCTAGAATGAAAGAACATGAAAAAATTGCGAGGGTTCATAGACTTCTTATTCCCAAATATATCGAAGTAAGGAATCTAAAAAATTTCATAAAATCAATATCTATAAAAGAGGCAAACACACTTCATTTGGACTCCTTTATATAATAACAAACCTTACTATAAGAGAACGTAAACAAAATATGAACACCGGTATATTTTTGGACAATTTGGTAATGCATATTAAAACGGTGGAGTACCAAGAAATTTGAATTGTTTAACCATTTTTAATTTATTTTAACCACGATGGCACATCTATACATCAGCAGATTGTATGCAAATTAATGGGTCCTCGTATCCTTTCCGACTGTTATTTTTAATAATACCGCCCAAATGATTGCAAGCATTAATGGTTGTATGCGAAATAATAAAGCACTTCAAAAATTACAGCGTAGTTTACATTTCTCCAAGTTTCCTTAATCCAGTCGATGCTCGATTGATTATTATTATTTTTAAATCGATTAGAGATTTAAGTAAATAAACATTCGGTCGAACACTACTAGCTGAAAGATTTATGAATGGAAGAGGCAGAAAAGCATCCTTCTAACCTGCAGAAGATTATTTTGTGTCGTGTACTGTTACACAGACCCAGAAAAGAGGATGTTTGGAACTAAAAGCCTTGTCCCTCTTCAAAGCCTCGATGAGTATTTCCTGAGGAGGATGCCTTCCACCATTAGGAGATGACTTCAGTTCCTAACCTATTACGTCTAAAACAGACATACAAGATTTTGATGTGTTAGTGTGGAAACATGCATACTTAATGTCATGAACGGAATGAAATTATATGGCATGGAAAGGGAAAATATAGTTATAAGTGGAAACGCTTGATTCCATCATCATTCCTATCATATCTCAAAAAGAGTTAAGAGTACGGTAATGAGCACTCCTTTTGTGTTTACTTAGCTCCTTTTGAGCTTCAATTGAGAGCAACACTTTCTGTCTGAAATCTACTGTACCAAACGGGCCCTAATGGATTTGTGAGCATATCTTTCTCAGCCAATGAAAACATAATGTTTTAAATGCATACCATGAATAAAGAGTTACGAGACTTTGGGGAGAAGTGCGAGGGACTGGGTTGGGCTTTTCTTGGCCTTCCCCTCTTAATTTTGAAGCTCGGTGGGACGGGAGAAATCCACATTAGTCTGTGTGAGAGGACGCACTGACTCTCTCGCACCTACTTTTCTCAAAAACTTTAACATACATTTCTCCATCATGCTTGAAAATGAGAAACTCATAGTCCCCTAAGTGTGATCTCTCGCGAACTGAGGCCGACCATCCTCTAGGTATTTGTCTTATGATCTTTCTTTGTATCTTAACAGGCCAATGATTTCAACAAGTATCCCTAAGAATCATTTTATTAGACTTTTCCATTGATACGTTCTTCTTGAAGTGCGGTGGGATTTGCTGTGAGTGAGTACAGAAGTCCACCCACAAAATATAACAGAACAACACAAGATTAGTATCAATAGAACCACCTATCAAAAATTGGGCACTAGAGGGTGAATAATCTGTCATCAAGACGAAATTAGCGCATGCCTTCATGAAGGCACAGGATGAATCCCTAACGGAAATTTGTCAAACGCTGTTTGACATTTTATTTCGATGATATATTCATGATAAAATAATTTAATTGAATTAATGTTGCTAAATTCTTGATATTTAATGCTGGTATATTAATATGTACATAGAAAGTAAAATAAGCTACTTTTTGTGATTTTATTGAGTACATTAAATCAATTGGTAATTATGAAAGTATATTTGACATACAAATTGCCAGAATATTGAGAGTCATTAATGCTATATTGATTGCCTAAATTAGTTGATTGATTGATTGCTATATTTAATAATTTGGAAGGCTTAGAGATTTCCATTGAACTGTTATTGCAAGAATTTATTAAGGAAAACCGAGATGGTGTAAAGAATAAAAGAATATTCTTTATTAAGAATTCATTGAAAGCATTTACTAAGGGCCTAAATTATGGAGCAAATCATGGAAACCCTAATTGACAAAAATCACAATTTTGCCACCTTCCTTTGTGGGATGAAATTGACAATATTCTTTGGACTCAAAATGGTAATTTTAATCCTTTAAAAATATTCCTCATATCTGACTTGTATTTGAGAAATTATTAAAAAATATTTTGTGCGGCAAAAACCATAGAAACCCTAATCAACACACTTCTATGAATAAAAGCCCTAGGATGGACAGCTAAGATTGATTCTAATTTTTATTTGCTGCAATGTATCTCCGATTTTATTGACTATATGTGAGATATCAATTTGGTTTCAATTTTGTAAGGAAAGAAGTTTGAGGAGCAATCAAAGAAACCCTAGACTTTGGAAAATCTAGGGCTTATGCCCTTCTTCGTGGGTTGGACGGCTAGCACGTTTTTAGGATTATGAATCCTTCTTTTTTGTTCTCAAATATTCCTAGAATAATTATATTTTGACCTCCATAAATTATGGAAATTATTGGAATCAATTCTATATTATTCTAATTAATATTGTAGAATAGTTTGCAACTATTGTGTGCAAATTTCTCTGCAAAATATGGAAGGATCCAGTAAGATTCTAGTGGTGGATTTAAAGCTTGAAGTTAGGGCTTTTAAACCCTGTATAAAGGAGCACAAACTTGGCAATTGAGGCACCGAAGAATACAAAGAAAAATCAGAATACTCTCATTATGAAAAGCTCTCTCCTTTCCTCCCCAAATCTCGAATCTTGGACGACCGATGTTGCTAGATTCTTTGGCAAATGAGTCAAGGATTTTCATTCGTTTACTTTATTTCTCTCCTTGATTGTATTCGATTTAATTTATTTTCCTTGACCAATTCATTGTAAAATTCCCTCTTAAACTTGAGATTGAATTCATACACCTTGAAAAGGTTATAGGTTCCTATTGGCTTTAAACAATATTTGATAGGATGCTATTTACCTTAGAAAAAATATATGATAGGCTTCAATTTTTGTTAGGTTACTATTGGCCTGTAAAATCAATATCAGGTTACTATTGACTGACAAGATTAATGGAATCCAAGGTATGTCCTTGGAGAAGTGGAGTATGGCAAGTTGTGTCGAACCACTATAAAAATCCTGTGTTATTTATTTGTTTTATTTATTCTGCTCATTAGGTGATTTATTTAGGTTCACAAAACTTTCTATATTTATTTTTAAGACTTCTCCATTGGTTTGAAACTTCTCCTTTAGTTTGAGACTTCTCTTTTATTTCTGTTGCATTTATTTGAGTTAGTTTTTAATATATTGGAAAAAGGAGGTAACTCAATTCACCCCCCCCCCCCCCCCCCCTTCTTCTTGGGTCACTTATATGCTACATAGAAGGATTCTATGGCTCCAAACCAAGTGACATATCTTGAAGAAAGGCATTTGTCTAATAAACCACCTTTGTTTAATAGCTTGGATTTTAATTTTTGCACTGATCGCATGATTGGTTATTTACAAGGTGTTGATTTATTTTTAAAGGATGTTATTGAGTATAGTTATACTACTACTTAAACCAAAAAAGAAATTATAATTGAGAAATCTCTTTCTAAGTTTAGCATTGATGAATTAAAAAAAATGCAACTTAATTTTCATGCTAGAAATCTTATGTCGTGTGCTTTAAATAATGTTGAGTTCAAGAGTCTCACAATGCAAAACTGCCAATGATGTTTGGGATAAATTGATAATTACTCATGAAGGAATAGAACAAGTTAAAGAATCTAAAATATATTTACTTGGGCATCAATATAAATTGTTTAGCATGAAATTTGGTACTTCATCTCGTCGGTACATTGCTACATTTTTCTGAAAGCCTAGAAGAAAGAGGAGGGAAGCTGACTAAGGCAATCAAAAGGATGTCGGATGAATAAGAAAGAAGATAGAGGAATAGGGACCTCAGTTCTTACCAACCTCCGGTGTGTAATCGACATGTTGCTAGCTTCCACTCGGTCGAATAAGAATCATTTATTTAAACAAGGAGAAAGTGAGTAAGATCCTCTAAAGTCTACCCTCAAAATAGTTTCCCAAAGTAACAACTATTGTAGAGGCCAAAGATCTCAATATGATGACAATTCATGATCTCCTCAGATCATTAATTACTCATGAGATGATCCTAAAGAAGGATAAACCGATGGAGCTAAAATCGATAAAAATCATTGCACTTAAATCGACTCACCAGAACGAGAGTAATGATGAGGCTGAATATGAAGCTAATTAGAGTGAAGATGAGATGGCTATGATTACTCGCAATCTTAAAAAGTTTATGAGAATGAAGTAATTTCAAAGAAAAAAAATCCAAGCTTTAACCAAACCAAGGATAAAGGAGAAACTAAGTTAACTTACAAAAAAGAAAATTAGTTGACATGTTTCGAATATAAAAGTTAAGGACATATGAGAACAGAATGTCCAGTGCTCAAAGAGTCTTACAATGAAAAGAAGGCTTTGATGGCTACACAGAGTGATAGTAATGATAGCTCAGGCGATGGTGTAGAAAGTAAAAAAAGCAAATATTTGTCTCATGGCCAACAAGGAGGAAAATGAGGTAAACGACCCTTATGCTTTTAATGAACTTTAAGATGCATACGATAGTTTGTGTTTTTAACACGTGAAGTTTTTAAAAACCAACAAATTATTATTAAATCAAGCAAAACATTTGAAAAAGAAATTATTGCTTTAAAAGATGACAAATTCTCTTTTAAAGTCAAATTTTGAAAGTGTCGAAAAAGAAAAGCTTATTTTGGAAAAATAACTCAATTTTGTTAAAAATGAAAACAAGGATTTAAATGAAGAGGTTGTAAATTTAAATAAAATTCTTGCCAAGTTTGTTAATGGTAGAGAAAACTTAAGCTGCTATGCTTAGGTCAATAAAGAAGTTCAAAGTGGTATTGGTATTAAAGTGAGACAAAATAATCTGGCCCATGTTAAAGCCTACATAGTATCGCATAAGTATTGTTTCATGTTATTTCTGTGGAAAAAAGAGGACATTACTCTAGCAAATGTTTTGTTAAAAGAAGTCATTTCTCTAGAAATCATAATTTCACTAGAAATAGTTATTATAATTATAGACCATATTTCTATAAACCTAAGTATGTCTCTCCACCTAAAAAGAATATTCCAAAATGGGTACCCAAAGTTGCGACATCATTTCATACTTCCACCTACTCAATTGGAGCAAAAAAAAGAAATGGTTGTCAACTCGTAGTATTTGAATCTCTTTTGTAGGTATGTTTGCAAGCGAGGACAAATGAAAGCAGATAATATTTGGATAGTGCTTATACAAAGCATATGACGGGAAACAATTAAAGGTTTATAAAATTGACACCTAAAGATGGTGGGTATGTCATTTATGGTAACAATGGCAAAGGTAAAATTATTGGTATTGGTTAAATTGGTAACAATTCTTCTTCTACTATTAATAACGTTTTACTCGTTGAGGACTTAAAGCATAATCTTCTAAGCATTAGCCAACAATGTGATAGTGACCATGATGTGCTATTTGCATCTTCCCAATGTACCATTGAAAAGGAAAAAGATATGCTATTTATAGCCCTTAGATGTGGTAATATTTATTTCGTAGATTTTAATACTATTGCCTAGAAATATCTTAGTTCAATTTATGATGAAAATTGGTTATGGCATAAAAGGCTTGGTCATGTTAACATAGATACTCTATCTAAAGTTGCTAGAAAACAATTGGTAATTTGCTTGCCTAAACTCAATTATAAAAACAAGTTATTATGTGATGCGTGTATGAAAGGGAAGCATGCTAGATCTACTTTTAAACCTAAAAATATCATATCTACAACTAGACCACTTCAATTGCTACATATGGATTTAAAACAATGAGTCTCGGTGGTAAATATCATACTCTTGTTATAGTCGATGATTATTCTAAATTCACTTGGACTATTTTCTTAACTCACAAAAGTTATGCATTTAAATCATTTCTTAATTCCTGCAAAAAAAGTTGAAAATGAAAACCAATTCAATATTGCATGAATTAGAAGTGAATCATGGAGGTGAATTTGAAAATCATGAATTTGAAGAATTTTGCATGAAAAATGAAGCTGAACATAATTTCTCTACTCCTTATTCCCCCACAACAAAATGATACAATAAAAAGGAAAAATACAACTTTAATAGAAATGATAAGAACAACGTTTCATGGTAATACGGTTCCTAAATATTTATGGGTAGAAGCAGTTAACACTTACTCTTATATCTTAAAATGTGTGCCTATTAGATCTATTCTTAAAAAGACTTATTATGAACTGTGACATAATAGAAAACCAAAAATTGGACATTTTCATGGTTTTGAGTGTAATGTGCTATGTGCTAAATAACTAAAGACTAAGCAAATAAGTTGTCAAATTCGATGAAGCTATATTTCTTGGTTACTTATCTACTAGTAAGACATAGAGTTTCCAATAAAAGAATTCGTATGGTTCGAGAACCTATGAATTCGTTTTGATGAAACAAACCACTCCTTGGAAAGAGAAAGATTTTGTGATATTTCAAGCTCAATTAGTACTCTAATAATATCTATAAGTTCTTAAGAAAATTTTGCTAAAATAAACGAGATTTCTAAAGACAAAGATGTTCAACCTGAAAATGAAAATTCTCAAATGGAGAATATCAAGACAGAATTCAAGACATCACAACCAGAGATAGACACAGATCTAATAGCTACAAAAAGAACCATCCAAGCAAACCAATCCCTGCAAAATGGCATCCCAAGGAAAGTATCCTTGGAAATTGAAATGATTGCATCCATATTAGATCTCAATTTAAAGACTTTTTTGAATGTGCTTTTATCTTTCAATTTGAACCCAAATCATTTAAAGATGGTAAAAATGGTGAATCTTGGCTTCTAGCTATTCAAGAAGAATTAAATCAATTCACTAGGAATAATGTTTGGACCTTAGTTCCTAAACCTTAAAATCATTCTATAATTGGCACTAAATGGATTTTTAGAAATAAGTTGGATGAGTCTGGTAATGTTTCTAGGAATAAGGTTAGATTAGTTGCTCAAGCTTATTCATAAGAAGAAGGAATTGATTTTGACGAAACTTTGCACCTATAGCAAGATTAGGAGCTATTCGTATGTTACTTACATTTGCATGTCATCTAGTTTTTAAATTATATCAAATGGATGTAAAAACTTGCATTTTTAAATGGGTATATTCAAGAAGTTTATGTTGCACAACCCTTCTAGATTTATCGAATATAAAACAAGATTTTGTGTATAAATTATCTAAAGCGTTATATAGATTAAAACAAGCTCTTCATGCATGGTAGGAAACGTTAAGTAAATTTTTAATTGATAGCAGTTTCTCTTGTCTAAAAGTTGACACTACCATATTTGTTAAAAATGAAGGAATTGAACTATTGCTTGTACAAATCTATATAGATGACATTATATTTGGATCTACTAATGATTATAGATATAGGAAATTTTCCAAGAATATGCAAGCTGAGTTTCGAAATGAGCATGATGGGTGCACTTAAATAACTTCCTTGGACTTCAAATCAAATAATCGAAGGATGGAATCTTCCTAAATCTAGCTAAGTATATTAAAAAGCTTCTTAAGAAGTTTGGTGCAAATTTTAACTAAATTGGCCCCTACAACTATAAGCATATGCTTAAAATTGGATAAGGAAGAAAAAGGCAAATCCATAGATGTAAAATTATATAGTGGCATGATTAGTTCTCTACTTTATTTAACTGTAGGTAAACCTTGACATTATGTATAGTGTATGTCTTCATACACGTTATCAATCAAAGCCTAAAGAGTCCCATTTGATTGCTGTCAAGAGTATATTCAAATATTTATTGGGAACTCAAGAGATTGGCTTATGGTATCCTAGATTAATTGATTTCAAACTTTTTGGATATACTGATGCTGATTTTGCAAGATACAAACTCGATAGAAAGGGTACAAGTGGCACATGTTAATTGCTTGAAAATTGCCTCATTTCATAGTTCAGTAAAAAGCAAAATTCCGTAACCACGTCTACTACTAAAGCTGGATATATGGCCGCTGGCAGTTGCGGTGCACAATTACTATGGATAATGCACCAATTGGAGAACTATAGATGTAAATTAAATAAAATACCGATATTATGTGATAACACAAGTGCAATAAATTTAACTAAAAATCCGGTACATCACTCCTGAATGAAACACATAGAAATTCGATATCATTTTATATGAGATCACTTGCAAAGGCAAAATATTATACTTGATAATGTGAATACTAACGATCAACTAACCGATATATTCACGAAGGCTGCTAAATAAGGAGCGATTTTGTTCATTACGATGTGAACTTGCAATTATCAATCTGTTTACTTAAAATAGGTATCCTCTTTTTGCTTATGACGAAAAAGGGGGGAAAATATTCACATTTATGCAACTTTTCATATCTTCCATAGATTAAGAGGGAGTCCTTAAGTCTTTGTTTAAGGGGGAGAAAGAAGGTAAGGTTTCTTAAATTTTCTAATTCATACAAATAGTTTGTCATCATCAGTAAGGGGGAGATTGTTGGACATTTTATTTTGATGATACATTCATGAGAAAATAATTTAATTGAATTAATGTTGCTAAATTCGTGATATTTAATGCTGGTATATTAGAATGTATATGGAAAGTAAAATAAGCTACTTTGTGTGATTTTAGTGGTACATTTAATCAATTGATGATTATGGAAGTATATTTGACAAATAAATTGCTAGAATATTGAGAGTTATTAATGCTATATTAATTGCCTAAATTAGTTGATTGATTGGTTGCTATATTTAATAATTTAGAAGGTTTAGAGATTTCCATTGAACTATTATTGTAGGAATTTATTAAGGGTTGACTTATGCAGTGAATCTAGAAAACTCTAGATGGTGTAAAGAATACAAGAATATTCTTTATTAAGATTTAATTGAAGACATTTATTTAGGGCCTAAATTATGGAGCAAATCATAAATTGACAAAAATCACTATTTCACCACCTTCCCTTTGTGTGGCAAAATTAACAATATTCCTTGGACTCAAAATGGTGATTTTGCAAGTAAAAGGATAGCTTATAGAGGAATTGAATTGCAACAAAATATGGAGTCAATGCCAGGGACTAAGAAACCCATGCCACCTTCACAATCATATGGCACATCTTTATGGAAGGGCATATATAAGGGAATTGATGATTTTTAACAGCACTCCCAACTGAAAGTAGGGCGACAAGTTGTTCTATTGAGTTATGGAACATACTATAGTATATTCATATCCCTTTAAAAGATAGATTTCCTCTACTTTATACAAAAAACCTCCAACCAAACACTCACAGTAGAAGAAGCAACAACTCATAGGATCCCTTTATGTTGGGACATTTCATTTAGTCACAAGTTTAGGGGAAGAGGTATAGAAGATTTTATAGAGCTGTATAAAATTTTACGCAAATCAAACATAAGTCCCCAATTAGATAGATTAGATGAGTTAATTTGGAAGGTTGACTTGTTCATTGAATTTTCTCTTTTCTTTCATATTATAAAGTCTTAATTACAACTGATCCAATTGATGCATTCCCTTACAGGCACATATGGTGTGACAAAATTCCCATCAAAATTCCATTCTTTATATGGCTAGCAGTAAGGAAAAGAGACCTCAAACTTGGACAACCTCATGAGAAAGGGATGGCATTACGCCGAAGAACACTTCTCATGCAAGAACAATGCGGAGACAGTTAATCATATTTTCCTACATTGGCAAGTACTCAACACAAATCAGGGTCAAAAGCAATTCAAATTCTTGGGGTTCAACTACATATGTCCTTGTTTTATCAAAGATCTATTCAATTTATAGACATTTTCAGTCTCGAACAAACATTTGTCAACATTACAATAGTTTTTCCCAGCTAAAATTGTTTGGAGTCTTTAAAATGAAAGAAATGATTGAGCATTTAATGGTAACAACTCAAATTTGGAGAGTGTATGGAATCGGATTAGGTATAACATTTACTCGTGTTGTATGACACTCAATTGGCTACAAAACAATGCTAATTGTAATAGTTGAGAATTTTCCACTTTTATAATTTTGAAATCTTGACTTCTGTACGCCTTCCGTCACTTATTTATCAGGCTTACCTACTTCTAATGCTTATTTACTATGCATTTTGAGCTAAAACTCTTTTTGAATCTACTAAATAAAAATTTGATAGGTTACTTAGTCCAGTTAAAACTTATAGATTTAGAGGAGTGTTACAACAGCTCCATAAGCAATAAGCATAACTTAATTAGGAAACATCTCATCCCTTTTGAACCCTTTATGAAAGTTATAATTTTAACTTCTATTTCACCTAAGTTTATAATTTTTCTTTTTTTGAAAAAAATGACTATTCAATGTCCAAAATGCAAAATGGGCTCTCTATATTCCTAACTTGTAAAATAGAATATTAACCAATGCTCAAGTGCAAAACATTGAAAAATAAATAAATTTTGAACTCGAAGCTATTTTATTGCAAAGTCTTCTACAGTTACTAGCAAGCATCAACTTACCTACAACAAAAATAACTACACGTTGAATCTCACAATGTGTATTGTCTATGAGACACCTACTCAGCTGTGAGATTCCTAGGAAACAAATAGGCTTTTCTGGCAATTTTCTCTTATGAATGATGGACGAATTGGTTAACATAATCACAGTGACCGATGACGATTATAAAGAAGAAGTGCTCAATTTCCTGCGTTTATTTACCTAATTTCCTTCCTTTCTAGAATAAGCATTGAACTTGCATATGACTAAGAAATGTAACTTGAGATTTAACATCATGAAATTATCGAAAAATATGGACTAGAAGTTCAGTTCTCTGTCCACAAGCTCGAATGCGTAACTATCACCTATCCAGAGCTTGTTACCATGCACGAATGCTGGCCATCCCTCACACACGCAATGCTTCCCCCTTTGGGTGTACACTGAATGCAGTCCAAGCTTTCCCTTCTGCATTCCGTAGGACTACCATTGTATTGAAGGAAGGAAGCTGCATTCTGGAAAAGGATAGTGGAATCTCCTACACAAACCATATAGAAATCCTAAACTTGTTTAGAAGCAAAGGTTTTTTTTTCTTTTTTTTTTTAGTGAAGTTAAAAGAAAAGTATTAGCTGACAAACCAAAACAGATGGTTCTCCCATACAGGCCACATGCAAGGTGTGTTTGACATAAGGCAACTCTGATGTAAAAGACTCAGCTGCTTGGAAAGCCATAGCTGTGCTTCTTCTAGTTGCGGAATTGAAATCTTCTCTTGAAGAGGGAAGGCCCCTTATTTCCTCCTCCTCGACCTCTCGTGTACCATTCTCTTCTTCTACTTTAATCAAATGCGAGCACATTATTAGGAAATGTAGCTCTGTTTCCTTCTTCTCATCTGTGTTTTTATCTAGTATTTTGGGAACAGATGTATACAGTCTCTCACATCCAGTTCTTATCGGACAATACTCCAAGATGGGAACCTAAAGTTGCAACATCATTCCATACTTCTACTAACTTAATTGGACCTAATAAGAAATGGGTGCCAACTGGCCATATTTAAATCTCTTTTGTAATGTATGTTTGCAAATAAGGACAAACAGAAACAAATGATATTAGGATAGTGCTTGTACAAAGTATCTGACGGGAAACGAAGAAAGGTTCATAAAATTGATACGTAAAGATGGTGGGTATGTCACTTAGTGGTGACAACAGCAAAGGTAAAATTATTGGTATTGGTACAATTGGTAACAATTCTTCTTCTACTATTAATAATGTTTTACTCGTTGAGGGATTAAAGCATAATCTTCTAAGCATTAGCCAACAATGTGATAGTGACCATGACGTGCCCTTTTGGTTCTTCCGAACTGTATCTTCAAAAAGGAAAATGATGTGCCATTTATAGCCCCTAGATGTGTCAATATTTATTTGGTAGATTTTAATACTCTTGCCCAAAAATGTTTTAGTTCAATTTATGATAAAAATTGGTTATGGCATAAAAGGCTTGGTCATATTAACATGGATACTTTATCTAAAGTTGCTTGAAAACAATTGGCAATTTGCTTGCCTAAACTCAATTATAAGAGTTATTATGAGATGCGTCCTATAAAAGGGAAGCATGCTGATCTACTTTTTAACCTAAAAATATCATATCTACAACTAAACCACTTCAATTGCTACATATGGATTCATTTGGACCAATTAAAACAATGAGTCATATGGTAAATATTATACTCAGGTTATAGTCAATGATTATACTAAATTTACTTGGACTATTTTCTTAACTCGCAAAAGTGATGCATTTAAATCATTTGTTAATTTTGGCAAAAAAGTTGAACATGAAAATCAATTCAATATTGCATGTATTAGAAGTGATCATGGAGGTGAATTTGAAAATCATGAATTTAAAGAATTTTGCATGCAAAATGAAGTTGAACATAATTTCTCTTCTCTTTATACCCTACAACAAAATGGTGTAGTAGAAACGAAAAATAAAACTTTAATAGAAATGACTAGAACAATGTTGCATAATAAGATGTTTCCTAAATATTTATGGGCAGAAGCAGTTAACACTTCTTGTTATATTTTGAATCGTGTGCTTATTAAATCTATTCTTAAAATGACTTCTTATGAATTGTGACATAATATAAAACCAAAAATTGGATACTTTCCTGTTTTTAGGTGTAAGTGCTATGTGCTAAATAATAAAGACTATCTAAGCAAATTCAATGCTAAATCCAATGAAGATATATTTCTTGGTTACTTATCTACTAGTAAGGCATATAGAATTTTCAATAAAAGAACTTGTATGGTGCAAAAACCTCTGAATATTCGTTTTAATGAAACTAACCACTCCTTGGAAAGAGAAAGATTTTGTGATATTTCAGGCTCAATTAGTGCTATAATAAGATCTATAAGTTCTCAAGAAAATTTTGCTGAGATAAATGAGATTTTTGAAAACAAAGATGTTCAACCTGAAAATGAAAATTCTCAAATTGAGAATATTGAGACAGAATTCAAGACATCACAACCAGAGATAGACACAGATATAATAGCTACATGAAAGAACCATCCAAGCAAAGCAATCCATGCAAAATGGCATCCCAAGGAAAATATCCTTGGAAATCGAAATGATTGTATCCATATTAGATCTCAATTTAAAGACTTTTTTGAATGTGCTTTTATCTTTCAATTTGAACCCTAATCATTTAAAGATGCTGAAAATGATGAATATTTGCTTCTAGCTATGCAAGAAGAATTAAATCACTTCACTAGAAATAATGTTTTGACCTTAGTTCCTAAAACTAAAAATTATTCTATAATTGGCACTAAATTGATTTTAGAAATAAGCTGGGTGAGTTTGGTAATGTTTCTAGAAATAAAGTTAGGTTAGTTGCTCAAGGTTATTCACAAGAAGAAGGAATTTATTTTGATAAAACTTTAATGCCTGTAGCAAGATTTGAAGCTATTCATATGTTGCTTGCGCTCGCATGTCATCTAGTTTTTAAATTATATCAAATGGATGTAAAAACTGCATTTTTAACTTGGTATATTCAAGAATTTTATCTTGCACAACCCCCTAGATTTATCGATCATATAAATCATGATTTTGTGCATAAGTTGTCTAAAGTGTTATATGGATTAAAACAAGCTCCTAATGCATGGTAGGAAAAGGTTAAGTAAATTTTTAATTGATAGCAGTTTCTCCTGTGGAAAAGTTGACACTACCATTATTTGTTAAAAATGAAGGAACTGAACTTAGTGCTTGTACAAATCTGTGTAGATGAAATTATATTTGGATCTACTAATGATTCTCTATGTAAGGAAATTTGCTAAGAATATGTAGGCTGAGTTCCAAATGACCTATGAATTACTTCCTCGGACTTCAAATCGAACAATCAAAGGATGGAATCTTCATAAATTGGGCTAACAGTATTAAAGAGCTCTTTAAGAAATTTGGTGCAAATTTAACTAAATCGGCCCCTACACCTATTAGCACATCCTTAAAATTGGATAAAGATGAAAATAGTAAATACATTGATATAAAATTATATCGTGGCATGATCGGTTCTCTACTTTATCTTACCGTAAGTAGACCTGACATTATGTACAGTGTGTGTCTGTGCACGTTATCAATCTAACCCTAAGGAGTCCCATTTAATTGTTGTCAAGAGAATATTCAAATATTTATTGGGAACTCAAGAAATTGGCTTATGGTATCCTAGATTAAATGATTTCAAACTATTTGGATATATTGATGTTGATTTTGCAGGATGCAAACTCGATAGAAAATGTACAAGTGGCACGTGTCAATTGCTTAGAAATTGCTTCATTTTATGGTTTAGTAAAAACCAAAATTAAGTATCCATGTCTACTACTGAATTTGAATATATGGTCACCGGTAGTTGTTGTGCACAATTACTATGGATAATGCACCGATTGGAGGACTATAGATGTAAATTAAATAAAATACCGATATTATGTGATAACACAAGTGCAATAAATTTAACTAAAACTCCGGTACATCACTCCCTGAACGAAACAGATAGAAATTCGATATCATTTTATGCGATAACATTTGCAAAACAAGGTTCTAGCCTTTTGAGACCAAAATGAGAATGCTTTCCCCAACAATTGTCTAGGATTTTGCAATTGACTTTTGATCATTGCAATAAGCTTTGGAGTCTTTATAATTGAATCTAAAGCAAGGCAAAGCTAGAGTCTGGTTTTCGACGCCAAAATGAGAATGTTTTGTGGACAATTGATTAAGCTTCACTAACTACTTCTAACAATTTCTAATTACATGTTCATTATTCAGAGTCACATATTGAGTCTTTTTAGAATAATTACTATTCTAGGCAAAGGAGAATGTCAAGTCTTTGCAACCAAATAGCTACACTTAGTGGTTAACAATTCTATAGCTTTACGCAAAGGCTAATTCTTTTTGTGACAAGGTTATTTCCTTTATGAGTGCAATTTTGATGATTTGTTTTAATTTTCCAACAAAACTCTATGATTCAAAATGCTTCCAAGGTAACTTGCAGTTTGACTATGTAGATTTGCTCAAGTCGAAAGATGAGAGGAGAACCAAGTTTCATCAGGCATGCATAGAATTTGTTAACTAAGCCCAAAAGGAAACCAGTATAACAAAAAACCAAACTGTACCCATATACAAAGACGAAGCTGAAAAGCCTCTACTTCGCACCACTAAGTGTCATTAAAAAGTGTAAAGGAAGCAGAATGGAGCAGAAAGCCACAACACCCAAGCAACTATAAAAACAGTCTCTCAAATTCAAGAGGCTAGCCATGCACCTAGTAGTAGTGGCAACCTCAAGTAAAGTCCAAATCATACCTAATGTCTTGAACTATTCTTAATAACCTGATTCTACATAGTGAGGAGATTCACCATCTTACCATGAAAAATAATGTCATTACGGTTCAGCCAAATAATATATGCAAGAGCTACAAAGGAGCACTAAATTATAATATATGACAATCAGGTGCTTTTAAAAGATTAGAGCAATACCAGTTACTAATCCCAATCCCTATACTACCATGCAATATTACACAATCTAGCCCAAAACCTAGCCAGTAAGTCCATAATGACACAATCAAAATAAAGATGCTCCTTTGAGTCTGGATAGTGCCTGTAAAATCCACAAGTGCCCTTAGTAATTTGAGAAGCACAAATAAGTCTCAGCTATATAGGCAATTTATCAAGGCATAAAAAACATAGATGAAACGAGTGCCTAGGCACAATACCTGTGGCCCAGATCAAAGTAGCCCATGGTATTTTGGCAGCACGTGTACATGTGACCTCAGAGACATTAGGACTTTAGGTTCCTATAATCCAAAAATGGATGGTAGTTAATTACATCATGTTGTTGAAGTGAGCAAAAACCTCCAATTATCAATTTAAGTAAATAAACAGTTGTTGACCGCCAACCATAAAGTGTCACAAATGACCTTGAGTTAGAAACTCAAGAAAGGGCATATAAAAAACACGAGTTGAATAAAAAAACCCTCCAAACTAAACCTATTAGGATGTTCACACCTGTTTGTTTGTTAAATTTATTTAAATTTTATTTTCCTTTTTTATTGTTGACAATGAGCGTAATTGCATCACACTAGCAAGCTATCAAGGAATCGAAAAAGAGATTTTATTATATTTGTTGATTTATTTTAAGATCCATGTCTCCTAGCAAGGAATGTAGCTTGTTCCCCAAAAGGCAAGGAAATTATCTTGAATCCTTGTCAAGGTAAACTTGTATAGTAGTGATTCATGTAATCATGAGAAGGTGTTGACAAAAACTAGAGGTTCAACCTTTAATTTCTTGGTATAGTGGATAAATGCCAATGAGTTTCTTGTGTTGTTGAGGATTGAACACTAGAAATTAAGACAGCAATGAACAAACTTAAGTGAGCCAAAATTGGAGCATATTGCACCAATAGTTGATGCAAAATTACTGGTGTGGATGAATGAGTACCATTAGAGGCAATCGAAAATGTGAACTTCTGATGAAGCACTATTTTGAAAGAACAAAAGCTCCCAAGTGAATGGATTGACTTGACAATTAGAGTGCAAAATTTTTCAAAGCCTTTTATCAATTGCTCTTTCCTCGCTCCAAGTTGCTTTCTCCTAATCTCTTGCTCTCCTCTGATTTCTTTCCAAAATTCTCCTACATTCTCTATAAATATATCCCATAAAGTTTGCTTTCTTGTTTGCTAGGTGGTTAGGCCGTAACTTTCTCTCCAAAAATAGTAATTGTTTATTAAAAAAATAGAAAAAAATAAATAAAATGCATGAGCCAATCCCATGATGTCACATATAGTATAAGCAGTGCATAAGTGGCTTAAACTAGGAGAGTTCGGTCTAAAGGTGGTTTTATGCAAACTAAAAGCAAAGAAAGTGGGGCCCACGTCCCATTTAAAAGGGACAAGTGCATTTAAATGTATTTAATTATGTTTAAATGAAATTTATTGGGCAAAAAGGTTTAAAATTCCTTTTACAGGAGTAGATTTAATGAAACTAAATTCCTATTAACGGGATAAAAAAATGATTGGGAACTAAACAAATGATTAAATTCCTTTTAAGGGAATAATTTAAATGACAAATTCTTTAAAGGGAATAAAAAAATAATTAAATTCCTTTTAAGGGAATGAGAAAATGATAATTTTTTGAGGGGATTAAATTAAATAAGATAGTGAATTTCTTTTAAAGAGATGAAACAAACGGTAGTAAAATGGAAAATTCTTGTTAAGGGAAAAAGAAAATAATCATTTTAAAGGATCGAGTTAAATGAAGTAGTAAATTTCTTTTAAAGGAATAATATAATGATTAAATTCCTTTAAAGGGATATTTAAACAAATGATTAAGTCCTTGCAAGGGCAATTTGAAGATTGTGCTCATTTTAGTTAGAAATATATGGTATTTTTTATGGAATATGAAATAGTGTATATTTCTTTTTAATGGAAATTCAATATTGTGAAATGTTGGAGATATATAGAAAAAGAGCATCAACACTCCCTTCCCATTAAGAAAACGCCTATCTAGAGTCATTTTCTCATGATGCCATAAAAATAGTAGTTTTGCATCCCTCCATGATTCTAGTGAACTAATTTATTTCAAGTTTGGGGCCGATTTGGGTCATGGATAAGGTTTGATGTTTTTATAATAGAAGTGTGTTGATCCTAGCTTTTGGTGCTGGTGTAGAGGTTCAAGGAAGAAGCATTATACATCATTCTCAAGCATCCTTTGACCACGTTTCACATAGTGGATATACTTAGCTCTTGGCCTCATTTCATATGTATTGTTGTGAGGCTAAGCGTCACTCATCCATATGTGTGTTGAGTTATAATCAATAAACCATGTATTTGTTGATTGTAGTTCTCTAACAGTGAAATGTTAATGAACCCACTTGTGAGATCGTGCCACTAGTGAAAAGACCCAATTGTGTACCTAATTGGTTGTTTGTGATTGCCTTGATCTTATGAGAGTATATGCTCTAAAGTTAGTGAAGCTGTGAGCAACATTTATTGCGAAACTCTTGGCAAGTGAGCTGAAGTAGTGCCTATGTGAAAGGTATATATGAGCCTATATGAAAAGGCATACTGTACTTAGTGAAAGCATTATAATACATAATTAAAAAGAAGTTAGTGAAGTGACTTGTGGGGTAGTGAACCCTAACACATTGTAGATGTAGCATTCAAATTGAAGGTAAATCATGTACATCTTGTATCCTTTTGTATACATGTATTTTGTTGATTGTATGTATGGTTGAATGACTTGAAGAATAAGCCCACGACTACCCTATGGTGACTCACTCATGAACATAGAATTAAAAGTGAACTTGTTCATGTAGCAGAATAAGTAATAATTTTGTAAAGGCAAATTGAAATTAAATTGGATAAGGAGTTAATCGGTACCCTTAACAAAAAGAATTAAAAGTTTAAGGTGCTATTAACTCACCCCCTCTCAGTGCACAACTCAAGGAACAACAATAGATATGCGCACATGCTTGTTGAATGTTTGTTGTCTTTATGATTGCATGTCAGTTGTCTTTGGCATATTATTTTTGCTTACAATCTCAATGTATATACCTAGAATAAAAAATTTACATAGGCATTGAATATTTCACTTCCAATATTTAGAAAACCAAACACATGTGAAGCACATGCATTCTTTGTTGGTTTTAGTAAATGGCACTATAATATTCAATTATAATAGCCTTAATAAATAATGCCTGATACATTTGTAGCATTTTGTCGCACATTGACAAAGTGAGACTATTTGATCTTTCCTTTTAAATGACAATTTGCTTTTTCCTCTTTTTCTATCCTCTTCCTTATTTCTCTTTGTTTGATTGTCATTCTACACGTTCACGAAGTAAAAAGGAAGAAAAATTAAAATTGTTTACGGGGAATAATTTAATTTCAATAATTTGGCACATACATTTTTCTAGATTTAGGTAATTTAAAGAGCTAATCCACTGGCCACGTAAAAGTTGTTGGTACTTTGAGGGCTCGTTTGGTTTGTGGAATCCATTAGAAATCTACTTAGGAATGTCATAATCCAATATGAGCAATACTACATGTATATCCTTCACACAACCTTCACATCAAAAATGGCCACATGGCAGAATATGTGTGATTTTGCATTATTATTTGATAAAAATATAGCTCAAAAAGGCCCACACATATTCTACCACGACACCTTTTTGGAGTAAATGTTGTGCGAAGAATGTACATATAGTATTACTTATCCAATATTAGTATGATTCTGGAGTATGACATTCCTAAAATCTCACTTTCCTTAGAACAATGGACTTAACATTCTTGAGTAAAGGGATGAAAATGTGAGACTCTAAATAGGATAAAATGTGCATATGAAATAGAAGGATAAATTTCATTGAATGCCATTGAACTTTAAAAGTTGTCTCAAAATAGTCGCTAAACTTTGATTTGCATTATTTTTTCATACTAAAGTTTCGTAATGTCATGATTTCATTATTGATTTTGAGTCTCTTTAAGGGAAAAACCAGTTCATTTCTGTTCTCATCTAGCAATTTTTCTCTTTCCCTTTCACTCTCCTAGTCAAGTTGAAAGCATTTTGAAATAACAATCGTATAGATTGAGATAAAATTGAACAATAATAAATTTATCAATTTTCTTGTGATTTAAAAATATTTAACATATTCATCACAATCATTAGAAATTATGAAAATTTAAGGTACACTATATTGAATTTTTGTTGCATTATGATGAAAATGTTTTGCTTTTATAAAACTCATGAAAATTAGTAAACTTATATACTTATGTATGTCATTTTGATCTTTGCTGCTAAAATTATTTTAAAATGTCTTCAAAACAACTAGGAGAGTGAAAGCAGGAGAGAAATTCCTAGATGAAATGAAGTGGCTTTCCCTTAAAGAGACTTAACATTGGTGATTGAATTGTGATATTATGAAAGTTCAGTATGAAAAATAAGATAAATTAAAGTTCAGTAACCATTTTGAGACAACCTCAAAGTTTAATGACATCTGATAAAATTTAAATAAAATAGAAAGTCTAAAGTACCCTTGTAATAAATTAATAAATAAAAAAATCATTTATATAAATAGCTTATATAACTTATAATCTATACTACTATAAAGCCAAATAACCATTTGATTCTTTCAACTAGTATTATAAGTTAACTGAGAACGAAGAGCAAAAATGATAATTTAAATTTAAAATTTAAAATTTAAAATGTAACTAACAACTCAAAATTTAAATTTCAAAATATTACTGAGTGCTTCAAAATTTAAAATTTAAATATAACTAACTAGTCTTAAAATCTCTTTACTTTCCAAAATTATTTTTCTTACGATTTTGAAATCTAATGACACAAATATTTTATATCGATTTAAAACCATTAAACAGTTGTGAAGTATGTGTGATATGACTAGTAGTAATAGTGATAATGGTGGAAAAAATTTATAAATAAATAAATTATTTGACATAAAGGGGTGACAATACTTGTATTAAAAGGATCAAATTCAGTAGCCTTAAGATACAAGGGGTTCAATGCAAATTCAGAGTAGAAAATTAGCCGGGTTGAAGAGCAGTCTCCGCAGAGGGTGAGGAAACGGAGAGTAAATTAGGGTTTACGGGGTACGTTCGTTCGTCCACGAGAAGGTTGAATTCGCAGAGAATATTCATTGTTAATGGAATAGTGGCAGGAAATTTGTTCCTTTTCTTCCAAATTTGAGATCTTCTGATCTCTGGAGTCCTACTGTTGTACCTGCCGATCGGCTTCTGCAGTTCTTCAGCCATCTTTAATTGTAGCTATGACTGAGGTACCTATGTTCTTTTACGAATTTCTTCAGAGTCATAAAACTCTTCTGGTCGTTTAATTTCCCGACTTTTTCTAGGGTTTAAACCTCTAGACATTTTTTTTTTTTGCAATATTCATATGCAATGAAACTCTGGCTTGATAATATTGGCAATGATGTTTTTTTTTTTCATTTTTTGATAGTGTTGGAAAAGGGCAAAAAAGAAAATAATGTCTTGGAATTCCTAATTTGTTGTGGTCTATAAAGATGCATGATGAACCTTGGAGGAAATTTCTTTATATTCACTTATTAATAGTGCAACTGTGAAATATTACAGGGCAATCTGTCTTTCAGAATTTCTGGGGTTTTAGGGTTTATTAATACTATCTGTTCTCGTAATAGTAATGTATGCTAGTTGGTTATGCAATGAGCACTACGAGCTATATGTTGATTTGCATGTCTTATTTTTCATTTTTCTTTATCTGCTCTCACTCGTGTTAGCTAGGGTATCAGATGGTGTGACTTCTGCGAACTTCAGTAAAATTATTTTTTGTTTTGTTTCGCAAGACTTAAACAATACTCAAATTTTATTTCCTCTTTTCGTGCGCGTCTAATTTTCCTTGTGTATGCACCAGTATTGGGTTAGCCAGGGCAACAAATGGTGTGACTTTTGCAAGATTTTCATATCCAGTAACCCTTCAAGCATTAGAAACCATGAGCTTGGCCAGCGTCACAAGGACAGTGTTGCCCAAAGACTTACTTCTATGAGAAAAGAGAATGCTGCGAAGGACAAGGAACAAAAAGAAGCAGCCCGAGCCATTGAACAAATTGAAGCAGTAAGTTCTGCTTCTGATTTTGAAGCATTTTGTCTTCATCAAGTTCTAAGAATGCATCATCTTTTTGACATTGGATGTATTTTTTGTTGTCATCACATTAATTTTTTCAGTTCCATGCTTATTTGACAGTGTCAAACTGTAAAGAGATATTATTATCATTATTTTATTCCATGATGAGCAACACATCTAAATCAGAATTTCAGTGCTCTCTCTGTTAGGATCTCTTTTTTAATGGGCTTTTCATTTTGTTGGGGGTCGGCAAAAAATTGGTATAGTTTCCTTCACGTTTCAGTAATTTTCAACAGCTATACGTAGTGCAGGGACAAAGAACTTGAAAGACCTTTTTGTTTAATGCATATACGAGGTAAAATTATAGCACTTCCCCCCCCCCCCCCCCCCCCCCCCAACCAACCCCCAAGCAAAAAAAAAAAAAAAAGGAAAAAAATTGTAGACTTCCTTGTACCCTAGTGGTAGATCGTTATACTCTTTTACAGTACCAGTGTTCCCTCAAATAGGCTAAAAAATATGTTGGTGCATATAATAATAATAGATGATAATGATATATCGTGTAAGAAGTTGACGAAACATAATCTTTTATAAAAATATTATATATCCATGTGATTTTTGTTTTCTTTTTGGCCCTCAAAATTTGTTCAAAACAAGAATGTAGGAGTAGGGCACGGACCTAAATCCTTAGTAGAAGCTAAAGCTTGAAAGAAAAGGAATGGTAGTTTGACCAAGACCAGTTTGGGTAGTATTGCTAGTTCCATCTAACCAGGAAGAGAGAAGGGAATTTATATTCTGGTGGTTGGGAGAAAGGTTGAGGAAGTGTGATGCAGGGGAAGTGCGAGCAGCAGCAAATAACAAAGAAACAGGGAGTAAATGGTATGATATTGAAGTAGGAACAAGGATAGACCAGCGTTCTAACAAACCCTAGGCGGACCTAGGTGTTCGTCCTATTGCCTAGTGCTTGGGTGGGGACTAGGCAACTAGGCGGCTTAGGCAGATTTTTTTATTTTGTTTAAAATACTAGTACTTACATATAACTATTTGAATAAATTCTTAAAATATTATTGAAATAGTATATCAAAGTACAACAAATTGCATAAATCATATCCTTTCGTGTTTTACATAACACCATATTTTTACCAATCCTCGGAACCACCTTCTATAAATATCGCCCTATCTTTATCCTTGACTTCAAAAGGTATATCCTTCTCTACTTCCTTTGAATCATTATCCGAGTCAAAAAAATCTTCATCAAGTTCTCTAATACTACAATATGGTGTTGCACTATATCTACCTAGGAGTCCTCTCAAGTGGCCGCCTTTGACCAATTAACAATGTTGACTGCTTAGGAGAGCGGTTTCTTTCTATGCAAGGAATTTTGTGACCGCCTAGGCGCTAGGCGGCCATTTATGCGCTTTGTGATAGCTTAGCACCTAGGCGGCCGCCTGAACCACTTTTTAGAACATTGGGATAGATGAGTTTTTAGGGTTTGGAACCCAAGAGAAAACTTCAATACTATTGTAATTTTGAATAATTATGGGAAAACTAAATACAATAGCCTCCTTGGTAGGTTTTAATAATAAGTCAAATCTAACCCTAAAATCGTATCTCTTTTTTTGGTAAACTAAAATCTTATCTCTTAATCTCTTGTAAAAGCTTTAAATTTCAGCCCTATATTATTTTAAAAATAGGCACATGCTAGTTACATAACTACTTGAGACATAATTTAATAACCTATTGAGCCTTTATTCTCAATATGTCTGTGCCCGACTCAATAATAGATCATGCTGCTATTTTTGCTGCATCAGTTCTCCTCAAGTTGGAAGAAGAACTTGTCCTCGAGTTTGGCTTATACCTTCCACAGTCAATAACGATCCAAACTTGTGCTTTCCATCCTTTCTTTCGATAAGCTCAAACATGGTAGACTGTAGAAAGACATTGGCTGAGCATTTCAACTCAATAATTTTCATTTGATTTTGTAAGCAATCTGCTTTTGGTGAATCTTAGCAAAGTAAACCCCAAAGCTCCAAGTTTTGCCCCTTAACAACACGATCAAGATTGCCTTTGCTTCTTTATGCCATTCCCTCGTTTTTTATGCATTCTTGACTACAAGGCGACAAACTTATTCTCATTCTTTTATCTTGGTCAAGATAGACATTGTAGATTGTTGAAGAATCTCAATCTATGGAACTATCTTCTTCGTCGGGATAGATATTGTAGATCGGTGGGGAAATCCAATATACTGAGCTATCTTTTTCAACTTTTTCATCTTCAAAACTACCTTATGGTATGTTTGAAGGGTAGTGGTTGCCTTCTAGGATCTCCATATGTGCTTCCACATGTTCATGTCGCTGTATTGTTTGGACGACTCAGGACAAATCTTCAATCATATGCGTCTTCTCAGCTAACTCTATCAGTTGTGCTTGCTGTCCTCTTCGTCCACGAAGCCTTCTACCTTGAAGAGTCATTAAATAAATCAATTACAAGCAAAGATTTTATTATTATTTTTTTAATACGAACCGTGATTTTGCATGAACAGTGTTTTTTGGGTAGAATTAGTGAAGATCAGCTGTGTCTGATACCAATTGACGCGGGAGAAAAGCATGAGCAGCAGCAAATAACAAAGAAATAGGGAATAAACGGTATGATATTGAAGTAGGAACAAGGACTAATGAGTTTTTAGGGTTTGGAACCCAAGAGAGAACTCCAATACTATTGTAATTCTGAATAATTATGGAAAAATTGAGTACAGTAGCCTCTAGGATGGTTTATATAATAAGTTAAAAGCAAACCCTGAAATCCTATCCCTTAATCTCTTATAAAAGTTTTAAATCCCAGCCCCCTTTATTATTCAAAATATAGGCACAGGCTAGTCATGTGACTACTTGAGACATAATTTAATAACCTATTAAATCTTTATTCTCAATAGGCCCTTATTCGTTTTGATGGTAGGCCCCGTTGCTATTTTTCCTGCATCAGAATGACCAAAGAAATTCCATAGAGAGCTGGCAAGATCACTAGAGCAAAACAAATGTTTTGTAGATTCAGGTTGCGGTTGGGAGCAACGAAGGCATTTGGAAGCAAGCGGGATTCCTCTAAATTAGATAATAGTGTAAATAGGGAAACCTTTATGCAGAAGTTTTCAAAATGAAAATGCTGATTGTTGGAGGTAGGTGTTGGTTCCACAAGCATTTGGATCATTTAAAGGAGGGGCTTGAGCTCTACGAGAATCGTAGATGAGGGAAGAAGAGCACATATCTTTTGAAGTTGCATATTATTTTGTCATCTTCTGAATATGGAGTGATGGATTGCAGTAGCTGTTAATCCAAGCTAAGAGTTGCTTGAATAGAGGACCATTGGACAGCTTCTTTAATGGAGATATTTGGGAGAGGACAATACAGAAACCATAAAGGTGAGCCTGATCAGTTGTCCTTCTAGAAAAGGACAGCTCCAGATTTGATGATCCATCTACAACGGGGACATAGAAACGACAGATGGTGTGAAATGGATCTCCAACAGTGAGAAGCTTTGATGGGGATTGGTTTATTAATGACTTCCAAAGTATGAGTGTCTATTAGTCGGTTTTTGCGAAAAATTGGAAACTGACCGACTGACCATTTTTAAACTAACCGACAGAACTGTGAACCAACTGACTGATTCGGTTGACCGAAAGTCAAAAACTAGGGAAAACCAGAAAAAACCGAACGGTTGGTCAGTTTATACAGTCTTTTAAATAAATATAAATTATATATGTATAAATAATATATAAAATGATAATTATATTATTTTAGTAATATTATTAATTATGTATGGTTGGTCAGTCTATGTGGTTTTATTTTATGGGCAGCCGCAAACTGACTGACTGCACTGGTTTCCTACCAAAGTCAAAACCGAGAACGAACTGACTAGGGAAAAAACTGACCAAGTTGATCCGGGTTATGTTGATTTTGGTTGGTTTTCTGGTTTTTGCAGTTAGGCAGAACACCCCTATTCCAAAGGATGACGATACTTCTTTCTCATGCATAGGGCCCACATGGAAGAGTCTTGAATGAAGTTCCAAGCAAATTTAGCTTGGAGAGATTGCATAATTTGACCCTGGTCTTTGACACCCAGGCCTCCTTCCTCCTTAGGAAAACAGATTTTCTACTCGCCCAATGGGCTCCATGATTATCATTGGAGCTTCAAAGGAAATTAGAAAAAATGCTCTGAATTTTGTGAATAGCAGCCTTAGGAACCTTGATAATGGATAAAATATGGACTGCCATTGAAGTGAGAACACTGTTGATGTGAGTGAGTTTTACCAGCTGGTGATAACAAGTTGTTTTTCCAGTTCTGAATTCTGTTGGAGATTGAGTTGACAATATCATCAAAATGCTGAATTTCGATTCTTCCCGTGATGGGAACTCCCAAGTAAGTTATAGGCATGTCTTTATGGGTGAAACCTATCCATCTTGAGAGGAGATGGATTCTTGGGTTCGACATTTTAGGAGAAACAACGAACGAGCTTTTTGAGGATTGTCTTGTTAACCACTGATAGCTTTGTATTCGTGAAGAAGGCTTTGAAACTTTTCAATAGATCTCTTTTTATCGTTGATGAAGGCGAGTGTGTCGTTAGCAAAGAGGAATTGGGAGACTCCTGGGAGATCTTCCAAACCCTTGTATCTGCCCCTCAATCCTTAGTTCATGGAGGAATTGAGTTTCCTGCTAAACGCTTCTTGGGCAATGATAAACAAGCTTGGGGATAATGGATCTTCTTGCCTGAGCTCTTTGGTGGATCTGAAAAAACCAAACTTTTTTCCATTGAGAAGAACTGAAAACCAGCTACTAGAGAAGCATTTATGCATCATGTCACACCATTGAGAAGAGAAACCGAAATTTTTAAGGACTTGCAGAATGGAGCTCTATTCTAGTTTGTCATATTTAGCTATATACACTTTTATCAAAACATTACCACCTCTAACTCTTCTATGAATATCATTGATCATTTCATTAGCCATTGCCACTCCATAAATTTTCCTTCCTTTAACAAACCCAGACTGTTCAAGTGAAATCAGGGATGGGAGGATGAGGGAAAGCCTATCATTGAGGATTTTGGATATTGTCTTGTAGGAGAAGTTGCAAAGACTGATTGGTCTGAGGATTGTGGATTTTAGGGGTGAGGGCTAGAGAGATGCTTCTGGGAAGTTGACCTCCTAAGAAGAAGTCTTGGACAGTAGCAATGATGTCTGGTTTGATTATGTTGGATTATGTAAGTCTCTTGGGCTGTGTTTTATTAGGCCTTGTATTCTGGGCCCATTAGGGTTTCCACTATGTTTCTTGTTCAAGGGGCTAGGGTTTCCTAGTAACCTCTAATATTGAGTATTATAAATAGATAGTCTTGGTGCCCGTATTAGGGCATCCGATTCTTCTCCCAAAATTTCTCTCCTTTATTTCTCTTCTTTCTTTCACTACATGGTATCAGAGCTATGATTTTCTGGCGATTTGGCCTCGATTTGGCGTTCTCGGCGAGTATTCTCCAGCGTTCTCGCCTACAATATTCTCGGCAGTGTTGTTCCTACTATTTGGGAAATCTCGCTCAAGTTCAATCGACGATCGAAGACGTAATCTCGATCAATGGCTGCCCTCCCAAATCAGTCAGAGATCAACGATAAATCCCTTCCGATTCCTCCTATTACTCTGCCCGCTGTATCTTCACCTCCAGTAATTCCTACATCCAACGATCAGCCGAATATTCGTATCACATCGGTTCTGTTGGATGGATCGAATTACTTGGAATGGTCTCAGTTGGCCAAGATGTATATTGGGGGGCGAGGGAAGATCGGTTACATCACAGGTTGCACACCCACACCTGCTCCGACGGACTGCCGGGTATGCCAAGTGGGAGCAAGAGAATCTGATGGTTATATCTTGGTTGATAAGTTTCATGCAACCTTCGATTAGTCGGCCGCTGTATTTTCTGACGACCGCGAAGGCAATCTGGGACAAGGTGAAAATTGCATACTCTCAGAGGCGTATTGCTGCTCGCATATATCAGATCCATCAGGCGATTTCTCGGTGGCTGCAAGAGGAAAAATCCCTATCATTCTATTTTATCACTCTTCAGGGCTGGTGGGAGGAATTAGATCATTATCGGATGCTCCAGTGGGATACTAATGATGATCGGGAGCGTCACCAAAAACAAATTGATGAAGACAGAATCTTCCAGTTCTTGGCAGGATTAAACGTCGAGTTTGATGTTATTCGAAGTCAAATTCTTGGTCAATCCATTCTGGCCTTCTCTTGATGAGGTATTCTCTATGGTGCAAACTGAGGATAGTCGTCGTTAGGTAATGTTGCCTCAGTCTCCTTCTTTGGCCCTTGTTTCTCAAAAGGGACCGAGTACCAACGTCCATGTGAAGGGGAATATTGCCAAAGAAAAATTGGTATGCTCCCATTGTGGTAAGAACAAACATACCAAGGAGACTTGTTGGGCACTTGTTGGAAAACTAGATTGGCTGCGGGAATTAAAGAAGCAATGAGGTCAGAAAAATGCTCGTGGTCATACCGCTCCACTGCTGCTTCGGAACTTCCCGGCACCGTTGACCTTGCACCTCTTCGGCTGTTTTTTACACCAAATGGAGTCTTTTGGTGCCTCTCAGACCACCCCTCCCACTGCCCACCATGCTGGTGTGTCTTGTCCTTTGTCCCATGAGTCATGGATTATTGATTCAGGGGCTACCCACCATATGACCGGTATATCCCTCTCTATTTTCCTCTTATAAGTTCAAGTCTGGTAGGGATAAGATACGTATTGCTGATGGTTCGTTTTCCACCATTTCGGGAGAGGGAACTTGTTCCTTCGGATGACACCTTATCCCTCCATTTTGTTCTTCATGCACCAAATTTTACTTCCAATCTTCTATTTGTTAGCTCCCTTACTAAACGTCTCAATTGTAGTATGACTTTTTTTCCCTCTTCTTGTGTTATCCAGGATCTGGCGACGAAGAGAATGATTGGGAGTGGACGTGAAGCTGCTGGTCTATATCTTCTGAATGTTGGAGCACCGTCACCGACAGCACTTCAGTCTAGTAGTCCTATTAGTGTGAACTTGTCTCAAATAAGGCTTTGGCATGCTCGCCTTGGTCATTTGTCGTTTTCCTCTATGCGTCTCTTATTTCCTGAACTGTTTAAATTTGTGTCCCTCGAATCCTTGCAGTGTTCGGTTTGTCAATTGTCAAAACACTCCTGAACTACTTATTCGGTCAATAATACAAGGAGTTTACATCCATTTGATTTAATACATTCTGACGTTTGGGGTCCCTCTCCTCATATTTCCCTGGATGGTATGAGGTATTTTCTTACGTTTGTGGATGATCATACATGCTTCACATGGTTGTATCCTTTTAAATCCCGTGATGAGGTGCCTAAATTAGTTCGTCAATTTCATCAGCTCATCCTCACTCAATTTCACAAACGCATTAAGATTCTCCGTTCTGACAACGCTAAGGAATATTTCTCCCATGAGTTGGCTGAAAGTCTCCATTCTTATGGGGTTATTCATCAAAGTTCATGTGCCTATAAACCCCAACAGAATGGCGTAGCTTAGAGGAAGAACAGACATTTGCTGGAGGTTGCTAGGGCTTTTACCCTTGCTATGCATGTACCTAAACGCTATTGGGTCCCTGCTGTCCGCACTGCTACTTATGTAATAAATCGCATGCCATCTCGGGTACTTCAACATCAAACCCCATTCCAGCTTTTATATCCTTCTATGAGTCCTGATATTCTACCCCTTCGTGTCTTTGGTTGTGTGTGTTTTATTCACATCCATGGGCCTTCTCGTGACAAACTTGATCGCAAATCCGTTCGTGGGGTCTTACTTGGGTACTCTGACTCTGACACTCAGATAGGGTATGTTTGTCTTGAACCTCAGAATCGCAAAATTATTGTCACAAAGGATGTTACCTTCTTTGAAAATCTCTCATACTTCCCTCCTTCGGGGTCCACTCTTTAGGGAGAGAGTGATTGGTGGGAAGAGTGTACCCTTTCGAGTGACCTTCTACTTTCGGTCCCTACCCCTATTCATATGTTTGAGTTTGAGTCCGAGCCTGATC
The DNA here is from genome assembly GCA_034195605.1 of Santalum album. Lineage (NCBI taxonomy): Eukaryota > Viridiplantae > Streptophyta > Magnoliopsida > Santalales > Santalaceae > Santalum > Santalum album. The sequence goes on from CM067262.1 coordinate 7,735,292, forward strand.
CTCCTCCTCCTGAGGTGGCTCCTCCTGAGCCGCCTCCTCCTCCTCCTCCTCCTGAGCCTCCTTCTCCTCCTGAGTTGGCTCCATCTATTTCCTCTGCGTCCGAGTCTAACCCTGAAACTGTTGTGCCTGAAGTGAGGGTGTATACTAGGAAGAAGAAGACACATATAGACTAAGCAGTGGAACAATCATTCCCAGCAATCTCTTCGGAACTAGGTACTATTTTTCCTGATATTGATTTACCTATTGCCCAACGCAAAGGCCCTCGTAAATGTACTCAGTACCCTTTATCTAATTTTTTATCTTATTCTAAGTTGTCACCATCGTATCAATCTTTTATTGCTGCCATATCCTCTGTTAAAGTTTCATCCAAGGTTGTCTGAGGCATTGGAGGATCCCAAGTGGAGAAAAGAAATGAAAGAAGAAATGAATGCCCTTGTAAAAAATGAAACTGTGGGATCTGATTGATTTGCCGGCTGAAAAGAAACCTGTAGGGTGTAAGTGGGTGTTTACTGTTAAACATCAGGCTGATGGAAGTGTAGAGAGATACAAAGCCAGATTGGTTGCAAAAGGTTTTACTCAAAAATATGGCATTGATTATGGGGAAACTTTTGCACCAGTGGCGAAGATAAATTCTGTTCGGGATGTTATTGTCTCTTGCTGTGAAGAAGGGATGGAAGCTACACCAAATGGATGTAAAAAATGCTTTTCTCAATGGGGATTTGCAAGAGGAAGTATATATGTCACCTACCTCCAGGATGCAGTGTTGGAACGAATACAGGGAAGGTATGTAAGCTCAAGAAGTCTTTGTATGGTCTTAAGCAGTCTCCGAGGGCTTGGTTCGAGCGGTTCAGCTTAGTTGTGAAAAGATTTGGATTCAATCAAAGCAATGCTGATCATACAGTGCTCTCATTATAATCCTTATTGTTTATGTTGATGATACTTGTGGTTACCGGGAACAATGAAGGTGAAATAGCCCAACTAAAGGAATTTTTAGCTTCTGAATTTGAGATCGAAGATCTTGGAGAACTCAAATATTTTCTTGGGGTAGAGGTTGTTAAGTCCAAGAATGGTATCTTTGTTTCTCAGTGCAAATATATTCTTGATCTCTTGCGTGACACTGGAAAAACTGGATGTCGACTAGTAGATACTCCTTTTGATCCAAATGTCAAATTGAGTCCTACCGAGGGGCAACCAATTGATGACGCGAGCCAATACCAGAAAATAGTTGGGAAGCTTTTGTATTTATCTCTTACCAGGCCAGATATTGCATTTGTGGTTAGCGTCCTTAGTCAGTTCATGCATGCTCCACGGGTTCCCTCACATGCAAGCTGTCGACAGGGTGCTTCGTTATTTAAAATCATGTTCTGGTAAAGGACTTCTATTTAGCAGACATAACCATATGAAGATTGAGGCCTATAATGATGCCGATTGGGCAAGGCTCGGTTGCTGATAGGCGCTCTTACTTCAGGATATTGTGTTTTTGTGGGAGGCAACCTTGTGACTCGGCGTAGCAAGAAGTAGCCCGTTGTAGCTCGGTCCAGTGCAGAAGCTGAATTCCAGTCCATGGCGAATGGAGTCTCCGAGTTGATCTGGATACGTCGACTATTAACTGAGTTGGAGGTCTCGTTTGAATCTCCAATGCGACTCTATTGTGACAATCAGGCAGCGATAAGTATTGCAAATAATCCTGTTCAGTATGACCGTACTAAGCATGTTGAGGTGGATCGACATTTCATTCGCGAACGTGTGATATCAAAAGAATTATGCTTACCGTTTGTGCCTACTGTTCAGCAATGTGCTGATATCTTCACCGAAGGTCTGTTTAAGCCCTAGTTTGAGTTCCTTATGTCCAAGTTAGGCATGGGTAATATTTATGTCCTAACTTGATGGGGAGTGTTGGATTATGTAAGTCTCTTGGGCTGTGTTTTATTGGGCCTTATATTCTGGGCCCATTAGGGTTTCCACTATGTTTCTTGTTCAAGGGGCTAGGGTTTCCTAGTAACCCTAATATTGAGTATTATAAATTGATAGTCTTGGTGCCCGTATTAGGGCATCCGATTCTTCTCCCAAAATTTCTCTCCTTTATTTCTTTTCTTTCTTTCACTACAGATTATATCTATAGCAGCAACAAAGAAGTGGCCAATGAATCCATCTAGACCAGGGCAGTATCCGGATCTAGGGCTTGAATTGCTGACTGGATTTCAGACCACTCAGGGAGAGAGCAGAGGGAATAATTTTTACTCAGTGAAGCAGGACCGAGAAATGCAAGTGGGGATGTGAAATAAGATATCACAGTGGATGGTGAGGGATTGCTGAAGGTCTGAGGGGGTGGATGAGGAGGCTTAGGTTATCAGCAGTAAGGATACAACAGCCATAGGCCTAAGGACCTCAATGTTCATCAGTGTAAGTTCCATCAGAATGGAGGAAATTATAATGAGCTTGGGATCATCTTTCTTTAATGCAGGCATGAAAGCATGCAGTGTTTTGATCTCCTTCAAAAGCAGTGCTTCGATCCCCTTCAAAATGCAATTTAGCCCGTGCAATGTCTCTAAGGTGGCTGCCTTCTTCAGTTAAAAGATCATCAAGGTTTTGTTGGGCCTGCTTGAATTCTGTGAAGATTTTGTCTTGCCAATCAGTTTGAAGGATACCTCCAAGGAGATGAATGTGGTTGGCAGCCTCTATATGGTGTTTGATGTCGCCATTGAAGTCCCTATTCCATTGGGTTAAGGCTTTTTTAACAATAAGAAGCCTTTTGTGTAAATGGGTTCAGGGAGAGTTGGAGGAGAAAGAGTGCCAATTTTCGGAGATAGTAGTCATGCAGTGATGGCGTTTGATCCATTGACATTGAACTTTGAAATTCCTAGGGAATAAAATTGGGAGATTCAAGAGATATTACAAGAGGACAATGATCAGATTGAGATTTAGGCTTGTGGGTCACTTTCAAACCAGGAACGGAGACAGCTGGCATAATTAATAAGAAGCCTGTCAAGCTTGAGCCAAATCTTCATTGTCCCTTCATAATTATTGCACCAAGTGAAGGTATCACACAAATAACCGACATCAAAGAGGCCTGCAAGAGATCTTCTGGAGTAAGGGTCCTCCTATTTTCTCTGATTGTTTGAGAATGGTATTGAAGTCTCACCCAGCTGTCCTTGGGAGAGGGCCGAGGTCAGAGTAACAGGTCATTCCATAAATTTTGCCTAGCATTGACTTTTGTACTAGCATATATGAAGGTGATGAGAGTTGGGGCACAATTAAAATTCACCTTAGCTGTAATATATTGGCTTGAAGCTTCAATCAGGGTTACCTCAACGTTGTTCTCCTATGAAATCTAGATGCAAGTGTTTGTGGGGTTGCCATGAAGACCTTGAGGAAAATGGACTTACAGAGATGTACTGTAGAGTTGATTTCCATCATACTTCAGCTCTAGTAAGGCTGTGGGAGATTTTGGATGCTTTCACTCTTGATTGATGTAATCCATCTTCGAGATGGATCCGGTCCCTCTGATATTACAGATTAGGATGTTGGATTTTGCTTTTTGGACACGGGAACACACTCAATATAAGTGTCATTGGCATCTGAATCAGAGTTGTAACCTCTACTTCTCTGGCTCCTCTTCTTTTTTGGCGTCTTCCTGCTGGGTTTAGCATTTAAATGAGGTGCTTCATTGGAGGAGGCAATGCCTTTCATGTTTGATGAATAAATCTAATTTGCCGTGAGTATTTTTTTTGTTTAGATTTTTTACCTTTGGACGCAGTGTTATTGGTGCTGGGGGCTTTAATGGGTTTACGAGGTAGAGGAATTTATAAAGATGGACTAGCATCATTGGGAATATTAGCAAAGTTGAAGGCGGAAGTAAATACTAGCACCATAATTTTGATGACAGCTTTGTGAACATCTGACGCATTTGGGCTCTAGAACCAGATCTCTGTTGGACATGTACGCCTGGTTTAGGACAAGGTGGGATATTGGTTACTTGTTTTGGAGTAGAATCCTCAATTGAAGTTGGTTTCAACATTTGACATATCTTCATTCTTGGGGATGAGAGTAACATGATTATTCTCGGTATCAAGATTATAATCAGATAGCAGTTGAAAAGGGTTGCTAACCTTTAGAGTTTCAGAGGGATTAGCCTGATCTCCCTGAGTGCCAATTATCTGACATGTGGGGACCAACTTTGGAGTTAGGGGTCCGAAGGTCTGAACAATAGTCTGTAAAGGAGCCTAAGAAGCTGGACCGCTGTCTCCTACAGTAGGCTCAGACATGTGTTTAGCAGAAGAGGATGAAAGGGTTTTTGAGAGCTGGCTTTTCAATTGCTGTCCATTTTTGACCTGTAGGATGAGATTTGGTGGGACTGGAAGCCCAGCTTGATCAAAAGAGTTGATCATGCACTTTTGGGACCTGAGACTCTTGAAAAATCTTTTCCATTCTTCGGTTATGTATGGAAAGATGGAAATAAAATGATCACAATTTTGGGTTTCACTTAATATTGTTAGGTGCCTTTCTTCTAGTATTTAAGGCTCTTTATTTTGGATGTGTATATGATACCTGGGCTCTCGGATGGGGAGATGTAAGGAAAATTACCAACTTGACCTTTTGGCTCACGTGTTCTATTTGATTATTTACTAAAATCTCTTTTAGCGGAGAAGGATGGATTGCTAGGATGGACGATGTGGAAGATGTAATTGGAGGATATTTATGGTTAGGTTCCAGTTGTATATTTGGTGGAATCTTGCATTATCTTAACCAAACCCTTTGCATGGGCTCGACGAGCACTTGTGTTGTCTAGGGAGAATATTTATTTCCCTAGTTTGCCGGCTCTATTTTAGTTTGAGATCTTGTAGCACTTACCAATGAGGTCCTATCGTATTACGCAGAAGGAATGAATTATAGTTTCTAATACAATTAGATCCGCTCTTCATAGACAAATTTGGGATTTGTGATCCAAGGTAAGATTAGTTCGAGATCATGAAATCCTTTTCTATCAGGTAGGAAGGGCTGTTGCACAAAATGTACTTCTAAGTAATTGCCCTATGCAACCTATTTCTCTTTATATGAAGAAGAAATCATGCATCGAAGAGGGTTCTTTTCTTCCAAGAAGTCTTCTGTCTGTATACTGTCCATGGCTGCAGATTATCTGCTTAATGACCAAGTTTAAAGCCAAGGATAACTATCAAACCATCATCGCTTTTTTCTTCCAAGAAGTTTTTAGTCCTTCGACGATTGAATTGAATATTGAATATTTTGTCTTCTCTCGCTCTCCCTCCCTCCCCTTATCAGGGTTCCTTTTTCTCTAGTTATTCTCTTCATCTTCCCTGCTTCTGTCTCCTTTTTCTTCTACCTTCCCTGTTTTTCCTCAGGTTATCTACCCTTTCCTTACTTCCCAACATCACTGCCTTATAAGGAGGATGTTAAGTCCTGGCAAATGCATCTCAAAATAATATATTGCAATTTCTATTTCTGTTTCTGTTTTCATTTTCTTTTTCATAAATTTATTCTTTTTTCTAACGTTCTGTTTCATTACCATCTGCAGAAAGCTAAGCGTAGCTATCAGAAAGATGTGACAGCATTTCAGGAGACCAGAGATGCAAATGTGCAAGCTTTAGATGCTGAAGAGGACGATCTGTATACTGCTAAAGGTTTTGCTGCTTCCAAAGGTGGTAACATTACTGATTTATTAATTGAGCGTCTTGGTAATATATGAGTCTCAGCATGGAGCACCATTTTGTTATTAGGATAGCGGACTCCTGTATTCAATAGATGTCTTTAAACATTTTGATAATTGTCCAGTATGTCAATTAGATAGTTGACCAATATAAATTATTCGAATTCGTTCCATACACATTGTGGGTAGAATACTTTTCCCCTCCCCCAATCCATAGTTGTCAAAGGCGCGGGGGCAGTGTGCACCTAAGGTGCCTCACCATTGCCTGAAGCACGTGCTTTTCTGCATAGCGTAGAGGCGCAAGCCTCACCCATTTCCAGTTCCAATTAGACAAAATCACCTTTTATTAATTTTGAAATCTTTCTTTGTTTTACTTTTATTTTATTATTTCTCTCTTAGTTCCTACTAATTTATGGTTTTTTGTGCCCTTTTTTAGCAGCAGACCTTTTCTTAATTCTTTTGCACCATTTTTCCTGGGAGGAGACTTGTGGGGCACCTCATATGTACTTGTATTTGAATTTTTTCCTTTTAATTGTCTTTTGATTTGTATACTTGTTAAATATTCCGCGAAGCTGGATAATTTATATTATTCTGTATGGTATGTGCCTTAGTTTCATGAGGCATGAGGCCTTTGTGCCTTATGGTGCCATGTGCCGTTAACAACCATCTTCCCTGTTTCACTGCCTACAACAACATTAACAAACTAAGCCTTAATTCTAAGAGTTTGGTGCCCGGTACATGGACCAAACCCAGTAATTATGTCAGATTGCTGATATGGATTGTCCTATGGCCACTAATTTTTGTGTCTTGGTGGGCCTTCTTATTACCTCATTAACAAGTGTTTTTCTCCCAACTTGCATCTGATGTTCTACTCCTAGCCTTCCTTAACTCTTCCAAATGGGTCACCTCACTCTTCCTTGCCTCTTCCGTATTTATTTGGCCTTTACTATATCTTGTATAGGCTAAAGCACATTTGCTATTTTTCTTTTTCACAAAATTATTAGCATGATCGTGACTTATGCTGCTTTGAATTATGGATGGCAGATTGGGATTATGACAGTGCGACAGGTTATTACTACAATCAAGCTACCGGTTGCCACTATGACCCAAATTCTGGATTTTACTACTCTGACACTATAGGTAAGGTCCCATACAGTTGGACTTATAAAATGCTTTCATTTTCTTCTTCTGAATTATATGCCTCAGATTGTACGCTTGCACTGTGGATCAGGCAAGTGGGTGACCAAGGAAGAAGCATTTGCTGCATTGCCAGAATCCTCAAATCCCAATCAGAAACAATCCAGTTTCAAAAGGGCATCATCAACTTTGGAGATTGGAAGCATTTCTGAAAACAAAAGTGCTGCCAAGCTTCAAAATGGGTCCGCACCTGGCCCAGTTGTTGCCGCTTCATTAAATCCCCTGAGATCTGTTAAAGTTGCCTCTTCATCAGGTTGCTGTTGGCAAGCGAAAGAGACAAGATCAGAAACCGAAGGCCATATCCCAAGAGGAAGCAGCTGCACTCAAAGCAAGAGAGGCTGCAAAGAGGAGAGTTGAAGAGAGAGAGAAAGGCCTTCTTGGCCTTTACCAGTCGCGATGATAGTAGAATTTGAAGTGTTCCAGCAAGTATTTTTGGCATGATATCACAGGTTCGCTTGCTGCTATTTTCTTTGTATAATCATTTCCTGAAATACAGTGATGGGATTTCGATCGAATTGCTTGTTTTTATTACAACTATGCTGTGCGTAGGAAAGAAGCATGGTTCATACGCATCATTTTTTTATATTGAGGGAATATTACTTTTGCGTACTTGTTAAATGGTAAACTTTTTCTTCTTCTTTTTTGTAATTTGTAATTTCATTTTTTCAGTGTTAATTTGTTTTCTGGTTGAATAAATTCATCTCATGATTGATTTTCTTTTTCTTTTATTATTTTTTAATTAAAAAAATTTTGTTGGCACTTTCCGACATACTAGTAAAGAAACATCAATTAATCATCTGTATATATATATAAGGTGGTGAATGTTTTAACTACAGGATTGGAACTGGAGCAGCATTTAAGGGATGGTCCAAGGGCTTTCAGGTACCTATTTGGTGAGTTTTTTCATATTTAGATTACAAGGTCACGATTTGATAGGTAAAACATGTAAGATAAATGAAGATGGCCCTATTTAGATGTGCTGTAATTGTTCGACTCTACAATGGACTTTTGGCTGCCTCTTCAAGGAAGATATCCTTTGTTCGAACTTTTGTCATGGATAAATATGTCCAACGGTGTTTGAAAATTCTCAGCGACTGGGTCAGTGTGGTGAGTTGGTCTGGCTCAGCCAGAATAAATTCAGACCCAGTCAGTGGCATTATCAAACTTATTCAAGACCGAATCAGACGTGGGGCTGATTCAGTGCACATTCAGACCAAGTAAACACGACCTAAGCCTAGTAGTCTTCTTGACAAGAAGATCTATGATAACACTAGATTCTAGTTACGATGTAGGTCAGGGTGGATCTTAATGCAATGCTTTTGAGAGAGTGCATGTATAGGACTAAGTTGTTAGCAAAAGCGAAAGACGAGACATCTAGTTTTATAAGAGTCGATCCATGTAGGGCTCACGTAGGAGCGTAAGAAAAGGTTAGGGATATTCGTAATTTTTGTGCTTCTGATGGCCTCTGATGATTACAGCTGATCCCTCTACATGCGAAATGGTTTACAAACTCCAATCTTTATATCGTGTCATAAATGGATGAGTAAACGTTTCGAATCTTGCTAAGCTGCCTTTGGTTTTTCATCGAACTATCCATGTTATGTCAGTCGTGGATGGGCTGTGCAGGTCAAATGGGCTCGTCTTTATTTAGGACGAAAAATCCATGCTACAATCCGACGTTGGACGGTCACCATGTGTATTCAAATCTTACCCATTTATTCAAGTTGTAGGCTTATCTTTTTGCAAACTTCAACGTTTTGAGAAGTTCTTGTCCGAACAGATATGTAAATTTTAAAACTTGAATAAATTGCTAGGATTCTTTTTTGTGTACACATGTCGATCATCCATCGGTGGATTGTAGGGGTTATTTGCTGTCCTAATTACAGGCGGGCCTGATTATTGTGTGGGACCCTTTTAGCATTTCTTCAGCGGATTTCTCTGTTTTTTGGAAGACGATTTGTGATGGCCAGACATGGTTTCTAATGCCGATGTCAAATTGAGAACTTCCGAACAAGAATAATGAAAAATAGAAACTGATCACTCAAAGTAGAAACATGAAAAATGAAGCAAGCATCCTTTATTTTGACCTAAAATTTGGGAACAGAAGTTCTAGTGCACATTAAACAAAATGAACCAACCACTCACCACCCAAACACGTCCTTATTACCTCCGACCAAAATAGCAACTTATTTTCCTCCCAGAAACCACTTCAAGAGGGTCAAAGCTCTACTTGGCTGAACTGTTGGGACTTCATGGCCGGCACCCCGAACTGTACTAAAAATTAATCCCTCGTACTCCACTCTGTATCCACCAACCTGCACCAATTAACCACGTCAGTGCTTTTTAGTGATTTTTTTTTTATTGCATTTCTCTCATTTCTCATTTTATTATTTTAATTTTGCACCTAATGTTGGATAAAACTATTTATGTAGTACCATTGTTCCTAATCACGTACATTGCGACTTGGAATCGATGTTTTGTTAAATGAAGAGTCTGCTTTTGTCAGAAGAGCGTCATTTTTGGGTGTAACAGTATTGAGAAATTATTTATAATAAAGGATGAGAAAGTTCTGGGCTCTGTTTGGTTTGCCTTTTTTTTTTTTGTTCGATTCTTAAAAAATTACAAAATGTGAAAAAGAATTACCTGTTTGGAATCGTCAAACCAAGGATGCCAAGGTCTTGTAACATTGAGGTTTAAGGCGTCAATGGAGTAACGAGTGCTCGACACTGGAACGATGGCGTCTGAGTCCCCACTGTTAGATCCATGTCAACATTCAATCGAATCCCGAAAATCTTACGTATCAACGCATGAATAAATGATATGAACACTTTATCTTTATAAAGTAGTATGCTGACAAATGTATGAATTCTAACACTAATTTGTAGATTTCAATATAATGAACTTCGAGTCCATAAAATGATTTCGGAAATTCACACTCACTGAGAGGAGGACATCATTTTTAACAAAATGGACCGAATTTATGCAACGAGCATGATATCCATTTTTCTCAGAGACCTTTGCATGGCAAATAATATTGAATAAGCTGAATTTACCTGTAGAGAAGAATTCTAAGGCCAGAGGAAATGAGCCTCCTGTATATAGGAAACATGGTTGATGGACTATCCTTCCAGGTATCTGGACCTATAAAGGAGCTGGTACATACATTTCATGCCAAGGACAATATAGCAAAGTCAACATAATTGAAGGATTAAAAAAAAAAAAAATTATTTCATGATGCCTTACCAAGTCAAATCTATTTTGTTTCAAACACTACAAGAAAAGCATGAAATAGGGACGGACTATCCATCGCTAATAATCCGTCGCTCAAGATGTGTTCACTATTTATAGCGACTGATTTGGCCATTGCTCAAATATATTTTCTACGTGATATAAAAAAGAAAAAAAATAAAACCATGAAAAACTAAGTAAACCATTGCTCAAGTTTTTATCTAAAGTTTTGAAAATCTTAAGATAGTTCTAATGGTTTTGAATTTTTTTCCTGCAGATCTTCAATGATTTAGGCGAATAACCTAAACGCTATCAAACGAAATAAAATTTTGTATGTTTCTTCATTAGCTTTTGTTTCTTCGATCTGTGCGGTTGGAATTTTTATGACTTTTGAACATGTATTAATTTATAGAGGGACAAAGGAGTCTCGGTTCCAAAAATCTAGCAATATATACCTGCAAGCCTCCCAAGTGTAAGGAAGCTTGGTGGTGTTGGCATTCAAAATTTGTTGTACTTCAGGGAGATTGAGGTAGGTGTGGAGGTACTCTCCTTCACAGGGATCAAACCCTACTTTGTGCTTTCCTAATGAGCCTGATGATGGGCTGCAAACCGGGCCGTAAATGTTGTACAAGTCGATCGGGCCTGCTTCGGATTCGATCTTGTCCTCGAGGCCGTAGCATATTGTGTTGTTGGAGTTCTGGCAGTGGTGCATAAGCGATCGATGGGTTTCATCCGAAATCAGTGCGTGGCTCCAGATGTAATCGTACATTCCCATTCGATCCGTCTCACCGTTCATTATCCCATTTCCTATCTGCAATTCAATCCACATGGCAAGAACATTCATGAATGTTGGCGATGGGCAAGGAGAAATGAAGTTTTTGATCTAGCGTTCTCAATAACGATTCAATATTAGAGCCAACTTTTCTATGAGACTCGCATGTGTAGGGTGTTAGAGCACAATTTGTACTCGTATCCTACTAGTTGAGAAACTACAAGCTTCATCGGTCCGATTATGAATGAGGTTTTACCTAACCGCTCAAAGCTAGACTTTATTTTGGTCGACTGATAGCTCAATAGCAAAAGTCATTAGCTTTGACTGTTTGAGTGAAACCACATTCACGATCCAATGAGGCTCAATTTTCAATAAATATGAGTCGAACTTCTAATCCGACGGTTTGAATCATTTTTGATGGTCCCATGTGGGCTACATGTAGACTAGTTTTTCTGGGAAAAGTTGACTTCTACTTTTTTTTTTTTGGGGGGGGATTTTCTATTAGCATGGCACATAAGGAAATTAAGTTGTATAATACCATAATCCCTTTAAGTTGGATTGCGGAGGAATGGCCTCTCTCCATGTTTCTCTTTATGATGAGATCTGCCAGCTCTGGGATATAAAAGCCTGCACAGTTGTAGAAAAGCTAATTGGGTCCAAGAAAACTTGAAATCCAAGTCTGGAACATAAGACTAAGGCTCTGTTTGGATCTTTGATTTTCAAAAGGAAAACCTTTGGGGTGCTTGGTCTTTGAAGAAAGAGGTAGAGGAAAGGAATTTAATGAGGGAAATTGACTAGATGGGATAATTTAATGAAGAATACATTTCCCATTAAAAAAGAAGAAGAAAAATAGAAATAGTTATGTCAATTAGTTTTTTTTTTTAACTCTTGAATTGATTTATTCAGGCAGGTAAATTTTCATTAACCAATCGGTACACAAAGTTTGTGCAATTTGTTGTTGTCTAAGAAAATCCAAATTATATAAATTTGTTACATAGTGACCCTCCTTTTAATAATAAAACTGAAAATATTGAACAAAATCTGATGTAATTGTGAAATAATGCACAATATTGTAGTAGCTCAAAATATTTTTATGACACCTTTTGTCACCAAAGTTTTTTCAATGTACAACTCAAGATAAGGGGAAATGAGTAGTCGCTCGTATAACTTAAATGAGGAGTAACCCTAAATTGGATAGTTTTAAAGCTTTTGTAGAATATTTGGTCGTACAGATGCAAAGAGCAAGAACAAATAAGAAAGCCAATTAATTTCATTCCATATCGTTACATGAAATACCTTATTTTAATGCTAAATACTTAGCAAACTTGGACCTTTAAAACTAACAGCATGCTCTAATCAAGAACTTTGACGTCATCGAAGAGATGACTAAAACTTTAAGGAGTCTTTCTCTCTTAATTTTTCATGTTATTTTCAAATGAACCTTTGATGTTGCTAAAAAAGTTCTTAAATTATGAAATTTGGGGTCACTCATAAAAATTATGAGTGACAGTTCATTTTCCTCCATCTCATATGACTTGCAAAGGAAGTAAAGAGAGGTAGAATAGAACCTGAGTAGCTTTCTCCCATGATGTAGAATTCCCTAGCTTTGTACTGTGGAAACCTTTGGAACCATCGAATCAAGAAGGTCCACGTGTCCTCTCCTGTAACCCCAAATGACCCAAAAGAATGTGTAACAAGTGGTGAGATCGTTTCTTCTTTTTTTTTTTCCCTCTTTTTTGTTTCTTTTGTGATGAGATCTTAATTGCTAAAGGGATTCTTATGGTCAGTACAAGCATTGCTTTTCCATGATTGTTTGATAGAAATGTGTCATAGATTTCAAAGTCGTAAATTTTAATCGTACAAATTGAAGGAACGTGAAATATTAGAGGACTTAATCAACTTTTACACAATATATATGTCTAGGGCTTTAATATAAGGGCGGAAAAAAAAAATATAAAACTCTTGCACCTATCTTAAATGTTCTTTTCACCTTAGATTACGGTCCTAATTATCATCAAACTCAAAGACCATTAAGAATAACCTTATCTTTATGTTATTTTGACCTGTATGATTACAATTTAATAATCTGTAGACATGTTATTTTGATCGATACATGATTCCTACAGGTGTATTACCAACTTTTCTTCTGGTGCGTTAGGTTGTGTTTCACACAAAACGTTTCCAGAATTTGGTTATTTGCCTCATGAATATAATTTGCTCATGATAAAACTTCATATGAGTTCGATGTACTTTTATCTTGTGATGCTAGGGATGTCAAAAAGAGCAATAAAAGTTATCACTCTATAGACTACCAGTCCGTTTATCTCCAAACAAGCCGTAGTCGGCGGTGGCATTCGAGTAGGAAAATCCGACGCCCGCCGGAGACTCCACGAACAGTATATTAGCAGCTGCATGCATTGCCCACAAATTCACAGGTTCAAAAGGGGAAAGGAACAACAAAAGAAATAAGTAATAAAACAAATTGAATTGAGGTCGTGTAGGCCCTCTCGCTGTATATGAAAATGCTATGAGTACAAAAATTCGTGTAAATAACGGACATAATGAGGTGAGTCCCTTGTATTTGTTTTGTAATCATTCTGTGCATAAATTTCGCTACCACTAGCATTAGCATTGTTCTACTATATAAGTGGAACCTACGACACGCTCATAAGCTATTTTGTTCTCACTTTACATATAAGCATAAGCTTCGCTACGTGTAACATTATTAATCCTTAGATCTACGTCGAACAAAATGCATTTATATTAATAATCAAGGGGGATAGACCAACCAGTGTTCCATGCGTGGCGCCTTAGGTAGAGTGTTTGGCCATCAGGATTAACCCCAAAAGGTCCAATCTCCACCATGGCTCCTATCCCAAGTGATGAACAACCTGGCCCTGTTTCAATATTCCACACTTTGTCAGACATTTCTTTCACTTTCACAAAATTGAGAAGGTGATGGGATAGGATTAAATCATAATGATTATGAGAAAAAGGGCTTCCCGAGATTCAAAAGGATTTTCGAATATGCTACGAGGGGGAAAATTGTCGAAAGGTCATTTTTGGCCTTGAAAAGCTAGAAATGAATTTTTAGAAAGGATAATTGTTTACGGTTTTTTTTCTGAGAAAGTTCAAAACAACTTTTCGAAAGGCATTTTTTATTTTTTTGGACATATTTGGACTTTATAGAAATTATTTTGAGCTTCCAAAACTTTGTTGAACACCGCAACTTTGTCAAAGAAAAAAATTTTCAAATTCAAGTAAGCCCCCAACCACACCCTAATAGATTTTATTTGTGTGTGTGAGAGAGAGGAGGGGGAAGCTCAATTACCTCCATTTAACCAGAGAATAAGTGGCTTGGAAGATGGATGATGAAATGCCTCAGTAAAATAGTAAAACAACCTCCTCCCTTTAGACTCATCAACCTCAACATACCCACCATACTGTCTGAACTTGGGCACTCCATAAGAAGGCTGCCCTGGGAGCCCACCCTCAATGAGGTCATCCTCCATTTTTCCAACATCCACCGGCTCTCTTTGGCCACCTGACAAACCCGATTCCTCCCATGTCCCGTCATCAGCAGCGTTACAAGCCCGCAATTTCACACGGTGCAAGGCTCGCAGCCGTGCCGCTTGATTCACCGGGGAGCAGTGGCCGGACTGGTTTTGAAACGTTAGAGTGAGAAGAAGTGTGAAGATGATGTGCTTGGTAAGGAAGAGCTCATGTTTGTTGAGCATTTTTGCAGGTAACAGTGCTTCTGAAACAAGGGCTTGTTACATATATATATATATATATATATATATATGTGTGTGTGTGTGTGTAGAGAGAGAGAGAGAGAGAGAGAGAGAGGGCGCCCTTGCGCAAGGTGGATATGAGATGAAACCTCACTTTGAAAATGTATAAATGCACATAATGGAGCCTAATGAAATTCAATTTTCAAGTTTCAATACAAATTAGATGAGCATGAAAAACAAGATGAATACTTAATTTTCATATTTGTTTATTTTGTACTGGATTTTCATTTTTTAGGTGAAATATCAAAAGATCTGAACTATTGTAATTATTTTAAATATTTTTAACATATGTATGAGAGACTTATACGTTACGAAATTGTAGGAAAATTTGTAGATCTTCATAGTTTGTCGCACTCATCCAATCTGTATGATTGAATCTTACATAATATAACCCATATGGGACCCGTATTCACACTCTTTCAAAATTAGATGACCCCTCATACCCACTAACATCATATATATATATATATATATATATATATATATAGAGAGAGAGAGAGAGAGAGAGAGAGAGAGAGAGAGAGAGAGAGAGAGAGAGAGAGGAGGGGGGGGGATTAGGGAAGCAGTTAAGTACCATCAGCCATGTTGGTTAATATGTAGGAAAAGACAACAAAATCAAACTTTTTCACATTTATCCCGTTAAAAAATAAGAAAAGTTACTTTTTCGGTCCCCCAAATTTGGGGTTAGTAGCCAATTTAATCCCTTATGTTTAAAAATGTTCCATTTGATTCCTTTAGTTTTCTAAAAGTCATCAATTTAGTCCCAAGCGGAACCGTTAGATTTGGATGTAAAACCCATGCACAGAAAAACAAAATTTTAAATTTCTATTGTTGGTCTGTGATAGTGTGAAATTGAAACTTTGAAATTCACTTCAACACCGTTGACTCGAACCTTCACAAACAAAAAAACCCGAATACCACACAAGATCGAATCACATATTCCCTAGGGTTTCTAGATTCTAACGCAGTGTTCCTGGTTACAAAGAACAATTTTATAATTATTGTGAAATCAGACTTTCCTTCTATTTTGTCATTTTAATCAAGAACAAAAATAGGATGGTTGAATTTTCCTCATTGATGGAGAAGAAATTTTATGGTTAATTGAATGTATGGGGTTGGGGAAGAAGAGGAAGATGATGAGGATGACATGCGTTTGCCCTTTGAAAAGCTACATGATAAGCACATATTCTCTTCTTTTCCTCTAAAACGAAGTAAATGAATAGAAAGCACTTTTATCAAAATTACATCATTTTGATGGCACACTAAACAATCAGACTAGATAGGGGCAGGTAGGTTGATCGCTTTGTCCGTTATTAAAACACAAGATGGAAAAAGCCTCATGACCTAGTGGTCAGCATAATAATAATGACATTCGTTGATATGCCACAACTTATTTACTAAAATCATCATAGATTATTAATGCGTTCATTCCATTGTTACGGAAATATTCCCCCACTGCCCAAAGTACGTCCGAACTCATATTGTCCTTATTATTATTATTATTATTCCCGAGATTTCGTTGGGATTTGTAATGGAATGATGCATTTATAGAATTATTGAAGGAGACAAGAGGAGCCCAAAATGGGGATGGAGGGGCTGACAGGAAGAGGTGCCATTCGAGGCACGCGTGACATATGATTCCGCTCTTTCGGATTTTTGGGAGAAGGCCGCCAACTTTTTAACCGTAAAGTCGCAGAACGCCGTCAACTTTAACACCTCGATAGATAGACCCACCCAAAGCTTTAATCGAACCAACGGCTTCATTTGGCAGTTTCTCATGGGGTTCATCCACTAACACTAGTGGTGGCGGCACTTGAGCGGGTCAGATCGGTTGTGTTGGTGCGGGTAGGGGTGCAAATGAGACGAGCCGACTTGTGAGTCTCCCATGTTTGTTTGTCTGTCAAACGAGTCGAACACAAAAATAAATTTTAATTAAGTTTTTTTTCTCCTCCCCTCCCCCTATGGACCGTCCATATATAAGACTTATATTGTTTAGCACTGTGTATATATGTTTATTATAATTGGATTGTTATTTTTATTAATCATTCAAGTTACCCAAACAAACAGGCATGAGTTTGAGCTTGTGAACATAAGTTTAAGGCCACTAGTCCGGGCTCATTATCATTTTATAATTTGTGACGAGTTGAGTAGAGTTTGGATTTATTAAGAAATTAGCGAGCTGAGTTCAAACGCCAAAAAATGGGCTTGTCATGAGTATGAGCCAAACCCAAGCCACATCACAAATCAAACAAGTCAATTCCAAGCACAACTAGGTTTGGTTTGAACTCAGCTTGTTTGTGGCTCTAGTTGCCTGGCCTACATACAGGTTACGAGTACGAGCGATTCAACAAGTCACCCACCTTGTTAAAACTACTTTTGTTTTATTTAATATTTTGTCATAAACCTATCAATTTTTAACGAAATATCTGATCACAAATGAGAAAAAACGAAAGGAGAAAGCCCAACCCAATACAGCTTAACGCTAACATGAGCGAGTCAATGTGGGCTAAAACACAAAGACAGACGTCTTTGTGCTTTACGTCGCCGGCGTCCCCTTGCTTCGCTAGAACAACCAAGCCAAATGGCTCGATTGTCCCTTTTTGTAAAATTTCTGGCAGCGTCCTTGAATAATATAGCCTTGAGAATCCTCAATATTTTTTGTGCTTTTTCTATGACAACAGGATTCGCATTTTAACTAGAAATAATAAATTTTAGATTATAATAAATTTTTTTTTCCTTTTTTCCCTTAGTTTTCACATTTGATTCTGTTTTTAATGATTTTTTGCTACCAATCTGAATGAAATTCTCTGCTAAGCTATTTTTCATAAGTAGATGGTATGTCATAAAAATTTAAAACTATAGGAGATTTCTTTTATATTCACCCAAACTACAATATTTACCCAAAGAAGAATTTGTGAATGACAATAATCAAGGTTTTAATAGTGTTACGTTAAATACTTTAAAAAAGTGGTTTTTTTTTCCCAACGATATTAATTTCCAAAATTTTAACATAATTAAGATAAAATGAATCAAATAGATAAAAATAGTATTACACTTTAATTAATAGATAAAACACAATAAAAACAAGGTTCTTCTTTTTTATTATTATTATTAAATTTATTCCCCTTTTTGGCAGTACAATCCCATGGAAATTCGGGACCTGAAGGTGGCTGCCCAGTTTACGGGCATCCCTATATTGTAAACATATAGTCCCTTGGGGCGATCCGAAAAGTAGATTCCAACAAATCCAAACACGACTGTAAAATATCGAAATTCAATCACAATTACACAATTTAGAATGTTACATATTTTGGATAAATAGAAGAATTTATACTCGGTCTACTTTAATCAAATCCTGGATTATTAAGTTTTAAGAGGCCATTTTTCAGCTTACTTGCTGCTGAGGGTACCCATACCCATTTGAAGAAGCCCCATAAGCTGCAGCACTGGGATCCTGATTTTGCGGCACAGCATATCCGTATCCATTATAATTTTGTCCTCCATTGGATGCCCCATTCCACTGGTTCCCGGAATCTGTTCTCCACTGTCAAACCCCACAAAATTCAGGAAGAAGGGTGAAAATGCACAATCCAAAACCGAAACGTTAGTGGCACATTTGGTCCACCATAACAGCTATTCCATTCGGCGACCATTCCTATGGAATACTAATTAGTATCACCTCATTTGGTTGAGTTTAGAACTCAGAACAGCTAATCGGATCTAGGCCCTATTCCAGCCTAATCAAGAATAGGGCGATGAGAACAGAGACTTCTTACCTATTCTATTCCAATTAAATATCTATTTTATTTCACAAACTGAATATGCCATACTGATGGCTTTAGTGCGAAAAAGATTATCCGACTCGATTAATGATATGGTTAGTTTGAAAAGAGCAAAATGGCTAGGGAGTTGATTGGCCGAGGTCATATAGCCAAGCAAATACACAATCTGCAATTAGCAAGGGACAAATCAAATGCATATTTACCGGCTTGTTCCCTTGAGTGCGGCCCCAGGAAAGGCGAACGGTGTTCTTGCCAATAACAGCCCCATTCAAACTCTGCAATGCTTCCTCAGCGCTGTTCCTATAGAAAGATTTGGAGAGGTTATGACCTATGGTAGGGCTTCATAAGTCACAGGGACAATCAACTATTTCATTCACTTTTTGCCATACTGTATTTAAATAAAGTGTTTCAATTATCGGAATTGAAAGGCATACTTCAACATTATTAAAATGATAGAGCTCACAAAATTGGTGTTACAGTAAAAGTCGGGCAAAGCTGGGATATTAAAACTAGGTATTAATTGTGGTGCTTTGAAGTGCCTTGTTGGGCTACTTCTCCATTGCCAATTAATTTTAGATGAAAATCTAGCATGGTATCAGAGCCTAGCGGTATTTGGTCCAAGGGTCTCCCCAATGAGGGGGACTGTGGAGGGTTCAGTTGGGCGATTGCCGACACTGAATACAAGCAGGCGCTACTTCTTCAAAACAGCAAATGAAGAAAGTAAAGCGACCCATGAACAGCATAGAAGTTACCTGTCAGAAAACTGCACAAAGCCACATCCTTTTCCAACTGGTATTTTTATGGAGACAACCTCGCCAAACTGAGAAAAAGGCTGCCTGAGGTCTTCATCTGTAACTTCAGAATCAATTCCTCCCACAAACAACTGCAACAGACCACGTGTTAATGATATAATGACAGTGATTGCTAAAAAGCCAGTAGCAGACAGTGGAATTGTGAACTCACCGTTGTGTTGCTCAAATCACCATCAGATTGAGAAACTTGAGGCATGGCACCATTTGATGCGGATCCTCCAGCCAGTACCAAAGCTTATTACAAGAAAGATAAAGAAAATAAGAACCGAATCACTAGACATCTTAAAGCAGAATAATTTGACATCATTTCAGGTCTTTATACCAGAATGCCACGTGGGCAGGCATGCCAAAATAAAATTAAGAAGAAGCCACTACTGTACATGAAATATCACCAGCAGACAATAAGAACACTAAAAGCCTCCCATGGTAATGGCTAAGTTATTTGCACTCCCAATTCCAAAGAATAGCTAGCTATTGCCTCGTTTGGCTCAATTTAGAGCTCCCAAGCCAGCCAAAAATCTATGTTTCCCTCATGATCCATAGGAATAGATATTCCTTTCATATTCTGTCCTTGTGGAACAACTATTCCATTCCCCACTTTATTCTATTATGTGAGCCAAACATGTTGTACATATCTGTACTCACCACCCACACCTAAGCTTATAATTATGAGGGAGACAAACATCAATGAAGCTCTTCCATTCACCTCTATGATTTAGGCCTTCGACTACCCTTTCAAGGAGAAACTTTCTAAAGCACTTGCATTCTCATCCTTATGAGGGAGGCAAACATCAATGAAGCTCTTCCATTCACCTATAAGATTTAGGCCTTTGATCATCCTTTCAAGAGGAAACTTCCCAGCCTACTTGTATTCTTATCCTTACTGGTTTGCTCTCCTACCAAACTACCAAGACAAACCAGCTAAAAGCATTCCGCTACCAAAATCACAGATATGGCACAAAAACTATGCAATTTAGAGTCTCTTAATGGAAATTTAATATTACAAGGTCCTAAGAAGAAATTAATTATTTATAACTTCAAAATGCATCTTAGAAGCATAAAATGGAGAAAAATATCAAATAAATCAAGAAGGCAAAGAAAGAATGGCCACTCCAGTTAATATAATGAGAAATATATATATATATATATATATATATATATATAAAGAGAGAGAGAGAGAGAGAGAGAGAGAGAGAGAGAGAGAGAGAGAACAATTTATGGTAACTTGATCAATCAAACACACCTTCTCAAAACCATAAATTTGGAAGAAAATACGAAACTATGATTGAATTGCTTAGCATGAATTTTATGAAAGCAGTAAAGCAATAAAGTTAAAGATTTGAGCATTATAATCTACCTTGTGAAGAATATTGTTGTTGTTGTTGCTGCTGATATCCTGACTGTTTCTTAGGGGTTGCAGCACTTATGCGCATCGGCCTACTTGAACAATACATGCCATTCATTTCTATCAACGCCCTTGATCTCTCACTTTCATCACTAAATCTGACAAAACCATATCCTTTTGAGCGGCCAGTATTTGGATCCATGACAACTTTTGCACTTCTAACAGATGGATATACACTAGAAAAAGTCTCTTGTAAAATTGTATCAGTAACATCTGATGCTAAATCTCCTACAAATATTGCTATATCAGAACTAGCAACGGAGCGGCTATCACCAGCATTGAAGGTTGCCCAATTCAATAGGAAGGGTTGCTCTATGTTTGGCATTCCAGTTCCATTATAACTCTGTAGAACATTCTCAGCCGCTGCATGGGAAAAGAACTCAATGAATCCATATCCCTCTGACTGACCGGTCTGCTTATTACGGATGACCTTTACAGACAGAACCTGCATATTCAATTATTTCAGAAGGTAGCACACAAGCAAACTGTGAAGCCTCGAGGGATTTGGAAATTTATCTGTAAAGCAAGAAACTAAATTGATCGAAGAAAAAGTCTGAAGCACAAACAAAGAATGACTTAAACTTAACGTGGTAGATGCAACCAAAAGAACGTGTTAGGTGCAAAACTCTAATGCAATTATCAGATGTCCAATCAAACTTCAATAATTACGTGAATGTTGGAAGAAAGATGCTGAATACACTATACAAATGTAAACTTGTGATTAAGAGGAAAAAAACAGAATGAGAAGGCAAAATCAGATAAGGCCAAGGACTAAGCATCAGACAATCTAGCATACAGCTTCATAGCACGTGCTTGCTACAAACTTTCCAACCCATAAATATAAATTTGTACTAAAGCACAAGAGAAACCAACAGATGGATTAGTAATAAATTCCAGAGAAAGATAAATAGTTTGTTAGCAAGCTTTTATCAATCAAGATCTATTAAAAGATGGACACATGACAAACAAAAAGCAACATACTGTCGCTAGAGAATGCAAAGAATGATCAGGAAAAGAATTTTGAACTCAACAAATATAAAATATTGCTAGAGGTAAACTGATTGGGCAGGCCCCTTGTAAATGCCAAAATGGTTTTGGCTCAAAGTAAGCCCCTAACCCAATCAACCTGACCAGACTTTTACATGCAGAGTTTTATAGCCTCATATTGAAATTATATTTCCATAGGCAAGTAGGCAGCCCCCTTCTGGGTCATCTGATAGATTTAGTAATGCATGACGTGACTTCAATTCAACCCGCAGCTAGCTTTAAGGTCTCACTGTTACAGAATGCCAAACCACAAATTACTAAGGGAATTGCAAAGCATGTGCATTTCTTGTAATGTAACCAGTGCTCTAAAAAGCGATCCAAGCAGCCGCCTAGGCCCCACCTAGGCACTAGGTAGTCACAAAATGCCTAGATGGCCCCCTAGCGCTTAAGTGACCACGAAACACCTCGCCTAGGAGGAAACCACTCTCCTAAGCAATCAACACTCTTAATCGGTCAAAGGTGCAAACGCTTAGGACTCCTAGGCAGATATGTTGCGGCACCACATTGTGGTATTAGAAAATTTGATAAAGATCTTTTTGAATCAAATAATGATTCAGAGGATGTAGAGAAAGATATAGCTTTTGAAGGCTTAAATGAAGATAAGGTAATATATATATATAAGGAGGTTTCGAGAATTGGTGAAAATATGGTATTCTATAAAATGTGAAATGATATAATTTATGCAATTTGTTGTACTTTGATATACTACTTTAATAACATTTTATGAATCTATTAAAATAGTTGTATGCAAGTACTAACATTTCAAACAAAATAAAAAAATCCGCCTAAGCCGCCTAGCTGCCTAGTCCCCGCCCAAGCGACTCAGGCGCTAGGCAGTAGGTCGAGCGCCGAAGTCCGCATAACACTTTTTAGAATACTGAATGTAAGCCAAATCACATTATGGTACAGATCCTCTGTTTGTACCTGGGATCAGGCATATAGCTACGGTTTACTTCAATGAAGAGTCTTCATGGCATCCAGTTTAATGGTTGGGATTCCTCAGTAGCATTGTTAATCATGCTAGCCCTTGGAAATGCAACCCACAATCCCTTATCTTGCTTTTGCTCTATCATTTCATATGAAGTAAGCATGGGGATCGAATTCGGTTTTGGGTAGACATTTGATTGGGGCACCAAACTACATCTCACTCTTTTCACGGCTCTACAGATTATGCATCGTTCATAATGCAACCATTCACAGTTCTTATCATCTAAAAGGGATTTCAATATCTTAATCTCAAACCCCCATTTCTTCCAAAATCTTATGGATCAAGATAGAGCAGAGCTACAGTGTCTCATAGAACTTCCTTACTCTTTACACCTTTAAATTGTAGCAAGGTTGAACTAATCCTGCCAATTCACTTGCAATTCTTTCCTCATCCAGTCGCCTCTAGTTCAATGTTACAACTCTGAAAAATATTCCCAATTCAAGAAACAAACACATTGCGAGAGAGAGAAAGAGAGTTTTGTTATTATCTTTCCTAAATGAATCGCTTACAATGCAAACAGACCTAATATACAAGTAATCTCATACTTAATTGTTGAAACCATTATAGGCCCCTAACAATCAACTAGTTATAGAATCAGTTACCAAATATTACCATACCCTTCAATACGTAACACTGCTTCCCTGTTAGGCAATCCTTGGCCTTGAGGATTAAAATTTGGAAATTTAGCAGCAATATGTGTCCGATCCTCCCATGTAGCATCATCAGGCAATGAATGAGACCATTGAATTATCACCTTCCACTGCCTCATTTTTCCTTTTAACCATCTTTCTTTTTATCCTCCTCTTTCCAGCAAAATATTTCATTTTAGCTTGTGCCTTTTCTAAGTTCTCCTTCAGCATACCATTATTATGAGCTCTAGCTTGTACAAACTAGTCTACGGATGCGACATTAGTTGATTCTTCTTGATAGCCATGTAAGGCTTGAAAGGGAGACATTTGGATAGCTTTGTGATAGGTACTGTTACAACAAAACTGTGCCAGGGTTAACCACTTAACCCATTTTCCGATGTTGTACCCACAAAACAGGTTGAACCCTATTCAAGAAAGGCCTGACTTGCTTGCTTGCCAAATAGTCCTTCATCCTTCTTGCACTTGAAGCATATAACAGCAGGCTCTTGGAGTGCGCTTTCCACGCATAAAAATGCTCTTTGAAATACCTCTTTGAAATAATGCTCCATGCATCTATTCAACCTTTCAGTTTGCCCATCACTTTAAAGGGTGATAAGCTGAGTTATGACAGAGTTGAGATCCCTTCAATTTAAAGAGTGATTGCCAGAACCTGTTTACAAATATCTTGTCTCCTTTTCAGAAACTATGGATTGAGGTAATCCATGTAACTTGCAGATATTCTCAAAGAACGTGATGGTTATTTCTACTACTGTAAAGGGATCGGCCAACCCAATAAAATGGCGATTCTTTCCAGCTGAAAATGGCAACCCTTCTATAAATCCATTCTGATGTAAGTCTAACCTTTAGTAGGAGTGGACTAGAGCTATAATAACCGAGGAATAGGAATTGTCCTAGTCATGTTCCTTTGACACACTTCACATTCAGCCACCACCTTATTTATATCTTGTTTCATACTAGGACAGGAAAACCATTGTGACACCCTCTTATAAGTTGCTTGTTGTACAGAATGATGTCCAATTCCTGAATTGCTTTTACCTTAGAACAACAACGTTTCCCACAACCAACTTTCCTTCAAATCTGAGTAGCCCTTCTTTTAAAGAAAATTCAGCAGGTCTATTTTGATCTATACTCATCTTCGAAAGCTTATCTTGAACCTATTCATTCCCTTCCCAACTACTTTGGATATCAAGTTCCAAGTGGGTTTTATCACCAAAATGGCTTGACATTTTCCCTCATTACTACAAGTTTTGGATAAAGCATCTGCAGCTACATTTTCATGACCCTGCTTGTATCTAATTTCATTATCAAATCCCACTAATTTGGTTATCCAAATTTTTGTTGGAGAAGAGTGGTGATCTTTTGTTCCAAAAGGAATTTCAGACTTTGATGATTGGTCTAAATAATGAAATGCTGAAGAGAAAGGTAAGTTCTCCATTTTGAAATAGCCATGACTATTAAATAACTCTTTTTCATAGGTGGACAGATTCATATGTCTAGTTGATGGGGTCTCACTCAAACATGTTATAGGTCTGCCTTCTTCCATCAGTACTGTTCCAAGACCTCCATCACATGCATCTGTCTCTAAAGTGAAGCGGTAGGAGATTTTTGGTAAAGCTAAGACCACATCTTCAGTCATAACCTTCTTGAATTGCTCAAAAAGCCATTTCAGTTGGGGTGGACCAAGTAAGTTGATTTTACTTGAGAAGTTCAGCAAAACAGTTTGCTGATTACTCTATATCCTTCCATAAACCGTTTATAGTAACCAGTCAGTCCCAGAAAGTCCCTAAATGCTTTAATAGAAGTTCGTCTAGGCCAATACAACATGCTGTCAATTTCTGATGGATCTGCTACTACACCATTGTACGATATCATATGCCTGAGATATTGGACTAGGTGCGGTACAAAGGAACATTTGGATTTTTTTTGCATAAAGGCTATTATGCTACAGCAGGGACAAGGTGGTATGCAAATGTTCCAAATTAATCTCCCAAGTTGGGCTGTAAACAAGAATGTCATCAAAGAAAACTAAGATAAATTTCTAAGATGTGGCTCAAAGACTTCATTTATAAGAGCTTGAAAGGTGACTTGATCATTTGTTAAGCCAAAAGGCATAACCCTGAATTCATAAAATGGCCATAATGGATCCTAAAGGCAATCTTGTGATAACCTGACCTGAGATCCAACTTTGAGGAAAAACATTCCCCATGAAGTTCATCTAGCAACTCTGCAATTACAGGAATTGGAAACTAGTTTTGATGGTCATGCCATCAAGAGCTCTATAGTCCACACAAGACCTTCAACTCCCATCATGCAAGTTTATTGACCAGAAGTACAGGAGAAGCAAATGGACTTGTAGAAGGTCTAATTACTCCAGATTTCAATATTTCTTGAACAAAACTTTCAATCACAATTTTCTTTTTTGCACGAGGATACCTACATGGCCTCACAAATCACTTCCTGGACAAAGGTGCTGAAAAAATTGAATTCTAATGACGTTTTTGCAGATTATATGGCCTCACAAAGTCCTGTCACCCAACATGTACACCTGTAATATGCCACTATGATGCAGAGATGAACAGCCAACTTTTCTTGCACTGAGCCTTCTTTTGGGCAATTGGGAGCAAACTCCTTAACACCTTTGGTCATGCCAAAATCTACAAAAGAGATGTTGATTTCCTGCTACTCGCTGTGAGAAGAGAGAACCTAAAGAACAACCTATGAGCACACCCAATATTTTCCACTCGATGGTGCATTTGATCAGAAGGAGAGGGGGGATGGGATCACATTTTAGAGTTTTCGTCTCTAGATTGTGGCTTGAGGCCTATCCTCCTCAGGAGTTTCTTTGAGTAATCCTATGAGAAATAGGAGAGCTTTATCGATGAATCATCTCATTCTAGCTCTGTTTCTTGATGTCGCTTTATTTTCAAGACATAATTGGGCCACACATAAAATCAGTAAAGATGGCAAATATCAAGTTTTCTGGGTAGACTAAATTTTACATACAGTAAGGAGAACTCCCAAAAGAGTCACTAAATTGTTTCCTGCAAGATGCACTGGAGAAGGAAGAACTCATTGAAAAATTTGACATCTTTCTCACATGCTGCTCTTCCTATTAAATAGCTAAGTATTCCTTTATTTAAAGATAGAATCAAAATTCATTACTCTGATGAGCTGATTTCCTCCATTGCTAGAAAAGCTCAAAGTTGGAAATCCAACCTTCTTTGGTAAAAATCATACTTGTCAAAAGTATTTTATGGTCTATGCCCATAAACTTTTTTGTCTATTATTTAAGTTCCTGGAGTGGTTCATTAATGAGATAAATCAATTCTAATCTTATTTCTTATGGATTTCTTGAGGTTCCTCCAAAGCTCATTGGGTCAACTGGAATCCTGTCTGTATGCCAATGGATGGAGGTGGTTTGGAAGTCCATGATATGGGTCAGGTTATGTTCTCTTTACAAGCCAAATGTGATTGGAAGTATGTAGAAGGAAACTCATTTTGGGCTGATTTTATTAGACAGAAATATGGTCTGCCATACACTTTGGGTTTGGGAGAAGCCCAGTTACATTGCTGGAGAACTATGTTTTCCTATAATTCCATATGTGAACTACAAGAGCAGGTGGATTATTAATGGTGGAAATTGTTCTTTCAGAAAAAATAGTTTGCTCGGTTCTCCACTATGGTTTCCCTCTTGCCCAAACCCTGGTATTTCAATGCAAATGGCTCTTCAAGACTCCAATTTTCTTTCTGCCCATCTTTCTCAGCATAAAGAGATACTGCCTACTGTATTATATTATGCCAGTACCCTGATGTTTTGGTCTGCAACTTACATTCTTCTGTGTATTTTTCTTCTTCCTTTGTTTATGAAGACGCCATAAATAGAAGATGTAAAGTCCTTGGTTGGCCTTCATTTGGAACAAATATCTCCCTCTAAAAATGGTTTCCTGGATTAAAGTGGCCTCCCTGTTGATTCCAATATTCAAAGAAGAGGAGTGCAGATGGCTTTATGATGTGTTTATTGTTCTCCCTCACAAACAGAATCGGTGGACCATCTCTTTGCTCATAGAGATGTTACTTATTTCACATGGCACGAGTTTGGTAAACATTTTAATATTTCTATGCAATTTTCTTTTATTTCTAATCTTCTATCCTCTCGATTTAACGAAGCAAACCAGAATTCTCAAAAAGTTAATTGCTAGCCACTTTGGGGGCCTTAATTCCATGGCTTATTTGGGTTTGCAAGAAACAATTCTCATTTTTTTGGGCATGTCCATATGCTTCTCTGATCTTCTAGCTGATATTATTCATTGGCTTCCTACTCTCTTCAAACTTAGTCAAGTAGCTTCTTCCATGGAAACTCTCAGCCTGCAAGTGTTTAGAATTCCTATTATTCATGTTTTGACTGTTATTTTATCCGTCGATTTGAAAAGTTCAGAAAGATGAATGAAGGCAAAGTGAATCCAAATAGCTGCAGAATCTTCTATTGCATGGACAATTGTGTGGACCAATGGACTTACCAGCCTTGATCGTTACAAAGGACTAGCAGCATTGAGTTTCTCGACCCTTTAGGATATGTCAGTTCTATTCATCAACGGGGGAAGGGAAGGGATATAACTAGTGGTAGACCAAAGGCATTCGGGTTCATTGCCCCCCCCCCCCCCCCCCCCCGGGATACATGCAACCTAAAGCTTAATATATCCTGTGTTCCTCGGTGGGGGCAGGGGGCAGGGAAGGGATATAACCAGTGGTAGACCAAAGGCATTTGGGTTCATTGGCACCCTTTGGATACACGCAACCGAATGCTTAATATATCTGGTGTGGATGGCTCTTGTTTGGGTGCAGGTGTCCTCAGGGATGACAGTGACAGCGTCACCCTCGTAGCTAATTTTGGCCCTGGCTCCAATTCTCTAGCTGAGGTTAAAGCAGTACAGGCGGGGCTTCAATTACATCAAGAAAGGTGTCTAATTCTGAATATTACTTAAGCTAATTAAAAATTCATGGTACAATGTTTGAAAGGGGATTGGACTCCTCCTTGGTCTATGGCATACATCTTCAGCCATTGTATTAGTCTGTTCAGTCCCCTTTCCTCGGTGGGTCATATATTGCTGAAAAAATAGCAAATTACAGTCATTCTCACCAAGGTACTAAAACATTTGATCGGTTAAGTTCTCCTCCTTATGATCCTTTGTGGGCCTTTACGGTAGATCTATAAGGCTTAACAAATGTTAGGTCACCTTAATTTTCCATAGGGGTTAAGCCTACATGATGCCCCTAGTATTTTATCTTGCCTTTGCTTACAAATCTTGCTCTCCCCTATTATTAGGGGTTAGTCTTGTATAGGGACGGTTATTCCTCTGCCTCTTCATATGATCAATAAAATAGTTCTTTTAAAGAAAAAAAAAACAAAAGAAAAGAAAAACCCCCAGGTAGCAAATTCCAACCTCTCCCAGCTAAAAGAGTCTATAGCTAAAGGTGAAGAAATTGTCTCGCTTACCATACCACAAGACCAAATCACAAAGTCCCCCTAAGCACAGCAAATGTAAACCAACCTAAGGAAAATGTATATTATGAACCTTGGTGGGGCTGCATCCCAAAACTAATTGGCATTAGTAGCCGACTGAGGTTCATATATTCAATGGTTTCTTTGTTGAATTTCGCTGTAGGGCATAACAACGAAGAAAGCAAAACGGGCAAGGATCTATAACTCTGCAATCCAAATGAAAAACAATCATGGTCAAACTTTTTTCATATCAAAAATCGAACTAACCCTAAATCAACCCATTCACATAAAAATTCAACACCATAAAAGGCCATTCAGTTCCAAAATTACTGAAACACTAGCCCGAAACCATGCTCTTCAAACCCTAACCAAATCATACAACACAAATTAAAAAAAGCGCAAACCTGGCCGGTGTGAGCGAAGCAAGAGTGAAGGTACCCCTCGTCCATCCAATGGTGGAGATTCCCCACCCATACGGTCTTGTTCTCCTCGTTCTGAGGCACCTGCGGCTGTTGTGGCTGCTGCTGTTGGTACGCCATATAATTCTGAGCGTACATCATCTGTTGCTGCATCTCCATCGCGGCCGCCGCCTGCTGCGGATACTGCATCGCCATCCACTGCTGCTGCTGCTGCTGCTGCTGTTGCGCCTGAATCCATTGATGTTGCTGCATCTGCTGCCGCTGGTTCGGATCTACGCCGCCGCCGCCCGTCGCCGGCTGCATCATCTCGTAGACGTTGTTCTCACCGTTACGCGATCTTGACTCCGCAGAGAGAGAGAGAGAGAGAGAGAATTGAGATTGAAATCGCGAGAGATTTAAACATATGTTTAGGATGATGATTTAAACATTGTTTTAGTCTCAGTGTTGGAGACTTTAGGGTGGCCGTTGGATGAGGTGCTTGATCAAAACATCTAGCGCTGTGTTTGACGGTGCTGATAGGATAATTGGATTAGATTATTTTGTCAATTTTTGATCCTATATCAAGTGATAGGCGTCAATATCTAATTGAACAATCCAGTTAGGTATACTTCTCTTTCTTTCAGTACTCTAATTATACTTTCTTATGCATAGATTCTAATAAATGAATAGAATGCAGAGGAAGATATACCAAACCCGCATAAAAGAAAATAATAATAATAATAAACGATGGAGGAGAGAGAAAAAAATGGTTCCCACAAAAAAAAAAAAAGAAAATAAACTAGAACTCATTCCTATTTTCTCCTCTTCCCCTTGTCATTACCAATACTTTTTTTTTTTCTACTCCCATTCATTCTCACACGAAAGGTTTAACTTTTTCCATTTTGTTCTTCCTCTTCTTCTCCTTTTCCTATCATATTTGACTTAAGATTCTTATTTTCTTCCTTAAAAAAATTGAAGATTTGTTCGCCTAATTTGCTCTCATTCTTTTTTTCATGATTAGATATACGAGGACATAAAGCAAGCACATAAACAAAATTGCTTCAAAATGAATTGATCTACTTGTTCAAAAGTAATAAAATTTATAGTTTATCTCATTTAATTTTTAATATGAATTTTAATCTATTTGATTTGTGCTAAATATGTGCAGATATAACTATTTCTTTCCTCTTCTAATTGTTTCCTATAAATATTCTTTAAGTATTTAGAAAAAAAAATTTTAATTTTTTTTATCATTAGATTTTTTAAAATTGTTAATTTTTTTGAATCATTAGAAATATCTATCCAATGTTTTCAAATTTTTTAATTTGTTAAAATTTTCTAACTTGTTGCCAAAAATTATAGAAAAATATTATTCAATCTTATAGTCACGGATATCAAACACTATATAGGATCTATAGAATGCAATCCTATTACTTACCTCGTTACACTCTAGACACTATGTGGGGTACCAATTATATGGGTACCGATTATATCCAAATAATAGTTATATTATCCATATCAGGTTGGATTTCTAATCTTCGTCTATCCATGGACAGGATCTTCGTTTATCCATATCAGGTTGGCGTATTTTAGTATGAATGTTGTTTATAATTTAATACATAACATTAAATACTAAAATGTGTGATGTATTACAGTTATGCGAGCCTTATAGCAGTTATGGGGGAATAGGGTTTTTAAATTTGAAATTTCGCGAAAAAAAATTAGGTGAATCAATAGACAAAAATATGCAAACAAGGGAGAGAGGAGGTGGAGTGTCACATGGGTGGAGCCCACCCATGTGAGCTCCACGTTTGGGAAGACTTTTCTCCCACCTAATGGATTTTTTCCCCATACCTAAAGGTTATGATTAGCCTATATATATATATATATATATGGGTCTATCCCCTTTATCTTTATAAGGAGGGTTGAAAGTAGGAGAAGGAGAGACATGAGAGAGGGTGAGGAGAAGGAAGAAGGGTTTTGCACTTTCATTAAAGGTATTTTTTTTCTTCACACCTTTACCTTATTTTGATGTTCTTCTTTAATGAATTCGTAAATGAAGGTTTAATTCCCTATATTATACTTGTGTTTGGCTCCAAAGCATGTTTAAGTGGTGATCTAGATTGCAGCAAGGGGCTGGTTTTGGGTTGTTCATAAAAAATGTTGCAAAACCTTATAATTTGACATAAAGATGTGATTTTGGAGTTTTATGCTTCCGATCTTAAAAATAGGTTTCAAAATCACTTTATTTATGTTCCTGGTAGCAAATAAAACACTTTTCGTCTTGGTGGTTTAGGCTGAATATGCACAGAAAATTTTCTATAGTTTTTACTTTTAAAGGATTAGCATTACGCACAGTTCAAAAACAGTCTCAAAACGTAGCCTTAGAGACTAATTTGGACCTGACCTATTAGAGACACTTTTGTAGAGGACTTAAGGACAAAGCTATAGGAACCAAAATTACACAAATTGAAGTTAAAGTGTGCTCCCAGATCTTGTTTAAAGTAAACAGATAGAATCTAAAATGAAATAGGAGAGGCCAAAAATTGGGTTTCTTCGCTTGGGGCTGTTCTAAGCCCCTGTTGGCTTATAAAAATGATTTAAACTAATTATTTGACTATATTAAGTATCAAAGTCATGGTTTGGCTTGATGTCCCGATTAACCCTAAGTTTGAGCACTTAGCACACTTATGAAGGGTTATGCATAAAAACATATTATGAGTTTTCTGTTGCAAGATTGGGGTATAATTGTTGTGTTATTAATTATAAATTATAGGTTGATTGTTGCTTGGAATATTTTCGAGGGAAGCATTGCAAGGTAAGTTTTGCTACTTTTTGTAAAGGCTATAATAAGTGCAAATTTTTAGAAAGTCCAAATAAGGTTGTGAAATATGGAAAATAACTTTAAAAATAATAAAATTTTGTGTGCAATCTAAATTATAATAAAGCAGATCTAAAGCCTGTGTGATGCATGAATCATTTACTCATGAATAATTATGAGTTTATCATCAGTAGAGCAAAAGAAAGGTAACTTATGTAGAGTTTTCTTATTGTTCTTGTTTACTTCAAAAATTTATATTTTCCCTTTTCCCTTTTAATTGGTAATAAGCACACCCAACTTTGTAACATCAAGGATTTAAATACTAAAAGTTTATTAAACTTCTTAATTGTTGAGGTCACAATCCCATATCAGAAAGATTGAAGAATAGAATGACTCTTGGAGCCTTTAAAATGTTCACAATCCCACGTCGATAAGTCTAAACAGAGGAATGGCTCCTTAAACCTTATAAATGGGAGCCCCCCTCTTCCATTTTCAACACACACCAAGAATTATCTCTCTTGTAAATTCCTCTTTCCCTTGTATTTAGGTAGAAAAAGGTGTGAATTAGAAGTTACTCATAAGAGTGCTTACGAGAGAGGAGGATTGCATATTATTTTTTCAATACAGCGAAGATTTGTAGTAACTCCGGGTGAACCACGAAAGTTTGGTGTCGCTCTCTTTATTTATTTTATTGCATTTCATTTATAATTCATTTCTCTTATTGCTTCAATTATCTATTCTCGAGGGTGTTTCCGCAATAGTTGGTATCAGAACCTGGTTTAAGGTTCTTTTGGGACTTTGGTAGCAAGTTAAAAAAATTCTGTATAAGGAGGCAGGTTTTTAAGCGGAACCTGTTGTGACCCCTTCAATCTTTCTTGAGAATTTTTCTTGTTTTGTCTAAAGAGGCTGGTTGTTTGGGCTTGGGCTTTAACCCTACCAATTTTTCTTAGGGAACCTTGAAATTGCTACAAGCTTGGTGTAAAGTGATAGGCAGAGGTGAAGGATCAAAACTCGGGATCGATAAGTTTGATGGTACAGACTTCTCATACTGAAGGATGCAGATCAAAGATTATCTATACAGTAGGAAATTACATCAGCCTTTGTCAGGAGAGAAACCAGAAATAATGGAGCAAGATGAGTGGGATAAACTTGATCGATAGGTGTTGGGCGTGATTTGATTGATGCTGACAAGGAACATTGCTCATAACGTGGCTAGAGGCATAAACTACTGTGGAGATGATGAGCATTTTGTCGAATATGTACAAGAAGTTGTCAGCAAACAATAGGGTACATCTAATGAAAAAGTTGTTTAACTTGAAGATGGGAGAAGGAACTTTTGTTGCCGCATATGTTGATGAGTTTAACACGATTGTGACACAACTCACATCTATTGAAAATCAATTTTGATGACGAGATTCGTGCTCTCATACTTTTGGCTTTCCTACCAAACAGTTGGGAACCTATTAAAGTAGCGGTTAGTAATTCTATTGGCAAAGGAAATTTCAATTTAATGATGTTAGGAATCAAATTCTTTCCTAGGAAGTGCGAAGAATAGATTAGGGCGAAGGAACATCAAGCTTTGCTCTAAATGTGGAGAACAGGGGCAGAAACAATAAAAGGAATTATAATCAAGGTTGCGGTAGATCTAAGTCAAGGAATGGTAGAGACAGATCCAGAAATGGAAGAAATTGGGAATGCTAGAATTGTGGTAAAAGTTGCCACTTAAAGAAAGATTGTAGGGCTTTGAAGAATAATGAAGGAAAGCCCAACGACACTACTGCCAATGCAGCCACTGCTGAGGAACGTGATGCATTACTGTTATTAGTATACAACTGTCTTGACCCTTAGGTGATTGACTTATGAGTGTCATTCCATACTACAGCAAATCAGGATGTTTTGGAGAACTATGTTGTCGGTGATTATGGTAAGGTTTACTTGGATGATGGTGAGCCCTTAGACATTGTTGGGATCAGTGATGTTAGGCTGAAGGCACCCAATGGATCGGTGTAGAAGATTTACAAGATAAGACATGTGCCCAAACTGATGGGCAATTTAATTTCTGTAGGACAACTGGATGATGAAACACATCATGTGACCTTCAATTGTAGAAGTTGGAAAGTCATTAAGGGAGCTATGGTTGTCGCACAAGGAAGTAAGTCTGGAACCCTCTATATTAGTTCCAGTTGCAGGGATACCGTAGCAGTTGCAGACAATGTTGTTAACATCGAGCTATGGCATCACAAACTTGGTCACATGAGCGGGAAATGAATGAAGATACTTCACTCAACAAGTAAACTACTTGACTTAAAAACTATTGACTATAGTTTTTGTGAGGGTTGCATATTTGGCAAGCACAACAGAGTCAATTTTTCAAAGACAGGTAGGGAGCTAAAAACAAGAAAGTTAGAGTTAGTTGATTCCGACGTGTGCAGTCCTACAACAGATTCTTCCATTGGAGGCTCGAAGTACTATGTGACCTTTTTCAATGACTTAAGCAGAAAGGTATAAGTGTATTTTTTCAAGCATAAATTTGACATTTTTAATGCTTTCAAGAAATGGAGAGCTATGGTAGAAAACGAGACAGATTTAAAGATCAAGTATCTGCAGTTAGACAAATGGAGGGGAATACATCAATAATGACTTGGTAAATTATTGTGTGGAGAATGGATTCAAGATGAAGAAGACGATTCCAAGGACACCACAGCAAAATGGGGTGGTTGAATGGATGAATATAACTCTCAATGAGCCTGCCAGAAGTATGAAATTGCATGTAGGGCTGCCAAAAGCATTTTGGGCAAAGGCAATTAATACAACTGCTCATCTATCCACGCCATTGAACATCAAACTGCCAAAAGTAGTTTGGAGTAGTAACAAGATAAATCTTTCTTATTTGAAAGTATTTGGCTGTATTTTTCATGTGCACATTGACTCTTCTGCTAGGGTGTTTTTTGGTTGGCTATGGTGAACTTGAGTATGGCTATCGGTTATGGGACGAGAAAACTCATAAAATTATTAAAAGTGAAGATGTAATCTTCAACGAACACATCTTATATAAAGATAGGGACAACAACTCCATGAATATAAGTAAGGATTTTGAGATGATTCCACTTAAAGATCTTCCTGAAATGGGAAGTAAGAGTCCTAAAAGGGAATAACAGGAGAACGTAGTCCTAAGTGGGAGTTTTGAAAGGGAAGAATAGGAGAATGTAATCCCAGAAGAAAGCCAAGGCAACCCTACTATTGTAATGAGGTCTAGTATGGTCATTAAACCACCACAGAGGTACTCTCCTTCTATACACTATATTCTTTTAATCGATAGAGATGAGCTAGAAAGTTATAATGAAGCCATATAGACCAAGGAGTCGGACAAGTGGGAGTTAGCCATGAGAGATGAGATGAGATGAAATCCTTGATATCTAATCAAACATGGTAATTAGTATAACAAAGAGGTGTATCGTATAAAAGACAAATGGGATAACAGCAAATGATACAAAGCAGGGTTGGTAGTAAAAGGATTTCAACAAAAGCAGGGCATTAACTACAAAGAGATATTCTTCCCGATGGTGAAGATGACTACGATTCAGATAGTACTTATATTAGTCACTCATGAAGACTTGTTCTTAGAGCAGTTAGATGTAAGTACTGTCTTTTTTCATGGTGATTTGGAGGAAGAGGTTTTTATGAAGTAGCCACAAAATTTTGAAGTAGGGGTAAAGAGAATATGGTGTACAAACTTCAGAAGAGTTTGTACGCTCTTAACAGGCACCAAGGCAATGGTATAAGAAGTTTGACAGTTTTATGAGTGGCAATGGTTTCTCCATGTGTCAAGCAGATCACTGCTGTTATATCAAGAAGTTAGGTAACTCATATATCATTTTACTTCTATATGTTAATGATATGTTCATAGCAGGTGGAAACAAATAGGAGATTGACAAGCTCAAGAGGGATTTGTCTGAAAAGTTTTCTATAAAGGATTTGGGTGCTACAAAGCAAATTCTTAGGATGAGGATCATCAGGTAGTGACAAACTTAAGCTATCTCAGGAGGACTACGTGAAGAAAGTGCTAAGCAGGTTCAATATGTGAAGTGCTAAGTCAGTAAGCACTCCTTTGGGAAGTCACTTCAAGTTGTCAAAGGAGCAATCACCTACCTCAGAGTAGGAATGAGAGCATATGGCTAGGGTACCTTATGCTTCAGTAATAGGTGGTCTAATGTATGCCATGGTATATACCAGACCGGACATTGCACATGTAGTGGGAGTAGTGAGTAGGTACATAAGCAACCCGGGAAAACAGCATTAGGAGGCAGTGAAGTGCATTCTTAAATATTTGAGAGGCATTAGGAGGTTTAGCTTTAAATTTCAAAAAAGTTTGACTTGAAATTGCAGGACTATGTGGATACTGATATAGAAGGGGATCTTAATGGAAGAACGAGTACTATTGGGTACCTTTACACAATAAGTGGCACGACAGTTAGTTGGATTTTGAAGTTACAAAAGATAGTTGCAATCTCTACAACTGTAACAGAGTATGTGGCAGTGACAGAAGCAAGTAAGGAGATGATTTGGTTAAAGTCATTCTTGGAAGAACTTGGTCACTCGCAAGAAGAGAGTGTGTTATATTCTAATAGTCAAAGTGTTATTCAGTTAGCCAAAAATCTAGTATTTCATACCAGGACAAGGCATATACAGGTGCGTTACCATTTTATCAAGTCAGCATTGGAAGATGGAGTGTTATCTTTATAGAAGATTCTTGGAAGCAAGAATTCGACCGATATGTTAATGCTCTAGTTGACCTTCAAGCACGAAAGAAGGTGATGAGTTGCAGCATTGACCAAATGTGAAGATATAATTAAAATTAATCTTCAAGTGGGGGAATGTGGATGTCACGATCCCATATCAAAAAGATTGAAGAATGGAATGACTCTTGGAGCCTTTAAAATGTTCACAATCCCACATCGAACAAGTGTGAACAAAGGAATAGCTCCTTGAACCTTATAAAAGGGGACCCCCTCTTCCATTTTCCAGACACATCAAGAATTATCTCTCTTGTAAACTCCTTTCTGTCTTGTATTTAGGTAAAAAAAGGTATTAATGAGAAGTTAGTCATAAAAGTGCTTGTGAGAAAGGAGTGTGTATTATTTTTTCTATATAGTGAAGATCTGCAGTAACTCCGTGGATGTAGCCTATTTCAGGGTGAACCACGTAAATTCGGTGTCACTCTCTTTATTTATTTTACCTGCATTTCATTTCCAATTTATTTCTGTTATTGCTTCAATTATCTATTCTCAAGGGTATTTTCCGCAACATTAACTTATAGGTTTTTAATTTTTTGGGTTGATGAATAAGGTATGTAGCAACATGGTTTTAAATAGCAGTCGCAAGTGTAACGGGACGCGAGAGTAACTAGAGTTTTGTAATGGGATGCGGGTGTAACGGACGTGAATTATGAGGCACGGCACACGACAATTGTTTTTTTCACATTTTAAGTTTGTAAAAATATTATAAATGATTTTTAAATTATTTTGATCCACCTTATTTATCAAGCAAACATTGGTACATGTGACTTTTAGATTTTAGATAAATTTAAGTGTGTTGTTAAACATAAGCCTACATATATCTTGATTTGTACCATCACAACAATAAAGATTTTAATACATATTATCATAAATGAAAATTACATAAATTTTAACAAGTTTTTGCAATCACAATAAATTTTATGTGGTGGTAATTCATCCTCACCTACATTGAATGACGTGCTAGTTAATCAATTTCATCATCCACATTATCATTTGTAATTTGAACATGAGTATATAATATCTTTCATCCACTATACATGATCTTATTTTGTTAATAAAAAATAAAAAATCTTCAAAAACCACATGTACAAATATCTCTCATCCACTATACATCTTCTTAAGAAAAATGAAATTCTCTAAAACCCACATGTAATAATATCTCTCTTCCACTATACATCATTTTATTTTGTTAATAAAAAATAAAAAATGAAATACAAAAACCACATGTATAAATATCTCTTCTCGACTATATTTCATCTTTTTTTCTTGTATTTTTTTCTTTTTCCACTTCATATGAGTGAAATTTACCCCCTCTTATATTTTTGCTCAGTTAATTAGGGAAAGTGAAAAAAAAAAAAAATCACCCCAAACAGTTTATTTTTCATATAAGAAAAGCATTAACCTAATTCCTTATTCATATTCACAGTATAACCATACATAGCATAAAAACCAAAATAATAATAATAATAATAATAATAATAATAATTATTATTATTATTATTATTATTATGTAATGTTTCACATTTTTTAATAATTATTATTATTATGTAATGTTTCACATTTTTTTTCTCGGTTCATCAAAATACCCTTCGAAGTAAAAATGTGCGGCTTCAACGTTACGTCGTCATCCTCATTGGTTTAATTTGAAAATCCGGTAAAACTTGAAAATCCGGTGAGGGACAGTAATGACATCGTTTCGACCAGAGTTCTTAACCACGAACCACCCTTATTTCATCAGCATTGATAACATGGTCAAACAAACTTTTATAGGAGGCGGCGGCTCCTTACGGAACATTGACTATCGTGCACGGCGGTGATGCGGGTCTGTACCCTCTTGAACTCGGAGATCTAGCAATGTAAAAATATATCCGCCAATTTTTTTTCCTCATTAATTTGGCCGTAGCAGCCATAGTGGACGTCGCGGCTGCTACGACCGTGAATCGGGTTCAAAAGGCTAAAGCGGGGCATAGCGGTATCAGGACGCGCTGATACCTGTTATGAAGCAGCCGCTACATGTGTAGCAGAGAAAACAAAAACCATGGATCTATATTCAATACATGGAAAACAAAAACTTTTTAATGAGTATATTTAGATTATTAGAAGGTTTTAATATTTTAATCTAGTTTTAAAAGTCCTACACGTAGAACCGAAATGAATAAGAAACCAAGCTAATGATAATTTGGCTCCTCTCTCGCACTCTTGTTTATCATGATGTAAAGAAAAGAGCAAACAAAAAAAAAAAGAAAAAGGTAAGAGTGCCTCCTAGGCAAGGTGCAGTGGTAAAGCTTTTGGAGCATAATGAGGCACTCTAGGTTTGAATCTTGATGGAGGAAAGATTTATGGTGTGATTTTCTGCCTCTTTAAAAGAAGAGGTCCCTAGCCGCGCGTCATGAAAGAGAGTCCAGCTATTAGTTGTGTAGAGTTATGGCATGCTCGACCACCCCTTTAGGGGTCTCCATTTACTCGTCATGAAGGAGGGCACTGGGGGAGGGTGGCCGCACGAGAAGTTCCTTTTAATGGTGTATAGATTGTATTTTTATGATTCACATGCAGGTACCCTTTTGGGGCAGGCTCCACCTCCCTCAGTTTGTAGGTTCAAGTGGGCCCGAAAAGCCCGTTTGAGTTGAGTTCTGAGTTTTTAAAAAAAAAAAGGTAAGAGCTATGATAGAAATTACAACAAGGGATAGTACCCAATTTTATGGCAAATGATGATCTTTGGGCTCTTCTAAAAATATAGATATGAAAAACATGAACTTGGCCAAGGAAAGAAGCAACTGTGTTTTGAGATAATAACTTGAGGGGAGGAGAAAACATACTTGAACCAATAAAAACTAGTGGAGAGGGGAAAATGAAACCTTTATGATCTGTTTTGAAGCCCCAAAACAAGAATGAATTTCATTTGAAATCAGATTTACTTTATAAATTTTACATTTGGAATGCCAAAAACAAGAAACTATTTTTGATTTGAAAATGAATTTTCAAGAATTGACTAGCCATTACAAGTCAGAACAAAAATGGCCTAATTTGTGCGAATTTGATTTGATTTACTTCTTAAGATTATGTTAGCCCAAAACTACCCCTATAATCTCTTTCATCTTTCCTCGTTCTCTCTCTCTCTCTCTCTCCCCCTCCTCTTGCATCTTTCATATTTATCTCATCTCTCTATCACTTCTCTTCCCCCTTTTCATTTCTCTATAACCTCCTAGCAATTAAAATAATAAAAATTTATTATTAATATCACATATAATACAAGTTTTCATATTTATTATTTTTAATATTATCACTAGTTTTTGTTTAGATGATTTTATGATTTTATTTTTGTACAAAAAATCCTCCTAGCAATTAAAATAAAAAAGTTTTATTATTAATATCACATATAATAAAATTTTTTATTTTTATTATTTTTACTGTTATCACTAGTTTTTGTTTAGATGATTTTATGATTTTATTTTTGTACAAAAAATTTATTAATGATGAGATATTTTTTATTTAATAAATGGACTATTATACATCTTTATAGTATAAGGGGATAATATTATCAACTTAAGACATTAGTTTAATTTTTATAACTTTCCAAACAATGAAATTAAAATGAATTGATTTGATTTGGGTTAGTTTTTAAATATCGAATTTGAATTTTAAATCAATTGAAATATAATTAATCCAACTTATTGTTGATTTGATTTCAAATGGGGCATTTATGAGAGAGAGAGAAGACTCAACCTCTAGTTCTCTTATTTAGGTACAGTCATAGATGATCTTGGAAATTTGAAATGTAGGAGTTCTTATTTCCCATATGATATGAGAAGACCTAAGCGGAAATTCCTTTTATATGTAGGTTT
Organism: Santalum album; assembly: GCA_034195605.1. Lineage (NCBI taxonomy): Eukaryota > Viridiplantae > Streptophyta > Magnoliopsida > Santalales > Santalaceae > Santalum > Santalum album. Next base: position 7,775,989 of record CM067262.1, read on the forward strand.
AAAACTAAAGATGGAGTGAGAGGATTACCTAGGTTACGAAGAACTCTTGATTGATGCAAAATGATTAGGAGAATGTAATGTTTAATTGGGTAATTAAGCCAAATATTTTTATTCAATTGATATTATATTTTTATTTTTGGTAATTATAGGGGAAATATGGCAAAATAAGTACTTTTCGTAATTTGATAGAATAGTGGGATTGGGGAGCAATTCAATAGAGGAAAATAATAGAAGATTACTTGGAGCTGAAGGAAAAGAAGAAAGGAGAAATTACTTTGAGAAGAAGATTTTTAGCGGCTATAAGGGAGAAATCTATTGCTCATGGGAAGAAAATCATCATTTCTGAAGCTGAGCCAGACATCATGTTTGGCTTGTAGAATGAAATTGAATACCTTTAATATGTAAATATAATATATAAGAAATAATATTTTCAGGGATATGGTTATTCTCATAGACCATAAGGGGAATGAATATAAAAGGAATAACTATTACACTCGTGACAATTGGTAATAGGAGGGTAGTCATTTCACTTATTCTCAATGGAATCATACATGTTATATTTTTTTAAATAAGTACTTAATCTCATTCCGTAAAATCGAACGTAATGCTAATTCGCCACCAAATCAAACAGCCCCATTAAGCACCAACATCCTGTCCTCACTGTCATCCCAACTCCCAAGCCATCATCCCTCCATCACCAATTAACCCAATAATTGCCTTAAACTTCTAGCCAGCCTAACCCCCCAAACAATTACCCCTGCCCGACCCATCAACCCATCAACCCATGACCTTGTACCCTTCTCGAAGCCGCAAACCAAAGTTCCCATCTTCACTAGCTAGTCCGATCACCTGCTCATGGACATCCCAAGATCCATAACCACCAGCAGGACCAGTGCTGTGTACTAGTGAAAGTATAAGATGGAGAAAAAAATACCAAATAAATCAAGAAGGCAAAGAAAGAATGACCACACTATAGCAAGAAAAAACTAAAAGAGAACGCTCCCTCAACAGTTTCACAAAGCTCCCTAAAAGGGATTTTAATGACATTTAGCAAAGACCTACCACTTCCCATTTACCTTACATTTCCCAGTGTTCTTGTTTTGGACTAGGGGAACAGAGGGAAAACAATTTAAGTTGACTTGTGTTAGATGTATATTTAGGTTTTGTGCATTTGTGTATTTACATTTTTACCATTTTGTATATATGCTTATTTTTTGGCTTTGAACCCTAATAAGAATCTAAGTTCTTGTTCATTATTTGCTCTTCATTCTCTCTAACATGGTATCAAAGCTAAGGTTTTTCCCCCACGAAGTGAATAATGCCGCCGAGTAAACAATACTGCTGAAAATTCCAGATCGTGTTTTTTAAATCGCGTTTCTAGATTGAGGGATTTTCTTGCATTCTTCTGGCAAGCGATTTCTGGTGCTTTTCTAAAGTCCACTCATGGCCTTCATCGTTTCCTAGGTTTGCATATTTCTCTTCTCTTTTGCGGCTTAAAATTTGTTCACTACAACTGATAGTAGTGTTTACATTGATGTGAAATTGGATGGATTTAATTACAATATATGGAAACCCTTTGTTATGGCTGCCCTAGTGCATTGAGATTTGTATGAGCATGTTGATGGTACTCATATTTGTCCTACCTTTTTGACTGAGTAGGGCACTAAACGTCAATATGAAATTACTTGGAATGTCGCTGATAGGAAAGCCTGGGCCATTTTATTTGGTTTGATTACCCTTGATAATTGTCCTCAGTTTTGTCAAATTATTGGTGCGAAGCAATTATGGGGCCAGATTACGAATATGTTCATTTAAACTGGATCTGCTCATGTGTATCAGATAATGCAGGAACTTCGTGCTACCACTTAAGGAGCATAGTCTATTCGGGATTTATATAACTATATGACTTCTCTTGGGTCCCAGTTGGATGTTTTAACTCATCCCCCATGTTCTACGTGTGCAAATTGCACTCCTTCTACTAGTAAGAAGCATAAGGAAAAGAGCACTTATCACTTCTATAAGTTTCTAATGCAGTTGTCATTCGATTTTAAGGGAGTTCACAGCCAAATTTTGTATCATTATTTGGTGCCTTCACTTTCCTACATAGTAAAGGAACTACAGGCCGAAGAAACTCTACGAGGTTTCCTTTCCACCCCTATAGCTATAGAGGCATCAGCAGTTTTGGCTACTTCTTATAGACAATTTTCACCACAATTTCAATCTCAGGCAACACAACAGTATAATTTTTCCCAACAGCCTTTGTATGGTTGTGGTTCCCAGTGTGGTTGTGGTGCCCCTCATGAGCAGGGCTCCTCTTGTTTATGTCTGTATTGCCAAAGAATTGGGCATACAGAGGACTAGTTCTTTCGAAAATTGCATGATCTCTCTACCGGATCATCTCACCTTTTTGCACCAGTTTCCTCTACCTCTACGGATTTTGCTTCATCATCTATTTCTTCAGATGATTGTCTGGCTGTCATCAAGGCTTGGCTCTCTTGCTTGAGTCAGATTCAGTCTAAATCATCCTCTTCGATTGCTACTACAGTTGCTGCTCAAGCCTCAAGTGACCCTTCTTCTTGGATTATTGATTCAGCTCCTACTTATCGCTTCTACGCAAAATCTCATACAATCATGTGCTTTGACTCGTCCATCTAGATTCTTTACTGCAGATGGTTCCACTTTGGTTGCCACTACTATAGGTCACCTATCTATCTCTAACAAATTTTATATACTTGATGTGTTACATATTACTAAACTGACCTTAATCTTTTATCTGTTGGACAGCTGGCCGATTTGAGTTATATTGTCATCTTTACTCATGGCTCTTGTGTTGTGCAAGATCATACGAGTGGGCAGATGATTGGCAAGGGCAGTAAGCGTGGAGGATTATACATCATGCATAATCTCCGGTTTCTTTCATCAAAACCTGTTTTGGTCGTGTTGGGTCTTGATCGTTGGCACCAGTGTTTGGGCCATGTATCCAAGTCTCATTTGGCCTATCTTCGTTAAAAGGGTGCGCTTAAGTCTATCCCCTTTACTGTTATGTATCCTTGTATCAGTTTTCCCTTAGCTAAACAGTGTGCTCCTCCTTTTCCTATTAGTTCTTTGTATCTGATTCATGTTTTGATTTGATACATTTAGATGTTTGGGGTCCTACTCTTGAGATTTTTGACAGTGGTTTTCGATATTATGTATCTTTTATTGATGATTACTCGTGCTATACTTAGGTTTATTTCATGCGTTCTCGTGATGGGTTTTTCTCTATATAACAATCTTTTGATGGGTTTTTCTCTATATAGCAATCTTTTGTTGCCATGATATCTATGCAGTTTTTGAAAATCATTAAAGTCTTTTGTTTTGATTCGGGTGGTGAGTATCTCTCTACTACATTTCATTCGTTCTTGGCTTCTTAGGGCACTTTACCTCAGTTATCTTGTCGTGGTATTCCTACCCAAAATGGCTTTGCCGAATGGAAGCATTGTCATATCCTTGACACCACTCGTGCTCTTATACTCCCTTATTCTGTTCCTTTTTGTTTCTGGGTCGAGGAGGTTTCCACTGCTATTTACCTTATTAATTGTTTCCTTTCCATTGTCCTTTCTCGTGATACTGCCCATGCTCGTCTGTTTTCCACCCCACCCATATATCATCATCTTCATGTTTTTGACTTTACTTGCTACATGTTTCTTCCACCCCGTGAGCACACTAAACTCTTCGCCTAAGTCTGTGTGGTGTGTTTTCTTGGGCTACAGCACTGAGCATAAAGGCTATCGTTGTTAAGATGCTTCCTCTCGGTGTATTTGTATCTCTCGTAGTGTTTAGTTCTTTAAGCATCCACCTTTCATTTCCTCCGCTTCCGCTACTTCTACGCCATCACCTCCCATTGAGATCGATTTTCCCTCTGATTCTCCTTCTGATGTTGAGTCACCTCTAGATATGTCTCCCCTTCAAATATACCTCCACCTCTAGATATGTCTCCCCTTTTAAATATGCATCCACCTCTAGATATGCCTCTTCCTACTGATCAGTCACCTCTTACGACTGCTGTCCATGCCCCTCCAACGTTGCTTGTTAATCCTTGCCCGCTAGAGCTTCAATGTAACCCTCCTCGAGGTCGTCGTCCACCAGCTCGGTATGTTGCTGCTGTCCCTTATTCAACTGAGTTTGATTCTTTTTTGGCTGTTGTTCATGCTGTGCAGGAGCCTATCAATTATCGCAAAGCGGTTAAACATTTAGTATGGCGTAAGGTTATGGTTGGGGAGCTCCCTGCTTTACAGGCTTCTGGTACTTGGGAGCTCGAGATCCTCCTCCCGGGTTGTCACTTGGTCTCCTATCGCTGGATATACAGGGTGAAGACTCAATCCAATGGCAGTATTAAGTATTACAAGGCACGATTGATTGCTTGTGATTTCTTTCAGGAGTATGGCATTGATTATGAAGATACTTTTGCTCCAGTGGCGAAGATGACTTTTGTTTGCACTCTTTTGGCTATGACTTTTATTCGCGGTTGGCCACTTTATTAGCTTGATGTGAAGAATGCTTTTCTTTATGGGGATCTCTCTGAGGAGATCTTTATACTGTCACCGCCAGGCTTTGCTCATACTCTTGGTTTGGTTTTTGTCTTTAACGTGCTCTTTATGGTAAACAAGCACCTCAGGCTTGGTTTGAGAAGTTTACTACTACTGTTCCTTTTGCGGGTTTTACATGATGCTGATCATGCTATGTTCGTTCATGCTTCGGCCTTCGGCTATACAATCCTTTTTCTATATGTGGATGACATGGTCATCACTAGAGATGAGTCTAGTTTTATTGCACATACCAAGCGGCATCTTCAACAGCATTTTGCTATGAAGGATCTTAGTCTTTTGCGCTACTTTTTTGGTTTGGAGGTAGCTTATAGCTTGTCGTGGTATTCTTTTTTCTCAGCAGAAGTATACTGCGAATATTCTCTCTAGAGCTGCTATTTCTGATTCTCGCACTGCTGTTACTCCTCTTGACATAAATTAGAAGTTGCGCTCTGACGACAAGGAACCTCTTACGGATGTTACTCGTTATCGTACTTTGGTGGGTAGTCCTGTTTATCTCACTATTTTCGCTTCCCGACATTGCATATACGGTTCATGTTGCAAGCTAGTTTGTTGCTGCCCCTTGATCTTCACATTATGCTGCTGTGTTGAGGATTCTTCGCTACCGTCGAGGCAAATTTACTTGGTCATTGTTTTTTCCACCGTCTTCTCCTCTAGAGTTGCTGCGCCTATTCTGATTCTGATTGGGCTTCTGATGTAATTGATCGTCGGTTAGTTACTGGATACTGTACCTTCCTCGGCGATTCTCTTATTTTTTTGGCGTGCCAAGAAGCAGCCTATTGTCCTCGCACTCCTCCATTGAGTTTGCGTATCGCTCTATGGCTGTTACAATGGTTGATGTTGTTTGGCTTTGTCGCTTGCATGCTAACATGGATATCTCTTTTCATGATCCTATGCCTCTACTATTGTGATAATAGGAGTGCCATCCATATTGGGGGCAATGCTGTTTTCCACGAGTGCAACGAAGCATATTGAGATTGACTGTCACCTTACTCGGTATCATCTCGTGGCTCGCACCATATCTCTTTCTTTCGTTTGGACAGAGGATCAACTAGCCGATGGTTTTACCAAGGTCTCTCTTGGACCTCGATTTCATTGTTGGCTTGCCAAACTCTCAGTGTTTTGACCCACCTTGAGTTTGAGAGGGGGTGTTAGATGCATATTTAATTTTGTGTGTATTTGTGTATTTACTTTTTTACTCTTTTGTATGTATGCCTATTTATTGGCCTTGAACCCTAATGAGAATCTAACTTCTTGTTCACTATTTGCTCTCCATAACAACTTGATCCATCTAACAGACATACCCAAAACCATAGATTTGGAAGAAAAAACAAAACGATGACTGAATTGTTTAGTATGAATTTTATGAGAGCAGTAAAGCAATAAAGTTACAAAGATTTGAGCATTGTAATCTACCTTGTGAAGAATGTTGTTGTTGCTGTCGATATCTTGACTGTTTCTTAAGGGTTGCAGCACCTATGCACATGTGCCAACTTGAACAATGCATGCCATTCATTTCTATCAACGCCCTTCGCATCTCACTTTCATCAATAAATCTGACCAAACCATATCCTTTTGAGCAGCCAGTATTAGGATCCATAGCAGCTCTTGCATTGTTAACAGATGGATATACACTAGAAAATGTCTCTAGTAAAATTGTATCAGCAACATCTGAAGCTAAATTGGACTTCAATAATTACTTGTATGTTGGGAGAAATATGCTGAATACGCTAAATAAATATAAACTCGTTATTAAGAAAAAAAATAGAAAAACATAAGAGATTGACAGATGACAAACAAAAAGCAAAATACTGTTAGTAGAGGATGCAAAGAACGCTCAGGAGAAGAGTTTTGAACTCAACAGATATAAAATATTGCTAGAGGTAAACGGGTTGGACAAGCCCCTTACAAATGCCAAAATGGTTTTGGCTCCAGGTAAGTCCATAACCCAATCAACCTGGCCATACTTTTAGATGCAGAGTTTTATAGCTTTATATTGAAATTATGTTTCCTTAGGCAAGTAGGCAGCCCCCTTCTTGGTCATCCGGTAGACTTAGTAATGATTGACGAGACTTCAATTTAACCCATAGCTAGCTTTAAGGTCTCACTGTTACAGAATGCGAAACCACAAATTACTAAGGCAATTAAATGAACCATATGCATTTCTTGCAATGTAAGCCAAATCACATTATGGTATAAATCCTCGGTTTAGACCTAGATATGGCGAAAAGGCCCGGCCCTCCCTATCCGCTCCACAACTGGAACCAAGAAAGGCCACGACTGGATCAAACCACAATTATCTTGGTGGTCTTGGTCCAAGACCAAACCACCCCTTTGGAACGGTCCGAGCCTAAGGTTTTGGCTCAAAGGGCCAGTCCAAGTCAGGAAAAATTCTGTCTGGTCCGGTCCTGGTCCATGGTCTGGTTAGGGTCCTGGTTGATGTACTCAATGGTCCTTATGGTCAGGCCTGCAGTATGGCTTGGGCTGGACCATTCACCATCTTTACTGGGACCAGGCTTATAGCTGCTGTTATGTTGGACGAAGTTTGTTCATGGTATCCAGTTTAATGGCTGGGATGCCTCTGCTAGCCGCATTGTTAATCTTGCTAGGCCTTGGAAATGCAACTCATAATCCCTTACCTTGCCTTGGCTCTATTATTTCACAGAAAGTTGGCACGAGAATTCAATTCCGTTTTGGGAAGACAATTGAGTGGTGCACGGAACTACATTTCACTCTATTAATAGCTGCCCAGATTATACATTGTTCATAATGCAACCCTTCTTAGTTTTTATCATCTACAAGGGAATTCAATATCTTGATCTCAAACCCTTCATTTCTTCCAAAATCTTATGGATAGAGAGATACCTGAGCAACTATGTCTCACAGAACTTCCTACTCTTTACACCTTTAGATTGAAGCAAAGGTTGAACTAATTCGGCCAATTATCTTGAAAAATCCGGTTTTCCTCATCTGGTCGCCTCTAGTTCAATGTTACAACAAGAGATAATATTCCCAACTCAAGAAACAAACACATTAAGATAGAGATAGAAAGAGATTTTTCTTATTTTCTTTTCTGAATGAATGACTTACAACGCAAATATACCTGATATACAAGTAATCTCATCCTTAATCATCGAAGCCGTTGTAACCCCCTAACAATCAATTTGTTACACAGCCAGTTACCAAATATGACCGTACCCCTAAATTCATAACACTACCTCACTGTTAGGCAATCCTTGGCCTCAACGATTAAAATCTGCAAAACTTGCAGTCCAGAATAGCCATTCGACTGCTGTTGAATCGACCTTCGGTTATAGGAGATAAAGTAGTTGAAGTGACATTCTGTGGTCCTATTTTTTTCCTTGGGTTGTGACACATGGAAAATTGGATGAAGCTTAGAGGTTGCAGGAGGAACCAACGTGCAGCGCACAGATCCCACCTGATCCTGAAACTCGCATGATCCAAACTACTTAGAAGCTTGCTTGATATTTCTACATCTGGAAATTCAGCATGGCTGTAGCTTGAGATAAACCCAATCCCCAACTTCAAAATTTCTTTTTATCCTCCTTTTATCAGCAAAATATTTCATTCTAGCTTGTGCCTTTTTTACGTTCTCCTTCAGTAAACCTGCAGTACAGGCTCTAGCTTGTACAAACTGGTCTACTGATGCAACATTAGTTCATTCTTGTTAATGTAGTATTGGTGGGGATTGGACATCTAAGGCTTGAGTGGGAGACATTTGCATAGCTGTGTGATAGGTACTCTCAAAGCACCACTCTACCTGGAAGAACCACTTAATCCAATTTTCCCGGTGTTGTACCCACAGAACACCTAAAATAATGCTCCAAGCATCTATTCAACCTTTCAGTTTGTCCATCATTTTGAGGGTGATAAGCCGAGCTGGGACAGAGCTGAGTTCCCATCAATTTGAAGAGTAATTGCCAGAACGAACTTACAAATACCTTGTCTGTGTCAGAAACCATGGACTGAGGTAATCCATGTAACTTGCAAATACTATCAAAGAACATGGTGGCTATCTCTACTGTCGTAGAGGGATGGGACAAGGGGTAAAAATGGAATTCTTCTCAGCTGAAAATGGTAACCCTTCTATAAAATTCTTACTGATATAAGTTCAGGCTTGAGTAGGAGTAGACAAGGGGAAAAGGTCCAACATGTACAATAGTATTATACTCAAAGATGAGTTTCTAGGTTTCAGAACCCAAGAGAAAACTCTTATACTGTTATTTCTGAATAATTATGTGAAAGCTGAATATAATAGCCTGCCAGGAAGCTTCATATAATAAGTTAAAGCAGACCTTAAAATCCTATCCCTCAATCTCTTATAAAACTTTCAATCTTAGCCTCCATTATTTTAAAAATAGGCGCACGCTGGTCATATGACAAATTAAAACATAATTTGAAAACCTATTAAACCTTTATTCTTAATAGACCCAAGTCCGACTCATTAGTAGGCCATACTGCTATTTTTCCAGCATCAGTTCCCCTCAAGCCAAAAGAAGAACTCGTCCTGAAGTTCAGTTTATACTTTCTATAGTTAATAGAGATCCCAAATTGGACTTTCCATCCTTTCTTCCTGGATAAGGTCCAACACGGAAGAACAGTGGAAAGACACTGACTAAAGGTTTCATCTCCATAATCTTCATCTGACTTAGTAAGCCATCAGCTTTTGCCGAATACTTAGAAAATTGAACCCCAAAGCTCCAAGTGTTGTCTCTTAATCCTTCATATAAGACAAATCATGTATTTTCCCATGAATTTCAAGACGATCTCTTTCCCAAAAATCATCTCTACATGTGGTCGAAAGTTTAATACCATCAAAATCATCCCATTGCGAACTTTTACCAAATAACTTGAACGCATTCTAAACATGTTTAAGCTAGTTATGACTGGAAATATAGTGTCTTTCATGAAACAATTTATGCATACCTCATTTTCTATGTGTTCTTGACAGCAAGGCAACCAACTTATTCTCACTCTTCTTTTATCTTAATCTAGATAGATATCATAGATTAGGGAAGAATTTCGATCTACGGAACTATCTTCTTCATCGGGATAGACATCATAAATTGGAGGGAAATTCGAATCTATTGGGTTTCTTTTTTTTCAACTTTCTCATCCTCAAAACTACCTTCCGATATGTTTGGAGGGTAGTGGTTGCCTTTTGAAATCTTCATACGAGCTTCCACATATTCCTCTTGCTGTATTGATTGGATAGCTCGCGACAAATCTTCAATCATTTGCTTCATCTCAGTCAACTCTTTTAGTTGTGCTTCCTGTCCTCTTCGTCCACGACTTATTCTACCTTGAAGAGCCATTAAATAAATCAAATACAAGCAAAGAATTGATTCTTTTCTTAATGGTGAATATGCTCACTGAACAATGATTTCGCGTGAACGGTACTTTCTGGGTAGAATTGACAAAGATCGATCGGCTTTGATGCCAGTTGATGTTGGGGGAAAGTGCAAGGCAGAAGTAAATAATAGTGGAATAAAAAAAAAACATAATGATACTAAAGTAAGAACAAAGATCAATGAGTTTCTATGCTTTCGAATCCATAGAGAATTCTGTTACTATTATATTTTTGAATAACTATGGGAAAACTATATATAATAGCCTCCTAGGAAGGTTTATATAATAAGTTAAAGCAAAGCCAAAAATCTTATCCCTTAATCTATCATAAAAGCTTTAAATCTCAACTCCATATTATTTTAGAAATAGGCATATACAAGTCATGTCCTGATTTATAATTTCAAACCCTATTAAGCCTTTACTCTTAGTAGCCCAGGCCCGATTGGCCATGTTGCTATTTTTCTTGCATGAACTTATCTTGAACCCATTCATTCCCTTCTCAACTACTCTGGATAAGTTTCCAAGCAAGTTTTATAACCAAACTCAGTGTTTTTAAAAGCGGTTAAGATGGGTGCCTAGCACCATGGTTGCCATGAAATTTCTTACCTAGGAGAAAACCACTCTCTTAAGCAGTCAACACTATTAATCGGTCAAAGGTACAACAACTCATACTTTATTTTTTATTTTATTGTTTTTTACAGCAATAACACCTAGCCATTATTTAAAGAAAAAAATTAAAATTATAGTAGTAAATCTATTATTGTAACGAGGCATGCTTGAAATAATATTATTTGTAAATTGGAAAAGGATATTATTTATGTAGTTTTTCCTAATAGTTGTATTAGACTACTAATTTTGTTTTTAAGAAAACCAGGAACCCTTTACACCACGTAAGCTGTCTAGGTGCTAGGTGTCAGGTTAGGCCCCCAGACTCCATAATAAAGATCAAATCTTTCTCTACACAAACCAATCAATTAATTTAGGCAACCAATAAGTCTCAAATTTCTAGCAATTTGTATGGCAAAAACTTTGCTTGCACACAAAAAAAAATAACTCCACATTTATCAATTAATTTATTTTGCCCAATAAAATCTTACAAAACAACTAATCAATTTTTCCAAGTATATATTAATATCCCATAATTAAATATCACGAAATTGTCTAATGTAATTCAGCTAATTAATTTTCTCATGCTTAAACACATTATCAAAATTAATTACAAAAAGGTCAACACAATGAAATTAAATTTGTGAAGCTTAATGACGTTTGGGAGTTTCTAAATTTATCAAGATAGGTCTCGTGTATAATAAAACTATCCCAAAAGGCACATGTTGATAAAATGCACAAAACATTTAACATGCAAAATTACTCTCTTACACTGGCCCTAATTGTTAGGGGTGATAAATTTGGTTTGTTCTAATGTCCTAAACATGATCAGTGAAATAGTTGAATTTTAGGATGCTCACGAGGGTTTAGAGCTGCAAGCCTAGACAACTTTCAATCTATTATCAATTGAAAAAAAAAAAAAGAAGAAGAAGAAGAAGAAGAAGGGAGGAGCTAGTACAAGTCTATAGAAGCTTATTCGTTTTTTTTTTTATATACACTCATTATATCAAATAACCCCCACATGCATTTTCCTTTTTCCTTTCAAAGTTTCTATTCTAACTTTCTTCCTGTACTAGGCCTTTTTTTAAAAAAAAATATTTTTATTCTTTAACGCACTCGCACTTTATATATATAACTTACGCATGCTACATACACTTGATTTCTTTCCATGGTTTGCAAAAGTATTGATAGGATGTGCTTTGATTCTGTGGTGGTTGTTTTATGAGGTCAATGCCAAGAAATTTCTATAAGGGGTCAACATCATAGTAAAAATTTTGCCTTCAAACAAGCGAAACGAATGACAATTCTACTAAAATATATATATATATAATTTCAAAATTTACTAGTTCAAAAATAATATATGATGTGAAATTCTAGACATAATACCACTATAGATTCTAATTAGTAGTGGAGTACAAAAAACTTTTATAATAATTATTTTCTCCAAAAAAAAAAAAACTACAATGACCTTTCTATCAAAAAGGGGACGGTTGTAAGGTCCATCATGAGAAAGAAAATTATTAAAAAATTTACTTGACAAGAGAAAAAAAAAAAGAGATATTTTTGTGGACAAGGGGTTGAACAATAAATGAAAAAAAAAATAACTCTAAAGACGGGAGAAATCCTCCTCCGACAAGAGAAGCAAATTATAAGTTTTAAAATGAAATAATATTTCAAGTTATATAATAAAAAAAATGACCATTAATAAAGTGATATTAAAGATGATAACTCACGAGAAATTACGTAAACTCAGGGGCAAAAGCTTAGGTAATAACAGTAATTATGAGGGAAAGTAAGGGTTGGAGAAAAAAAAAAGAAAGGATAAGAATTAGCAAGAGTTTTTGTGATGAGAAATTTTTAAAGAAAAATAGGGATGGGATAGGGCAAACTTAGGATAGACCTGTAACTATAGAGAATCATATATATATATATGGCCAATGATTAAAATTTATTTTCTAAAAAGTTGAGGCAATTTATTAGATTAATTGTGTGTGGATCGATCAAAAATAAAGTGTCATGATGCAAAGTTTTTTTGCTCCAATCGTCAAAACATGCATGGAGATACAATGCAAGAAATCATGGCCGCAGATACGCGTGGGAACCATCTGAAAGAAAAAGTAAAAATAGCAGGCCCAAAAGTTATGAACATTGGGGAAAAAATATTGGCATTCCCTTCATTTTTTAAAAATATACTTCCCACACTTGAATTCCTTTAAATTGTTTTACCCATTAAAAGTGGTGACTCTACAAAAAAAAAAGCATTTATCATGTCTTTTAGAATTTGACTTATATATAATCCTATTGTTGTATGAAATAAAACATGTAGTTTATTCCTCTAGTTTTATTGATATTATTATAGAAATGGCATGCAAAGTAATGAAAAAAATGATAATTTTGTTTCACCATTATACCAACTTATAATGAGCAAAAATGTCTATTTCAAATATTAATGACGGTAGCAAAGTGTATCTTTTTAGACTAGAGACTGGTATCAATACAATTCTCAAATAGTTAAGAGGGTGTTGATAATGTCTTGAAAATTTAACTCAAACGGGAGCCTATAAATAAGTTTCAAAGGATGTGAACATCTTCACATGGACATTTATTAGTCCGATACCCTATATTTAACTCTACACTTATTGCCCATCAAAACATTCCCCAATTAATCGATCAACCTTGACAATGAGTATAGCACGATGCTTTGCTCTAATCATAATCCAGACCATTTTGATGGTGTTGGCGTCTTACATACCCATGGTGTTAGCTATGCAAGGACTTGTTCCACCCATTGATCCCTCTCCTTGCGCCCACATTCCAAGTGTATACCATGGCGAAAAGTGTCCCAAAAATTTATGGGATTCTTTTATCATTAATGAAATGAGAGGGGGTTGCTCAGTAGCTATGAACACATGCATGTCCTCCTCTCTTTTCTCTCTTTCTCTTTCTCCTTAATTTCATATTAACATTTAGTGCCATGCTCAGGAGTACCATCAGTCAAGATAACAGAACAAATATGAGTACCATTAATATGCTCATATAGATCTCGATAAACTAAGGCCGCCATAATAGAGAGTTTCCATATATTGTAATTGGATCCATCCAATTTTACATCAATGCAAGCATAACTATTAGCCATAATAAACAAATTTTAAGCCAACAAAGAGGAGAAATATGCAAACGAAGAAACAATGTTAGTGATAAGCGAACTTCAAAAAAGCACCAGAAATCGTTTGCCAGAAAAACACGAGAAAATCCCTCGATCTGGAAATGCGGCCTGGAATTTTCAACGATACTGTTCACTCCGCGGCACTGTTCATGCCGTGGCACTGTTCACTTCTGGCACTGTTCAAGTCTCGACACTGTTCACTTCGTAAGAGGAAAAAAGAAAAACCTAGCTCTAATACCTTGTTAGAGAAAAAAGAGAGCAAATAGTAAACAATAGCTTAGATTCTCAATAGGACTCAAGGCCTATAAATAGGTATATAACAAAAGGATAAACAAGTAAATATATAAATACACAAAACCTAAATATACATCTAACACAAATAACTTCCACATGCATTTTCCTTTTTCCATTCTAAGCTTCTATTCTAACTTTCTTCCTTTACTAGGACTTCTCTTTTAAATGATCTTATTCTTTGACACACTCACACTTTGTATATATATAGCTTATGCATGCTACATAGACTTTATTTTTTTTTCTTGGTCTGCAAAAGCAATGATGGGATGCGCTTTGATTATGTGGTGGTTGTTTTATGACAATTCTACTAAAACAGAAATAAAATTTCAAAATGCACAAGCTCAAAAATAAAATAAAATGTGAAACCCTAAAGATAATACCACTATAAACTCTAATTAGTAGTGGACTACTTAAAATTTATAATAATTATTTTCTTCAAAAAAAAAATAACAATAAAAATAACAATTCTATTAAAAAAGTGACGATTATAAGCATCATCATGATGACGAAAATTATTAAAAGATTTACTTGCCAAGGGGAAAAAGGAAAAAGAGATATTTTCATGGGATAAGGGGTCGAAGAACTAAATGAAAAAAACTCACTCTAAAGACGGGGGAAATCCTCCCTGACAAGAGAAGTGAATTATAAGTTTGTAAAGGGAGAAAATATTTCAAGTTATAAAATTAAAGAAAATGACTGTTAATAAAGTGATATTAAATATGATCAATCAAAAGAAATTGGCTAAAATAAGGGGAAAAGGCTTTGGTAATAATTGTAATTATGAGGGAGAGTAAAGGTTGGAGAAAAAAATAAAGAGGATCAGAATTAGCAAGGGTTTTATTATTGTGGCGAGAATTTTTTAAGAAAAATAGGGAAGGGATAGGGCTAGGATAGACATGTAATTAGGGAGAATAATATATCTATGGCTAATGATTAAAATTTAGTTTTTTAATAAGGCGGCAACTTATTACATTAATTGTATGTGGGGCGATCAAAAAATAAAGTGCCATGATGTAGAGTTTTCTTGCCCTAATCATCAAAACATGCGTGGAGACATAGTGCAAGAAATCATAGCCGCATATACGCGTGAGAACCGTCTGAAAGAAAAAGTAAAAATAGCAGAGGAAAAAGTTATTAACATCAGGAGAAAAAAAAAAAAAAAAGGCATTCCCTTAACATTCTAAAAATACACTTCCCACACTAATTCTTTTAAATTGTTTTATCCATTAAAAGTAACAACTCTGAAAAGAAAACATTGATCATGTCTGTTTAGAATTTCATTTATATCTAATTCTATTTTTGTATCAAATAAAACATGCAGTTTATTCCACTAATTTCATTGATAATATTATAGAAATGACATGCGAAGTAACGAAAACAACGGCGGAAAGTGTTCTCCACATTGATATCAGGCGAATTTGTATAAAATCCCAAAGTTTTTGGGATTCTTTTACCGTTAATGAAATGAAGGGCGGGTGTTGCTCAGTATCGATAGACGTAAACATGTCCTCCCCTTCATTCAAATGGGCTTTTAAAAATAGGCATGCACCACCCTCAACCCAATCAGAAGTGCACTTCATACTAATTGAAAGACCTTTGAAAGATAAGTGCACTTACTGACTTTTATGAAGTTTGGTGATGCGTAGAACATTCATCTAAACTATTAAGTATGTCTTGAATTTTTGTTGGGTTGGCTTGTTCGACCCGAAAAATTTTTGGGTCCTTTTTCTTAAGCTCACTATTGTTTTTCTTTTTGGGTATATATATCCGACTTCATTAGGGTTTTTTTTTTGGAGTGTAGTTTTTTTCGAATACAAGAGAGAGCAGCGAGTTCTTTGAGCGTTTTGGTTGTTTATCGATCGATTCTGTTGATCTTGAACTTTTGTAACTCACTTTGTGATAATGAAATTTCTTTTCCCACGTCCGTGGACGTAGATCATATTGATTGAACCACATATATCTTGTTTAGCAAGAGATTTTGTGATGAGAAATTTTTAAGAAAAATAGAGGGGGAATAGGGCAAACTTAGGATAGACATGTAATTATGGAGAATCATATATATATGGCTAATGATTAAAATTTATTTTTTAAATAAGGGAGGCAATTTATTAGATTAATTGTGTGTGGATCCATTAAAAATGAAGCATCATAATGAAAAGTTTTTTTGCTCCAATCATCTAAACATGCATGGAGAGACAATGCAGGAAATCATGGCTGCACATATGCGTGGGACCATCTGAAAGAAAAAGTAAACATAGTAGGGCCAATAGTTATTAACATCGGGGAAAAAATATTGACATTCCCTTCATTTTTTTTAAAAATACACTTCCCACACTCAGATTCTTTTAAATTATTTTACCCATTAAAATGGTAACTCTAAAAAAAACATTTATCATGTCTTTTCAGAATTTGACTTATATATAATCCTATTGTTGTATGAAATAAAACATGTAGTTTATTCCTCTAGTTTTATTGATAATATTATAGAAATGGCATGCAGAGTAATGAAAAAAATGTTAATTTGGTTTCACCATTATACCAACTTATAATGAGCAAAAATGTCTATTTCAAAGATTAATAAGGGTGGCAAAGTGCATCTTTTTAGACTAGAGACTGGTATCAATATCATTCTCAAATAGTTAAGAGGGTTTTGATAATGTCACAAAAATTTAATTCAAACGAGAGCCTATAAATAAGTTTCAAAGGATGCGCACATCCTCACGTGGACATTCATTAGTCCGATAACCTATATTTAATTCCACACTTATTGCCCATCAAAACATTCCTTGATTAGTCAATCAAACTTGACAATGAGTATAGAATAATCCTTTGTTGTAATCATAATCCATATCATTTTGACTATGTTGTGGTCTTACGTACCCATGGTGTTAGCTATGTGAGGACTTGTTCCACCCATTGATCCCTCTCCTTGAGCCCACATTCCAAGCTTAGACCATGGCGGAAAGTGTCCCCCACATTGAAAATCCCAAAAATTTATGGGATTCTTTTACCATTAATGGAATGAGGGGGGGTTGCTTAGCATCAATAAACGCATACATGTCCTCCCTCTCTTTCTTCTCTCTCTCTCTTTCTCCTTATATCTCTACTCTTAGGAATAAATTCGTTTCCAGTTTTCTTCTTTCCTCATTGTATTCCCTGTCCATTTTCTATCGCACTCTCTTGGATCATTCAATACATTGTAAATAGGTCATAGAGTGAATGCTTACAAGGATACTCCTACACTTATATTTACATGTAGAATCCGATTTATTTTGGCTTGCATATGAGTAAGTGTTCTATCTTTATTTGTCTTTCATGTGTTCTCTCTAAATAAAATTATCCTTTTAGTTATATTTCTTCTAATTGATGCTTTGCGTAGATTTTCGTATACGATTTCTAATCATCCTTTCGAGGCATTATTGTTGTAGCATTTTCTTGAGTTTCCTCATGAATTCTATGGTAACAATGCTGGGCATGCTTTATTCCTTTCCTTAGCTGATTGTGTCATGGTTTTTCTTTATAATGTCGACGATTTGAATTCTAGGCTCGCAAATAGTGTCAGGTCCATCACAAATAAATGAAAAAATGGAAATGTGTTGCTCATATCCCCTTCACCATCAATCTGTTAGGCCATTTGGGTCCAGCTCAAGTTGGGCTTCTCAAAGCCCAGCTTAGGTAGGGGTTTATTTATCTATTGCTAGGGCAGTAGTGTGAGGTGTGGCCGACAAAGAATGAGCTGTGAAAGCGAACGCAGAGAGCAACTGAGGTGTGGAGAAGAAAGGAAAATAAGTGAGTTATTTTTATTGTTCATCGGGTTTGAGCTTGTAAGGGAATATTTACAAGTGATGCTCGGTTTTTGAGTACATAATTGGTTTTGGGTTTAAACTCAACTATTCATTCTTGTATTGTATCTTTCTCTGTGTTGCTCATAGTAAAGTGGTGTTTGTTCCACTCGTGGACGTAGTCCAATTTTTGGGTGAACCACATTAAATCCTTGTGTCATTCTTACTTGTCAAATTGTTTTACTTATTTCGGAGCAATAATTGTGTGCGCACATAATATCCTGTCAAGGAGTTTTAAGTTTGGGATATTTTTCGAGATCCAAAGGGTTTTATTCCCAACAAGTGGTATCAGAGCTGGAGGCACTTTTCGGTTGACGATATTATGGCACGGCCTGTCGCAATGAAATTTGATGTTGACAAATTTCTTGGCAACATCAATTTCAATTTATGGCAAGTGCATATGATGCCAGTTTTAAGGCAACAAGGTTTGAAGAAAGCCTTGTACGGGAAGACGAAAAAGCCAGTTACGATGTCAGACGATGATTAGGATGACATGGATGAGAAAGCGCTATCGATGATCCAGTTGTGCTTGTCCCATGAAGTTCTTCAAGAGAAGCTGTCGCAAAAAACATCGGTAGAACTGTGGCTGAAGTTGGAGAATTTGTATCTTACGAAATCTCTAACTAATCGACTATGGCTGAAGCAACAATTGTACGCAATACATATGAAGGAAGGTAGCTCTGTTCAATCTCATATCGCTGAGTTTAATTCGATAATTAATGACTTGTCGAAGATTGACATAAGAATTGATGATAAGGATCAAGCCTTGTTATTGTTATGCTCTTCATCACCTTCGTACAATCACTTTTAGGGACACGATGATTTATGGGAGAGTTTCTATCTCGGTGGAGGATGTCAAAATCAATCTTTAAAGGAAGTCAAAGATTAATGGCGATTTAGCATCTAGTTGCACAAATCATCATGAAAGTGCTTTGGTCCTTGATGGACATAGAAGGTCAACTGTAAGGGGATTTGGTGGAAGCATGTCTAAATCCAAGGGCAGTGAATAAGGCCGACAATGTTATCACTACAAAGGGTATGGACATATCAAGCAGAATTGTCCCCAACGGACAAAGCTTGATGATGGTTCAGATATTGTGCCAGTGGCATATGATGGATAAGACGGAGAAGATTTCTCATCATGATCTCTGAAGGTAAATGCCCTTCCTCTCGTTTAGATGAGTGGCTATTTGATTCTGGTTGTTCTATTCATGTCTGTTCTAGGTGGGATTATTTTGACACATTCCAACCTCGCAAGGGTGGCTTTGTGTCCATGGCTAATGGATCCAAATGCGAAGTGGTCGGGATGGGAACTGTTGAAATAAAAGTGTTTGATGGAGTGGTGCATACTTTGGGTGGTGTGGCTTATGTCCCAAAAGTACATGGGAATTATGTTTTAATCAACCAATTAGACTCTAAAAATTATAAAACCGTTTTTGATGGTGGAGTTGTCAAAATCATACGTGGTTTTAGGGCTCTGGCAAAAGGACGGAAATGCGAAAAATTGTATCATTTGGATGGGAGTACAATAGTTCATGTTCCTAAGATCTCGAAAGAAAAAAGAAAACCGGGTACAAGTTGTGGGCGCTTGCTCAAAGTCTCATTCGCAGTTGGTGCAGAGACAAATATTGTTGGTTTTCTAGGTGCAAACGATGGTGGTGAGAGGATACCTGCGGCGGGGAGGTTTGTTTGAGATCCCTCTCCGATGTTGACTGCATAGTCAACGGGATGACAGTTTCATATGGGTTGGCCGTTTTCCAAATTGGGTGAATTTAGAGCATATTATATGATTCGGGTTGTGTGAAATTGTACATTTAATGGCCTATGTCTTCCGTGTATAGTAGAGTTCTCATGGTTTGGGAGGTGGAGATTTGTTAGGTTCCTCACGAATAAATGAAAAAAGAGAAACGCATTGCTCCTCTCGTCTTCACCATCAATCTGTTGGGCCACTTGGGTCCAGCCTAGGTAGGGCTTTATTTATCTATTGCTAGGACAGTAGTGTGAGGTACGGCCGACAAAAAAGGAGCTGTGAAGATGAACACAAAGAGCAACCGAGGTGTGGGTAAGAAAGGAAAATAAGTGTGTTGTTTTTCTTATTCATGAGGTTTGAGTCTGTGAAGGAATATTTACAAGTGGTGCTCTGGTTTTTAGTACATAATTGGGTTTGGGTTTAAACTCAACTATTTATTCTTGTATTGTATTCTCTCTATGTTTCTCATTGTAAAGTGGTGTTTGTTCCTCCCGTGGACGTAGTTTGGTTTTTGGGTGAACCACGTTAAATCCTTGTTTCGTTCTTAGTTATCAAATTGCCTTACTTATTTTGGAGCAATAATTGTGTGCGCACATAATATCCCAGTTAAGGGGTTTTAAATATGTGATATTTTTCAAGATCCAAAGGGCTTTATTCCCAACAAATAAAGTGTCATATACGTATATATTTGGCATGCGTGAGGTGTCCTTTCAAAGTTCATGATATATACTTAGGCCATTTTTCAAATACTTATTTTTGAACGAGCATAAGAAAAAAAAATGGCACGTCAATTTTCATACAATTTTATCATATATCAAGCCATCATTTTTATTCGCCAACTACTAAGAGTTCTAAACCGTTATAATTTTAATCTGAATATTTAAGCCCAATAGATGAGATATTTACATAACACGAAATTATATGAAAATTAATGGTCCACCTATTTATACCCAATAGATGAAAGGCTTGTAACCATCAATCATTTGTCTTATAGTACAAACACATTTCTCATTATATAAATGTATATACACACACCAAAAGTGAGCGTAAAATAGGCATGCACCTACCCGTGACCCAATCTGAAGCTATAACTTGTCTGGATTGAAAAAATATTAAAAAAAAAAACAAAAGAGTCTGTCAACTTTTTATATAGTTTGGTGTCACATTAAGGGTAAGATCACTTCATAATTTGCGACATATAAGGGTTTGAACAACCAAATGTAGAATCCTCACTAGACTGGAAGTAAATTGTAAGTGTTTAAAGAGAAAACAAAATTTCAAGTTATATAATGAAATAATAACCACTAATAAAGTGAAACTAAAGATGAGAAATCAAAAAAATTAACTAAATTACCAGGCAAAGGCTTAGGTTATAATTGTAATTATGGGGGATAGTAAGGGGTAGGAGAAAAAAAATATATAGGGGATTGGAGTAGCAAGAGTTTTATTATTGTCATGAGAATCTTTTATGAAAAAAAGGGAGGGAATAGAGGAAACTTTGGATAGGCTTGAAATGATGGAGAATATTACATATGGCAAATGATTAAAATTTCTTTTTTAAATAAAGGAGATAATTCCTTCCCGTCTTCATCCTCGCTACGCCCAAAAAATCCCACACCACCCCAAATTCCATAAGTAGCTCTACCCGTGTTTGTAATAATTTCAATCATTTAAAAATTGTTTATGATTGAAAATCATAAAAAAATAGAGATCACTACTATTTGATCGTAAATTTAATTTCATAATTATATGCATGGGAAAATGGTGTACTGTCGTGCAATTTTTTCTGATTATGCATATAATACACCTCATTTTACCAAAAAAAAAAAAGGAAAAAAAACCGGATTACCTTTTAAGTGTCATTTAAAAATCAAGGTGATTTTGATACTGCATATATGCACGACTAGGAATAGTGATATTTTATACCCCATTTTTCATGTACCGGGTTGCTTCATTAAAAAGATAAAATCTCTTCAAAAGCATTTCAAGTGAGTCCCCACTATAGGTAAGTAAAAAGTCACTGAATCTTAGGGTACTCACCAGGGTCTGAAGCTCCAAGCCTAGACAAGTTTCTATCTATTCCCAATTGAAAAAATGGACAAGGAGAAAAAAAAAAAAAAAAGGAGCTAGTACCCGTCTAAAGCGGTGATTTTTTTATTTTTATTTTATTTTTGTATACATTCGTTATATCAAATAACTTCCACATGCATTTTCCATTTTCCTTTCTAAGTTTCTATTCTGACTTTCTTCCTTTACTAGGACTTCTCTTTTAAATGATCTTATTCTTTGACACGCTTGCACTTTATATATATATACATAGCTTACGCATGCTACATAGACTTCATTTTTTTTTTCTTGGTCTGCAAAAGCTTTGATGGGATGCTCTTTGATTCTGTGGTGGTTGTTTTATGACAATTCTACTAATTAGTAGTGGAGTACACAAAATTTATAATAATTATTTTCTTCAAAAAAATTAATAATGACAATTCTATCAAAAAAGTGATGGTTATAAGCTCCATCATGATAATGAAAATTATTAAAAGATTTACTTAACTAGGGGAAAAGAAAAAAGAGATATTTTCATGGGATAACGGATCTAACAACTAAATGAAAAAAACTCACTCTAAAGGAAGTAGAAATGCTCCTCACCGAGAGAAGTAAATTTTAATTGTTTAAAGAGAAAAAATATTTCAAGTTATATAATTAAAGAAAATGACCGCTAAGAAACTGATATTAAATATGATAAATAAAGGGAAATTGCCTAAATTAAGGGGAAAAGGCTGTGGTAATAAGTAAAGGTTGGAGAAAAAAAACAAAGAGAACAAGAATTAGCAAGGGATTTATTATTGTGACGAGAATTTTTTCAAGAAAAATAGGGAGAGGATAGGGCAAACTTGGGATAGATATGTAATTATGGAGAGTCATATATGCATAGGTAATGATTAAAATTTATTTTCTAAGTAAGGGGGCAATTTATTAAATTAATTGTATGTGGATTGATCAAAAAATAAAGTGCCATGATGCAGAGTTTTCTTGCTCCAATAACATGCAGTGGAGATATAGTGCAAGAAATCATAGCCACACATATGCGTGGGAGCCATCTGAAATTAAAAGTAAAAATAGCAAGGGAAAAAGTTATTAACATCAAGGGAAAAAAAGGCATTCTCTTCATTTTATAGAAATACACTTCCCACGCTCAAATTCTTTTAAATTGTTTTAGGCAACTGAAAGTGATAACTCTATAAAGAAAATATTGATCATGTCTCTTTAGAATTTCATTTATGTCTAATCTTATTTTTTGTATCAAATAAAACATGTAGTTTATTCCATTAATTGTATTGATAATATTATAGAAATGGCTTGCAAAGTAACGAAAACAATGGCGAAAAAGTGTTCCCCACATTGATATCAGGCAAGTTCGTTCAAAATCCTGAAATTTCTAGGATTTTTTTACCCTCAAGAGAATGAGTGGGGTTGCTCACCATATAAAAACGTATACATGTCCTCTCCTTCATCAAACTGGACTTTTAAAATAGGCATTCCACCTGCCCTTGACCCAATCATAAATGCACTTCATATTGATTGAGAGAGCTTTGAAAAGTAGGTGGACTTGCTAACTTTTATAAAGTTTGGTGATGTGTAGAGCCTTCATTTAAACAATGAGAGAGATACCGGAAAATATAACTTCATATTTCAACATGAAGCTATAACCTATATGGATTGAAAAAATATTAAAAAAATAAAAGTACCAACCAACTTTTTATATAGTTTGATGTCGCATTAAGGCTAAGATCACTTTATATTTTAACATGAAAGATGAAGGCACTATACACACGGGTCAAATTTTTAGATTGGATCCAAGGTGGAGTGTACACATTTTATGCTTACTCTAAGTGTGCTCATTGTAACATGATCCTATACATGTATATATGTTTGTATGTATACATGTGTGTGTGTATTTATATATATATATATATAGATGAAGTGTTTCGGTCATTGTAAATAACACCTACACGAATTTGACGCTCAACAAAGATGCCTCTCTTCTGACGTATCAAATGGCAATTTTAAACTTGTATCCATAAACAAACAAGGGTATGGAATGAGCATTATTATTCCTATTATTCAAATGGGCTTTTAAAATTCATAATTTTGTTGTCTAAAATATGGGATGAATAAGAAAAGGCTCAGGTGCGATTCTTCTTTTTTTCGTTTTTTTGGGTTATCAAACCGGCTTGTTTTAAGTTATTACAATCCGTAATGGTGCTATTATATACAGTGGCAAAACCAAGAATTGTATAAAAGGCGCGCAAAACTTAGAATAATATTTTACTCCAAAAAAGTTTTAATAATTACAATTTTAGCAAAAAGAAAAGAGAATTATTAATAGATTTTCTGGACAAGAGTAAAAGAAAAAAGATATTGCGATGGATAAGGATCCGAACAACCAAATGAAAAAAACCTCACTCAAAAGGCGGAAGAATCCACTCCAGACAGGAAGTAAATTATATAAGTGTTTAAAGAGAAAACTAAATTTCAGGTTATATAATAAACAAAACATAACCATTAATAAAGTGAAACTAAAGATGAGAAATTAAAAAGAAAAAATATCTAAAATGAGGGGTAAAGGTTTAGGTTGTACCTGTAATTATGGAGCATAGTAAGGGTAGGAGAAAAAAAAAAAAGGAAGGGGGGTTGGTGGAGGGGGAAGGGATTGGAATTAGCAAGAGTTCTATTACTGTGATGAGAATTTTTTATGAAAAAATAGGGAGGGGATAGAGCAAACTTAAGATAGACTAGTAATTATGGAGAATGATATATATGGCAAATGATTAAAATTTCCATTTTAAATAAAGGGGACTATTCCTTCCCTTCTTCACCCCTACCACGTCCAAAAAATCCCGCCAGGCCCTAAATTTTGTAAGTAGCTCTACCAGTGTTTGTAATAATTTCTATCATTTCAAAATTATTTGTAATTGAGAATCATAAACAAGCAGAGATAACCTCCTATTTGAGCCTAAATGTAATTTCATAAATTATACGCATGGGAAAATAAAGTATGTAGTGCAGATTTTTCTAATTACGCATATAATCCACCTCATTTTAAGAAAAAAGGTAGATTATCTTTTAAGTATCCTTTAAAAAATGACGTGATTTTGATAGTGCACATAAGAATAATGATATTTTATACCCCATTTTTCAAATACTCATCGATTCCATTAACAAGATAAAAAATTTCAACAGCCTTTCAAGTGAATCCCCACTGTAAAAAGTAAAAAGTGGCCGAATTTTAGGACGCTCGTGAGGGTTTAGAGCTGCAAGCCTAGACAACTTTCAACCTATTACCAATTGAAAAAAAAAAAGAAAGAAAGAAAGAAAGAAGGGAGGAGCTAGTGCCGATCTATAGGAGCTTATTTGTTTTGTTATATACATTCGTTATATCAAATAATTCCCACATGCATTTTCCTTTTTCATTTCAAAGCTTCTATTGTAACTTTATTCCTTTACTAGGTCTTTTTAAAAAATACATATTCTTATTCTTTAACACACTCGCACTTTATATATATATATAGCTTACGCATGCTGTATACACTTGATTTCTTTTCTTGGTTTGCAAAAGTACTGATAGGATGTGCTATGATTCTGTGGTGGTTATTTTATGAGGTCAATGCCAAGAAATTTCGATATGGCATCGACATTATAGTAAGAATTTTGCCTTCAAACAAGCGAAATGAATGACAATTCTACTAAAAATATATATATAATTTCAAAATTTACTAGTCCAAAAATAAAATATAATGTGAAATTCTAGACATAATACCACTATAGATTCTAATTAGTAGTGGAGCACAAAAAAATTTTATAGTAATTATTTTCTCCAACAAAAAATTACAATGACAACTCTATCAAAAAGGTGATGGTTATAAGTTTCATCATGGGAGAAAAAATTATTAAAAATTTTACTTGACAAGAGGAAAAATAAGAAAGAGATGTTTTCGTGGACAAGGAGTCAAACAACTAAATGAAAAGAACTCACTCTAAAGATGGGAGAAATCCTCTCCCGACAAGAGAGGCAAATTATAAGTGTTAAAAATTAAAAAATATTTCAAGTTATATAATAAGAAAAATGACCATTAATAAAGTGATATTAAAGATGATAACTCAAGAGAAATTACCTAAACTAAGGGGCAAAAGCTTAGGTAATAATTGT
The DNA here is from genome assembly GCA_034195605.1 of Santalum album. NCBI lineage: Eukaryota > Viridiplantae > Streptophyta > Magnoliopsida > Santalales > Santalaceae > Santalum > Santalum album. The sequence goes on from CM067262.1 coordinate 7,801,814, forward strand.
AATTATGAGGGAAAGTAAGGAAGGGAGAAAAAGATAAAGAGGATAAGAATTTGTGATGAGAAATTTTTTAAGAAAAATAGGGAGGGGATCGGGCAAACTTAGGATAGACATGTAATTACGGAGAATCATATATATATATATATGGCTAATGATTAAAATTTATTTTTTAAACAAGGGAGGCAATTTATTAGATTAATTGTGTGTGGATCCATCAAAAATAAAGTGTCATGATGCAAAGTTTTTTTTGCTCCAATCATCGAAACATGCATGGAGAGATAATGCAAGAAATCATGGCTGCACATACGCGTGGGAACCATCTAAAAGAAAAAGTAAAAATAGTAGGGCCAAAAGTTATTAACATTGGGGAAAAAGTTTTTGGCGTTCCCTTCATTTTTTAGAAATACATTTCCCACACTCGAATTCTTTTAAATTGTTTTACCCATTAAAAGTGGTAACTCTAAAAAAAAACATTTATCATCTCTTTTTAGAATTTGACTGATATATAATCCTATTATTGTATAAAATAAAACATGTAATTTATTCTACTAGTTTTATTGAGATTATTATAGAAATGGCATGGAAAGTAATGAAAACAATGATAATTTTGTTTTACCTTTATACCAACTTATAATGAGCAAAAATGTCTATTTCAAAGATTAAAGAGTGTGGCAAAGTGTATCTTTTTAGATTAGAGAGTGGTCTCAATATCTTTTCCGGATAGTTAAGAGGGTGTTGATAATGTCTCGAAAATTTAACTCAAATGGGAGCTTATAAATAAGTTTCAAAGGATGCGTACATCTTCACATGGACAATCATTAGTCTGATAACCTATATTTAATTCCACACTTATTGCCCATCAAAACATTCCCTGATTCGTCAATCAAACTTGACAATGAGTATAGCACGATACTTTGCTCTAATCATAATCCAGACCTATTTTGACTGTGTTGGAGTCTTACATACCCATGGTGTTAGCTATGCAAAGACCTGTTCCACCCATTGATCCCTTTCTATGTGCCCACATCCCAAGTCTATACCATGGCGAAAGATGTCCCCCACGATGACATCCTAGCAAGTTCATTGAAAATCCTAGAAATTTTTGGGATTCTTTTACCATTAATGGAATGAGAGAGGGTTGCTCAACATCCATAAACACATGCATGTCCTCCTCCTCTCTCTTCTCTCTCTCTCTTTCTCCTTATATCTCTACTCTCAGGAATAAATTTGTTTCCATTCTTCTTCTTTCTCCTGTTAGTTTTCTGTTGCACTCTCTTGGATCGTAAATACATTATAAATAGGTCATGGAGTGAATACTTACTAGGTTACTTCTACACCTATATTTTCATGTACAATCCAATTTATTTTGGCATGCATGTGAGATGGTGTTCTATCTTTATTTGTCTTTCATGTGTTCTCTCTAAATAAAATTATCCTTTTAGTTATATCTCTTCTAATTGATGCTTTGCATAAATTTTCGTATACAGTGTCTAATTATCCTTTTGAGGCATTATTGTTGTTGCATTTTCCTGAGTTTCCTCGTGAATTTTATGGTAACAATGCCGAGCATGCTTTATTCCTTTCCTCGGCTTATCGTGTCACCGTTTTTCTTTATGATGTCCGACGATTTGAACTCTAGGCTCGCAATTACGGTGTCATATATATATATGTGTGTGTGTGTGTGTGTGAGGTGTCCTTTCAAAGTTTATGACTATCCTTGGCCATTTTTTGAATACTTATTTTTGAATGGACCTGAAAAAAATAAAATGGCATGTCAAATTTCACACAATTTTATCATACATCAGCTCATCATTTATATTAGCCAACTACTAAGAGTTCTAAGCCGTTATAATTTTAATTTGAATATTTAAGTCCAATAGATGAGATATTTACATAACACAAAATTATATGAAATTAATAGTCCTCTTATTTATGCCTAATGGATGAAAGGCTTGAGACCATCAATCACTTGTCTTATAGTACAAACACATTTCTCATTATATAAATGTATACAGACAAACCAAAGGTGAGCGTAAATAGGCATGCACCATCCTTGACCCAATTTGAAGCGCACTTCATACTAATTGAAAGTGCTTTGAAAAATAAGTGGACTTGCTAACTTTTATAAAGTTTGGTGATGTGCAAAGCCTTCATTTAAACAATGAGAGAGATACGGGAAAATATAACTTCATGTTTCATTATAAAACTGCAACCTGTATGGATTGAAAGAACATAAAAATAAAAAAAGGAAAAAAAAACCGCCAACTTTTTATAAAGTTTCATGTTGCATAAAGGCTAAGATCACTTCATATTTTTCCATTAAAAATGAAAGCCCTATACACACAGGTGACGTTTATATAAATTCATATTAGCCAACTACCAGAAAATATAACTTCATATTTCAACATGAGACTGCAACATATATGGATTGAAAGAACATAAAAAAGAAATAATAACTTGCCAACTTTTTATATAGTTTGATATTTTATAAAGGCAAAGATCACTTCATATTTTAACAATGAAAATGAAGGCCCTTTACACACTGGTGAAACTTTTAGATTTGGTCAAAGATGGAATGTATGCATTTTATGCTTACTTGAAGTGTGCTCATTGTATAATGACCCTATATATGTATATGTGTATATATGTATACATGTATATATAAGATGACAAAAAAGGTGTTTTGGTCATTGCAAATAATACATGCATGGTTTTGATGCTCGACGTAAATGCCTCCCTTCTAATGTATCAAATGGACATTTTAAACTTCATTGCATAAAATAGGAATAGTGATATTTCATATCCCATTTTTCATGTACTGGGTTGCTCCATTAAAAAGAGAAAATTTCTTCAAAAGCATTTCATGTGAGTGCCACTACAAGTAAGTAAAAAGTGGCCGAATTTTAGGATGCTCACCAGGGTATAAAGCTGCAAGCCTAGACAAGTTTCTATCTATTACCAATTGAAAAAAGGGAAAATAAAAAATAAAAAAAGGAGCTAGTACCCGTCTAAAGGGGTGATTTTTTAATTTTTATTTTTGTATACATTCGTTATATCAAATAAATTTCACATGCATTTTCCTTTTTCCTTTCTAAGTTTCTATTCTAACTTTCTTCCTTTACTAGGACTTCTCTTTTAAATGATCCTATTCTTTGACACGCTAGCACTATATATATATATAGCTTACGCATGCTACATAGACTTCATTTTTTTTTCTTGGTCTACAAAAGTATTGATGGGATGTGCTTTGATCCTATGGTGGTTGTGTTTTGACAATTCTACTAAAATAGAAATATAATTTCAAAATCTACAGGCTCAAAAATAAAATGTAATGTGAAACCCTAAAGATAATACCGTCATAAATTCTAATTAGTAGTGGAGTACACAAAATTGTTAATAATTATTTTTTGCAAAAGTAATAACAATGGCAATTCTATCAAAAAAATGACAGTTATAAGCTCCATCATGATAACGAAAATTATTAAAAGATTTACCTGACAAGGGGAGAAAGAAAAAGAAGATATTTTGATGGGACGAGCGGTCGAACAACTAAATGAAAAAAGCTCAATCTAAAGACAGGAGAAATCCTCCCCTAACAAGAGCAGTAAATTATAAGTGTTTAAGGAGAAAAATAATTTCAAGTTATAAAATTTAAGACAATGACCTTTAATAAGTGATATTAAATATGATAAATCAAGAGAAATTGGCTAAAATAAGCGGAAAAGGCTTTGGTAATAATTGTAATTATGAGGGAAAGTAAAGGTTAGAGAAAAAAATAAAGAGGACAAGAATTGGCAAGTGTTTTATTATTGTGATGAGGATTTTTTTAAGAAAAATTGAGGGGATAGGGCAAACGTAGGATAGACATGTAATTCTGGAAAATAATATATGTATGGCTAATGATTAAAATTTAGTTTTTAAATGAGGGGGCAATTTATTAAATTAATTGTTTGTGGATCAATCAAAAATTAAGTCCCATGATGCAGAGTTTTCTTGCTCCAGTCATCAAAACATGCGTGGAGATATAGTGCAAGAAACCATAGCAACACAAATGAGTGGGAACCATCTGAAAGAAAATGTAATAATAGCAGGGGCAAAAGTTATTAACATCGAGGGGGAAAAAAAAGTCATTCATTTATTTTCTAAACTACACTTCCCACACTCAAATTCTTCTAAATTGTTTTGCCCATTGAAAGTGAAAACTCTAAAAAGAAAATATTGATCATGTCTGTTTAGAATTTCATTTATATTCAATCCTATTTTTCGTACCAAATAAAACATGTAGTTTATTCCATTAATTTTATTGATAATATCACAAAAATGGCTTGCAAAGTAAGGAAAACAATGGCAGAAAGTGTTCCCCACATCGATATCAAGTGAGTTTGTTGAAAATCCAAAAATTTCAAGGATTCTTTTACCCTTAACGGAATGAGAGGGGGTTTATATAAATACATACATGTCCTCCTCTTCATCCAAACGGGCTTTTAGAAATGGGTATCAACCACCCTTGACTCAATCAGAAATGCACTTTATACTGATTGAAAGAGCTTTGAAAGACAAGTGGACATGCTAATTTTATATGTATATACGTTTGTATATATGCATGAGTATGTGTATATGTATATATATATATAGATAGATAGATAGATAGATAGATAAATAAAGTATTTTGGTCATAGCAAATAACACATTCATGAATTTGACACCTGACAGTGATGCCTCTCTTCTAACGAATCAAATGGTTATTTTGCACTTGAATGCATCAACAAACAAGGAAATGGAATGAGCATTGTTATTCCCGTTATCCAAATGGGCTTTTAAAATTCTTTATTACGCTGTCTAAAATATGGGATGAATAAGAAAAGGCTCGGGAGTGATTCTTCTCTCTCTCTCTCTTTTTTTTTTTTAAGGTTATCAAACCAGCTTGTTTTTAGTTATTACAGTTCGTAATGGTGCTATTGTATACATTGGAAAAACCAAGAATTTTATACAAGGCGTGCAAAACTTATAATAATATTTTACTCCAAAAAAAAAAAAGAATTACAATTTTAGCAAAAAGGTGACGTTTAAAAGCTCCAAGAAGAAAAAGAGAATTATTAATAGATTTGCTTGACAAGAGGAAAAGAGAAAAGATATTTGTCTAGGATAAGCGCTCGAACAACCAAATGAAAAAGAATTCACTCAAAAGGCAGGAGAATCCACCCCAACAAGAAGTAAACTCTAAGTGTTTAAAGAGAAAACTAAATTTCGGGTTATATAATAAATAAAAAAACATAACTATTAATAAAGTGAAACTAAAGATGAGAAATCCAAAAAAAAAAAAAAAACCCCTAAAATAAGGGGCCAAGGTTTAGATTGTAATTGTAATTATGTGACACAATAAGGGTAGGAGGAAAGAAAAAAAAGGTTAAGGGGGTGGGGATCAGAATTAGCAAGAGTTTTTATTGTTGTGATGAGAATTTTTTATGAAAAATAGGAAGGGGATAGAGCAAACATAGGATAGAATTGTAATTATGGAGAACGATATATACGATAAATGACTTAAAATTTCCTTTTTAAATAAAGCGGACTATTCCTACCCATCTTCACCCCTACCATGCCCAAAAAAATCCCAAAAGGAAAATGCATGTGGAAGTTTTTTTTATATATACTCATTATATCAAATAACTTCCACATGCATTTTCCTTTTTCCTTTCAAAGTTTCTATTCTAACTTTCTTCCTTTGTAGGCCTTTTTAAATAAAATATTCTTATTCTTTAACACACTCACACTTTATATATATATATATATATATATAGCTTACGCATGCTGCATACACTTGATTTCTTTTCTTGGTTTGCAAAAGTATTGATAGGATGTGCTTTGATTCTGTGATGGTTGTTTTATGAGGTCAATGCCAAAAAATTTCTATAAGGGGTCAAATTTTACTTAGTTCAAAAATAAAATATAATGTGATATTCTAAACAAACCTATTACCACTATAGATTCTAATTAGTAGTGGAGTACAAAAAGCTTTTATAATTATTAATTTCTCCAAAAAAAATTACAATGACAATTCTATCAAAAAGATGACGGTTATAAGTTCCATCATGGGAAAGAAAATTATTAAAAAATTTACTTGACAAGAGGAAAAATCAAAAACAGATATTTGCATGGACAAGGGGTTGAACAACTAAATGAAAAAAACTCACTGTAAACACACAGAAAATCACCTCCCTCACCCCCCCCCCCCCAAACGAGAGAAGCAAATTATAAGTGTTTAAAATGAAAAAAATATTTCAAGTTATATAATAAAAAAGACGACCCTTAATAATGTGATATTAAAGATGATAACTCAAGGGAAATTACCTAAACTAAGGGGCAAAAGCTTAGGTAATAATTGTAATTATGAGGGAAAGTAAGGGTTGGAGAGAAAGACATAGAGGATAAGAATTAGCAAGAATTTTTGGGATGAGAAATTTTTTAAAAAAAAAATAGGGAGGGGATAGGGCAAACTTAGGATAGACATGTAATTATGGAGAATCATATATATATGGCTAATGATTAAAATTTATTTTTTAAATAAGGGAGGCAATTTATTAGATTAATTGTGTGTGGATCCATCAAAAATAAAGTGTCATGATGCAAAGTTTTTTTGCTCCAATTGTCAAAGCATGCATGGAGATACAATGCAAGAAATCATGGCTGCATATACGCTAGGGCCAAAAGTTGTTAACATCGGGGAAAAAATATTGCCATTCCCTTCATTTTCTAAACATACACTTCCCACACTCAAATTCTTTTAAATTGTTTTACCCATTAAAAGTGGTAACTCTAGAAAAAAACATTTATCATGTCTATTTAGAATTTGACTTATATATAATCCTATTGCTGTATGAAATAAAACATATAGTTTATTCCACTAGTTTTATTGATACTATTATAGAAATGGCATGCAAAGTAATGAAAACTATGGTAATTTTGTTTTACCATTATACCAACTTATAATGAGCAAAAATGTCTATTTCAAAGAATAATGAGGGTGGCAAAGTGTATCTTTTTAGATTAGAGAGTGGTTTCAATATCTTCTTCGGATAGTTAAGAGGGCGTTGATGATGTCTTTAAAATTTAACTCAAACGGGAGGCTATAAATAAGTTTCAAAGGATGCGCACATCTTCACATGGACATTCATTAGTCCGACACCCTATATTTAATTCCACACTTATTGCCCATCAAAACATTCTCTGATTAGTCAATCAAACTTGACAATGAGTATAGCACGATACTTTGCTCTAAGCATAATCCTGACCATTTTGATGGTGTTGGGGTCTTTCATACCCATAGTGTTAGCTTCGCAAGGACCTGTTCCACCCAGTGATCCCTCTGCATGCACCAACATTCCAGGAGGACACCGTCACGGAAGGTGTCCCCCACATTGACATCGGGTGAGTTCGTTCAAAATTTGAAAATTTCTGGGATTCTTTTACCATTAATGGAATTAAAGAGGGTTGTTCAGCATCTATAAACGCATACATTTCCTCCCTTTCTCTCTTTCTCCTTATATCTCTACACTTAGGAATAAGTTTGTTTCCATTTTTCTTCTTTCTCCGTTGTATTCTGTGTTGGTCATCTGTCACACTCTCTTGAACATGGAGTGAATGCTTACTAGGTTACTCCTACACCTATTTTTGCATCCAGAATCCGATTTATTTTGGCATGCATATGAGTAGGTGTTCTATCTTTATTTGTCTTTCAAGTGTTCTCTCTAAATAAAATTATCCTTTTAGTTATATCTCTTCTAATTGATGCTTTGCATAGATTTTCATATACGGTTTCAAATTAGCCTTTTGGGGCATTATTGTTGTAGCCTTTTCTTGAGTTTCCTCGTGAATTCTATGGTAACAATGCCGGGCATACTTTATTCCTTTCCTGAACTTGTTGTGTCATGGTTTTTCTTTATAATGTCGACAATTTGAATTCTAGGCTCACAATTAGGGTGTCATATATATGTGTGTGTGTGTGTTTGCATGTGTTAGGTATCCTTTCAAAGTTCATGATATATACTTGGCCATTTTTTCAATACTTATTTTTGAATGAGCCATAGAAAAATAAAATGGCATGTCAATTTTCATACAATTTTGTCATATATCAAGTCATCATTTATATTGGTCCATTTTTTCAATACTTATTTTTGAATGAGCCATAGAAAAATAAAATGGCATGTCAATTTTCATACAATTTTGTCATATATCAAGTCATCATTTATATTGGTTAACTATTAAGGGTTCTAAACCGTTACAATTTTAATTTGAATATTTAGACCCAGCATATGAGATATTTACATGACACGAAATTATATGAAAATTAACAATCCTCTGACTTATACCCAACAGGTGAAAGGCTTGTGACCATCAATCACTTGGCTTATATTACGACCACCCCATCTTTATATTGTATGAAGTTTAAATACTCGTGCCACAGTACAAATACATTTCTCATTACATAAATGTATATACACACACCAAAAGTAAGCATAAAATAGGCATGCGCCACCCTTGACCCAATCTGAAGTGCATTTCATATGGATTGAAAGAGCTTTGAAAAATAAGTGGACTTGCTAACTTTTATAAAGTTTGGTGATGTGTAGAGTCTTCATCTAAACAATGAGAGAGATACCGGAAAATATGACTTCATGTTTCGTCATGAAACTGCAACTTGTATGGATTGAAAGAACATAAAATAAAAAATTTTGAAAAAAATTTGCCAACTTTTTATAAAGTTTCAGTGTTGCGTAAAGGCTAATGATCAGTTCATATTTTTCCATGAAAAATGAAGGCCCTATACACACAAGTGACGTTTATATAACTTCATATTGGCCAACTACCGAAAAATATAACTTTATATTTCAACATGAAACTACAACCTGTATGGATTGAAAGAACATAAAAATTAAAAATGAAAAACTTGCCAACTTTTTATATAGTTTGGTATTGCATAAAGGCAAATATCACTTTATATTTTTAACAATAAAAATGAAAGCCCTATACACATGGGCGAAATTTTTAGATTGGGCCTGAGGTGGTGTGGTGTATGCATTTTATGCTCACTTGAAGTGTGCTCATTGTAGAATGATCCTATATATGAATGTATGTGTACATGTGTATATATGATGACAAAAAAGGTGTTTTGCTCATTGCAAACAATGCATGCATGGTTCTGACGCTCGACAGAGATGCCTCGCTTCTAATGTTTCAAATGGCCATTTTAACCTTGAATGCATAAAAGAAATAAGGCAATGGGAATGAGCATTTGTATTCCCATTGCCCTCATCCAAACGGGATTTTAATATTCCCTATTTCGTTGCCTAAAATATGGAATGAGTAAGAACCTATTGTCATATAAAGGAAAGAAATTAGCAATGCTAGGGTGATTCATGCCAAATTACAATAATTAATATTCCTTTATTTACACACATTTGATTTCCCCACCTAAATTCATAAATGTAAACATTTATAATCAATACATGTAGCAACGAAAGAAAATATGTAAATTACTAGACTCCATAAAAATTATTTTAAAATCTATTATTATTATTTCTTGTTTCCAAAATATAAAATACATCCTACTCCCCAATAGTCAAACTATTTAAACAATCTATTATGAAGAAGATGAAAAAGGAAGACTTACCTTTTCTCGAAATATGAATAAAAGAATGAATTCTAAGGAGACGAAATAGATCCCTGTGGTTCAATTGATGGGACTAAAAGAGAGAAATTTTGGTTGAAAGGTGTGGAGTAGAAAAGTGAGTGCGCTAGAGGAGAGAATAGCTTGGGTTTTGAGAAAAAGAATCTTCTATAATAGCACATTTTGCTTCCATAAAAGAGTAAAACAAAATAAAATAAAACAAAACAAAATGATATGTATGGTTGGAGGAGAGTTATCAAAGCTATTCCATCTCTTCCAAAAGTTATCATTGGGCTCTACCTATATTTATCACTGTTCTATTTTATTTTATTTTTAGAAGAAACAATCCTTTTCACCTATTATGGACCACCTACATCTATCAACAATTTAAGAAAGCAATCTTTATCAACTATGTGGGTCCCATCTATAATTATCTCAAAGGATTCCTAGCTAGATAACATGACTAGTTAATTAAAATAAATAATTCGAATTAAACTCTTCCTTTTTATTTATTAATTATTTATTTTCTTAACACACAAATATACCTTTTTAATGTGTCTAAAACGATAATTAATATGATTGCCTGTTGTGTAAAATTAAGCAAAAAGATTAAACTCCCCTTAAGCTAAAACGTAGATTTTACAGGTTCAAACAACCAAATGGAAAAAAAAAACTCGCTCTAAAGGCGGGAGAATCCTCCGAGAAGAAGTAAATTATAAGTGTTTAAAGAGAAAACAAAATTTCAATCTATACAATAAAAAACATAACAATTAATGAAGTGAAACTAAAGATGACAAATCAACAAAAATTACGTAAAATAAGGGGCAAAGGCTTAGGTTATGAATATAATTATGGGGGAAAGTAAGGGTAGGAGGAAAAAATAAAGGGGGATGGGAATTGCCTAGTCTTTTATTATTATGATGAGAATTTAAAAAAAAAAATTGGGAGGGGAGGGGAGAGTGCAAACTTAGGATAAGCTTGTAATTATGGAGAATAATATATAATGGTAATGATAAAAATTTCCCTTTTAAAAAAGGGGGTCATTCTCTCCCACACCAATCCCAAATCCTGTAGTGGCTCTTGCCCTGTTTGTACTAATTAAGACAATTTAAAAAATTATTTATGATTGGAAATCATAAACAAGGAAAGATAGCCTGCCATTCAAGCATAAATATAAATTCATAGATTATATTCATGGGAAAAGGAGGATGCAGTGCCATGTTTTTTAATTATGCATTTAATCCACCTTATTTTAACAGAAATATTGGATTATCCTTTTAGTATAGTTCAAAAAATGACATGATTTTGATGGCGCACATATGCACGACTAGGAACACTTATATTTTACACAGCATTTTCTATATACTCATTGGTCCCATTAAAAAAAAAAAAAATCCCTTCAAAAGCATTTCAAGGGCAGCCCCCACTATAGGTAAGTGAAAAGTGGCCGAATCTCACGACGCTCATCAAGGTCTAACGCTACAAGCTTAGATAACTTTCAATCTATTATCAGCTGGAAAAAAAAAAAAAAAGCGAGAGCCAGTACCCGTATAAAGATGCTTATTTTTTTTATATACACTCGTTATACCAAATAACTTCAACATGCATTTTATTTTTTTCCTTTCTAAGTTTCTATTTTAAGTTTCTTTCTCTGCTAGCCCTTGTTTTTTAAAAGGTTCTATTCTTCGACACGCTCGCAATTTATATATATAGCTTATGCATGCTACATACACTTGATTTCTTTTCTTGGTCTGTGACAGAATTGATGGGATGCACTTTTATTTTGTGGTTGCTATTTAATCTGGTCAATGCCAAGAAATTTCTACGCCAGGGCAACATTAGAGTAAAAATTTGGCTTCAAACAAACCAAACAAATACAATTCTACTAAAACAAAAATATAATGGGAAAATTGCATTTAAGCTTCCCTGTGGTTTGAAAATCAGTATATAACCCCCCTGTAGTTTCAATGGACTTGCAAAAAGTTAACCTTTCCATCAAATCTAACGGTTTGTTCTTCCATAAATTTTTTAGTGTTTAATATGAAAAAAAAAAGACTTTAATTTCCCAAATTACCCATAAACTAATTTCTTAACTCCTATTATAGTAGTGGCCAAATAAATTGACACTTTTATGCTTCTTATATCTTGAAAAAATATATATTCTGTAGGGGTTATATATTCATATTTCCAGCTAATCATGATGACTAGAAATGGGCATATGAATATTATATGTCTAGGTAAGTTTTTTGGTAAAAGTATAGGTGCACATACAAATGTCTCTTTTTTTGGCACAATAAAGATGTCCTTTTTATGGCCTAAAAATTATGAAAACGACTATTTCTTTGAGAACTATTGTGATTGAGGTAAGGAGCTAATTTTGGGTAATTTAGGAAATTAAAGTCTATTTTATTTCCTATTAAACACTCTTTTCTTTTTTTTTTTGGAAGAACAAATAGCTAGATTTGATGGAAAAGTTAACTTCTACAACTCCATTGAAACCACTGGGGGGGTTATGTGCCCATTTTCAAACCACAGGGAGGTTCCCTACAACGAAATCAAACCATAGGGAGACTAAGTGCAATTTCCCCAAATATGATTTCAAAACTTACTAGTTTAAAAATAAAATATAATCTGAAATCCTGAAGATAATACCACTATAGATTCTAAATACTAGTGGAGCACTAAAAACTTATAATAAATGGGCTTGTAAACCGTTCCCTAAGAACATTCCCTTTTTTATAAATAATAATAATAATGATGATGATGATGATGATAATGAATCATGAATCATGGTCATGCTAGGTTTTATAAAAGGAAAAAGAAAAGCATTTTTATCTTTTTAAAGCTAAATATTGATTGGTCATAATCTAATCGATATCAAGATCATTTCACGAATTGAAAAACTTTGATCTTTAAATGGTTTGAATAGGCTTTCTAATGCGCATAAAGCTAAGCTGAATGAAAATTAAGAGTTTCCAAACTTTCAACGATAAGAAAGATAATTTAAGGGAAAATGATACATCAAAAATGGAAATTCAAGAAAAATTGTAGGGATAGCGCAAATTTTACAAATGCCCTCATACTATTTATGATCATCTCTCCTATTAGAAAATAATAGGTAGGATAGACAATATAGAGATCTTTAGTTGGTTGTTGGATCCACATTTTATGAAGAAAATCAAACTACTAGTAATTAATTTGAAAAATTTTATTTACATAGAAAGAAAATATTGAACACTTTTTCGAATCTTGCCTTCCCTCCCCCTATGATCAGAGAAGACAAATAATAAGAAATCTAGAGTGCCACATGACCCTCGAATTCACTTTGTCTTTATTCAATTTTATGTCATTAGAAATGGCATCAAGAAGGCTCAAACTTATAAGCTAATTCTTAATATGAAAGTCATTTACCTGTTGGGTAAATTGCTACTTTATATTTGTTGTTAGTGAAAACAAAAAAGAAATTATAATAATCTATGTATAAGATGAAAAACATAAGAAGAATAATGCATGTCCCCATAATGTTACAATTGAATTCACAAGGCAGCTGAGGAAAAGGCCACAATGTGAACAATGCACCAGATACTAGATCAATATAAATAATATAATTAAGAAGAAAGTCAGTGGTAGAGTGGCAGACCCTATTTTTATTTACTGGAGTTCAAATCTTGTAATTCAGTAATGGCAGACCCTATTTTTATTTACTGGAGTTCAAATCATGTAATCACTGATTTATTTATTTGAAAGTTGGAAGTAGTAGCTAAATTTATGGGCATGTTCCTCACTGAATAAAAAAGTATCAATCGGGGTGAAAATCTAAATAAAGAAGTGGGAAAAAAAAGGCTTGACCAGATATCATGTGAAGAAATGTCTCACTTTAGTGTATTTCTCTTCATCCTATCTGATTTGGAGACAATTTTCAATGCAGTTCATTTCACGAATTAATGCTTACATTGCATATACGAGGTTTATGTTGTAGCAAGGAATGGAGGGAATCTGGTTTTGCAAGTTCCTACTTGCACATAATGAGGTGGGACTTAGATACATCTTGACAGGTTCGAGAAAATATTGTGAAATGTGGTTTTTTGCGGATATAGTTTCAAGGATAGGTAACATTAATCTAAATGCAAAACAATTTGACATGAATCATAAAAATTTGGTGTTATTTCTTTCTTTCTAGTATACTCCATCTCTTCTTCAAAGATAGTAAAATATTCTAAATGCCCCAAAGTGCCTTTAAATTGCCCAAAACTGTTTCATAGTATCCTTCACTGAATTATCTGTCGATACTATCTCCCTCGCTCTAAAAGCTGAGAAGCTCAGGCATAGCTTACAAAACTAGTGAAATTTGAAATTCTGCATTGCCTAATTGCAGTGAGGCGGAGCTACAGTTCACACTGCATTGCTCTAGATCCATTTACAAAAGAAGCATGTTTAGGAAGATGAAATCACTAGGAAGTTGTCTCATGCAAGTTGTAATATATGAGAGTTATCCCCTACCACCCACTCATAAAGAATCTTATCCCCTACTTCCCACTTATAAAGAATCTATGTATGAGTAATTGATGAGAGACAGTTATATTAAAAAAGAAGCAATCTTCTTCCTCATTTCACTCAAAAAATACATGATTGAAGGGCAAAGATAAAGCTTTTGCTTTGGGTTTTCATCATTTATCTTGAAAGAAAGCCATTTAGAGTGTTTTTCTCTTCATGCTATAAGAGAAAAGTGATTCTCATGGAGTTTGATGGAGCATGGTGTTCTTCATGGAGTTTCGGCGACCTAGCTTGTGGTGTTAAGGAATGGTGTTAAGTAATGGTGTTAACTAGTGGTGTGAGGAAGAGGCAGCAACACATCTTTCTCAAGCTTCCTTTGCATGATTTTAACATAGTGGATGGTATATTCTCTCCACTTTCTTCTTAACTATGCATGTTATGAACAAGGGTTATCCATTCATGTATATGGTGATCTATAAGTTATAAACATTGAATATATATATATATATATACATTGTATTCCTCTAGGATTGAAGTGATTAACGTAGAGAAGAGCCATTTGTGAGGTTGGCCATTAGGAGGATATCCCAACTAGGCACCTAGTTGGTTATTGTGCGATTGAAGTTATTTTGTGTAAGCACCTTGGGTAAGTGAAGTTGAGGGTGTGTATGCATTCATAAAATCCTATATATATATATATATATATATATACACATTGTATTCCTCTAGGATTGAAGTGATTAACGTAGAGAAGAGCCATTTGTGAGGTTGGCCATTAGGAGGATATCCCAACTAGGCACCTAGTTGGTTATTGTGCGATTGAAGTTATTTTGTGTAAGCACCTTGGGTAAGTGAAGTTGAGGGTGTGTATGCATTCATAAAATCCTATATATATATATATATATACATTGTATTCCTCTAGGATTGAAGTGATTAACGTAGAGAAGAGCCATTTGTGAGGTTGGCCATTAGGAGGATATCCTAACTAGGCACCTAGTTGGTTATTGTGCGATTGAAGTTATTTTGTGTAAGCACCTTGGGTAAGTGAAGTTGAGTGTGTGTATGCATTCATAAAATCCTAGCAAGCAAGCTAATGATGTGAACCTATGTGAAAAGGCACAGTGATCCCATAAAAATGGACATTGCAATGAAGTGATAGTGAATTGCTGTAGAGGAGTATTGAGCTCTAACAAACAGTGGACCTTCAGGACTAGACCACGCAATCCCCAACAAGTTTGTCCAATGGATCCATTGATCGCTACCATAGGTATAAGGTGTACATTATTTAACCAAAGTATAGGGTCCAACAGTCACGCTCATTTTAGTTCAACGCAAAACAATACACAACGTTAAGCAGTTCAAAAAAAAAAAAAATGAACACTCAACAACATGAACAAGACTTGAAAACAAACACAAGCCTCACGTACGATTCTAACAAGAACCATTGGAGTGGCAACTCACAGGGTAGCCACCAAAAGCTTTCAACCAAATACTAGCAAGTTTCAATAGGACACACAAAACAATCAATCATTCATGGGAAGCAATTTATTCTTAATTATCACATAAAACTTTTAAATAGCCAACACTTTGGTAAAAATAGTAACCTCGAGTGCAAATTCTACAACCCCTTCCACAATTTTAAATGGGATTACTCTTTAGATAACAAAGTTAGATAACCTCATTATCTAAAACTTTTATTTTGAACACTTCACAAGATTCGTTCTCTAGAAGGACCAATTGGCCCAAAACAATAGGTGCAATGATTTGGTCATTAAAAATCCAATTCTAACCAGTTTAAAAAATACTCAAATAACGTATAATACATGCACATTTTTTAGTTTCGGCCAAAATAAAATACCTAGGCACAAAACATATATATAACTTTCTTTTAACCTCAAAGAGTGATTCACAGTCTAAGTATGTCAAATAGGGCAAAAAGTGACTAACTGCAATTTTAAAATACCCAAAATATCAGTTTAGACACCTAGCATTAGAAATGAACCAGCTTTTAGCTACAGAGCTTAAAATATTTTGACTCCAAAAGAGAAATTTTAAAGAACTAAAATATGAAAAATTCTTATTTTGGACACTCTTCCAAAATCATCCATTTAAATAGGTAAAAAGCTACATGAAGAATAGAAACCTGGGCTATGACACAGTGTACCCAAATTTTCTACAAAAAACGTGATGTTCCAAAATTGTTTTCACACATCTCAGATTGAGATGATTCAAAAACGAAACTTGTATATTTTAATTAGAATTGCAACTCTCTATAATAAAAAAATTCTCAAATTCGAAATATGTTTGTGTAGAAAATGCCCAAAAACTTATTGCCCAGTACACTCACACAAGCAACTTTCACAAACTTCACTTAAGGCAAAGCTTAACCAATAGTTCTCATTAAACCCTTTTTTGAAGTCAAACACACACCTAATTGAGATAATTAATCATATACCACTTCCACGAACAATCATCATGTCATGCAACACAAAATTACTCATGGTAACTACAATAACCATGATTATGACTCCAAATTAACATATAAATTCTTAACAAGAAAAAGCATGCCGAAACATGGAATCAAGACTTGAAAATTGAGATTTGAGAATAAGAATCCTACCTAAACAACTTTGTCTAAGTAAGAAATTAAAGTATTTGCAAGAAAATCCAACTTCCTTCAATGATCACCTCAAAGAACCCACTTTCTCCCTTCTTCCTCTCTTTTCTCTCTCTTTTTTTTCTCTTCAACTTTGCACAATGAGGAGCAAAGTGAAAGACACAGCCACTTCATGCCATTTTCTAGCA
This sequence comes from Santalum album, assembly GCA_034195605.1. NCBI lineage: Eukaryota > Viridiplantae > Streptophyta > Magnoliopsida > Santalales > Santalaceae > Santalum > Santalum album. The sequence goes on from CM067262.1 coordinate 7,818,774, forward strand.
TTTTTTTTTTCATTTTTGCCCCTACACTAAAATGTAACCTTTTGAAAACACTAAGGGTAATTTAGTCATTTCTCTTTCAATAATATCCTAAAGTCAACTCTTCTCCACCAAAAATTTTTGTGTGGGTCCCACATGTCTCATCAATCACTCGCTGGATGTTTCTCGCCCGATAATCCATAACCAGACCAAAAACACTATTTTGAAACCTGACTTTATTCTCGATTTCTATGAGACTAATAATTTTCTCCTACTAGGGTTCAAAAATTATTGGCCACTATTACTACTATTACTTATGGCTTAATGGCCAAGGGCATTTCAGTAATTTCACATGAAACCCGAAGATATTCCATCCGTGAGCAAAATTTTTCTCGAGTGAAAATTTGTTAAAATTTTAAGCAAACTAAGCACGCCAAATTTTAAGGAAAATACCAGCATTAATGCCAGCAAAACTTACTATGAACTAAGATTTCTGAGATATTACAAGAGTTATGGGGGAAGATGTAGAATTATCACCAATAATAAACAACCACATACAAGTCTATATATTCTTTCATTTTGTTCCCCCCATAAGATGGAATATCATAACCAATGAGTTCTACAAGTTTAACATCTAAGTAATACCGGACCCGATGGTTTATGATATAAATAGATATATATTTAATAATAACATAAAATATCTATTTTTTTAATATATTTTGATAGTTGTCTGGTCTTACCCAAACGATAATATTCTAGAGGAAAATGCACCTAAAGATCAAATATATTGAGCTAGCTTCCTTAAAAATTCAGACTTTCTTTTTGAACCAGGAAATGCTCAGTTTCCATTTCGGCTATAGGTGTGACCAGCCCCCTATTACGGATATGACAAAAAGAGAAAAAAGAAGAGCTCTAGTATAAGATCTTCATTTTTGCGTAAACCAATTATATGCCACCACTCATAAACACCGGAATAAGCAATTTTCATTGGGCCAAGAGGGTGAATAAAAGCGTCTACAATTGGTTGACCAAAATGAGGATCCCAAATTGCATGAATAGTAGGTATTACATTTAAAAGGATCCTATACCACAACTCTAAATTTCCTTCCCGAGCTACATGAAACAGATTTTCAAAAGTCCAAAGAAAAATTATTGCTACTGTAGAGCAAGTGAAAAAAAATGTAAGGGTGAGTACTCTTTGACCGATAGCCTATTGAAAACTCTTTTTTCATCTTTCTCGATGCAAAAAAGATGCGCTCAAACACCCAACCTATACTTTGCGCATGGGCTTAAAAGCTGGCCTTACTCAACAAGCAAGCACCTTTATTAGGTTGAGTGCTTATTTCCACTCATTGAAGATCCTATCTACAAAAGAAGGTCAACAGGGGGATAGGTACTTCCATTTTTCCGTAAAAGAAATTATAGACAAGAAAACATCTTTGATTACGATTAAAAGGAACAACCTTAAAAAGTCCAAGATCCAATTTCAAGTCATTTCTTGGTGAACATGATCTGCCATAATCTCTTCGATCCCTTAATTTATGTGCCATAGAGAGATTTGGTAGGAAAGTGGAGGCTCCATCATTGCATACAGGAATATTGATTAGATCAGTAAAAGAGGTGACAATAACATATCAATTCAAAATCAATATCTTCCCTATTAGTTAACTATTATATTATAAGTAATGCATTTCAACTACTCTTCATATGAATCCATCAACTCTATTTGTTAGAAATATTGTTTATTTGTGACTGAGTTCAAATCTCATGAAGTGCATTTTATAACATTTTTGCTCTTTTATATAAACTAGTTTTGAATCGGGCAAAGGCATGTGTCATTGAATCATGGGTTAGCCTGTTAAGTCAAACGAGTTTGACTTGGTTAGTTTGCAAATTGGGTACATATTAAAACCAATCGGGCCCCGGGTTGACCCGCGGGCCGGACCGATTTGATAACAGTGCCCAAAATATAAAATCGGAGTCGTCCGCGATTGCAAGCCCAAAAACGAAATCCCTAAAACCAGGACATGGAAAACCCTTGATCGTCCCCTCTACTGCCGTTCTTCGTCCAACATCCGCCGTCCACCTCCTTCATCTATGAGTGCGTTCTCTCTCTCTCTCGCTCTACATGCCATGATTACAACAAAATACGATCTGTATACTTGTATATTTTTCTGTCACTTCTTAATTTCTTTGTTAACATTATCTATGGAAGATTCTGGGAAATTTACTGGATTTTGCAGCGGTATAATTTCTCATCCTGGCCCTTTATAGGTCAATTGGATCTCCATATGTGCTCTGTAAAGGTGGTTCTTTCATTGGCGTACTCCCAATCTTGTGAAATTTCTAGTTTTCGTGGAAAATTAACTACATTATGTGGAAAAGACTTCTTAATCTAATTGTATGAAGGCCTCATCTGGGTTTCTGGGAAATTTACGAGATTTCGCAGTGGGATAATTTCTCATTCGGGCCTTTGCAGGTTAATCGGATCTCTATATCTTCTCTGTATAGGTGGTTCGTTCATTGGAGGACTCCCAATGTTGTATTCTGGATAGAGAAACTTGTACACAATATTTATAGAGGTAATCAAAGTGTCCTTTGATTTCCATTGCATTTAAATAATATGATTTTGATGTTGTTAGAAAGCATCTTATGCTTACAGTTTCTTTTCCTTTCTTTAATCACTGGAATAGGCACAAACTTTGGCATTGTTTTTATAATGGGAACAGATATTTTATAAGGGAATTGTTCGATTTCCAAACTTCACCTTCAAAAAGCAGCATATAATTATTTATAAAAAGAAATCAAAGGGCGGGCACAAAATATTTTTCTTGCAAAGAACCTAAGGGTTAATAACCTCTAAGCCTTTAACTTGAACCATTTTTTTGGTCTGAAACTATTAGTTTTCCTGGTCAAGTTTATTGACTTGACATATGGCACAAGTTTATCCCACCGCCAATTGCATCTTTGAAATTATTAAGGTTAGCCATCAAATTGCGCGGATATTCATTTTATGACTATGTGGTTAATGACTACTCCAAAAGAATGTCATATCTTACCAGTTAAACGTTGTCTATCCATTCGTGTTTGCTCACTTATATTAAAATTTTTTACCATAAGAGTGTCCCTGGGGTTAGATCTCGTATATCATGGCACAACATTATAAAAAAGTGCTGTTTTATCAGTAAATTTAACAGATTTTAAGCATGTTTATATTTATAATAATGATAGGACAATGTTGGTATGGTATGTCAAGTTTGATGACTTGATGGGGAAAATATTAAAGTCCATAAAAAGTTAATGAAGACCCAAAGCTAAAACTTAGCATCCTGTTTTATTTATTTATTTATTTGTAAACAAATGGATCGCGCATATGGAAATGTGCTAGGGTATTTTACTTCAAGTAGCTGAAGCCAGACCAATTTTTCGTGCTTTTGGAACCGTGATTGCTTTCTTTCATATGATCTTATTTGCATAATGGCCTGGTCTCATGTCCTATGATATATGGAAGCAGATTATTTTTTATTTTTTTGGACAGTTTTGTTTTTATTAGCCCTCAGATTAGTTTCTGTAGCTAATTGAAAATTGCATTGTGGTTTTAAGAATCTTTCTTTGTTTCAGTCGTCTATTTTGAATACTATATCAAAGTGTTAAAAAGTATTTTTCTTGAACGTTTGCTCAATCTATTTTCTTAGGTTTCTTTGTGGAAGGAGTAAAGAGAAGTACAAGATGCTTCAAAACATTCCACACCAAATCGCACAATCTCCTGCAAGGCTTGGCCTACCAAACCCTAATTCACCATCTCTCCAAAATCCTACTGCACCCAAACTCGCTTCCCAAATCCAACAATCACACCCATCCCAACAACTGTCAATTCTTTCAAATACCCAAAAAGCCTCGACAGCCCTCCTTTCTCTCCTCCCACCGCTCTCTAGAGCCCAATCTATTCTCCTGCAAATGGCTTCCCTTGCGTCAAGGCTCTTTGAAGTCTCTCCCAAAAGACCTATTTGGCTCACCTCTTTCCGGGGTTCTCTCCCGACCTTTCTTTCTTCCCAGGCCCTCCCTATAACCCTTGGTTCACTTGACTCTTCTCCTTCCACGACCAAAGATATCCTCTCTCTCTTCACTACGCTTCAAACCCAACTCTTTGAAGCTGTTGCAAAACTCCAAGAGATTCTTGATCTTCAAGATGCTAAGCAAAAGGTCATTCGAGATATCAAAGCCAAAGATTCCGCCATTCTTAGTTTTGCAAACAAACTTAAAGAAGCTGAGAATGTTCTTGACATGCTTGTGGATGACTACTCAGATTATCGGCGACCCAAGCGATCAAAACGGGAAGATGACTCAGAAAGTTCTTCCTGTACAACTGTTGCGTCTCAGATGAATTTAACAGAAATATTATCTTATGCACATCGGATAAGCTACACAACCTTTGCGCCACCAGAATTTGGCGCTGGCCAGGCTCCCCTACGTGGGGCCCTCCCACCAGCCCCACAAGAAGAACAAATGCGTGCTTCTCAACTTTACAATTTTGCTGACCTTGATGTTGGTTTACCAAGAGCTGTTGAAAGCAAGGAGAAAACAATTGACACACTCATTGAAACAGCTGATGTTCCACCAGCCGCTCCAAACCCACTTGCTGCAATTCAGAGTTTGCTCCCTTCGAGTATTATGGTTCCATCGGGGTGGAAACCAGGGATGCCTGTGGAATTGCCCAGTGATTTGCCGATCTTGCCCCCACCTGGATGGAAGCCTGGGGACCCAGTCCCCTTGCCCCCGCTGGATTCTCTTCCTGTGCCGCCTCCTAGGGCTGAGGAGCCACAGGTACGACCGGTCACTGCCCAAGGGTTATCGAAGGCCTCCGAGACAATACATGTTCCGCGTGTTCAGTTGGATATCCTTGATCAAGATGATGACAGTAGTGATTATAGTAGCGACATGGGAAGTTCTGAAGATGACGATTGATAATTATATATGTTGATGATGTAACTTACCGATGTGTTTCACGTGTAAGAACTGTCTCAAGTTGGACTTATGTGATTCAACAATTGAAATCTCTCTTATCAGATGTTTTTTCACTGTAGTTTATATGCCTTCAAATATTTTCCGTGATCGACATTGTCCATGTCTTGTACCATATCTCAGCAAGACAATCTAGATTTGAAGGTTTTTTTTTTTTTCTTAATTCTGAGGTTCATGAGCTAAGATTATATGTAGTTTTGGTTCTTTGAGCACAAGTATTACGGAGTTTCTGGTACATGTAGTCACAAATTTCTCTATGAGGCACACTTGGTCTAGGTCCACGCAGAAATTTAGATCACACTACTCTTTTTTATAGTTTAGCATGTGTTTTTTTGATATAAACTAGCCTTTGTTATTGAGTTTAATGTCACTTTGTAGTACAGAAGTAGGTGTAATCTTGACCCCCCAAAAAATAAAATAAAATAAAATAAAATAGTTTGCTGTTGCATTATAATTCAACAAATATGAGGTTGAGTATTCTTTTTTTGTGAGGATATAGCTGGTTTCATTGAGAAATAATTTTATTAGTTACAGTTCATTTTATTCTATTCCATTTAACTCCACTCTACTCAATCATGGAGAAACTATCATGGCAACAAATTAATGAAATCTAATCAGGTCATCTAGCAAAATTTGTTGTCACATCACCTTTTCGGGAAAATCGGTTGTGATTTCGTATGGATGCATAAAATTATTCTTTATCATGATGGCCAACGTTTTTGTGGCAATGAAATCACTCGAAACCCTGTTTTCATGAAATTAAGCTCAGAACACTTGTATAGCTAGAGCTGTGTTTATTGCATGCTAGGCAAAAGATCAACACAAGTATTTAAAGCAGTTCGTCGCATTAAGTGACCACATCCACGGTCGAAGACGGATGCAAAGCTTCGACTAAAATATAAATGTTCAAATGCACTTGAGCCTCCCCTCTGTTCTGTACAGAAACCTGACCAAATATGTATGTAAAAAGGCCATGCATTAGCCACAATTCTTTCCTATACATACATGATCCTTTTCTTTTTGAGAAATGAAAATGATCTTAAGGTGATGGTTTCTAAAATCTCTGAAGGATTACAGTCCGATCAAGATTTATGAACATGGCTTCTACTACCAAAACACAAAGCTGTAATCATGGTCGCGCTTTATGTCTCATGAGAATGTGCTTCCTTTCATGGTTTTCAGCAGATGGTCTCATTACGTGAAAAGTACTTCGTTTGAAGATCCAATGTCTTGCGTGTAGGGTGTTAAAAGTTCTTTCCGAATGCGGTTAAATTGAACATGTGGCTCAAGGTTCACCTTTGAAGCAGGTTTAGCAGCTGGTGCTGGAGTCCCAAAAACAATCCAGAATCTAAGGGTTTCATCTCCTGCAGCAGATGCCACTGTGCACCCATTTGGGCTCTGTAGAACAAATGAAATCACCAACTTAGAATTCATAATCTGAGAACTCAGGAAAAAAAGAAATCGTAGTTTTATTAATTGATAATAATATATCAAATTCAGTATCTGAGCCATGAACAGAACTCAGGAGGTATGCCCTGAGAACTCAGCCATTCTCACCCTATATGGGTATTTCCATAGAGAGTTGATTCTGAGTGAACCCGTGCGAACTTAGCAACTCCCTCTCATTCTTGTTCCACAAAAGAGAACAAGCCTGCAGACCCATGTCCGCCGAGTTCAAACATGCACCCATGTGGGTGTTCCAAAACTTGATGCACTCATCCCCACTGCCACCCCCTGAGGCCAACAAATTGCCCTGGAAAGGGCACCAAGCGAGGGCCTTAAAAGCGGCCACGTGTTCCTCTAGTCTGTGAAGCCATTGAGTAGGAGAGTTGTAAGAGGCCGTGAAGCAGTCCCATATGGGGAGGAGATTGTCATTTCCACCAGTGTCTAAGCGCTGCCTGGAGGCCAACCATTTTAAACCGCAGACCTCTTGATGGTGACCTCTGTAGGTCTCAACGATATGGGATTGGACTCTGAAACCATTGTTGATGATTTGACCATCCATCCCACTGGTCAATAGGATGTGGTTGCCCTACGCCAGTGACCCTGCCCACAATTGGTGCCCCCCCCTCTCAAAGTTCTCAGCTGCAAGTACGAAACAATAAAGAAAATCATTAGCAAACAAATCACATCGCTGAGAATGGCGAGTTTAATGGAGATTTGAATGCCACCTCTTGAGCCTCCAATATCCTCTTCAGGAAGGCACTTCTACAAAACATACAAAAACAGGTGGGAAATTTAGAATTGTATACTTTTCTACTTAAAATCATGAAATCAAGGCTTTTAACAACTATACAGAATTCGACATTCTCAAATCATGTGCAAGTGGCATGGCCCTCATGTTTTTGTATGATATCATAATTATCATGAGAATTATGCGAGCTTGTTTCTCTGGTAAAAGCGCCTTAAAATTTGTAGGGGGTGTTGGAGGCCCTCCAATATTCCCCTGTTGGAAAGGATCCGTTTCCAAGAGAGACTAGATATTACAGACCTGCTGATCAGCGGTAGCATCCCAAAGCTGGCCATCGGAATCGTTAAGACTGACACCAATATGCCGGCCATCAGGAGTCCAGCTGATGCTTGTGATGGGGCCATCCTCATCGTCAACTGTAACGAGTTCAGTAGGAGAACCATTGGATGCGTCATATGGATATACAGTACTAGCGAAAGCTATAGCAAGAACACTGATAATGCCTCAATCTAGCAAGTTCAAGTAGTATTAATCCAAGAGATCAGGAGCATCTAAGGTCCTCTCAGAAGTCTGCATAATTTAAAAAAGAAAAAACAATTACACTACACCATAGTAAAGGGAAGATGAAAAGTGGGTACTAGTAAAGACCAAGAAATTAAAGCAAAACATTCTCTTTTCCCCGCTGGTGCTCTCGTTTTCCCGCATCTTGGGCAAGAAGACTACTGTTCACTGACGTGTGTCCGGCTTGTTTCCGAAGGTCTTGATTGCTGCGACGGTGGATCCTTTCACAGGGGGCCTCGGTTTTGGATGCTCTCTGCATCTGTACGGTTGGTTTTTTGCTTCTGAGTTGTTGATGGGGTTTGCTGTGGGTCTCCTGCTTCTGCAACGATGGGTTTCTCCCAGCAACCTTCGACCCTCGGGGAGGAGGGTGGTTCAGCCTCTATTGATGAACTCGTGGGGAAGATTGAGTGTATGAAACAGTCTGCAGAGGATGCTCATGCTCTTAAGGCTGAGATCCAGTTGTTGAAAGCGCAAATCTCTCGGATGCAGAGGATGAGAGCTCCCTCCCCAAGGGGCGAACCAGCAAGTTGAGAAACCCAATAACAGGGGGCGAAGCCATAGCTGTAGGAAGTTGCATTCTTGGCAACCAAGTAAATCACCTCAGTGCTCCTGGGCCGAGGTTAACATGGCTAGTGGTAAGGGACACAAATTATCTTATCTACCTCCGACCACGGAGGATGGCAGACCGGTAGTGAAACCATCAAAGAAAGTCCTTGAAGATGCTAGCCCATTGTGGAATGAGTGTCTTGCTGGGTATTTTGTGGGAAAGAGACTCCCTTTTAAATTCACTGAGACCCTGGCGAGGCATATATCTGGAGCTGATCTGAAGGCAGTTATGGCTGTTGAAGATGGTTTTTACTTCTTTCAGTTCCTGGATAAGGAAGCAAGGCACAAAATCCTTGATTCTGGACCGTGGTTGTTTGCCAGGTTTCCATTGATTCTCCACCAATGTACCCCTACTATTGAGTTGACCTGGGGAAAACACAATATTCTTTCGTTGTGGATTCGGCTAAAGAATGTGCCTCTATCGTCATGATCTCTGCCCAGGGATCGAGTGAACTTGCCAATTCTGTGGGCACCTTGCCAATTCCGGGGGCAAGCCTATTCATGCCGACAAAGTCACTGAGAATATGCAGCATCTATCATTTGCTCGCATTTGTGTCGAAGTGGATGCAGCAAAACCAATCATTACTAGTTTTGATGTGGAGATGGAGGAAGCTAAGCCTGCTGTTCGTCAACAATGTCGTGTTTTTGGCCATGATTGCAACAAGTGCATAACAACAGACCCATTGTGGCAGAGAGGCTGTACTCATCATGAGGAGTCCCCAGTCAAGGCTCCTGAAGGAAATACCAATAGGTGGCAAGTGGTTAGTAAGAAGAAAACTACATTTGGGGGCTGGATTCCAGTGGGGATGGGTGTGATGCTCCACTTGGGATTGACTCAGATTCTGCAGAGGAATCTAATGGTGCAGAGGCCTCCAGCAGTGCATCTTTGGGGCATCAGATTTATGACAAAGCAGAGCTTCTGAATGCTGATATTGAGGTGGATCCAGGTACATCTAAGAAAGGGAAGGAAAAGGTTGATTTTGGTTCAGAACCAAACAAGACTGCTCATACTATTTTGGGGCCGGTGCTGATTTGCCAAGTGCAGGATTGGCAAGGAAATCTCCTCAAACCCGTAGCAAGAAGCGGGGAAGGGAGGGAGGGGGACTGCAAGTAAGTCCTTTTGTCTTCTCACCCTGTACATATGAATTTTGGAATGTGGAATATTAGAGGGGTAGCTAACACTGTCAAACAAGCTGAAATTCGCAATTTAGTTGCAATCTCTCATCTGTGTTTTGTGGGCATACTGGAGACTAAAATGCATGCCAACTCTTTTGCTGATTTTGCTGCATCCCTGATCCCGAGTTGGGAGTGGAGGGCAAATTATAAGTTATCCCCTTGTGGACGTATCTGGGTTGGCTGGAACTGTAGTGTTACAGGTTGACATCCAGCAGTCCAAGACTCAGTTGATACATGGATCTGTGACTTCATTGGAGAACGGGGTTTCTTTCCAGGTCTCTATAATCTACACTGAACATTCCTTTGGTAGGAGACATGACTTATGGAGGGACATTTGTGATCTCAGTAATGCTAGGCAGGATTTCCCTTGGGTCCTTGCTGGTGACTTCAATGCCATAAAAATTCCAGCTGATAGATTGTGGGGAGCTCTACCTGGTGGGTTCCAAGTTTTAATGACTTGGACAACTGCTTACATCAGTCTGGTCTGGATGACCTGAGGTACTTGGGCCATCGCTACACTTGGACCACTTCTTCAGGTGCGACCCGGAAAATGAGGAAAATTGACAGTCTTGGTGAATGCTTGCTGGCTTGGGCAGTTCTCTTACTTTGAAGCTCAGATTTTGAATCCAGGTGTTTCGGATCATACTCCTACGGTTCTTAGAATAACTAATCCCATACATTTGCGAAGGCCATTTAAGTTTTTTAACTTCTGGATGGATCATCCTTCATTCATGCAATCGGTTCAACAAGCTTGGGATTGCAAAGTTTCTGGACATACTATGTTTAAAATCTACCATAAGCTTAGGTACTAAAAAGGGCTATTAAAGCAATTGAACATAACTCAATTCCATGCTATCTCGGGTCAAGCTGAACATGCTAGAGTTTTGCCCAAGCAACTCCAAGGTAGTCTTGAAGTGGACCCTTGGAATGAGCAATTGGCAGCGCAGGAAAAGCAGCAACTGGAGCATTTCTCTACCCTCAGACTTCAGGAGGAAAAGTTCTATAAGCAGAAGTCCAGAATTGAGTGGTAGGCTGAAGGGGACCTTCACACGAAATACTTCCATCATTTTGTCAATCAAAGACAGATCCTTAAAAGAATTCTTTCTGTTCAGGATTCGCAGGATAGGATCTTGCAAGAAGCTGATGAAATTAAGGGGCATTGTTCCAGTTTCTTTCAGAATTTGCCGAGAGCTACCACTGCACAGGAGCCTCCACCAATTAATGAGCTTCAAAATTTTATCTGAACCCCCCTGAATAATGCCCAGGCCAGGGCTTTGGTGGAGCCTGTTACTGATAATGAAACCAAGACTACAATGTTTTCCTTGGCTAAGGGTAAAACTCCTGATCCTGATGGCTTTAATGTGGAGTTTTTCAAACACTGCTGGAGCATTGTTGGAGTGGAGGTGACCAAGGCTATCAAGGAGGTTTTTACCAATGGTCAGTTATTGAAGGAAGCTAACTACACAATCCTTACTCTGGCCCCTAAGGTGGAAAACCCGACATCTATGGCTGACTTCTGTCCTATTGCCTGCTGTAACACTATCTACAAGTGTATCACTAAGATCATTGCAAATTGTATTTCAGTGATTCTCCCTCCTGTTGTTGGTAAAAGCCAGGCTGCCTTTGTGCGAGGTCGAAGAATAACTTATAACATCCTCAAGATCTTTTCAGTGGATTTCATTTACACCCTTACCTCCCAAAGTGTACCGTAAAAGTTGATTTCCAGAAGGCTTATGATTCCCTGAATTAGAAGTTTCTTTTCCAGGTGTTAAGATGCTTTGGGTTCCCTGAGCAATTCATTGGCTGGATTGCAGTTTGTGTTACTACACCCTTGTTCTCTATCAGTTTGAATGGGGCAGGATTCTTTGGGAGTGGTAAAGGTATAAGGTAGGGTGACCCAACGTCACCTTACCTTTTTGTTCTGAACATGGAGGTTTTTCATGGTATTTTGGATCGGGCTGCTAATTCCACTGAGTTCAGATTCTTTTGGAGATGCAAGGCATTGAGAATCAATCACCTCCTTTTTGCAGATGATGTGTTCCTCTCCACCGAAGGAGATGCAATCTGTGACCAAGCTTAGAGAAGCCATAGATTTATTTTCTAAATGGTCTGGGCTGCATGCTTATGCCAGGAAGAGTGAAGTTTTTCTATCTGGTACATCCTCAAAGCAGAGCTCTGCTATTCTGGGGCTTCTCAGTTTTCAGGAAAGCACTCTGCCCAAAAAATATTTGGGAGTTCCTATATTTATTAAGCAGATCAGTGCTGCAGATTGTAATCGATTGATCAAGGCCATCACTGCGAAGCCTTAGGCCTAGACTCATCATTTTCTGTCCGTTGCTGGTCGCACTCAGCTTGTTAAATCTGTCCTTCAGGCCATTCAAACTTTCTGGGCTGCAATATTTATATTGCCCCAGACCATTCTGTCTAGAATTGAACAGATTCTGCGCAATTTCCTGCTGAAAGGACCCTTTCTCGCTACTGGTGGAGCGAAGGTGGTCTGGAAGGTTGTCTGCCTTCCTAAGTTGGAAGGTGATTTGGGATTAAGAAGGCTCCATGACTTCAACAGAGCATCTATGCTCAAACATCTGTGGATCCTTGCCTCTGACAAAGAAGCCCTCTGGTGTAAGTGAATTCACTCTAATTTCGTAAAATCTAAAGGTGTATAGGAAGTGAAGACCTGTTAGTCCCAATATAAGCACTGAGAGGGGGGAGAGGGGCGGGGGGGGGGTGAATCAGTGCACTTTAATATCTCGTATGTCTTTTCCAAATTTACTTGTTACGGCAGGTATAAAACAAGTACGCAAGACAATCAATCGCAAACACAATATTTACGTGGTTCTACTACACAATGCGTGCAACCTACGTCCACGGCTAGTTCGGGTTCACTACCCTCACCAACGAATTCACTATAATTGTATGGGCCCTTCACTAGAGTGATACAACGGTCTCACTGACCAACTATTTTGTTGTCGTCCCTTCACTAGGGTTGACAAACTTACAAAAGCTTCAACAATAATAAATTTAGAATGATAAAGGCAACTCACGAAACCAAGCGCTTTGTCGTTGCACAAAGAGCGCAAAGTACTCGAAGAAGCTCCGGAACACGTACCAAGGCTGCCACCTTCTCCAGCCACGGAAACGCTACCAAGGGTCACCGGAAATATATCTTGGGAACTCTTACACACAATTCTCACAAGTGTTTCCCAAGCTCACACAAACTCAACCCTTTGAAACCCCAAAAGTGCTCAAGAACAACCAAGGCACTCTACCACCACTTTGGGAGAATTTCTCTCAATTCTCTCACTCAAATGCTCTCTCCAAGCTCATGGAAGGTCTGATTTTCGTCCAAGGGAGAGCCCCTCCTTATATAGCCCTCCAAAGTCTCCAAGACATGGCATAGTGGTGGAATTAATTACTCCTCCAAACATGTTCCATGTTTTAGGGGTGGGAGACTCATTATGGTGTCTCCACTTAGCCACAAACATGGCATTAATTCCTCCACCAAATATGCTCCATGTTTTGGGGGTGGGAGACTCATCATGGTGTCTCCACTAGCCAAAAGAAGCCTCCAAACATGGATGTCCTTGAATGCCAAACAACATTCCTCAAATTAGGGGATTTTGTCACCAATGGTGGACCAAATAGTAGCATGGCTGCTGCCCACGAATTTTGACTTGGTCCAAGTGTATTTGGACTCCTCCAAGTGTCATTGGGCTTGTTTAGTTGCTGCCCATATGTGTCAAGCCCATTAGTTGGCCCAAATTCGTCACATTGCACATTTAAGCCCAAAATGGTCTCCCCAAAGGCCCACCACGAATTTCATAAGCCCATTGCTATTCCTTGAGCTCATTGTAACCCATTTAGCCCAACTTTACCTCAATGTAGCCTAACAACTCCAAACAAGCTCCCTTTAAGCTCAACACGGTGCATATGCTCAAATTAGGCCAAACCGGGCCCAATTATGATGCTTCGAGCAAAACCGATTTTCTTTGCGCCGTTTCTGTCCATACCACTTTATTATGGTATATTATAGTTGCTGGTGTCTCCCCATGATCATCGGATCACCCGGAATGCCTCAAATCAATAACCGCTCCAAACTAGGTCAAACTGGGCTCAGAATCGCTTGTTTATGCTATTTTTGGATACTTCACTCCGTCATTGCTTCTTCTTCATTTCCATGCTATTCCGACATCATGAAGTCGTCTATAGACAATAGGCATGATATTCCGGTGATGCGGACACCCAATTAGGCTTGCCAACAATGACAACACCATAACATTCCAATGGGAACAACAAGACCCCAACTTTTGCCTCATGGGCTTGGAAAAGGATTCTGAACCCCAGATACGTTATGGAGCCGCAAATCAAGTGGAAGCTGGGAAATGTTAGTGGATGCTTATTCTGGTTCGATAACTGGCACCCTGCAGGGCCCCTCTACAAGCTAGTATCCAATCGGGATATATATGCTTCAGGTATTGGCTGAAGTTGGTCAGTGCAGAAAACTATTTTGCATTGCAATGGTATGTGGCCAACCTTTTTAGCTGGTATGGGAAACTGGCTTGGAGTTCTTCCAGTTCTTGAACCTAGTACTTCAGATAATCCTTTCTGGAGTGCCCACCCCTCTGGGAAGTTCTCAGTTAATGCTGCATGGGAAGGAATTCAAAGAAAGGAGAAGCCAAAGGCCTGAACTTCCTCTGTTTGGAACAAACACATAATCCCAAGACATTCTTTTTTTCTCCGGACTGCTGCTTTTTGAAGATTACAGACACAAGAGAAGCTTGCTAGACATAAGTGGGTCCAGGGAGCATTGTATTGATTTTGTAAGCAATGTCCTGATTCTATGGACCACCTGTTCTTTGACTGTGCTGTGACAGCTATGCTGATGGGGTGTTGGGCTGATATGTATAATATATCATGGACTAACTCTACTTGGAAGAACAATCTTGCGTGGGCTACTTCCACCCTAAAACGTATCCAGCTGCATTTTATTATATCTAGAGTTGCCTTTGTTGCTTTGTGTTATGTCATATGGAAGGTCTGGAATGATCTTATTTTCAGGGATAAAGTGCTAAATGTGCAATCCATATTCAAGCATCTGTTGAAGATCGCCCATGACAGAGCTGCTCCTATGAAACATATGCCAAGAACTGAGAGAAATATTTGGTTTCAATGGAAATGGGGTCTTCCTCAAACTGTATTTGATTAAGTTGGTTAGCCGCATGTTGGCTTGTTTGTGTATGTTTCATCAGGGATGTATTGTTTCCCTTTTCCCATGGCTACCTTTGTGCCTTTTGCGACACTTTGTGGTGTGTGGCTAGGTTTTGATTGTATGTTTGGTTGTTCTTTGTTGTTTGGCTACGGGTTTCCCCTGTCTGTTTGCTCTTTTTCGTTGATAAAGTTTTATTTACCAAAAGTAAAAAAAAAACAAATTAAAGCCAAACAGTTTGGTAAATCTCGTAGTAACTTGAGTAAATGAATTATTCTCTAAGCCTTTGTTTAGCTTACTCAACATTCAAAGTTGACTCACATGTACAGCTACCAGAAGAATAAGTTATCAGAAGAAATGGTAAATTAACGAGCAATTCACCAAGTTGAAGTCCATCCTATCAGAAATTAAACACCCCGAATTAAAACACTATATTCACCCTCCTCGAGAATGTGCTACGGAAGTTCCAATTATTCCCAACTTTTATTTAGCCATGTATGTAAAGTTGTACTGTTTTCTATACCTTAAAGCTCCCATAAGCATAATCTATCAAAGCCATGGTGTCGTCAATTCCGCAAGTTTCAGATGGGTTATTCCTACTGGATCTAAATGAATCAACTCTGAACAGATGCAGAACAACATATGCACGCACCTGTGGAATGTGGCGCCAAGGCTTGGCTGGTCTGGACTGTGTAGGAGCGGCAAAGGACTCACAGGAGATCAGCTCAACTGGCGTAAGAGGCTTGCTCTTAAACGCAAGGATTCGGTCCAATTCATGTTGAAGGCCTCAGCAAGTTTCTTCTGGTAGGCCCCTTTGGATGGATAACTTGCAGTTTGGTTTGGGTTCTCCTCACCTTTTCTCACTTCTGTTACCAGATAATGTGCATAGTCAAAATCCATCGTAGTTTGGTTTGATTTGAACAAGGTACTCATACATAACAAACACACACTCACAATTATACAGCCATTTGCTACAAAGTTAAACTTTCTTCAAAGCTAACAGAGTTTTGAAAAATGAAAGGATCCTTACTAAAATCCCATTTTTTCAGAAATTCAAGTGGAACAAACCAAATTTAGAAAAATCAGGGAATCAACAAAAAATAAATAATAAAGTCATTGTAAGTGAAGAATCTCACTAGCTTTCTACAAGGAAACAAGCCTAAGCCTTGAAAATGAAATCAGATACAACAATAACGATAAAAAATTTCACAGATTATATTTAACTTCCGGGAAAAATTAAATCTACCTCCAAATATATTTAAAAAGAGGGTAAACAGGGTCATGAAAATCGAGAGGCTCCGAAGGTTCTTCCATTTGAGTTTGTTGCATTGGAAGCATGCCTTGAGGCTGTCTATAGTTTCGTGCTTCGGTGGGGTCCGACTAGGAGGCGGGAGAAGTACTTGCCGCTCCCTAGTTTCGTGCCAGAGACGATTGGAGCTCAGAGCACCTCGGCCTCCGATCAAGTGAATTTCGGCATCAGATCTGACCTTCCCACCCGGTTCGCGGCCAGATCCAGCCTCGAGTTTATGAAACTGACTCGGGCCGAGTCACGCTACAGTCGAGCGAGGGTGAGGGATTTGTAGTCGTTGTGTGAAGGATTGTGGATGACGCTTCAAGGAGTAGTCGCAGAGTGAGCGCCTACGCTGACGATGACGATGAGGAAGTCGCTTCAGTACTGTCTAGGGGCTGTGGATTGAAGGAGAGAACATCTCTGGTCTGCTTAATCGAGCCGGAGACGTCGAGGACTATAGCAGCCTCTGCATTGCATTGTAAACGGTAGCAGATGAGTCGCGCTCCACGGTATTGAACCTCGTTTCTTTCTCTTCTTCTCTTTTCACTTCTCCTTCTCTTCTCTTTCTCTTCTTCTGCTGCATCTGAAATTTGGGCGAAATTTCATGCAAAATTGGATGAGGGTGAGCATGTGATTAGACCTTCTTACCTTCCTAAAAATGGTCATGTAAGAGGCACATAATATTTTTTCATCCACTATTTTGAACAAGGGCGACGATAGGGATTCAATTGAACATGAATGTAAAATATTGGAGTTCACTATCAGAGGAAAAAAACAACAAGGTCCAATCTCAAAAAATGATGAAACTTCAAAGTTTAAAGTGCCATTTGTCCTATAAGGCATTTGCCCATGCATCCAAACGTGCAAAAAGTAAGAAGGTCGTTGCCTAAATTTACGGACTATAAATAAATGGATAGCTCCTTATCCTATGCAAGCTAAATCCGTCAATGAAAGCGATGCCACTTATATTCCTTTCTCAACAGCATTTCTATGGATGAGCAACCAACCATTGAGGCACATGACATAAATGCTCAAGAAAAGCTAAATGTTGTGCAAGATCATCAATCAATTTGCTCAAGTTGTAGCTCCACAACTCAAATCAGTCACAAAGGGCACTGTTTTTCAAGATGTTACGATTATCAAATTTGTTCTTTTGCCTCTAATTAAGACTCCAAAGTTTGATTTCACGTTTTCTACATGGATATCAATTGACTTTGTGATACCATGTCCTCAAAAAATAAAAATCCTCATTCTAATCCATTTTAAAATTCAAGGTCAAATTTTCACCAACTAGAGGAGAATGATGTTAGATGCCTATTCAGGCAAGAGGACTGAATTTAAGAAATTAGGATGTAACATATTATCTAGAATTTTGGGAATTATTGTGATTCTATTTTATTTAGAGAGAATATCTAAGATGTTATTAGGATCTTTTATATTTGGTATTTAGTATAATAGGTTTGTTTAGGGCCTAAGTTATCTATTCCTATTTATAGATCTCATGTATTAGGGTTTTGAGAGACTTGAATATTGAATTACGAATTAATATTGAGATTTATGTATATTTCTCTCCTCTTTCTCCTCTATTCTCCTCCCATTCCTCTTACTCCTCTAGGATTCTTCCCTATTTTCCCTGATTCTCTTCTCGCCTTTCTTCCTTCCTGTGCGCTACATCAAATAGGCTTAACAAATATCATCTGAAAAAATAATGAACTTGTTGGCATCAATTAACGAAGAAAGTGTTGAAGAAAAACATAAATATGAAATTTCCAAAAATCAATAGTCCAACAGGGTATTTCAAGCACCACAATACATAAGTCCCAATCTAATGTGGGATTCTTCGCACTTCCTCTCACATGCAATCTATGAAGCACTAACTCCGACATGCAACAAGTGACGAGCAATTCTCTGGAAATGGAAAATTTCGACAAATTGGTGACTCGCTAAAATTATATTACATATGCATACATATACATATTGAGGGGAGAGAGAGGGTGGCGGTCAGCAGCTGGGGAGGGAGAGAAGCGGAGAAGTCACGAGAATTGGCGGCTAGAGAGAGGGTTTTCTTTCTTTGATTAGGTTTTTGTTGAATTTAGAGATTTAGAGTATTTACACTTGGGAAAAAAAATTTTATTAAAAAACATTTAGATAAGCTAGAAGGCACGTGGGCACATGTGTCCAGCACCATTTCAGTGTCGTTGACCGCATGTCCTACATGTGTTGGGAACGTGTCAATGGCAGGAGAGTGTCAAACACTTGTATAGTACCCTAAATAGAGTGTAGGTGCTTCATAGCGTGCAGCCATACTCTGGACTTTGCACATGCACAACATAGGAGCAAAATTGGGCATCTTAGACCAAACCATAGTTGTTAAGGCGCTAAAGCAAAGCAAGGCGTTGGCTGAGAGCCTGTACGCCTAGGCATCTGTATGGCGCTTATAAGAGACATGTATACATATATACATAAAAATATAGATACATATATATATATATATATACACACACATGTACATATAAACATATATACATATATATTTAAGATCAACATCTTACGTAGAATTAATGTTTTCTTGGCATTATAAAGCAACATAAGTTAAGTTCTTATTTGAAATATTACACGTTGGAAAACAAAAGACAAAATGTTAAAATTGTTTTCATAAAATGAAAGTATTTTGCAAGTTCTTATGTTATCTCTTGGATGTTTAACTTTTAAGAATATAACCTCCTTCTTGTGTTGTTATTCTGAAAAAAAAAAAAAAAAAAAAAAGGCCAAGGCACCCTTAGGCGTCCAAGGCGCTGGTCAAGGCGCCTGCCTATCGACTTGCCTATTTTCCCATGCCTTGACAACTATGTACCAAACACAACTAGGCTCTGATACCATGTAAAGAAGTGAGCATAAGATATACATATATACACATAAAGAGAGGAGAGAGAATGAGAGAGCGGAAAAAATAGAGAAGGGATTTGGAGAATCAAATGCCCTAGAAGGGGCATGTTTTTATTTACATATGAAACTTTGCAAGGTCATGTGACATAAACTAAAGAGAACAAAAGTCTTAAAATTGGCAGCATGTTGTTCTTTAAGCAAACAAGATTCTCATTTTTTTTTCTTTTTTTTTTTTGGTAAACTAAGGAGATTTTATTAAGAGAGAGAGAGAAATTACAAAAAGGGGGATAAGAAATCCTCCAAAAATCTATTGAGAAAAATTTACAACAGGTTAGGGGGAAATTCCCGGTGCCCCCTGATACATGCCACACCTTGGATATTACAAAAGTTATGTTAACACCCACACAACTATGGCCACCCTTCTAACCACAGGCAAACCTTAGCTAGTGATGCTACAAACATTGCCGACTGACCACAAAAATCATCACAACTAACCTCAAACAATATTGAAATTCATATATCAATAGATGTCAGGTACAAGTAATTTCATTCAATGTTTATGTTTAATTTGCAATAAGTTTCGATGTATCAACACCAAAAAATAAATATCAACAATTTTGGACCAGAGATGTTTAAGAAATCCTTCTTCATTGCAAATTAGTTTACGTCACAATAGTTGGAACTTAAGCAAGATATAGAGAATCATGCTATGGAGTCCAAAACAGGGCCAATAATTTCACCTAACAACATGAAACATGAGGAAATCAAAATTTGTGACTATCATTAGCCACTATAATGTACAAAGTAATGAAGGTTGTTCCTGGCGAAAAAGGGGAATAAAAAAAAAAAAAGATTAAATTGGCATTTCACATAGATTTATGTACAAAATTTAATCGCAGATTGCATTCAGCAAAAGGAAAAACACAGCGACAGAAAATGCATGTGAAGTCTAGTAACAAACAAGCTTAGGCTTTCGAATTGATTGACGAGACTGAACCTTGGAAAATTCAACAATAAGAATGCCAAAAAGCAGTTCTTATTTGGGGAGAGAGGGGACATACAGTGTCATACTTTATAATATTATTTAGCAGTTTATTCCTCTTTAAATATTATTCTGTAGATACCCACAAGCAATTTTTTTATTATCATGTTAGAATGAGAGTGTTAGAGTTGCCAATTGGGTCCACTAATCACTCCCATAATAACAACTTCCATGTAAATCAGGCCCTATATATGTATAATATGTTGATTTGGCCCATGCGCTCAACCATTTCAACTTTCCCTATGGTCATGAACATCACTCAAAACACCCAGAATCAAACTTGGAGTCTCCTCAAAGAGGAAAGTCCTATGATGCTAACCAAGCTCATCGACTATCCACCAACACTTTTAAGACAAACGAGTCTGGATTGAAATCATTTCATTTTCAAATCTATTGGACGATTACAAGTTGCATGAAAAACTAAATGAATATATAAATTTTTACTTTAAATAAATAATAATAATCTTCAAGCATCTTCATATTTGCTGTGATCCCTAACTACAATTAGAGGATTCAAGAACAGAATCCTCATAAACTCACTATTGCAATCAACATCACAATAAATTACCCAACTAAAAAGAGGGCATGAACACGGCTTAAAAAGATTAAACAAGAATTAGAACAAAACCATACCGAAAGTTACCTCATTGATTGCATCATCAAGCTGGGAGTGAATGAAAGTTTGAGCGAATAATACACAAGCATCTGGCTGCCCCATTATAGCCTATTCTGCCCCAGATCCCCGGCTACATTTTGAATAAAAAGAGTTGCTGGTATAGTGGAAAAACGAAAGTTAACTATGGAAATTAAACGTACGAGGAAGAATGAAGAATGGTATGGGTAAGAATAAAAAGACCACGGACCAGATGAGTCGCGGCGTCTGCAAGGATAAAGGAACCAAACCAGAAACAAAGAATTTGAGCTCAGGAGTCAATGGCCATATCAGAGGAGGCGCCTGCGACTTTTTGCAGAGAAGAGAGTGACAAGAGAAATATTAAGAATTTACTTTAGGATATATGTATAAACCATAAAAGACTAGACAATAGAATCCTCAGTACATGGAAACACACGACTCAAGTCCCACATTTACATCTATATACATGATTCAGCAGATAGGGTTAAGGAGATTACAAAAGGTTTCTTTCGTAGATGCCGTTGAGTGGACTTGCCAGAGACTTGCACACCATCAAATGGTGTCGCCGTCTACTGTAGTAGGGTTTAGGATAGGAGGAGGGAGATCGTGAATGGGAAAAGGAGGAGGAAATCGTACTCCGTAGGTTTAATTTTATTTTTTCCTTTTTTGGGAATTACATGAATCCCCTTGACATTTTAGAGGACGTTTGGTAGGCGGGGAATGACCTGATAATGCTAAGCTCATCCTCATCATCTAAACATTGCTATGGACAAGGATTTTAGACTAAAATCACAAAAGATCTATATGTTACGAATTCATAAAACCACATGTTGTTACTTATTAAAATACCGGCCATTAAATTTGTACCATATACATCTTTTGTGATTTTGTTGTGAAATCCTTTGTGTCAATAAAATTATTCTTCTCATCCCCGCATTTGGTGACTCATTGAGTTCAGGAATGATCAATTTTCAGCGCAATCTTATTCCAATAAAATTAGTAAAATCCATTCACCCCAACCCCTGCTATTAACTCATTCCCAAGGGCATGGGCATGACATTATTACCAAAATATCCTTCAACCCTAATTTGCACATAAAACAAAGAGGTTTTCTTTTCTCTACATCCTGCCTATAATGCCCTCCTCTCCCTCCAACACTATTATTCCTTTTCCCTTTTTGTATTGATTTTCTCTCTCTTTTCACAGTGTCTCCCTTCAATTATCACAATCACATCTCCTTTTTTTACGATAGTTCCGCTCCCCCTCCTTCAATTGACAAAAAGAGGTACCCTACTTTTTCCTTTATCTTCTGTCTCAATTTATTTTTCTGTTGGCATCAGTGGACAAGGCTAGATATAGAAAAAGGAAGAATGAAATTGCTGCATGTGTATTAGGGGTATATGCACCAGCTATGCAATTTATTTATGTGTTGATAGGTTGGGAGGGGTCGACAACTGATGGGAGAATACTTTGAGATGCAATTAGAAGGCGGGATGGCTTGATTGTTCATCATGGTGGGAATAATGCAAATTAATTTAGTAGATAAATTCATATTGATGAAAGAATGCTCACCAAGCACTATTAGTCAATGCTTTCTTGTTGATGTTGGATATACAAACTACGAGGGATTTATTGCCCCTTACAAGGGTTAGCGTTAACATCTAAATGATTGGAGGTAGGGGTATCACCCTATAATAGTCGAAGAACGTTTTAATATGAAACACTCTTCTGCCAAGAATGTGATAGAGAGATGTTTAGGATTATTGAAGATGTGGTGAGCTATCCTTAGAAGTTATTCATTCTATCCAATAAAAACAACAAATTGAATTATACTCACTTATTGTCTTCTTCATAATTTTATAAGGCAAGAAATGACAATTGATCCCTTAGAACTCAGGTTACAAGAAGAGGAGGCAACAAATGTGGATGTTGATGACATGATTACAAGAGTTGAGACATCAACTTTTTGGATAACCTTTAGATTAAACTTTGCTAATGAAATATTTGATACATCAAGAGCAAGTAGATAGATGTATTATAAAATGTGTTCATTGATGGTTGTTGGATTATCTTGTGTTTGTGGCAATAAAGTATTAACTGAGATTTATTATCTTATATTGTATTGTTAATTGTTATTAGGCCTGAATTCATCACAAGCCTTTGAAAAAGCTTTGGGAAGGAATAAAAGACCCTGGACTCTGCTACACGGAGATGATGCACTTGTTTCTACACTATTAAACTTGGTTAATTCTGGCACACATCAAGCTAATAATGGTTTCAAGGCAGGTTATTTAGGGGTGCTAGAGAAAGCATTAGCAGTAAGTTTACTAGGTTTGAGGTTGAAAGCAAAGCCGCACATTGAGTCTTGAGTTAAAACATTGAACAAAGATTCTAATATTGTCCATGATATGTTGACAAGGCCTAATACAAATGGATTTGGATTATGATTCTTATTAGGATTTTAAGGGTTGACGTGGTGAACATTATTATCTGACTTTTGATTTTTTTAATGTTCATAGATTTGCTTATTAATTATTTTGCTATTCGAATTCTATTTTAATGGAAGTGAATGCATTACCTTGCAATGTTCATGGATTTTTAGAATTTTGATTATTTTACTATTTCTGTAGCCATGTCCCTCTTTTCGTTTCAAATTATTTTAACAATAATAATAATAATTCATTATAATGATAATAATAAATAGAATACTAATAATTGTGATTATTTTGCTTTGAGGATATATTAGTCAATTGACATAAAGTCCATTCCATTCCCATTGTCATTACAGTGCACTAAATGAAGCAATGGGAATAAAAAGTTTAATTCATAGCTTCATTCCTTTGTGAAGCCAAACATGGAATGGTAATGCAAAAAAATTTTCGTCCCTATGTTACTCCCATTCTCAAGTCATTTCCATTTCAGCAAATTTTCATTATCCCCTTTAAAATTTTAAATTATGTTCGCTTGCTAATGATTTTAAATTAATTTTTTACAATTTTAGTTCATTTTCTGCTCTGATTAAGTCATAAGAGAGGAGAGGAGACGAAAGTAAGGGTGTAAATCGATTGGTATTGGTCGGTTTTAAGAGAAAATTGCAAACCGACTGACCGACCATTTCTTATGTGTAGGAAAAACAAAAAACCGACTGACTACATCGATTATCCAAAAATCCTTAAACCAATGAAAACCAAAGAAAACCAACCAGTAGCACAACCTCCTTTTGCACCTAAAAAAAAATTATATTTATATTGATGTTAAATCAAACCAAAAACAACATAATTCATTATAAATCAAATAAATAAAGTAAATGATACCTAAAGTTAATTACAAATCAAACCAAAAACAAGATAAAGTCTTTGGACAACGCATTTCATTACAAATTAAACCGAAAGATCAATCTGATCCAATCCAGGCAACATAATTCATAGCAAAACAACATAGAGTCCTAAAACATAATATTCAATGGAACATGAATGATGAATCCGATCGGTGATCTTGTTGCAAAGTCGAAAATGTGGTCTAATGTCCCCCTTCAAACAAAAACATCCAACTTCAATCCTAAAAACAAATGACGACATGGTAATAATTATAAAGTAATTACATTTAAATATACATAATTCCTGTTACCACATTTTCAAGAGGCATCTTCTCTATCTTGAATTACACTCACGCACTCTACAGAAATGTAATAATAAAAATGTTAGCTAACTTTCACAAATATTAATCAACCAAAAGAATGAAAATGAAAATAAAAATATTTATAAAGTAAATTATACTTGTAGCAATGTCATAATTATTTTGAATCTCATCCATGTAAGTGTGGACAGAAAGCTGGGAAAAGCTAAACCGACTCTATGCCCAAACCAAAGCCTCGACAATTTTAGAAGCCAATGAACTCCTAAATAGATCCAGTACACGCCCATTAATACTGAATGATGGCTCAGATGTAATTGTAGAAACTGGTATGGTTTGCTCATTTTTTAAGCTACATGATACAAAATGGAGTATTTATATGCATTATGTTTCCACCATTTTAAGATCTCAAAGTTCTAAGAATTCGGATCTTCGCACGGCTCACTTAGAAAAAAATTTAGCTTAGTTTTGCTTTTCAGACTATCCTCTTGTGCTAAACCTTTTATATTGTTTTCCACTCATAACTTGAGAACTATTCATCCAATAACTAGCTTACCATATGCAATTGTATTATTCATGGTTTATGAAAAAGGGTGAATTAGCATTTGTGTAGTGCAAAAACGTCTTACTCAAAGCTCTACTGATCTTTTCAATGGTCTCATTCACCTCATTAGTTCTTACCAAACTATTGGCAAGTTGAAATCCCACAAAATTCAATTTGTATCATGGGCCAAACACCATAATTACAAGCAACTTTACATTAATCTTGTTAAAACTTCCCTCATACTTATCAAATTTCAACTTCATATCCACAATTTTTGTAATATTCCTGAAATTTGAGTTCATAGTAAATTTTACTAGCCCGAATGTTGGTATTTTCCTTAAATATTTTGCGTGCTTAGTCTACGTATTATTCTAAGAAATTTTCACGGAAAAAAAATTTCGCCCGGCAAAAGGAAAATTTTCGGGTTCACGTGCAATTACCGAAACGCCCTTGGCCATTAAGCCATAAATAATTATAGTAATAGTGGTGTATGACTTCCAAACCCTAATAGGAGAAATTTATCGGTTTTGTAGAAGATGGGAATAAAACCGAGTTTTGAAATAGTGTTTTTGACCCGGTTACGGATTATCGGGCGAGAAATATCTAACGAGTGATTGACGTGATATGTGGGGACCACACATAAAATATGTGGTGGAGAAGAGTTGACTGTAGGAAATTTGTAAAAGTGAAATGACCAAAATACCCTTGGTATTTTCAAAGGGTTGCATTTTGATGTAGGGGCAGAAATTGGAAATTTGGGAAAAGTCTCTCCCATTTGTAGCTGTGCATTCTCATTTGGTTTCACTATTCCTACACTTTGGAAGAGAGAAAAGAGAGAGGAGAGAAAAGAGAAAGAAAGTTGGGTTTTTCTTGGTGATCTTTGAAGGAACTTGGATTTTCTTCTAAAGAGTTCAATTTCCTCCTTAAGCAAAGTTGTTAAGGTAGGATTCTTATCCACAAATCTCAATTTTTAAGTCTTGATTCCATGTTTTGACATGCTTTCTCTTGGCAATAGATTATATGTTGATTTGAGCCATAATCATGATTATTGTTGTTTTCATGATAAATTTTGTGTTGCATGACATGATGATTGTTCATGGAAGTAGATTATAATTAATCATCTCAATTAGGTATGTATTTGACCTCAAAAAATTGGTTTAAGGAGGTGTTAGTTAAACTTTCCCTTAAGTGAATTTTTGGGAATAATGACTTGTGTGCAAGTATAGGGCAGAAAGGTTTTGGGTATTTTTCACCTAAAAATATTTCGAATTTGAGGATGTTTTCTTCTGAAGAGTTATAGTTATGATTAAAAGATAGAGGTTTGGTTTTGGAATCATCTCAATCTGAGATGTGTGGAAAAGGTTTTGGAATTTTTAAGTTGCTGCAGAGAATCTGGGTGGACTGTGTTTCCAGCCCAGATTGCTCCTGCACGTGAGGCTTTTTACCTATCTAAATGGATGATTTTTAAAGAGTAACCAAAACAAGAATTGTGCATCTTTAAGCTCTTTAAACTTTTTCTTTTTGAGTCAAAACGTTTTAAGCCCTATAGCAGAAGTTGTATCATTTCTAATTCTAGGTATCTAAACTGGTATTCTGGATATTTCAAAACTGCAGTCAGTCAATTTTTGGCCTATTTTACATATCTATAGTATGAATCACTCTTTGAGGTTAAAAAGGAAGTTGTAGCTCTATTTCATATCTAAGTATTTTGTTTTGGCTAAAACCTAAGAAAGTGTGTGTATCAGAAGTTGTCTCTGTATTTTTGAAACTGGTCAAAACTGGGTTTTAGTGACCAGATCTGTGCACCTACTGTGTTGGCCCGATTGGCCCTTCTAGAGATCAAATCTTGAGAAGTGTTCACATGAAAGTTTTAGATAATAGAGTTAACTAACTTTTATCTTTAAAGAGTAATACCATTTGAATACTGTGGAAAGAGTTGTAAGTATTTCTACTCGAGGTCACTGTTTTTGCCAAAGTGCTAGGCTAGTTAAATGTTTTGTGAGATGATTAAGGATTAATTGATTCCCATGAATGATTGATTGTTTTGTGTGCTGTTGAACCTTGTTAGTGTTTGGTTGAGAGCTTTTGATGGCTGCCATGTGAGTTGTCGCTTCGATAGTCATTGTTGGAATCGTACGCGAGGCTTGTGTTGTTTTCAAGTCTTGTTCGTGTTGCTGGGTGTTCATTGCTGTTTTCTTTGAATGCCTAAAGTTATGTGTTGATTTGCGTTGAACTGAGATGAACGGAACTGTTGGACCTCGTACTTGGGTTAAATAAGGTACACCTTTTGCCTATGCTGGCGGTCAATGGATCCATTAGACAAAACTGTTGGGGATTGCGTGCTCTAGTCCTAAAGTTAGAGCATAATTAACTATGTTTAGCTAAAACATTCATGACCTTGCGGTCTCTCAGTGTTTGTGGTTGAGTTGAATTGTTGGAGTTGTTGGATGGTTGTGTTGCTCCACATTTGTTGGAATGACACATGCACCCTTTCACTCACGAGTCATTTGTGTTGATTTATCTATTTGAAGCTGTTATATCATTTGCACATGATATAACCTGATAGACGTTCTTCGGTATAAGTTTTCTACTGAGTGTTTGTCACTCATGTTTACTATTTTACTTACCAGGTGATACGGAGTTAGCTTGGCAGGTTGAAGCGAGTAAGAGGAAGGGTAAGGGTATTGCTTTTGGTTAAGTTTGGTCTAAGTTGTTGTTTTTGTGAAACCATAAGGATGTTATGTAATAAGATTAGATAAAGTATGTTTTTGTGAGACATGTTCTGTAATAGAAGTTTATCAAACCTTCTAGTATTGGTGGATCGTACCCTTCGTATGGATGTTAAAACCACAGGTTTACCATAGCATGATCTATTAAACATAGCATTGTGTTATTATTCCCTTGCTGATTTAGTTGAACTTGACGCACCCGCGGTTTTGCCAAAAGGTGTGAGAGGCGGGGGTGTCACAATCTTGTTATTGGGGAAAATATTTTCTTGTTCCTCACACATAATCATTATAGTATCTTTTATCTCAAGAAGATCATGAAAGTATGAGTTCTTAAGTCCCTTGGAAGTATAAGTGAGGTTGTTGTTGTTGGAACCATATGCACTAATGTTTAGGACACACATCAATGTTGGCACACCTGCCAATGACATTTATGATGCCTATTAACACACTCCATATATGCAATTTAAGTTAGAGATGCAAATGTTAGAATTTGCAGGGCTAAAACACATGCTTAGAAATAGAATTAACCTTAACTCTAATTGGAGAAGTTGTAGATGAGATAAAAAGAAAATCTTCAAAATAGCTAAAGCTATAAAAGTCCATACAGTTGACCATTAGCTTTGACTATTGACTATTGACTTTGACCATTAACTATCGACCAGTCATATATTTCGTACAATGGTACTCATTTTGGTGAAATGACAATTAGTTGACAGTTGGTTGAGTGCTAGGATGATGTGTCACGCCACCTAAGTTTTATGTTGGTGATAGGGTCAAAGATAAAGTCTTAGTCAAGTTAAAATTGATCAATGGGTAATGAAGGATTTAATTTGCATCTTGTTTGACCAATAAAGGACCAAATTGCTTATCAAATCTAGCAAAGAAATTAACTAGATGATGATTGGAAACAAATGAAATTTTTGGGGGTTTACACAATAATGGAACATGAGAGGTGCCAAAAATGGAATAATAAAAGTATCTTTTGCAAGAGGAAAACTTCTATGTGTAAGTGGAGAACCAGTTTAAAAGTGTAAGTGAGCTAATACCCCTATATGCAATGGATGGTGGATATTACATTTTCATTAATATGTTAGTGAGCCTCCATTAGCTAGAAGAAGAGATTGCAAGAGAAATAGTCAGAGGGGAATGTAGCAAATAATTACATAAGAGAGAATTGCAACAAAAAAAGCCATCTTCTTGTAATTTCACTCAAGGAATATGTGAATGTCATTGAAGTAAAAAGAGAGAGCTTTTTCTTTTGATATTGATCATTCCTCTTAAAAGAAAACCCACTTAAAGTGATTTTCGATTCATGCCATTGAAGGGAAAAGGGATCCTCATCGTTATGTGAATCTAGTGCACTAATTTTCGTAAGGATTTATGAAGGTTTTTAGTTATAGGTTTGGTAAAGCATAGTGTTCTTCATGGAGTTCTCGTAACCTAGCTTATGGTGCTAGCTAGTGGCAAAAGGGAGAGCTTGCTACTCAAGCTTCTTTGGTACGGTTTTTCCTAATGGATGGTATATTCTCTCTATTCCCCTCTTGACTTTATATGTTATAAGGTCAACCACAAAGTAGAAGACCCAATCGGGCACTTGGTTATTGTGTGATTGTAAAAAGGTGATAGTGAATTGTCGTGAAGCAGTGAGCTTTTGCACACTGTGGTTGTAGCTTCCTTTCGAAAGTGAACCACATACATCATCTTGTCATTTGCATGCTTATCGATATTGGTGTATGTATGATTGAATTTAACTCAAACAAGACATATCTCGTTGTTAGCGAGAAACAACAAAGTAAACAACAAGTAGATTAAAAGCATTTGGAAAGAAATTGATTAAGGGGTCAGTTTAAAACTGAAAACAAGGGGCAAAAGTTTTACATATCACTAATTCCCCCCCCCCCCCCTCCCAGTACCTATTCTAGGGAACAACATAAGTTTGACGCTACATGCAATGATCCAAAGAAATGTTCGGTGGCATTAGAAAAATTTTCAAGAACTTAATGAACATATGCACCCTCTTCCAATCATAACTAGTGACTGCACTAAGTGATTCATCAAAATATCTTAAGTAATGCTCATCTTCATCCTTCAATTATTTAAAAGCCTTTTGAAATTTCTTTGCAGCCTTAAGCATTAAATAAGTAGAGTTTGATCTAGTAGGAACATTGAGGGATAAGAGGCTTTTTTATTGGATTTTCTCTTTCTCAACACAAGCCTCAAACTTATCATATCTAGAAGGAGATGATTTGGCATACCCTACAATTACCCTATTTTTAGGATTGACTCATTAATTTCTTTTAATCCTTCAATGACAATAAGGTTTGATAAGTGCGCACACCACCTCATGTGCATAAACTCCCCTCCCAATATGAAGAAGCCGATTACAATCAAGTCGATTCAAAGAATCTCTACGATGTCTCAATTTGGTTAGAGAAGGCAGAACATTTTTTACTTTTAGCTTGGTGAAAATTAGAGTGGAATTATGGAATTCAAAGGACATTTTTTTATTTGTGGAGTATAGATACAAGGCTGTACATTATTGAAGAAGAGAGAGTGTTCTGTTAGTCCCAATACGAGCACTGAGAGGGGGGGGTGAATCAGTGCTCCTTCAAATTCTTTCCTTTTTGCGCTCTTCAATTTGATTCGATGGTTATTGCAAGAGTAACACAAGCAAACCAACCAAGCAATCGCAAACACAAGATATACGTGGTTCAGCTACACAATGCGTGCAACCTACGTCCACGGCTGATTCGGGTTCACTACCCTCACCGACGAATTCACTATAACTGTATTGGCTCTTCACTAGAGCGATACAACGGTCTCACTGACCAATTACTAAGTCGTCTCCCCTTCACTAGGTTTGACGAACTTATCACAAGTCTCACTGACTAATCACTAAGTTGTCTCCCCTTCACTAGGTTTGACAAACTTATTACAAGAGTCTCACCGACCCAAACATAAACAAGATTACGGAATAAAATTCACGTAAGAGTGATGAACAGCCTACCACTCTTTGATGACCAGCAAGCACCTTGTTGTAGCTTCAAGAACTCAACGAACTCGAAGAAACTCAAGCACAATCACCAAACATAGCCACCGCACGGAACAGCCCCTCGAACACCGATTACTTCACGTGTGGATGTTCAACGTCACCTCGTGGCCACAACACAAAACACTCACAAGTGTTTCCCCAATCTCGCACACACTCAACCCTTTGGAACCCCAAGAGCGCTCAAGAACACATATGGCAGCCCCAAACCCTCCAAGAGAATTTCTCTCAATTCTCTCTCTCAAATGCTCTCCCAATACTCAAGAGAGGTCACAAATTCGTCCAAAGGAGAGGCCCTCCTTATATAGCCCTCCAAAGCCTCCAAGACATGGCATAGTGGTTGATTTTAATACTCCTCCAAACATGGTCCATGTATTAGGGGGTGCGAGACTCATTATTGTGTCTCCACTTAGCCAAAAACATGGCATTAATTCCTCCACCAACCATGCTCCATGTTTTAGGGGTGGGAGACTCATTATGGTGTCTCCACTAGCCAAAAAAACATGTCATTAATTCCTCCACCAAACATGCTTCATGTTTTAGGGGTGGGGGACTCATTGTGATGTCTCCACTAGCCAAAAGAAGCCTCCAAACATGGATGTTTTTGAATGCTCAAACAACATTCCTCAAATTATGGGATTATGTCACCAATGGTGGACCAAATAGTGGAGTGGCTGCTGCCCACGAATTTGACTTGGTCCAAGTGTATTTGGACTCCTCCAAGTGTCATTGGGCTTGTTTAGTTGCTGCCCATGTGTGCCAAACCCATTAGTTGGCCCAAATTCGTCACCTTGCACAATTAAGCCCAAAATGGCTCCCCAAAGGCCCACCACGAATTTCTCTTGACCCATTACCATTCCTTGAGCTCATTGCAACCCATTTAGCCTAACTTTACCTCAATGCAGCCCAAAAACTCCAAACAAGCTCCTTTTAAGCTCAACACGGTGCATGTGCTCCAATTAGGCCAAATCGGGCTCAAACCGGGCTCAATTACGACGCTTCGAGCAAAACCGATTTCCTTTGCACCGTTTGTGTCCATACCACTCTATTATGGTATATCATAGTTGCTGGAGTCTTCCCATGGTCGTCGGATCAACTAAGTGCCTCAAATCAATCACCGCTCCAAACTAGGTCAAATCGGGCTCAATTATGACGCTTTTCGGTACTTCACTCCCTCGCTGTGTCTTCTTCATTTCCACATAATTCTGATGTCCCAAAGTCATGCAAAGTCGATATACAAGGTGTACTAATGATATGCACACTCATTTAGGCTTGCCAACAATGACAACACATCATTATTCCAATGGGAACAACATGTTCAACTTCCCAACATGTTGAATAGGGTAAAAATCCATGGAAGAAAAGCTCACTAAATCTATGGTTCAGTGAGGATCAGTGGTGATCAGTTGATTCACTCTGGGTCTACAATTAGCTGTCAGAATTTGAGTTACCAGAGTAAGAAGTTTTTGAAGGTGGTTCCCAAACCAATGGAGGAAGAGTTGAAGACTGTCATTTTGGATTGGACTGCTCCACATGCTCCCTCAGTTTGAGGTGGTAGCAACGTCCACCCCCTTCTTTTTTTTTTTGGTAAATTAAATTTATTAATCAACAACAGGAGATTCCAAGGCCGAAGCCAAGAAGCTAAAACAAAACAATAACAAATGACAACAATATAAAAGAGACGCTTCCTTCCACCCTTACACACCACAAAATGTCACTGAAGTATAAGGGCAAAAGAGGAAAGGAGCACTAAAAAATAGAAGCCTAGATATTGACAAACCCCACAACAAACCTGAACCACATAGTCAATCGAAACAAAAGAAGCAAAAATTACAACTCATTAGCCGAAAATGGAGGGGGAGAGGCTCCGGCTTTGCTGAGTCCAAATGTCCTTGGGGGACTCGGGGAAGGATCCAATTGAGAAGGGTCTACTTCGAACCATACATAGAAGTTGGGTCTGCATAGCTTTAAAGTTGAAAGTCTTCCCTATTGAATCAGAGACAGGAATTCAGGAGGTTCCATCAAGAAATTAAAGAACTTGAATGGCTCTTAAGGTGAACTGGATTAGCTGTACTGACCACCATGGGAGTGTGATCTGAGACACTAAAGGAGTGTTTTTGCCTTAGAGTAGGAGAACTTGCCCATCCACTGGTCATTTATCAACACTTTATCAATATTTCTTTGTTTCTTGGAGCTACCATATGAGGTGGACTGGGTAAATCTCAAGCCCATATATCTAAGGTTCTCGAAGCCAGCTTGATTCAACTAGGAACCAAATTCATCAAATTGTGGAATCTGGCGGGTGGTACTACTCACTCTTTTTGAATCATCCTTGATGGCATTGAAGTCGCCAACAATAATCTACGGGCTGTGCTGAAAATAACACTATGCTCCTAAATAAACTGCCAAAGATCATGTCTTGTAACAAAAACGTAAGCCCCACAAGCGACTGAGAAAAAGAATCAACCGCTTTCATGCAGGATACTGAGTCTGCCATAAATTGCTTGAGCTGAGGACGCTTCTACCATGAAGGAAGGTCTTCCAGGATTACACCCAATCCAGATTTGCCATCTATCAAAGTGGTTATAGTTCTCAATCTAGCACCAGCCGAGAAGCAAATATGCAGAAATACCAGCAAAAGAGAGCAGAGACTCTTGTTTCCAAAATCCCTACACATAATAAGTTGTTGGACCTAACGAAATGCTTGATTTTCACTTGTCTAATAGGGTCAACACGACCTCAGATGTTCCAGCAGCCAAAAAACATACTATGCAACAAAAAAAAACTGGGTCCAAAAAAAGAATTACCTCTTCTTTCCCCCAGGCTGCTTCTTGCGGGAGTTTTTTATGTTCAGGAGGGGGAGCTATCTGCTTAGCCACTTGTTTTCCCTTGTCTACTGATGGAGCTGGGCCTACATTATCCATGTCTGGGGTAGCAAGGTCTTCTTGATCCCTGCAACCAGACATCAGAGTGCCATCACCGGAGCAACAGTCTTCAGCTTGGAGATTAACTAACAAGCCATCAGAGTAGGCATCAAAATTAGAGCCCCCTTGAATTGGTTCTGGGCAGCTCGAAATGGCTTGCGAGGGTTTGGGTTTCTTATGTTCAGAATGGATTTCCCCCATGGGCGCAGGCTGCAGATGGTTAGCATCTGTGTCCAAAAACTAAGCACTTGGTACAAATAGGTGGCTTCCATTCATATTCCACATTAATTATCTAGGGATCCTTTATAATAGCCAAGTCAAAGCAGTTCATTATTGGTTTCCTAGCATCCACTTCCACACATATGCGAGCATAGGATATTCTTTGCATTTTCTCAGTTTGGTGATCCACATAAAGCGGTTTACCAATAGCACTTGCCAATTCTCTAAGGCCCGGGTTAGATCATAGTGATAAAGGCACATGCCTCAGTCTAACCTACAGAGGTAAAAACTCATGTGTACCACGCACCAGCTCAAGCATTGGGGTCTATTGTTGTAGGATCAGTGGCACTCTTGCAAACAAACAGGGGCCTGAATCATGAATGCGTCTACACACATCATGGTCTTGAAAATAGAAGAAATAAAAGCCATAATCATTTGCTCTAACTTCCTATTAAGCCATGCCCCAGGTATGGCTGGCGATGGCTTCTGTGAACTTGAATTTGAGTCTCTTGCCCACAAAATAACCGATAAGACATTCATTCCGCATGGGGTTAGCAGCAGCAAAGGTAAACGCCATAGGCCTGACCTTGACACGGTCATCAATCATGGTCGAGGGCACGTGTGAGAGTGAGAAACCTTTATCCCCACTTTTGATCACATCCACTCAAGTCTTTTGGGGAGGCTTGCTAAGAGCCTGGGACCACAACTGCCGCTGCCACTCCTTTCTCGTTTCACAAGGGCCTACAATTGGTTTTCCAACGGGGAAGAAACTTGGGCCTTCAGCAGTAGTATTTTCACTTTCAACCATTTATCAAATGACATTTATCATAGTACTAATTTTGTGAATATATTTAACTTTAAATATTATAATATATGCTAATAAATTATTTATCAGTTTAAATTTAAGAACTTTACTTTTACCTTTTATATATTATATTATATGTTTCAATCTAAATTAAGATTCACTGATATATACACTCCTATTTAAATTCTTTTGTTTTATTCTTAATCTTCTTATAACATCTATCTAAGCATATAAAATTTTATTACTTTAATTATATATATTAAATTTATAACTATTGAAAACAATTATTGCATTGTTCGAGTTTCGAATCTAATGCAGAATGAAATTGGTTCGGACAAAGTAGTTAATAAAGTAAAAGAAAGCATCAAAGAAATTCTTAAACCTTTTTGTCCGTCACTCAAATCCCTCCCTTTTAATTCCACCACTAGTTCTCCATTGCTCTCCACAAAAGATATCACACGTTAATGGAAACTATTTTTTTCCATGTGCCATATTCGAAAGCGCGACTGTTTTGTAATCAAATACACTTCCCTTTCTTCAATCATGGAGTCGTACTTTTCCCACCTCCATCTTTTGATATGGATTAAATTTGAGAAGGTAGCATGTGTTTATTAGTGAAGAAGAAGATCATGACACATTTTATGAAGAATTTTTGAGGAGTTGGAGGCAGTAGGTAGTGAATATGTTTCCAATCGAAGTTTGTGGGAGGATTGGTGCAATTTAAAAGAAATATCAATGGTTAATGATAATTAAAATGTAATACTATTCGTTTCCATTAAAAGAAAATATTAACGGGTGCAGTTATAAAGGAATAAACAATTGCCAGATATTAATATGGGATTGTGTTATCTACGGATATACATAAAACAAAATAGATGGCAAAGAATGTGGGGAGAGAATGGGGAAGAGTGGAGGAAAGGTTGACATAGGGCATTTATTTGCTTCACCTTTTATTTATTATATATATATATATACACACACGGTTGGATTCCTTTTTCTGCATTCTTCAATTTAAGGCATACATTGAATACTTTTAGATATAGTTTAGAATCCTAAATTTTGTTCCAAAATTTAAAGCACACATATGGTGACATGTGTCATGCCCCATTTTTGTGAATATTTTTAACTAAATTATTAATTCATCAATTTGAATTTATGACCTTTATTTAAACTCTTTCTCTTCAAAGCTTAATTTCCTTCTAACACTTTGGTGTACAAAATTTATAAATTTCAAAGTGGAATTTATACTTCTATTAAATTATGCATTCAAAATTTTATTATTTTGATAATATATATTAAATTGATAAATAATTTGTGCATTGCATGAGATTCAAATCTAGTTTAAAATGCATAAACGAAACGGAAAATGGGAAGAAAATATTAGAAGAAATTGTACCAAAAAAGGAAAGAAGAGTTAAAAGGAAAAACGGACGATAAAGGAAGATTGAGGAAAAAATAAAATAAAATGATAGATATTAAATTGAAGGGAGATTCCTAATTTAAAATGAAAATTAGATAATTCTTAAACAAAAAAGATACACGTTTAATAGGAGGGGAAAGAGTTTGAATAGGAGTGCAAAATTAACGGTGATAAATTTTGTGTATATAATTTCAGGGAAATCAAAGTTTTAGATTGAAATCTATGGTAGATAAATATTAGGAGCAGATAAACAAGTTCTAATTCAAAGTAAATGACAGGAAAAGGGGGAATTTAAATAGGAGTTTTAGGTGAATAACGCGTGTAAAAATTATATTGCTAGATGATATGACACATACCAAAATTATATCATGCGTGTCATCAATTTAACTCCACTCATCTATTATTATTATTATGTGTATATATATATATATATACATATGAATAGGATATTCGACAATCCGCATATATGGATATGGATTGAATTATTCAATCTAAACGGGTTTTAAAAAAATTGTCGCGTAAAATAGTGACTATAGAGTGGCCTATGTTTAAGGTTCCGGATAGCATGATCGGCACTGGCGAGGTAGCTTCCGGGTAGATAACATATAAAGCGAGTTAATTACGCATAATTAAGACTAACAATCAAACGACACAATCTCACGCGTTTCAGCTCTACCGAACCCACCATTATAATAGTAATTAATTAAATATATAAAATACTTTAGGATCAATGGTGGAACTCCTGGTCGGATAGGTACCTTACCATTGCTTATTAAAGTGATTTACTTTTATTAATTTACTATTTTTCATGAAACAGCTTTAAACTTACTTTTGTTATAGTTTTTAATGGAACGTTGCAAATTCTTATTCATCGTCATGATGTTGAAGCTGATCTCAATTGAGGCATGAATTCAATCGAACCTTATGAATATTTGAACAATAATAGTGGAAATAAATAATCATTCACTTTTGATCGCATACGATTTCAGAAAATAATTTAGAATTAGTCAATTATATTTATGGCACTACTTGTTTATATATATATATATATATATATATATTGAAAAAATTAAGACTTCTTGAACTCATCTTTTCAGAAGAAAACAAAATATATATATATACAAAACGAAAACAAAACATTTTCTTTTCACTTTGTGGTGCATAAGGGGGGAAAAAAATTCCAACCTTGAAGACCATTCGAGATCTGTTCCAATTCCACACGTGATCATATCCGCACGTGTTAACCGAGGAAGGAGACGGCATTTCCATCCAGGTGGCAGTCGCATACTGTTTCTCTCATTCTTCTTTCAACCAGTGAGACAGTGACAGTTCTATCGATCACTGTTTCAAATATATAATTTCCACACGCACACGCACGAGAAGAAACAATTTTACCCTTTTTCCTTAAAAAAATCGAAAAAAAGGAAAAATTTCCCCTTCATTTTTTTGAATGGTGAAAATCCCCCCTTATTAGACATAGCAAAACAAAACTCCCCCAAAAGAAAATCACCAACTGAAATGTTTCATCGTTGATTCTGTTGAATCTCCTCCAAAGTCCATTCCTATTACTTGCTCAAACTCTTGTCCCTCAAAGACTCCCGAGAGTTGATTCCCTCCGCCGCTGCCCGATCCCTCGGAGAAACCGCATTCCTCGGCCGTGTTTACGTTAAAATCCTCGGTGTTGCTGCTTTCCGGGAACGGAAAATTGAGCTTGGCCCGAGGCCCGCGAAATTTGACGGCGGCCCGATCGTAGGCCCGAGCGGCCTCGTCCGCCGTCTCGAACGTCCCGAGCCACACGCGCATTGCGCGCCGAGGGTCTCGGATCTCCGCCGCCCACTTCCCCCATGGCCGCTGCCTCACCCCCCGGTACTTATTCTTCTTGGCCGTCTTCTTCCTCTTTCCGTTATTGCGGTTGTCCTTCTCCGTCGATCCCGACACCGCGGCAGCTGTCGCGAAGAAGTTGCACCCCAAGCAGCCGCCGATGTTGCACTCGCGGCACGGCTCGGGGCCCGAGAGCGACAGCACGGAACCCGGGCTGTCGTTGCCAGCGACCACGTTAGCGAGTGCAGCGACCATGACGGAGGCCTCGTGGTCGCTTGACGCTGGCGGCGGAGGGCTGCCGCGGATGGGTCTCTGGAAGGGACTCTCCATATGTCTTTGCTTTGCGTTTGGGAGAAGTTTCGATGGATGTTTCGCTCACTAAAATCGGGGGAGCGAAGAGCGCATATATACGGTTTGGTGATGACGTGGATGCCAGCTGTGTACGCCGTCTGCACACGGTTTTGAAGGGTGCATTGACTCACGTGGGGAAATGTCATGTGTTGAATGGTGACGTAGCTTACCACGTGGCGGGTGACGTTGACAGCTGGCGTAAAAGAGTGCTTTTTCAGGTGAATGTTGCTTCTCAACATAAAATAAATTTCACAAAAATCACCCAACTTTGAAAATTATCTCAAATGATCACAAAAATTTGATTTATCTTATTTTTTATATTAAATATTTATAATTTCATAATTATTTTAAATTTAAAAAATTAAAGATAAATTATATTAAATTTTCATTACTTCTCATAAATATGTTTAACATTTATAAATCTCATAAAAATTGATAATTGTATGTATTTTTTAATGTTATCTCAATCTGTATGGTTAAAATTACTTTAAAATGATTAGAAGAGTAAAAAGAAGAGAGAAATTGATAAACATAAAGGAGAGGAACTAATTGCATTTGAGGAGATTTGATAGCAATGATGGAATTATGACATTATAAAAGTTCAGTATGAAAAATGAAATAAATCAAAGTTTAGTGAATATTTTGATAAAATCATCAAAGTTCAGTGACCGTTTATAACATTTATCCGTTACCACCTTATCCATCGATTTCATTGTACAGATTGAATGTGATGACGAAAATAAAAAAGAAAAAAGGAACAAAAGGTGATATATGGGTTATGAATAAGGTTACAATAGGGGTTTTTACTTATTTCTGTTATATTTACAAATTTATGACTCTTTGTATCCATTTATATTGGTTTATGTGCTCCATGAAAAGAAAATACGCTTTTACATATAGTTCTCTCATTTTAGATCTGTCGATTAGGGCCGGATTGAAAATCTAATGCTTAGAGGTCATGTTAATAGACAGTTTGCGCAGAGTGTGATTTTTTTTCCCTTCAAATTTTTAACCAATAGCATATATAATCCGTTCGCTCTGCTTTTGATGCCAACTCATCTAACCAGCTCATTGGATAACTTGATCTAATCCACTAATGAAAGAACCTTGACTCGTTACTAGTTTGTCTGTATTGATTCATGATTCGTCTTAACCTTTCCGCAACTCGTTTGACCCATCCAATTATCACTTCTAATTATGATTTTTATGTTAGGAAAAGCTAATATGCAGCATATTAGTTAGGTGCAATTATGCCTTATGATAATTAAAAAAGAAAAAACAACATGAACCCAAAATGATGTCGTTTTGGATTTTATTTTATTTTTTCTCTTTTTTGTGTATGAACTGCACCTAACTTAAGTACAACAGCTGCATCAAAATTAAGCTCTTTTATGTTTTTCCTTTGTAGTCTAAAATTAGAGTTTTGCTAAATATTAACTAGATTATGAAAATAGCAAAAGAAATATAAGTTGTCCCGATAAACGTGTTAATCCGTCTAACCCTCATATATTATAACCCGACCTAAACACAACCCATTAAATGATCTTTACCAGCAATTGAACCGTCCTTATTGATCCATGATTTGTATTGGACCCAACAAACATGACCTATTCAATTGCTACCTCTAATCTAAATAATTTAATTTTTTTGACTAAATAGTGAAAATAATAATGCTATGACTTCACCTTCATTTGATATATATCCTGAATTTTTATTTTTTATTTCTAATATAATTTTGTTAGTAAAGCAATTCAAGTCCACTCTCTAGCTTTTATATGTTCTTTGCTTAGTAGGCATATGGAGGAATAAGTGTATGTAAGCACGCAGACATGACAAACACATTACTATTTTTGATGGAGAAAAAACCAAAAACACTATACTTTCACTTATTTTGATTTAAATCACAAACTTTTGTCTTTCCTTATTTCTAACTTATATTTTCATTATTGAATCATGCATTGACATAAAGTTATGACAGTAACGGAATAAGAAACTATGGACTTATCTTAAAGTTGACAAAGTGTGGTACCAAACAAGTGTTAAGCATCATATCAAGCTGTAATTCGGACA
The DNA here is from genome assembly GCA_034195605.1 of Santalum album. Taxonomy (NCBI): domain Eukaryota; kingdom Viridiplantae; phylum Streptophyta; class Magnoliopsida; order Santalales; family Santalaceae; genus Santalum; species Santalum album. The sequence goes on from CM067262.1 coordinate 7,858,930, forward strand.
ACAGAAAACCTCTACCGAACTATGAGACTTTGAATAACTGAGGATGAATCATTTAAATCAAGTAGTAAGGACTAGAGAAATAAATATTACCCAAGTGGTTTATAATAGAATTCCAGAGCAAAAATGAATCACTTTATACAAGATTTAATGTCTTTATCCTCGTGGTCTTGAGACTAGAGTAAATCAAATCACTAGCGCACTTTTATTTAAACCTTTGAGAAAACATTTTTATATGAAAAAAATCTTCTACACAGTACTATCATCTCTAATTAAGTATAGGTGCACTCAAAAATAATATCATTTTACAAATTAATTTTGAAAAGACAATGGCCTTTTTTTTTTTTTAATGAAAGGAAGTCATTTTAACATATAACTGTGCAAAATTAGTTGCAATAACACTTGAAAAACATGTTATTTTAACATCCTTGGCTTTGTCGCTGAGGTTGATCTTTTCATTTATTATTATTATTTTTTCGTCTCCTTTCAATTATGCCATTTCCATCACACTTGCCTTTTTCAGGGAAAAATGGCTTCTTTCTTTCCAACTTTTGCTTTCACGTTGTGTGATAAAATAAAAGCGCATTCATGATATGTCCCAATTTCACAAGTGGCTGTCTGCACGTGCTAAATGTGGCTTTAGGGGCGAATTCCCGAAACAGATGGATTCGAGGAGAGCAGCGAGCTGCTGCTCCGCATTAGATTGGATGATACCGTACGTGTCAATCTGAATTGGCCCCACCAACCCACGTTGCATCTTTCGTGGGGCTGACCCGTTCGTACACATACCCGAGGCCAAGGGGAGATGGACAAAAAAAAAAAAAAAAAAAAAAAGCCAACATAATATCATTTAAAAGCATAATTCTCGTAGGCTTGCGAAAGGAGATTTATCGAAATAAGTGTGGTCGTATAATTGATAATTGTATAATTAAAATGAGTAGTTACTTACAAAATTTGGCAATTGCATGACTAAAAGTTAACATTTAGTCATGCAATTTGTCGATTGCTCAACTAAAAGTCAGTCTTCACTCTCTTATTTTGCACACTCTTTCTTCTTTTTCAAATATACACAATTAAATGTGATATTTATTTTGTAGGGAAATTATATATACCTTCACTGACGGAGAGATTTAAACCACTACCACCACTCTCGTACGGCACATTTGTACGGGACCCACCTAAAAAAAGGTTTAAACCAATAAAGGTGAGTGTGGATGAACACTCAAATTCAACGTAGTTTAGCTCGAACTATCAATCACTGAGAGACCCAAAAGGTTGTGAACGGCGTGTCTGTTCAAACCCAGACACGAGGTCCAACTTTTATGCATTAACCCAAGCACGGGGTCTACTCAACGTATCGGAGCCCGTCAACCAGCCATTACGGCTCAAGTGTGCATTAACCTAAGCACGGGGTCTCCCATTCCCGCTATCGCGGTTGTTTATCTCAGTCAACAAGTTCGAACACAACATTTATCAACCAACATTATAAGTGGGACCGAACAAATAGATCCAACCTACTTTCAAATCAATGTTTAGGATCTCAAACAATTAGAACAATAATAATTGGGTTAGTGGGTTCAAACGGTTATTCCCACTCATAGCCAAATCAACGGTTCAGGCTCAAATAATACGTACAACCACAAATCGGATGAACAAATCAATATAAACATATCAGAAAATGCCCAAAACAGCAAATATGGCTTAAATATCAATAAATTCAACTAAAATCAATAAGAATCAACCTATTTCAATAAAAGGATTGGAATTCATTGAAACGAACAAATCTCAAGCATAGGAGTAAATTTTCCCTTATAAAAACTAGATCACCCTTACCTGGACTGATTTCAAGGTTGAGATTTATTTTTTCCTCTTTTTTTTTTTCCTCAGCAGCTTGACGCTTCTTCTCTCTTTTTTTTTTTTCTTCTTCTTTCCTTCCTCCTCCGTGCGGTTCTCTGGCTCTCCTCTCTCTCACGCTTCAATCTTCTCTTTTTTTTTTTGAAACCCCCCTGTAGCCTTTATTGATTGTTATAGTAATATATATTATATAATATATATATATATATACCTTGGCCATCAAGTTGCTGACTTAATGAGCTTACTCACTAAGTCGGCTCCCCCTCCCCTCCCCCAACACGGGTATACATTAATATATATATATATATATATATATATATATATATATATATATTATATTACATTGTATTCAAATAATACACATTATATAATTTTAATGCAATGTAAAACCGCATCAGGCACGTGCATAAATAAATAATCAAGTGTCGTTCGTCCACCTATTCCACCTTTCACCATAATTCCCATTCTTGAATTATTATTGGCTTTTCTATCACGTCATTTTATTATTTTAATTCTCCATTCAACACAACAACATATCCATTTATCCGTTTTCAGTTCTATTTTAATACTTACTCAAATTAATATTAAATGGAAATTTAGGGGTGTTACATCCTCCCCTCCTTAAAAGAATTTTATCCTCGAAATTAATGTACCTAGTGTTTGACCAACTTTGAGTGCTCTCTTCTCATGCTATCCTTGGGCTCCAAGGTTGCTTGCTCTGTTGAGTGGTTCTGCTATAGTACCTTTGCTAACGGTATCTGTTCAGGTTACCTTACTGGCTAATGCTTGAATGGGTCGTTCCACATAAGATAAGTCTTCTTTACGCTCTGCTAGTTCATCTTTAGGTACACGCATTGAGTCTGGAATGTGCTTCTGTAATGCACAGATATGGAATGCATATATGCCTACTGGGGCCTATAAACTCCCACATCCATTGGGCAATCTTTGAGGACTTGTTACATAATCGACTTCAACTAGGTTATGCATTCTTTTAAACTCTAGGAATTATCGTTTTCTGGTTTATTTGCAAGTTGGCTACCTATACACTTCACAAGTAGGAATAGCAGAAACTAGTGCTAGCTGCGGTACCTGTTTACTCTTCCTCAATTCAATCAGCTCAAAAAGAATAATTGTTACTCCAGTGGCGAGATGTTCCTCAATTTGTACTGAGTTTCTCTTATGGCTCCTAGTGTTCACCATCACAGGAATATTTAACACGCGTTTGCGTAGGGTCTTGTGATACTAAGCATTTTTTTTAAATCCATAATACTACCTAGTAATGCATAAGAACATTAACCATAGACTTACTCAGAGTTGACATGTTAACATTCGACTTCCAACATATAGATAGCAATTTATGCACATTCAAAAACTTCTTCCTTCATCGAACAACAAAAGACCCCTATAGGCCAAGCATGCCAGCACAGCTACGTACAAAAGTGGGGCTATATATATATATTGTTTCCCTTACGAGTCTCATCTACGACTGAACTACCTCTTAGCCTAAGGCAGTGATCACACTTGCCTAACTGTACAACAAAATTCTAACAAGACAACATGTTTAAATGCTCGCGGAACGACGGTGAGTTCTCCTAGGCACTGACATCACGGTCGATTGGGCTCTCCGCCATGCTTGTCTCCTATAGTACATGTTATCACGCTCTAAGCTTCGCACATACTGCTCTTGGCGCTCTAGGGTACCGTAGAGGTACTCGTTGTCTCGACGCAGGGATAACACCTCCTCCATCACATATCTGGATCGGGGAGCTAACTCGGATTCGATTGCAAAGCGTCGCGGCACGAAGGGCACTGGATGGTAGGATGGCAGTGTCGAACTACTTGGTAGACTAGTTCGTGAAGGGCCTGCCTGATATGCCGTAGCACTTAGCGCTATGGTATAAGGATCCTGTCGGGGAGATGCGTGTATGGCTGTCGGGGCATCCTATGGAGGTAACGCTATGTGCGGACCCTCAACAATTACCTCGGTGATAGTTGCCTGGCTCAAAGGAGCCAAAACGGGGGTTTGTATGTCTATGGGTTCATCATCCACAGAGTCGTGTTCACTAGAAGACACTGGACACTCCCTAAGCATCTCATCATCATTTTCAATATCACCCCCGTTAGAGTCGGAGCTAGGGTCACTGCCAGGCTCCCATCTCGAGCTCCTCCTCTGAATCCTCTTCCAGGGTCCTCTTCGGGATCCTCCTCTAGGGTCCTCTTCCGGATTCTCCATATATATATCCTCAATAGATCCATTCCCTACCATGCCGTTGTGCTACTGAAGATCTTCCTGAAGAGGCAAGTCTGGGTCTTACTCATCCACTGGTGCCCCAACAACTACATGGTCAATGAAATCAACCAATTCTATTAATCCATTTCCACCATATCCATTCGCCATCTGCACGAACGCACGACACTGTCAATACACAGGTGCAAACCCAATTGAAATGAACAATTAGGTACAATAGATTTTATATAAGTGATAGAGTCCATAACATCCCCACATGCAGTTAGGTTTGACCAACAATCAACTCGCTCTCGTTCAACCGATCACCTACTCTTAACTGTCATTCGGGATACAAGTTATCTACACACGCTAACTTAAGGTATCTACCTACTAACCACTTCAAAGTACCCCACTTGAGTTTTTGTAAGCTACGTTTCCTGCTAGCAGCTAGTTCAAAATTTTTAGTAGCCCTGCACTCAAGGTGTTCTTCCTCGGAGTCATCTTCTTTTTCTTTTTTATGTTTCGTACTAATATAGCAAGTTAAATTAGTGCAAAACCACTACATAATAGCAAGATTCATAGCTAAAACAAACACAACGCTACTTAAGTTGTCCATAGATAGCTATCACATTACTTTTGCTACACATAACTCATTACAAACCAAAAGTCTCAACTGATCCGACACAGCATTTTATATACTAGGTCATGACTCGACACATGTACACTCAGAAGTGGGTAGGATCCTTTTTAGCAAAAGTTGAGGGTCTATAGAAAACATTCTTCTTAGAGGGTCTCGTTTATAGGAGGGTTGTCCTGAAGGTTCCTCATACAATTGGCAAAGTTGTGCACCTATTGCCCTCATCCGAGGATCACGTCATCCTGCAGTGAAGTTCACCATCTCTCGCACTTGCCTTTGATTGTCTCATATTCGACAGTAGGCGTCCCCATTGCTCAGTGAATAGACGATCTTCTAGGTATTCGATACGTCTCCTGAAAAATGCCCTCTCCCTAAGTCTCTTATTCTTTTGATTCTGAACCTCTATTTCTAAATGCCTTATCCTATTCATCATAAACCTCGGGGACCCCCCCTTCCACGTTCACCGCTTCGTGTGACCTAGCTCCAATAGGAGAAAATACCTTTGATGTGTATGGTGCCTGCGGTGGACTCAAGAAAGTGGATAGGTCCTTCTACTGAACTCTCTGATCCATCACGTGCTTCTCGGAAGTTCCTTTGATAATTATGGTGAATGCCATGAGCAACGAATATCTCTCTACCACGTCCACCTCGCTCCATCTATTAAAAAAGGCATAAAATTAGAAAATATAATATAATAATTTGTACTCACACTTTGCTTAACCCACCCAACAACAATCTAATTTAATGCTTCCCACTTAGTTTCCACAAATGCTACTAATGTTTACAAAATCTAAGACCTATGCTCTGATACCAATTGTGACACCCCCACCTTTCATACACTGAACAGGTGTACAAGGGTGCACTCATTCATTGTCTACTAAATGGTTCCTTATTATTAACACAAAAGTGGAACCATAAACCTACACACTTAATACAATATTACAGAATTAGTCACATCCCAAAGGGGAGTTTAAAGCGACCAAACGCTATAAAAGTTTAACTACTAATGGCCTTTTGACCCTTACCACTACTACGACTCTCATACGGCACTGTTTGCACGGAGACCCTACTTGAAAAAGGTTTAAACCAACAAGGGTGAGTGTGAATGAACACTCAGTAAGGAATAATCAATCAGGTGCATGTTCAAGAAAGATTAATACAACTACTCGAACCATCAACCACTGAGAGACCCGAAAGGTCGTGTACGGTGTGTCTGTTCAAACCCAGACACGAGGTCCAACTTTTATGCATTAACCCAAGCACGGGTCTCCCATTCCCACTTTAGCGGTTGTTCATCTCAGTCAACGGGTTCAAACACAACATTTATTAACCAACATGATAAGTTGGACCGAACAAATAGGGTCCAACCACTTTCAAATCAATATTTAGGATTTCAAACAATTATAACAACAATAATTGGGTAAGTGGGTTCAAACGGTTATTCCCACTCATAGCCAAATCAATGGTTCAGGCTCAAATAATACGTACAACCACAAATCGGATGAACAAATTAATATAAACATATCAGAAAATGCCCTAAACAGCAAATATGACTCTAATATCAATAGATTCAACTAAAATCAATAGAAATCAAACTATTTGAATAAAAGGATTGAAATTCCTTGAAATGAACAAATCTCAAGTATAGGAATAGATTTTCCCTTATAAAAACTAGATCACCCTTACCTGAACTTATTGCACGGTTGAGATTTATTTTTTCCTCTTTTTTTTTTTCCTCGGTAGCTTGACGTTTCTTCTTTTTTTTTCTTCTTCTTCTTTTTTCCTCCTCCACCCGGCTCTCGGCCCTCCTCTCTCTCTCTCGTTTCAATCTTCTCTTTTTTTTTTTAAATCCCCCCTGTAGCCTTTATTGATTGTTATAGTAATATATATATATATATATATATATATATATATACCTTGGCCATCAAGTTGCCGACTTAGTGAGCTAACTCACTAAGTGGCCCCCCCCCCCCCCCCTCCCCAACACGTGTATACATTAATATAATATAATATAATATATATATATATATATATTATATTGTATTCAAATAATATACATTATATAATTTTAATGTAATATGCAACCGCATAAGGCACGTGCATAAATAAATAATCAAGCGTCGTTCATCTACCTATTCCACCTTTCACCATAGTTCCCATTCTTGAATTATTGTTGGCTTTTCGATCACGTCATTTTATCATTTTAATTCTCCATTCAACACAATAACGTATCAATTTATCCGTTTTCAGTTCTATGTTTAATACTTACTCAAATTAATATTAAATGAAAATTTAGGGTGTTACAAAGGGGATATGGACGAAAAAAAAAAAAAGTCAAGATAATATCATTTAAAAGCATAATTCTCGTACCCTTGCAAAAGGGAGATTTCTCAAAATAAGTTTAGTCACATAATTGATAATTGTATAATTAAAATGAGTAGTTACTCACAAAATTTAGTGATTGCATGATCAAAAGTTGACATTTAGTCACGCAATTTGTCGATTGGTTGACTAAAAGTCAGGTCTTTACTCTCTCATTTTGCACACTCTTTTTTCTTTTTCAAATATACATAATTAAATGTGAAATTTATTTTGTAGGGAAATTATATATACCTTCATTGGCGGAGAGATTTTTGAAACAAAATTGGAAGTTATTTTAGAAAGTACGGATTAACTTGTTATAAAAAAAATATATATTATTCATTAATTGGAGGATAAAATTTCAAGAAGTATATTACCAAAAAATATATTTTTTTTGGTAAAAACAAAAAAAATATTATTCATTACCATAAAAATTAAAAGTTGTTGAAGTTCCGATTTTTTAATGAGAGAACGAAAATATATTTTTTAAGAAAGTAATTTGTTTCCTTGCTCCCCTACAAATCTTTGAAAAAGAGGAAAGGGTTAGGAAAAAAATATAAACATTTTGATTTTGGTAATATATTCTTGAAATTTTATCCACCAATTGCAATCGACTGGAAAGAGTAGGAATGAAGGCGGGCTTTTATGGCAATCACGTGGCTCATGTAATTAGAGATTACATGACTTACTCCCTAATTTTAATTATGTAATTATTAATTACGTGACTAAATTTATTTCAAAAAAATCTTCTTTCCGTATACCTGTTTTGACAATTGTACTTTTAAATTATATTATTTTGATTCTCCGTTGTGGCTTTTAGTGCTGCTGACGAGGTTTTGACCGACTTTATATATATATATATATGCACATGGTCTGGTGATGACGTGGATGCCAGCTGTGTACGCCGTTCACACACGGTTACGCGGTTTTTGGGTATCTCGCGTTGAGGTTTCTTATCCATTGAACGTGACGTGGCCAACAGAGAGGGAGCATGTTATAGGTTGACGTGGCTTTGAGGGACAGCTGGCACGAGGAACATTTTGTCAGGCGAAAGATTGGCATAATGTGGCTTTGGAGAAAATGGCACTCAGGACTTCATTTTTTTTTTTATTTGTCCTTTTGCTTGGAAAATGGCACTCAAGAGTCCCAAAGTAAATTCATCTAAAAATTCAATTCCTAGAGCAGGTGTATGAAAAAATTATATTTTGAAATTTAGTTACGTAATTGTCAATTATATAACTAAAAGTTACCCACTTCGTCATGCAATTTATAATTCCGTCACAAAAAGTCTGTCCTCCCTTGTGCACACTTCCTCTATTTTCGAATATACACAATTATACGGAAAACCTATTTTGTGGGGAAATTAAGATCATTAGCAGGAGAAAATTTAGAAACAAAATTGCAAGTTATTTTAGAAAGTACGAATTACAAAAAATATATTATTCATTAACTGGTGGATAAAATTTCAAGAATATATTACCAAAAATATATTATTCATTACCATAAAAATTTAAAAGTTGTTAAAAGTTCAAATGTTTAATGGGAGAATGGAAATTTATTTTATAAGAAAAGGAATTTGAAGGTAATTTCCCACCACTAATGAAGGTAATTTCCCCACAAAATAGAATTTACATTTAATTATTATTGATAGGTTTTTATTACATAGCTCCAGCATTTCAAAATATCGAGTTTTTATTAAAAGAGATACCCTCACAATGAATTTTTTTTTTATTTCGAATTCCCTTAAAAGGAATTTATCCACTTCTTTACAATGATTTTTTATTTTGAATTCCCTTAAAAGGAATTCATCCATTTATTTAGTTCTCTTAAATTAAATTTCACCATTTATTTAATTCCCTTAAAATAAATTTCATTATTTCGTTAATTCCTTTAAAAGGAATTTCATTAAATATTTAATTCCCTCAAAAATAATTTCACCATTTATTTAATTCCCTTCAAAGGAATTTCACTATTTCTTTAATTCCCTTAAAAAGAATTACATTAAATATTTAATTCCATAAAAGGAATTTCAGTATTTAATTTCCTTAAAAAGAATTCCACCATTTATTTACTTCCCTTAAAAGGAATTTAATCAAATATTCCATTTAAAAGGAATTTCGCCATTTATTGAGTTTCCTTAAAAAGAATTTATCCATATATTTAATTCCTCCATTTATTTAATTCCCTAATAAGGAATTTACCAAATTCTTTAATTCCCTTAATAATTTGTTCTTCTATTTTAATTCCCTTAAAAGAAATTGATCATCTTTTAATTCCCTAAAAGGAATTTGCCTATTTATTTAAAGGAATTTAAATTGTTAATTAGCTTGCATTTTAATTTTCCTAAAAGGAATTTAATTAAATAATTGATTCCCATAAAAGGAATTATAAACATTTCCCCAAATAAACATAATCTAAAATGTGCTTAAAACGATTTAAATATATTTATTCCCCGTTTTAATGAATGTGGGCCCCTCACTCCACCAACTTTTCACTAAGTCTTACACATTTTCAAATTGATGGGGTGAAGTGGCAGCCTAGATTGGTTGCCCTTTTAATAAATATTATTTAAATAAATTTAAAACATTTAAATAAATTTTATCTTTCCTTTTGGTGAGCGTGGGCCAGCACTTTATCAAGAGTTGACTTGTCTGGCATTTCATTTTCAAACTGGAGATGACGTGGCAAGCTCTGATTAGTCTCTTTCATATTTTAATATTGTTTGCAATTAATGAGCTTTTAGAGGGGTAGATGGGTAATTTCGCCCCCTATCATCTTCTCCACTCTCTCCCCACGTTCGTAAGGGTCGGCTGCGCTACCATGGGTTCTGGGCATGATGCAGAACTGCCCCAATTTGGCTCCATTTTGAGCATCACGAAAGGAGAACAACCCCACTTTGCGAGGGGAAGTTGACTCACCCATATTTTGCCTAAATGCATTATCCATTATGACCTATGGCCCACTCGATTCCAGCCGATGGTTAGCTTAGTCCAAAGGGTGTTTCCTACATTTAAGGATGTATTCACCATGGCCCATAGCCTACTCAATATTTGGCCAATGGCCTAACTTTGTCTAAGAAACATTTTTTATGTCTAAGAACTCACCCAACACGACCCATGGCCTACTCAATACTCGACTTATAGCCTAACTTCGTCTGAAGATATTTGCTATGTCCGAAGGCTCCCTCAAGCTTCATCTAAGGTTATTACCTATCATGGCCCATGGCCCATGGCCCACTTCAATTTTGGCTTATAGCCTAACTCAATCCAAGGGACATTTCTCATGTCTAAGGACTTGTTCATGCTAGCCCATAGCCTACTCAATTCTAGACCATGGCCTACTTAATATTCGTTTAAGGACATATTCACTATTCACTTTGGCCCTAGGCTGCTTAATTCTTACCCATGGCCTACTCAATATTCATCTAAAGGACATATTCACTTTGGCCCATAGCCTGCTCAATTCTGGCTTATAACCTACTCAATATTCGGCTTATGGCCTAACCTTGTCCCAACCTTGTCTAAGTGACATCACCTATGTCTAAGGATTTATATCTGCCTTGTCCAAGTGACATCACTTATGTCTAAGGACTCATCTAATATGGCTTACGGCTAGTCTCATTAGAGCTTATAGCTTAAATTTTGTCTAAGGACATTATCTACGTCCAAGGATATACCTTCACTTGTCTATGAGCCCATTGCCTACAACATTCCATCTAAGAATGTCATCTATGTCAAAGGACATACCTTTACCTGTCTACAACCCCATTTGCTATGGCATCCGATATAAGGGTTGCTCCTAAGCACGAGCCTAAACTGCCCTCGGCTCCATAGCACGAACCAAAACTGTTCCTTACTCCAAAATGAGATTAATAAACTACCCCTCAGAATTGCAAATGCATGATTTTTCATGGGATGTGTAGGTAGCCTATGGGCCTAGCCACCTGCACTTAATGTGCATATGCATCCCGTGTGCACTTGCTTTTAATGACACTCGCCTACAGTCTCTTGACTTATGGCATTAGTCTATTGTCCCTTGACCAATAACATCTATCTACCTACGATCCTTGACCCATGGCGTTCGATGTTGGCTACTTCAAGAAGTACCACACACAACCTTAATGCTTTTAGGCACAAGCTTAAACTACACAACACTCCTATGCATAAATATAAGCTATGCAACACTCCTAAGCATGAGACAAAAAGGTACAACTCTCCTACGCACGAGTTTAAACTATACAACACTCCCAGGTATGAGTATAAATTACGCAGTGCTCGTAAGCATGAGCCTAAGCTGCTCCTTGCTCTGAAATGAGCCTAAACTATTTTGTCAGAACTATGTTGACTTGACTTCCCTCAATGGGACACATAGGACGTTCTAAATCGAACCTGGCTGTAATGATGAAGTAGTTCATCAACCTCGTGTGTCCTAGGACTTTGCCCCCCAATCTGTGACCTATGGTCTATGACGCACCTTTTAAGAACTACGCAGGCTTGATTCCCTATGAGATATATAGGTAGCTTACAATCTCAGCCACACCCCACCTTATTGCTGCCGCTCACGACGCGTTTTCCTTTTTCAATCGAACCCTAAAGGCCCGTTAGTTCTTTGTTATCCCTTGATGATAGTAAATCAACATCGTTTGCAAACAATGAGGATGTTTTCTTTTGTTAGGTTTCGGAAATCTGGTTTTGTACTTTGGAGTTGTATTGTGGATTTTGGAATTAGGTTGTTGTGACTTCATTTTTTTCACGGTTTCCCAAGCGGCCAATTTGCAAAGTTAGGGATTTTTGAATACCCGTGGTTGTTCTGTGTGATGCTTAAATGATCTTTGGATCTTATTGGTAGCTATACGTTAGAAATCTATTCTCTTCTTCTCTTTGGTCTTTGCTTTTTTTTTTCTTTTTTTCCTGTGGAATTTTTTATAATCAAATAGTTCTAACATGTATGCAGCAATGCTAGGTTTTTGGCACTCAAGATATTATTTCATCGGTCTGTTCACTGGTTAACTTGTAAGCTCCTTTCTGACAAGTAATTTCCAGCAGTCTGTTGGTTGTTTACTTGTTGATTGCCTCACTATAATACTGGAAAGGCTTACATGATTTTGCCGAGAACATTGCAACGTCCCTTTGACACGCATTATGCATGTACCTCTCAAAATATTCACCTATGGTTCCTTGGACCTATGGCATCGAATTGTAGCCCCTTGGCCTATGACATCTTGTCCTAAGACCATCCCCTACATCTAAAAAGGCATATCATATCAGCTTATAGTCCCTTGACCTACGGTCCCTCCTTGTTCCATTTTCCATCCGCCCACAATCCCTTAACCCATAGCATCCACCATTGTATACTCCAAGGAGTACTAAACAATGTCTCAACACTCCCAGCCATGAGTCTAAACTGTGTAAAGCTCCTAGGCATGAACTTAAACTGCACAATGCTTTAAGGCATGAGCTTAGAATATGCAATGCTCCTAAGTACGAGCTAAAACTGCTCCTTGCTCCAAAATGAGCTTAAAATACCTTATTAGAACTACGCCAACTTGATTTCTCCTCATTTTCTTTCGAACCATAATGTTCTCCTTTTTTAATTTGAGCTGTAGACTTTTACTCATCTTGATTTGAACTGTAAGGTTCTCTTTGTCCCAGCCGAGCTCTAGGGTTTTCCTCATCTTTTGTTAAACCGTAGGGCTCCCCTCCTCCATCGAACCTTAGGGTTTCAGCCTTTTTCAAATCGTAGGTTTCTACACAACCTCTTTCGAACTGTAGAGTTCTCATTTTCTTGATTTGAGCCTATAGGGTTTCTACCATCCCAATTCCAACCTTTCGTTTCCATGGGTCCCCATTAACCTCTCAACCTAAATAGGTCGCGACAATATGGGTTCATAACCCAAACCATCGACTCCGTCAATGCTCCGAGCTACAAGAGGGCATTTGTTGATGCCGCTTTTTATTCCTTTGGGAAAGAAATTGATCTTTTAATCAAATAAACTCACTTTTGAACTTTCGTTCACCAAGTCAATGAAATTGCCCCATTTTCAAGCCTACGACTCATTCCCTAATGGGATATGCTGTTCTTTAGGCCTTTGGCCAACTTTTTCTAAGCTTACAGCTCAATCCCTTCTTAAGAAGCCTTCTGGGTCCATGGCCCAAAGGTTCTTACACTTTTAGGGTTGTCATATTCCCTTCTTGTAGGAGGGAATATTGGGCCTAAGACCTAAGGAGGAAGTGTTGCATCTTCCCCTCCAAATTAAGCAGAACTCTAGGGTTTTGTAAGGGGAAACACTCCTACCAGTAGCAGAAAGAAAGAAAGAGAGACAAGAGAGAAGGGCTGAGGCAACTGCATTCCCTCCTCCCTCATATGGGAAAGTAAGTGATACACCAGTGATCTCCATGGTCCCATGAGCCTAAAAGGAAGTACAATGGCTTGATTCTCTTATAGAGATATGTAGGAAGCTTGATGGGTTCGGCCTCCCCACCATCTTTCATCCATGTTCCTCCCATAACAACCCCTGTTTCCTCCATCTTCTAGGTCAATGGCCACTTCATTCTCTAATGTTCATCATCTTTTTTATCTTTCCCCTGTTTTCCCAAATCTGGGTCCATGGCTCTCTGTTAATGGGGTCACCTACTTCATTGACATTCATCACGGCATCCTAATAAAAGGTATTCCTTACCAAGGCAATAGGTGTAAAGAATCATCTCCATTTGGGATAATGTGAACCTGAGACCCCGAAAACAAATATGAATGTAAGCCTCACACTCCACCAGCTTTTGACTAAGTTTTACATGTTTTCAAATTGATGGTGTGAGTTGGCAGCCTAGAATTGGTTGCCCTTTTAATAAACATTATTTAAATGCATTTAAAACATTTAAATATATTTTATCTTCCCTTTTGGTGGGTGTGGACACACCTTATCAAGAGTTAACTTTCTCTTGCATTTTATTTTCAAATTGGAGGTGAGGTGACATGCTTTCATTGGTCTCTTTCATATTTTAATATTGTTTGTAATTAATGGGCTTTTGGAGGGGTAAAGGGGTAATTTCACCCCCTATCATCTTCTCCACTCTCTCCCCATGTGCATAAAGGCTGGCTACATCACCATGAATTTCGGCCATGATGTGGAATTGACCCGATTTGGCTCCATTTTGAGTGCCACAAAAAGGGAAACGCCCCATTTTGTAAGGGGAAGTTGAAGGGGAACTTCTCGGCCTATAAATTGGCTTAATCGAACACTTTCTTAGGGGGTTGGGAAAATTGGATTTTGAGAGAATGACACAAGAAAACTAAAATTGGACAACACATTTTTGGCATTTCAAACCCTTGGTTTTATGGCACTTCGTGCTTAGAGAAACAACCACGACACTCTTCAAGCGTTTTGGCGCACATTTTCGAGTTTTTAGACCGGTGGTCTTGCGTCACTCGGTGCTTAGCAAAATGGCCACCACCTGAGGGATTTCTGACTCCTCACACGTTTCGTTGCACATTTTCGAGTTTTTTAACCTGTGGTTTTGCGACACTTTGTGCTTAGCGAAATGACCACTACCTGAGGGTTTTTGACTCATTAAGCGTTTCGAGGCACATTTTTGGGTTTTTGGACCTGTGGTCTTATGTCACTTCGTGCTTAGTAGAATAGCTACCACCCGAGGGGTTTCTGACTCCTCACAAGTTTCAGCGTATATTTTCGGGTTTTCAAACCTATGGTCTTGCGCCACTTTGTGCATAATGAAACAGTTACCACTTGATTGAGGGTTTTCTGATTCCTCACTAGTTTTAGTACACATTTTCGGGTTTTCGAACCTATGGTCTTGTGGCACTTCTTGCTTCGTGGAATGACCACCACCTAAGGGGTTTCTTACACCTCACACATTTTGTCGCACTTTCTAGGGTTTCTGACTCGAGTACTATTACGCACTTCGTGTTTAGTGGATAATGACTGTATTTGCTCAAATTAATAATCGGAGGTCTTTGCTCGTTTCGGTGACCCGATATGATTAACTACCATCCATTTATGAATCATGGGAATCCAAAAATCCTGATTTTCATTAAAAGCCTAAGCCCTTGTTTGGAGGACAATTGTTTTTCAACAGTTGTGTATATTCGAGAAAAGGGAAATAGTAAATAAAATGAGGGGAGGGTTGGCATTTAGTGACGCAATTGTCAATTGCGTAACTAACTTCCAATTTTAGTCCCATAATTAGCAATTACGAGACTAAACTTATTCTGGGAAATAACTTTTTCGCACTCCTATTTTGAGAATTGGATTTTTAAATCAATTTACTTTGGGATTTTTTCCCAAGAGTCTTAAGTGCTTGGTTTAAAATTAAATTTCGAGAATTAAAATTTAGTTTTATTCAAACTTTTCTGACATGATATGTTTGATGAGTAGAAACTTAGTTTTGCAAAACTTCATTTTGAGTCCCAAAACTAGGTTTCGTAAATGTTAGGTAAGTACATTTGCAAAATCAAGTGATTAACCCAAAACTAAGTTTTGAAAAAACTAGAATTACCAAACTATCTATCCCCTCTTAAATTATGAAATGTCTAACTTAATTTTGCCCTAACATACCATTTGATTCCATTATTACTTTAATTTTCAATTTCTTTTGTTTATATTATATTTATATTTATATTTATTTCTTTCCTTATTTTTCCTTTTTGTTATTTTATTTTATTTTTTTCTTCTTATGTTCTCTCCTTTTTTTGTTGTCTCCTTTACCTCGTCAATACACCTAATTTAAAAAAAGTAATAGTAAAAAATTCTTAATTAGTATAATTTTGTAGATGTAAACAGCTTATAAATTAAAAAAGATATGATAATTTTAGGAGTTTCGGGAATCTAGAAAACATTTATATGTACAACTGAATCTAGATACATTTTTTTTATTAAGTTCTTGATTTATTGATTTTTTAGTGTTGAATATACAATAGAATAATGTCAAATCTTGTAAAACCGAGGGTATCTTCATATTTTTTTATATGTTCTTTCTATTTATTTGTACAGTTAAAATTATTAATAATCCTTGAAAAGCTTTAAAAGAGGAGCATTGAAAACAAAACTTAATGGGGGAGCCAAATCCTTCCACACTAATCTTGACAATATTCATGATTTCCCAGTGCAGCCCTATAAGGTGATTAAAACTTTGACAAAAATATTATGAAAATTAAGAAGTTATGACTACTTTTTTCTTTTCCGCGAGAGAATGAATTAAATTTCTATGAATGATCCCAAGTTGATTAAGCATTATGTTTAACTATGAAAATTTAGTCTAAATTAAGAATTAATATTAAGTTTAGTTTAGCTTAATTAAAATTTATTTAATAGTTATTTAGTTTTTCGGGCTTCAAAAAATAGTTCTGAAATATTGCAACTAAACATATAAAAACAAATTTTGAGAACCAAAATTAAATTTTGGCCTAATAACCAAATACGTATTTTACACTAATTTTGATCTAGACTTGGGCATGCTAACCAAAGTACGATTCCCGCACCTTACTTTTTCTTTACTGAATTTTACTATGGATATGGATCGTGTTCTAAATAATTTAATGCTTTTAAAGCTTTCCTTGTGAACATTTTGAGCAGCGAAGCCCCACTAAGCACTATCTACAATTTCTATTTCAAGAAAAAGGAAAAAAAAAAAAAAAACAGCAGCAACAACACTATCTGCAACAATCAAACCTAAAATTCTAGTTATACAACTGGAATATATCAAAAAGAAATGCTATTTATCCTGAAAAAAAGTAATATCATTTAAATCTCACCACTTGCATGCAGCGGTGGGCCTCACACGATCCATTCATCAGATGTGTGAGGCCCACCCTACATGTGAGTGGTGGGATTTACATGGAATTGTTTTTTTCGGGATGAGTAGTATTACCCGTTATTAAATAGGTGATGCTCATTGTCACCTAAAGCAGCAAAACCGTCACCTAAAGCATAGGTGACGCTTTTGGAAGTCACTAAAGCTTAGCTGATAACCAATCGACGGTTTTAACTGCCATCAATTATTTAACCAGATTATCCACCTTACAATTGGTAACAACTAAAGTCGTCACTTATTATATACATAGGTGATGGTTTTAAATTGCCGCCTATATAAATCATACGAGATGACTTAAACAGTTAACTTTTGCTAACACACATGACGAACTTAAACCATAATTTATTCCTATCATAGTGATGGTTTAAGCCGTTACCGTTGCTTGAAAAGATGACGACCTAACTATTGCCAATAATAAATTAGGATTTGACAAATAGCATAGGTGAAGGCTTAGAGCCATTGCCTATACTAATTTATTAATTAAGGAAAATAATAGGTGATAGTTTTGGGCCGTCACCTGTTCCTTCTTTTATTAGTTAAGGTATAGAATAGGTGACAATTTTGAACTTTCACCCCTTCATAAATTTTTTAACTAAAGCAAAGCATTGGTGATGGTCAATAGGAGTTCTATTGGAGCCGACTCGCAAGCTTGAACTCAACTTAGTTAACTGACTCGGAGCTCATTTGCCTCAAACTAAGCCTTGATGAAAGAAGGCTCAAACCATAACTTAGCCCATCAATGAGATGGTAACTGTATGATGGTGTTGCTCCTTTATAGCTTAGTTTAAGGGATTTTCTCATTAAGGTTTCGACGTGGGATAGAGTCCGAAGGAAATCAAAGAAAATAAAAATGAAAGTAACAAAGAATAGGTGACAAGTAAGTAACAACACTGTCACTTATAGTCTAAATTTTTAAAGGAACAAGTGACTTGGACAAATGCCCTCACGTATGGTCTAAATTTTAAAAGAAATAGGCGATAACAACACTGTCACTTATAGTCTAAATTTTTAAAGGAACAAGTGACTTGGACAAATGCCCTCACGTATGGTCTAAATTTTAAAAGAAATAGGCGACAGTTCGTCATTATAGTCTAATTTTTTAGAAGAATTAGTGATATTGTACAGATATTTAGGTGGCCATTTGATTTCTTTTTGGCATAGAGCGCCGGCTTGTGGTGCGAGCTTTTCCATGCAGAATGAACCAACTCATATACCGATTTACGTATCATGAGGAAATGAGTTGCAGTAAAGCAAATTGTCTAAAGAGAGTAACCTACTCCGCACCTAAGTTGAAACTCATTTATATAATTTTTTGTTGGTCTCAGAGAACCCGAGATATTTTAATTTCATTTATTCCAAATTTACCCCTTTATTTCCAATAGAAAGTTACCAAAATTAGTACACAAACCCACCGGCACCCGATTGGAGAAAACTCAACCCTTCCAACCGGATCAGTTCCACACTCTCGCTCACCCTGGATGCTCACTCATTGGGAATGCCCAAGGCATTGATTGACCTGGAATTGTATAAGAATTATGGTGGGAAATTGTTAGACAATTATTTGCATGTACATAATTTCCATGCAATTGATACGAGGGTTTGGGGCCCCCTACCCTATAAATTGTGGGTCAAAGTGAACCCAAGTCAAGAGAAGAGAAATGTGAGATGAGAGGAAGACGAGGACACCACTTTGTCAGTGGGGAGGCTGTTCGACCTCTGGGCTCATGACAACGTAAGAGCACGGAATTACGGGAATGGTTCTAGGGCTCGGATCGATACAATAAAATCTTAAACAATAGTAGTTTTTTTTTTTTTTTTTTTATATTCCCCTTTCTTGATTCTCAATCCTAGTTATTATTCCATTCTCATTGTCCGAATACAACTTAAATTTGACTAAACGCACATTTGGGACAGTATCGATATCCAAGAAACTTTTCCAACTCTGATAATGGTTAAAACACTCCATAATAGGTCTAGTAATACTAATCTCAAGGATTCGTTTGGATGGTGGAGATGAGAATAGGAATGAAAATGTTGATTTCCGTTTCATTATTAGGAAACATAAGAGATAACAGAAAGGTCAGTCCAGCAATCTAATCCCAAAAGCACATAAAATACCAAGGATTCATTTGAATTATGCGAATGGAAATGCTGATCGGTAACATGAAAGGTAATGAAATAATCATTTAATTACTATTCTTATTTGTCATTCCTTACTCATTTCCTTTCACATTTTCACTGTTCAAATACAACATAAGAGTTAATCTGGTGGTAAGGTCGGATAACCCCACGATGCATGGAGCCATCCATCTTAGATATACCCTATTCAAGTGGCTAATTGCCCAATTACGTTCGGACCCCATTTATAAAATGTAATTCTATAAATATTGGAGCCAGCGGCCAAACATGCAGCGTTGGTCGTATATAAGAAAACTTCAAGCCCATTTCACTGAAAGTATACAAAATGTTAAAGATCTCAACTTCATCTATGTTAATGTTAAAGCTCGTCACTACAAGCACATGACCTTTTTTTCTGCCACACACAATAATCATTCCCAGATATGGCAATTTGGAAGTTTGGAGGAACAACATTCCCCACACTGTACCTTGGCCCAATTTTCACATAAATGTTCTTGTCTATTTTCGCTATGTAAAGATCCGGATCAGAGGCTATAATACTTACGGTACTTTCAGGTGTAATCCTGTTCCTCTTTCGGATCGATACAAGTTGAGAGATGGCGTCTTTCAATCCCCAGTCAATGAAATGGTCATAAAACTGTCACAGAAAAAGAAACAGATGATCAATATCAAGGAAGACTAATAAAATCACAAAATCACCAAAAGACTAATAAAATAACAAGAATGAGGAATTTGTGCTTGTTCTAGTTGATCTTTATTGCATAGAGTGTGGAGAAAATTTGAAGTTTTGTATATTTTAGAATAATGGCGTTGTTGTACAGGTAGGATACTTCAAAAGTAAAGAGGATTAATTTGTATCTATATGATTGCATACATTTTTTCAGAAAATAATGATTTCGAAATTTCTTGTTTCTAAGAAAATGGTCTTATATATTTAGAGGATTCATGTTTGGTTCATGGAAATATTTACTCCATTCCTGAGTTATTTCTATGAAATAACTATATCTTATCTATTTTTAATTCATATTGATTGGCTAGTTCATTCCGCAAACCAAACATGTAGTTAGTCTTTAGGTGCATAGAAAACCAAGGGGTACTAAAATGGAAAAGAAAATATTCCACTTTCATTAGGATGGACAGCTCTAGTTTCTCATCAAAAAAATAGTGTGCATATATAATTTGAGAATTAGAGTAATAATTTAGCTGTGCAAGAAACATATTTTCTTGTGCCAGTGAACAAATTAAATCAAAATAAGACAAGAATCAAGGATTAAATCAAAATTAGACCAGAGAATCAAGAATTATAAAAGGCTCAGAAAACTCACTATTGATGGAATTCCTGGATGAGTAAGAATATAAACATAACCCAGCATAACTTTATCTGATGGGAATGGCGACTTCTTCTCTGTTGAACCCGTATCATGATTGTCTATAAAAGTAACAGCATTCACTGGTAACAAACCAATCAATCCAGGAGGCCCTCCTGCTAAGTCCTTCAGCTGATTCAATTTCCCTTGAACTGCATTTTGGAGTATTTCCTTAGTTGCAAAATCAAATCTGGTCACATTACCCCCAGCTAATTGAACCCACCTTGCAATATCTGTTCTATCACTACTCGAAAAGTCCCCAACAGCGAATTTCGGCTTTGTTTTTGCCATATACAACTTGGTATACATTGGGGCATATCCCTTCACAAAACCAAATCTCCAACCATCAAATCCAATTTCAGTTTTCAGCCACATCATCCAATCTGACAACTCCTTTTGAACTCGTTTGTTGACATGGTCAATATCCGGTGCAGGAATGTAGCCTTCTCCTGTGTCGAGATTTCCAGTACCATCAGAATATTGAGTATCATCCCGGCAAATGAAGTGTGAGCCCCAATCAAGACGTTTATCCGGTGTTCCTCCTTCAAAGATGCACCATATTCCTCTTCCATCTTTTCTATCAGCGGTTCGGTGGTTAATGTTTATGTCTGCAATGCACTGAATTCCTTTGCCATGTAGGGCTTGTATGAGTGATTTGAGTTCTTCTTGAGTTCCATATTTTGAAGCGTTGAGATCATAAAGCCTTCCAGGCAGGTACCCTAGTAATGGAAAAAAAAAAAAAAGAAAAAAAAGAATGCAAAGAGAAATGAGAGTGAAAATTTGAATATTTGCTTTTCTTTTTAGTTTTGAGCATTAAAAATGAAACCCAAGGGAACCATATGCCTCATTAGAAACATTCTTGAGGAAACCTCAGGGGAAAATCACAGAAAAGACAAAAAAAAGAAGGTACAATTGCATGTATTTTGTTAAAGGAGAGTCCAGCTAAAACCTGATACTACTTACCGACATAGTTTCAACATTGACAAAATCAGAACTGAGTTTTCCACTTCAACATACTTTGAACACAAAGGACCATTATTTATCTCAGCACACTTGAAGGGGTATGGTGCATTCTCCACTTCCAACATACTGGAAAAACAATGTTCACTGAAGGTTTTGTCATAGTGAAGGGAATAAAATAGATCACCGTCGTGAAAGAAAACAATTAAGCCATGGTCTGTTACTTTGGTGGGATCCAAGAAAAAGTTGGACATTCCAGTCTTGACTGAGATTTTCCTAAAACATTGGCCATAAAGATCTTATCCTTTAATTCAATGACAAAGGAGGCATACCTGTAATTCAGGCAGCTACCCTTGGGCGCAAGTAATCTCTACTAGCCACTACTGGGTAAATAAGATAAGGATAACTCTAAGATTGAACCTTGGGGGATCTAAATAGGGGGTCTCCCAGTTTACCAAAATTTTGACCACAAGCATTTGTTTTTGATAATAAAGAGTCGTACTTGTAATTTAGGACGCTACACTTCAACTCATGTAACCTCCGCCAGTGACTTCAACTTACAAAGTAAGATATGAGTAACCCCTAAAATTGAATCATGGTGGTCTCCAACTTTGGCACTGGACTAAACCTTTGGGTTGACCACTATTACTACTGAAAATTTTCAATTATCTATTTTCTTGATATATATTAAGTGTGAACATATTTCAAGGTTTTCTATTGATGACAACAAGGAGGGTAATCGAACCAGAAGCAGGGCATTGCCTTCACAATCATTTCTTCATACATCTTACCTACACAACTCTTCAGAAACAACTCTCAGCAACTAGTACAATTACAAGAGAAGAAACTGCCTATTCATAGCAAAGAGATGAGAAATGCAACACAAACACTTTGAATTTCTGAGTTCAAGTCACCACCAAAAGTCTTTACAGGAGAATCCACATCATTTTATAACATATAAAAACGAAATCATGATAAAACTTCAAAGGAGGGATTGTTACCTTGTTCTGAAGCAGATTGACTGGGTGGGGGAAGCCACAGGTGAGTAACTCCAGAGGTAGCCAACAGTGGAATAGAGCGCTTCAGGAAATTGTACCAGCCCCCATCCTTTTTCCATGATTCCCAATTGAAAGCCTAATAAATCAAAACCCGGATCAGGGTTTTAAAAGGGTTTCGGTTAAATGAATAGAATCACACATGATAAATGAGTTTGACCCTTTCATGGAACCGGTAAATTTATCAGATTCTGCTGTTAACTAGATAAAGGTGCATTGACATGTGGTGGTGACTGTACACAGAGAAAGAGGGAGAGCCTGCTGTGATACATATACATATATATACATATATATACATACACATATATATATATATTTATAAACACATATACATATAGAGAGAGAGAGATATACATATATATATATATATAGAGAGAGAGAGAGAGAGAGAGAGATACGTATGTAAAGGGTGCATTGACGCATGCGGTGGTGACTGTACATGGAGAAAGAAGGAGAGCGAGTTATCATACATGTACATATATACATACACACACATATATATATATATATACACACACATATATATAGAGAGACATACATATATATATAAACATACATACATACATGCATACATACATATATATATATATATATATAATAATACATGCCTGAAATAATACTTGAGAATGGCTGAAATAATGTATGAGAGAGATGCAGAAAATGACATAGAAGCTCCTGCCACAGCACATTATTTGGTGTTAGTCTGTCTTTGCCCCGTTCAATTATATCCCATATTGAGTGACTACGTATAAGAATAATCTCTTGTGTTGTTCTCAAAGGTTTGTCTGAAAATGAGGTAATTTTACTAAACGATATTTTAAAGTCAATTCATTTTTATCAAACTAATATTATTTAATAGTGCTGTGTAAAAAATGAGCCTTTATTATATGCGCCTAAAGTGAAATCATCACTGGATCTATATTCGATTATTATTATATATATAGTGAGAGTGAGGGAGTGATGCAGGTGCAGCACACCTTTTCTAAAAATAAAAATAGCTGTACAAAGTTCAAATTAACCAAAAAACAATATTAAAGTGCCTAAAAGGCTTAAAAAAACAAAGGAAGAGAGTGCAACTCAAAACTTAATCAATGGTAGGGGTGTTCATTTAGATAATTTAGGAATTTTTCAACTGAATTATCCCAAATTTTCTTTTATTCTGATTCCTGATCGAACTAAAATTTTTTCCAAAATTTCCCGAACAAAAATTCGAGAAATTCATTTCCTAACCGAATTTCCTCAATGAGGAGAAAATGAGGAGGATGGAGAGGGAATTAAATGAAAATCTAAAAAAAGGAACTCTATAATTAGGGAAATTCAGGAATTTCTAAATTTAAAAAAAATTTCTCGACCCGATTTTTGAACACCGAATTATTTTTAAAAATTTTCGACCTCCGACAAAATTTTCTAAATTTTCCGACCGTTAAAAAAAATTTCAAAAAATTTAAAAATTCCTGAATTATGCACAGGGACGCTGGGTAAACTAAAATGCCATACGGGAAAATGAACCTCAAGACCATATTGCATGAAATGAACATGTGACATAGAAAACATTGAAATGGGAACCTAGATGTAGTCAAAAAGTCGAAGTAAGAAAAAGCAGATTCCCTTTACCTTTAAAAAAATGCTTTATTAAAGTTGGGTATCATGTCAGAAAAAGGAACGGTCCTCGTTTAAAGTTATAATGTTGTTACATTATTCTTTGTGCCCACAGGTGAAGACAAGGTGAAAAAGTGAGTGTTTTTCACCTGAAAACTTGGGTAGTCCTATGAATGAGATCATTGCAGCTTATTTAAGGGCATCAAAACATTTATCTTCATAAAATGGTTTCCCACTCCTACCCCCTTTCTCTATCTGAGATTGTGTTTCCTTGTAAAATCCTCAAAATTCTGGTTAAAAGATGGACCCTTTCTCTTTGGAAGCACAAGTTCAAGACGTGCGTAAAATTTCATGTTTATTGTAAGTGCTCTAAAATCTTATTAATATCATTTAAATATTGGGTATCCTATCAGAAAAAGGTGATTGAACCACAATATTGAAAAAAAATAATATTTAATTAAGTAATTAAAGTTAATATTTTTAATTAAATTGATATTATGTATTGTTTTTGGTAATTACAGGGTAAATATGGCACAACAATGTATTTTTGGCAATTTCACAAAATAGCAGGACTAGGAAGAAAAGGAAAGAAATAGAAGATGGAATTACTTGGAGAAAAAGGAAATGAAGAAAAGGAAAGAAATTACATGGAAAAGAAGGAAACAAGGAAAGAAGGAAAAATGAAAGAAGAAAAAGGAAAGATTTAAAAAAATACTACTATTTTTATTTTTCTTTCCTTGCTACTAGCTCATACCCTTACCTCACCTATAAAATGAGGGTCTCTCCTTCTTTAAAAAGATATAGAGCATTCTCTCGCCTACCACCAAATTCGTTCTCTTTCTCTCTTCTCCCTCCTCTCTTGAACTACCACATTCTACTGTCCAACATTGCCACTAATATTACATGTCGCTACCTTCATTCCATCTTCTCTAAGTCCATTCAATTCAAGGATGGTGTTCCCCAACACCATGAGTAGCTAAGTTCCTTATTCAGTTTTGGGTCATAGATGATACTTTAATCCTGATTGATGGTATTTAATTGATAAATCTTTGGAATTTGTGTGTAATTGAAGGTTTGATGTTGAAACTAGATTGATTGAGCTTTATTGTTATATTTAGTAAAAATTATAGTTTTTGTGATTCTATTAATTCGTTTCAAGCATTGGTACGATATTGTGTGGGAATTCTTTCAATGATAATCTATAACTAACTGAAGTAAAGATTGACAAGATAGGTTATACCTAGGTTAATTCACACAATCTTTCTAAATATTATAAGGCTAGTAGCTTTAATGGATTAATTACATGCATATTCAAATCAACTAGTTTAAAGTGGATTTGAACCTTAAAAGTGGATTTCTCAACCCATAATTTTCTTCACCAAGATTTTAGTGCAACCTTTTAATCTCTTTTAAATACTTCTCTTATAATTTTTCTGGTTTTAAAAACAAACCTAACTTAACCTTAGATTTCTTGTAGGACGATACTCTACTTCTCACTTTACTAGGTAACATAGTAGTTTTATTTAATTATTTTTTATTCGAAAACGAGGAATCAAAAGGAACGGCCATTGTTTAAAGTTATGAAGTTGTTACATTATTGTTTCCATCAACGCATGAGGACAAAGTGAACAAGTGAAGAGTATTTTTCTCATGAAGACGCCCTATAAATGAGATCTTTGAAGCCCATTCAAGGTTGGAATTTAATTGAAAAAATTAAATTCAAAATAATTAATGGATTTTAATTTTTTTAGTTTTCTTAGACCTATTATTTTCTACTTAATGAGCCATTCATTTAGTCCATAAAGGTCCCTTGGAAGTTACATAAGCCAACCCACTATATAAGTGGGTTTGGCAGGACTTTAGGATATAAGGTAGATTTAGAGATATGCGAAAAATAAAACACCCTTTCTCCTTCTAAAGTATTTTCCTTGAGCACCTAAAGATCTTAAATCGACTAAGTGCTCCTTATTTCGTTCGTGTTTGCAAAGGAGGATCCTCATATAAGGGTGTTGTACCACCCTGGAAGTGACCGCCATTAAGAACCTACATGAAGGCCGGCGACTATTTCCTTAGGGCAGCTAGTATCGTTCATCTACTTCTAGGCCTGGATATTCTTACTCTCCCTAATTATTATATTTATTTATATTGAATTTATGTTCTTAATTCCTTAACAAGTTTGTAATATGCAATATGAGTGTTGTATGAATTTTATATTATTTCGTTTAATATATCTTTGTGTAAATAAACTATGAAAATCAAGTCAATTTTTACAACAATCAGGGGCATCAAAAAAATTTCTCTTTGCAAAATTTTTTTCCTACCTCTACCCGTTTTCTCTATCTAAAATTGTATTTCCTTGTAAAATCCCTAAAATTCTTGTTGAAAGATGTACTCTTTGGCTCTAGAAGTTCAAGTTCAACACTTGTAAAAAGTTTCAAGTTTATTGTTAGTGTTCTAACCTCTTATTAATTTCATTTAGATTTTTCATTGTTTGTTGTTCACATCGTGCTTCAAGTTCTTTTTACTTTTTTAGGCTTTGCTTCTTGATTTAATGCATTATTCCTTCAAAAGAAATTTTTCCCAAGTAAAAAAGGCTTTTAATTTTTGGAAAGAGAATTTTCAAACTCCAAATCATTTGTTGTTCATATTTGCAAAATTCTTCAATTTAATATGAATTTTGTTTCTTGAATACCAACTCAAAGACCGTCTAGTTAATAACATTGAAGGTCCATTGTTTGCCTTACAGATCAAGGTGAAATGGTGGAGCTCGGTGAGAGTTGAGCAATTCTTTACTGAGAACCTCTCTCTTTGGTTCTCTCAGAATCCTCATCTCAAAAAGGAGGCCACAAAAGATCAGTCTAGCTTCTTGCAAGCTAAGTATAGAATCCAAACTCATCTAGCGGTGGCAAAGTCTTAAGAAAAAGTTGAAAAGATCATGATTGAAGCTCATTCGCAAGGCTCTAGCAAAAAGACTAGCCGGACCCATAGCAAAATTGAAGACTCCTTATGTCCAGAATAATGAAGATATTGCTTTGGCATTATCCTGTTCAATCAATAAAGAGGTGGTGCTTGCTCAAAGTCAAAAAATTAGAAAAAGCATATTCCTTTGACTTGTTTAAAGATTCTTTATTAAATTTGGTATTTGGTTAGAGAAACGAATGATCCACGTTAAAAGTGAGACTAGTGGCATAAAAAAGACTAATACTATAAAGAGATTCTATATTTTAAAATAAAGAGTAAGATTGTCATTTTGTTTTTTTATATCAACGATATTCATTTTTACAACTTCATTAAAATCACAGGAAGGTTATGTACTGATTTCCAAACCATAAATGGATTCCTTACCATTGGATCAAACTACAATTTCTCCATTTATTTATTGCATCACTATACAATGACTTTCTAGCGTCAACTTTACAAATTTCATTTTATGCCCCCATCATCTGGTGGTTGAGGATCTCCCTCTTTGAAGGAGGCATCGGGAATTTGACGTCCCCTGGGGGTAGGGCACTATGAAAGGAAATGGATCATGGATTATCAATAAGCCTGGAGTGAATTCTTCCTGAGTCAAGGCTCGAGCGATTAAGAGGGATGAGAAAACGAAAAAAAATAACATATAATATCAAATTTTATATAATTTTATGATATATAAATCTCATCTTGATCCTTAATAATATAAATGATCAAATTATATGAAAATTAATATTATAATATATTATTTTTCAAGATCCCGTTCAATCCATGAGATTGAAATTAAAAAATGGACATAAAAAAAGTTGTTTTCACAGTGACACACATAAGACGGCATGATAATGCACAGCTTTACAAATCTTTTAATCTTTTAAACACCTGTGCGCATAATCATTGAAGAAAATTAAAATTCAAGAGCTTCACTTAGTTTAAAATGTGGGCAAAACGGGAGAATATGATTTTTTTTTTCCTTGTTTCATTCTTTTTCCATAGAAACCAATCCTGTCCAAAAACAGGGGGGAAAATCATCCGCAGAACAATTATACAGAAACAGCCCAACATTTTATACACCAAAAAGTTGATCAAGGTGAGCTTGTTTTTCACTGTCCTATCTCCTTTCCTTTCGCCAAATGAAAATTGGACCAAAAATATGAAAATCGAAACAAATTTATCAACAACTCTCTACCGCCTATCGGTGATAATCATCTTACGTACATATCGTATCGAAAGACGAACCTAGAAAGACATCAAATCGTACATTTCCAGTGTGAACCATTAAACTTTGAACATAATATCCCCCTTCTAGTCATCATCTGAATCTGCAGCGTGAAAAAACAATAATTCAGGGCTGTTTTTCATAAACGGTTCGAAGTTACATGGATAGCAGTAACAACAACAATAATGGCTTTAAAATGATTTTTTTTGTGAGAAAGTCTTCTTTAATAGAACAACCGAGAAACATGGCCACTGAAAAGAGTATGTAGATCACCAGGTAATGATAACTGGAATTCGGAATTAGCATATAGAAACACGACAATGGGGAAGGAAGTTTTAAACCATTTGCATGACAAGAAGTTTCAGACCTAAAATTCTCATGTTTGGTTCGCAGTATTAGCTACTGTTTCGGTCAGATTCTTACCGAGTAAAGTTTTTACCTTGTTTGGTTCACTTTTGAGCTCCCACTTAAAGTAAAATGCCTCTTCAACTGATGGCATATAGGAACGACTAATACTTACATATTTCACTAACGGTTCATGGATTAGGTACTTCTTTACCTATTCCACGACTAAAACATGAGGTAACTATTCCTAACATATTCTATTCCTATATAATAGCTACTCCATTCCCACCCTTTTCCGTTCCACAAATCAAACATGGCATTACTGGGGGAGGGAAAAAAAGGATCATGGGTAAGTTCAAAAATGACTGAACCGGCTTCCATTTTAGAGTTTAATCTAACATAACAATGAAAGAGAGAGTATCACTAGCAAGAATAGATTTTGATTTTTCCATTTAATATCTATGAATGGAAGGCTTACCAGATCTTATATCTTCACCAACTTTCCCTCTGTTCTTCAGCTGTCTCATGATCATTGAGCAAATAAGGATCCACCAGTATATATGGAAAATCAATAGCATTACCAACAATGTATTAAAAGTATAGTACAGCAGTGTGGGATATGTCTCCGACAGATTCAAATGCCGGCATAGATCATAGCTGGAAAATGCAAACAGCAAGCATATATGATTGAAACACCATAAGAAACAGCCAAATGAAATTAAAATTGAATCACCAAAATATCAGGAGAGAGTACAGACCTTGAGGACTTTATAACCCAAAAGGGAAAGAATATTAGTCGTAGTATGGCCCACGAGATGGCGAAAAATCCAAAGCACACACTTGCACCAAGTTCATTCCCTGAATATTTGAACACCTTAGCAGCTTCTAGGAATACATCACTTCCATCGTGCAGGGCAAGAACAACAGCACCAATACGGAAAAACCTACAAAATGGAAGTCCTGTCAGTGGCTTCGTCAAGAACCATATTATTAACCCATTGTTTCACACTGTTCGACCTCAACCAGGAAAAAGAGGCTTAGGGGGACAAATGATTAGAAATGTTAAAAGTATTCTAGTTGGTCTAGTTTGTTCTGGAAAGTGTTTGAAAAAGATTGATTCACTCAGATTATGCTTTTTCTGCTTTAGGAAAAAAATAAAATAAGCTTCAAGATCACAGCTACACAGCCTCAACCAGGAAAAAGAGGCTAAGGGGAACAAATGGTTAGAAATGTAAAAAGTATTCTAGTTGGTCTAGTTTGTTCTGGAAAGTGTTTGAAAAAGATTGATTCACTCGGATTATGCTTTTTCTGCTTTAGGAAAAAAAATAAAATAAGCTTCAAGATCACAGCTACACAGCCTCAACCAGGAAAAAGAGGCTAAGGGGAACAAATGGTTAGAAATGTAAAAAGTATTCTAGTTGGTCTAGTTTGTTCTGGAAAGTGTTTGAAAAAGATTGATTCACTCGGATTATGCTTTTTCTGCTTTAGGAAAAAAAAATAAAATAAGCTTCAAGATCACAGCTACAGTAATCTGGAAAATGCTTTTGACAAAGGACAGGGAATTCTCGGTGCTAATTTTCATGGTGCAGAAAGAATACCTCGTAAGGTATGATACCCCAATCAGTGCAACAGTGACTACATGATGAGACATCATTACAGAGAAGTCTTTCCTTCGGGTCTCCCATGTAAGCAGCGCAGCAATGCTGAATAAGTAAAACCCACATTGGCACATGTATACAAGCTTCAAGGAAAGCCTGAAATCAAATACAATACAAGGGAGACATCCTTAGGATACCGATTCCATTTTAAAAATATAACCTGAAACAGGTTCCAGATTTAAATATGTTGTACAATTCTCACAAATGGATTCATTGCCAGATTCAATATATATACCATCAAACAACTATCGGATATATATTTATGAGCATTTGGTTGAAGCGATGTCTGTGGAAATAAACACATACAACAATTTCAATAAAAAAAGGAAGAAAAAGATCCACTTATCTTCATCAAAAAAAGGAAGTCAAGAAAAGAAACTCCAAAACATTAAAAAAATAATAGCCATGACATGTATCTCCAAAACATTATATTGTGAGTCGAGTAAGGTCAGATGATATTATGGGAAAGACAGGTCAGGTTGGCCGGCAGGCCAAGGGTTCACCTTGCTGTTACAATTTTTGTTTCTTTCAGTATTTTCATAAAAAGAACTAGCAAAAACTCTAATGTTGAACCCTAAAAAGGAAAACAAAAGAAAAAAGGAAAATCCGAATCTCAAATTTGGATAGGCTGGGTGAGTTGCGGGCAGGTCAACACAAACAGGGTCACAAGCAGGTCAAAATTATATTTTGGGTCGGCTCAGATCAGCTGGGGTGGGTTGATGTCTCGTTGGGTTGCCAGCTCGACTTGAATCTCTGCTGCAAGAACTAAGAGATTCTAAAGAAATGAGTGTTGCCAAACATCCAGTCTACACTCCACACAAAAACTGAAGGAACTTTGATCATACACGTTGCATAAAGGTAGAAATCTTCAAATTATCCACTAGTTCTTCTCCAGAAGAAGGCTATCTAAGAGGATCCAAATAGTTCATGCTAAGAGAAACCTCCGATTTCTTTTACTCGAAAAAACCTGAACAAGATCTTTCTTTATTCGGAATTCCAGTACAACCCTTCAGGAATTCATTGCACAAAAAACTACTTTTCTGTCATGTTAAGCATTTGAAAGCAAGTAGTACGGATTAAAAAAAGGGCATTTAATACACAATAGTATGAGCAACACAATGCAGAAATTGCATTGGAACTCAATATCAAATGTGCTAAACCCACCTCAACTCTTGATTCGGCCACCCTCTGAAGTACTCTTTTGAATCCCAAAACCATGGCTCATGGTATGTAATAGTGAGAATAAATGCTTCAACAGTGGCATAATATGTAAACTTCCACATTGATTCAGTGCATTTTACAATCTTTGCGTGTGTAGCCTCGTTAACCTTCAATCGAGTGGATCCATGACTCAATAGCCAGATGGACAACCTCTGAAAAAGTTGAATTTGATACAGGACAAAAAATGTGTCAAAGATAATCAGGACGAGTTATTCAGAGACTTAATTAAAACCAAATTCAACATATCACTGCTCCATTGAATAGGGTCAAGGAGAACTGGCTTTGCCTATTACATTTAATTTGCAAGAGAAATACATGACACAGTAAAGCAAGATATAAATAGAATGCTTAGAGACATGAAAAACAGACTTCATTTCATATTGTTGAAACATGCAATGTTGCATTCTCTTTCCTAATACAATAATCAAAGCACGCTTACAAGAGTAAACAGTACTTAATAGATATAATAAATATAAAAAAAATAATAAATAAATAAAAACTAGCCAAACCATTATCAATAAGACATCAAGAAGAAGCTCTTAGATTTCAATATATATCAAAGGTGAATCTTGCTATAATCCTCTTAAGCAGAACTGTGAAACATAGCCAGATCCCAGCTGACAACACACATAGAGGACATTTTATTTTTGGGAGCTGGTTGTGAATGCTAAAAATAAAATGCCCACGAACAGATAGGCTTATGGGTGAAGCTCTTAGCCAACATAATAACGTAAACCCCAAAAGATGAAGAATAAAACAAGAAAATTACAAAAGGTTTTTTATACAATAAAATAGCATTCAAACAGAATAAAAGAGAGCAGGGTTTCTGATAGCAGCTTCGCTACTTTGCTTTTTAGCTGTCTGGTTTTCTTTCTTTTCATTTTTCATGCATTGCCCAGACAACAAAAGAAGGTAGGGCCGGCAAACAATAGTGTTGAACTTCATCCAATAATTCATGGTTGCCATCATGCTTTCTAAATTTTGATCAGCAAGGATGCACTTTAAACTGGGACAGCAGCCTGTGAACTTTAAAAAATTTCTCACAAAAAAACAGATAAATCAAATACATGTCAAGGCACTATCACGTGTCTATATCTTGACAATGAAATTTGCAAACAAAAAAGTGTGCTAACTAACAGGAAATATTTATAACTCTTCCTCAAGTAAGCTCATAACAACCCACTAAAAGGTAAATATCTTAGTCTATTGTAGCGGGAGCTTATTTGTGGGCTTAAACATAAAAATGATGATATAACAACTCAACGCATCATGACCAAGTTTTGCGAATAAGAAAAGAAATGCACATCTGAAGTAAATGATCACATTCTTTAGCTTAAGGGATATATCTAGTCATTCATAATAACATAATACAAGAATTAAGGTGGCAAACAGCAAAGAAATGGTGCCAAGTAATACGTTTGAGATTCTAACCGAATATGTTCAGAGTTTGCAAGATAGAAACTCTAAACAAGTTGTTGTTGTTGTTCTTTTTTTTTTTTTAAGTAGGAAAACAATCCTGTGCACGTCAAAAAAATATGTCAAAAGTGGAATCATGATCAGTTTTTCTTTTTCTTTTAATGTAAAAGTGGAGTGATGATTTGTTATCCACCTTTTCAATCATAAACACATATATCAAACATAAATCCCAAGGTAATTTTTAATGTTCCACCTTAAAACGAATTAGCAATAAGCGGAGTGGTCCCAAGATCTTATTAATTAAACATTTAGGGCTTCAGTTTCTTGATGTGGAACAATGTTTTCAACACGCCTCCTCACATGTGGCGACACAAGCCAGAGACATGGGCATCAAAACACAGAGCTAACATGGGGCACACATGGCAACACAAGCCAAACACATGAAAATTATCTAGCTCTGATGCTATGATAAAGCATGAGGATTTCCATCCTAGAACCAACTGGTAATGTGTGGAGTAGCCTAATAGATACTTCAAACTCCAAAATAACATGTTCTAAACCAGTGTGAGATTCTAAACAGTCCCTTTCACGTCCAGGCTCAACTTAGGCATTGCAGATGTAAAACAGAATACAGATTGAGGCAAAAACAAATGGGCTTCACAGGGCCACACAGCAAAATCTGGGCTCTAATGCCATGTTAAGGTTCCACCTCAAAACCAATCGACAATAGTTGGTGTGGCCCCAAGACCTTATTAATTACACAATTAGGGATTTTGTTTCCCAATGTGGAACAATGTTTTCAACACTAATAAAACTGCATGAGCAAATGCGTACACAAACTTAAACCCCTCGCTGATAGGTACAAAATTAATTCAATGGAGGACATTACATTATTTAGTATCATTGCTTTCATAGTTATAAAATCATGTATGGGTATTTCGAACCTAAGGCATAATCTTGTTACAACAGGACATTTGAAATATATTACTACCAAAAAGTAGACTCCTCCATAATATACTTTTGAACTTAAAAAAAAAAATGTGAATGCAATATTTATCTTCTCTATAAAGTTGTAACAAGCATGAGCAGTAGCAAACAGCAAAATGATGCTTTTTGTAATGGACGTAGATGCAAAAATGAGTTGCATATGCTCTCTAAGGAAAAAAGTACGACATGACGATAAAGTGGATGTATAGCATGTTAACGCATTTAATTTTCGTGCTATGCAAAGCCTTTGAATTCCTTTATTATGAGAAGGAATCTTGCCATCCCTGAAATAAATTTTAAAATGCAAGCAATATAGACTCCTAATGGTTTTCTTTTTAAAGCTTTACAATATCTAATTAACCTATTATAAGACCAATTGACACAATTAGCCATATAAAAGTAAAAATGTTTTGTTCGTAGTAAACATGCCATGAGGAAAGTCAGAGAGTTTGAAGAGCAACATTTAGCAGCTATACTAATAATTCAAAAGCTACTTTTGCAAGTATGGATCTTAAAACTTCTTTTGACATGACCTTAATCAGATTATCATGAAATATGTTAAAAAATGCTTCAGCGGGGACATCGGTCTGGTCGTGAACAACCAAGTCATCAATAAGTAAGAATATGAACATAACCTCAACCAGATTATCATGAAATATGTTAAAAAATGCTTCATCCTGAATGTTAAGACTCTCAGCTGGGACACCAATCCTAGATATTGTGCTTTAGAAATAAATGTACTTAAATATGTCTGTATGATGCAACTGTACCATCAAATAACCCTTGTTGACTCCGAAAGTTTTCCTTATTTTATATTTAAATATACTTGCACAATGCAATTTTGAGTTATCTAAGGTTCACTTTTTTGTTTACAACTACTATATTTGTTACCATTCAAGATCGCATTTCAAAAGACTGACACCCTTCTGTGCAGAAGCACAGGCTGAAGATGTGCATTCAGTACAAAACAAGAAGGTGAAGAATGAAAAATAAAATTGACATCTCATCTTTTTGGCTTTGAGGCTTGTATTGAACAACAAACCCATAGCAATCCTCAAACTTCTAATTCCTTTCTCCTTCAATACTATCTCAAAACCAAAGAAGTATTCACGTAAAGAAAACAATAAAGAATCACTTAGTCTGGAGACAATCATTCATTCCTGCATCCTCATTAAGATTATCAGGCACTCTAATTCAAGATTCAACTACAAACAACTTAAAAAAGGAGAACCAACGAAGCTCCATACATACTAACAGTTTACATGCAAATCTTGCATACTAGATTATCAAGCGATCCAATTCAAGATACAACTACAAACAATAACTCAACAAATAGAAACAACAAAAGAGCCATACTAACAATGTGAAGTAGAGCCAAGAATCTTCCGCGAAACATGAATCTCAATACCAAACAAGAATTTACAAGAAAAAAGAAAGTAATAAAGAATCACTTGGTCTGTGTGAGAGGAGCTCATACAGACTAACAATTTACGCACAAATCTTGCACGCTAGATAATCAAGCACTCCAATTCAAGATTCATCCATAATCAGCGGCTTCTCAAATGAAAAACACAGAAGAAGCAGAGCCAGGAATCTCACCTGGAAGATGAATCTGTCACAGAAGAACCTAGCGCCCACGAAGAAGACGGCGAAGCATGCAGCATCGAGGAAATGCCACGGGCTCGGCTTGTCAATCTGACCCCGCAAAAACTCCATTACTGACTGTAGTTCGGGACCGAAGCATCAATCTACGGATCGACTATCGATTCACGGCCAGTTCAATCGCTCTGAAACCCCATCCAGCAATGGAAATTCGAGATTAACGCGCATTGAGGCTCCGCGCGTTTCGTTCGGAGAGATCTCGTTGCAATAATTCGGAGAAATGGAGAGTGATTGAGCACTCAGTTTGAGGGGAGAGAGAGAGAGAGAGAGAGAGAGAGAGAGAGAGAGAGAATGACGAAATGAAGTAGGTGTGTGGGCGTGTATTATAGGAGCTTTGAGATCTTGTCGCGTCTTCTTTATAGCGCAACCGTTTCCGTGCTGCTGGGTTTCCTTCTTCGGGTGGCAGTTTGGAAATTTTTTGTTTTTATTTTTTATTTCAAGAAAAGTAAAGCGTAAAAAAGAGAAGAAATAAATTATTGTATATCATAAAAGTAAATAAATATATTTTATAATTAAAATAAAAAAAACTCATTATTGCCCATCTCAATCGCATTTTAATTAGAAAATAATATTCAATTACAGTAATTTTACATTTTTTCCTAATTTTTACATTTTATTTATTTTTTATAATAATTTTTCGTTAGCAATTTGGACTGAAATTTGATTATAGAGACCCATTAAACTATTCCCTAAGCACAAGTGCCATAAAAAATTTAATGCCCCTGTTTTATTTTTCATCTCTTTTAATCTCATCATTAGTTGAGATTTTATTATCCCTTTATATGTGTGTACATAAATGGCTCTAATGTTTCCTTCATTATAGAATTTTATTATGGGTAGAAATAAATAAGTGGCTTGACGAAAAGTGAATTCATTTATGGTGTAAAAGAATAGGTGGTGAGATAAAATGCTACAAATATGAAGAAAATCAAAATTACAAATGTAATGCGTGACTTTTCTGGATCGCAAGAGGGTATTATAACTCAAAATTAATAACCTTACGCACAAGCGAAGTTCTTGCTGACACGCCCCATAAAAAAGGTGAAATGACATAGAAGAGAAAAATAAAGAAATAATTGGGGTTTTTTTTTTTTTTCTCAAAATAGGTGCATGGAACAGCTACTTTTTAATATAAATTTTAGTCATGCAATTGCTAATTGTATGACTAACTTTTGTCAAATTGCGTGACCGGCATTTGAATGTTAGTCGTGTAATTGGCAATTGTGTGATTGACTATTGAAAATTAGTTGCAACATTTGAATGTTAGTCACACATTCAGCAATTGCACGACCGACACCCTTAAATTGGCACAATCATGCTATCCTCCTCATCTGCAATGCTCAAAATTTCGCCATTTTCTTCACTATCATTTCTTATAGTTTTCATTACAATTTTCATAATATCGTTACCCCTTATCCCTAATGTATTCTATTGGGAAGATCAAATTATAAAAGAACTACAAATCAGTTGCAAATATAAAGGGACATATCATATATGATCCTAGTACAATCAAACACAACACTCCACTCTTTAACGAAGCAATTATATCCGTTGATGGCGGTCGATCTGAGACTTTATAAGATTACTATGTTGTTTCAATGTCCTATTACTCTTAAAGGAGGGGCGTATGAAAGCTTTTTAGCAACAGCAATTCAGGGTGACAGAGTTTTAAGCTATATCTTGTTCCGACCCAACTATCGTTGCTTTTCTGCTTGCCAAATTTATGTTCAGACTAAGGCCCTTCCAACCCAGGATGTGGATCCACTCGACTACTATAGTCAACTACTTGTTAGGCTAAGCGTTATGCCACTCCAACAAGAAGAAATCTTTGGTGACCACTTGCAAAACTACTCATACGATAATGATGAGGACATGCCTATTCCTCATTTAGAACCATAAATTGGAGCACTAGTACCAAATGTTGTCATTGCAAACATTGAAAACCTTTTGTCAATGACGTTATAGATGCATAATATGATGATGAAAAGGATGTTGATGATTTGGATTTCTCATTTTCTGACAGTGATAGCGATGCGGACGATGTAGATCCAGCAGAACCAACCACTCCCAATCGATCAAAGGTTGTTTCATTTCACACAAGGAGACCCCACCAATAGTATTTAATCTAAGCACTAACAAACTAAAGATTGAATTAATGTTTGACTTGATAGAAACGCTAAAATGTGCCATTGCCAATTATCATATGTGGATTTCAAAGGAGTTTTGTATGAAAGTTCCAAAAAAACAAATGGTGAAGTTGATCTATTTGTATATGACAGCATGCCTATGGAAATTATGAGCAATATTCAAGCAAAAGGAAAGTGCTCAAATGACCATGTAATATGCTAGGAATCACACATGTGACATGCCTAACCATGGACAGGATCATAGAAGCATAAGTTCTTTTATGATTTTTGACATCCTAAGAGAAAAAAATTAGGGAAGAATCGAGCTACAAGGTTAGTTACATTATTGATGATGCCCACCAACATTACAACTACACACCTATATATCAGAAAGTGTGGTTAGAAAAATAGAAAGCATTGGCAACTGTTTGAGGGGATTGGTAAGCCTCTTTCAATGAATTGTCCAAGTTCTTATTAGCAATATTGCAATGCAATCTAGGATCTATCACCAAGATTACTGCTAGACCACATCCCTTGATTCCCAGATGAGGCACGCTTCAAATCTTGTTTTGAGCATTCTAACCATTAGTAGTTGGCTAAAAATACTATGGACTTATAATTGTAGTGGACGAGATCTTCTTCATCGAAGATATAAAGGAAATCTCCTAGTCATCATGGGAATGAATAAAAACCAACAATTATATAAAGGAAAGCTTGTGAACACTATAAGGACAAGTACATGTTTCATCAGTTCAGTCCTCAAGGGAGGACCAAAGAAAACTTATAAATACACAATAGCCATTCTACATGCGGTGAGTAGGAGTGGGATTGGGATTCAATTGGATTACCCTATTCCCATACTATTGCAGTTTGCAGGTATTTATCCGTAAATCCTTCCTAGTATGT
Organism: Santalum album; assembly: GCA_034195605.1. Classification (NCBI taxonomy): domain Eukaryota; kingdom Viridiplantae; phylum Streptophyta; class Magnoliopsida; order Santalales; family Santalaceae; genus Santalum; species Santalum album. The sequence goes on from CM067262.1 coordinate 7,897,460, forward strand.
GTCATACTATTTCACCACAGAAGCACTATTGAAGTCTTGGGAACCCAAATTAAATCTCTTGTATGACTCTACATCTTGGGCCAAGGTGGCAGTGGCATGGGGACAACTCCACGACAGCGGCAGTGGCGGCACTAGTTCAAAGCTATGATGGTTGGCCACACACGACGAGAAAACGAGGGGAGCTATAGTGGAAAAGGGAGGGAAGAAAATTAGGAGTACGAATCGAGGATAGGTGGATGGGATGAAGGGTGGAAGAAATTGGTAAAAAAAAATTGAAAGTGAAAAGCAACTTAGAGTTTTTTTAGGGAGGGATCATATAACAATGGTCACACAATTTAGAGTTTTTTAGTGGGGGGAAATAATATAAAAATAATCCCGCAATTGGGAATTACGTGAGTAAAATGTTTAAAAATTGTCATGTATTTACCAATTGTGTGACCAAAATCCAAAACCTAGCTAATCTTGTAATTGCCAATTGCGAGACCGTGAAAAAACTTATATTGGGAAAAAACTTATTTGTACACCTCGTTTGGGAACTTTTTTTTTCATATTGTTTCAAGATTTTTTCCTGAAAAAGAAATATATTAAATTCCATACAATTTGGTGATTTATCATACTTTAATCTATAGACACCTAGGTTTTGTAAATATGTAATTTTGAGTTCCTTCGATTTATTATGATGATAGTCATAAGAACATACTTTACCCTTTAGGATCAAGTACTTGTAGACCACTAGCGTTGTCACCAAAGGGCAATTTAGCCATTAACGTCTTAAGTGGTATAAATTTGCCACCAATGTTACTAAACGAGATAATTCAACCACCTATGTGAATTAATATTCTTAGTGATTATTTATTTCTCCTAATTAGTACTAATTACCAATATCTATCTATATATATTTATAAAATTGTGGACACCTCAAGAAAACCATTTCACTTAAAATAATAGTAGTAATAATAATAATAAATGTTATATTATTATGCTTATGAGATGTCATTCTAATATATTCTAAAAATATTGAACAATACTAAATTAAATTAATTGTATTTACAGAAAATATAAATTTGAAACAATTAAAATTTTTTTTTCAAAAAACATAACATATCTGATGTGAAAAGATAATAAACCTTACAGTGAATCATTGGAAAATTTTCATATTTGAGATATTGATATCCCATAATATTTGATAATATCTCTCTGTTATATTATCAATAATAATAATAATCATAAATATTATATTATTATTATTTTTATAAGATTCAAATTATTGAATAAAATGGAATTAAGCTAACTGGAAGTATAATAAAAATAAATTTGCTAGAATTAACTAAAAAAAATATTTACTTGTCATTACAATGAGTGAAATAGTTCTGTTAAAGGTGAGTACAAACTTATAGGTAATTAACTTTGATTAAAGGAATAGAAAAAATTTAAGAATCTTCATTCATATGGGTGATTAAATTGTCTCATTCAATAACATTAGTGATCAATTTGTACCACTTGAAAGGGTAGTGACTAAATTGCTCACTATTGACAACATCGATGACTTGCAAGTACCATATCCTCTCCTTTACTATTATTGATCATGACTACATAGCCTGTCTAGGCTATACCATGTTGGAATTTTTTAATTGATTTTGATGATATAAGTATTCAGAAAAAAATAAATTAATTGAATTAAATTGGCTAATTTCGTGATATTTAATCATGGAAGATCAATATATCCTTAAAAAATTTAATTAGCTACTTTGTGTGATTTTACTGACCACAATAAAATAATTAATATTTATGCAAGTATTTTTGACATATATATTGCCAGAAATCTAAGAGTTATTGATGTCATATTAATTGCCTAAAATTGATTAATTGAATCTTTATTATTAACCCTTAAATGCAATATCCGTTCATTTAGAATGTTTAGGGTTTTGTATTGAGATTTTATTGTGGGCACTTGTCAAGAGTTGACTTGTGGAGCAAATCCACGAAACCCTAGTTTATTGAGATTTTATTGTACGCATTTATAAATTGCCTAATTTGTGGAGCAAGTTTAGGAAACGCTAATTGGCAAAATATACATATTCGCCACCTTCCTTTGGGGGATGGATTTGGAGGATATTTTTGTACTCAAAATAATACCCTAGAATATTTCTCATATCTAACATTTCTTTTAGGAATTATTGGAGAATATTTTTGTACTGCAAAAATCATGGATACCCTAATCGACACACCTTTGTGCACATAGCCCTAAGATGAACGGCCAAGATTGGTTTCGTCATGTGAAACCCAAATTTTTAATTACTAAAATATATTTCAGATTTTATTGAATATATATGGGATATTAATTTGGTTTCAATTTTGTAGGGAAAGAAATTCTAGAAGTAATCAAAGAAGCCCTAGGTTTCGGAAAATCTAGGGCTTGCACCCCACTCCATGTGTTGGATGATTTTGGATTCAAAATCTTTCCTTTTACTCTCCAAAAATTCTTAGAATTATTATATTTTGATTCCCATTTATTTTGTAAATTATTGGAATCATTTCTATATTATTCTAATTGATATAATCTAAGTTTTAGGAGTCATTTTGTTTAGATTTTTTGTAAAATATGGAAGGATACTAGAAGATTTTAATGGTGGATTTGAAGCATGAAGTTAGGGTTTTGGAACCATATATAAAGAAGCTCAAGGCTAGGCAATTGAGTTATGTAATACCCCTAAAAATTCCATTTGATCTTAATTTGAATAAGTGTTAAATATATAACTGAAAACGGAAAGATGGGTGTGTTGTTTGTGTTGAATGAAGAATTAGAATGACAAAATGATCCCATAATAATTCAAGAATGGAAAATTTGGTGAAAGGTGGAATAGGGGGATGTATAACGCGTGATTATCTATTTACGCATATAGCTAATACGTAAGGTAATAATTTTATACGTGTGAGTTGTAATAAAATAAAATAATATGTTTATTATCTTAATATAATATAATATATATATATATATATATATATATATATATATATATATTTAGCAAACATGCGTGGGGCGTGAGAGTCTTAGTCACTTGGCCTATAAGCCAGCAAAGGAGCATAGGCTTGGCAACGTGTTATATATATATATATAATATTATATTATAATATCAGTATAAGCTAGTGAGATGAAAGCAAAGTCAACCTACAGTAGCAACTACCATTGGAAAAAATGGATTGAGCTCAAGAGCGCGGAAGAAGAGAGGGAAAAAAAAAAAAGGAAGGAAAAGAAAAAAGACAACGAGAAATGGCGTGAGCGGGCAGCGGGGAAAAGAGGGGAAAGCACTTGTTTAGACTTTAGGTAAGGGTGATCTATTTTTGTAAGAGAAATTTTATTCTTTTGCTTTCATTTTATTTTTTTGTGAGAAATTTCAGTTCTTTTGCTGAACCGTCTTGATTCCTTTGAAATATAGTTGAATTTATTAGTATTTGAGTCCTATTTGTTGTTCTGGACATTATTTGGCATGTCTATGTTGATTTGTTCATATGGATTGTGATTGCACCTGTTATTTGAGCGTGATTCGTTGATTTGGCTATGATTGCGTATAACCGTTTGAACCCACTAACCCAATTATTGCCATTTTAATTGTCGAAATCCCAAACGTTGTTTTGAACATAGTTGAACCTAATTGTTCGGTCCCACTTGTTATGTTGATAGTTGAATATTACGTTTGAACTTGTTGACTGAAATAAACAACCGCGAAAACCGGAATGGGAGACCCCGTGCTTGGCTTAATGTACGTATGAGCCGTAATGGCTGGTTGACGGGCCCTGATACGTTGAGTAGACCCCGTGCTTGTGTTAATGCACAAGAGTTGGACCCTTTGTCTAGGTTTGAACAGACACACCGTTCATGACCTTATGGGTCTCTCAGTGGTTGATGGTTCGAGCTAATCTATGTTGAATTTGTTGGGTTGAACTTTCTTGAACATGCACTTGATTGATTATCCCTTACTGAGTGTTGGTTGGGTTAATTCACACTCACCCTTGTTGATTTGAACCTTTTTCAAGTGGGCCCCGTACGAACGCGTCGTACGAGAGTGGTGGTGGTGGTAAGGGCTAAAGGGCCATTAGTAGTTAAGCTTTTACGCGTTTGGTCGCTTTAAACTCTCCTTTGGGATGTGACTATTTCTGTAATATAATATTAAGTGCATTGTTTATGGTTCCATTTTTGTGTTAATAATAGGGAACCATTTAGTGGACGATGGATGAGTGCACCCTTGTACACCTATTTAGTGTATGAAAGGTGGTGGTGTCACAGTTGGTATCAGAGCATAGGCTTTGGATTTTGTAGACATTAGTAGCGGTTGTGGAAACTAAGTGGGAAGCATTAAATTAGATTGTTGTTGGGTGGGTTAAGCAAAGTTTGAGTATGAATTGTTATATTATATTTTCTAATTTTATGCCTTTTCTAATAGATGGAGCGAGGTGGACGTGGCAGAGAGATATTTGTCACTCATGGCACTCACCAAAATTATCAAAGGAACTTTCGAGAAGCACATGATGGATCAGAGAGTTCAGTAGAAGGACCTATCCACTTTCCCAAGCCACCGCAGGCACCATACACATCAGAGGTATTTTCTCCTATAAAGTTTGAGCCACATGAAGAGGTGAACGTGGAAGAGGGGTCTTCGAGGTTTATGATGAATCGGATAAGGCATTTGGAGATGGAGGTTCAGAATCAAAAGAATAAGAGACTTGGGGAGAGAGCAACTTTCAGGAGGCATATCGAATATTTAGAAGATCATCTAATCGCTGAGCAATGGGGACGTTATTGTCGAATACGAGACAGTCAAAGGCAAGTGGGAGAGATGGTGAACTTCACTGCAGGACGACGTGATCCTCGGATGAGGGCAATACGTGCACAACTTTGCCAATTATACAGGGACCTTCAGGACAACCCCCCTATAAACGAGACCCTCTAAGAAGAATGTTTTCTGTAGACCCTCAACTTTTTGCTAAAAAGGATCCTACCTACTTTTGGTGTACATGTGTCGGGTTATAGACCTAGTATGTAAAAGACTGTGTCGGACTAGTCTGAGACTTTTGGTTTGTAATGAGTTATGTGTAGCAAAAGTAATGTGATAGCTATCTATGGATAACTTAAGCAGAGTTGTGTTTGTTTTAGCTATAAATCTTGTTATTATGTAGTGGTTCTGCCCTATTTTAACTTGCTATATTAGCACGGAACATAAAAAATAAAAAAAATAAAAAAATAAAAAAAGATGACTCCGAGGAAGAACACCTTGAGTGCAGGGCTGCTAAAAATTTTGAACTAGTTGCTAGCAGGAAACGAAGTTAACAAAGACTCAAGTGGGGTACTTTGAAGTGGTTAGTGGTAGATATTTTAAGTTAGAAAGTGTAAATAATTTGTATCCCGAACGATAGTTAAGAGCAGGTGATCAGTTGAACAAAAGCGAGTTGATTGTTGGTCAAACCTAACTGTGTGTGGGGATGTTGTGGACTCTATCACTTGTATAGAATTTATTGTGCCTAATTGATCATTTCATTGGGTTTGCAGCTGTGTACTGACAGTGTCATGCTTTCGTGCAGGTGGCAAATGGATACGGTGAAGATGGATTCATAGAGTTGGTTGATTGCGTTGACCATGTAGTTGTGGGGGCTCCAGTGGATGAGTCAGACCCAGACTTGCCTCTTCAGGAAGATCCTCAGCAGCACAACGGCATAGCAGGGAATGGATTTGCTGAGGATATGTATGTGGAGGATCCAGAAGAGGACCCGGAGGAGGATCTGGAAGAGGATTCAGGGGAGGAGCTCGAGATGGGAGCTGGCAATGACCCTAGCTCCGACTCCGATGGGGGTGATACTAAAAATGATGATGAGATGCTTGGGGAGTCTCCAGTGCCTTCTAGTGAACATGACTCTATGGATGATGAACCCATGGACATACTAGCCCCCGTTTCGGCTCCTTTGAGACAGGCAACTGTCACCGAGGTGCCTGATGAGGGTCTGCACATAGCGTTACCTCAACCAGATGTCCCGACAGCCATACACGCATCTCCCCAACAGGATCCCTATACCATAGCGCTACGTGCTGCGGCATATCAGGCAGGCCCTTCACGAACTAGCCTACCAAGTAGTTCGACGCTGCCATCCTACCATCCAGCGCCCTTGGTGCCGCGACGCTTTGCAATCGGATCTGGGCTAGCTCCCCGATCTGGATATGTGATGGAGGAGGAGTTATCCCTGCGCCGAGACAACGAGTACCTCCGTAGTACCCTAGAGCGCCAAGAGCAATATGTACGAAGCCTAAAGCGTGATAACATGTACTATAGGAGACAAGCATGGCGGAGAGCCCAGCCAACCGTGATGTCGGTGCCTAGGAGGACTCATCATCGTTCCGCGAGCATTTAAGCATGTTGTCTAGTTAGAATTTTGTTGTATAGTTAAGCAAGTGTGATCACTGCTTTAGGCTAAGAGGTAGCTTAGTCGTAGATGAGACTCGTAGGGAAAAAAATATATATAGCCCCACTTTTGTACGTAGCCGTAGTGGCATGTTGGCTTATAGGGCTCTTTTGTTGTTTCGATGAAGGAAGTAGTTTTTGAATGTATATAAATTGCTAACTATAAGTTAGAAGTCGAATGTTAACATGTCAATTATGAGTAAGTCTATGGTTAATATTCTCATGCATTACTAGGTAGTAATATGAATTCTTAAAAAAAAACAAAAAGTTAAGTATCACAAGACCCTAAGCAAACGCATATTAAATATTGCTGTGATGGTAAACACTACGAACCATAAAAGAAACCGAATACAAATTGAAGAACATCTCGCCACGGGAGTAACAATTATTCTTTTTGAGCTGAATAGCATGAGGAAGGGTGAACAAGTACCGTAGCAAACACTAGTTTCTGTGTTCTTGCTGTTGAAGTGCATAGGTAGCCAACCCACAAATAAACTAGAAAACCATAATTCCTAGAGTTTAAAAGAACGTATGGCCTAGTTGAAGTCGATTATGCAACAAGGCCTCAAAGACTGCCCAATGGATGTGGGAGTTTATAGGCCCCAGTAGGCACATATGCATTCCACATCTGTGCATTGCAAAAGCACATACCAGACTCAATGCGTATACCTAAAGATGAACCAGCAGAGCGTAAAGAAGACTTATCTTATGTGGAACGACCCATTCAAGTATTCGCCAGTAAGGTCAAGTATTATAACCTGAACAGATACAGTTAGCAAAGGTACTATGGCAGAACCATTCAGCGGAGGAAACAACTTGGGAGCCTGAAGATAAAACGAGAGAGGAGCATCCAGAGCTTTTCCTGAACTAGGTACATTTATTTCAAGGACGAAATTCTTTTAAGGAGGGGAGGATGTAATACCCCTAAAAATTCCATTTGATCTTAATTTGAATAAGTGTTAAATATAGAACTGAAAACGGAAAGATGGGTGTGTTGTTTGTGTTGAATGAAGAATTAGAATGATGAACGGCCAAGATTGGTTTCGTCATGTGAAACCCAAATTTTTAATTACTAAAATATATTTCAGATTTTATTGAATATATATGGGATATTAATTTGGTTTCAATTTTGTAGGGAAAGAAATTCTAGAAGTAATCAAAGAAGCCCTAGATTTCGGAAAATCTAGGGCTTGCACCCCACTCCATGTGTTGGATGATTTTGGATTCAAAATCTTTCCTTTTACTCTCCAAAAATTCTTAGAATTATTATATTTTGATTCCCATTTATTTTGTAAATTATTGGAATCATTTCTATATTATTCTAATTGATATAGTCTAAGTTTTAGGAGTTATTTTGTTTAGATTTTTTGTAAAATATGGAAGGATACTAGAAGATTTTAATGGTGGATTTGAAGCATGAAGTTAGGGTTTTGGAACCATATATAAAGAAGCTCAAGGCTAGGCAATTGAGTTATGTAATACCCCTAAAAATTCCATTTGATCTTAATTTGAATAAGTGTTAAATATATAACTGAAAACGGAAAGATGGGTGTGTTGTTTGTGTTGAATGAAGAATTAGAATGACAAAATGTCCCCATAATAATTCAAGGATGGTAAATCTGGTGAAAGGTTGAATAAGGGGATGTATAACGCGTAATTATTTATCTACGCACATAGCTAATACATAAGGTAATAATTTTCTATGTGTAAGTTGTAATAAAATAAAATAATATGTTTATTATCTTAATATAATATATATATATATTTGGCAAACATGCGTGGGGCGTGAGAGTCTTAACCATTTGGCCTATAAACCAGCAAAGGAGCATAGGCTTGGCAACGTGTTATATATATATATAATATTATATTATAATATCAGTATAAGCTAGTGAGATGAAAGAAAAGTCAACCTACAGTAGCAACTACCATTGGAAAAAATGGATTGAGCTCAAGAGCGCGGAAGAAGAGAAGGAAAAAAAAAAAAGGAAGGAAAAGAAAAAAGACAACGAGAAGTGGCGTGAGCGGGCAGCGGGGAAAAGAGGGGAAAGCACTTGTTTAGACTTTAGGTAAGGGTGATATATTTTTGTAAGAGAAATTTCATTCTTTTACTTTGATTTTATTCTTTTGTGAGGAATTGCAGTTCTTTTGTTGAACCGTCTTGATTCCTTTAAAATATAGTTGAATTTATTAGTATTTGAGTCCTATTTGTTGTTCTGGACATTATTTGGCATGTCTATGTTGATTTGTTCATATGGATTGTGATTGCACCTGTTATTTAAGCCTGATTCGTTGATTTGGCTGTGATTGAGTATAACCGTTTGAACCCACTAACCCAATTATTGCCATTTTAATTGTCGAAATCCCAAACGTTGTTTTGAACGTAGTTGAACCTAATTGTTCGGTCCCACTTGTTACGTTGATTGTTGAATATTACGTTTGAACCTGTTGACTGAGAATGAACAACCGCGAAAGTGGGAATGGGAGACCCCGTGCTTGGGTTAATGTACGTATGAGCCGTAATGGTTGGTTAACGGGCCCCGATACGTTGAGTAGGCCCCATGCTTGTGTTAATGCACAATAGTTGGACCCTTTGTCTGGGTTTGAACAGACACACCGTTCATGACCTTATGGGTCTCTCAGTGGTTGACGGTTTGAGCTAATCTATGTTGAATTTGTTGGGTTAAACTTTCTTGAACATGCACTTGATTGATTATCCTTTATTGAGTGTTGGTTGATTGAACCTTTTTCAAGTGAGTCCCGTACGAACTGTGCCGTACGAGAGTGGTGGTGGTGGTAAGGGTTAAAGGGCCATTAGTAGTTAAGCTTTTAAGCGTTTGGTCGCTTTAAACTCTCCTTTGGCATGTGACTATTTCTGTAATATAATATTAATTGCGTTGTTTATGGTTCCACTTTTGTGTTAATAATAGGGAACCATTTAGTGGACGATGGATGAGTGCACCCTTGTACACCTGTTCAGTGTATGAAAGGTGGGGGTGTCACAAGTTACCTAAACATACAACGAAAAATCATATACTCACTATTGCAAAAGCTCTCTTCTTTCCTCCCCAAATCTCAGATTTTGCAGGACTTATGTTGCTATAATTTTCAGCAAAGGAGTCAAGGATTTTTATTCATCAAGAGATCGAATCGGCGCCTCATTCTATTTACTTTATTTCTTTCTCTTTGATAGTATAGTGGTTGGATTAAATCGTTGACTATTTATTTTAAAATTCTTTTTCAAACCCGAGATTGAATTCATACATCATAAAAGGTTATAGGTTACCATTAGACTTAGACAATATTTGATAAATTACTATTTTCCCTAGAAGAAATATTTGATAACTTACTATTTGCCTTAGAAGAAATGTTTGTTAGGTTACTATTGACCTGTAAAATCCATATTTAGTTACTCTTGACCGACAAGATTAGTGGAACCCAAGATGCGCCCTTGGAGAAGTGGAGTAGAACAAGTTGTGCCGAACCACTATAAAAATCCCGTGTCATTACGTGCTTTCTTTATTTGGCTCATTGTGTGATTTGTTTAGCTTTGCAAAACTTTCCATATTTGTTTTTGAGACTTCTCCTTTTGTTCATCATATTTGAGACTTCTCATTTTAATTGTTTCTTTTTTTTTTTAATTTTCACTACGTTAATTGGTTGAGTTAGCTATAAACTTTTAAAAATTAGGGAAACCTAATTCAAACCCCCCTTATTGGGTCACTTATATACTCGCACACTATTCTTGAAAATAGCTGAGATAGGAAAACTTAGTAATTCATATGCATTTTTCCATCTGCTAAATGGCTATTAAAGGGAGAGAAAAGTGAAATAATAGTGCCAAATAATTTTGTGGACAATGTTTTAGGAAAAAATATTTTCATAACCTTTATTTAATAATTTTATCCCTTTGTATTCAATAAAATATATAAATAAATAATTTGAGACGTGGGACATTTCTTGGGTTTCATCATGAATCCATGAAATGATATAACGAAATCATGATTCTTTTGCGATAAACATCCCCTCGTATGCATTTTTATTATCAAACCCATTATTCCTACAATTTAAACGCAAAAATTTGTGAAATCTCATTGTCTCTACTATAAGATGTCTACTCTTTTTGCCTCCCAAAATTACTCTCTTGATATGAGGCATGTAAATCGGTTGAGTCTTAGTTGAAACAATGCAAACTAGACACATAACCAATTAGAATTTGGTGAACTAAACCTAGATCAAATCTATTGGATTTATAGGATGTTGGATCAAACCTAGACCTGTTAGATCCCACTAGTAAAAGGGTAAGTATTGCGTCTAACAGACTCATTTTAAGTTTTAATATGGCTTTTACAAGGTGAAAAAACACAATAACAGAAAACATAAATAATGGCTTATTTTACCTAATCTATTTACTAAGCCATATATCTACTATCCATATATAGTATATGAAAGCCAAAACAAAATTCTTTTCATGCGTAAGCCTTACCAAAAGCCCAATCCCATGGAAATCATATAGGAGCCAACTTACATTCCCTCTTCCTCTTCCTTTTCCTTGAATCCCTCAACCACCACTACATCCCACCCCTGTTGGCTCCCTCTCCCTTTCCCCTGAATTCCTCAACAGTCGTATCATCCTCCATCTTCTCAATCAATACATGATCTTGTATTTTTATAGAGATCCTAAAAATTTATCATTTTAGTACAATAAAACTCATAACTGAAAAAGAATCGTGAAAACCTCAACTCCAATCATTACAAAGAAAGCCTATCACATGCTCGGACTGAAAGGAGCCCCCATAAGGAAAAGCAAGAGGATAAAAGGCGGTTGCAATGTGGGAGTGCCCATCCTCCTCTACTCCAACCATCAACAAAAGCCAATATAAGAGGAGGCTCATTGTTGAGGAAAAGAGGAACGTGCACAACAATTTAAGGTTACCTGAATGCATCTTCACTTTCGAGACGTTTAGAGAACTTTTCCTAAATCAACTTCCATGACAAAACCCTGCTTTAGTGGAGCTGCGTTTTAGACTAGGTGTAACCTTGGGAAGGAAAATACTTGAGTGATTGATCCTAGTTGAAAGAATGGGGGCAAGGACCAAATGTGGGTTCCACGAGATGCACAATCTATGAGTGGCAAGCTCGTGGCACCGAATAAGGATACTAGTCACCACTCGTCGACTAACCACAATGGTCAATGCTAGGGGCATCCGGTTTTAATGTTAATACCAAGGTCACTAGAAAAGAGAAGAAGTAAATAAGAAGGGTTGTTTGAATCCTTTGAGGACCTTTAAGCTTTCGTCAAGTTGCTAACAAAAAGGGATGACCTTGGGAAGATGGTTTCAAAGACTTCCCCTAAACCCAATTCCTTTGATTTGTTATTCATTGATAAAAAGGAAAAGGAACAGGAAGTGGACAAGTCTATGCCTATCACCATTTTTGATATAGCCTTAATGGTGGTAGCACTAGCTAATGACACTAAAGAAGTATCCATTAAAGTTGTTCAACCTCTGACAAGTTCAAAGAAGAGACGTTAAGGTGCAAGAGACATGAAAAAAGAAAAAAAAAGCAAGACTTGGCCTAAGATTCAAGGAACCCTCCAATCAGCACAGGGCCAAGGCAGTTTAATTCGTATCAAAGCAAAAGGTTCAAAAGCGTACAATGTTTTAGAGATGTCGAGTAGATCATGGATGGAGATTGAGAAGTTCGACAGGAAAAGGTTCGAACTTTTGATGATAGCCCAGTTCAAGGAATGGAGGAATCTGTTCCACATGTGGCATTGGAGCTCTCCAAGTCTGAGTTTGTAGAATCCGAAAGCATTGATCCAATAGTAGAGAATAAAGACTCAAATAAGGAGTTTGAGACAATAGCAAAACTCAGGAGGTCATCATAAGTTAAGAGACCACCGATACGATTTTATCCTTGTACTTTGAGTGCAATGCATCTTTTGAATATTACAAGTGAATGTGCCCATAAATGTGAAGGAGGCAAGAGCAATGAAAGATGCAAATCTATGGGAGGATGTGCTTGTTGATAAGGAGTTATGGTTTGTCATTGTGGATAAGAAGCCAAAACCTATGATTTGCACAAGTGAGAAGGAAAAGGAAACCAAGAAAAAGAAGGGAACCACTTCAACATAAGTGGTTTCCCTAGCGATGGTATAATGGGAAAAGTTGGATCGATGGGCCAAAAGTTGTACTCAACTTGCTCTATATGACTCAGTTTTGACAATTGTATCGAGTGAGAAGATAGTGAATGATTTATGGTAAAAACTCGATTCGCTTTATTAAACCAAGTCCCTGGTTAACAAGTTATTTCTTCGTAGAAAACTGTGTAATTTGAGGATGCATGAGGGTGATTCTTTTGCTCCCCATCTTGATGAGTTTAACACAGTGATCAATCAATTATTATCCATTAGTATTAATATCAATGACAATGATAAGGCTATCACGTCATTCTATTCAATTGTGGGAAAACTTGATTGTTGTGATTGGAGGAAGCACTACAAAGTTATTGTTTGAGGTTGTTGGTTTAGCCCTTTTATTAGAATATATGCAGTAGAGGGGGTCAAAATGCCCTTTAAGGAGCCTTTGTCGATTAGAGATTGGAAAATGAATAAAACTTCTAAGCGTTCTAATAACAAATCAAAGTCTTAGGAAAAATCGAAGAGTAAAGATGAATCTAAGACAAAACATTGGAAGTGTGGAGAGATTGGGCATAAGAAAGATTGTAGTAATAAATCCTGTAAAGGGAAGTAAGAACAATAATGCTGATGGTGATATGTACGTCACTACTACATGTTCAGCATAGTCAGATGATACAATGTGGTATAATAATATTGATGCGTCTTATCACATAACACCCCACAAGGATTGGTTCTATGAATACAAGAAGTTTAATAGGAAAGATAATACTGCTTTGAGAATTATTGGCCCTATGAACCTACAGCTAAAGATGAATGATAGAATTGTGAAGACACTTCCAGGGGTGACGCACATTCCAGGTATGAGTAGAAATTTACTTTTAGTTGGTACAATGGCAGATGCTGGAGTAAATTACAATTGTGATAATAAATCATGTAAGATGACTCATAGATCGACAGTGCTTACTCGAGGAGCTCGGTTTGCTTCTTTTTGTATAAATCATGGGGGGACACTGTTGAGTGTCCTCAAGGTGGCGCTTTTATCTCTGAGGAGATTAATGAAGGTTATTTGTCTATGTTGTAGCATCAAAGGATGGGGCATATTAGTGAGAAGGGTCTCACTTTATTGGTTACCGGGAAGATGGTGAATGGAGTTCTGAGATGTTCCATAGGATTTACGTTATATTAGTAGTGCTTGCAGGGCAAACACACTTGAGTCAATTTTCACTGTACAGGAACAAAAGCAATGGGCATTTTGCAAATAATCCACAATTATTCGAGATGTTATTGGATTTATTTTATGTATAACAAGTCTGAAGCATATGATAAATTTTACGAGTTAAAGACTCTAGTTGAAAATCAATTTGATGGGAAAATAAAGATTTTGAACACAGATAATAGTGAAGAATTCTGCTTAGAAAAGTTTGAACAGTTCTATTTTATCAACGAAATTGCAAGGCAGAAAACCACTCCGTATACCCCCTAATAGAATGGGGTGGCTGAAAGACTAAACCAATCACTCATAAAATAAGGCAAGGTATATATTGAGTTGGGCGGATTTAAGACTTGAGTCATAGGCAAAGGTGGCTACCACAGCTTGTTATTTGAAGAACCAATCAAATACTTGAATAGTTAAGGATCAAACACTATTTAAGGTATTGTTTGGGAGGATGCCAAGTTTGTCGCATGTTCATGTGTTTCGGTGTGATGCATATGTCCATATAGAATGGCTCGATATCATTCAGTTTGATAATAGCCCAATTCAAGAAATGGAGGAATTTGTTCCACAGGCGGCACTAGAGATCTCTGATTTTGAGTCTATAAAATCTGAAAGTAATGATTAAATAGCTAGCATAGAGGATGATGACTCAGGTGAGGAGGTTAGGACACTAGATCTTAGGAGTTCAATATGAGTTAGGAACCACTAGTATCCTTTTCTCCTTGTGCATTGAGTGCAATGCATGCTTTGAATGTCACAAGTGATAATCTAAAGGTAAAGCAGCTAGATGTGAAAACAACCTTCCTTCATGGTGATTTGAAAGAGGAGATTTACAAGAAATAGCCAAAGAGTTTTATGTGTTAAGGAAAAGAAGACTTAGTGTGTAAGCTGAAGAAGTCCTTGCATGGACTTAAGTAGTCACCAAGGATGTGGTAGCAGAAATTCAACTCATATGTTCTTTAACTTGACTTCATTCGCTACAACTCGGGCTATTACGTATATGTGAAGAGGTTAGGTAATAGCTTTTTATTCTAACCCTATATGTTGATGACATGTTACTAATAGGTAACAATTATAAGATAATCAACGCGGTAAAAGGATTATTGGCTCACTAATTTGATATGAAAAGTTTGAGGCAAAAAATTTTATTTTGGGCACGGCGATTAGAAGAAACTGTGATAAGCAAAAACTGTGGTTGGTGCAAAAGAACTATACTAAAGAAGTGTTGAGGAAATCCAACATGGAGGATTGCAAACCAAATGGTACTCCCATTGTGACACCCCCACCTTTTACACACTAAAATAGGTGTACAAAGGCACACGCTTTTAAACAACTTAACAACACTATTCCCTAACATTGATACAACAGTAGTGCCACAACCAATCAAAGTGGTCCTAGAAATAACGAATTTGAAGCTTAATTATAAGCAATCCTTTCCATATCATCGTTTACCCTACCCGTGACAACATCCTTCTCAACGTGCCTACCTTAAAATGGTTTAATCAAATAGAGGTGAGTGCAAAAGATCACTTAATAAGGGATAATCAACGAAATGTATGATCAATAGATATAGACATGACAAGAATTTAACACAATTCAACTCCCACTGAGTGACCCATAAGATCACAAACTGTGTGTTCATTCAAACCCAAACATAGGGTCCAATATTTATGCTAATACCCTAGCACGGGGTCTAGTCAATGTATTGGGGCCTCTTAACTAGCCATTATGGCTTGTGTGTGTATTAATCCAAGCACAGGGCCAACTTTACTTGCTTTCACAGTTGTTCATCTCCGTCAATAGGTTCGAGTTGTTACATTTAACATGCCACGTGGCAAGTGGGTTCAATAATATATGTCCAACAATGTTCAAATCAATTTTTAGGGTTCCAAGCAATTATAACAACCATAGTTGGGTTAGTAGCCCAAACGAATACTTATAATCACAATCAAGTCAGCTATTTAGGCTCAAACTATGATATTAATAACAAAATGGATGAACGGTTTGACATGAACATGCCAAATATTGCCCAAAGCAACAAATAGGGTTCTAGTATGAATAAGTTTGACCAATTTCAAGAGAAATGAAGATATTTCAACAAAAAGATTGAAATCATTCGCCAAAGAATAAATCCCCTGTAAAAGAATAAATCCCCCTTAATTAAAAATTAGCAGGTTGCACATTGACACAAGCAGCTAACCCTCATACTTTCCCTTTTTCCTCTCTTCTTCCTTTTTCTCTCCCACTTTATATATAAATATTAATATAATATAGTACTTACAATGTAACATAGATTGCATTATATTATTATATAACATATACATATATAGTAACCACTTATATAATTAATTACTTACATTTGTATGTATTCTTGAGTTGTATGTACCAGTGGACAATTGGTCAGTAGTCTATATCCTCCCCAAAAGGACCCTCATTGGTTTGAGTAAGGGTATGACAAAAGTAAATAAAGTCAAATAAGAAGCATTGAGCTCCCAACTAAATTTACCAACCTCAAAGCAATGGTGAAATTCATGATGATATCCCATGATACATCATTCAATGTTTTGCTTTGAAGGCCATGGCTTCATTATCACGCCACCATTTCGTTCTTGTCTCATCGATGCATCAAGCATGTCATAGATGATGAGGGTGTGATTTAAGGTGATCAGACTATATTTGAGCCTTAGAATGCCAAATATGTTGTTGCTAGCTTTGATGTATAAGACATGATATTGAGCATAGTTGCGAGCAAGTGCCTTGCATTGGATTCCTTCGTCTTCTCGAAATCAAGCCCTTGGCCTAACCTCTACAAAAGCTTTAACCTATTGATAAACAACATAGAGTGTTCGCCCTTTGAGGCTATACAAGAATTTGTCGTCCCTGCCAATGAAAATGTTAGGCTTGTCACATTCAATTCCTATGGAAACATCTAACAAAAAGTAGAGGTAATTAGAATACCAAGAACTATCTACTCAAAGGTGCAAAATGACTTTGCACCTACCCAAAAAAAATATCAAAATATTCCAAGAGAGCCAGTCCTGAGAATGCTGACGTCATAATTGAGAAATTGTTAGATCACATGCGAAAGTACAAGCAGTAAAAAAACGAAAGAATAGGGTTTTGAATTCATGTCAATCAACATAGTGTAAATACTAGCCATGAAAAGGCATAAAGGCCCAAAGGCCTGGAAAAATGTCAATTTAGGCAATGAATCCAACCCTAAGCCCATTTTAGTGAAGATATGCCTAAAACAGAGTAATTTTTATATATCAAATTCTTAAAGAAGAATAAGGATGACTTTGTATAAAATTATTCAAAGATGCCTAGACTTGAAGGTTTAGTGGCAGTTCATAGGCTTGAGATGTCCCCCAACCACAAGGGTTACATACAGCTCCACGATGGTCACACCTTAACCTCTCAGAGAAAGATAAAGGTGGAAGTCGAGAAACTAATCAAGGTTGAATTTATACACAAAGTTTAATATCCTAAGTGGCTTTCTGATATTGTCCCAATTAAGAAGAAGAACGTGCAAATTCAGTTCTACATCAATTTCAGGGACATTAACAAGTTATGCCCTGATGACTTCCCATGATCATTGCTCAAGCTATTAGTGGATGTGGCAACAGGCTTTCAAGCACTCTCCTTCATTGATGGCTATTCAGGTTACGGCCAAATTAAGATGGGGCTAGAACAAGAAGAATGCGTGACATTTCATGCTTCACATGGGAATTTCTATTATAAAGTAATTCTCTTTGGACTATAAAATGCTGGTGCAGATATCAACGCACAATGACCAAACTCATTTCTAACACGTTTGGAAAGACTATTGATTGTTACGTTAATGATCTCACGGTTAAATCAAAAGGTCGTGAGGGTTACATTAAAGAGCTTGATTGTGTTTTCTTGGCCACCTTAAAAATGTTACAACCATTGAATAAAAAAGAGTTTAAAAGTTTTCAAGGGCAGTTGGGTTTTATTCAATGATTCACGTTAAACCTCTCTAACCAATATCAACCCTCCTTTAAATTGATGAAGGAAACAGTTTAATTCAAATGGACACCCGGCTGTTGAAAGGCATTTAATAATTTACAGGAGCATTTGATGAAGCCAGTAGTGCTCACATGCCAGGTCTAATGGTGGCCACTGATTCTCTACATAACGAATCTAGGAAGGTTAATCAAGTCACTCTTCGCACAAAAGAATGACAAAGGTTGTTGACACCCATTTTCGTTCAGGTCTCACTTAAAGAACATGAATTTTTATCCTTTTTTCTTTTTTTTTTTTTTTTTGTCTAGTTTGGTCCAAAATTATTAGTCCAATAGAAGCCCAATGCATTATAATCATATGATGTATTTGGACTCTTCATTTTGGATCCAAATTGTATTAATATTTTACTTCTTATTTCTAACTTTTATTGTGTTTTTATAACTTGTATATTTTTATTATTTAATAATTCCGAAAATTCCCCAAAATATTAAAAATTTGTAAATAATAATATTTTAATTGCCTAATATAGGTTCCTAAATTTAAAAAATGAAAATAAGAAACTAGTTGCTTAGCTCCTGCACACTTTCCTTTTTCTTAACCCTAAACCTTATGATTTTTCAGAAAAAAGGAAACACATTAAATCTAGAAAAAATATCACAATTTTTGTCCCTACACCTAAATAAACCCAATATAAGAAAGTAATGTTGAATATTCACCAAAAATAGTCTTGAAAGTGGAAATTATTGGGATTTGTTATTGCCCATATTTTCTATGATTTGATTATGAGATATTGCAAGATTTGGTGGTTCTCAACCTTAGGATTTAATTCTCACTATAAATAAGAGGGTCATAGGATAGAGTTTAGACACATAAAATTGATTAGAGAAACTAAGACGCACGACAAAGAAAAGGAGAATTATTGAGGCTTCAAAGCCTTGCAAATATGGAAACTCTGTTTTCTTAGTGATATTAGGTACACGTGTAATTTCTTTAAGAACCTTCTTTCACTTTTTATATTTTCGTATAATTTATTCTCACATAGCTTTTAAGGTTTTATTTACTATCTTTCTGTTACAAGAGATGTCGACTATGAAATATGCCCATATCTTCAAATCAAAAAGGGTATAGAACTGTAATTTATCTTTTCTTCTCTTTGTTTTCATGTTTAAAAATAAAAAATTTATTATTATTATTATTTTTGATTCTTAACTCTAGGCATAAAATAAAAGGGTTATGAATGAACTCTTCTCAGGGGAAAATCCATAGCCAACATGTTTTGTTTTTTTTTTTTATTCTTCTTATTGTCCAAACTAGTTCCTCACATAAAATTAAGACAAACTTATTTTTAATTTAAAAGGAAATAAAATTGGGACCTCTAAATTTCTAGTGTCGAGCGTGCAGTTCTATTCTGTCAACGATGCATCCCCACAACTCCCAATCATTCCTCTCTCTCTAAATCTTTCTCGGGGCCGTGTGCTTTCTCTTGGTCGTCAATGTCTCTAACATTGTCTCAAAACCCTTTGATTCCTGCAACTCTCTTCAATTCAAGCCTAAACCATCAATAGCGAATAGAGGTGCAACAAATCATTAGTAACCCTCTCTCTCTCTCTCTCTCTCTCGTCTTTTTAGCAAAGACAACCATTATATTGTGTGGGTTCTCTTTGCATTGGATTGAATCCACCATTCTACTATCAAGACCAGAACCGCAAAGAACAAAATCTTGATCCTTTCCCCTCTCTTTATCACCTCCCAGTTTGATTGTCTCTTCCCCTTCTATCGAAGCATTCAAATCATCGACAAATTCCACCTTAGATCGAATGTCACCCAAATTTTCCCCCTCTATCCCCAAAGGTGCAACCCACACCCTCACAGATCCAATTACAGTCTCAAAATCTATCCTCACCTTTGATTTGTTTGTTCGAGATTCCTCTCTTTTTAGAAATACCCATTTTCACAAATTTCAGAAGAAAGGAGTTTGTGTTCTTTGGGGACTCTTCAACAATGCAATGGTTGTGTACGGTGTCGTTCTTATTGATTTTGCTAGCACTCCATGTCCTATTGCCACTGACCTTCAATTTCTTTGTCAGAACCTCCTTGTTCCTCACACAAAACCATGAATAATGAAGAAGACGACTTCTCCTTTAATTTTCCTTTTCTTTTCTCTCTTATTTTTTTCCTTTTTTTTTACCCTCAAGGACCTCCTAATTTGTATAATTCAAAATAAGACTCCTTTTATTTATTTTTACCTCTTTTTTTATTTATTTAAACTAACTTGTTCCCTTTAACTTTGGCACATAATTAAAGATGATAATTATCCAATTCGATAGGTATTGTGGGGTGTTAATAACCTTCTCCACACTCAATTAGACTCCCGAACCCATTATTTGGTTCAAAGACCTTTGGAAAATTTTTTAGGTTTTCTCTATTTTCCCTAAAAGTAGGGTGGTGACTGTTATTTTTTATTTTTTCACCCGCTGGACCCAAATGGGGTGCGACAAAGGTTATGAGAGAGCACACTCTATTACTTTAGTCACACGACAAACCCAACCAAAGAGAGATAAACTCAAGCTAAAAAGTCCTGCTTGGCATTGGTGTTCTCCGTTCAAAAGCTTTGACATTTTATGTTGCCATATCAGATGACCTTATTATTGAGGATTGACCCTCTCATATATATTTTGAGCAGTTTGATGTTAATTGGACAATTGGCTAAGTCGGTTATTCCTTTTCAATAAAAGTGACTGTGGCATACATAAGCGCTCGCTTACAATGCATTTTGTTAAAGAGCTACTTGGGCTATTCTATGACTAGCCTCTGCTTTTGCATATTCGGAGATCATCCAACTCATCAATCGATGCTAGCAAACCTATTGAAAATTTTGAAATTCCCTACTAAAGACAACATTTTGGTCAAAGTCACCAAAATAAGGTTGCTCTTGCCCCTTTCAGACATAGAAGAAGTGGGTGAGATCATTGTGTGCCCAACTAATCGACCAACAATATTACCTATGCTTGAATATCTAATGCGTAGTCACCTTCCAACGAATAAGATTAAGAGAAAGGATTTGGGGACGGGCAGTCAACTTTACCACACATAAGGATCTCAATAGAAAACATATATTGTACAAATGAGGCATTGATTGGCTTTAGCCGAAGAAACCCCGGCTGAAAGCCGGGACTCCTATTATACTATATCTAAGTTAGATCTAATATCCTCCTAAAATGTATTAACAGTCGAGAAGCCTCAGAAACCATGCAAGAGGTACACCCAAGTGTTTATGGAGCCCATTAAACCAGCATTAAGTTGCAACAACTTACACGAATAGGGTACTATTAGCCCACTTTTGCCTAAGATTGTGCAGATTATGCAAAGAAGTGTGATCAATGTCAACGATTCAGAAACTACATGAAGCAACCACCTGAATCCCTGCACACTACACAATACCCGTGGCGCTTTGTCAAGTGGAGATTGGATGTCATAAGGCCAATCCCAATTGTGATTGCAAAGCAATACAGATTTATAATCACGGGCATAGACTTTTTCTCAAACTGGGCTTGGACAATGTCGTTAAAAATGGTGATTGTTAAGGCAATTGTTACTTTTGTGAGGTCCCATATGCTTAATAAATATAACACATTGCACACCATTCATATGGACAATGGGATAAATTTCTGAGTTGATGAAGTCAACAAATTTTATGCCAAGTATAAGATTGCTTTGAATCATTTATCTTGCTATCACATAGCAACCAACATCCAAGTCAAAGTTTTCAACAAAATCCTCTCCAATATCCTTAGCAAGATGGTAAATAGGAATAAGCTACTATGGCCAGACAAACTCCTCAATACTTTACAGGCATATCAAACCAGATATTGTACTTCCTATTAAAGTCTAAGTGCCCTCTTTAAGAGTGGCGGTCCATGACAAGATCACTGATGATGAGAACAATGAAAAGCCCTCAATTATGTTACAAAGGCTTGAGGTATATAAAAGAAAAGAATGACAAGAACTTTCAACAACAAGTCCAACCAAGATCGTTTATTGAGGGCGAGTCAGTGCTGGCCCTTGCCCCAGTGATTAATTTAGTGAAGAAGATAGCCGAACTAGATATCAAATGGGAAGGACCTTATATTATACAAAAGGAATATACAAATACATCATACCTGCTGATCACACACGAAGGTGAAATAATAGTTGGTCCCACCAACGTTCACTTCCTAAAGAAGTACCATATTTAGGACTCTAGTGCTTTATATGAGCCTAAACTGCCCATTACTCTGAGATAAGCCTAAACTAAAACACTTATAAGCATGAGTTTAAACTAACAACCGCCCCTAAGCATGAGCTTAAACTACCTATTGCTCCAAGATGAGCATAAACCAAAACGCTCATAAGTATAAGCCTAAACTACTTTGTTAGAACTATGATGGCTCGATTCTCCTTAATGGGATATGTAGAATGTTCTTCACCGAACCTAGCCATAAATGCAGGAAGTTGCTCAGGTATTCCTTTATGTCCTCAGACATCTCCTATCTCCAAGGACATTTCCCTTTCATCTACTACCTATGGTTGATGACGTTTCCCTATTTGAAACTACGATAGCTTGATTCCTCTTAAGGAGATACATAGGGCGTTCCTTGTTGAACCCAAATGCAAAGCTTTCGTAGAAGGGATAAGTTGCCCCTTTAATTGGGATCTACATTTTCAAGCCTATGCTTTTCATTAGGACAATATTAGCAACGTGAGAGTATTGTGTTAAAAAAAAAAAGGAAAAAGTACCTTGTAGTGTTAACTAATTCAAACCTTTTCTCTAGGGGGTAAATTGAAATTTTTATTAACCGAAAAAAGAGTGAATACACAAGCAAAGCCCAACAAGAATACAAGAACAAGTTACGGCAAGAACCAACAAACCAGACCATGCACCATAGAAGGTTTTGCAAAAGTAGAGACATAATGTTGGATTTTGTTTAAACAAAAGAGAATCTTTCAAATCTAAGTTTTCAGACTTTCAGATGACATTTTTCCCCAAAACTATTCCAATAGCTTTTCGATATGATGCACTGTTATATAGCGAAATAGCTCCTCTAGTTTTTTCGACATGATACATTGTTTCATAGTGAATAGTTACTTCATTTCACCATCCCCATAACTCCCATGGCTGGAAATCACGGGAATAGTAAAAGTTCCCATGGTGAGAAAATCTTAGGAAACCCCAGCCATGGTCATAGCATGGGACCACGAAAATCATATCCCAATAATAAAAAGGATCAGCATAGAATTTTGAGCAAATCCCTTGGGATTCATCTGCAATCCGCCAACTATTCATAATGGCGCAACGTCTGGAAGGACCAGATGAACAATGTAACCCCTTTTCACCCAGCACACACGAGGAAGAAGATCCTCAACTAATTCGAACCTTTGGGTTCATTATTTTAAAGTTTTCAAAATGAACTGAGAGTTCACACTTCAAGGTATTTTGCCATTGAACTTATTGTTCATTTTCAAAATACCTAATTCGAATCATTGGTTCTCATGTACTTTTCTATTTTGAATGACTAGTTCTCATGTTCCCTAATTCAAATCATTGTTTCTGCTCTCCTTAATTCGAATTGCCGATTCCCCTCACTTTAATTCAAACCATAGGTACTTGTTTTCTCTAATTTGAACCACCAGTTTCGCTTACCCTAATTCGAACAGTTGGTTCTCACTTGAATTCGAATGATGGTGTTCTTGTTTTCTCTAATTTATATTGTTAGTTCTCCTTATGCTAATTCAAACCATTGGTTCTCCTCAACCAAATCCAAACTATATGTTCTTTTTTTTTGGTAAATTGAAAATTATATTAACCAAAAACAACAACTATAAGAGTACAAGGGCAAGGCCGAAAGAAAAACAAAGCTACAACAAAAGAGAAGCAACAAGCACAGAAAGGCAATACAAAAGAGACTGCCCCATCTAACCACACACCACCGGAGTGTCACAAGGGGAGGTCTAAGGGCCACCAATATCGAGACCTGAGGGCCACACAAGTTAAACACTGTTAGTGAGAGATCCTAGCTCCTCTAAATCCCAAACATTAATATCCAATCACTCCACGTGTGAGAAGGTGCAGACCTTATCCATGACAATCTTTTAAAGATGTTTGAATATTGATTGCACATTGAGGACTTTCCCTCTAAATATGGCATCATTATGCATAGTCCAAATAATGTAACATAAGGCAGCAAAAAAAAACTCGAGCAACTATCGAATGAAGTTGGTTCCTTTTAAGGTTCACAACAGCCCAATGTAAGCTGTTCTCCCAGGTGGAGTTATTTCATGTAATATTGCATTTCCTTGCCCATCGAGCCACCAAACTAGAGGTCACGGCACAGTCAAAGAACAAATGGTCCAAGGAGTTAGGGCAATGATTGCAAAAGCCACAAATAGTCCCAAGAATTCTCCAATGCCTTTGGACGGTCTCTTGGGTCTGAACCCTTCAAAGAGCAACAAGCCAAAGGAATAACGAGTGCGTAGGCACAATGTTCTTATCCCACACAAATGGTGCCCAAGCTTTAACTGGTTTTTTCCTATGCAACATATCTAGCAGCAGACACAGAAAACATCCAAGAGGGATGCCCAAACCAGATAGGACTATCATTCATGTGTGGATTCAACTAAGGGAAGTTTTTAAGCGCATCACGAGAGTCGGGCAAAAACCTTAGGTCTGCATGAAGGCTTGCTGCATCATGCACATATGGCTGAGACCAGTTTTAAAATTTCTCTGTTGGGCACCAGCTCGTGCAGATGTCCATCCTGGAGCCAATTATTGAACCAGAAGAGGGCAGTGTTTCCACCTCCAATTTTTTCATTGTAACACAAGTTCCATAACATGCTTAAGCCCCAAGATTTTCTTCTAGGCCCATGAACCAAACATAGGCGCCTTATCAGTCCACAAACTCTGAGTCTTCAAGAAATTTGAGTGAACCTATTGGCATCACAAAACTTCGCGATTATAAAAAAAAAAAGCCAAAGGTGCTTCAATATGGGGCCTTTGTTGAAATCCTTAAGTCTTCAAGTACCTAACCCACCCTCAATCCTTGGCAGACAAACATCTTACCAAGAGTAGGCCCATGAACCGAACATAGGCGCCTTAGCAGTCCACAAACTCTGAGTCTTCAAGAAATTTGAGTGAACCCATTGGCATCACAAAGTTTCGCGATTATAAAATAAAAAAATAAAAAAAATAAAAAAAAAAAGAAGCCAAAGGTGCTTCAACATTGGGGCTTTGTTGAAATCCTTAAGTCTTCAAATACCATCTTTGGCAAACAAACACCTCACCAAGAGACTTCAGTACCACCTGTGGCAAGGGTAGGACCCTTCCAAAGGAACTTAAGAAGGACTTGCTCAATCTTTGAAAGAATGGCATGTTGAAGAATGAAGATAACAACCCAATAGTTCTGGATCGCATATAGCACAAACTTAACTAGCTAAGTTCAACCTGCAAAGGAAAGGAACCTACGTGTCCAAGGTTTTGCCTTGGTCATATGATAGAGTTTACGAGCTTCATGCAATCAGTAGCCCCAATCCGCTTCTTAATAATAAGAACACCCAAATATTTGATTGGCAATGTTCTCCTCCATAATTCAAACTATTGGTTCTCATGCCTCCTAATTCCAACCATTGGCCCTTTTTATTTAATTTGAACCATTAGTTCTCACAATTCCTAATTCAAACCATTGGTTCACACTTTGTCTAATTTGTACCATTAGTTCTCAAGTTATCTAATTTGTACTGTTGGTTTTCTCCGTTACCTAATTCCAACCAAGGGTTTTCATTGGTTCCCATTAGTCTTTTGACATGAAATAGTTCATGTAGATTAAACAAGCTGTGATTTATATGGAAAATGTGGGTTGTAACCCAAACAACCGACTCCATCATTGCTTCAAGCTACATGCAAGCATTTGTTAGCGTTGTTTTTCTCCCCTTCAAAAAATTGCACTTCCTATTCAATCTATAAGACAAGTGGCACTCTTTAAGCTTTCTTGATGAATTCAACAAGGGATTTATCTCATTTATAAGCTCATAGCCCAATCCCTTAAAGGGATGCCCTCCCATCTAGGCCTAGGGTCCATTGTTGGGCCTCAGGCCCACTTTCTTGGTCCACTGTGCTTTGCATAGTGAAAAGGGCTTTTAGATTTTGAGCTATTGACTCCACCTCGTTGTGCTAGTGACAGGAAGTTTTGTTTTAGGGATTCCCTCCTCGCCCCTTCCCTTTTGGGGAGAATCTTTGGGCCCATAACCAAAAAGGATGCGCCGCATTCTCTTCTCTCTCATATAAACAAAACCTTTAAAGTTTTAGAAGGGGGGGCATTTCTTTCATTTAAGGGGAAAAAAGAAGGCAATTTGCGAAGAGAGGGAGAAAAAGAGAAAAACCTAGGTTTCCTCCACTACTCTCTCTAACCACAAAGCAGCCATCAATGACAAGGTGAGCAAAGTTTGGATGATCTCCCCGACTCTTTAAGCCACAGAATTTAAATGGTCTAATTCTCCCAAGGAGATACATAGGAAATCCAATGGATTTGGTCCTAGCCTAGATCTATGCCACTATCTCCCTTTACTCTTCTTCTTCCTCCAATTTCGAATCTGTGGTCTACTTCATGAAGTCACCTAGCCCACCTCCTTTAATCTGAAATCTTAATCTTGAAGGTTTTCCTTAACTAAGGGATCGGATGTAAATCATCATCATCATCCTTTTAGGATTTTGAAAACTTAAGAACCCTCTTTTCAAATAATAGACGCATTTGTTTTTTCAACTATGAAATATAAAATTAAAGCCATGTCCAACTAAAATTCATCTCAAGTCGTATTCTATTTTAGTATTATATAATACATATTACACATAAGCTTCAAATAATTGAATCGAAATACATAAGAACATAACCAAGGCCCGACCCATTTATAGACTTGTAATCAAGTCAGGTTCGGGTCTACGTTTCGATCTAATTTGTTGAATCAGCCTCACCGAAATAGGTCGGTCTAGATATAGACCCAACCCATGCCTACTTGATGCGCTGGAGCCGAATTAAGTCAATGACTTCTCAAAGTTTGATCCAAGGAAGAGAGAATAAAATTTACTACAATCATCTGTTATGCTTTTTCCCCGCTTCCCATTGACTTTTTGAAAGGAGAAATTAATCTTCCCCGTTGACAGTGATATCTTTGACTTTTATGGGTTTCACAGCTAATTGCATTTTCTTTTGATTTTGCTCTTTTTACCTTAACCTCTGCTACTTTTAGTTCAAAGTCATCAATTTCCAACTCCCCTTTATTGTCCATTTTTTTGGGGTCAATTTATTTGCACTGATTTCTTTCGTGCAGTTCCTATAATTCGAATGTTCTCGACCATATGGTCTGCATTTTATTATGGTCCAATCGAAGAGTTGCTGAGCACGTACAGTATAGCTAATATCCATAAACAAAAGATGATAATCGATCCTTTGACAAAATATTCAGTATTCAAAAAGGAGAATTTTCGCACTCATGGACAAGTGGATGTAAAAATCTACTAAACTGATCCCTCACCCAAATTGATAAAGATAAAATTGTTCAACATTTGGTTTCCCACATACAGTACAACGTTCAGAGGACTAATACTCTCAAAACTGACAACTTCAGCCACAAATATTGAGGTTTCGACCTCACCAATCCGGAATATATGATATGAACTAGCAGCCCACTCCACTACACATCCATTTTTTCGTTCTGAGATGCACTACAAGCAAGAAAGGAAAGAAGCATGAGAATGCAAACAAATTTAAAAGGTCATTCTGTATATAAACTAATACAAACATACTACTGCATGTTTTGGAGGGCGTGCCCGCAAATTGGGTAACTAACTACTCAAGACCGAGTACGGCCTACTATCCACCTGAACTAGGCAATCAAACATGGGCACTGAAGCATTTGAGTGCATATTCTTTAGGTAACTTGACAAGATGGATGCCCCTTCCACCTCTTTTGACATGGTAAAAAAATACTAATGGTAGATAACTTAGTACAGGCCACATGTCTGGCATCTCACCATCATTTCCAGCTGAAGCAGGCTCAGATCAACCATAGATGAAGAAAAATTATAGCATCATATGTTGAATCCAACCAATGAACAAACTGCAACAAGCACATATTTAATCATTAGTGCAAATGACTGGACTAAAAGACCTACCAGAGTCCATGAACAAGCTCTTAATACCTCAAGCCACGCTCAATTGTGGCCATTTTCTTTGTTTTAAGTGAAGAATTGCTTTGGCCATTCCACCATGCTATGAAATTTCGCTCACGTAATCAAGGAACTGAAAACAAAACCAGCTCCTTTCAATGGCTAGTATAACATGGGGAGTAAAACGTCTGCAACAGTTGCCTTCAAAATTTTCATCTTCATTGATGAGATCAAGATATAGAACTTCCTTTAATCATGCTGATCATAAATGGATCTTAAAAATCCCGGGGGTACTCAAAAACAAGGCCTTCTGCTACACTTCTCGCCCTTGCATGACCGAAAAGCTTGCCCACAATAGCCAATGAAAAATCAGTAACAGCAGCAAGTCCCCTGCTTGTTATTACGTTACTATCAATAACTACTCTTCCACCGTCACCAACCTGGTTTGCGAGCTGGCTCATCACAGATGGGTGAGCAGTAGCCTTCTTATCCTGTTTTGAATAGGGAATGGTCAGTTTTGAAGTGCTTATTTTTTAGCTTATCTATTGGAAAAGCTCTTTTTGATAAAAGTAGCCATCTAACAAATTTGTGGAAACCTCAAAACAGCTATCCAGAAAGCTCGAATGTGCCTATGAAAGCTGGAAAACAGCTCTTTAAATAATTTACAATAAGCTTATTCAGAAAACCATTTTCCAGCTTTGTGAAAAGACAGTAGCTTAATATAAGCTCCCACAAACTTACCCTAAGCTTTTAAAATTGGCACGTCTACTTCCTCTTACCTTCAGCAAGCCCAGTTTATGTAGGATTGATGGGGAAGAGGAGACTGCACCATACATCCTTCCGGCTAATTCTTGTTCTCTGAGAAGTTTCTTCAGAACTTTGGATTTGTGTAGCCGTTTGGCTCCAGCAACGCCACCCTGAAATCAGGATCATTTAAGAACATCCATCCACATAAGGCCAACTAAAACAAGACCCTAAGGTCATATGATTGGTTTGACCTCATTCTATAGCTTGGAATAGGTACTCCTATTCAGGACTCAGTCAGACCCAATGAAGAATACTCATTCCACCAATAACTCATGAGAATAATCAAATAGCTGGTATTAAACAAGTCCAAAGTTATTTCAAAGCAAACAATTCAAAGTCCTACATAAAATTTTTGGGTGTAAATATTATATTATATAATATAGGTGGATATGCTTACACGGTCATACAGTTATAAAATGAAGCTATTATTATATTATATTATAATATATAACTTAGGTACTAAGTTAGGTGAAAGGAAAAGAAAAGTATAATTAAAAAAAATGAATGCGAAAGCTTCTAGAGTATGCAAGTTGGTTATGGGGGTGAGAGTAAATATAATACTTTATAATATGGAAGGAAAGAATAGAACAAATACAGTAACAAAACAAAGAAGAACTTGGAACGAATACAGAGCGAGATGAGTGCAAAGAAAGAAAGAGGGAGAGGGGGAAGGGGGGGGGAAGGGAATAAAGGAAGAAGAAGGAAAGGGTAGACAAAGGGGTTCTTGGCTTGTGTCGATGCACAATCAGCTAATTCGAAGTAAGGGAAACTTATTCTTTCCAAAGGTATTTATTCTTTCGTAAGGGAATTCTATTCTTTTGCAATGGAATTCAATAATTTTGTTGGAATATAATGATTCCTCTTGAATTTTGTTGAACCTATTAATATTTTAGTCCTAATTGTTGATTTGAGCATTGTTGGCATGTTCATTTTGATCCGTTGGCCCAATTTGTCATTATTATTATTGTTTGAGCCTAAACCACTGATTTGACTATGATTGGGAGTATTAGTTTGAACTGACTTAACCTAATTATTGTTATTATAATTATTTGGAATCTTAAACGTTGATATGAATTTTGTTGGACATATTTTTTTGGTCCCGTTTGCTACAGTGGATGTGGAATGTACGATTTGAACCCATTGACTAAGATGAACAACCACGAAAGCAGAATAATTGGCCACGTGCTTGGGTTAATGCACGGATGAGTCCTATTGGTTGGTTGACAAGCCCCGATATGATGAGTTGACCCCATGCATGGGTGATTGCACAAATTGTCAGACCTCGTATCTGGGTTTGAACAAACACACGGTTTGTGACCTTTTAGGTCTCCCAGCAGGCGTTGGATTGTGCTAAATTCTGCTCGAACTTATTAAACTTATATCTCATAAACGTACATTTCATTGATTATCCCTTATTGAGCGGTCTTTTGCCCTCACCCTTATTTGATTGAACCATTTTCAAGTAAGAAGTTTATGAAGGACATCAAAACAAGTAAAGTGAATGATAAAGCTCTTAAATCATGATGTTTAAGACCACTTTTTGTGTTGTAATGTGTTCTATAACATAGTGTGAGACATGCTGAATATGTTTCCATTTTTGTATCAAGGAACTGTGTTGTGGATTTGCTTAGAAGGGTGTGCCCTTGTACACCTAATCAGTGTATGAAAGGTGAGGGCATCACATAAGCATTTCAATGAAATGCCATGATTCCTATCCATTCTATGTTGACACGCAATATTTTAGGGATTCGGTTGGAATTATGTAGGGATGTGTCGCATTACTCCTTATAAATCAACTATAATTCTCTCACCGGAAGAATAATGATATCATATATTGCCTCATCAGCAGCATCAGCAATTGATTTGTCTGCGACGATCTTTGTGCCCCTAGAAGCCAGAATCTGCACAGATTTTTCAACTGACGCAACCACAACATCCACCTTTGCTCGCCGTAGAACATCTACCACTGTTACCACTTCAATCTCTTCAGAACCATTGGCAACTGGAACAAGAACCTGAGTGACACTCGAAAGATTAGAAAATCACACGGTGTCAAGAGGAAGAATGGTATTAGATGGTGGTCACAAGGTCATTAAAAAAAATTTGTTTATAAGAAAAAAATTATAATTAAAAAAGGCGGGGAAAGAAAAACAGAAAGAGGAAAGTGTCTAGTATGCCACGCTGCAACTTGTCTGGTGTGGCACCCAAAAAAGTTATTTCATTATATCTTCATATATTTAACAAAAATAATGTTGTTTTGAGCACTAGATTAGGCAAATGCCTGGGGGCATGACACTAAATTCAGAAAGGATGCAAGCAGAAATTTTTCAAGACCTGCAAAACAGAATGTTACGATGAAAGGAAGAGTAATATAAAGGCAAAAAACAGCCCTAATCTCAATAGGGAAGAACATATCTAATGCTCATAGAAAAAGAAATGCAGAAATGTTTTAGAAATGTCCATGATTCAACCAACCAGTAATTATATATTTGATAATACCATGAACATAAAATAACAAATACAGTGTCCATATATATGCGATGAATATTTCTGAATCTTGACACTGCCCTTTAGCTTATTCGGGGAAATATAAGCAAAAAGAGGTCTTACATGAGGGGTATGATTAACACCCCATTCAACTTTGTTGAACTCTTCCTGTCTAGGTTTGTCATCGGTGCACACCATCTAAAAGAAAAGGTGAAAGAGAGCCAGTAAAAATTATTTTGCAAGGAACGTCAAAGGAAAATTTGAGTGAAATGATGACAGGAATAACTAACACAAGGAAAAGAGTGAGAAAACATTTATTGAATGTATAACTATAAGAAACAAAACGTTACATAGTCAATATCCTTTCTGGCATTCTTCCAAAATATAATGCAGCACAGTGTTGAGAGTAACTTTATATTTAATACATTTTCTTGTATATCTTAAAAGAATCCATGATGTCACGGGACACAAACAAGTTGCATTTATAGTCAGTATAGAAGCTAAATGCACAACCTTAATGAACAAAAGACCAGATGACGGAATGACTACTAGTTTACTTCTACTCTTGTTGCTACACTGGCATAGTAATATAACTGAATAACATGACCATCAAAGAAAAATGAGAGTATGTTTTATATGCTAATACTATCAGAAAAAAATTTGTTGATACGAGGGAGGATTCGTCATTTACAGCAGACCATCTTACAGGACACACCCACTAATAAAGGAGAGCAACGATACAACAAAAATATTAAAAAGAAATGATGTGATCTCTACATAATCAATAGTGTCTGAATGACATGGATTGAAATTAGGTTGGTCTTCTAGGGTTCACATGCCTGTTTGTGATCTGCCAGCAGCCTTCCAGGCTCCTTCACCAAGGGAGAAATCGCTAATCCAAGGCACTCTTCCACCATACCTTGATTGCTAAGTTCTCATCAGGGTTCCCTTTTGTCTATGCAGTCTAAGAACACATTCAAAGGTCATGGAGGCTCTCATCCAATGTTTTAAAAAGCACTAGGCGGACCTAGGCGCCTAACCTGCCGCCCAACGCCTAGGCAACTAGGCAGTCTAGGAGGATTCTTTGTGTTTCTTTTTTAAAACTAATAGTTATATACAACTATTTAGCTAAATTCATAAAATACTATTGATTTAACATAATAAAACACAACAAAATTACATAAATAATATCATTTCACATCTTACATAAATAATATCCTTTTGAGTTTGCCTCTTTGCAACAACAGATCTGTTACTGTAATTTTGATTTTATTATTTTTTAAATATGTCCAAATGTTATTATTGCAAAACAAATAAATAAATTATATGCTAATGCAGCCACGACAATGACTAATTAACAGCATTGACTGTCCAGAAGGCCTCCTAAGTAAGGAATTTCGTGGCTGCCTACGTTTTGTGGCTGCTAGCACCTAGGCAGAGCTGTCTAGGCTGCTGTTTAGAACATTGCTCTCATCCCCTTTCATGGTGGATTTGATAGATCCAAGATATGTGATGATTCTTTTATCCTCTCAAGAAGATTTTGTGTGCAAGCTTGGGCTCGAGAGTCGCACATTATTGGCTCCTCACTTTTCAGGCTTTTCGCTGGACTCCGGATTCCAACCCCAGCAAAGATGCCCATCGTGTGGCTGTTAGGATTCAATTACCCTACCTACACCTTTCTCTTTTCCCTGAATCTTTCTTGAAGAATACTATATCCTCTTTTAGGAAATTTATGAAAGTAGATATTAGGACTAGAAATCTTACCCTCCAAATGTTCACTCAAGCATGCATTGAAGTTGACATTTTGAAACCTATACCCTCGATCAATGTAAAAGGGGCTGCCTTTTGGCAGAGGCTAATCATTGAAGCAAACACGAACTATTGCTCCAATTGCTCAATCCAAGGGCATACTGCTGCCAACTGCAGAAAAGGAAACCTAGATCTCCATTGATGCACCAAGCTTTGGGACCAACACACGGGCCTCCTGTCATTCTCACCAACAAATCCAGACCCCCCATGAGTAAAAGACAACTGAATAAGGCAAAAGAGGTCCTCATTTTCAAGGGCGACCAGCCAGTTGGTTCTACTGAATTTTCAAGGCCGCCAAACAGTCTCCTACTTAGTGGTGAAAATCAGTCAGTTTTGATCTATTTTCACAGAAAACCACAAACTGACCGACCGACCATTTTTTTCGTGGCAAAACAACTAAAAACTGACCAACTGCATTGGTGACAAAACCGATAAAAACCGCATAAAAACCGACCAATTGTCAGTTTTTTCGGTTTTCCTAGGAAGAATCACAGACATGGTTTTAAAAAGCGACTGCGACGCACCATAGCGACCGCTCCGTAACGGTATCAGTGCGTTCCGATACTGCTACGGTCTGTTTTAGCGGATGAAATGCAATTCACGGCTGTAGCAGCCGCAACGACCACGATGACTGTGACAGCCACTACGGCCGCTATGGCCAAAATAATGAGAAAAAAAATTAGCAAACCTTAATAAAATAATGTATAGTGGAGGAAAGATATTTCTACATGTGGTTTTTGTATTTTTTTTTATTAAAAAAATAAGATGATTTATAGTGGATAAGAGACATTTGTACATGTGGGTTCTGGAGAATTTCATTTTTTTATTAACACAATAAGATTATATATAGTGGATGAGAGATATTTCTACATGTGGTTTTTGTATTTCATTTTTTATTTTGCATTAACAAAATAAGATGATGTATAGTGGATGAAAGATATTTGTATATGAGGTTTTTGGAGAATTACCACCACATAACATTTATTGTGATTGCAAAAGCTTGTTAAAATTTAGGTGATTTTCATTTATGATAATATGCACTAAAATCTTTATTGTAGTGGTGGTACAAATCAAGATACATGTAGGTTTTATGTTTAACAGCGCACTTAAATCTATCTAAAATCTAAAAGTCATATGTATGAGTATTTGCTTGATAAATAAGGTGGGTCAAAATAATCTAAAAATCATTATAACATTTTTATAAACTTAAAATGTCAAAAAAAAAAATGTCATGTGTTGTGCCTCATAGTTCAGGTCTGTTACGCCGCATCCCATTACAAAACCCTCATTATGCCCACATCCTGTAACATTCGTGACTGTTACGCAATAGCGGCCGCGACCGCTATTTAAAACTATGATCACAGATAATCCGAAAGAGAAAAGAAGAAGAAGAAGAAGGAAGGAGCAGCACTTGTTGAAAATTACTGAACATGAAAAATCTCGGAACAATCAGAGGGGCCATTTTGTTCTATAATTTTGAAAAATGCCGGGTTTAAAAATTAAAAGAGGCAATTAAAGGTTCAACTGACCGCCACAGACGGCCTGAAGATCAGCGGAGAGCAGCCACTACAAAACGGCAATGACAAGCACAGGAAATTCCACAAGGAATTCCAAGTCCCTAAAAACAACGAAACCAATCAGACACCCGCTCGGTTCGGGAACGGAGTCCTCTTCCTCTTTTTCCCCCAAAAGCCCACCCCCGTCATCGCCCAACAACGCGAGGTACCTTCAAAGAAATTCCACACCAGAGTTCCTCCTCCAGAGACGTCGGCGCCGTCCGCATCAACCCCAATAGATGATGCGAAGCACCCTCTAGAACCAAAGAAGCCTCAGTTGCCACCGCCGGCATCAACCCCAAAAGATGTTCCGTAGCCGCTGCCGGAGAAAGAAACCTGATCTGCAAAGGAGGGGAGAAGCAATGCTCAAAAAACCCAACCTGTAGATTACAAATCGTGAAAAAGCGTCCAAGGATCGCGAACTTAGGGACAAGGGGAATTAGGGTTGAAGTAGAGGAGAGGACTGTTGTTGCACGATGGGAGATTAGGATTAGGGAAAGAGGGGCTGTTGCTTTCTGACATATATTTTTTATTTATATTAGTATTATATATATATATATATATATATATATATATATATATATATATATTAAATATATGCAGTCGGTCGGTTTTCACGGTTCTTTCCGGCTGGCAACCAAAAATCGACCGACCGGTGCAGTTTTGTACAGAAAAAAAAAAAAAAAATGTGAGAGCGAACCGACCAAAAAAAAAACAACCGATACGGTTCGGTCTTCGTCGGTTTCAGTCGATTTTTCGGTTTTTCGCTTCAGTCTTACACCCCTACTACTATGGCTGACCAACCTTCAAAGAGCCCGCTGTTCACCTTGAGACCACCTGATTTACAACAAGCTCCAGTAGCACAACTTGACTCAGACCCTTTGTTAAATTCTAGTACCAGTATCACTCATTTAAGCGAATCGATATTTGTGGACGCTGGTTTTCTGGGAAGAGACTCTATGGCCTATATTTTGCACAATTTGCCCAAGCCAAAGAAGCTATCTTATTAGAATATCCCCTTCCTGGACCCAGGAGAATTGCACCACCTCTGTCCCTTCAGGATAAATCAAAGCTCCCACCAACCCTTGCTGAGCTGAATCTAGGCAAGCTACGGATTCCAAATTGACGACACCCCAACAAAGTCTCCTCAGCCGGTGTAAGGCCTTCATCGGTTTCTAATATTGGGAACCCACGACCTTGGCTTTTTAGAGAATCCCGCTCCTGTGTCGTAGGACTTGTAGCTCGGCAGTCCACCGGGTGGGTTTGTTTATCCTTCCAATTTCGAGTGTCTTCCTGGATAGTTATAGCGGCCCATAGGCACGAGACGTACCTTGTGGGGGGGGGCGGAAAAAATCCCTAGATCAAGATGGCCCCTTCTTCAAATTTTCAGAGACTATAGAAGTACGCTACATTGTGAAAAGGCTAAGGATACCCCTCACAAGGCCCCCTCACAACATGCTTGTCACTCCACTAAACCAAGGGCCAATAATTAAAATTAAATAAAAAGAAGAAATGAAGAAAGAAAAACCTTTGTTGCTGACATGGAAGGTTGACTTGTCTAGAATATTAGAGGAACAAGGGGTCCCAACAAGATCCCACGTCTCAAAAAACTCATAAAGACTCACCATCCCAGTTTAGTTGCTATTCTTGAACCCGAGAAGCAAGACACATTGCTAAATTTGCAGCGAGAATCAAATTCCCTCACTTTATGCATGGCAAACCAGGAAACACTCATGGATTTTTAAGAAGGATTTTATACAAATATCCTTAATAGATGGCTCAAATCAATTCAACACTGTCCAGATTAATTTGATCAAAACAAATTTGCTTCATGACTAGCATCTGAGCAATGTGCAATAGGGAGGATAGGAAAGAGCTTTGATCTGACTTGATCTCCTTTTCATCCAACCTGCAATCGCCTTGGTTCATTTGTAGCGATTTCAATGTCGTGGCATCTGCGCAGGAGAAATTAGGTGAGGGTATCCACAACAGAAGGGCTGTAGCAGAATTCTCGGACTTTGTCCTCCAGGCAGGTCTTCTTGATCCAGGTTACATTGGAAATATTCAGTACTGGTGCAATAGTCAGCAAGGGAGACATTGAATTTACTGTCAGTTGGATAGATTTCTTTTGAATACAGAGTTCATCAATATTCCAACCAAACCCCCAAACAAATATATATATATATATATATATATAAAGTTTCTCATCTAACAAGGATGTACTCAGATCACTCCCCTCTCCTTATGAAGATTATGCAGCCAACCCCTCACACTTTCAAATTTTTAAGCATGTCGACTACTCATAATACTTTCATATCTTTTGTCCAATCTTTCTGGAAGCCAGTTCAGTTCAATACTCCTCCAATGGTAGCATTGTTATTGAACGCACTGGTCCGCACCATTGGAATTGGCAAGTCTTTGGGAATCTCCACATTCAAATTTCCAATACAGAGGCCGATATGAATCCATTAGAAGCAAAAATTCAGAACCAGTGGAATCAACCATTATCTACTGCTTGTCTTCAGACAAAAGTGAGCTCAAAACTTTACAGAATAGAGAGGATTTACTGGTCAGGGATAAGGCTAGGGAGAAATGGCTCCTGAAAGGAGACAGAAACTCAGCCTTTTATCATGCAAGCATATAAGTACTCAAACAAGTCAAAGATTTGTATAACACATCCTGAAGGCTCATCTTCTTCTGATCTAGCATCTTGGGACCCTTAGCCTTGGACTATTTTTAGAATTGTTCACTGCAAAAAAGTGTACATATAATAGTTCCCAGCTTCATGCCATCCCCTTTTTGATTGACACTGAGAACAATGAATCCCTTGTTTCCATTCCTACTGAGCAAAAAATAAGGGCTGCAGTACAATGCATTGATCTTTCTAGTTCTACGGGCCCAGATGCTGCACCAGTCTGTTTTACCCCCACTGTTGGAGCATAATAAAGAAAGATGTCATCGATGCAACTCAAGATTTCTTCAAAGGTGGAGACATTACCAATTTGGTTCTCATTCCTAAGAAGGATAAACCAGAAAGCATGTCTGATTTATGGCCAGTAAGTCTCTGTTCCTTCCACTCAAAAACACTAGAGGATCGGTTAAGCTTACTTCTGCCACAAATTATCTCTAGGGAGCAGTTGGGATTTGTGGATGGTCATAGTATTCATGAAAACATAGACTTGGCCACGACATGGTTGCTGATTTAGAGAGAAAGACGTGGAGGCAATATCATTCTCAAATTGGACATGTCTAAAGCCTACAATAGGGTAGATTGGAGTTTCTCTGTCAAGTTATGAGAATATTTGGCTTCTCTAAGGGGTGGTGCAATCTGATTTTCTGAAACATTGTGAATTGCTGGTATTCAGTTTACCTTAACAGTGTTACTAGTGGAGCTTTCACTCAACTTGAGGCCTTCGACAAGGTGATCCTCTATCTCCCAGTCTTTTCATTTTGGTCCAAGGCACCTTCAGCAGAAATTTAAATAAACATATGGAGAACGGCTTCATGAAGAGATTTCACACAGCCAGGGGTACCTCAGGAATCTCCCACTTACTTTTTGCAGATGACATGCTGATTTTATGCAATGAGCAAAGTGGGACACTTCGCAAGCTCAAAAATTTGATCTCGGATTATGAAAAACTAGTGGTCAGATTTTCCTATCAAATGTCTGGCCATTCACTATCTTGGAACTCCTCTTTTTTCTGGCAAACATTTCATTCACTTCTTCCAATATATTGAGGATAATAGGAGAAGCAAATTGGGAGGATGGAAAGCACAACTTTTATCCCAAGGGGAAAGCAAACTCTCATTAAACATATTCTCAGACCCCTACCTATTCATCCCCTCTTGGTGTTGTAAGTGCCCAATGCTGTCATACAGTTACTTCACAGAACCTTTGCTAACTACTTTTGGGGGACCGATGCCACCTCTAACCACCACTGGGTCAGCTGGCCCAAGATTTGTAAAACATCTCAAGCTGGAGGTTTGGGGGTGAGGAATTTGATACAAGTCATAACTTCTCTTCATGCAAAGCTTGCTTGGAGTTTCATCGAGGGTAACACTCTTAGCGATGCCTTTATGAGAAGCGAAATGGCCGCCCTTCAACAAACTTTGGCCCATATGGTCTCACAGCCAGCTCATATGTGGTGCACCATTCATTCTCACATTTTAACCCCTCTTCTTTCATCTAGATGGATGGTTGGACTGCAGACCTTGCAATCACGGAGTGACCAGTGGCTACCTGAACCATTGTATTACTTTTGAAAATATTGCCATTCCTATTGATGCCACTGTTACCGCTGTGCAATTTTGGAGTGACCAGTGGCAACCCAAACCACTGTATTACTTTTGAAAATATTGCCATTCCTACTGATGCCACTGTTAGAGCTGTCTTTTCATTGATCCTTCTAGTTCTCCTGGCCCAGATGTTTCGGCAGTCTGTTCAACCCCCACTTTTGGAGCATAATAAAGAACAATGTCATCGATGCAATTCAAGATTTCTTCAAAGGTGGTGCCATCCCAAGAGGCCTATTACCAATTTGGTCCTCATTCCTAAGAAGGATAAACAAGAGAGCATGTCCCACTTAAGGCCAATAAGCCTCCATTCTTCCAGGAAAAAACAATCTCAAGTATAGTCGATGATCGGTTAAGCTTACTTCTGCCATGAATTATCTCTAGGGAGCAGTTGGGATTTGTGCATGGTCATAGTATTCATGAAAACATAGCCTTGGCCCATGACATAGTGGCTGATTTCGATAGAAAGACATGTGAAGGCAATATGAATCGGACATGTCTAAAGCCTATGACAGGGTAAATTGGAGTTTCTCATTCAAGCTTTGAGAAGATTTGGCTCCTCTAAGGGGTGGTGTGATCTGATTTCCAGAAACATTGTGAATCGCTGGTATTCAGTTTACCTTAACAATGTTACTAGTGGGGTTTTTCACTCAAATCGAGGCCTTCGACAAGGTGATCCTCTATCTCCCAGTCTTTTCATTTTGGTCCAAGACACTTTTAGTAGAAATTTAAATAAACATATGGAGAACGGCTTCATGAAGAGAATTCACAGTGCCAGGGGTACCTCTGGAACCTCCCACTTACTTTTTGCAGATGACATGCTGATTTTTTGTAATGAGCAAAGTAGGACACTTTGCAAGCTCAAAAATATGATCTCAGATTATGAAAATGCAGGTGGTCAGATTTTCCTATCAAACGTCTGGCCATCCACTGTTTTGGAACTCCTCTTTTTTCAGGCAAACCTCTCATTAGCTACTTTCAATACATTGTGGATAATAGGAGAAGCAAATCGAGAAGCAACTTTTATCCCCGAGGGGAAAGCAAACTCTCATTAAACATATTCTCATATCCATACCTATTCATTCCCTCTCGGTGTTGTAAGTGCGCAATGCTGTCCTACAGTTACTTCACAGAAGCTTTGCTAACTTCTTTTGGGGGACTGATGGCATCTCTAACCACCACTGGGTCAGCTGGTCCAAGATTTGTAAAACGTCTCAAGCTGGAGGTTTGGGGGTGACGAATTTGGGACAAGTCATGACTTCTCTTCATGCAAAGCTTGCTTGGAGTTTCATGGAGGGTAACACTCTTAGGGCTGCCTTTATGAGAAGCGAAATGGC
Source organism: Santalum album (assembly GCA_034195605.1). NCBI lineage: Eukaryota > Viridiplantae > Streptophyta > Magnoliopsida > Santalales > Santalaceae > Santalum > Santalum album. The sequence goes on from CM067262.1 coordinate 7,937,735, forward strand.
CATCCTTAAACAAACTTTGGCCCATATGGTCTCACAACCAACCCATACATGGTGCCCCATTCATTCTCACATTTTACCCACTTTTCTTTCATCTAGAAGGATGATTGGACTACGGAATGTGCAATTTCGGAGTGACCAGTGGCTACCCAAACCATTGTATTACTTCTGAAAATATTCCCATTCCCATTGATGCCACTGTTAGAGCTGTGCAATTTCGGAGTGACCAGTGGCAACCCAAACCATTGTATTACTTTTGAAAATATTGCCATTCCTATTGATGCCAATGTTAGAGCTGTCTTTTTGTTGATCCTTCCAGTTCTCCTGGCCCAGATATTTCACCAGTCTGTTCAACCCCCACTGTTGGAGCAAAATAAAGAACGATGCCATTGATGCAATTCAAGATTTCTTCAAAGGTGGTGCCATCCCAAGAGAACTATTGCCAATTTGGTCCTCATTCCTAAGAAGGATAAACAACAGAGCATGTCTCACTCAAGGCCAATAAGCCCCCGTTCCTTCCAGTCAAAAACAATCTCAAGAATACTCGATGATTGGTTAAGCTTACTTCTGCCACGGATTATCTCTAGAGAGCAGTTGGGATTTGTGCATGGTCATAGTATTCCTGAAAACATAGCCTTGGCCTATGACATGGTCGCTGATTTCGATAGAAAGACGTGGAGTTTCTCTTTCAATTTTTGAGAAGATTTGGCTTCTCTAAGGGGTGGTGCGATCTGATTTTCAGAAACATTGGGAATTGCTGGTATTCAGTTTACCTTAACGGTGTTACTAGTGGGGTTTTTCACTCAAATTGAGGCCTTCGACAAGGTGATCCTCTATCTCCCAGTCTTTTCATTTTGGTCCAAGACACTTTTAGTAGAAATTTAAATAAACATATGGAGAACGGCTTCATGAAGAGAATTCACAGTGCCAGGGGTACCTCTGGAACCTCCCACTTACTTTTTGCAGATGACATGCTGATTTTTTGTAATGAGCAAAGTAGGACACTTTGCAAGCTCAAAAACTTGATCTCAGATTATGCAAATGCCGGTGGTCAGATTTTCCTATTAAACATCTCCCCATCCACTATTTCAGAACTCCTCTTTTTTCAGGCAAACCTCTCATTCGCTACTTCCAATACATTGCGGATAATAGGAGAAGCAAATTGAGAGGATGGAAAGCACAATTCCCCAAGAGGAAAGCAAACTCTCATCAAACATATTCTCACATCCATACCTATTCATTCCATCTCGGTGTTGTAATTGCCCAATGCCGTCATAGAGTTACTTCACAGAACCTTTGCTAAATTCTTTCAGGGGACCCATGGCACCTCTAACCACTACTGGTTCAGCTGATCCAAGATATGTAAAACACCTCAAGCTGGAGGTTTGGGGTTGAGGAATTTGGGACAAGTCATGACTTCCCTTCATGCAAAGCTTGCTTGGAGTTTCATCAAGGGTAACACTCTTAGGGCTGCCTTTATGAGAAGCGAAATGGCCATCCTTCAACAAACTTTGGCCCATATGGTCTCATAACCTACCCTTATATGGTGCAGCATTCATTCTCACATTTTACCTCTTTTTCTTTCATCTAAATGGATGGTTGGACCCCGGGATGCTCAATTTTGGAGTGTCCAGTGGCCGCCCGAACCATTGTATTACTTTTGGAAATATTACCATTCCTATTGATGCCACTGTTAGAGATGTTCTTATCTCTCAACAAGCTATAAATTTTATTTCTTCCATCATGGCAACTATGATTGTAATGGCTATAAAATAGATCAACTTAAACCCTAGAAGACATACTGATACGGGTAGACTCTCCCTGAGGTCGTTCTCTTCGTAAGGTTTTGGGAGGATCCTCTTCCATAATGATCTGTGTTTTCATGAGGACAAGCTGATATGGAATGAGTGCATCCCCCCCCCCCCCAAAAAAAAAAAAAAAAAGAGGAAAAAAAACTAAAAAAAGAAAAAAGAAAAAACTTTGCATAAGACATTACTGGCTGATTGCGAAATCAGGCAGTTAACTGTTTATCTACCCTCAAAATGTCATTGTTGCTTTTCCCCATCAAAAGAAACTTCCATCTCACTTTTGGAAAATACCTTTAACCACCACTGGGTCAGCTGATCCAAGATACCTTGGAAAATACCTTTAGTCTCACTATGAAGCGAAACTTGGAACCAGTTTCCTTCTCTTTAAAAATTGTGGTTTGGCTCCACCAACCTTAGGCACCAACTTGGTTTTCTTAGAACTACAGCAACTATTTGCATCTGTTGGAAATTTAAATTTCTCATAATAACTCTATCTATGAGGTGGGAAGATTTATTGTCCCCCCTCTGCTCAATCTATGGCAACAAAGGTGAACAATTGGTTGAGTTGTTAAAATGGACCTTTCAAGCCTTTGACTCATGCCTCCTGTTCCAAGAATATTTCAATTGAGGCTTAGCATTGACCTATCTCTAGCATCTGTCCTCAACAAGGTCGATGGGTTTATTTGTCTCCACTTACCAATGTAGGCCTTAAGCTCAACACAGATGGATCAGCTAAAAATGGTAAATGCCCATCAGGGATTTGGTTAGGGATAGCAAAGGCTAAGACCTCCTAGCTGTCACTTACTACTTGCATGAAGGCACAAATTCAATTGGAGAAACCAAAGCCATTCAGATTCAAGGGCATAATAATATTCCTCTAACTTGTATCGAAAGTGACTCTTGCGGTAGTTGACTACCTCTTGAAGCATCATAAACCTCCCCTAGTTGGTGGAGCATTGTATTAGAAATGTACGAATGAAGTTGGACCCTAATACCCAAATTGTTCATACAGTACAGTCAGAGAAGGGAATCAAAATGCAGACAACCTTGTTGAATTTGCCCATCAACACAAGTCTTAAGAGTGTTTTTCTCTCATCTGGATCTCTTCCTCATGCTGTCAACAACTTTATCTTGAAGATGCTCAGGCGCTTCCATTATTTCAACTACAATCCCGGTTTCATCAAGACAAGTTTGTGGTGGTCACCTTTATCTCTCACAGTGTGCACGCAGGGCCCAAACAACCTGCCAATGCATCAGTACTTCACTGTTTGTATTGCAGCTTTATTTTTTTTGTAGGCTATTTTTATTTTGAGGTTATGTTTTATGCCCTGCTTCTCTTGTATTTGGACTTGCACCATGCTAATATAATTTCTTGTAGGGATGTCGACGCCTACTTATTTAGAAAATTAATAAATAAAAAATAGGGTCTATAATTAAGCATATGCTTTGCTCAGCCAACCTATCGATCTCTTGAAATGGGGCCAAAATATTGGAAAAGAGTTCAACCCAACCTTCAAAAAAAATGTTATCGGAAATTGCATGGAAGATAATGCATATGAAAAAATGCTACACATTCCAAGCACACTCGCGAATAAGCAAAGAAAGTGCATTGCTTCTAGTTGGACTTGACTTCATAGTCATTAAGAAACTTGATAATATCTAACGACAATATGTATGGTTACATGAATGCAAGCTGATTATGAAATGAAATAAACGACATATTTTGCAGGTCTTACCAACAGTTCTCCAATCTCCTTTGCAATAGACTCCCCAAAAAGCTGATCTACCAGTGAAAGAGAAAATTCAAAAGTAGTTCCAGGACCGCGGCTCGTGGTAAGCTCTGCGGAAACTTGGAGATTTGATTTGACAGCCCAAAATGTGGGGAGCTTGTCAAAGAATGCAGGGTGGCAAGTGGTCTTGCATTATAGAAAATAATCAACTTAATCAACCAAGATACATTCGAAAGTGTACATTGAACACAGAGAGAGAGAGAGAGAGAGAGAGAGAGAGAGAGCAATAACATACCCGTTTTCTTGACAAAAGACCCCAAGGAAGAAGGACAATTGCTGGAGCTGCACAGATTGCTCCATATAACCTTTTCTCCTCAGCTTGTTTGCTTGTAATTTTTTTGAGAGCTTCGCAATCTCTCAGTCGTGCTGAGCCAGGCATTCCTCCCTTAAGGGACAGGCATTGAATTGTCAAATAAAAATAAAAGATTCGTTGCCAAGGGAAGGACTCAGTCTCTTAATTATGACACCCAGGAATTAATCCCCAAAGGCAATATAAGTTACACTGCCTTCACAGGCATCTATAATCCAAATATATTAAAAACAAGATCCCTCCCTAAGGGCCTGTTTGGACACATTTCATGAATACCGTATCTTCACTTCTGAGTTTGTTTCTAAAAAACTGTGGCATACACAGAAGCCAAAACAAAAAACCCTATCATAAGGACACAAAATAACCCAAATATAATTCTCTTTTGTTGATTTTCTAGAATTTCAAAGATAGAAATAACCTAGCATTTACATGGAAACATATGTTTTCTTAAGAACTAACCGGCAAAGCAACAAGATCATAAATTTCATCGGAACAATCCAAGATGGATGTATCTGCAACCAGTGTAGTACCAGCTGATGCTTTAATTTCTAGCTGTGGCTCAACCGATGCAACCACCACCTCTGCCCCAGCTCGACGAAGAACATCAATTATTATGACTGCTTCCATTTCCTCCGTGCCATAGCCAACCGGAACCAGAACCTACAATCACCCAAATACACAGTTTAAGCCCTCCATAACAATCAAATCGTGTCATTTCATGATCCATTTTGTTTTGGAGAACTCATGCAGCAAGTAAATGAAATGTCAGACTCGAGCAAAAGAAAAACCATATAATTATGAAATTATGTGGTCTAATTTGATTAACCTCTTTGTGAACCTAACTTTATTTCAAAAACATGTCATTAAATTTTCCTCTGCTTAACCAACAATCAAGCAAGAGTTGAAAACCCAACTCAAAGTGCTTTCAATGACAGGTTTTTAGGGTATAATCTTTTTTACCAACAATCGTTGAAGACATTAAAAGGCCAACTCAAATTACTTCAACTGACGGCTAGAGGAATAAGTTTTAATATTTTATCCAGAGAATGGTCGGAACTATAATTAGCTCTTTGTGCGGAAGGGAAGCAAAATAATTGCAGAATCCAATAGCCTAGTGAAATTGCGTTGTCTAATTTCATCAGTCTTTCAAACCCAACTTTACTTTAGAAATTTTTGAGTCATTTTCCTCAATTTCATCAACAAGCAGACAAAAGGTGGAAAACCCAAATAAAAGTCACGAAACTTTGTTCTACTAACAACGATTGAAGGGTTTAGGCTTTAAGAGTTTATCCTGACAGTGGTGGGAGATAGATACAATTTCCTCCTTGTGGGGAAGAGAAGAAGCCTAGAGGCACCCATATCCACAGATTAACTCCTCGAAAACACTCCAATAGTATCATTTTCCGGTCTATTTGGTAGTGGAGAACATTTAAAAAAAAAAAAGCAAAGGAATTGTAGAACTCAAGAAAGAACAAAATCCATAGTGCCATAACATTATGTTATCTAATTTGATTAGTCTCTTGACAAACCAAACAGGAGTTTGAAATCCCAACTAAAATCACGAAACTATGTTATATTAACAGCGTTAGAGTTGATTCAGGGTTTAAGGGTCTTACACAGAGTGCAGTGGGAGCTACAATTACCTTCTTGCGAGGAAGAGAACTAGTTGCGCTTGTGCTTCCGCTTGTACTGGCCATGGTTTCTGACTGCAGGGTGGGTGAGGAGGGAGATTTGGAGGATTTTGAGCAGCGTTTCACAGTGGGCTGTGCTCGCTGCTGAGCGGCGATGAATGGGAGAAGGGAAAGAGGAGAGGGAGGCGCCGAGGCTGCCATTGGAGGTGGCTTCGTGAGAGGAGATGGGTTCGGATAAGATGGAGAGAGAAAAGAGGAGAGAACTGCCATGAATGATTGTTAGAAACGAAAGCTAGTGCTATTTCGGTGAGACGAGAAGGGGCGGCGAAGACGCATGAAAAGCACCTCTTGGGGAAAAATATTTGAGCATTTTTATGGCATATGGAAAAAGAAACAAGAAATAGAATGAAAAGGGAGTTTGCTTCTAAACGTAAATTTAGATGTGTCTGTCCGAAGTGCTGTCATTTTATTAAAAATTAATTACACATTAAATCTTTTTTTAGTAAAACAATATGGTTTTATGAATGAACGGAAGTAAATTGTATAGTACCAGATATATACTTTATTTTTTGAAAAAAAAAAAAAAAAGGTATGAAACTTCTTAATTTGAAAAGTTATGAATTTATTGAATTAAAAAATTTTAACAATTTATTGCAAAATAAAATGGTGGAGAGAGAAATAAGAAGTAAATGTAATGATTGATATTTCACTAGAATGATCTTATGGTGGAAACAAGATATGTTAAAGGAAATATCACACCCTTGTGATGTAAGTGGGAGTATAAGGCATTTGGTTGAATAGCACAAGCAATTTTTAAATTTTTATAAGAGATGAAGAAAATAAATGTTGAAAAGTTTGTTTGGTAATTTTTTATAAGAGATGAAGAAAATAAATGTCGAAAAGTTTGTTTGATAACACGCAAAATATATTACGAGATTTTTAGTATATAGTGTATTTAATTTTTTTTCTTTTTTTCTGAGAAGGACATCTTATAACATAAAATATAGAACACAATCAATGTTTTTGTCTTAGTTTTAAATGAGCACAAGGTTTTAAGTTTATTCATCCTAAATATTCAATTAACTTTTATAGGTTAGTTGTCCCTTGTCAAATTTAGATGATTTTTATACCACTGGACTCATCTTTTTATGCTCTTCGATTCAAGACTTATATTAGATAGATTTTGATTTTTTTCCTATATTGCTTATATAGATTCATAACTAGAATCATTTATAAATTATTACTGAAGTTATTTGAGCTATTCAATTAAAATAATTCCTTACAAATGAATCTATACAAGAATTTATTAATATAATATTTTTTTTTTATTATGTGCATGTTTGTTATTCAAAACATTTATTATTGGATTACAGGGACAAAAGAGTAAATCATACAATTTCAGTACTCAAAAAGTAATATATAATCAATTCTAATTGAATTTAATAGTCAAATTAAATAAATAGTTTTAAAAACAGTAATAATACTTTAAGGTCATTAATGGTCTATTTGGAGCCAAAAATAAGAAATGAATTGAATTGAATTGAATTTACCTAATGAATTTTTTGTTCAGAAATTCAAAAATAAGAATTGATTTGATTTGATTTGAGGATGAATTTACTTTGATTTACTAGCCATTAAAAATTAGAGAAAAAAAGGTTTCATCCAAAAGTGGTATTGTCGAGTTACCCTTAAAATATTTACAGATTATTACCACGAATTCATCGCTATGATCGATTCAGGAGCAGACCTCAACTGCATCCATCAAGGACTTATTCCTAGTAAGTATTTTGTCAAGACTAAAGAACAGCTTAGAGGAGCCAATAACCAGAAACTTAAAGTTAGTTTTAAACTCCCAGTGCTAAGATATGCAACCAGGGAATTTGTTTTAAAACTAGTTTCTTATTAGTGGGAAACATTACTCATCCCTTAATTTTAGAATTATCATTCCTATATCTTCTCCATCCAATGCATATCACAAGAGATAACATAGAAACAAAAATTTTTGGTAAAACCCTAATATTTAGGTTTGAGTATCCGCTAGAAGCTCGAGATCTCAATACCTTAAAATTTAATAATGTTTAGCCAGAATCAACTTTTGAAATCATTAATTGTAAATCTAAGCATATCAATTTCCTTAAAGAAGAAATTACTGTCAAAATAATTGATAACCTTATTAAAGAAAATACTTATAAAATCCAGGATTTTCAAGAACAATTTGAAAAGTCAGAATGCTCAAACATTCCCAATGCCTTTTGGGAAAGAAAACAACATGTTGAACTCCCTTATGAACCTCAATTCTATGAAAAAAGCATTTCAACCTAGGACAAGACCCATACAGATGTCCCCTGAATTAACGGAGTATTGTAGGAAGGAAATCACAATTCTCTTTAAAAAGGGACTCATTCGACCCTCTAGGTCACCATGGAGTTGTTTTGGATTTTATGTACAGAACGCAACAGAGATCGAATGAGGAGCTCCTAAACTTGTTATCAACTACAAGCCTCTTAATAAAGCTCTTTGATGGATCAGATATCCTATTCCAAATAAAGACAATCTATTAAAAAGGCTTTATGAGGCCAAAGTATTTTCCAAATTTGACATGAAGTCAGCATTTTGACAATTACAGATTGCAAAAAAGGATCGATATGAAACCGCCGTCACAATTCCATTCGGACAATATGAATGGAATGTTATCCCTTTCGGACTTAAAAACGCCCCAAGTGAATTTCAAAGGATTATAAATGATATCTTTAATCCTTATTCATCTTATTCTATTGTTTATATTAATGACGTCTCAATTTTTTCTAACTCTTTGAGCAGCATTACAAGCACCTACATTATTTTCAGAAAATTATCTAGCAAAACGGTTTAGTCGTTTCAACTCCCAAAATTAAATTGTTTCAAACAAAAATGAAATTTCTTGGCCACAATATCTATCTTGGCAGAATTAAGCCAATTGATTGAACTATTGAATTTGCAAGTAAAGTTCCAGACGAAATTAAGGACAAAAATCAGCTTTAGTGATTTCTTGGATGCCTTAATTACATTTCTAATTTCCTTGAAAATCTTCAGCCTCAATACAAAATTCTTTTTGACAAGCTCAAGAAATCTCCACCAGCATGGACACCTAAACATGCAGCGACTATGCAAGAACTCAAAAAGTTCATTAAGACCTTACCTTGCACAGATATTCTTCAACCCTCTTATTTCAAAATCATTAAAACAGATGCCTTTGATCTTGGTTATGGAGGTCTTTTAAAACAACAAAATCCTTTAAAGGGGGGGGGGGGGGGGGGGGCGGGGGAGGAGAAAAAGAGCTTGTAAGATTCACTTCAAGAATTTGGAATAATGCTCAAAAGAATTATTTCATCGTTAAAAAAAGAAATCTTAGCCATTGTTATGTGCATAACCAAATTCCAAAGTGATTTATTAAATCAAAAGTTCCTTATTAGAGTTGATTGTAAGTCAACAAAGTTTGTTCTAGTTAAAAATGTTGAGAATTTGGAGTCAAAATAAATATTTGCTAGATGGCAAACCATTTTTAGTATATTTGACTTTGACTTTGACATTGAATACATTAAAGGAGAAATTAATAATTTTTTTGATTTTCTCTCCCGTGAATTTCTACGAAAAAAAAAGGAACTGGCCTACTATGATGCCAGACCAATGAAGTCAAGGAATATCAGTGACGGTTTCTAAGTTTGACAAGAAACCACAGACACCTATTCAAAGGAGCCCTTTATCTTCGTCAGTGAATACTAGTTCAAAGGTCCTCCATTGCAAACCCAAACTACAACCTTTGTACAAGTAACAACATCCCCTACGAAGTCTTCGGGACATCAAACCCATTCACTCAAGTAGCCCTCTGCTTCGATATATCTCTCTAGAAAGTTTATTAAATTCTGCAACCTTGAATCAATTTTCCTTAAACCAAAGTTCCTTGATCAACCACACAAAATTGCAAACCAGATTATCAAAAGAACTCATGATTCCCTCAATTCGTCTGATTCTAAAACCCTTGATTTTTATGAACTCATTCTTCTCAATACCCATTCCATTGATCTGGCCGAAGTTCCAAACAAAAATGGTCCAACGGGAACAATTTTTTTGAAGCTCAAGATTAAAAAGATTTTAACTATTGATTAGTGGGAAGATCCCAACAAATTTCAAAAGTTTTCTTTAAAATTTTCTCCTTAGTATTTCAACTATTGGGATTACCAAGACGCTTGGGTTAAATTCCTTTTTAAACAAAATCAAAATTATACTTTAACATGCTTTTGTTATTTTTGACAAAATCCTTTCAACTAAAGTTCTTATTTGGTTTATTAAATGGTGAAACAAGTTTGGTTTAAGTCTGGCTATTCTTCCCACAGATGTGGAAATTTGTTTCAATTATTGGAAATCTTTAAGCTTTTCTTATTTGCCAAACATTTTAGCCTCACATGGATTTTATTCTTGGACTACAAAGTTCGAGAAAAAAGAATTGACAAGTTTCAAGTTCCTTAGTTCGAACATCAGATCAAGATCTAGTGGTGGTCTGCCATGTTTACCTTTGATAATATTGATAAGTGAGTAAGTCTTCACTCCCTATCTTTCTAAAGATTCTCAAGCTAGTTATCCTAAGGTTCCAATGTTCTTTGCAGAATACAAAGATAGCCTCCTCAAGCCCGAATCAAATGAATAAGTTCAAGTAATAATGAAGGAGTATAAACAGTCTCAGTCATCTTCGTCAGCATTAGCTAACGAAGGCCCCAATTTTAGTCTCTTTGAAGAATTCTAAGAAGAAGAGGTCCCTATTTTGGCCCCAAAAAATGAAGATGATTGCTATGGGCTTTACAATCTCATCAACATGCATAATTTGCATGGCTCTTATCGTACATAAAGCTATGGTAGCTGACGCATCAATCTAAAAGTCATAAAGGCAAATGGGCGACAAACGCAAAAGTAAAAGAATCTTTTCAAAAGAAAATTATGCTGCTAATGTAAGACGACAAAAGTTGCTTTATCGGCATCTAGTCAGCTTAAATCATTACTTGTAACTTTTCCTTTCTATAAATTGTAAGCCTCTTTATTGGATTACAAGGACAAAAGAGTAAATCATACAATTTCAATACTCGAAAAGTAATATATATAATCAATTCTAATTGAATTTAATAATCAAATTAAATAAACAGTTTTATTAATGGTAATAATATTTTAAGGTCATTAATGGTCCATTTAGAGCCAAAAATAAGAAAAGAATTGAATTGAATTGAATTTGCCCTAATGAATTTTTTGTTCAGAAATTCAAAAATAAGAATTGATTTGATTTAAAGATGAATTTACTTGGATTTACTAGCCATTAAAAATTAGAGAAAAAAGGGTTTGATTAGTGTGGATTTGAGTTAATTTACCTCTTAAAATTATGTTAGTCCAAAAATATTTATACAATCTCTTTTATCTTTACTATCTCCTATCTTCTCTCTCCTCTTCTTTATTTACCTCATCTCTCTCTATTATCTTTCTTTTCCCTTTTCATTTACTATATCTTCCCTCCATCCTCTTCATTAAAATAATAAAAATTTTATTTTATTATTAATATCACACATAACACATCTTCTCATATTTATTTATTTTTAATATAATCACTAGTTTTTATTTAAATGATTTTATAGTTTTATTTTTATAAAAGAAATATATTAATGATTAAATATTTTTACTTTATAGGTGAAACTATATTCATCTTTATAATATAAATTGTAGTTTTGTCAACTCAATAGATTCTTATAATTTTTATAACTTTCCAAACAATAATATTAAATAGATTCTTAGCAAGTTATGTGTTGCCACGATCTAAATCCCAATTTCCTTTACCTTTTTCCTTTTTACTTTCTTCTTTTTCTTTTTTTCTTTTACTTTTTCTCTCTCTTTTCTTCCTCTCACACTCTCAACTTCACTATTTCTTTTTCATCTCCAATTTGTACTACTTGTTTTACAAAGTTCTACATATGATATGTTAATATATTATACATATATACTTACTAGCCGACACAGTAAACTTATTTACTAAATTATACTATAATATATATATATATATATATATATATGCACATTATATTATTTTTAACATAACCTACACATAAAATAATTACCTTCTACATTAACTATATGCATATGTTGTGCATCCATGTATTTCACATCTCACCATATTTCTCATCCTTAAATTATCATTAGGTTTTCGACTATGTCATTTTATTATTCCAATCATTCATTCTATGCAAACATCGCACATATCTATCTGTTTTCAGTCCTATATTTACCAAATTTCCAAATAAAAATTTATGGGCATTACATCCTCGATTCCTTAACAGAATTTCATTGTCGAAATTAATGTACCTAGTCTATGATCAACTCCAGATATTTCATTTTTATTCTATCTTCAGGCTTCCTTCCCTGCTGATCCCTCATTTCTTCATGTTTTCTCTTCTTATTCTCCTTACTTTGCAACTAGTTATTATAGTTGTTAAAGAGCCAAGGCAGTAAGGGGAGTTGAGACGCCTTCGCAATAAGGTGCCCAACGCAGTGAAAAAAAGAAATATAAAGGATTTAATCTAAGATGTATAAGGCATTAAAAAAATAATATTTCAAATTAGTTCAAACAACAAATAGCATCCAAATTTCAAACTTAAGTTAATAATACATTTAAACCATGGAAGCAAGCACAAAGATAAATATAGAGTCTACTAAAGTAGCAAGCAATCAATGAACATGACTCCCTTCGCGTTGGTATTACTTCTACCTTGTTGCAAAGTGGGTCTCGCATCGAAAACATCCTCAACATCTTTATTATCTTTAACTACATTCCCTTCCTATTCTTCATTTGATAACTCATAAGCCACCCCACTACTACTAATAAGGACATTCATTGTCTTAGTGATGTAGCATACAATTTCTGCTCCATTTGGCATTCTCATCACTATTTAATAATGTCAATCACTTTTTTCTACAACCTTTCCTTGTTCATGAAATTTTCTTTAATATTTTTTTTTGTTTCTTCCATTGTCCTAAAAATTTTAGGCATAGCGGGCCTCTAGTCACAATCCACCATAGCGGGCAACCAAAAGACATTCTTTAACACATTCCAAAAGTTTAGAATAATTACCATTTTAGTCACCTTCTTTCTAGCCTCAGTGTTTGACAACTTAGATTGTGCCTAGTCAGAAGACACAAACAAGTGTTTTAAGGCCTCATGATGCCTATATGAGCTTTGGAAGGGTGAGAAATGATGTGGTAAATCTGGTAACTTCGGCCCTTACTAGATCCACCCCACCTGTTTTGGATCTCCAAGCATCAAGGAGTCAAGTGTGACGATATATAAAATTTGTCAATCTTCTTACCTTTGCTATTGTGTTTTTATATGTTTTCAAATTGCATATATCCTCTGGCATGAGGTTTATGCAAGGTGCTACACATAGAGTCTAAAACAATTTAGGCCTTTTTTCCATCTTCCTACCAATTGTCTTGTAGTTAGATGCATTATTCGTAACCACTTGAACAACATACTCTAGTCCAATCTTGTCAATTTTGCTTTCGAGTAACTTAAACATTATCATAGCATCTTGAATATAACTAGATGCATCCATAGATCCCATAAAATAGTTCTCACTCGAGCAGTAAACAAGAAAATTAATCAAATGTCTTCCTTTCTTATCAATCCACCCATCAGACATGAGAGTGCAGCTATATTTCCTCCAGGAAGTCTCATAGCTTTACTTCAACCATACAACTTTTTTCTTCACCTTCAAAAGTAAAGGGACCCTTAAATCATGATAATTAGGGTGCTTGTATCCCAATCCACACTGAGCAATAGCTTCAACCATCATCACGAAACTCCTCTCATTTGCCACATTTAATGGAATTCCCATTTCATAGAATCAATTTGCAATGTGGTTATTTGCCTTTTTTCTTTCTTCCCACGATTTGTAACAATTCTCTATAGTTGCTTGGCTAAGACCTTTCTAACTTGCATCCACTGCTTTTTTGAAACTACTTCATGTGAATATCCATAGGACTACATACTTAAGGCAAGTGGAGAAGTTTCCTTTTTTATTTTTTGTCATTGCCGCTGAGCTCGAGCTCATTGAAAAGCTACCTATTGATTTTGGTGGGACTCCAGGGTCTCTGCTGTCCAAAGCAAGTTCTCCCTTTACTTTTTTTTGTTTTTCCTTTGTCTCATTATCATCAAAATTTAATTTAATCGAAGAGCTTTTTCTATTTCCCATCAAAGCACCTGCACATTTCTTTCAAAATTTTTATTATTGTCTTGCTACATTTGGCTAAATTGCCAAATCTACCACACAAATGTTGTTTCAATCTTTTGATTCCTTCATTATATTATTTCTTACAAAGAATGCACTCAACCTTACTTTTGTTTCCAAGATTGGGTTAAAAGCCATATTTGCATCTCAAGTTTTTGATTTCGTCATAACCACTTTCTATAGTGTTATCCGAACCTTTCATTTTAATACAATTTTGTTTCCCAATCAAACAAAAGAAAAAAAATGGTATGACATATTAATACAACACAAAACATATCAAAATCATACAAATCAGATTATAGAAATTTCAAAAGAAAAATAGTAATTCTCTTAGAAACACAATAGATTTCAATTAAATTTATGTTCCTATAGACTATAATCAGAATTAGCAATTTAATTAAAATTAATGAAGTCCTACGATCAAAGTTAGATTTTTGAAAAAAAGAAAAATAGATTCAAATAACTTGTTGAAGATAGAGAGAAGTAATAAACCACACAAAAAAAAAAAGATACAGAGAATTAGAGCATTTACCACTCAGAATAATTGAAAATCACAATAAATAAATAAATAAAAGAAGTTGAGGGACATAACTTATTAAAGATGGAAAACTTGTTGAAGATAGAGAAATTGCTAAAGAGTTGAAGTTATCTTATGCTATTATCAAAAATCTGATCGAAATCGCCTTATTTGTGGTTGAATAGAGTGAGGTAGGGTGGTTGCAAGTTAGGGTTAAAGACAGAAATGAGGAGGGGGAATCGAGGAAGAAGGCAATCTAGGAAAGGGTAAAAGGGGGTTTCTATTTTATTTTATTTCTCAATGGCTAGCAAAGCAACATAATTTGCTAGCCAAAGTTTTTTTTTAAAAAAGAACCTAGTAAAACGATTTTGCTAGGTTCAATTAAACACATATAAAAAAAAAAGCTTTAACTAGAACGAGGCGCCCGACAAGATCTCCTTGTTGGCTTTCGGCCAAAGCGTTTAATGCCTTGGCCCTCTAATGGTGCCCCGACGACAAGGGCAATGCCTTGATAACTATGCTGGTTTGCAATCTTTTTTCACAATAAAAGCTTTCTCAATTAGCTCTTGGTACACTCCCAATTGTGACACAAATAGTTGGCTTCTAATTAAAGGCCGCCCTTCAAATCTTTTTTCCTTATATGCTTCAATACTAACTTAGTGAGGTGTAAACCTAGGCAACTAATTAAATTTTGCTATATACTGAGTTTAATTTCCTAAATTGCTTGAACGTACTATCCATCTTTATTGTTTGTCTTTGTGGTTCCACATTGTTTTGCCTCCTAATTACTTCATTCCTTTAAAGGAGTGTAACCAATTGCATCAAAATTCCAATTATTCCAATTAGACCACCTATAAAGTACCGAGGCACTAAAATGGCCTATGTAAAAGTGTCTAACACTCTCCCCCAACACATTTAGAACACGAGTTCAAGTGCCAAACACGGTAAACGCCCGAAACATGTGTGTCCACCCCCCACCCCCCAAAAAGATGATGTAAGATATATATTTTTTTTCTACAATTTGTTTTTTTTCTTTTTTTTATTTCTTTTTCCTTTTTTCCACCTATTGACTCTTTCACTTTACCTTTCTTCCCAGTCCTCCCCCCCCCCCCCCAACCCCCTCAACCTAGCACATAATGATTTGCAAAACCTTCCTCCCCTCCCCCCAACCCTAAAACCTAAGCCCCCTTTTTTTCAAAATGAATCAAAGATCTCTTACACTATAAAATAAAAATATATTAAGTACTGGTTGTTGATAAATAAAAAAAAAAAGAAAATTGAAGTGGCATTTTTTGGAACTATTAATAAGCTAGACCCATACTGTGAGTTGCTTCATGCCATAAATAAACTCAACCAACATAGTCTTCTGTTCGCGGAGCAGAAGCAATTTGCTTAGTTTTACATCCATCCCAAGGTATCATTTCTAATACATTTGTAGGGCAGGCTGCTGGCATGCCTGTTTTATGTGCTTTCGCCTTCTCAACATTGCCGCCCTTCTGATCATTGTGAAAATTGGACAAAAAAATTGGCATCATTAATGATTGATCGAATTCAGATTTGTTTTTAAATAAAAATAAAGAAAAAGGGGCGGAAGGAGAAAAAGAATTCTTGTTATGGTAAAAAATTTATTTAGGTCAGTTATTTCGAAAAAAGAAAAAGAAGAAAACAGGAGATCGATTGAATTTCAAGTAAAATATTTTATACAATAATGTAATTTGAGAATTAATCATTATTTCTTCTTTTTAATTTGAAAAAGTGATATATTGGAATTGAAATTTTTGGAAGAAGCCATTCAAAGAAAAAACATCTAAATTGCACAACTTATACCTTTGCCACTTCCTAGTTGTCCACTCTTTTAGGAGAAACAAATTGACATTAAAACGTGATGAAGATTTAGTCTTCATTCATAGTAATCTTTGACTCATTCAATAAATATTGAAAAATATAAGCAAGGTGAGGCAATGATGTGGGATGTGGTTGGCAACTTAATTGATTCTTCTAAAGATGAAAATGAGTTAATTAAAATTAAAAATCTTCCAATTGAAACTGCAATGGAAGTGATACTTTTGAATAATACTGATGTGGCATGATATTTATTTTGCTTAGTGAACTTATGTTGTTGCAATATGTTTAGTGAATTGTCATTTTATTTCATGAATGCAATATTTATTATTGTAATTTGCTTATTAAACTTTCATAAGCTTTTATGGAATTTTTTCCTTTAAGAAATTTTTTCAAAACCCAAACTTTCTTTCTTCTCCCTCTCTTTTCTCTCTCTATTTTTCTTCTCCAAAATTACCCAATGACGAAAAAGTGAAAGACACGGCCTCTTAATGGAATTTTCCCCACCTTTTCCATTTTCTTTATCTGTTTAAATTTTGCCTCAACTCTCAAACATAACTCTTTGAAAGCACTAAGGGCAATTTGGTCATTTTTCTTTTGAAAATATCAAAAAGTCAATACTTCTCCACTACAAAATTTCTTATGGCTCCACATGGCATATCAGTCACTCATTAGACACTTCTTGTTAGATAATTTACGCAGCCAAGCCAAAAATACTATTTCAAAACTATTTTATTTCCAACTTCTATGAGACCAATAATTTTCTCATACTAGGGTTTAGAAATTACAAGCCACTATTGCTACGATTATTTACAACTTAATGGCCAGGGGTGTTTCGTTTATTGCTCATGAAACCTGAAGATATTTCACTTGCATGCAATTTTTTTTTCTAATGAAATTTCTTTGAATTTTAAGCAGATTAAGTATGCAAAATATAAAAGAAAAATACAAATGTTAATGTCAATAAAATTTACTGTGAACTAAGATTTCATGGATATTACACTACGTCATAAGACCATCTTAAGGTCATGGTTTCAATTGTGACATTTGAAATTCTATTCTCATAAGAATTAACATGATGAAATTTAGGCATTGAAGACTTGGAAAACAATTTATTAGCCTCAAAAGAAATAAAGAATACAATGTCTGTACATAAGTCAAAACTCAAGAGGGCAGTTTATATGTAAAGCCAACCTTCGGTCAAAATTTAAAAGAATGTCAAATGGGTCCCAAGGCATAAAAAAAAAAGAATTTGAGTCACTTCGGGAATGGTTGCATTGACGGAAAAGTAGACTAACGATCAATGACAATGATCCTTAATCCTCTGTACACCCTAAATATGGTTATTTGAACCATTTATATCAATTTTTTTTCTATAAACCTAGACTTTAGCAAACATTATATGCTTCAAAAGTCCAATCTAATCAATTTTGATTGCTTATAGTGTAGATATTTTAATTTAAGTGGTTGCATCATTCATTTTTTAACCATACCATGAACATATTAGCTGTAACACCAATTACATGACCAAACTCTCTCATCACCCATTGAAATTGAAATGTATATTGAAATTATTTTTCAAAAGCTAGTGCAAAATTAGAGGTGTTTGACTTGGAGAATTAGCATTTGGGCCTTTAGATTGAATTTGAGACTTTTCCAAATAGCAATTATTTGATCTTATTGTTTACATTGGGGGAAAATTTTTTTTAACATGGTTAATTAGCCTAATGAATTAGGCTTTTGAAATCTTATGAAACAAATTTAGAAGTGGTTGAGAATTGTCTTGGGCAAGTTTTTTTGGAGCCCAATTTAGTGTATTCAAAGATCCTAGACTAACAAAAAAAAAACTAACTTAATGATACACATTGTTAGCACGTTTCTCATCAATACTTGGAATCGATTAATGACCTCTACAACACACTTTGTTGTAGTGCTTCGGTTTTATAAAATACATTTTCAGTACAAAAATATATTTTAAAAAAAACTTGTGGGCTCCCCATGAGCCCTGAAATAAGTGCCACATTTGTTTGGGATTTTCATATTACTTGGAACTTTGATAAATATATTATTCACATATTTGAAAAGCATTTAACATAATTACAAATAATTTTCATAAGATTTAAAAAAATAAAATTGACATTTTTCACGTACCCACTCATACACAACATACACAAATAGAAGATTTGTATTATTTTAATAGTTACTACACATTTTAGTATTTAGGATTTGATATCTTTATTATTTACTCATAACTTATTTTTGTGAGGGCTAGTCCCTCCATGATTTAATTAAATATGTATATTCGGGAGCTATCTCCACCATGATTCTGTTTTTTGCATATTATGGTGATGATTCCCTCCATGGTTCATATTTTAGATATTGTTAGCGGCAACTATATCCACAATTTATATTTTAATATATTGTTGGTGGCAACTCCCTTTATAATTTACGTTTTTAGTCACTTTTTTATAATAGACCAAGTTTATCAAAATGACAAAAGAAAATTTCGACTTGACATCCTAATCATATATTAACCCATTTCTCTTATATTTTAACATATTGTTGAAATTCTCATTCGTAGTTCATACAACAACTACGACAAATGCTAAGTACAAAAGGTACTTACTAAAATATGGTACATGGACACCAATAGTGTATATATATATATATATATACACTAAGCATATGAAAGGAATTATATACTTTACATTAATCATAGAAAGTATAGCAATAATAAAGACTAATTGGTTGAAGGTAAAAAAATCCCGCATCAAACACCGAATGTTCGTGCGTCCAAGATAATTTATTATACTTATTTTACCCATAGCACGTATTTAACAATTGTTAATGCTTAATCTAAAATAAGTAAGTCTTTAAAATATCAACAATTATATTAACAATGGTTAAGTCAAAAGAAGACTCCATCCAAAAATAAAAAGAGTATCATAAAACAAAATCACATTATATAGTCTTTGTAAGAAAGTGGTAAGCCTTACCTTACAAAACATCCAACGAGATATTCTAAGCACAATTAACTTATAATTTATAATTAATAACATATTCAATTACATATCAAACATGAATCATAAAACTCAATATATTGACCACCAAGGTAAAGTAATGATTTTGATATTTAATATAGTCCATATGGTAAGTTTACATCAATTTCACAACCCATTAGAGGCATAGAAACAACCCTAAAAGTGATGACATTGACATGTCACTTAATGTCGTTAGAGCAATGTGATGAATTGTTAGCGTCATATAAGTAGCACAATGTTTTTTCGAGAGAGGGAGAGAGTTTGTTTCTTTTTTCTCATTATTTACACATAAGGGTTGGGATAAATTTGTATGGCATGTACAATTTGTGGGAGAAAGTGTTGCCTTTTGACTTTTTCCTAACATAATGAGAGGAGAGTTAGAAAAGTGACAGTTTCTCATTTATTTCTTTATTCATGAAAAGAAGGGGAGATTGCTTTTGATTTTCTAATTCCACTATTGTATAATGAGAGAGTTTTTTGTCCTCTATTTCCTTAATAAACAACCAAACCCAAAGTTACTATAATAATTTCACAAACCTAATAGATCTCTTTCGTTTTCAACTTGAATCTACATATTAATTCTATTTTCTTTATTGGATTTATAGCAAAGATAGTCCATGGCTCGAATTGTGGTGGATATGTGCAATTTGATCATGAGCATTGTTGAACTCTTAGAAGATTTGAATTTTTTTTAAGGAATGATCAAATGGGGCAAGTTACAAATCTTGCATGATAGAAAACCTTTGAATGATGGCTTCTAATTATTAGAACTTAAAATTAATAAAATTGTCAATTTTTTGAATCTTTGACTCATCGCATGAATGGATCTCTATTTTTTAAGCAAAACCTCTACCTTTGACTTTTGATAAGACAATAGGTCCTATTGATGTATTTCAAATTTTGGATTATTTGTAGAATTCAATTTTGATTCACTTTGCCATCGGCAATCAATTTTTAAATTTTCAAAGACATTCCTCTATAGTATAAAGGCATTATGTATGCCCAAAGACATTCACGTCAGTGTAAAGTCATCTCTTATGCCTAAGGGCATTCTCTATTATTTTGTGGACATTTCTTATAACTAAGGACATCCCCTATTAGTTTAAGAATATTTTCTATGTCCAAAGGCATTAACCTGAATAGCTACAGCAATTGCACCCCAAGTCAAATCATCACCACTATCAAACACAAGATCATTATCAGCATCCTCATCATCTTCAAGCCTTGCAGTCAACCATTCATTGCCATCATCAATGTTTTTGAGTGAGATGACACGAATGCTGTACTGGCGCTTCAATGCTCAGTTGTACTTGATGTAGACTAAATCATTTAACTTTTACTGAGTTATCCTATTTCTTTTTTCGTTATCAAGTTACAATAGTTTGGAAAATTTTAAGCATACATGATGAACCAATAGAGAGTAACTAAATATAAAATTAGAATTCAAACTTACATGCTCAAATATGCTTCAATTTCTTTCACAACCTAATGTACTACAAGTAAAGCTCAAAACTTTCACAGCAAAGTTCCTCAAATCATGGAAATTGCCTTCTTTAATGTTGACATGTTGTTAGAGAGCTTTCTGATGTCCTCTAATATCAAATCGAGGCAATGAGCAGTACACAGAATCTAATAAAGATATGGATAGTGGGTCTCTAGCAATTTACCTGCCACAATATTAGATGAAGCACTATTTGTTACAACTTAAACCATATATTTTTTTTGGCATGATTTGTTAAATAAATTTTCTTAATAACTTAAACATTGTTTCACCAGTTTTCAGAAATGACAAGGCGTTAGTGGACTTAACAAACACTGTCCTTCTTGGATAATTCACCAAAAAATTAATCAGCATCCTGTCTCTTGTCTATCCACCCATTTAACATAATTGTACAACCATGTCTTATCGATTCTTGCTCATGGTCCTTCGTAATATTTTTAGTATGTTTGAACTCCTCCTTCAATAAAAGACCTCTCACCTCATGATAACTTGATGATTTGAAACCTAAACCAAATTGTGAAAGTGTTTCACACATTGGGCGAAAGCTCTCATACTTCACTACATTAAATGACAAACCTACATCATATATCCATCGAGCCATATGTTGGCAAACTCTCTTTCTTATTTCTTTCTTATGTGCATCTATTTTTAGCTTGGAATTGAAGGAGCTGTGGAGGAGCTGGAAATGAGGGAGAAAGAGAAACAGGTGAGAGATTAGAGAGAAACTTAGAGGAGTTGATGGAAGAGATGTTGGAGCTGGAAAAGCTGGAGTGCCTATTGCTCTCTAGAGTGAGATGGAGGTGTTGTGCATGGTTGTTGGAGTTGTGTATAGCAGTGAGATGGAGGTGTTGAAAGAGAGAGAGAGAGAGAGAGAGGGGAGGGGGGGGGGGAGAGAACTTGAAGGAGCTGGTGTTGTAGCTGGAGGTGTTGTTTGCGGCTGCTATGATGGAGGTGATGTGTGTGGCAGAGAAGGAGGTGTTGTTTTAGGGTTCTTTTGGTTTGGATCTCATTTTATCTTTTATTTTTCAATTGGGCCCTCTTTTGTTCTTTTTTTTTTCTTTTTTGTTTTTGGTTGAGATTGGGCCATTTTTTTTAGTTTTATTTTGGTCCCATATCTTTTATTATCAGGTTGAACCGATTCAGCCATTTGGGCCTTTTTTTCTCCCTCTTTTCCCTTCCATTATTCGGTTTCACTATTTAGCGCCTTAATGCTACAATTTGGAGGCTCAAAGTGGGCATCACATGGTGTTATTGCGCTTTACAAGCACGTTGCTATGCTTCGGGGGTGGTGTAACGCGCGCTATGTGCTTCGCGTTATAGCTCGTGCTACTGGCGCGCTATTAACAACACTGCTCATACCTAAGGACATTGTAAATTAGTGTATGGTTCCTTGACCTCAAAACATCCTAAATTCGTTTATGGTCCCTTCACCTTACACATCCTAAATCTAATTACAGTCATTTGACTTTAAGATATATAAATTTGTTTTTATTTTGATAAATTAAAATATATTAAACACAAAAATTGAGAGATTACAAAGGCTAGCCTAAATAAGCAAAGCCCAGAAACAAAAATATAGTTCAAACAATTACTACAACAAAAGCTATAATACTTCTTTCTTAGGTAATATCCTTGACCTTAAAGTTAAAGTGACTTTTACTAGTGTTAATGCCAATATTTTGTATTTGTTCTACATGCCTAACCTATTTAATATTCATAAACAACTGTTAAGATTGTTAAGTTGTAAATAACGGTAGAGATAATGACTTATAATTTCCAAACCCTAGTAAGAGAAAACAATTAGTCTCGCAGAAATCAAAAACAAAATTTGATTCTAGAATAGTGTTTCTGGCTTGGTTATAGAAATTATTAGGCGAATAATACTTAACAAATGATTAATGTGACACATGGGTTACTCGTAAAATTTGTGGTAGACAAGGATTGATTTGTGGGATATTATTAAAGGTGAAATAATCAAATTGCCCTTAGTGTTTACAAATCGTTAGATTTTAAAGTAGGGGTAGAAAAAGGAAAAGGGGGAAAGATTACCTTTAAGAAAAACAGTGAATGTCTTCATTCAAAGGTGTGGGCTGCAATTATTAGTTGTTGGAAGGAAGAAAAGAAAGTTAAAATGGGAGAAGTGTTGGGTTTTCTTGGATCATTCATGAAGAAAGTGTGATTTTTCTCTGAAAATCTTAAGTACTTCCCAAAGCAAAGTTCTAAAAGTAAGAAACTTACTCTTGAATCTCATTTTTTAAGTCTTGATTCTAACTATTGCCTTGTTTTCTTTTAGTAAAAAATTGTGTGATGATTTGGAACTATAATCTTTTGATTAACCAAGGTAATCTTTGATTTTCAATGTTAATTTTGTGTTGGATGTGAAGATTATTTATGGAAGTAGTATATGATTAATCATCTCAAGCTATTATTTGTGTGACCCAAAAATGGTTTAATAGACGTGTTGGTTACCTTTATTTATGTAAGTTGATAAAAATAGTTGTTTTATGCACTGATTATAAAGATAGTATAGTTTTTGGGCATTTTACCCCAGAAGAATTTTGAATTTCACAATGTGTTCTTTTAGAAAGTCATAGTTCAAACAAAGAGTTACAGTTTTGGCTTTAAAATCATCTCAATTTAAGGAGTGTAGAGAAAGTTTTGGATTGTCAAATTTTCTTTAGAGAATTTTAGTGGACTATATTTGCGGTCTATATTTTTTGTTCCTCGTATGGATTGTTAGCTATTTAATGACTTATTTTAGACAATAATGCTAATTTACACCGAGGTCGGTATTTTGCTTCAATATCTACGTCAAATAATCATCCAACATTACAAGTTCTGCATCAATTTGAGCTTTCTTCATGAATTATGATTCTCTCCACATAAGACCAAGTCATACTTTTTTATTAGAAATTTGCAACTTTTTTTGTTCTATTTGCTTACTCTCCTACAATCATCCATTGCTACAAGAGATAGAAAATAGGCATTAGTTACAAAATTTAACTTGTTCAGAAAATAGGTATATAATCTGAATCAAATTTCGAAAAGTACTACCCAACAAATGGTAGTCTAACTTATATCAATTTAAGGCATGGAAAAAGAAATAGTCTCTAAGTTTAATAGCAAGACAATTCACTCAATAACCTTTTACCATCAATTATTTCAAATAATAACAGCCCATCATCAACTAACAGTAAACAATTAATCTGATCCCCACTGTTCTACTATTTGTCAATGAGACGATCTACTTAATCAAGTGTTGCGATTCTAGAACTTGATCAATCTCTTCATTCAACATCAATGACCAACGACTTCTATCAATAATTCAGCTACTACCATTTCAATAATGTCCCATAACATTGTTGTGAGACAACTAGATACCAAGACGATTATTGTAATTTCACCTCAATTTTTCCATGCAAAAATAATCGCATTCTACTTTAATCCTACGTAAAATAATATCTCAATTTCAATTCAACTTATTCTCTACCCTACAACCTTTTTTAGGTTAGGGCTTCACACATTCAACTATTCCACTTCCATCAGCTTAACACAAATCAACACGAACCAATAAGTATTCAAAAATAAATGAATACCCAACTATACAAATCAGAACTTGACAAGAAACATAATTCATAAGTTACATTTCAACAACGGTCATTCAAGTGACCACAGACAAAATAGTTATCAAAGACTCTTCAATAAATACCCACAAAGGTTCAACAAGATAGACAATGAAATCAACCATTCATGGGAAGTATTGTTCTTAATCATCTTAGAAAACATCTTAAAACCTTTTACTTTCATAAAACAACCACTTCAAGTTGAAATACTGTAATTTCTTTTAAAGTATTCAAATGGGATTGCAGCCAAAATAGAAAAGTTAGATAACCTCATTGTCTACAACTTTTATGTTGACTACTTTAAATGATTCAAGCTCTAGACAGGCTAATCAAGCCAAAATAGAGGACATATAGAACTGTCCGCTCAGAAATTTTAGTTTGGACTACTTTTAGAAATACTGAGCTAACTTTTGATACACACTCATTTTTAATTTGCAGCCAAAAGAAAATACCTAGCTAATAAAGAGGGTTACAACTTTTATTCAAACTACAAGGAGTGATTCACACTCTAGTGTTGTTAAAAGAGCAAACAATGGCTGTCCACAATTTTGAATCATCAAAAACTTTCAGTTAAAATAACTTGCACTAAAAATGCAACAACTCTTAATACAGGGCTTAAAACATTTTTCTACCAAAAGAGAAATTCCTAAATACTTAAAGAATAACAATTCATCTTTTGAACACATTTGCAAAATCAATCATTTAGAGGTCCAAAAATTCACACGAAGAATAGTAATCTGTTATTTAGACATAGTCTAGCAAATTCTCTGCAGAAACTTAAAAATTCTAAAACTCTTTCTACACACCTCAGATTTAAATGATTTCAAAGGAAAATTTGTAGGAATTCAATAGAATACAACTCTCCAGAAGAAAACAATATCAAAATCGAAATATTTTTAGGTGGAAAAGCCCAAAAACCTTACTACCTCTGTAGTTTCCACAAAAAACAACTAATTTCAAAAGTCAGCATAAATACAACTTAGCCAAAATAATCCAATTAAACCATTTTTGGGTCCATCACATAATTAATTAAGATGATTGATCACATAATACTTACATGAACAACTTTCATATCATTCAATACAAAAAATCATCATGAAAACTACAGATAACCATAATCATGGCTACAAATCAACATACAACTTCTTACCAAAAGAAAACATGGCAATAGTTGGAATTAAGACTTGAAAATGGAGATTCAATTGTAAGTTTCCTATCTTTACAACTTTGCTTTGATAAGAATTTGAACTCTTTGGAAAAAATCTCAAGTTTCCTTAATAACTACCATGAAAAGCCAAGTTTTCTCTCCCTTTTCCTCTCTCTCTATCTCTCACTTTCCATTTCTTTTTCCAGCAACAATGAGATTCGAAGTCCTCAAAACCTTCACGTTTCCTTAAGGGAGGAGATTTCCAAATCTTCTTCATTTTTTTTCTATTTTGCCCATACTTCAAAATTCCATCATTTGTAACCTCCAAGGGCATTTTGGTTATTTCACTACTCAAAGTATCTAAAAGTCAACTTTTTCTCCACCACAAATTTTGTGTGGGTCCCATTTGTCTCATCAATTACTTGCTTAGATATTTCTCACCCGATAATCTATGATCGGGTCAAAAACATTATTGTGAAACCCAACTTTATTCTCGATTCTACGAAATCGATAATTTTTTCCTACTAGAGTTCAAAAATTAGATGCCACTATTACTGCCATTATTTACGGCTTAATGGCCAAGGGCATTATGATTATTGCACACGAAACTCGAAGATTTTCCGTCCACGCTTGAAAAAATTTTTTCCCGTAAAAATATCCCAAAAATTTAAACTGGTTAAGCACGAAAAATATCTAAGAGAAATACTGATGTTAAGGGCAGTAAAAGTCAACTTTAACTTTAATGTTAGGGGTATTATATCGAGGACTAGAAAGTGAAAATCCAAAGATAAGGGGCTAAAAAAGACACCAACACCAAATTTGAGGGATTAAGGCATAATTTGGTTTTGTTCCGATTTCCATGATCTTGTTTCTAAATTTTATTCTCATTTCTCATTGTTCATGTTTCCATGTTCTCATTTCCCTTTGACAATCAGAAACTTGTTTAGATAATACACATTGTATCTATTTTTTGCACGACAAGGTTCAATAGGGTGATCGAAATCCAACAAGACTCCTACCAAAATCTGGGCACAATCCTATGATGTAATACCCCTAAATTTTCATTTAATCTTAATTTGATTAAGTGGTAAATATAGGACTGAAAATGGATAGATGGATGTGATGTTCGTATTAAATGGAGGATTGAAATGATAAAACAAAATGATTGGAAGTCCACTAATAATTTTGTGCGTGTAGGTTATATTGAAATTGTATAATAGAGGAAACATCTTTTATTTATTTATATATATATATTACAAGTTGGCAAGTGGGAGAGGAATGTCAAAGACTTAACAACTAAGCCTTCCAAGTCGGCAAGTGGGTGATATATATATATATATAGTAAGTTAATAAGCTTTATGAATCTCTAAGCAATAGTCATGAAACGAAGGAAAAATAAAAGAGAAGAAGCCGAGAGTTTGCTAAAAGACGAAAAAAGGAAAGAAGAAGAAAAGGGGAAGGGAAGACTCATGAGGGAATTACAATGTATAGAAGAGGAAGTTAATTCTGATTTTATAAACAATCTAGGTAAGGGAAAATTCATTCTTTTACATGAAATTTGTTCTTTTATGAAGTATTTAAGTCCCTTTGTTGAAATATCTCAATTTTCCTTGAATATATCTCTTCACATTAATATTTAGTTCCTATTTGCCGCTCCAAGCATTATTTGGCATGTCTATATTGATTTGTTCATCTAGATTGTGGTTGCTTATGTTATTTGAGCTTGAATTGTTAATTTGGCTACAATTGGAAATAACTGTTTGAACCCATTATTCTAATTATTGTTATTATAATTATTTGGCACCTCAAAATTTGATTTGGACGTGGTTAGACCTATTTGTTCGGTCCCACTTCTTATATTGGTTATTGAATGTTGCATTTGAATCTATTGACTGAGATGAACAACTGCAAAAAAGGGAATGAAATATTCCGTATTTGGGTTAATGCACACATGAGCCATAATGGCTGCTTGACGAGCCTCGATACATTGAGTAAACCCCGTGCTTGGGTTAATGCACAAATATTGGACCTCGTGTTTGGGTTTGAATAGACACACCGTTCATAACCTTATGGGTCTCTCAGTGATTAATGGTTCGAGTTAAACTATGTTGAATTTGTTTCGGTGATCTTTCTTGAGCATATATTTGATTGATTGTCCCTTACTAAGTGTTCATTCACATTCAAATTTGTTGGTTTGAATCCTTTTCTAGGTAAGTTCTTTTAAAATGAGCTGTATGTGAGTGGTGGTGGTGTCAAGGGGAAATGGGTTGCCAACAGATAAACGTTTAAGTTTTTGTCACTTTAAGTTGTCTTTTGGATCAACAGATAAACGTTTAAGTTTTTGTCACTTTAAGTTGTCTTTTGGATGGTAATATTGTCTATTGTACGGTATGGTATGTGATATACATAGTTCCACTTTTGTGTTTATAATAGGAAATCGTTTAGTAAAAAATGAATGAGTGCACCATTGTATACCTATTAGTGTATTAAAAGTAGGGGTGTCACATGTACTAGTGACTAGGTAAATGTTGTTCTTAAAATTTTTGAAAATATTCTCAAAATTTATGAAACATAAAATAGATCTAAATGTATTTTCTATTCTTATTTTCTAAAATTTTGCAAATGGGAATAAGAAACATAAATGAGAACAAAACCAAAATAAAACCCCTTTCCTCCAATTCAAAACCCCTTCCGTCCTCTAAGAAGCTTTTCATTTTCTCCATTTGAACTCCCTCACTCACAAGTAGAATCCCTCTCAATAGTACAAGTGAATAAATCACCAGAGTTTACCTTTCTCTCCTCTTTCTTTCTTTTTCTTTTTCTTTTTTTTTTTGAGGCACACGAGAGTTCTTTGAACTTGAATTTGTATTTATGATTTTGGTGTCAGAAAGTGTCAATGCAAAACAATATCTCAAAAAAGAAGCTAAAACAACGAGACCAACTTGAGAAAGAATCTAAATGTGATGAATCTATTGCCCAAACAAATCAAATAATTCTATATAAAAGTAAAAATATAATGGAAAGGAGAAAAGTGGGTGTAAACCATGACCACCAAAATAAAATTCATTTCTTCTATGGTTGTTTTAGAAGGAAAAATCATAACTATGTTACATTATCAATGCAAAACTTGGTCCACCCGACACTTATCTATTCTACTGCTTTTTCCAGTGAAGAATGCATCTATTAAATTCGAATGCTTTTCTGCAAAACTAGCTCCCCACACACCCCCCCCCCCCCCCCCCTCCCCCGCCAAAAAAAAAATCTAGGTTTCCCATTACCATCCCATCAAATAACAAAACTTCTCTCAACTCCCGACGGAAAACCCAGCGAACCAATTGAACAGCCAACATGGTTAGATTTGCCCGCGCATTGAAGCCATAGTCACAAGATTTGGCTATTCAATGAAATTTCTCATCATCATAGATTCAATCCTTCCTAAGCATTCTTGATTACCTTCTCCTCAATTCATCCAGGATCTCCAAGCTTTGCTCACCTTACTTGCAACGTACTTAGCAGCATTAAAACCACCAACAGCTAGTAGACCAGACACAGCCTGCCTCGCACTCGAACCTATCACTTTCCACCTTACAGCCTTATGCATACATTTTACTGCTCCTTCCCTCGAGTTAACCGCAACCTCTTTTATAGTCGGGCCTACATTTACAAGGAACATAGACATGATTTCCCATTTGAGGCGGATAGGTAAATATGCACACATCCAACCTAGTAACTATAAGAATTTGAGCTCTTGAAACACCAAGGATTCAACATACTCGCTCTGCGTATGCCACATGACTCTCAGAGACGGATAAAAAAGATGGGACATTTTGGTTAAATACAAAAGCAACTAGTGCATGGAGAATATAATGGTAGGGGAACTTCCCGGAGACCAAACTAAGTTAGATAGGGAAAATATTGCACATCTGACCACAAACATCATTAACAGAGATGGCCGTGTGTCCATAGAGTGGCTTTTGCAATCTGTTTTCCAATAGACACATCATAAAGTGTGTTTAAGGTACAGATAAAGTACTATAAATATAGAACTTGTGTGTGTTGCCCTGAAATGTACTCTCTACTAATAATAGTGCGGTATAAAGATAAACGTCCGTACCTAATTGATTCAGTATTCTGTTCTCTTCTAGCTTCATCCCCATTAGATTTCTGACATTAAGAGGATGGGAAGCCACAAGGCATCGAGCTGAAGATAAACTATAATCCTAGAAGGAAGAAGTTGAAACAATAACGAATGTTGAAGTCAATGAGAACATATGCGAGAACTATTACTTCCAAGATGGAATCATGATCTCTTGCACTTCTTAATCTGTGTACTGACACCTTAAATGACATGTTTAGGGAGAAGGGAGTACATACCATTCACACACTGTTAAGCACGAATATGAATCTTAACAGTTCACATTTTGGATACTAGACAGTACATCGAGAGAACTGTATCTCATTTGTGTTACTTACCACTGGGGTCAGGCTCAGGCTCCGAACAGTACGTGAGGCCTTTTTGGCTCGGATTAGGAAGCTGCAATTCAATTTATATAGGAAAATCTTGCATTATGTAAAGTTCCCTAACGGCTGCTTTGTATCAATGTTTACATTACGTTTGGTTAAAGGAAAGGAATAAAATACCTATTCCATTGGAAATGTAACATGTAAGGAGTAATATTTCGATCGAGCATAAGTGAAATGTTTACTTGCATGGACCGTAAAGGGGATAACAAGGAATAGCTATTACACCCTTGACAATTGGTAATAGTTATTCCTTATCTATCCCCCATACAGCTTCATGAGAGTAGCCATTTCACTTATACTCCATATGAAAGTATTACTCCTTACATGTTATATTTCCATGGAATAGGTATTCCATTCCATTCCACGAACTGAACGTGACGTTAGGAGTGGTTTTAGTGGCATACTTATATTCATAATTGGATGGAATATTCGAGCTTCCTTGATAATGGTTAAAAACATACATTAAAAAACCTATCTAGAGGATTCAAAGATTCAGAAGCACCTAGGTTATACTTGTGTTGTGACCACCTAATGATGAGAATGTCAATAAATCTCTGCCTTTAAACTCCTCCAAAATTGGCTTATACATTGACTGGAACTGAACCATATTGACCTTGTACAATCTTCTTTACCTGGGAGAGAATATGTAAATAATTGAAATCATAATATTGTTAATGCTTCATATACATTGAGAAGCCACCACAAGCAATTTAAGCTTTTAGGTGGAGTGGTCACTAAACGAGGTATAAGGTCATGGCTTCAATGCTTGTTGCTCAAGCCATTAGTTAAAACAGATGCTCTGTCCTCTAAATGGTAAAATTTACATATGCGCATGCTGGACAAAGCTAACCTTATTTCTGTCCCGTGCAAACATCATCCACACGTCACCCATGTACATAAGGCAACATATTCTGGAGTACAGATCTGCCTACATGAGAGTAGAATGAAAACAAAAATTCTAGTAATTTGAAATGACCAAGCAATGTTAACAAGCAAACATCGGTAAATTTGGGTGGCAATAGAAGCATAGCAGCAGCTGCTGCAGCTCTCAAATTAACTAAATTCACATTTTTTAAATTCAATTTATCAACAAGAATTTGAACCTGTATGCGGACAAAAACAGTTTCAGATTAGTTACGTCAACAGTTTTAGAGAACATAACAATGTTTTACAGAATAAGCAGCATAAATAAACAATGACTTGTATCAGGAAAATTATGAGGGCTTGCAAACTTTCTAAACTGAAACATCAGCTAGAACATCACCATAGAGCCAAAATTATGGATACAAAATATAAAACCTCAAGTTACTTCACAACTCGTTCCCCGTCCACTGAAATAATAATTTTCTTTTTGTTTGGCCACTACAACAGGCAAGAAATGCTGCCAGTCCAAAGGAAATGTTTTAGTAGTTCAAAACTCTTAATTTTGGTATTTGCTCTATAAATGCTTTCCTACATCTTAAGGAAAAAATATTTAGAAAAGTTACAGTGTTGTTAGAATACTTGCATACACATGTACATGCAGTACATGCTACATATACGGGTGAAACGTACATACAAACAAGTATGTAAATGTGAGCAAGTGCATGCATGCATGTGTAGATATACATTTTTATATAAATTAAGTTGACATAATGACGACAAGTTTAGCAGAAAAAGAGAAGACATACAGGGTTCTGTAAATGACCGCTCAAGTAGAATCTTTGCCAGTTCGCTATATCCTTGATCAAGTTATTTGATCTAACAACCCCCTACTTGAACATTTGTGCAATATTCCCTTAATGATAAGGATTACAAGGTGATAACTGGAAATGTTCTAAACTGAATGAACAAAGAAACAATTAAATGCACCACCAATTTGACTCATTTCATGTCTAATACCTTGTCATTCCAAGCAACATACGGGTTGAAGTCCAATATTATCCCCCACCTTAGTAATCTATCAAAATTCAACTCAAAAAAAAAAGAAAAAAGAGAAATATAAAACTCATAAATATCAAAAATGAATTCTGTAGGTGGTTTAAGGGAGTAGTGGAAGGATGCATCTGCATCTGCATATGAGAGGGGGAGAGACTGAGAGAGCAAACAAACAGGGAGAGAGAATAGGTAAGGGAGCAATGTACTAGGCTTGCTCCACCAAGGTGCAAAATACAGGAAGCATAGTGATCTTTGTTCATTTTCAAGTTCTTGCAACAATTAAAGAAATTAGTATCAAGCCTTTTTCTCTGTGAGAAAGAAAAATAATAATGAAAATAAAGTGAGCTGCTATCAAAATCATACCTCACTATGCCATTGCAATGGGTGTCTCACACCAAGAATGTAATCTAACATAGTTGACTGGAACACCAAATACATATTTATAAGTTAAACTCAAGGAAAAAAAAATGCAGAAAGAGAGATTACAAAAGAAAACTGGGGAAAGAGTGAAGAAAAACCTTGTTCGCAGCTGCTTGGATGAAGGGATGAACCATAAACACAACCGAATTCTACAAAGGGAAGAATCTTTTAGCAAACTCCCAAGCTCAGCTATATTCTCATCCTTCATACTAACTTAATAAAAACTTAAATTAACAAGAAAAGAAAAATGTAAAAAGGGGGGAAAAAAAAGAAGAGTTGGAACAATTACAGATTAAATGAAAAACATATGGTTTTATCACTGCTCACAAGCAAAATGCATACACAAAACACCCGCATCAACAACTATAGAAGAAAATCAAGCAATCAATTGCATGTATAGAAAGCACTATCAAAGTAAGTTTTTTCAAAAAAAAAAAAAAAGGAAAGAGTTAGAACAATTACAGATTAAATGAAAACCATGTGAGTTTCTCAATGCTCTCACAAGCAAAATGCCTACACAAAACACACATATGAATTTACAAAAATCCAATCAGAATATCAAGCAATCAATTGCATTTACAAGAAGGATTATCAAACTAGTGAAAAGAGAACCAATCCCACACCCCAAAGCTCACCCATTTTGATGAAAAATTTTAAAAGTGAAGTTAATTTTCTAAAATTCTATCAAAAGGACGTAGCTTTGGGATCTTGGACTGTCTTCAAGCTCTATCAACCATTAAGCGATTTATCTAAATAGCATTTTGGGTGGAAACAATCTCGTTAATTTGTGAGATGTTTTTTGTTTTTAGAATATTAGGATGTGCAAGCAGGTGAGAGGGGGAAATAGAATACCTTAAAATCAGCAAAAATGTCAGCAGGAACATCACGGTGGTTGCTTGTAGAGACAATGGCAGCAGAATATGACACTGAGGATACCCAAATCATATGAAAGGCTCTACCTTTGTTTCTCCTTGAGTTCAAAAATACTATTTTACCCGTGCTGCTATTTTGTAGTTTTTATTTCTCTATTTTTTTGTGAGTAAATTACATTCTTAAAATTTGTCTCGCAAAGGAAAAAACACCCAAAAAATGTCCCTCAAAGTTTCAATTTGTTCCACTTGAGACCCTAGTAAGTCTCATCTCTTGTCCCTTGTTCTATCTAATAAACAGGGTCTATAAGTCGTTCTAATATTATGACAAGCTGAAACAGAAAAAAGAAAACCCAAAGAAATCCCTACAGACAGATCAATGGATGAAGATCCCGAAATTTTAAGTTGGTTTCATATTTCGACAACATTGAGGAGGTTGATGGTGAGATTAGTAATGGTGATGATGGGTCTGATAACAGGTCTAATTTGAAACTCGTAGATGCAGAATGGCTTACTGAAGATGAAGAGATTACAGAAATTTGGAGACAATTGAGAAATTTTAAGAAAAACGAGATAACAATACAACAATGCGTCTACACATTCAAAATCTACCTTCTATGGCTTGGGTCATAATAATCCACAATTTTCTGAACCACCATGATAAACTATTGTTAGTAGTTAGTGAGATATGCTACATAAAATAAGGAACCAACCAAGACAATCAAATACCAAAAAAATTATACTTTAAAAAAAGCCACTCATCTTAAACCCTAAAATAATTGGATCAAATAGAAGAACTCAGTGGCTTTGCTAGCACTGCTGAGAAGGGGATCAAATTTCTGGAAAGAGCTACCCAAGAAGGCCAAGTGTGACTAGAGGAACCAGAATAGGCTGCTGTCATTTGCCTCTAGCACTTGGTTCTTCACGTTTCAAAGCTTCTTTACCTTAATAATTGTCCTCTTTCTTCAGCCTGGCAGACTCCTCACTCATATGGATGTCATCTAAGTTTGACCTACGAGGAAGGACACCGCGGCGTTCCAAATTAACAAGATCTAGAAGCATTCCTCCTAACATCATAAACTGGATTTGGATCAATTAGACACCCTCTTTGGTAAGCTTCTCTCAGGAATACCATGTGCCTCTTCCCTTTGGTCGACAAATAGAAGATTCCAGGATGGTCCAAGAACAAATCCCTTATATTATAATCAATCTCGAACCATTTCCTGAAATGGCTTATTTTCTCCACTTCTACCATCTTCTCCACTGTCAAACTTAAGAACTCATGAACAATTCCAATGGCTCGTTTCTCGAAACCCATTCCATCCTTAGAGGATTTCTTCCTTCTCATCTCCTCATACGGCCCTATATAGGGTATTTGTTGCCATTCCTTGACCTTTGCCTTAAATTTCTTGCCCAACCTCATCCCAGGAGGATACTTCCTGTTTAAAACTAAATGCAAGTTCCATCCTATTAGCATCAGTATCCTCCCTACAAGATTCTTTAATCCTCCAATTCTCAACTGCTGGTGTTAAAGAATCACTTGGAATGACATCAACCAATTTCAATAGATGAGTGTTGGGTTCGTGGGCATTGCAAAGTTCAAAAACATGAGAGTTTTTGGATATTACCGAGTCCTCAAAATCATCAGGGAGACCAAGCTCCCTCCAAACTTTGAAGATTGCCCGAAGTGGCAATGATTTAGAGACTGACATGGACAAAAGGCGAATCAATCGGTCAACTACAAGAGGCATCGAGGCATTGATTGCGGCTGCTTCTTGGAGAGAAATTTGGATTGCGGAATCATGTTAATCTGCAGAAGGGCTGCGACTTGATAGGATCATTGAAAATGTGGAATATGTGAGGGTACCTGCGCAGAAAAGATGTGGCTCCACGGTTTAAGCGGAGCTTCTGAGAGAGCCTGGAGAGGAAATCCAAGGACACTGAGGGTGGACTGTTAGGGTTTGCAAGGATGAGGTCTTGAATGGCGATGACTTTGAGGAAGTTTTTGTACTTCTCCATGAGTTTCTCGAAAGTGGGATCTCTGGCTCTTGACATCACATACTGCAATGAAGTTGTCTTGAAACGGAAGGTCATAAACAGGCCATAAGGGCGTCTGGAGATCAATTTGATCATGGAGGTTGTCATTGATACAACAATGGATGGGAGGCTGTTTCCAAATGCTGCAGAAAATCAGCTGAAATCGCAAAATAAATGCCATTAGAAAATGCTTTGGTTGAGTGTTCGGTTAGACTGCTGAAAGCATTGGTAAAAGTAAAAAAGCATACTTGGGCAGATCCTAGTCAACAAGGTTCCCTGTTTCATGAGAGTTGGGGGAGGTACATATATTGTACATAACTTTCGCCACTGCTTTTAAAGTTGGTTTTTTATGCATTACCCGTGACCTCAGTCACAAAGGAGCAACCATGCCAGTCGCGCAGAGCTGACCCTGACACTCACTTCATACCTACAAGTTTTAAATAATGTATTACCAAAAATCCATACTTTTCATGGATATCAAGAAACTAACACACGCTTGCAGCAAGAGCATCTGAAGCTTTTGTGATGATAACTATACCAATACAGACAATAAGACAGCTTCATAATTTAAATGGGGCAAATCAAAAGTTATGGTCATGTTGCTACAATGCATTACCTATGCGAAACTCTGAAGATAAAACACGAAAAGAAACATAAAAAAATGAGTACTCAATGTTCAAGATGCTGAAAATTACAGATCTAGCTCTGGCAGAAATAATCACCAGTTAAAACAGACAATAGAGACACATGGTTGAGCATATTATTAAATTTAACTAAACATTTCTTCATTAATTAACATAGGATCTGTAACACATGATCACCACAAGATGATTTCCCCCAGCTTTCTTTACTGCATCATCTCTCTTTAAAAATGTAAAACATCACTTTTAACAAAATTGACATCAGCAGTGATTTATAAAAAATAATAATAATAATAATAATAATAACAGAAAGAAGGAAAGCTACAATCACTACAAGCACCTCAAGGATTAAAGACATGAAAGACTTAATTTCATCATACACATTTCTAAGACAAAACCAGCCTTTAGTGAAGTTAGCAGAAAAGAAGTAGAGAACATCAACCTCTCCTCGCTTCCCAGTTCAGAAGGTTATATCCAAATCTAAAGTCCCCACTATTCCCCATTCTTACTATTTCAAAAAATATCAAAAACCCATATATGATGTTGCTAATTATATAAATGATGTGGTTGAATTCAAGGCTGCTTTGGGGCTAGTCGTCGGGCAGGGTTAACTAGGAGCTTTCTTCTGGTCGATTATGCTAGTGGACTGGCACACTAATGGGAGTGGAAGTAAAGCCACTGATCAACTATGCTATAAGGATTATTTTTAAGCACCTTCGGCCTATATAACTTCTTATGGACACTCATTGAGATAAGACTCTCGGAGAGAGCTTCTGAAGTTCTCATTTGAGATTGAGGGAGGTCTCTAGGAAAACATATGGGTAACTGCTAGTGAACTCCGTGTGAGATCTGTGGGTGCATTAGGATTTGAGTGTGAGATCTTGTTCTAATTAACCTTGAACTGCAAAACAAAAACCAGCAATAAACGGGCCAAGAGTAAAAACGGGACAAACAAGAATCATAAACCGAAAAAAAAAAAGAAAAAAAGGAAAAACAGTTTCTTTGAATTATTCTTGTTATTATTGTCACAGCCTCACTAGTAAGGAAACAACAAAAGAACAAGATTACCCAAAAAAGACGAAAATAAATAAGAGATAGGGGAAGTGATTGATTCCTTACCGATGATATAAGATTCAAAATTACTCGGTTCTTTTTTTCTTTTGATAAACAGAAATGCTCAAGATTGGAGAAGAATTGCAACCCAGAAAGAAAGAATTTCTGAAGAAAGAACCAAAAATCAACAGAACAATAGCAAAAGCAGCCCAGACTGCAAAAGCGTCGATCGATTGTTTCACCAATTTAGCATAGCACAGCAAGCACGAGATCCACAAATCGGAAATTATCAGCACAACAAATCAAGCACGAATTCAATTTCAGAAAATATCTAAGATATCCACAAAGCTGAGAGACCGCGGCCTACGCGAGGGACGACGGTGCGATCTAAATGAGCAGCGGCCTCTCTGAAGGACGGCGGGGCGGCGGCGGACGGCGAGTTCGTACGCGAGGGACAGAGAAAGCAAGCAAGTTGCCTAACAGGCAAAGGGAAAAGGTGGTGGGAAAAAAACCCAAAACTTTTCTAGTGGATCGAGAATATGAGTCGTGACATACACAGTTTGTATATGCAACTTTTTTAAAAATATGTATCAATATCCATATTTATACGTAGATCTATACCTATATTCTTATAAAAGTAAAGATTTTTTTAATTTTATTAATCAAAATTAATTTAAAATTAATAATTTAAAATTTAAACTTTTACAGTTATGAAAGTTATTTTCTTAACCACTCACCTCTCAACTTTTTTTTTCTATTCATTCCACATTTATATTTTTTTATATACATTCTCATTCTTGTTTTCTCTTTGT
This sequence comes from Santalum album, assembly GCA_034195605.1. Lineage (NCBI taxonomy): Eukaryota > Viridiplantae > Streptophyta > Magnoliopsida > Santalales > Santalaceae > Santalum > Santalum album. Next base: position 7,975,512 of record CM067262.1, read on the forward strand.
AATTTTATATTTAATTTTTTATATTTTAATAAAAAAATCATTGAGCACAGTATATTGTACGTGCGATACGACTAGTATAAATAAATATACATTATTTTTATCAAAGTTCCATGGTTTTAACCACAAAATCATGCAAATTGCATAGGATTGAGTTCATATTCTTTTTTTTTTATGAAATAAAATGGGTACCCACTTTATATAAAATTGAATATTGGATTACCCATTTTGGATTAATTATGTATATTGTTGGGAGATATTTCAATATGAGTAGAAGAGTGACATGTGGCTTAATCACATGGAAGCGTTTTCATAAGATAAGGGGTGTTTTCATAACCAGCCCAAGGAAGAAACAAGGGGTTTTCTCATGATTTCACTATAGGGTTATAAATGCCTGAGATTATGGCATAAGAGACTCTCTTTTTTACTCCTGGGAGCCTCCCTCCCTAGACTTTCTCTATTTACTTTTCCAGTATCACCTTCAGCTAACATAGGCGTTGGAGGAGGCTTTCGCAACACTTTCCTAACCGTTTCTCTCTGCTTTCAAGTTTTTCATATTTGACTCTAGTATTTGTAAGAGTACAAATTGGATGAGCATGAAAAAAAATAAAAAGGTTACATAAATTTTATAAAATTTAGTTATACATAAATGTTTCATCCATCAAGTTTAACTATTTCAAACAACTATTAACATTTCAAATCTCTTGCTAGTTCGAAATAAAATTTGATATTCCTAATACACAATGAAATTGTGTGAAAGTTTGAAGTGAGACGGCTTAGAAAACTGAATATTGTTCTAGATTATTAGCATTGTTAACTTATGAGTAAATTTGTGTGATATATTAAAATTTTTGTTTAAATTTGTGAAGTTCAGATTGAAACACTATTTAGGGAAAATTGATGTTTAGGAAACTAAAATTAAGGCATTTTTAGGATTCCCGATTTTTTGATTGATTTCTTTTTTTCTTTTTCTGTTTTGTTTGCTTAATTTTTCTCCTACTGCATTGAAAAGTTAAAGGTAAAGAGGCCTAGACTTGGCAAACAGGTACACATGGATACCCATAGATACCCACGGATATGAGTCTTAATAGGTCTACTTATTATAAAGCTGGTAAATTTACTGCTTTAAAATGAGTACATCCATTACCCACTCGTAACAGGTGCTTGTGGGTACTCATTTTTTTTCTCTAAAGTTGGAAAAACTTTTGTTCATGAAACTAAATACAAAATAATAATAATAATAAATCAAATTCTCAGTTTAAAACAAATCATTAGTTCTCACAATTCCCCAAAAATTAAAAAAAGAGCCCATACACTTTGTGGTTGAAGACTTGACAAACTGCACACTTTGTGGTTGAAATTTGCAGTAATGCCACTTGTTATCAGGTGCAGTCACTGAACTGGACTCATGAAAAGAGTAGAATTAGTACATCTCAAGATGGGAGATTAATAGTCTGGAATGCTTTAACCAGCCTGACAACTCATGCCTTAAAACTGCCCTGTGCTTGAGCCATCACCTGTGCTTTATCCTCTACTGGTTAGTTATTCGCTTGGTGTATGCTCCATCTTCAACCAGAAGTCTCCTACTGGTAAGGATGGAAATTGCTGTAAGGGTCATGTTTTGGTGCTGTCAATATGCTCAAGATGTGGACACCCACGTTATAACTAGTCCCCGTGATCACACGTGTGGCTTATGGGATATCACTGTCGCACTGCAGATGTGCTGTGGTAAGCCTCTACGTACTAATTCCACCATCCCAAGCCTACTTTAAGACTATCAGGGGATAATTTATGCCCCGGGAGTCCCCCCCTTATTGGACTATGCCTCTGACTTCTCTAGAGAGGATGCATTCAATTGTAAAGAAACCAAGTTGTTTTGTATGGGTGTAATGATAAAGCAGCGACTCTCTGTAGAGAGGGCATATTGAATTTTGGGGACAAAAAACCATAATAATAACTTCTCTCTGGGAATTATTCTTTTGAGACACAAGAGACCTTGGTGAGACTTCTTGGTTGGACCTAGGTGGGACTTCTACGGCTGGACGGCTAGTGAAACTCTAGCTTGTCATCTATTCTTTGCTTCAATTGTTTGTCTTATTTTGACAAATGGTCTTGAACTTCAATTATTTGTCTTACATGCAGGAAGTTGGGATACAAATCTAAAGGTTAGGTCGAGTCCAAGCCTGGCATTTTTCTTTCGTCGAATGCATCGGGTGACATGAGTAACAGCACCCATGTCATCAATCATATTATGCATGTGGTTTATTTTGTTTGGCACATGATTGTTAGGAAAAAGTGCACTAATTCGCTGTTTAACATCCAGACGAAAGCCTAGAAAGGATCCATTACTACTTTCTGCATTCACTGCATCGCCTTTGTTTGGGATCCTATTAAAAGTCTCATGGAAATTGTTCAGCTAAAGGGGAAACTTGTCTTGTTCTTGAAATGATTTCTATTTTTTCAGGAAGTTGTTCATAACTACTTTAAATTCATGCGACTCGAGTTCTGAAGGGAGTTGATCGGCAAGATATTGAATCATAGCAAGCAGGAACTTACGTTGCTCGTTCGATATGGCTGCGACCTGTGGTCTCTTTGCTGTATGTCTCCCTTGATGTATTCAAATTCCCCTCCACCTCTTTACTAGTGAAGTGTAAGTGGATCACTCCCTTCTTTGTTCCGCTGTCTTCCTTCTTGCACATTCACCCATTACTCTCTTTATATCGGTAAGATTTTCGGGTGTTTTCTCTTCCATATCAATATAGTTGGCCAAGGCAAAACATTGTGATACAAATAGCACTAGGATTCAATGCTAATTAGGTCTTATATTGTTTTTGAGTTACTTTAAAATGTGTTATGTAAATGTAAATGGCCTAGTGTCCTGCATATTTGTGTGTTATTGCATTTGAGACGGTTGTTCTTATAGCGCATGTAATGGATGTCACCATAATGTATGTATGTTGTACATAAAACATTACTCATTCAATACATTTTTTTTTTTTTTTGTCTTCTACTTGCATTATTTGTATCGGTGTAAACCTAGTTGTTATTATCCATGTTTAAGCCTTGCAACCCTCCATTGTAATCAAGATTGGCCATATATTTCTCCACTAATTTCTTTATGTTGTTGGCAACGGGTCTGGGAAGTAGTTGGGATCGATCAGTTTTTAATGGAAAGAGAACTGCTCCCATTAGGTTTTAAATTGCAGAGTTCATTGCTCTTACTGTTTGCAATTTTCATTATACCTTAGGTTGGGGTTGATCTAGATGATCTACTCGCAATTTGAAGCCCCAAAATCCGATCTAGGATGGGCTCAAAAAAAAAATGCGAGAAATAGATAAGAAGTAGCTATTACTAATGGCCCTTTACAATTGTAAAATAATTTTTATTTTGTTTTTTGCTTTCTTTCTCATCCAAACCATTGGACAGATCCTGATGGATGGTTTAATGTGTGAAGTTTTCTTACGTTGAAGTTTACTATGTTAGAAAAAAGTTAGATTTTAAAATGCAAACCAGTGTAAGTCTTTGAGTTAACACCGCAAATTTTTTTCAACAAATCATTCGGTCTGACTTGAGCGCTCGAGTCATCACCTTGAGCTCATACTTCGGTCCCCATCTTATCATGACATTGCCATTTCTCATTCTCACAAAAGCGAAGTCTTCAAAAATTGAATTGGTTAATCAATTAAATAACTCAACCTTCATATGATGGTGGATTCCACCTCCATGAATAATAATGGAATCCATCCCATAATATATTTAGTGATCCACTCGATTTGTCAAGTAAAACTATTTCATGAATGCGGAGTTAGCTTAAGTACTTTTTTTTTTATGTAAAAAAAAAAAAAAACTATGCTCTTCTATATGGATCCAGATTGCCTCCGGTCCAAACAGTACAGTCCATGGTACAGTTTGCCCCTTTTCTCTTTTGATCTATTCTTAAATAATAATTTTAACTGTACAGATAGAAATAATTCGCCAAAATACATAAGCATGTCAATTTTAATGATATTTTGATATGTATAATCTATTCAACCTAATCATTGAAAATGTTCATCTGAGCCTCTTCATTCCATTCATCCACTAATTCTCAATGCTTTTGATGAGTAGATTATACATATCCAAATCTCTTGAAAATTAATATATATATATATATATATATATATATATATATATTTGATGTTATTTTTATCTATATGGTTAAAATTATTTTAAAATATATAAAAAAAAAATTTGAGCAAACTGCAGCCGTCGAAATCGAGTGTAATCTAGTTCCCGTCCCCGTTGACTTCTTCCTATACCAAATAAAATGAATTCAACAAAAAGGCAAAAAAAGAAAAAAGGAAAAAGAAAAGGTACCAATAGGACTCATGTCTCCCCCACACCAACGTGATGGGCAAAATATTATAAATATATTTTTCACACAATTTTTTTATTATATAATTTTATATTATTATTTAATTAAAATATTACTAAAAAAATTATAAATATTTTATTGCGTCACTTTTTAAATATAAAAGTTATGTGAATATATATATATCATACTGCTCATGTGACGGCGAGTGGGGGCATGGAGACAAGCGTACAGGCAAAATATCACACACGCGGCCAGACGGCTGCGACGATGACAGGCGAAATTGCGTAACTGTCCTTTTCGCGTACACGCCCTCTTGGATTTTTAGCGTTCACGCTTTAGCCAAATGCATGATTGCTTCGCAACGTACATTTCCCTTTCCATATTAAAAATCAGCATCAATGATGTTATTTCGGTTGAATTCTTCAGGCCTAATGGAGCAGACAATTATGAACTTCCCCAATTTTCTTTATTTAAATTTTTGAATTTTTAGTTTTTGGATTTTTAAGTTGAACTTATATTAGTAAGATGATTTCGATTCTTATTCTAACTTCTATCTAGTTTTGCTCATTTTTTTTAGGGCATTTGCTTACGTGGATTAGAAAAAAGTCCCCATAATCACCATGAGATGAAGTGCTAAGAAGATGAAGAAACTCATAATCCCAGAACGACTTTAGGAGTTAAATTGTGGTATTTAGTGTGTTAACATGAATTTTTGTTTGCTATGTAAGCATTTATCTTAATGAAATAGGACGAAAGTTAGCAGTGAAATTAAAATTGCTTCACTAATATAAGCAGAGGTTAGAAATTAGAAAATTAAAAGTTTAGGATTTAAATCAAAAATGGTGAACGTATAGGATTATCTTTACAAGCCAATATTTTATGGAGGTTCGCTATTACTATTATTGGAGGGATAACACTATATGTACATCTTTCATACACTCTTCACGCTGAAGGTTGCGATGTGAAAAAATATGTGTGATTCTCCATTATTATTTAACTAAAATATCCCTAAAAAATGACTACACATAATTTATCACATCACTCTTTGGATGTGATGGGTTTGACAAGAATGTACCAGTAGAATTTTGCTTTAAAGTGGTCTCATTCACCTATTTTTGGTTTTTCTAACAAGAATCAATAAGAAAGAAATAAAGAGATTGTGTATATATAGTCAGAAATTACAACTGCTAATTACTCGGTGTATTGATACAACACATGAGTACAACTTTTATAGTATAATACCATCATGCTATCAAGTTCTAAACTAATAACAGTTGAGCATGTGCACACGTGAGGTAGTGGCGATAGTTTAAGATCATTTATGTGGGCCCCACTAAAATAGCTATAGGGTCCATCATTAATTATACATTTGATTAACAGATATTAGACGTCATCAAATTGTGATATTGTACTAGACAAGTTTTTTCCCCTAACATATATAACGAGGTTTTGATATATGGCACGAAAGGTCTTCTCATTTTGGAAAATATTTCATAAAAATTTGCTAATTCCCTGTTACTTGGTTGACATAGTAAAAATTTACAAGAAACTAAAAATAAAGTTTTAATAAGAACATATACAATAATTTAGGAACAAGAATCGAGAGTTTAGAGGAATGAATGGGGGTAGGAATGGTAGAATAGATATAATAAAGGAACGCATGGCCAAAAAAATAATGTGTGAGGCTTTGAGAGTGGAATTTGGATGGTATTGCCTGAAAAAAAAAAAAAAGTTTTTCACAAAAGACTATACATATTTTTCATTGACTAGAAAATATTTTTTATTGACTCATTTTTTTAAGCATTTCAAATATCGATAAATGTAAAAAATATTCCGAAAAAGTATGCGTTGGAAGTTCCTTCGCTGAGCACAATAGAAATGAAGAGGAATTTGTAGTCTTATTGGTCATCAATAGTACGAGGCCTACGGCCCCCCCCCCCCCCCCCCCCCCCGGAAAAGGAAGTGGGCAGGGGTTCGGTTCGTCTCTCCAGCTTCAACTTCTAATGATTAGTTCCTAAATACATTAGAAGTGCAAAACCCTGACCAAAACGAAGAGCATTAAAACTGCGACCGTTGATCTGTCAAGCCTCCTCGCCAAAAGGCCTCACCTTTAGAAGCCCAGCCCTCGAGTCATCCCTCTCGCAGTAGGTTTGGAACTCTAACCTTGACTTGCTCTCAAAACAAATGGAACCTAAATTTAAAGTGTTTCACCGATCAAACAAAAAAATAAAAATTGCAAATGCATACTTAGTATGCTGAATTAAATACTTGTAGGGTTTCATGTACTTGACATTATATATTTTAATATAATTTCCATTTTAATTTGAATTTAGATTAAAATTATCGAATGACATTTTATGCAAAGTCTAATATTTTTTGGGAGCTTAATTTTGAGTAAGAAAAGTTCTTCCTCTTCTCTCTCTCTCTCTCTCTCTCTCTCTCTCTCTCTCTCTCTCTCTCTCTCTCTCTCTCTCTCTCTCTCTCTCTCTCTCTCTCTTTTGTAGGAATAAAAATGGCAATTTTTTATCTTTGCCGAATAAAAAGGGCCATTTTTAAAAGATCCAAACAAACTTATGAAAGTAGAAGGCAGTTTTCTTGAAAAAATCACAATTTATAACTAATTTAATAAAATTCTTTCAAATTTTCGGAAAATAAAATAAAAATGAGTTATTATAGGCTCCTTAATAGAATTTTCAAACCCAGCTGAATTTCCCGCGCACACCGTCCGATTCATTGAGGATTTATTTCAAGAAGTAAATATGAGACTCGACAATAGTAGAGAATATTTGGAGGTAAAAGAAAAAAAAGTAAGCTTCTAAAAAACTGGTAATAGTTGATCGAACAATTTCATGGACGCATACGATTTCACAAGTAAAATCATATAAAGCATATGTGACATAAATTCATGAGAGCACTTATTGTCATTTATTAAAACACAATTCACTTAATAGTATCACATAGACTTTTTGTGATTTTATTGTGAAATTCTGCGTGTCCGTAAAATTATTATAGGTCAACTTGCATTTTCCCTGACTTTGACAAAAGTGGCGAACCTAGCCCATCTTTGCTATATCTCAACCTTTTTAAAGAAGCTGCAATTCTAACTTAACTCTAAATGGATATGACCTCCGTTATCACATGCGCCCCAAATGCAATATAGAAAGCTTAAATTCCTTCAAATTATAATCATTTTAAATCATTCTCAACCCAAAATTCTAAAAATTTCTAAGGTTTCTCCAAGTCCCAAATCATCCCTAGTCACCCCCCTCTGAATTCTAATGAAAAATTCTCATATTTGTCTTAGATGATCAATAGCTTATTTGATGTGTAATTCAATTCTGACCTTCTCTTTGTTCAGCTATATCTTCAGCTAACTCCTCTATAATGGAAAAAACTTATTCGAGTTGTTTTTTATACGGCACGTGGAACGCACCCAATAATATAGCTTATGTCAATTTAGAATTGGGATATAATTACATCTCTTTAGAAAGGTTCAAATATAACGTCCTAATAGGTTATGTTATATTAAAATCGCAACTTTTACTAAAAGTTAAGTTAAAAAACGCAGTCTCATCTATAATTTATTAATTGGCCAATCATATACTAATTTCAACTTGAACCTACCGAAAGAAGTGAATTAGTAATGGAACCCTCAAACCCTTCAAAAAACAGGCGCTCATACGTAGCCCAACTCGTTATATATATATATATATATATATATATAAAATTCCCAAGATGCAGACGCCCCTCTCCTATATTTTCTCTTTTATCTTTTAGTTGAGTCGCGACTCTCTCGTAGCGGTGGCGATAATTTTTGCTCTCTCTCTCTCTCTCTCTCTCTCTCTCTCTCACCCTGCACGGCGGGTAAAAGCTATCTTCGCCCTACCTTGAAGCCCGCAGTGGAACAGAGAATATCCTCCGCCATTGATAACTTCAGCACCCTCAGAGAACAGAGCTCAGAGAGGAAGAAACAAATCTCTCTTCCCCCCCCCCCCCCCTCTCTCTCTGTTGTTGGAGCAGGCACGTTCGATCTTGATTTCTCTGTTTATGTTTCATAATTTTGGCTTTGATTTTGATTTTATTGCACTGGTGACAATATTGAACCGATCTGATCCATCGAGCATTGATCACTGGTGATTACAGAGGATGGAGAGGATCGGCTTCGTTTCCGCTGTTGCTCTCTTCCTCGCTGCTCTGCTCTTCGTCTGTTCCACTGCTCTCAAGGTTTGCTTTTCTCTCGCCTCTCCATTTTCCCGAGAAACAAACGGGAGGGAGAGAAAATCCGCAAACAAACATTCCTCTGCTAGCTCCAGATCTGTTTCCTTTCGGTTTTTATTTTTTTAAACATGGATTAATTGTTTAATCGCGCTATTTTTGGTGATATTATTCGAAAACTGGGACAGGAGGGACAAACCTTGCGTGATCAACAAAAACTGCGGCTTCCGGATTACACTGCGAAACTTGTGTGGCCAATGGAAACGTTCGTCCCCGATGCACTCGAATCCAACCCCACAATCCCATCTCCCAGGTTTCTTCCTCATTTCTTCTCTCTTCTGCTTCGATCTTGATTCCCTACTTTTTTTCAAAGCTCAGATTTTTCGTTCAAATCCCGTATGCTAATTGCAACAATTTCGAATTCTGATCCTCAAAATTACTGCACCATTGATAATCTCAGCATCCGAATTCAACCCAAAAAAGAAAAAGAAAAAAGAGTACAGATCGTTAATTGCTCCGAGCATCTTCACCACACCATTTCCCCCCAATTCCTTTGGTTTCTTCCTTTTTGAAGCACAAATCTCACCGAAATCTCGTCGAATTCGTACATACTAACCGAAAACAGATCGACTCTTTCCAATTCTTCTTATCCTATCCTCGATTTGGGGATTCTAAGTGTTTGACTGTGCGAATCTTTGAGCAGGTGAAGGAGCTTCCCTTCAACCGGTACGCGTGGCTAACAACGCACAACGCGTTCGCTCTGACGGAGGTGAGGTCGGCGACCGGATCGATCAATGTCGCTCCAAGAAACCAGCAAGATTCCATCACCAGTCAGCTCAACGTAAGTTTACTCTCTCTCACTCTCTTGTCTTTATTCGCGCCGGAGCAACGGCGCTGCCGGTTCCGGTTCCGGTCCCGGCGCCGGAATATTACTTCCGGCGTGTAGTTTGTTGGGTGGTTCAGACGTCACTGTGCTTATCTGTTGTTGGCATATGAGAGGGTGCGGCGATTATTAATCGAGTTCCCCCAGTACCCACCCACCCCGTCAGATGACTAAAATACCCTTATTTTTTTTGTAGGATTCCGAGAATGGGTAAACGGAGGAATAATTAGGTTCCACTTTGAAAAATGTTTTCCCGAAAAATATATATCTGATTTGGCCTATAGACGAATATGCAACCATACATTTCATATTTTGGTCATTTTCTTTGTTTGGTTGTCATTGCGTACAAGAGACGATAAGAATGGAAGTCCAGAAAATATTCTAGGCTTATAAAAAGTAAAATATTAAAATAAAGAATATATTTCTTATTGGCACATTTTTTTTGAATAACCACAAAAAATGCTGAAAAACGTTTTTCATAAAATATTTTTTTCCCAAACAAACGAATTGTTACAAAAATGGAGATGTCTGAAGTTCAAATGGTAAAAGACAAGAAGCCTTGCTAAGCAAGCAACAATGAAACTAGGCCCTGGGAGATGGACTTGGAGTTTCCCTATGTATATTAAAAATTAGGCTTTTTCAAGTAATTTCCTCCTTTTTTCACATGAATTCAACGTAAAACAACAACAATCACACTATTAAAAATCTTTGCATTAGATATTTAGAAAAATATATTATAGTTTGTTATAGTGATAGCATGTAGGTATTATCTATAGTATACTATATATAATAATATTATAGTGTCCCCGAAAAAATAGCATTGTTTTGTATCTATTTTGTAAATTTTAACTATATGGGTTTAATGAACATGAAAAAGAAGGCGATATACTAATTTTCATACAATTTATTTAATATGTATAAGCTCTCATTCATATAGGTTGTAAATATTTAAAACGTTTATAATGTTTAAGATATCTTGGTAGTTTGCAATATAAATAAGAACTCATTACATAACAAAATTGTTTGAAAATTGACAGCCTTCGTATTTTTCCATTCTCATTCAGTTTGTAAGGTTGAAATCGTAGAATTGACATCAAAGAGTAGTTTTCAGCATTACAAAAGCTAATTTACGAAAATTTAGGCCTATGAAATACGGATAGTAAGCGTTGAGGCTTTATGCATTGGATTTTTAGAAAAATATTAAAACATCATCGGTTTTTATAGTGTTATCATCAATAGTATGCTCCATTTTTCTATATATTATATGCATGCACCCAACTTTTCAATTACTAGGACTCGGTGGTCTGCTAGCAGGCTAAATAATCCAGTGAAATGAAACCAAAATAAATAAGTATAATAATAATAATCCAGTGGAAACGTTGGAGGGTTTTTTTCTTTTGGGTATTTCTAGTGTTTTAGTTAGATTGGCATCTTTGGTACTAAGGCATTTTTGGCATTTTGGACAATAAGGGCACTTTAGAGATCACATAGAAGGTTAAGGGTAATTTTAAGACACCCAAACGTGAAACTTTTGAGTTGCAAAGAGTTTGTTGTAATGATATTAAAATGCCCAGGCTTGTCATCAAATGCAACTCCAGTCATCCTTTTCCTCCCTACTACAAAAGTGTGTGCTTAGTTAAACTCGTTTTTAGGAATTATTATGGCAAACAAGTGATTGATTGTCCCATCAGGACTACCGAAGAAAAGCTCTAATGGAGCTTATTTAAGGTTTGGAACTTTTTGAAAGGTTCAGAGCAGTTTTCTAACTTAGCTCTGAAATTTTTTATCCGTGAATATGTATGTATTCAACCTAATAACTATAAAAATTTATTCCTTTAGGCGGCTTTTCAGAAAAGAAAATAAAAAAATTCTATGGTCATGCCTAGCATCAAGATTTTAACATGCATGCATATTGGTACCATAAGAAAACCAGTGGTATATTGTTAGGGTTTAAACGGTCGTTTAAAGCATTACACCCTACGTATCGAGTTTGGAATACCTATACTTTTGTCTTAAGCTAGTATATATAAAATATATCTAGGGTTTTTGGGATTAATTGGCTTTACCCCGTATGATCCCATTCCATGTCTATATAGCATATAATAGGATACAAAATATCCCCAACACATATTTGTAGTTATATGGCCATCAAATGACCCCCAAGCCCTATAAATCATTATTTTATTACTTAAAACCTCATGCTTGTAGCTGCTTTAGACTACAATATGATGAGAATGTGTAAGTCAAACATAGCGGGTTTGTTTTCTTTTTTTGGTTAACATACATGTGTACCGAACCTACAAATTATGAAGATTTGAATCGTTTGACCTTACCCAACTCAAGGATTAGCGTACACGCTAGTGTTTCTAAACTAGGCAACTACAGTTGAAGGGTGAAATGGAATATAAGAGTCTTCAACTTTCCGTCCTAATGTGAAACTGTGTAGTTAGGTGAACTCTTGATTTTTCAGGTATTTATTGAACTGGTAAATAACTGGTTAGCTCTTGAAACGATCAATTCTTGTGAATAATATTGTGGTTTGGTGCATGTACTAATATTTTAAGAAAAGAAAATGTGAATGATGACTAGGTTGATATACTTGGTCTGTGAAAACAAAATAAAGTGACGTCCCACTAATGGTCACTATGGCCATTGGTGAGAAATGGAAGATTCTGAAAAGTGGAATAGTTCCTATTGGTAGTCCACACACCCGTATGTCATTTGAAGATTAAAACATTTTAAAAATACTAATTCGAATGACTTGCACATCATGCAATGGATGGGTGTGTGAGCTTCACTTTGTTGGTGAGGGCGTGCCCATCATAGGCACAAAAGGTGCGAATCTCATTTATTAAATGTAGTGGAGTTTGCGCGCACACCCCTTGTTTCTATTCTATATAAGCTTTTCTATGCAAACCCTTTCTTTCTTTCTTTCTTTTCGTACACGTAGCATTTTTGGTAGGTATCGCGTACACTTATCCATTATTCTATAATTATTCTATAAAGGATAAAGTTCCAACCATCGGCCATTATGGCCAACAGAGACCCGTACTAAGCCCGTGACATCTCATTTGCAGAAATTTGGTTTGTGCTAACTTGGATTTAGGTACCTTACGGGCGCTTGGAATAGCAATAAAATGAACAGAAAAATAATACGGCAGTTGGTAGCTGAAGATGTTTGGTGAGCCGCGTCCCAATAATAGAAAAATGTTGATACTTGAACTACCCCTTTAAACATAAAAGTGTATTTCAGAAGTCAAAAAGAAGGGCTCGTGGTGCAAAATAAATAATTACATATTTCACTTTGCCGAATAAGCCCCTTGAGAATGACTTCAGTTTGGTGTGCTTCATGTTAAGAAACAATGGCTTTATACCTTTTATTGGCAATAGGCCCTTTTTTAGTTCTCTTTATCTCCCTTTTGCAACTGGTCTGTTTTTGCAATAGCGACAGTGGCGGTTCTTGTACTCTGTTCAGTTCAATTCACGGACACGTGATATGCGACACGATTCGATAAAAAATTTCCAAAAACCTAGAATTTTGACTTGTCGGAAAGCAGTAAGTAATATATATTTAATTTATAACTATGTGAAGAAAATATAACATTTCATTGTAATATTGTAACAACAAATATAATTCGTTTTTCGATGGAAAATGTGTCGGGAAAGTGTTGGATGAGTGTTGGTATGTGACATGATGGGGGTTGACCTAGGAATACTGGTCGAGTCTCATCTGTTTAATCTCATGTGCCAATTAGAGAATCACAGTTTCATAGTAATAATTAGCTTCTTTTCAGAAATGGCTCTCTCTTGCAGAATGGTGTTCGAGGACTAATGCTCGATATGTATGACTTCAACAATGACATATGGCTCTGTCATTCCTTTGGTGGAAAATGCTACAACTACACAGCATTTGTGAGTGAATAGACTAAGCTGATGCTTCTGTTTAATTTATCTGTCTGATCAACTAAAGGATCTTGTAAATGTGGTTTACCAGCAACCTGCCCTTAATGTCCTAAGAGAGATTCAAGCTTTTCTTGAGGCAAACCAAAATGAGATTGTCACCATTATAATTGAAGATTATGTTTCCTCCCCAATGGGCCTAACCAAAGTGTTTAATGCTGCTGGATTGAGGAAATATTGGTTCCCGGTTTCCCGAATGCCGAAGAATGGTGGGGACTGGCCAAAGGTTGATGATATGATCCGGCAGAATCAACGGTTAGTAGTTTTTACTTCAAAAGCGGCCAAGGAGGCTTCTGAAGGGATTGCTTACGAGTGGACCTACTTGGTGGAAAATCAATGTGAGTGTTCGTAAAATTGAAACTAATATTAAGTGCTGAAATCATAATATCAAATGTTCTGTGTGATGATTAAATATTTGGATGAATTAATTCTGAGTAAGAAAAAACATTGTAGTAAGCATTTATAGTGATAATTAGTTGTTAGTATTTTAATATGACAAATGCTTACTGTTTTCAGTTTTCATCTCAACTCTGAGTTTCATGAGAATACAATAAAATTCAAATATGGGACTTGAAATTACAGATGGAAACGGGGGAATGGTAGCTGGTAAGTGTCCGAATCGGGCAGAATCACCTCCAATGGACACAAAGACCAGGTCACTAGTGTTAGTAAACTATTTCCCAGACAGCCCAGATTTTGCCAAAGCCTGCAAGCACAATTCAGCTCCTCTACTAAGCATGATGAACACTTGTTATGAAGCAGCAGGAAAAAGATGGCCCAACTTCATTGCCGTTGATTTCTACAAGGTATTGAAACGATTGTCATTTACAATAATCTTATCACTACAGCCTCGTAAGATATTCCAAAGCCAATTGCCATTAAGTAGGGTGACCCAAAATTTTAGTAATCATATTGTTAGGCTTTAATTTCCCAATGTGGGGTTGTAATCTTGACAGCGCTCAGTGGCAAGAGTGAAGCCTAAGATGTAGTGGATTGCCTTATCTTATACCGATAATCTTTGGAGGTTTTTATCCCATAAAACCAATCCTGTATATTATAAATTTGGATCATCTTCATTTGTGGCGAGAAATGGATGGTTTGTTTCTCTTTCTAATGCATGCCACGAGTTTCACATGCGATACAGCCATTCATTTAGCTTTTCTTTTCAAATTAGGAAATTCTTTCTTCGTCATCCTGATGAAAATGAATGGTTGATATCGGATGAGGCGTGGCACAGCATCAAAAGGGCTACACATGAAGAGGATTCAAATCTGCAATGAATGGGATGCGGCCATGTCATATTAATGGAAATTTAGGCTTTGAGTCCCCGACCTGGGATCAACTCTGGACAGTATATGAACACAATGATGATATTTACACTACACCTGCTCTCCCTTACACTCACAAAGCCCTCTTTCTTTTATTCTTTAACACGTTTGTGTGATTATTAATACTGCAGAGGAGTGATGGAGGGGGAGCTCCAGAAGCTACAGATGTTTCAAATGGTCATTTAGTTTGTGGGTGTGGAACCGTTACTGATTGCAAGGTCGGGTCTTCAACACCTACCTTAGTCTGAACTGCAATTTTCTTCTATCTTTCAATGTGAAAAAAAATCTAAAACCTCAAGTTTATGACCCAAAGCTACGACGTAATGTTAAAAAAAATTAAAGCATGACGTAGTTTTGACGTTTAGGCTCATTTCTTAGACCGGACTTAGATTCCCCAAGTTCTCATGCAATCATGTTTCTGGGTAAATTTCATATTTTCGGTTGTTATATTTGCAGGAGAATACGACTTTTGGAGTGTGTGATGCGCCCATGGCTAGTCTCGGCCCTACACAAGGAGCAGTAGCTCAGGAAACCAACGTTGCGCCACCTGGGACGAGGCCAGGCCAGCCCCTTTGGTTGTTTGGGGCAGTTTTGGGGACCATTCTCTTATCATTGTGAACATTTGTTGTTGTTTTAGATCAGATGGTAAGTTTAGGGGTATCATTCTTATTGGGACATCCATTTAGGGCATGTCTAGTGTAATTTTATGGGTTAGTAAGGAGGTTTTGAGTTGTGATAGAGCTAAGGATGTCTGACCAAAAAAAAAAAAAAAGAACTAAGGATATGTTTAGTATAATAAAATGAGATGGAATGAGATTTAAAGAGTGAAAGTAGTTTTTATAGAGATGCATCATTCCGTTGTCATAATTTAAGAAGAACTAAAAAGTAAAAGAATTATCCGTTGGATGATTATTTAGTCCTCTCCCCCAAAATAAAGTGGTACTTGAGTTCCTAACCCAAGAAAAAAGAAAATTTGAAGAACTGTCTACTCTGCCTCTTTGCATTTGCAAAATGGGTAGTAGAAATGTAACGAAGAATGCTTATTTATCGTTTCGGTTGTTTCTCAAGTTAAACAAAATTTCTTATAGATTTAAAAAAATAAAATTATTGTATTAGATTCATTTCATTTGATGCGTGGGACCTTGTGTGGAGGGACAGTGGGGTTCTCAAATTGTGACCCAAAGTTTGGACCTGTAGCCCAATAACGAGCCCGTTTGTGCTTTTTGGAGAATATTTTTTCATTCGTATTTGGGTCTAGAGCATCGGCCCAGCAAGATGGCCCGATTTTTATCTTTCTTTGTCATTGCATGCATGCCAAATTGATCTTAATTCTAGTTACTAAATTGTGAAGGTGTTTTGGGAGCTTAATTTGAAAGCCATATTTATACTTAAATGTTTTCGGAATGCCTCCAATAACCAACGAATGGTAGAGACTTTGCCCTCACCTGTCGTGGCTGTTTGGCCTTCGGACACTGGTGGCTAGTCTCGAAAAAAAAGAATGGCAAGTGATAAGTCAATCCACCTACACGTCTTATTTTTATTGCTATTTTGAGAGCTACTTCACGCGTTGCTTGAGGTAATTGATAGTGGATTTGTTTTTGTCTTTTGTTGAATCTTTTTCACGGAGCTATATAAGTGATTATTGAACGCGTCACAAGAACCTGTCAAGCAATTAATCATAAGAGAAAGGGAGATACATAGATTTATCCTATTTCACCCTAGTGTAGGGTTACGTCCACTATAGATAAGCTCTCACCAATATTATTATTAGGGTTTCACTCAAAATCACCTCATATGGGAAAAAAAATGAAAAAACAACTTATATATACCCATAAATTAGGGCATCACAAATATTACCCTTTCAGCTACCTATCCAATATTATTATTAGGGTTTCACTCAAAATCGCCTCATATAGGAAAAAAAAATAAAAAAGCAATTATATATACCCATAAATTAGGGCATCACAAATATCATCCTTTCAGCCACCTATTGAAGTAGAAACCAACCCCATCAATTATAGTCCACAATGTTGTTTTGGCAAGTCATTCTATGATTACTTCTAAAAAGCTTTTTCTTTATTTAAAACTAAAAGTTATCGAGATGTTCTTTCATCTTGAAGTGTTTATAAAAACTAAATTCCGCTCGCACGATGCTCAAATTATTTAATTATCAATAATTATAAGTTTAATGTAAATAATTAAATTAATATAATTTTGTGTGCTTAATTTGAGAGAAAGAAGAGTTATGGTTTAAAATGCATTATAAATAAGCTGGATAAATAAGCGTTAAAAGAGAGATGCACTACAAATACGGGCGTAATAGTTTATCAAACAAATATGGGGCTATGAGCCGCATTCACTAGCAGAGTGGGGCAACATTTTTAAAATTTTTATATAACTTTGTTTTTTTCTTTTTCATGCCTTTTTTTGAGCCCGGCTATATTTACATCCGAATTACAACCTAAAAGAGCTATTGCAATTAAAGAAGTGTTGTAATAAGGTATAACTTGCTTCTTTTATAGTCCTCATGAAGATATCGGTCCCTTTGAAGTTAAAAAACTTATTTTTTGTTTGGTATATATTATCTTTTTCCCTTCTTCCTATTCTAAATATATGATCCTTCTATTTCATAGAATCATCTACTCCATTAGCCCATATAACACGATAGTTTAATCGAAGGTTTTTCTCGCTAAAGTATTGGATGTAAACCATCATCATCCAATAGGATATTGAGAACTTGAGCTCCCCTCCCCCAAAATTAAATAATAGACGTGTTCGCACCTCACTTTTTGCCCACAAATCTCCCTCTTCCTTGCCCTATAAGCAACAATGTGACTGATTTTCACTTCAAAATTCCTCCTCACCCTGATTCTAATGAGCTCACATTTCCATTTAAGATTGCCTTGAACTCATCAAAATAGTGATCGGTTATATACTCATAGCTCATGTGCTGGTTTTTTAGGTGGTGCCACATGTATGATTTGACTTGAAACTCTTCACCTGAAAAGATGAATTCTAGAAACATAAAATGCATAAAATTAACAATAGCATAGAGGTTGACACTCTGCCCTAGCCCTATCAGAGTCAATTTCAGTGTAGCAGATGTCATTCCAGTTTTTAACTGCATATTCCCTTCGGACCTTCTTAAATCCAATATTGTCTTTAAACTTCGTACTTTCACTGAAAGTTAGGCTTTACATATCAACCTTTTTCACCACACCATCATCATCTGATTCTTTGTTAGACTTTAGATCATTCGATGCTTCATTCTAAATGCTATCTTGTTTTTCAAACTAATAAAACCAGTCTGAAATTTTTGAAATTATGTTAGGCTCTTCCTCGTGAGCTCCACTAACATTGTCATTGTCATTATCACCACAATCATGATCTATTGTGAAGGTCCTCAAAATGCAATTCATCATCGTTATACTTATCAGGGTCATTATCATTATTTTGGGAGGACTATCTTATTAGAACCCCCGTTAGTAAAGGGGGAAAATTCTAAAGTGTAGCTGCAACAATAAACAATATATACTGTATTTTAGGGTGAAATAAAATACAATAGAGGACTCTCTGGAGGACTAAAAATATCAGCCGCCCATATCTCAACTCATTAAGCAAAATAGAAGGACCACAACAAAAGATAGTAGGACCACATGAAAAGGCAATTAGGACGACATCTCAATTCATAAAGATTATAGAAGGACCTTACCCGAAGACGATAGGACCATACAATCGGAATTAGCACCATTTTTAAAGGGAAAAAAAAGTCACTAAAATGCACAAAATGACATGTGAGTTCTCTCTTGGGTATTCATTCTTTTGCTTACACGGATCTGTGACTTTGAACAACGTTCTTTACTACCTTAGAAAAAACTTTTTTGCAATGACAGATCTATGGCTTCGAATAATTGGGGTCTGGTCAAATGCTTTAAGATTTGTCGAACGATTGGAAAGGCTTCTCCTCTTGTTCTCTCTTCCCCAACTTAGGGCAAATGGAGCGAATTTGGAATTTTACCCCTCAAGAAGGTCACGTGTTTACCACGTGAAAGAGTTCCATCCAAATTAACCGAAGAAATTAGTGGTGACAATTGGTAGAAAATTCTTGATTTAAGAGATAATTTGTGATAATTTAAACTTTAAGAAGCAATTCGAGATTTCAATCATAATTCAGGACTATCTGAGTTTCTCTTTATATTATCTGATTTCATAAACGGGTGGCTTTTAAAATTCAACGCCCCAAAATTGAGTTACTCTTTATATTATCTGATTTCATAAACGGATGGCTTTTAAAATTCAACGCCCCAAAACTGCCGTGTCTAAAACAAACCCTCGTGGAACTGAAGTATACTTAATGACATCGACGGGGAAGAATGTCGAGTCGTCGTCACGCGAAGCCGAAGAGATATATATATATATATATATATATATATATATATATATATATATAGAGAGGGAGAGAGAGAGAGAGAGAGTCCTTTTGTATGGACGCCACTCGTTCTCCCGATCATTTCCTCTCTTGTTGATTTCTTCTTCTTCTTCTTCTCCGATGGCTTCGCCGGAGATTGATTCCGGCGATGAGCCCGTGACGCCGGCTGGGCGCCTCTTCCTCCGCCCGGAGATGGATCAGGTCATCCACTGCGCTGTCGGCCTCCAATCCCCGCTTGACTCCACCGCGGTCCGCTCCGTCCTCGCCGACTCGGTTATGATCGCCCACCCCCGCTTCCGCAGCCTCCTCGTCCGCGACCGCTGCGGCCGCGAGCGGTGGCGCCGCACAGACGTCGACGTTGACCGCCACATCTTCACCATCGACGGCGAGGTCGACGGAGAGAACGCGGTGAACGATTACATCTCAGATCTATCCGTGTCGTCCCCTCTCCCCATAGACAAGCCCCTGTGGGAGCTCCACATCCTCAGGGCTCACAACTGCCTGGTTCTAAGGGTCCATCACGCGCTCGGGGACGGAATTTCCCTCATGTCGCTGTTCCTCGCTTTGTGCCGGCGAGTCGACGATCCGGATTCGCCGGTCCGGGTCGATCCGGTTCCAGGTCGAAGCCGTACGGGCGGCGGAGGGAGGGGGAGTTTGGGGAGGAAACTGTGGACTCTGATTAGGGTTTTGTGGTTTACTGTGATGTACGTGATTGAGTTCGTAGGAAGGAGCCTGTGGGTGAGTGATCGGAAAACGGCGGTGAGCGGCGGCGCCGGGGTGGAGCTGTGGCCGAGGAAGTTGGCGACGGCGAAGTTCTTGCTTGACGACCTGAAAACGGTCAAGAAAGTTCTTCCCAACTTGGTAAGCCCTTTTGAATTTTTTTTAATTTTTTTATTACTGCTAGAGGAAAAAGGGGAAACGGCTACATGCCAAAATATAGGGGGATGTTTGGTAAGAAAAGTAATATTCTGGGTTGGAATAGAATAGATCAAGAATAATGCATCATTTCTGGAATAGTAATGAGTCAAATGAGATATTGAATATTTAATAGGAATTAATCTAGGCTGGAACAATTGTTACCATGAACTAAATACCTAAAAATAAAAAATATAATGAGCCAAATGAGATATTGAATATTTAACAGGAATTAATCTAGGCTGGAACAATAGTTACCATGAACCAAATACCTTAAAAAAAAAAAAAAGACCCAAATATGGCATGAGGGGGAAACCAGTGCAACTAAATTCCAGAGCATGTACTCTTGTAATGAATCAAATCTAAAAAAGTCCAAAAGAAGTCAACTGCATGCATACAATAAAAGGGTAGTGTTATGTAAGCTTCTAAAGCAGATCCTCTATTAAATGGGTTTTCACCCTATATGATATTTTGATGTCCAATTTTTAAATTTAAACCCGATGAAATAAGCATGAAAAACAAGTTGCCATGCCAAATTTTTTATAACTTTATGGGAAAAGGGAATAAGCACTGGGGAACTGTTAAGAGATTTAAACTATTACATGTTTTTACGTTATGAAATTGAATGAAAATCGACTTGTCCTCTTATTTCTTAATGCTCATTATAGTTGAAATTCACAGAATGGGTACCAAACGACATCATTTTGCGTGTAACTATACAACCACTTTTCGATATTAAATCTAAAAAAATACTCCAAAAAAGACCAGTCAACTAAAAAAGCAATATGATTCTACCACTTGATGATAACTCTAGTCCAGATTCCGAACAAACATAAAACGGCATCATTCTGACTCTGAATTTCCACACCCGAAAGAAATGGCAATTTTTTTGAATGGTAATTATATCAATACCAAGATTATAATGTTGTGCTATTATTATGCAGACTCTGAATGATGTCCTTTTTGGGGTTATATCATCTGGGCTTTCAAGGTACTTGGACTCTAGATCTTCCATAGGTATACTATTATTACTCTTTTTGTTAGAAAATGAGGGGTTGTTTGCCATAACTTTTTTAGGTTTTAGAAACTGTGAAACTCAAAACCAAATTTCAACTCTAGAAAAAGTTTTACCAAACAGATCCTTGGCATTTTTCAAAATTAAAAATCAAGAGGTAACATCAAACACTTTTAACTAAATTGAGTTTAATTCTTTACCAGGTCTTCAAGAGGGGCTCCGGATCACAGGCTTGGCTATGGTTAATCTAAGAAAGCAACCAGGATTACAGGTATGTTTTAATTTTGGTTTGCTTTGTTTCTTCAACTATGTTTTTTTCCTTATACAAATATAGAAATAAGCACTCAAAGAACTAATAATAATAGGAAGGATTTACTAATCTGTTTCCAAATAAGTGAGTGAATTGACGCTTTATTTTGTTTCTAAGATAAACGAGCAAGCAAATGCAGTCTCGAGAGATGAAAATAGACTTAAACCCTGAGGACCATGTGTGGAACTGTGGGATAATTGAGGAACAAAATGAGTAAAATAGGCATCCTAGATTAAGCTGGAAACTCTAGAGTGAACAATAGTTATTTTGTTGGAGTAGGGGCCGGAATGGAATAATTATTACTATGGATCAAATATGGCATTAGTTTTTAACTTTTTTAAAAAAATGAACTCGCTTATTTCAGGACAGGAAGACTGGAAAATCTCGTTCGCTAAATGAGTATTGAGACGTGGTACTCATCCACATGCATTATGGCACGTGCACAGAAAAATCCTACTGAAATTAAAATTTTATTCCTAAGTGTTTATATTGAATTTCCTTATACAGGATTTGTCGGACTTGATGAAAAACAATTCAAAATCAAAATGGGGTAACAAGTTTGGTATGTTCCTCCTACCTGTGTATTATCACAAGGGCACTGGTGCTGACTCTCTTCAGTATCTCAAGAGAGCTAAGGCCATGATTGACAAGAAGAAACTGTCGTTAGAAGCTCAGTTCTCTTACAAAATTGGGGATCTTGTAATGTCCTGTTTTGGACCCAAGGTGAAATTTTAAAATAAATAGAATATATTTTACCCATTTTTAATTTTTAATTTTTAATTTTCCCCCCTTTTTTATTACTAATGATTGGTCCATCCTCGTGTTATAGGTTGCTAGCTTGCTTAATTACAGGATAATCTGCAATACTACGTTTACGTTCTCGAATGTGATCGGACCGCAAGAAGAAATTACACTCGCAGGCAACCCTGTAACATACATTAGGACTTCTTTATGTGCTCTACCTCATGTGAGTTATACCCACATTCTACAACTCGTTTGAATATGAAAACTGGTTTCATTTTATATCTTCGAAGAACAGTTAAGCTTAAGCATGACCATTACCTAGTTGATTTTGAGCTAAGCATTTTGAGTTATTGATGTTATAACATGAGGTGGAACTGAAGAATTAATTTTCCATGGGAGCCCTATATATAAGTTAATAATCTGAATAAGCATACACTTATATGTTAATATTACAAATTCCTCACTGGACATATTTTGTGATGTATTTGTAGGGATGAAGGTACCTGGTCCAGGGTAACCCAAGGCTTCCCTGAGTTTCCAGAATCTTTCCTTTTTTTTTTTTTTTGTTGACCCCTTAACATTCTAAAAGTTTCTACAAAACACCCTAAATAGAAAAAATGAAAGTACAGACTCACGCCAAATCACATAAGAGAACACGAATTGAGTTGGTGGCATGGGTGTAACCCCTATGAAAAGCACAAATTTGTGTTGTCTTCTGCAAAATTTGGGTTTGTGTTGACTAACATTTCCTGACTTAGTGTGCTATTAATATTCGTTGCAGGCAATAACAATGCACATGTTGAGCTATGCAGGGAAAGCAGACATGCAAATTATGGTGGCCAAAGACATCGTTCCTGACCCTCAGTTCCTAGCAAAGTGCTTCGAAGAGGCTTTGCTGGAATTGAAGGAAGCTGCAGCGGCCACAACCCAACTTTAGAAGCAGTTTGTTTATTATAAAGATCTCGTATGTTGTAAATTAATTTTTCCATTGCGCATGCTGGGCCCGGATATGGCCTTAGTGGATCCGCCCTGGACTCCAAAACAATAGTGGGCTCTAAATTTGGACCCAAACCTGAAAATATTAATTGGGTCTAGATCTAAACCCGACTTCAATGGATTCTAGAAAAATGAACCCGAACGCTGACCAGTGTAAAAAATTATCAATTGGAAAAATTAAAATGATGAAAGAACCTCCTACCAATCTAAATTGAACTCGGAATTGCAACATGACTTGGCGGATTAGCCTGTTTTAGCATTTCGAAAATATCAATGTGGAATCATTGACTCTTAATAACATCATTTGTGATATTCTAAATTTTCGTTTAATTATAATTTTAAGCAGCGGGTATTGCTAGGCCTAAAAGCAGGCTATTTTGTGTGAATACACGTGATTGACTAAATTATTTTAATTTAATTAGAAGCTTAATACTGCCTAATTGATGGGAGTGGAAATACGGGAAAGAAATAATACAATAACAATACATAGATATATGTGTATGAAATAAATGAGAAAAAGGTTAAGATAGGATTGGAGGTGGGTCAAATATTCGTGATTGAAGTTAAAGTTTGTTGCGGTGGATAAGTGTGTAATAAAATCTCACTAAATAGAACAAACAGTAAATAAAGAAGATTAAAAATAAAAAAAAACATAGAAATTTATGTGAAAATTTTTTAAATTAATTAAAATCACAAGCAGGGAAAATTTTACTATAAAAGGAAATTACAGAGATTAAAAGTTTTATGATAGTTAGGAGGGGAGGAGGAGCATCCCTTTTATAAGCACCTCCCCCCACCCCCCCTCTTATTTCTAATCCTTCGATGTGATAATTACAATATTTTCCCACTTGGAGATTTGATTCAGAATTAAACAATCTCCACACCAACTTTTCTATCTTACCACCGCTATGTCATCTATGTTTTTGTCAAGCCATACTAGGATCTATACCAAATGAACTTATTAGTGTTGATTGCTTTTGTTAGTGCATCTGCTAAGTTGTCTTTTGTGTGGATTTTCTATAGATCCACACTTCCATCTTCCACTGTTTCATGAACAAAAATAATATTTTACTTCTATGTGTTTTGTCCCAGAATGAAAAGTAGAATTCCTTGCAACGTGCAAGGCACTGTGATTGTCACAAAAAGTTCTTCCATGAATCTTTTTATCTAGATTACTTCTTTACAAGCCTGTGTAGTTGTCATATACTCAACTTTTATTGTAGACAATGCCACAGCTGTCTATAGTTTAGATACCCAACTCACACCTCTTCCTGCAATTGTAAACATATAGCCCGTAGTGGATTTTTTTTATCAAGATTACTGCAAAATCAGAATCAACATATCCTCGTACAGTAAATTTAGATCTTTCATAACTTAGAGCAGCATCTGAAGTTCCTTAACATATCTTAGGATCCTCTTCACAGTATTCCAATACTCTCGATCAGGGTTTGCTATGTATCGACTAACCATTCCCATTGCATGTGCAATGTCTAGTCTCATACATATCATAGCAGACATCAAACTCCCCACTGCTGATGCATATAGTACTTGAGACATCTCCATCCTCTTTGTTTTATTATAAGGACACATACTTGAGGATAACTTGAAATTAACATTAAGCGGGGTAGAGATTGACTTACAATCTTGCATATTGAAGCAGCGCAAGATTTTATTCAAGTAATTCTTCTGAGATAGCTAAATCTTCTTGTTATTTCTATCTCAATGAATTTGCATCCTTAGAATCTTGTTTGCTGGTCCTAAATCCTTCATTTCAAACTCCCTAGCCAACCGAGCTTTCAATTCTTTGATACGATCTTTGTTAGAGCCTGATACTAACATGTTATCAATATACAACAACAATATAATGAAATCATCAACACTAAACCTCTTGTAATATGCACAAGGGTATGAACCAAGTCCATTGTATCCAAGGCTTAACATGAAGGAATCAAATCTCTCGACACCCGTTTTAAATCGTATAGAGATTTGTTTAACCTACAAACCAAGTTCTTCTTTTCTGGTTCTTTAAAACTTTTTGATTGGAGCATATAGATTTCTTATTCAAGATTTTCATGAAGAAATGTAGTTTTTACGTCTAACTACTTTAGATGTAGATCAAATGTAGCTCATAACGCTAGGACTATCCGAATAGTAGTAAGTCGAATCACAGGTGAAAAGATTTCAATAAAATCAACACCTTCTTTCTGAGCATATCCTTTTTATCACAAGTCTTTCATGATACTGCTCTACCTGATCATCACTATTTCATTTAACCTTGTAACCCCATTTGTTACTAATGGGCTTCCTTTCATGCGGTAATGGTATAAGTTCCCACGTCTTATTCTTATAATGACCTTCAATTTCTTCTTTCATTAGTGTCATCTAAAATGATGCTTCTAAGCTATCAACTACTTCTTTGAGTGTTGATGGTCCCCATCTTCTGTTAGAAGGTAGTATACAATATTTCCCTCTACAATATAATCAGATTGCTAGGCTAGTGTGTGTTTCTCACGAGTTGACCATCAACCTTCTATGGTTTCAAACTTAACTTGTTCTTGTTCCTCGTGTTCTAGGATTGCTCCAGAAGAATCTTCTTGTTCAAACTTATCTTCCTCCTGAATTATTAGTCTATGGAATTTCTATTAATGTGCTACTTTCATCTTCTTTTTGCAGCTTATCTCCTGTAAATGTGACATCCATGTTGATAATGACTTTATAGGCAATGGGATCCCATAGTCGATACCCTTTGACTCCATTAGCATATCCCAAGAATCTACACTTCCTGGACTTTGGATCCAGTTTCGAAACTTCAAGGGAATTATACATTACGAACAGATGACTCCTAAATGTGTGCAAGTATAAATAATCAATTGGGTTACCGATCCACATCTCCATCTTTGTTTTCAAATCAATTGATCTTGTTGGTGTTTGATTAATCAAATCACAAGAGGTGTTCACAGCTTCTGCCCAAAATAGCTTTGTCATACTTGTGGTTCTTAGCATGGCTCTGGTTCTTTTAAGTAGAGTTCTATTCATCCGCTCTGCCACTCCATTTTGTTGAGGAGTGTATGCCACTGTGAGTTGTCGTTTGATGCCTCATTGATTACAAAAATCAATGAAGTCATACCCTGTATATTCTCTGTCATTGTCCGTCCTAATGCACTTGATCTTCCTCTTTGTTTCTCATTCAATCTGTGCTTTGTATGTCTTGAAAACTGAAAACACATCTGACTTCTTTCTAATGGGGTACTCCTAACATCTTCTAGAATAATTATCAATAAAGGATATAAAGTACCTTGTTCCTCCCAAAGATATAACCGACGTTTGTCATACATCAAAATGAACCAATTTTAGAATATTTTTACTTCTAGATTTAGATGCAGTGAACTTCAGTCTATATTACTTACTTGTAACATAATGCTCACAAAAGGGCAATGAAACCTTTGTGAAACCCGAGAGTAGTTTCCATTTAGTGAGTACCTTCAACCTTTGCTCTGACATGTAGCCCAATTTTCGATGCCACATCTTTTTTGTATCTTCTGTAGAACTAGTTAATGCAACTGATGCCTTTGCCTCTAGGTGATTCTCTCTCATAAGTCTATACAAATTTATAGTAATCCTTTCAGCTTTTGTCACAACTAGCACTCCTTTGACAATGCTAATCATTCCTTTCTGGATACGGGTATTGCATCCAGTTTCGTCTAATTGTCCCAAAGACAATAGATTCTTCTTCAAGCTCTTCAGATATCACACATTTTGAATAGTGCATACTGTATCGTCGTACATCTTCAATTTGATGGTGCCAATTCTAGCAATCTCCAAGCATGATCATTTCCCATGTACATAGACCCTGCAAAGATAGGTTTATAAGTGTGAAACTAATCTCTTCAAGGGGTCATTTGCTATATTGCTCTCGAATACAATATCCAAACATCAATGAGTTTCGATCTATCCTTGAATTCCATTGCTGCTTCACTGTATAGAATATCAACTTCAACAATGTACCATTGAGATGCTTTTGTCTTGTCTACACCTTTGAATTGACGATCACTTTTGAAGTGTTCCCTCCTCTCGCACTTGAAATTCTTATTACCCCTCGATTTTGACTTCCTTTGTTTGTGATTTGCATTGAAATCACCTTACATTGACTTTCCTCGTGTCATAAACAAAGCTTCTGCTTGTTGTAAGTTTACCTATCAATTTTCCCTACTTTTTTTTTTATCTATTTTCTTCTTTAAGAATTGAAGCAACAATATCATAAAAAACTAGAAAATTCGTGAGGATATTATTGGTTAAGTTAATGATGATTTGGTCATATGAATCTAGGAGACTTTAGAGTAAAATCTCAGCGTATTCCTGTGGCATAAGCATATGTCCGAAGGTTAAAAGTTGAAAATATAATGAGGTCAGAGTATGTAAATGCTCTATAACTAATGTAGATTCCGACATCCGTAAGATATATAACTTTCTCTTCAAGGAAATTTTATTGTGAAGTGACTTAGCTTTATATATAATTTAATGAGGTGATCCCAAACCTCCTTGGTAGATTTCTTGTCTTTTACGTCCGATAAGATATCATTAGATAAGGCTAGATGCAAATTGAAAGGGCCACTGCATTTATCCTTTTCCATTTTTCGTTATTTATGATCTGCGCCGGCCAAGTACTAATAGTCTCCAAGCAATCATCTTTTACCAATAATGCCTTTATCTTCAATTTCCATAATGAAAATTTTGTACTGTTAAATTTGCTGATATCAACCTTTGTTGCCATTGCTTCTATCACAAACTGTTGTTGACTACATAATAACTCCCACTATTTTGCATGAAAAGTATCTCCTCGGGTTACCTTTAACTAGTATATTGTTAAACTAAAGCACACTAGGAAAAACTGGAGGGACATAAATAGTCCACTTAAGTACTAGACTCCTTAGACAAAACTTTCCTTAGACTTGTGCTTAATCACCCAATATACCTTTCTAGGATACTTGAAGGGAAACAAATATGTGAATAGTGATGGTATGTTGAAGTAGTCTTTCAATATGATTTATGCAACACCTCTATAGGATGAAAAACAATATCTAACTTAGTTTATGATGTGAAGGATCCACTTTATAGTAGCAATCACAGAGCATAGAATAAATAGATATTAACACCCTAATCCAACAAACAAACCTCTCGCCTCTGATACCGCTATTGGGTAATACAACCCCACCGAATAGAGCAAATGAAAAATCAAAGAAATTGAAAAAAAAAAAACATACAAAAATTTACATGGAAAATCCTTGATTAATTAAGGGAAAAACCACAGGCAAGAAGAGAAAACTCTACTATAAAAGGAAATTACGAAGATGGGAAGTTTTAGGATGATTAGGAGGGGAGGAGGAGCATCCCTTTTATATGCTCCCCCCCCCCCCCTTCTCATTTCCCTTATCCTCCAATGTGGGATTGGGGATGTTAACAATTACAACAAAGTGGGCTGAAATAAAAAAAAGATATAATATAGTAATAATAGAAATCAAGAAGATAAGGATGGAAAAAAATGACCCAAAAGTGAGAGCACTTCTGGGATAATAGTGGTATCAAATAAGATAAGATGTAAGATGAACAATCGCAAAATAGTTGGCCCCATGTTTATGTTAATACATGTATGAGCTTTATTTGCTAGGGGTCCTAGTAAAGTTGTCCCTGTGCTTAGGTGAGTGCATAAATTATTGGACCTCATGCTTGGGTTCAAGAGAGATTGGTATGAAAGAGAATAGGTGCAGGTCCTTTGTAAGTTTGACTAAGATCCAACCCCTTTTTGTCAAAAATGTAAGTAAGCAAATTTTAATAGGGATATGTTTATGAACTTGACGAAAACAATCAATAAGCTTTGTGAGTGTCAGACAACCCAAATTAAGCTATTTCTTAGTCTTTAGATGAGCAATTATAGAGACAACCAAGTGATTTACCTAAGTAACTCCACTGTTTTGAGGATTGAGACAGCCATAAATAATCAATTGTGCTACCTTTGTAGGACCATCGGCCTTGGCAATTAACTTGAAAGTAGAGCAAGCAAAGCCAAACATAGTATAGAGTTGATCTTCTTTTGAAAAGTTTTCAGTTTTAGCACATAAAGAAGGAGATGAAACCACCGTACCAACAGATGGAGTACAAAGGTAGTTATTCAAAAAAATAGTAGCATTAATGGTAATGGTGTGATTTCTAATCGCAGTAATGAGAGGGGTATAGTCCTTTGATGTCATATGCCTGAAAAACATCAAAATCAGTTTAGGCTACACAAGTTTTGGGTTACAAAGTAAATCCACACATCCTTGAAACTTGAAGTCATTCAATAGACCCATAGCATCAAATTTATCGAAAGTGAATTTATCGAAAAACTGACCCACTAGCAGGCTAGAGTCATATAAAAAAATAGGGTGATTCAAATTGAGGTGATTGCAGAGCAGCGAGTTAACCTTTCTCATTAGACTCAAATTGGGATGGTGATGGAGTAACAATTGATTTACCCTTTTATTAGAAAAGGAATGTGGTGGAGCGGCATTCTTCCTAGCCTAAGATTTGCGCCATCCTAGTGGGGTGACAAACTGAGTGGTGGTCGTGAAAACACATAGGAACTCAAGAGGGGGGACTATCAATGGCCATTGTTTCAGCAAAGGTCACATTTTGCTGGATTTGCTGCAGACAGAGTAGATGTATGCTTCAAATGCTTTGACCTTCGAGATAGCAGAACATCGTCATTTGAGAGATTTACTTACTCCCTCGACTTTCCCTTGAATTTGTACTTGTTCTTTA
Source organism: Santalum album (assembly GCA_034195605.1). Lineage (NCBI taxonomy): Eukaryota > Viridiplantae > Streptophyta > Magnoliopsida > Santalales > Santalaceae > Santalum > Santalum album. The sequence continues at coordinate 8,005,454 of CM067262.1, forward strand.
GACAAGTATGAACCATGTTGGGATGTTTGCTTCCAGTTATGAAGCAAGGCTTTAAGAAATTCGTTTGAGAAATAGAGAGGAAAGATGAGAAGCGAGTCTGAAAAGAGAGTTTGAAAGAGTAAATTAAGAAAGAGAAAATGGAAAACACCCTTGTTAAATACCACAACATTAATGATAGTTTGCAAAATAATTTGCAAGCAAAATAAATGTTTACAAAACAGAACAATAATTTGCATGATAGAACAAAAGTTTGTAAATTAATGTAAAAATACAGTAACGTTTGAGAAACGACTAGATTTGTGAAAGAGTGACAAAAGTTTTAAGGAATTTCAAGAGTAATAGAAGATTCAACACCAGGACAAACTGAAGTCACAAAAAGTTTTAAAAGAAAACACATCCGACAACTGCAGCAAGTTTACTACCTATTGATAAAATTTATTTAAGCTAGAATAAGTGTCTAGTAGAGAATGATTTTATTAAGAATTTTATGAGAGATCAAAGAGAGAAACAATTACCTATTTCCCTTTGAATTCGACATAAGGTTTCGAGTGAAAGTGGTTTGGTGAAAATATCTATTGGCTGTTTATCCATTGAGATGAATGGTGATCTCTTAGAAAGTGCTTGCGCATAATAATATGCTTGGTCCTTAAGTGAAGCACATGGTTTTTGCTGAGGTAAATTGCACTAGTATTGTCACACAGGATTGGTATGTCTCTGAATTGTAAGCTATAATCTTGTATGATTTGCTTCATCCAAAGAATCTGAACACATGTTAAACTTGCTGGAACATATTTGGCCTCTATTGTAGAAGTGGCTATACTGTTTTGCTTTTTGTAGGTCTAACCGACCAAGAAGTTACCAAAAATTGACGAGTTTGACTTGTTCTTTTTATATCCACTTTACAACCAGCAAAGTTAGCATCACAAAAACAAAAAAGATCAAATATATTTAACTTAGGATACTAAATACCAAAATCACTCGTTCCTTTTAGGTATCTCAAGATCCTTTTAACTACTATACGATGAGATTCTTTCATTATATTTGATATAAATGTAGCTAAGTAAGGTAAAGATTCAGTCATACCTTTATCGAATGTAATTTCTACTTTCTTACTGGTCGAATTTTGATCAAGTTTGATGCTTGGACTCATTGGAATAAGTTTGCTATTCTCCATACCAAATCTCTTTGTGAGTTCTTTTGCATACTTGGTTTGGTTGATGAAGAAGTCATCTTTTGTTCGCTTGATTTGTAGACCAAGGAAGAACATTAGTTCTCCCATCATGCCCATCTCAGATTTTCTGCTCATATTTTGGCTGTAGGGTTGCTTCAATTTGTGTAATGCCTAGAGCCACCAATTTTGCTTTGTTTCTTACCATGTTACCATGTTCATCTTTATTATTTCTCAAAATCCATTTTGTGCCAACAATAGGGTGTTTCATAAGCTTTTCAACCAAAGTTCATACCTTGTTCCTTTCAAACTAATTTAACTTTTCTTTTATGGCTTGAATCAAATATTCATCATTTAAGGCTTCAATTACTTTGCTTGGTTTCATCTTTGAGATGAAAGCATACATAATCGAGTGGCTTGAACTTCGAGTAACCTTTTATGACATATTTCTAATGATGTTGTTCTCGGGTATATATTTGTGATCTCTTGCCTTGGCACCAAACCTTCATCTTGCTAATCAGCAGCTAGTGATTTCTCATAACTTTCATTTTCTTTAGCTTATTAGGAAATTTGTTTACTTTGATCCAAAAGATTTGGTGAGTTTACACAAAACTCTTCATCATTTTTCCCAGGCAACGATGTTAACAGACTTTTATGAAAAACCACAAGTATGCTTTCTTCCATAGTTCTAGTAATTAAATTAAATATTTTGTAAGCTGTACTAGTACTTGAATAAAGAGGAAATATACCTTTGGTTGACTTCTTTTCAAACTTGCTAAGGCTATCTTTAGTATTTAGTATGTAATAGGTACAACCAAAAGCCACGGAATAGTTCACCTTTGGTTTCCTATTCTTCTAAAGCTTATATGTTGTTTTGTTTAGCATCAGTTTTATAAGAGTTTGTTTGTGACATACCATGCTTTGTTAACTGCCTTGGTCTATAATTGACTTGGAGTATTTTGTCCACTTAACATGGTCCTTGCAAAAGCTAGGACTCAATTCTTCCTCTCAGCAACTCCATTTTGCTGTTGTATTCTAGGAACAGAAAAGTTATGTGAGATCTCCTGAGTCTTGCCGAAGTCATCAAAATCCTTAAAATGAAACGCCCTTCCATGATTACTTCTTATGGTAACGATGTTGCCGCATGTTTCATTTTACAGTCTCTCTGTTTGTCATGAAATTGGCTATGATATACAACGATAAGTATGTGCATATTTAAGTGGGAGAGATTGTGATACCCTAATCCAATATCAGAAATTGTGGGGATTATGATTGTGACATTCAAGTTTAAGCCTATGATCACAAGTGTACCTTCTTGGAAAACTATTTTGGGTGAGGATTTGCCCTGTGGTCAAGCCGTGGTTTGGGATGTAATATTCATTTTTTTATTGTCATTAATAACAACATAATTTTACTTTAAATTAGTTTCTTTAAAAAAGAAAAAAACATTGTTGATAGCTTTCATAATTAGTTTCCCTCTCTTTTCTTTCCTTCATATTCATGGTTGCATGGGTGTGGGTTTTGCTTTAGGTTTGTGTCTACTTGAAATTTGGACTTGTTTTGATGGTTGAATAGGCACAAGTTTATTGGTGCTACTAGTTGCTAGGATTAATGGGGGGAGGAATGTGTTCATGAGTGTGAATAGATCAAATGTAATCTAGTGTGTGTGTTTTATGAATTAATGTGGTGTGTGTTGATGTGCATGAGTCCAAGAAATAGTGTGTGACTGTGGTTTAATTTAGGTGAGTGTGTAATTTACGGGATGTAAAGAGTGGGTGTGCTTGAGTGTGTGATTGTGAATGCTTGGTGTGTGCATGAAAACAGTGTGTAAGTGAGTGTGTGTGATTTGGTAAGTTCGGTTAGAATGGGAATTTAAAGCTTAGGATCGATTTTTGTTCGAGATCGTTCAAATATATTTCAGTTGGGTTGGGAAGTGTCAGGGGTCTTTTTTGGCGCTGTTGGTAAGTGGCCAAAGGAAACTTCTCTCACTAGCCTTAATACACGAAGTCTAGGTATCGATTTATTTTGGGTTGTTTTCGGTGTTCTAGGCTCCCTTTCAATTTCTCATTATTTTTTCCATTCCAACTATATTGATAGGCTCGTGTTTGCAATCAGTAGTAGCTCATTTGGTTCTAGGGGCTCCGAACTCAGCAATTTTAATTCCCTAGTTAGTTGTTATGGTGACGTAGTTTTCGATTTGGTGCAATTTTAGAATTTTAAATTTAATTTTGGTAAATTTGAATTTCCAGCATTGTTTTAAGGCTTTTAAGAGTTAATTTTTTGTGTTTAGTTATTTTAGGTGAGATTATGGCTTTACAGGATTAATTTAGGAGGTATTATTGAAATTAGAATTATTCCGAGGCAGAGGTTTTTATCCATTTTATAATTTGAAAATTTCAATAGCTTTATATATATGTATTTGATTTGTGATCCTTCATAACTTGATGTATAACTGACACTTGAACATTAGTTTCCAATGCATTTGCATTTTTAATTTTTGTATTTACAGGCTTTCATGACCGATAGGCCTTAAACATTAGAAGGGATCAACTTACAAGTCAGATCAGTTGTAAAGGCTTCCACAACCTCTTGGCCTTAGGGATAAGAGGGTTATCTTACAAGCTAAGTTTTTGTATTTTGGTTATCACTTGCCTAAAGTGACTTATAGTGGATGACTCAATAGTAATAGGTAGTTACTATTGGGAAAGAGAAGTAATTAGTGGTTAGGTGAATTCCATAATCTGATAAAGATACAAGTGATATATGTCTGATGGCAAGAAACTCTACAGAACAAGTATATTCGGATTAAGATTCTGATAGTGATTTAAAAAATGATTATAATCAAGTATACCATGCCTGTATGAGTGGAAGAATAAGAATAAAATAAGTAGAGGCTAGGCTAGAGGAAGTTATAGAAAAGTTTGAATCGCTGCAAACTGAGCATGCATGTTGTAAGACTAAATAGTATGTCTAAATCTGCACCTAGTTTCGAGCATGATGAACATAAAATCAAAGAGGCTTATGAACTGAAAATTGTTGAATTAGAAAAGATCATAAATACCTTCACTATGGGAAAAGAAAATTTGTGTGCCATATTAGGTCAGTAGCAAGGAGTTCGGGATAAGAAAGGTTTTGGATATAATGCTAATAAAGTATAGTTTAAAAGGGACTTCACATACACTCATTGAAACTGTAGTACACCATTTGCTAGATGTAGAAAATGTGGTAAAAAGTGACATTATTGTAAATTCTGCAAATCGACCATGCCTATAAGCAATATGCATACATAAATAAGACTAAATGAACATCACCACAGACATGTTGTACAAAATAACTATAATTCTAACACCAAAGCAACCACATACCAGCACAATAAGTTAAACATACATATAAACATGTTCTATGCAAATCAAAATTTCAAAAGAATCTTACTTTATCAAGAAAGAAACAATATTCCAGCTAAAAATAAATCAAACATGATTTGGATAACAAAGAAGGAAGCTAAAGCTTATTAGACTAACTCTCAGGGACCTAAAGAAAAAGGGATACCTAACTTTGGTATCTATTTTGGCAAGTTTGTCTCAAGACAACAAAGGTAAATTAATGACTACTAGACAATGGTTTGTTCTTGGTATATGACAGTTAACTCCCACAAATTTACATCCCTTCAAAGTTATGAATGAGGATCTGTTACCTTTAGTGATACACAAAGTGCAAAGTCATTGGAAAAGAAACAATAACTTTAACAGACAATCTGTGTGTCTAGGATGTACAACCAGTGGATGGATTGAGCTTTAATTTACTAAGAATAAGGCAACTCAATGACAAATGTTATAAAATCATTTTTGAACCAAATGAATGTGTGATCCAAAACGAAAGTGCAAATGAGATTGCACTTATCAGTAAACGTCCGGATAATATCTATAATTGTGATTCATCTTTGACTAACCCCAAACTGCAGTGTCTAGTTGCTGATAATCAAAACGCCAACACATGGCATAGAAGACTTAATCATATCAAACTGAAATTGATCTCCAAGCTCTCACAAAAGTTGGTAAGGGCATTACCCGAATTAAATTAGAAAACAGATCAACAATGTGAAGTTTATACACATAAAAAGTTGAAAAGAAGCACTTTTAAAACGAAGAAGCATATATCTACTACAAGACCACTTGACCTTCTCTACATGGATCTATTTAGGCCAAACAGAACAGCAAGCTTAGGAGGTAAGTTATATGATTTTTTTATTGTTGGCGATTTTTCAAGATTTACTTGGGTCTTAGTTTTGAAGCATAAAAATTAGGCTTTTGATGAGCTTATCAAGCTACCAAAAAGGCTACAAAATGAAAAAGGCAGCAACATCGTTACCATACGAAATTATCATAAAAGGGAGTTCGATTTTAAGGAGTTTGGTAACTATTGCGAGACTTATGAGATCTCACATAAGTTCTTTGCCCCTACAACACCACAACAAAATGGAGTTGCTGAGAGGAAGAATCGGACCCTTCTAGTTCTTGAAAGGATGTTGTTAAATGAGCATAATACCTCAAGTCAGTTATGGGTTGAAGCGGTGAACACGACATGTTATGTCATAGACGAAACGTTTATACGACCTATGGTAAAAAAAAACTCCATATGAGCTCTCAAAAAATAGGAAACCAAAGGTGGACTACTTCAAGGTTTTTCGATGCACTTGTTACATACTAAATACTAAAGACAGGCTTGGTAAGTTTGACAAGAAGTCAAGAAAACATATATTCCTTCGCTATTCTAATACCAGTAGAGCCTACAAAGTATTTAATTTGATTATCAGAACTATGGATGAAAGCATACATGTTTTTTAATGAAAGTTTACTAACATCTTTCCCTGAGATAAATGATGAGGAGTTTGTTGTAAACTCACTAAAACATTTGAATCAAAGTGAACAAGGTTCCCAACAAGTTGAGAACAAGGAAGGTGACAATGAATCACTAGATGCTAATCAACTAGATGAAGGGCTAAATACTAGTGTCAAGGCAAGGAATCAAAAATATATGACCTAGGACAACATCATTAGAGATATGTCTAAAACGGTTACTTGAAATTTAATCCACTTGATTATGTATACTTTCATCTCAAATTTGGAACCAAATAAAGTAACCGAAGCCTTAAATGGGGAAGAGTTAAATCATTTCAAAAGGAATGAGGCATGGACTTTGATTGAAAAGCCTATGGATCACCCCATTGTTGGCACAAAATAGGTATTCAGAAATAAGAATGATGAATAAAGTGACATAGTAAGGAACAAGGCAAGGTTGGTGGCCCAAGGTTTCACACAGACTAAAGAATAGACTTTAAGGAAACATTTTCTCTTGTGTGCAAGTTAGAATCTATTAGAATGTAACTTGCTTTTATCTACTTTAAGGAATTTAAGCTTTACCAATTGGATGTTAAAAGTGATTTCCTAAATAGTGAAATAAAAGAAGAAGTTTATTTGAAACAACCTCCTAGATTTAAGAATGAAAAATATAGGAACCATGTATACAAATTGTCTAAGGTTCTTTATGCCTTAGACAAGCTCCTAGAGCGTAGTATGAAAAATTAAGCAACTTTCTTATCAACTCTGGTTTTACAAAGGGAAAATTTGATATTACTTTTTTTTTTACCAAGTATCACAATAAAGATTTAATACTTGTCTAAATATATGTCGTTGATATTATTTTTGGTTCAATTAACCATGATTTATGCCAAGAGTTTTCCAAGAATATGAGTAGGAAATTCGAGATGAGCATAATAGGAGAACTTACTTTTTTCCTTGGACTATAAATCAAGGGCTTGTTCATCAACCAAACCAAGTATACAAAAGAACTAAAAGAGATTTGCTATGGAGAATAGAAAGTCCATCTTGTTCCAATGAGCACAATCATCAAACTTGATTAAGATTTAACAAGTAAAAAGATAGACGTTACATCCTATAGAGGTATGATTGACTCTCTACTTTATTTGATTGCATCTAGACCATATATAATGTTTATTGTATGTCTTTGTGCTTGGTTTCAAGCCCAACTAAAAGAATCACATCTTGTAGCAGCTAAAAGGATCTTGAGATACTTAAAAGAAACAAGTGACTTTGGTATTTGGTATCTCAAGTCGAATATGTTTGATCTTACTTGTTTTTCTAATGCTGACTTTGTTGGTTAAAAGGTGGACTGGAAAAGCACAAGTGGAACCCGTCAGTTTTTTGGGTAACTCATTGGTAAGTTGGTCCTGCAAAAAGAAAAACAGTGTAACGACTTCTACAGTAGAGGCTGAATATGTCTTAACAAGTTTGGAAGGTGCTCAGATTCTTGGGATGAAATAGTCCTTATAAGATTATGCCCTACAGCTCATAGATATACTAATCCTATGTGACAATACCAGTGCCATTTGCCTCAGCAAAAATTATGTGCTCCACTCAAGGATTAGGCAAATTGATATACGCGATCACTTCCTAGGGGATCATTAAGAAAAAGGAAAACATAATCTTAAAGTTCATCTCAATGAATAAACAACTAGCAGTTATTTTTACTAGACTGCTCACACTCGAAACGTTTCATAGAATTTGAAGGGAAATAGGTATATGCTCTTTCGTTGATCTGTCCTAAAATTCTTAATAAAATCATTCTCTTCTAGACACTTATTCTAGCTTAAGTAGATTTTATCAAGGGACAATAAAATTTTTGCAGCAGTTAGGTGTAATTTTTTTATAACTTTTGTGACTTTGGTTCATACTTATGTTGAATATGTTGTCAATTATTCAAATCTTTATGGTTTTCAAACGTTTACTACATTTTAAACTTATTTGTAGACTTTTGTCCAATCTTGCAAACTATTTGTTACACTTTACAAACTTTATGTTAGGTGTTGCAAATGTATATTTTGCTTACAAAGTATTTTGCGAAATTTTTAATGTGGCAATTTTTAACAAGGGATATTTCATGATTTAGAAATGGTATTTCTCTCTCCAACTACCTTTCTTTCAAACTCGTTTTCTAGTTTCTCCTCTCTGACTTCTCCAAAACCCTAATCAATCCCTAGTTGCAAGGAAACATCTCAAAATGGTTCATACTCATCCAAAGAATAGGTACAGGTTCAGGGGCAAATCGAATGAGCAAATCAATCTCTTTGATGAAGACGTTTCGCGATCTCCGAGATCTAAGCGTGTGAAGCATCCCTTAGCTATTACTCCATCAATTGTAACCCCTGCCAGACAATAGTCCACTGCTGTCCCTATTTTCAGGTTCCATCGATTTCTACTGGCACTAAAATGATCATCACTCCTTAGGATCGGCCCAAATCTTGTGCCCAGAAGAACGTTGCTCCACCGCCACCCTCTTCTGATAAGAAAGGGTAAATCTACTGTTACTCCATCAAAATCCTCATCTGGGTCTATTGAGAACTGTAAGTTCATTGCTCCACAGTCACCCATATTTGAATCACCAAATTTTTCTCAGGATCGTAGTCTACTAGTGGGTAGATTTTTTTGGTAAACCCACATTTGATGAATTTGATGTTGTAAGGCTATTTATGATTCTAAGTTTTAAGGATGGTTGGATTTACTATGCATCCCAAAATCTGTGTACCTTAACCTGGTTTTGCGATTTTTTAAGCATGTGCAATCCAAGGAATATACCTCTTTGACTACTGTGTTTGGCAATTAAACCATCACAATTGATGCTACAATGATGAATAACTATCTTGGTACTTCATTTGTTGGTATTGTAGTTTCCTCTCTGTTTGTGGGCAAAAATTGAACACTTTTCCAAAGAAGATCAACTTTATAGTGTGTTTGGCCTACCTCTTTTACTATTAGTTCCACTACCAAGTCTAATGGTCCTACAAAAGCATGCAATTTATTATTCATAGTTGTCTAAATCCCCAGAATAGTGGAGTCACCCTAGTGAATTATTTGGATGTTTCCATCCTCGCTCATCTCAAGGAAAAGAAAAGGCTTAATTTTGGCAGTTTGATTCTTACAAAGCTCATTGACTGCACTCGACGAGTTTATAAGCATATTCCCTACAAAAACCTACTCACTTATATTTTTGAAAAGGAGAGATTTGATCTCAATCAAGCTTTTTTGTAGCCTCAAACTGGTTTTGTTTCATCCTAGTTTTGTTGACGCTCTATGCTATCAAGCTCCACATACTTCTTCTACAGTACCATCTAGCTTAGCAACCCCCAATGGTTTTGTCACATTAGTAGACATTAAGGCTTTCTTTGTTGAATCTGAATAGAATATCAAAAGCTACTTTGACTACAAATTTAGTAGCCTTGAGACTTGATTAGCAAATCTTAAGGATCTTCTCTGATTTCTTTTACTGATGCCAAATAGGGGGTGAAAACTTTTGATGCTTTGGGACTGTTTGTCTCTTAGTTATTGCTACTACTAAACTGTTGTCACTTATTTTTTGTTTAGTTATTACTGGTTTCTAGTATTAAGCTGCTAATATTGATTTTTTTAGTTTTCATTATTAAACTGCTAATTTGCTATTAGTTTCTAAACTCTTATCTTTTGTTGCTCTTTTTTGAGTTATATTAAATATGCTCTGATTAAAAGGAAGTTATACCCTATCTTGTTTGATGTTCTAAAGAATTGTTTGATATCCACCAGAATTGTTTTTATGCTTTGTCTGAGGGGGATTCATACTCCATTTAAGTGTCTCACAGAGTTGTTTGACATTATTAAAAAGGGGGAGTTTGTTGGCAAATAAAATATATATAGTTGCATACGTTTTAATGCTGCAAAACTCTGTTGCATACTATAACTTATATATAGTTTGCATGCTATCAAACTCTGTCGCATACTATAATATATATATATAGTTTGCATGCTATCAAACTTTGGTACATATTATTAACTAGTTTAGTAGAAAGAATTTGATTTGAGATTTATTTTGTAGAATATTTTGACATAAATATTCTACAACTATTTCACATTGAAGAGACTGATGTTTTAGAAAGTGCATTACATGAGATTATTATGGAAACTATGATGATCTCTTCAAAAAGAAGTTTTTGGAAAAAAAGTAGTCATTGGAGCAAATCAAGGAGAAAGAGAATATTTCCTTTTTGCTAGGTAAATATGTGAGCCTTGTGATTCAAATCAATTTAAAGCTCACAAATCTTCCCCAAACTTCCATTATTTCATTGAATTTCCTTGTCCAAGAAATCGACGGATTTTAAATTGAGAATATTTTCTAGATATCTTTTCTTTGCAAGTTACTGTTGGAAGGAAAAATATATGTATCTTGCTTAATCATTGTGGCAAATATAGTTCTCTTTAGAGGTGAAAGCCTTGAAAAATTCAAAAATACATAACAAGTCAATGGTTGTTAATTGATATGCAAAAAGGGTCTCACTCTTGAGTTAATGAGATTATTCTTTTGCTGAACCTAAATGTTTTGATGCAAACAAGAAATTGTCTTTTAAATCTTTAGGGAGATCTCGGTATTTCTTTGGCTTGTAAGTATATAAGTGACCTAAAAAAGGGGGTTGAATTGGGATTCCTCCTTTTCAAAATTAATTACAACTTACAAAAGAGAAGATAATTAAATGCAACAAAAATAAATGCGAAGTCTCAAATATATATTGAATAAAAGGAGAAGTCTCAAATAAAATAAAATGAGAAGTATAAAAAACAATTATGAAAAGTTTGGCAAAGTTGAACAAATCACACAATGAGCAGAATAAAGAAAGCACGTAAATGACATAGGATTTTTATAGTAGTTCGATGCAAACTGGCCCTACTCCACTTCTCTAAGGGTGCACCTTTGGTTCCACTAATCTTGTTAGTCAAGAGTAACTTAATATTGATTCTACAAGTCTATCCTAACCTAACAAATATTTTTTCTAAGGAAAATAATAACCTATCAAATATTGTTTAAGGCCAATAAGAACCTATACCATTTCAACGTTTGTGAATTCAATCTCGAGTTTGAGAAATAATTTTACAATAAAGGACCAAAGATATAATCCAACCATAATACAATTAAAGAAAAAGAAAGAAATAATAATGAATGCCGATTCGATCTCTTAACGAATGAACGTCCTTGACTCCTTTGTTGAAGGTTTCAAGCAACACAAGTCCTCCAAGATTTGAGATTTGGAGAGGAAAGAAAAGAGTTTTTGTAGTGAGTATTGTAATTTTTCTTTGTATGCTTAAATGTCTCAATTACCTAACCTTTAACCAAAACCCTTGCTTTAAGCTTTAGATCTACCATTAGAATCTTCTAGAATCTTTCCATATTTTGCAAAAAAATTTGCACACTAAAGCTCCAAAATCTTATATTATCTCACTAGGAATAATATAAAATTGATTCAATTAATTTTCAAAAAATATAGGAATATAATTATTCTAAGATTTTTTTGGAGAGCAAAAGTAAGGTTTTTGAGTCCAAAATTAGTGTTGGCCCATTCAGCACAATGAGTAAGGTGCAAGCCTTAGATTTTTCGAAATCTAAGGTTTCTTTGATTGCTTCTAGAATTTCTTTCCTTACAAAAATCGAAATCAAATTAATATCCAATATATATTTAATGAAATCTGAAATAATAGCAATTAGAAACTGGGGTTTCACAAACTGAGACTAATCTTGGTCATCTATCTTAGGACCGTGCGCACAAGGGGTGTGCCGGTTTGGGTTTTCACAATTTTTGCTTCACAAAAATATCCTCTAATAATTCTTAAAATAAATATTAGACATGATGAATATTCTAGAGTAATAAAGTTATTATTTTGAGTCCAAAATATATTCCAAATTCGTCTTATAACAGAAAGTGGCGATTTTAACTATTTTTGTCAATCAAGGTTTCCTAGACTTACTCTACAATCTAGGCCCTTAATAAATGCTTGCAATAAAATCTCAGTAATAAATATCCATTCTTTCTCTATACCAACTAGGGTTTCTTAGATTTGCTCCACAAGTTAAATTCTTAATAAATGCGTGCAATAAAATTTCAATAATAAATATCTATTCTTTCTCTACACTATCTAAGGTTTCTTAGATTTGATCCACAAGTTAGTCCCTTAGTAAATGCCTATAATAAAATCTCAATACAAATCCCTCCAAATTAATAGATGTTGCCTTTAAGGCTCAATAATAAAAACTCAATCTTTCTCTACACAACCCAATCAATTAATTTAGGCAACTAATATGAAATTAATAACTCTTAGATTTATAGCAATTTATATGGAAAAATCTTTGCTTACACACAAAGCAAAATATTTCCATAATTATCAATTTATTTTATTTGCCCAATAAAATCACACGAAATAGCTAATAAAATCTTCAACTATAATATTAATATCCCATAATTAAATTTCACGAAAATAGCTAACTTAATTCAACTAATTGATTTCTCATGAATAAACACATCATCAAAATCAATTAGGAAAAAAGCCAACATGGCTCACTTGGTCTTCTAGCCTTTCTTTTCTAATACATTAATCTTTGTCACATTTTTGTGGTCCAATCTCATGTTTGGGAATGCTCAACAAATGAGTCCTCCCCTAGTATATAAACTTTTGTTTTGAAGATTCCAAAAATTGACTCTATCTCCAAGTCCCCCTTTATTATTTATTTCATCTAATTTAGTAACTTATCTCCATAAGGGTTTTTTGGAAAATTGTTCCTTATTGTGAAAGGGTGGTCTACAAGTACCATTTGTTGAATTCTGCGAAAATAAAAATAAATAAGTACAATTTTCGAAAGCCTAAATTCAAGCTTAAAACTCAAAATTCATATACACACAAATGATTAGATTTGAGAATAGGGGGGAAATGTGGGGAAAAAAAAAAAGAAGGGAAAATTCCCAATAAAGAAGATGTGAAGCACTTTCTGGTTTTATTGTGTCTCACATTGCTTTAAAAATTGCCAAAAAAGGGGAGGGGGGCGGGGGGAAGAAAGGGATATTGGAGGAAAATTGTAGTGCCATTGAGGAAAGTCTGATTTTTTTAATTCTTCTCAAGGGAAAGCTCTAAAGGTTGAAAATTACACTTAAATCTCAAATTTTAAGTCTTGATTCCAACTCTTGCTATATTTTATTTTAGCAAGCAATTGTGTGTTGACTTGCACCCGGATCTTGAGTTATACCATGGTAATCCTTAATTTCCATGGTAAATTTTGTGAATGATTTGAGTGTCAAAGTTTCTTCGGGAAATCTAAGTGGATTATGTTCTAGCCCAAATTTATGTTTTTCATGCAACTATTTATCCTCGAATTGACGGATTTCACAAGCGTGTCCAAGCAAGTATTGTTATTTTATGTGTCCTTTAAAATTTTTCCTTTGAAGCAAAATGTTTCATGCCATATATTGGAATTTGTTTGCATTTTAAACACAAGGTGTCTTAATTGATTTTTTTTGAGTAACTCAAATATGGAATTAACTACTATTTGCCTTTTTGTCATCTTTAGATGGTGAATCACTCTTTGAGATTAAAATGAAAGTCGTAGAATTAAAACTTACCCAATTCTTTCTATTTGTAAGTAACCCAAAAAGAGTTGTGCATTGATAGTTAGCTTAGTTTCCATGAGGGTGGTCCAAATTGATTTCTTAAGGAACCAATTCTGGTACCCCATAGTTTGAACTCAATTGACCAATTTATAGTTCAAATCATGAAAAGTGATCAACTTGAGAGTTATAGATAACGAGGTTGTCTAACTTTAAAATTTTGGAAGAAATCAATGTTTTGCACCAAGGATCATGAATTAAATCAAGGTGATCTATAATTTCCATAATAATTTTTATGATTGTTACGTAGTTGAATGATTTGAGGATTGTTCGTGGGAGTAATACGTGATTAATCCTCTCAAACAGTTGCATGTGACAAAAAAATAGTTTAATGGGGTATGTTAGTTAATCTTTACTTAAGCTAATTTTTGAAATTAGTTGTCATGTGCACCAAGTATAAAACCAGTGAGTTTTTTTTAGTTTTTTTTTTTATCTATAAGAAGTTCAAATTAGAGATAGTGTCTTTCTATATAATTGTAGTTCTAATTAAAAGCTACAACTTTGGTCTTTGAATGATTTTAATCTAAAGGGAAATATGTATATGTTCTCTTTTTGGTCTTTCCTAACAATCTTAATGAAATTATTCTCTAGTAGATCCTCATTCTAATTTGAGTGGAGTTTTACTAAGAGACAGTAAAACTATTGTGGCTACTTGGAGTGTTTTTAAAAAAGCTATTGTGACTGCGTTGTATTGCTATATTAAACTAATTGTCACTCTCAAAATTCTTGAGTCGCTTCTTTGTGTTTTTGAAAATCTTTTCAAGTTCTTTACTATATTTTTAGTAGACTTCATTTTTTGCTTGCAAAGTCTTTTGTAAACTTCCTTGTTTGGTTCATTATATTTAGAAAGCGTTTCTCGTTTTCCATATTTTACTTTACTCTCTCAAACCTTTCTTTTCAAACTATTTTTTTTTCTCTCTTTCCCTTTGTTTCTCAAAATTTGCTTTTCCAAACCCTAACTATTTTATTTGCTGCACTCAAATATGGTTCACAATCATGGCAAGAATAAGTATCAGTTCAAAGGGAAATCTGGGGATTATATCGATGTCCCGAATGACAATGTTCCACCTTCAGAACTTCAAGTTCATCGATCAAACAAATCAAATCATGCTTCTTCTCCTTCTAATGCTCTTCCACTATCTCCACTGTTCGTGATTCCATCTGCCGCGACTCCCTCAAGAATGAAGCTCATCATTTGATAACCCTCAAGGGTCTCATTAGGCTTTTTAGCTCTCTTAGCATCGACTTGAAGTCAAAGGTTTCACTCAAAAGACTGCTTTACTACCGCATTATGCTTATGAGAAAAAGGGTAAATATGTTGCTTCTCCATCATCACCTCCTTCCCCTTTATTAGAATCCTGGAAATTCATCTATAATTATAGCCTACTTGTGGGTTGAGTTTTTGATATACTGACCTTTGATAAATTTAATTCTTTGGCTTTATTATATGATTATTAAGTTTGGAAATATCTCTAGTGTACCCCTAAACCAATCTCTTTTAGACTTGTCTTAGAATATTTTAGGCATATGACCTTAAAGAAGTATACTTTTCTATTTGCAACGATTGAGAATCACAATTTTACGGCTGATGCCACTACTTTAAATTGCTGCTTTTGTACTCTCTGTTGATACTGTATTATCTTCCCCTCCATTTGTGCTAAATTTGAAGATTTCTCCGAAGAAAATCAAGTTCGTATAGTTTTTGATGATGCTTCATCAACTCTCAAATCAACGGCTAAATCTGATGGTCCTACAAGGCAACTCATCTTATCAATCATGGATGTCTTAATCCATGAAATAACGATGTTACTTGAGTTAATCATTTGGATGTATCCATTATTGTATCCTTAACTATTTATTGTAAAATTCCTTCTCAAGCTTGAGATTAAATTCCCATGCCTTAAAAGGGTATAGGTTCCTATTGGCCTTAGAAATATTTGACAAGTTACTACTTAGAATCAATATTAGGTTGCTTTGATTGACAAGATTAGTAAAACTTAAGGCATGCCCTTGGAGAAGTGGAACAGAATAAGTTGTATTGAACTATTGTAAACATCTTGTGTCTTTTACTTGCTTTCCTTGTTCTATTTATTCTAAGATATTTTAGGTTTGCTATACTTTCTATATTTGTTTTGAAGCTTTTCATTTTACTTTGTTTGAAATTTCTGGTTTTGTCCAACACATATATATTTAAGACTTCTCTTTTCATTTTATATTTATTTGACACTTTTATTTTATTTTTGCTGCATATCTTTATCATCTATGTTTAAGTTGGCAATTAATTTTAAAAATGGTAAACCTAATTCAATTCCCTCTTTTTGGGTCACTTATATACTAATATAATGCTTCAAGTAACATACTTAAATCATGACATTTTCTTCTCCTTATGCTCACACAAATCACTATAGGAATG
This sequence comes from Santalum album, assembly GCA_034195605.1. Classification (NCBI taxonomy): domain Eukaryota; kingdom Viridiplantae; phylum Streptophyta; class Magnoliopsida; order Santalales; family Santalaceae; genus Santalum; species Santalum album. Next base: position 8,021,564 of record CM067262.1, read on the forward strand.
TTTCGCCCCTTTTCGTCTTCTTGCTTGTTGAACCTTGTTCTTGCTATATTGTGCTTAATATATAAGTGAATGAAGGAATTTTCTTCTTTTTCATTTAAGCCATAAGATACTTTTATTATAAAAAGGAGAAGAAAAAGAAGAGAACAATTATGAGGGGGAAAGAGAAGGATAGAAAAAAAAAGAAAAGAAGAAAAATAGTAAAAAAACAAAACAAGAAGAGATTGCAATGAAGATGTGAAGAGGAGAAACACATAATAGGAGAAAGAGAGAAAATATACAATACATATATTATATATGTTGGTACATAAATACTATATAGTTCATATATTTTTTGATGCTATCAAATCTTATTGCATACTATTACCTATCAGTATAACAAAGATTGTGTTGAGATTTATCTAGTAGGATATTCTTATAAGACATAATAGCTGTTAAAGTATTTTGGAAAGAAGTCCTATTGCGATTTTCTAAAGGAGCCGTTAAAGCAAATCAAATCCAAGGAAAAACATTTTTTATCGGAGGAATAGTTAGAACAAATCTAAAGGAACTATTGGAGCCAATGAAATCCAAGGAAAGAACTTTTTACTAGAATAGTAGTTTGGGCAAATATGATACAAAAGAAAATCTTTTTATTTTGTTGGGTATTTTTGTGAGTCTTGCGTTTTAATTATATATCTTTTATGAGGCAATTTTTCAAAATAGATTTGGATCTCACAATATTTCTGAAAATCCCAAATCTCATTGAAATGTCTTGTCAAAGAATTTAAAGGATTTTTCATCTTCTAAATATTCTTCTTTTAATTCCATTCTTTTGTAAGTAACTAATGGAGAAAACCTTATATGTGCTTTGTCAATTCATTTGGGTTGCTTACTTTTATCAAGTCTTGCACATTCTGATAAATCCATAGCTAAATAATTTCTTATTAAGCCTAAGCTGTTCGTAAATTCCTTCAAGGAAATCTAATGTTGTATAATACTGTGAAATCTCATTCCTGAGCTGATAAGATTATTGTATTACTGAGCTTAATTAGTTTTTTTTTATCCAAGCAAGTGATTTTCATATCTTTATAATGAAATTTTTTGCTCTATACCTTGATATATAATAAACATTAGGACATTAGTTTCTAGTGTATTATATTTTTGGTTTTTTCTTAATAGGCTTTCACTAAGTTTTAGCCTTAGAGATAAAAGGGAATCAACCTGCAAGTTGACTGCTAGTAAAAGTTTTCACAGCCTCCAGGCCTTAGGGATAAGAGGGGTTTGGCTTGTGAGTTAGGTTTTGTATAGTGCTTATCACTGTCGAAAGTGAACCACAGTGGATGACCCAATAGCAATGACTGATTCCTTTTGGTAGATAGAAGTAGTCATTGGTTTAATGGACTTTATGAATCTGTGTGTTGTTTATTTTCTATCTTCACAATGGTTTACAACTTGTCAAATTCTAGCAAACTATTCTAAATATCGTTTTAAATCCTTTGTTAGATTGAAGGTTTTGTAGTTTAGGTGTTTTTATTGCAAAATTACTTATTTACCCCTCCTCAAGGCATCTATCAATATATATATATATACACAACACTTGGGATGTACAAACCATTGATTTTATCAAAAAAAACTAACTGTTGCATGTTGCATGAGGCGTCCTCTTTAACTCAATTAGACCACATGGGGATTAAATGGCCTATTATATATGTTAAACTTATAATTTTTAATTATTAGATGATCCATACATCGTACGAGATTAAATCTAATTTTAAGTGAATGACATGTGATAAAAGTATGGTACATGGTAAAAATGAGTGTGTTGTCAGCTATCCACAATTATATATGAAAAATTAGAGTATAAGAAACTTCTTAGATCTCTTAATAAAATATTTACTCACGGGAGAAAAAAAAGATGTAAGCACTAGCTATTTAGGCCTAGTTTTGGAAATTCTAATCGTTTGGATTGAAAAAATATGGAAAAAAAGATGAGAACTTGCTAATTTTCATGTAGTTTGGTGATACATAGGATCCCCATTGAAATGGTGAAACATTAATAAGTCTAGACTATTATAATTATTTTGAGTTTTCCACCTTTTAGATGCTAGCTTTAAAATTTTTTTTCTTAGAATAACCTATTTGACGATTGAGTTGATAAACATACCCAAACTTTTTAGGCCTCTCCCAACATACCTCAACTTTTTTAAATTGCATTTCACAACATACCCTAACTTTTTAAAATCGCATTTCACAACATACCCAATGTAATACCTCTAATTTTACTATTAAATAAGTGGAAAATATAGAACTAGAAATTGATAGATAAGTGCGTTACTTGTGCTGAACGAAGAATTGAGATGATAAATTGACATGATGGAAGGGTCAATAATAATTCAAGGTTGGTAGATATGGTGAAAAATGGAATAGATGGGCTCACAACACATAATTTTCTATATACGAGTATGGTCAACCAGAAAGGAAAATTACCCTGTCCGTGTAGGATGTGTTAATATAATGTAATGCATATTGATTTATCCTAATATATATATATATACATATATATATATATATAAAATATAACATAAACTATGTTAGGGAGAGAGAGGACTTACAGTGCATGAGAGGAAGAAAAAAAAAAGAGAGAAACGAGAATGAGAGACAGGGAATAGTGAGCTCGACGCGGAAGAGGAAGAAAAGAAGAAAAAAAAAAGAGAAGAAACGTCAAGCTCCTGAGGGAAAAATAAAAAGAGAAAAGATGATCTTGACCTTGCAATTAATCTAGGTAAAGGCAATCTAGTTTTTATAAGGGAAAATCTATTCCTATGCATGAGATTTGTTCGTTTCAGGGAATTTCAATCCTTTTATTGAAATAGTTTGATTTCTATTGAATTTAGTTGAATCTATTGGTATTTGAGCCATATTTGTTGTTTTGGGCATTATCTGACATGTCTGTATTGATTTGTTCATTCGAATTATGGTTGTACATATAATTTAAGCTTGAACCGTTGATTTGGCTGTGAGTGGCAATAACTGTTTGAACCCACTAACCCAATTATTGTTATTATAATTATTTGAGATCTTAAACATTGATTTGAAAGTAGTTGGACTTATTTGTTCTGTCCCACTTGTTATGTTGGTTGTAGAATGTTGCACTTGAACCTGTTGACTGAGATAAACAACCGTGAAAATAGGAATGGGAGACCCCGTGCTTGGGTTAATGCACAAATGTTGGACCCCGTATCTGGGTTTGAACAGATACACCGTTTATGACCTTATGGGTCTTTCAATGGTTGTTGCTTCGAGCTGAAATATGTTGAATTTATTGTGTTGACCCTTTCTAAGCATATTTTTGATTGATTGTCTCTTACTGAGCGTTCATTCACACTCACCCTTATCGGTTGATCATTTTCGGGTACATTCTTAAAAGACGAGCCGTACGTGAGGGGTGGTGGCGACAAGGGAAAAAGGGTCGTCAATAGTTAAACGTTTAAGATTTTATAACTTTAAACTATTTTTTAGGATGTAATATGTTCTGTAGTACTGTTTTAAGTGCACTGTACATGGTTCCACTTTTGTGTTAATGACCAGGAACTATTTAGTGGATGATAGATGAGTACACTCCTGTACATTTGTTGGTGTGTAAAAGATAGGGGTGTGACATCAAAACTATTTTAAATCGCACTTCTAAGATGAGATTTCAGTTGAACTTTCCCTCCCCCAGTTGACACACCTATAGTGTCCTATCAGGCCTCAGAACCACGAAATTAAACTCGAGTTTTCAACTTCAAGTTCAAATGTGGGTAGACATTCAGGCACTTTACAGACACTTTAGGACTTGCATCTCTAAAGCTTACACTTAAGCTCGACTTTCAAAATTGCGATTTTATTTCCACTAAATCATCCTCTAGAACTTGAATTCACCGTAAAATTTCGAAAATATTTATGAAATCTTGATTTCAAACTTTCTCATCCTCTTTCAAAGTTGTGATGAAGTTATCAATGGTTCCAAAACTTTGCTACCAAGGAGAGGAAATCATAGAAAATTCACAATAGTCTCTTTGCTAAGATGATGGTAACTCACATATGATGTTTATGCAGTTTAGTGATGCAACCATCAAATCTTTACTTGACTAGATGTGCTTGTTGTTGTTTCTCAAAAGCAGCCTATATAGAGTAAGCATTATGTTTAGATATCCTACAACACTTGGTTCGGTAGCATCTTTGACGTATCGTCATGTCCTTTGTATAATAACAACATATGATTAACATGTATATGCAGTATTTAGCATTAACAACATTCGAATTTTATGTGAAGGTTGATCCAATTCAGTATCCACCAGAGCAAACTATAAATGCACACAATCAATTGCTGATGAGTAAACGTGGAGTTGATGATTACGCGACACCCATGACGGATCACGTTGTTTCCGAGCTCAGTAGTCTCACCTCTTATGAACATAACGATTAGTTACAGGGATACTTGTACGGGTAGTACGAGTTTGATTTGAATGTGAGCACCGATAGCCAAGGCGGTTACGAGCAACTAATTTAAATTAAAGTAAACATAAAATGACAAACTTAATATGTTACAAGTGTCTTCATTACAATAACAAAATAGAATGAGCATAATGTTTTTCAAATATCGTGATTTTTATATTACATAAATGAGCAACTAATTAAACCTATCAAGGACACTACTAACAATCACAATGATAATAACTCAAATTACAATTGCAATTACAAATTGCCTTAAAGGTGGCAGCATGATCAAGGTAACAGGGGCAATAAAATCTATCTCAGTTATCGACAACATATTTTTGCTTGTAGATGGACACTACCACCTGGAAGGATAAAGTGCCGAAGCTGATCATGCTTCTTGTTCGGTAGGAAATGCCTTATAAACGACACCACTATATCCCATTATTTGGTAGTGGTAATCAATCCATGTTGTATATAATTCAGGAGTCCGACCAACGAACACAATGTAGAACTTTTGTCCTTCCATTCTAGAAAATGTTCAGTGAAACACCACAAAATAATTTGGCCCAATTTTACGTGCTCCTAGCAGTCCAAGAAAGACAACAGAATTACTAGGACTTTCTCATGCACCAAGCAACTGAGGAAGAAGAAGAAATTTATTGGGCCTAATTTTTCATGCTAGCAATAGCCTAAGAATAACAAAATTATTATCCTTAATTTTCCATGCTCTTAAGAGGTTATAGGGAAAAAATTATTAAGCCTATTTTCCATCAGCACAGCAGGCCAAGCAAAACACCACAAAGTTATTGGGACTAATTTTTCATGCTTACAATTGCCTAAGAACAACAAAATAAAATAAAAATAGTCTGTTTAGTTTTACATGATTACAGCTTACGAAAAACAAAACTAAATTATTAAGCGTAATTTGATATGCTCATAGTGGCCAAGGAACAACAAAAATATTAATGGGTCTACTTTTTCATGCTCATAGTAGTCTAAAAAGAACAAAAAAATATTGGGCCTAATTTTTCATGCTCTGGCAGCCAAAGAAGACCACAAATATTATTGCACCTAAATTTCTATACTCATAGCAACCCAAGAACTACCAAAGGATTAACTTAACTAATCTTTCATGCTCAATGATTTCTTATTATAGCAAAAACATATCATAAACGTCAAATTTTACATGTTTTCTAATGTATAAAACAAAATAGAAATGAAATTGAGATACTGAGCCTTCAAATCAGCATGAACAAGATGTTTGGGGATGAATTGCTAGAGATATCGATCGCCAGATTTGGGGCGTCAAAGAAGCAGCGTGTGATGGAAAGAATCAAAATTGCACTTCAAATCTCTAGTATAAAATCATGGTGGTAAAAAAATTGACTAGAAAGAAGAATTGTAGAAAAAGGGGAGAAATTAGTTGCTAGAGAAAAAGAAGTGCGAAGAGAAAGAGTGATCACCTCAGAAAAGAGGAGAAATTGGTCACCAAAGCAAAGGGGAGAACTTCGACCGTCGGAGAAAAGGCGAGAATTCTAGATGCTCGAGGGATAAATTTGGAAAGAAAAAGTGAAGAAGAAAGGGGGAGTTTGGGGAGGGGGGGGTAAGTAGATGTAAACTTGTAGTTTCCAACGACAAGTTTAAACAAAGCTTTCCACACATCAGCAAGTGGGTTGGGGAATTAAAAGCATTAAATTAAACATGCAAGTTTAATTTTAACTCTCCCAATGTGGTCGGGGATATAAAAAAAGGTTAAACTTGCAGTTCAAACCCGCGATTTTAAAAATTCTACTCCTTGAGAGGGCACTGCATGTGTGTTAGTAGGGGGGGGGGAGGAAAAAACAACTAAAATCCTGTTTTGGAAATGTGATTTCCAAAAATCGGGGTATGTAGGAAAAGGCCTGAAAAGGTGAGGGTATGTTTATCAACTCAATATCCAAATGGGGTATGTTGTTCCCATTGGAATAATGAGGTGTTGTCATTGTTGGCAAGCCTACATGAGTGTGCATATCATCGGTACACCTTGTATATCGAATTTGCATGACTTCAGGACATCACAATGATGCGGAAATCAAGAAGACACAGCGAGGGAGTGAAGTACCCAAAAGCGTCATAATTGAGCTCGGTTTGACCTAGTTTGGAGCGGTTATTGATTTAAGGCATTCCGTGTGATCCGATGACCATGGGGAGACACCAGAAGCTATTATATACCATGAAAGAGTGGTATGGATAGAAACGGCACAAAGGAAATCGGTTTTCCTCGAAGCGTCAAAATTGAGCACGGTTTGACCTAGTTTAGAGCGGTTATTGATTTGAGGCACTTAGGGTGATCCGATGACCATGGGAAGACTCCAGAAGCTATGATATACCATAATAGAGTGGTATGGACACAAAAGGTGCAAAGGAAATTGGTTTTTGCTCGAAGCATTATAATTGAGCCCAGTTTGGCCTAATTGGAGCATATGCACCGCGTTGAGCTTAAAGGGAGCTTATTAGGAGTTGTTGGGCTACATTGAGGTAAAGTTGGGCTAAATGGGTTGCAATGAGCTCAAGGAATAGCAATGGGCTTATGAAATTCGTGGTGCACCTTTGGGAAGACCATTTTGGGCTTAAATGTGCAATGTGACGGATTTGGGCCAACTAATGGGCTTGGCATACGAGGGCAGCAACTAATCAAGCCCAATGACACTTGGAGGAGTCCAAATACACTTGGACCAAGTCAAATTCGTGGGCAGGAGCCATGCTACTATTTGGTCCACCATTGGCGACAAAATCCCATGATTTGTGGAATGCTATTTGAGCATTCAGGGACATCCATGTCTGGAGGCTTCTTTTGGCTAGTGGAGACACCATAATGAGTCTTTCACCCCCAAAATGTGGACCTTGTTTGAAGGAGGAATCAATGGCATGTTTTTAGCTAGTGGAGACACCATAATGAGTCTCCCACCCCTAAAACATGGAGCATGTTTGGTGGAGGAATTAATACCATGTTTTTGGCTAAGTGGAGACACCATAATGAGTCTCCCACCCCTAATACATGGACCATGTTTGGAGGAGTAATAAATTCAACCACTATGCCATGTCTTGGAGACTTTAGAGGGCTATATAAGGAGGGGCTCTCCCTTGGACGAGATTACACACCACTCATATGAATTGAGAGAGTTTTTGAGAGTGAGAATTGAGAGAAATTCTCTTGGAGGGTTGAAGAGTGCCTTGGTTGTTCTTGAGCACTCTTGCGGTTCCAAAGGGTTGAATGTGTGCGAGATTGGGGAAACACTTGTGAGTGTTTTGTGCTGTGGCCACGAAGTGACGTTGAACATCCAAGCGTGAAGTAATCGGTGTTTGAGGAGCTGTTCCGTGCGGTGGCTGCGTTTGGTGCTTGTGCTTGAGTTTCTTTGAGTTCGTTGAGTTCTTAAAGCTACAACAAGGTGCTTGCTGTTCATCAAAGAGTGGTAGGTTGTTCATCACTCTTGCGTGAATTTTATTCCGCCATTTTATTATTGTTCGGGTCGGTGAGACTCTTGTAATAAATTTGTCAAACCTAGTGAAGGGGAGACAACTTAGTGATTGGTCAGTGAGACTGTTGTATCGCTCTAGTGAAGGGCCAATACAATTCTAGTGAATTCGTTGGTGAGGATAGTGAACCTGAATCAGCCGTGGACATAGGTTATACGCATTGTGTAGCTAAACCACGTAAATATTGTGTTTGGTTTGCTTGTGGTATTCTTGCCATAACCATCGAATCAGATTGAAGAATGCAAAAAGGAAAGAATTTGAAGGAGTACTGATTCACCCCCCCCTCTTAGTGCTCGTATTGGGACTAATAATTGGTATCAGAGCAAGGTTGCCAGAAGAGGCTTAACAACCTGCCAAGGTCAAGTTCTTCAAATTCTTTGAAGTTCATTCATCATGAATTTCGGAGGTACAAACCACACCAGTGTGCCGTTCTTTGACGGATCCAATTACCTGGCTTGGAAAAAGCGCATGCTGAAGCACTTGCGTTCTCTTGGAAGAGATGTTTACGAGTGCATGAAAACCAAGTACAAGGCTCCAAATGAAAAAGTCAAGTGGACAGCCGCAGAGAACAAGAAGTTCGAGATCGATTGCAAAACATGCACGGCCATTATGTTGGCACTTAGTAAAGATGTTTACTCCGAGGTGATGAGTTGTGAATCCGCAAACGAGATGTGGGAAAAGCTAGAGAGTCACTATGGAGGAAAAGGAAAATACAAAGGTCAGCTTCCTTTTAAATATTTCAAGTATGGCGAAGTTGGTCATTATGTTGTAATTGTCCTACAAGCGAAGAAGATGATAGTGATGATGAAGTGGACAATAACAAGAAGAAGAAGACAACCAAATTCCAGAAATTAAAAAGGAAGGGCTCTAGTTCGTTGAAAGAAAAGAAATACAAGGCATTGAAGAAGCTCTTGAGTGAAATGATGGAAGGCTCTAGCACTTTCGGCGAAGATGAAGCGGATGATGACATCAGCGACAAAGAATTACTTACATTCATGGCTAAGGATGCTTATGAAGAAGAGTCGCATGATGAGGAAATTGAAGAAGGTGAAGTATTGGTGGACTTTGAAGCTGGGATTGACAATTGCATGGAAGCTATTGCCAAAATTCAAAAGGAGAAGAAGGCCATCAAGAAAAAGAAGAGATTCCTTGAGGATGAGAATAAGATGTTGAAGCACGAAAACAATAAATTTGAGAGATGAAGTGATCGTGCTAAAAATCCGTTGCGAAGAGCAAGGAAATATTTGTGATAATCTAGCTACTGAGTTAGACAAGAAGGCGAGCCACATAGAGAAGCTCGAAGATGAGATATGCGTCATTAAACAAAAGGTTAGTAACCAAACGAAAGCATTCAAGGATGCCCCTATTCCTACAACATTGATTAATTGTTCAAGTTCTAGTATGCTGGTTGTTGAGAATGAGAAAGCTACTCGGAAGCTAAATGAGTATCTTGAGTTTCAAAGACCTCATGCACTTGGAAAACTAGGGCTAGGTTTTGAGGGGGATAGCACCCAATCCTCAAAAACTACCACCTTCGCTAAGGCGGAAGAAACAAAGCAAGTGGTGCAAGAAGAGAAATTCACAAAGCTTCCCATAGTTGATATATGTGGCAAAGATGGTGAAATGAAGTCGAGGAGGAGATCTCAAAGGGAGAACACGTTCAGAGGTAACTGTTACAACTGTGGAGCTTACGGGCATATGGTAAAGCATTGTAGAGCAAAAACGGTGTCTCGTCCTCCTCAGCGAAGCAATGCACCAACTCGTCCACAGCAGCAAAGAAGAGTTCTAAATCGACCTCTACCCCAAATCTCAATTGTGGGCTGCTCCACCTTCGCTGCATAATCATTTCCAAGTTTCGGGAGAGCAAAAGAAGAGAAGTATTTGCTATCATTGCAATTATGTGAGACACTATGCTAGAGAGTGTCTAACATTCATCTCAAGTCAGTTGAAGAAGAGAATGAATGGGAAGAGGCTGCAACGTCCAAGAAATTCATCGAAAGGCGTTGGAAAGTGTCGAGAAGATGCAAGAGAAGTAGCAAGAAGAGAAGATGCTCACGTTGTGGAAATTGTTCTCAGTGCAACTACCAAGAAGTCCTCGTCTTGGATTTTGGATAATGGATGCATGATCAAGAAGAGAGGGAGCAGCACCATAGTTGCAAAAGGCTCTCGACAAGGAGGAAATCTATATCATGACAACGGCGATGAGGAAGCATCTAGTAAGCCTCGAACTTCAACCCATTCCCATTAACTACAAGAGGAGAGTGGTGCACAATGATCCTTTACGCTTACTTACCTTTGGAATGGTTGTCAAAGGGGGATAAAGTTTCCCATTTCGGGAAGGTGATCCAAAAAGCGCATGGGAGAGTGCATACATATAGGGGGAGTACTGCCTTAGGAGGAGTTGGAAACCCTAAGAAGAGAGCATCACTCTAGAGGGAGTCTCGCATCATGAGAGGACCCTTATGGTTGAGGGGGAGTCTTGGCGGAAAGGAAACCTTGACATATCTTAAAATGGATTTAGGTTGCCAACAATTCCAAAGGGCGAGATTATTGTTCCTATTGGAATAATGAGGTGTTATCATTGTTGGCAAGCCTAAATGAGTGTGCATATCATTGGTACACCTTGTATATCAAATTTTCATGACTTCGAGACATCACAATGATGCAGAAATGAAGAAGACACAGTGAGGGAGTGAAGTACCCAAAAGCGTCATAATTGAGCCTAGTTTGACCTAGTTTGGAGCGGTTATTGATTTGAGGCATTCCGTGTGATCCGATGACCATGGGGAGACACCAGAAGCTATTATATACCATGACAGAGTGGCATGGATACAAACGGCACAAAGGAAATCGGTTTTGCTCGAAGCGTCAAAATTGAGCACGGTTTGACCTAGTTTAGAGCGGTTATTGATTTGAGGCACTTAGGATGATCCGATGACCATGGGAAGACTCCAGAAGCTATCATATACCATAATAGAGTGGTATGGACACAAATGGAGCAAAGGAAATTGGTTTTTGCTTGAAGCATTATAATTGAGCCCAGTTTGGCCTAATTGGAGCATATGCACCATGTTGAACTTAAAGGGAGCTTGTTAGGAGTTGTTGGGCTACATTGAGATAAAGTTGGGCTAAATGGGTTGCAATGAGCTCAAGGAATAGCAATGGGCTTATGAAATTCGTGGTGCACCTTTGGGAAGACCATTTTGGGCTTAAATGTGCAATGTGACGGATTTGGGCCAACTAATGGGCTTGGCATACGAGGGCAGCAACTAATCAAGCCCAATGAAACTTGGAGGAGTCCAAATACACTTGGACCAAGTCAAATTCGTGGGCAGGAGCCATGCTACTATTTGGTCCACCATTGGCGACAAAATCCCATGATTTGTGGAATGCTATTTGAGCATTCAGGGACATCCATATTTGGAGGCTTCTTTTGGCTAGTGGAGACACCATAATGAGTCTCTCACCCCCAAAACGTGACCTTGTTTGGAGGAGGAATCAATGGCATGTTTTTGGCTAGTGGAGACACCATAATGAGTCTCCCACCCCTAATACATGGACCATGCTTGGAGGAGTAATAAATTCAACTACTATGCCATGTCTTGGAGACTTTAGGAGGGCTATATAAGGAGGGGCTCTCCTTTGGACGAGATTACACACCACTCATATGAATTGAGAGAGTTTTTGAGAGAGAGAATTGAGAGAAATTCTCTTGGAGGGTTGAAGAGTGCCTTGGTTGTTCTTGAGCACTCTTGAGGTTCCAAAGGGTTGAGTGTGTGCGAGATTGGGGAAACACTTGTGAGTGTTTTGTGCTGTGGCCACGAGGTGACGTTGAACATCCAAGCGTGAAGTAATCGGTGTTCGAGAGGCTGTTCCGTGCGGTGGCTACGTTTGGCGCTTGTGCTTGAGTTTCTTCGAGTTCATTGAGTTCTTGAAGCTACAACAAGGTGCTTGCTGTTCATCAAAGAGTGGTAGGCTGTTCATCACTCTTGTGTGAATTTTATTCCGCCATTTTATTATTGTTCGGGTCGGTGAGACTCTTGTAATAAGTTTGTTAAACCTAGTGAAGGGGAGACAACTTAGTGATCAGTCAGTGAGACTTGTAATAAGTTCGTCAAACCTAGTGAAGGGGAGACAACTTAGTGATTGGTCAGTGAGACCGTTGTATCGCTCTAGTGAAGGGCCAATACAATTCTAGTGAATTTGTTGGTGAGGGTAGTGAACCCGAATCAGCCGTGGACGTAGGTTGCACGCATTGTGTTCCTGAATGACGTAAATATTATGTTTGCGTTTGCTTGGTTGGTTTGCTTGTATTATTCTTGCCATAACCATCGAATCAGATTGAAGAATGCAAAAAGGAAAGAATTTGAAGGAGCACTGATTCACCCCCCCTCTCAGTGCTCGTATTGGGACTAACAGGGTATTCTAAGAAAAAATTCGCTAGCATAAATTATAGGAAACTTGGCCTGTTCTCGTATTTTTTCCATGATCTTTCAATTTATATGATAAGAATTTTCATAATTGAGCCTAAATACAAGTGTTTGCCTCTTTATATATAAGAAATCTAACAAGATTTTTAGACTTTGTTTTCCCATTATAAACATAAGTCGTATTGCACACATTTTGCTTATGCTTTTATTGATAGAATCTTTTGTATAAATTTATTTAAATATGGAAGACTAAAGATAAAAGTAAAAAAAGTTCGAGAGAAAAGTGGGAGGAGAGCAGTTTGAAGAATAACTTTCGTAATTGCAAAATATTTAATTTATAATTTTATCTAATTAGTTTTGAGGATATGAAATATTTAAAAGAAAATAGGCATTTTGAACATTTTAGGAAAATAGGCATTTTGAACATTTTAGGATTATGGGGTTTGATTGATATGAAACAAGCAATCCCATTCCTAGCCCTTTTAAAAGATAGGTAAAATGCCACTTTTGGCTCCTAACATTGTTACTCAATATTCAATTTGGTCCTTAACCTTTTATTTTGTTTAACTAAGCCCTTAAACTATCTTCACGCAGTTTAATTTAGCTCATTTTTGACAGAATATACCAACTCAATTTACTGGCATCTAATTAGCACTCTAATGCAGGAAAAACATATTGTTTACTCTTTTTTCCTTTTTATTTATTTGAGCCTTTCATAGAAAAAATCCATAAGAAATGAGAGTAAGCAATATTTTTTACCACATCGAGTTGCTAACTAGATATGAATTAATAGAGTTAGTATCTTCTGTCAAAAAAGGACTAAATTAAATAAAAAATGCTCAATTGAATTAAATAAAAGGTTAGGTGAATATTAAGTCATAGGAACTAAAAGTGATATTTTGCTGAAAAGAAACATATATTAAAAATGAAAAATCACCGTTTCTTTTTTCTTCAGTGCCGACAATGAAAAGTTAAAAAAGAAAACGCGACCGCCTCCTGTGGTCCCGCAACCTCATCCGTCCCCAATACAAAAATGCATTCCCAATCGCGGAAAACCGAAGACCCACCGAGTCACTCTGAACGGGTCCAACTCACTGAGCCGACTCGCGTACAGGAGGAGACGAAGAGAGACCCACGCCCTCGCCCGAGCCCTAATCTCTCTCTCTCTCTCTCTCTCTCTCTCTCTCTTGCGAACCCTCATCTCCCATGGAGATCGCACCGGCGCCGCCGGCGTCAAACGACGGAGAGATTCAGACGGGCGGCACCGCCGCCGACGGCGTCAAAGTTACCGGTCCTTCTTCCTCCCTTTCCTCCTCTTCTTCGTCTGCTATAATGCCGCGTAAGCATTTCGCAAACGAAATGAAGAAAAGATTCGACGAGGATGAGGAGGAAGAAGAAGAGGATGTTTGCCGGATCTGCCGGAACACCGGCGACTCCGAGAACCCTCTTCGGTACCCATGCGCTTGCAGCGGGAGCATCAAATTTGTTCATCAGGACTGTCTCCTTCAGTGGCTGAATCATAGCAACGCTCGGCAGTGCGAGGTTCTGTCTTTTCTTTTTCTCTTGTTCAATGAATTTTTGGTTTTTAGGTTTTATTTATTTATTTTTTAGATTTATTTTTCTGAAAATTTGTGGGTCTTTTAGGTTGATCTTTGATTATCAATCTCTTTTATTGCTATGAATGTTAAAATATTTGCGCAAATATGCCCGATTGCGATTTTGTTCCAATGTTCTCGTTTTTGAGAGAGGACAAAAGTGCTAGTTTTTGTGCTCCTATTTGAAAAATCAGGCTCTTTATGTGGTTTCCCCCTTCTCCCGTATGAATCCAACCAGGGGGAGAAATTTAATCTCCTTTTTGCAACTATTGTGCTAATGAAGTAAGGTCAAACATGCAGACCATACACATGGCATGAACAATTTATAAGGAAGAAAAAACCCTTCACTCTTGTTTTGGCTACAGATCCGGCTATAGAATTTCCAACGGGACTTTGATAAATAGGATTTTATTATGTTTGCCTTAAGAGAATGCTAGTGACAACTCATTCATGAAATTCCTTGAGAATTGGCGCTCATTTTGTATGGTGCCGCGTGTTGGGAAATCGAGTGACTCCATGAAACAATTAGAGCCAACATGCCCGTTTCCATATTTCTTCAATAATAGAGTTGGCTATCTCTGTGGGATCAATTGTACAAATTCCTGAAGAGGGCTGGACGAGGGGAATGAGGGAGAGCGGCTCGATCGACAAAAAACGATTCACACAGAGGGATGATAGCTTCATTTGGTGGCAAGATAAAAACAATATTGTCTGTCTAACATGGTTTGAAGTATGCAATGAAGACCTATGAGCCCCACAACACAATGTGAATCGATCTACAAGGGATTAGGATGTCAGGATGTAGATGGCTTAGGATTTTGATGCAAGTTGTAAAAAAAAAGGATGTTAGAGAGGCTGATGAGGACTAACCCTTGAGCAAAAATTGTTGCTATTGTGACATTCATGTCAATTTTCCAATGTGACCTCCTTTTTATTTTATTGTTTTTATCAGGAATTACCAGCCTAAAGCTCCTCCCCTCCCCCAACCCACGCCTTTCTTTTTTTTTCTCTTTTTTTTCTTTTTGGGAGGGGGGGGGGGGGGGGGCGGGGGGGGGGGGGGTGGGTGTGTTGTTGTCCAAGGCTTACCATGTTGTTTAAAGAGTGGGCCTTGGTGACTGGAACGTGATAGGTTCGAGTATTGAGAAAAGACCTGTTTGCAAACAAAGCATGGGAAAGGTTGTGTATGATTAACCGTGCTCCCTCAACTGGGGTTCCTTGTGAACAGGGCCTGCCCTTTTCCCTACGATATCATTTTTGGGGCGCCCATCTTTCGTTGTATTGCTTCCTTCTACTTTTGAATTGCAATTTGTGGTTAAAAGAATTTTTATTCCTCCAGTCACTGATATTCACTTGATGAACTGATTAACCATTTTAGGTCTGCAAACACCCGTTTTCCTTCTCACCTGTTTATACTGAAAATGCTCCTGCGAGGCTTCCTTTCCAAGAATTTGTAGTTGGGATGGCGATGAAGGCAGGCCATGTTCTACAATTCTTCTTGCGCCTTAGTTTTGTGCTTTCTGTTTGGCTTCTTATAATACCATTTATCACATTCTGGATATGGAGACTGGCTTTTGTGAGGAGTTTTGGTGAAGCACAGAGATTGTTCCTGAGTCATATATCTACTACAGTAATTCTCACTGATTGCTTGCATGGGTTCCTACTTTCTGCAAGTATTGTCTTCATTTTTCTTGGTGTTACTTCTTTGAGAGATTACTTTAGGCACTTACGAGAGCTGGGAGGTCAGGATGCTGATCGAGAAGATGAAGGTGACAGAAATGGTGCTCGTGCTGCAAGGCGACCTCCTGGACAAAATAATAGGAATTTAGTTGGTGAAGGAAATGCTCAAGATGGAGCTGGTCAAATGATCAGAAGGAATGCGGAAAATGTTGCTGCACGATTGGAGATGCAGGCTGCTCGCCTTGAGGCTCACGTTGAGCAGATGTTTGATGGTCTGGATGATGCGGAAGATGTACCCTTTGATGAGCTTGTTGGCATGCAGGGCCCTGTGTTTCAATTGGTTGAAAATGCATTCACTGTAAGTCAATTTCCAATTTTTTGCTGTCATTTTAATTGGTTTTGTTTTTTTTTTTTTTTTTTTTCATGAAACAAATTTTTAAATTTTTTCCATTTCTTTTTTCTTTTCTGCCTATGCATCACTTTTCCCAGCATGATAATAATATTTTGCATCTTGTATTGTTAAGATGAGTTAAAATTATTTTGTTTATTGATGGTATGTGTTGAACTGTATGCTCAAGTGATATTAAATGCCATAATGTGTTTTATTGCTTTCTTATTTTTATTTTTTCAATCGATATTCTTCTTAGCTGCTTACTTTTTTCTGATTTTTGATTTAATTCTCTCTCTGGACTAAAAGCATGATCAACAAGCCATATTTTTAGAGTTTTCCTGTGGATTTAAAAGTGTGCTGAGAGTTTAGGAGCTGATCAGTGTCACATAACTGTGCCTGTCTGAGCATGTTTCAGCATTGTGGATAAATGGGTTTGTGAAAGGAATACCAGTCCTTAAGAATGGACCAATAGAAGAAAACTCAGATGCTTTGGTAGCCTTTTGCCACTGATCTTAAGGATGCTTATGTTTTTAACTGATTATTGCAGACAGACCATGCTAATTCTCTGCGCATCCGGCTCTCAATGTCACTTATTATAGCTGTAAAGTAAAAAAATGAAAATAATTTGACTTGTCCCAGTCCTTTATGTTCACATTATTCTTTGCTCTTCTCTTCTATTTTTATTCTTAAAATAATTACTGGACTCAGATTTGTCTTAGGTTCTGAGAATTTTGTATGAGTTTCGTCTTCAATATAATAGGGGAGAATTCCTTGGCTATTTACTCTTAAAAAGACCATGTCAGTTGTGTGCAGACGTGCTCGTGATTATTTGTTTGTCCAGTTGCAAGGCAAAAGATAAAATTTATAATATGTACCTGTCGCTTTCAGTTGTCATATTCTATATAAGCCACATAATTCCATTTTTTTTTTTATAGAACTTGTTGGGATAAAGTTTGGCTAGGATCAGATACATTTGGTGTGACTTTCATTTCCAAGATAAATGACCTTGATATGGCCCAAATCTCCGATTAAGTATGTTTTGGTCTATTTCCTCTGCGTTGGTTTTCCACATGCTAAATGCTTATATTTATTTGCAGGTTCTGGCAAGCAATATGATATTCCTTGGTGTTGTAGTTTTTGTGCCCTTTTCATTAGGTCGGGTTATGCTGTATTACATATCGTGGCTTTTCTCATCTGCTACTAGTCCAGTGTTGAGAACAGTAATGCCGGTTATGGAGTCATCCCTTTCCTTAACAAATATGACTCTACAAAATAAATTAACTTCTATTTCAAATTCATCGTCTGAAAATCTAGAAGCTGAAATGTTTAAAGCTAATGTGAGTGGATTAACTGAAGTGTCAAACAACATAAGCGCACAATTTTCAGCCAATCTCTTGAAAGGGGCATCTGTTGGTACATCAAGGCTTTCTGACGTTACTACTCTTGCTGTTGGCTACATGCTTATATTTTCTTTAGTCTTCCTCTATCTTGGAGTTTTCGCTTTAATTCGGTACACCAGAGGTCAACCTTTAACTGTTGGGAGATTCTATGGTATTGCTTCCATAGCAGAGACAATTCCCTCCCTTTTCAGGCAATTCTTGGCAGCTATGAGGCATTTAATGACTATGATCAAAGTGGCTTTCCTTCTGGTGATTGAACTTGGAGTATTTCCTTTGATGTGTGGATGGTGGTTGGATATATGCACTATAAGGATGTTTGGAAAGTCAATTGGTCAAAGAGTTGAATTCTTTTCACTCTCTCCCTTAGCAAGTTCATTGGTTCATTGGGTGGTTGGTATCGTTTACATGCTGCAAATAAGCATCTTTGTCAGCCTTCTTCGAGGGGTAATTTCATTCTTCCATATGATTTTTATTATCTTTTCTGTTAGGTGATGCTGCATTTACGCAACTTTATCAGCCTTCTTTGAGGAGTAATTTTTTAATCTTTTCTGTTAAATAGGTATTGCGAAATGGAGTTCTCTACTTCCTTCGTGATCCTGCTGATCCAAACTACAATCCATTTCGCGACCTAATTGATGATCCTGTGCACAAGCATGCTCGTAGAGTTCTGTTATCAGTTGCTGTATATGGGAGTTTGATTGTGATGCTTGTCTTTTTACCTGTCAAACTTGCCATGAGGATGGCACCCTCCATTTTCCCACTGGATATTTCGTAAGATGCCACTCATGCTTTAATCGCATTTGCTGTTTTACATTGCATCTCTCTTTTTCTAATATATGGATGGAAATTTCTGTATTGCAGTGTATCTGATCCATTTACTGAAATTCCTGCTGATATGCTACTCTTCCAAATCTGTATTCCATTTGCTGTTGAGCATTTTAAGTTGCGGACAACAGTCAAGTCCCTTCTTCGCTACTGGTTCACAGCAGTTGGATGGGCACTTGGTTTAACAGAGTTTCTACTGCCCAGATCTGATGACAATGGTGGCCAGGAAAATGGAAATCAGGAATTAGCTAGGCAGGATGGATTGAATGGAGTACAAGTTGCTGGACAAAACCGGCTAGTAGTAGGATACCCTAATAATCCAAACAGGACCATTCATGCTTTGGGGAACTCTAATGCTGAAGAGTATGATGGTGATGAGCAGAATGATTCAGAGTAAGCTATAGACGCCTAAGCACTTCAAGTGTAACATAGGGCTTGCTAATGAAGATTCTTAAGTTGGGGTATTTTAAAATGAGCTTGATGTAGCATGTCTTGCTTCCATCTTTTTCCATGTTACATAATCCTTATATTTGCAATATTTGCAGTTTTCTCTAGGATTTTCATCATGTGAAGTTAATCATTAATTATGGTTTATGCTTTATAAATAAATATCTCTGCTAGAGATTGAACTTCTCTGGTTGTGATCTGACTTTTTCAGATTCCGTCTTTTAGCAGGTACAACTTCGTACTTCGCATTGTGCTGTTGTTGGTGGTGGCTTGGATGACTCTGCTTATTTTTAACTCTGCCTTGATAGTTGTTCCCATTTCACTTGGACGAGCGCTCTTCAATGCCATCCCTCTTCTCCCAATAACCCATGGCATCAAGTGCAATGGTAACATATTTCATTCGGGAGAAGCATTTTAGTGTCAAAAAATGACATTGTTTCGTTAAAAAACTTCCCTACTTAACAAATTGACGTCGTTTTGGTAGATAAAATTCCCAACTTGACAAAGCTGTCTTGGTGCTCCATTAGGCAAATTCCTAGTGTTGCGCGCTATATTCACCAATTACAGTTCATATTTGGTTAAATTTTTGCAGTAATTATTATTATTTTTCAATTGTTGGGTTTTGCAATGAAGGCTTTAATTTCTAACTTATTGCTCTTCTTCTCGCTTAGATCTATATGCTTTTGTTATTGGAAGCTATGTCATCTGGACTGCACTAGCTGGAGCCAGGTACTCCCTTGAACACATCAAAACAAGGCGGGCAGCAGTTCTAATGAGTCAAATTTGGAAGTGGTGCAGCATTGTTGTTAAGAGCTGTGTACTATTGTCAATATGGGTAAGAAAAGTCATCTCTCTGGCTTCTAATTCTACCATTAGGGTTTCCTTCCTTTTACGCATTATTTCTATTGTACTTGTAGATTTTCGTCATTCCAGTGTTGATTGGACTGCTCTTTGAGCTTTTGGTGATTGTTCCAATGCGGGTACCTGTAGATGAAAGTCCAGTTTTCCTTTTGTATCAGGACTGGGCCCTGGGACTCATCTTTCTCAAGATCTGGACAAGATTGGTGAGTATTTTTGTGCTTCTAGATACTTATCACTGTCCTAACCTCTTGAATGTTAGGAGTAGTTGCATGATTTTGTATAGCCAGTTTCTCTTTCCCTTCTTTAGTTAAACATGTAAAAGTATTCTACTGATCAATCTGATCCTCAGGATGCTGTAGTTGATCATCGATAGTGTAGAGGTTGCATGTAGGTTTTGAGGTTCTCCCTTATCCAGTGATTCTCCTGCTGGTCCATTTCTTATTTTCATTTATTTAATTATTTATTTTTATCAAAATGATGTAGTTTTGGAGCTCACAGTCAAGAGCCCTTTCCATAAGGATGATAGGTATGACAATGAGAGTAACTTCTGAAATGTGGAATCATTTATCAGGGAGAGTATACATTTTATTCGTTTGCCTTTAATTGCATTTTGCTTAATTTGTGGTGAGTCTGGAGAATCTGAGTCCGGACGTACAAATTACCTTACTCCGTGCTCCGGATCTATGTCATTTTGATTAGAAGATTTCAAAAGAAATTTAGACCCCACAATGAACACATTATATTTGTTTCTTTAAAAAAAAAAAATTAGAACAACATAGGCCATGCTTTCCATTTGGGGTCGTCTCAACTTTTTTGTGCTTTCATATCTAGAGAGCAGCATGGAATCATCTATTTTCTGTTCCTTTACCTGATTACATCTTTAGTCAGTCACCAAATTGTCTAATAATTCTCAACTTCGAAGTAACAAATAAATAGGTAGAATGATGCCTTAATCTATATGGTACTGAATGTTATATTTCTGCCTGGGCAGGTGATGTTGGACCAAGTAATGCCTTTGGTGGATGAAAGTTGGAGAATGAAGTTCGAAAGAGTGAGAGACAATGGTTTCTCTAGGCTGCAAGGACTCTGGGTCTTGCAAGAAATTGTGGTTCCCATCATAATGAAGTTGCTAACGGCTCTATGTGTTCCTTATGTTCTAGCCAGAGGGGTGTTTCCCATATTCGGTTACCCATTAATCATCAATTCAGCAGTTTACAGGTTTGCCTGGTTGGGATGCCTTGGCTTCGGCTTATTATGCTTCTGCGCCAAACGGTTCCATGTCTGGTTTACTAATCTCCACAATTCCATACGTGACGACCGTTACTTGATTGGGCGTAGACTTCACAACTTCGGGGAAGGGTCGAGAGAGGGAGAAAACTCGACCGAGATCCCTTTGGAAACTCAGGATTCTTCTGACTTGCAGGGCGCTGAGGCTGATGTTGGGTTGAGGATGAGGCGCGCCAATCGACAAGAACCCTAAATTCTCACTGTTACATGTCAGGTGCATTTGCTCCGAGTAAGCCACTCACAAAGCATTTAATTTTCTGATGTTGTGGGTACAATTTGGTGGGGGCTTAGACACCGTAAAAGGGTTAGTAGGTGGGCGAAGGTGATGGAGGATGTGCAATACTGTTTGTTTATATAGATTAGTGTATTATTCACGTCTTTGTATGTGTAAAGTCTTTATTAACTTCCAAGATTGGGTTCGTACTCAAATACAAAGGTGTTAGTTTGATTTTGATCCCCTATGAATAAAGATTGAATGTATTTATTCCGGTGTTTTTCGATTCGTTTGAAATCAGTCGAGTAGTCGATAGAAATCTCTCCATGCAAGTGTTGTTTTGACAATATCCCAAATTAGCCGAATATAGCTGTTTTTATACATTAGCAAAGTTTATGATCCTAATGTTATGTTTGGTAATGCTGGGATGAAATGGATGAATTTTTTCCCTAGTCACCTTCAATTTTATAATCGATTATTAAATAGGATGGTCCGGTTTTTAGGTGAGAGATTCTCACCGGTGCCAAGATTAGAAGGCGAGTGAGAAACCACTGCAGAATCGGAACATTTAGTTTTATGAATTCTAGAAAATAAATTCAAAAGATTAAACATTTAACTTTTTTAAGCAAGAATTGAACATGTAACTTTGAAATCAAAAAAAGAAATTACAATATTGTAAAGCAAATTACATAAATCATTGCCGGAACATCGGATATCCAAAATATAGTAAGCGTATGGCTTGACTTACAAGAAAAAATCTATATATATTTTGAGATAATAAAAATTTTCCAATCTATAATAAATATCTCATACCAAAAAATAATTATTTTTTATTTTTTATAAGACGTCCAGCATTCAAAAGTAACCCAATTTCAGGAAAAATGGGAGAAGAGAAGTGCGTATATAATTTTTTTTTTTTTTAGTGTTAATTGGAGGAGGAAGTGGAGTGAGCACGAATCTTGTGGTGGTGACTGACACATAAGTTTTTGAAAAAAAATCCTAGAATAATATAGTTAAAATTTGGTCTTTTTTCCAAGCTAGGTGTGCCAATTAGTTTTTTTTTTCTTCTCAAAATAAATTTTAGTCACGTAATTTGCGTGACCAATATTTCATTATTTTGGTCACGCAATTGATATTTGCGTGACTAAAATTCAAAATAATTACAAATCCTCTAGATAAATAAGTCCTCTAGATATTTACAAGTCTAAAATTCAAGATAATTATAATTCTTCTAGATAAATAACTCCTCTAGATAATTACAAGTCCAAAATTCAAGATAATTAGAAATTTTTTCGATAAATCACTCCTCTAGATAATTATAAGTCCAAAATTCAAGGTAATTACAAATCGCTAGATAAATGACTTGTCTAAATAATAATAAGTCCAAAATTTTAGGAAAATCCATCTTCTACCAAAATAAATGTTAAAATTTTAACATTTATTCTGAAAAATAAGTAATTAAATTTTTTTTAAAAAAAGAAAACAGCCCAAAGAAAGATACAACCTTAGAAAAAATGGGCACCATTGCGAAATCTTCCTCACACCCTCACATACAAATGGTACACAATTCAAGAGCCTCTGTGGATTTGTAGGGGTAATGTGCACGTCGGTTGCACGGGTGCTAGCTAATATGCTTATCCTTCTAAATTAAGAATTTTTAACAATAATGGAGTAAAACCTTAACATGAAAGGTAAAAAAAACTTAACTAAAGGCATAGTGGGGCCCAAATGTCTCTTTTTATAGTAAAACTGCTGTTTTGACTTTGAAACCAAATGTTCTCAACAGATGAGCTAGGGTCAGAGAAACTTGTGCCTCAATTCAGATTGATCTGAGCTACAATTTTGTTTAAGAACAAACAGCATTATGTCCACAAGTAGTAATTGTTAAACATTTAAGAATTTGCAGTAGTACTCGTCTTTTGGAACTTGGAACAGCTGCTCAGGTATCACTCGGGTGGGATTATTCGACACAAGCTGACTGCAAAGACAGTTTCTGGAAAATGAAACCAGAATAACATGTTAGAATTCTTCAAACTTTTGCATGTTGCAGAGTAGACGAGATTTGAATGCGTACAGATTGATCGGGCATGGAAGACTTGTAATTGATTCAGGAATCGTTTCACTAAGACTACTATGACTAAATGCTGCTTGCGTTATTGAGAAAATAAACACACAATGTCAAATCAGCAAAGTATGCCAAGACATTAAAGATTTCACAGATAAAGCAACAATCCTTGCAGTATTACTTACGGGACTAATTTCCAAACCGTCGTGGCATTCCCCCAGTGATGAAATTTCCTTGCAAACTACCGCTTACGACATGCAACCCACATGTTAACGGTCGAAAAGAACATCCAAAAAAAACTTCTCTATCGTCTTTTCCGAAATGGGTGCATGGTTCAGAGCCTCGAACTTCTTTAGCAGGCTTCAAGGTCCCCATAGTTGAGTTCCCAGATCTAGAATTATGAAAGATTAGCTACCAATTTCCAGACTTCCAGTAACATTCCTCTTTGTCATCCATATCAGGGGAATGGATTCAGGCAAATCAAATGCATACACAATGTAGGAGAATGAAATTCAAAATTCAATATTTCTGAAACATATAAAATATCAACAAATACACACACCCACACATAAGTGGTCAAACGAGTGAGCTAGCAATATGTTTCATACATACTAGTGTCAAAAGATTGGTCAGAATAAGAGTCTTGAATCTTTCCTGTCCCGCTGTATCCCTGCATCCATACAACAAAACAAGTTAAGCATCAGAAGTTAACACATGTTAAGGGTCAACAACAGTACAAATAAAGCTCAAAACAGTTGTACGAGGAAATATTTTATGACCCAAATCAGGCATCAGTTTCATGTTACAATGCATTAACACCAGGGAGAACAAAAGAGGATGTTGCTACTCGTCAGTTGTTTTCTTGGTAGCAAATCATTTTCCGGTGGTGATTCATACTTGTCGGTTGTTAAATAACGGAAAACATTATGAATCGAAAAGATTTCGTTGTTGATGAAGGACATGTTCTTCCTATTGGCCTTTAACTACTCAGAAATACATGGAAGTCCAAACAAATCGGGCTATATCAAACATGTTCTGTTCATGATCTTAGGTCCAGAATGTACATCCTTTTTTTGGGGTACGTTTCTAATGTTTAGAGTATGTTTTCTTTGTAGTGCATCATCCGGCACATACAAGCACCCATTATTTTTAAGCACACATGTCAACAAAATCCATTTTGGTCCACTCCCCTCAAACAACAGCTGAATTTTGGAATACAACAAAAATCATTCCCCAAGTCAGAAAAACAAATAAATAAATAAAATAAATAAATAAATAGAGAAGAAAAACAAGAATTGAAATGCAACAATGAGCTAAGAAATTGAATATCTGTCCCAGTTATCTTTTTGTTCTTTCTTCTAATACCCTTTTTATTGGTCAATAGCTATGGTTATTTGCTTAGTTAATTGAGAGGCTCCAGCATTGACTGTTTGCAATATGATTCTCCACATCCTTCTTGTTAGGGTAAAGCATTACACCCTAAGCATTAAGTTTGAAATACCTGTAAAGCCTGTATGGCGGCCTGGTGCATGTCTATATAGCGTATATTTAGAACGTATATAATAGGATACAGAATATCCTCAACAGTTCCTACAACTGAGAATAGAACTAATTGACTCCTACATATGCCAGATGCGTCCAGAAGAAGAAGAAGAAAGCACAACCATACACACACGATTTTTCATAATAAATGGAACATAATCATACACACACATGCGAGCTATCTCCTAAATATGGACAGATAAACAACCATGTGTTTCCTTATAATGCTATAGTGAAGCAATCCCAAACCTCCAAAGGCTTGGGAGTTGCACCAAATCACTGCCATAACTCTACATCGACGCATGATCAATTAAGTCCTCAACATCAGTTTGAGATATTCATATTTTTCAATCACACTTCCATTTCTACTATACCGATACATCAAGAGGATAAGGGCTTCGATTACAAACAGTCCCAAAAGATGAACTATATCAGGGTTTGCTAGACAACTAGACTAAGATGACGAGAATCTCAACATTGCAGAGAACAGTGAGCCCGCTGTCTTTCTTCGTCGAAGGGCTCCTCTTATTGTAGAACATCACCATTTGGCTATTTGTGTTCTCAATCCGCTTCAGCGTCAAAAAAAAAAAAAAAACCCTTAACCTTAAGCTAATCCTAATTTCCCCCTTCCGGAGTTGCAGCCTATATCGAATCTTTCGTCGTCCTAGTTACATTCATTCATATAGTAGAAGAAGAAGAAATCATATGGTATTTTGGCTTTAACTCCATGAGGGTGCTGGATAAGAAACTTGTTTAATTATGTTATGATCTGGGATCAGGACATTACGTGCATATTGGATGGACATAATATATACCCACAAGGGGTAAGTTTTTGATGATGCTGGTTCTTTTACGTGTATTGTGGTCAACAAAATTATGGTTTAGATATTTTAAATGGTTGTTTATGTTGAATTCTGTTACAATGATGCTGGATAATGATTTGTTACAACTATTTAAGGTGGCTGTTCAGTTTCTTTACTTTAGGTTGCATAGCAAAATAATAATAAAATGAAAAAAATTAGGTTCTTTTGATTAATTAAATTGAATAACATTCATGACTTTTTAGCACTTTTAATCATTTTAGTGCATTGTTTTCAAGCTTCATTCATGTAAGAGAAGCTTCCTCTTTATTATTGACAAGAAGAAGAAGTTCCTAGGAGGAAATAGACAAGAAGAAGAAGAGGTTTGCCCAAATTCTTATAAGCTATTTGACCAAAGTTCCCGATTTACGGAAATCACCTATAAACAATGTTCTAAAAATCTTTAAGAGGACCAAGGTGCCTACTGTTGTAATTGTAGAATTAAAGAAATAAAAAAACATCCCTCCCAATCCCACATCGGAAGTGAGAAATGAGGAGGGGGAGAGAGCTTATAAAAGAAATGTTCCTACTTCCCTCCTACATCATCTCATCTCATCTCAATCTCCTCTGTAATTTTCTTATATAGTAAAATTTTCTCTCCTTACCGGTGGTTATTTCTAATTTCTGTATTCCTTTTATTTCTAATTTTTTTTATTTGCCGTTTGCTTTATTCGGTGGGAGTTTTATTACCCAACACATACCACCTAGACTGGTCCTTTGTATTTTCTTTTTCAAAAAATTAGTAGTTCTATACAACTATTTAGATAAACTCATAAAATATTATTGAAGTAACACAATTAAACACAATAAAAACATGTAAATAATATTCTTTCGCAGCTTACATAATTAATATTCCTTCAAGTATGCCTTATTGCAATAATAGATTCAAGATTGTAATTTTGATTTCTTATATATATATATATATATATATATATATCAAGGTGTTATTGCCGTAAAAATAAAAAATAAAGTATAACTAGGCACTATATCCATCTAGAAATTCTCTTAGGTGGTTGTGCCTTTAGCCGATTAACGGTGCTGACAGTTAGGGGAGTGATTTTCTCCTATGCAAGGAGTTTCATGGCTGCCTAGGTGCTAGGCGGCCAATAAGGCATTTCGTGCCTGCCTGATGCATACTCACCCGAAACTCTTATTCATTGTGTCATTTTTTAACATGTATGTATAACAGCATGAACCTAAAACCAAAGAATAAAGTGGTAGTTTTCTACAGATTCCCCTGTTTTCGGTATGTGCATGGTACCTTTTGAATTGGCTTAATCGGGTATGCTTTCCTTAGCGATAATGCTAGACGATGCTAATGCTGAAACCTAGGAAGTACCGATGCGGGTTGAGAAAAACAAGGTGCTCTTCTAGCTTGGTGTGTGCCGAGTTCGCACCCAAGCCGCACTGGAGCGCACCTGCACCCGAGACTCACTGGATGCTGGTTCGAAGGGATGGCACCGCACCAGTGCTTCCTTGGCTGAAACTTGAGATTTCCCTCTCTGGTTATCAGTACTTTAGTTCTTCGATTTGCAGGATTTGTAGCGATCATCATGGATTTCTTTGATGTATTTATTCATTTGTAAATTTCACACCTGTGATGCCACAAGGTTATTCGGAAGTTACCATTTTAGCCGCGCAATCGTATACACACATGCATTGCTTGTACTTTCAAAACTTATTATGGCTCTAATTGTATAGATATAATGAACCTAAACAAGGTATAGGAGTTTCAAGTGCTAGCTGTAAAATTTAGTACTGCAAATCAGTAAACCAAGGTCTTCAAAACTCGTATTTGTGCTAGTTGTATATTTTAGTAATTCAAATCGGTTAACCGAGCGAGGTCTTCAAAACTCATGTTTTTGGGCTCTACATTTCCCTTCACCCACCTTCATTATGAAATTATAGTGGATTTCAGACAAGTAAATTGAAGCTTACCCTTTATTTGGACAGCAACAGAGCAGTGATGAAAGGACACCGCGTGCAAAATTAAGCAGCTCGAACTATGTCCAACTGCAACTCGAACAATGTCCAACTTCATATACTTCTCGTGTGAGTGCGAATAGTAAACCTCATGCTCATGAATAACCACAATGAATGAATTAAGATTATTTAATTTTACAAATTCATCCCATTTTAAATTCAGTTAATTCAAATCTAATGGTTTACTTTCATCTTTCTGTGGATCATAATAGCTCTTTATGATGTTATTCCTATTCAAATTTAAGCCACCTAAATTTGAAAGGAAATGAATTTGTAAGATTTAACGATCCTGATCATTCATTACAAAAAAAGGTCGAAAGAAAAATTAAAGGCAAATAAAATAAAAAATTAAAATTATCTAAATTTATAAATTCACGACCCTTCAATTTTAGATTATCCAAATTCAAACCATCAAGGTATAGGGAAGAGGTTGAAGAAAAAATACACAAATTCAGAACCTTAAACGCCAAGACATGGATGTGAAGCCAGAGTAGGAACATAAATGCCAAAGCAGAAGTCAGAACATTAAAGTAAAGCCAAATTCAGCACATAAAAGGTCTCAAACTGGAACACAAAATGTATCAAACCCTAAGTGAAGCCAAATTCATAACAGAAAATCTCTCAATCAACCACAAAAAGAACTCTCCCACAAATAGGACAGTACCACCCCTAACAAAGAAACTCTAACAGTGTCAAAATCGCAGCCAGCAGTAAATTATAGCTCGTGCACTCAGGAAACCAGGTTGTCATTCAGCGAGAGAGCAGCAAGTTGATCAGCTGGGCTGTTGGCCTGCTGCTGTTGGGTAACGTTCCTCAGGACGTCCATGGCCTCCGAAACTTTGGCTTTGAGAGCTTCGGGTGACTCAAGCAAGTGCAACACCTCAGTCTGGTCCATCTCGAGAAGCATGCCAGTAACTTTTGCTGCCATATCAGGTTCCAGTTGCTCCACAAGTGGGTACAAGTTCTCACCCAACATCTATACATTGTTAACAAATAAACATCTCGGTTAACAGCTTGGACCAACATAACCTTAAAAAGGTTAAAAATGACAAAAAGATGTTGAACCTCGCTCTCCCACAACAAAAAATTATGCCCTAATCCTGAGCTTAACCACAGAAAGAGAAAATAGGATAAATTTTCTGTCCCTGCAGGTAGCAGAAACAATCTGCATTCCACACGTCCTCACAACCAGGCATGTTATGTAATTCAATAACATTTTCTACAGCAGAAATATTAGAAGTGATTACTCAGATTATGAGGCAGTCCTTACAACGACAAAGTTGCTCACCACAGCGAGAGATAATGTGTGAAAATTTTGGGCAGCTGTGGCTAATTAAAAGTTAATGACACAGGTAAGAAATTATTGTGGGACCATAGCAGTTGATAGCAAGTAGGACTATAGAGCATCAAAACACTGTAGAATAAAAGATGGAAACAGTTGAAAAATTATAAAACTGACGCAAAATCTAAAGCAAAAGAAATGACTTTCTAAAAGATGCCTATCAAAACAGTTGGGACTTGCTGCGATGGCAGGAATGGAGATGAGAATATGCTGATTCCCATTCTACTGTTTTGTAACACAAACAGCAGTGGAATGATCATTCCCTGCACATTCCATTCCATTTCCATCCCCACCATCCAAACACAACTTTTTGATAAGAAATCAAGGGACTGCCAAAAAAGAAAGAAACTGAAGCGCCCCACACCCCGTGTGTGTGTTTTTTTTTTTTTTTTTTTGGGGGGGGGGGGGGGGGGGGTGTGGAACCAGGACTCCTCCAAAGCCTGTGAGGAAAGGGATGTTAGTCAGCTTTGTAGGAGAAAATTCAATACACAAGAGGGTCTTGTTTAGAATGGAACAAACAGAGTGTATCAAAGAAGAAGGTTTGTACAATCATTTTATGCATACCGAAAAGAATAAGATTTCTATATTAAGTGTTGCTAGCAATTTAAATATGTTAAAGTGGTTTATGTAATGGCTGGTTTAAAAGATTAGATAGTAAAGTAGATGCAATAGGAACGAAGGTAGACCTATTAGAAGTAAAAAAATATAATGAAAATCTATCTAAAGAAGATAGAACCAAAAATAATTATTATTGAGATATATAAAAGGAAAAGGATTTGAAGAAAAGAGTAAACTCCTGAATACGATACAAAGTCTATTCAGAAAATGAAATTTTATGTCTAAACATGGATATGAACTAATCATAAACCTAGAAGACTCAAGCAAAGATAAAAAATTAAAGGCCACCTCATTTCATGAATCAGATTCAGAGTAAGAAACTTCGGATGATGATGAAAAAAAATACCTTCAGGAAAAAGAAAGACAGGTCCAAAAGAAGATCTAGAACAAGATCCAGAACTAAAATCATACACTCAAACCAAATGGGATGAAATAAAAGTTAAAGAAGAGGGTTTTAGTACTACAAATCTTCCACTAATTTCAAGGGATGATGTAAACAAATATCCTACAGCTACCAAGGGAACGTATTTAGATTTTAAAAATGCCCCATGTAAAGCTGTTTCCTTTTACGTGCACAGTTTTAGTTAACGAGGCAAGAACCTACCGTTCTCTGCTGGTCAGGAGAAGCATTTGCAAGGGCACTGGCCAAAGCTCCAATTGGAATTTGTTGAGATATTGAAGCATCACGCATTGGCATGCCGTTCATATCATACGGAACAGAAAGCATGCCGCCAGCAACTCCTGGCATGGACCCATCAGGTGGGCCACGCCCTGGATAACGGAAGGCACGCCCCCTTGGAAACATCTGCCATTTAGAAAGCCATCAAGGTAAAGTACCAGTATTGAATATAGTAATACTAAACAAGACATAATTGCAAATATGGGAAGTGCTACCAACCTGCTGCTGCATCATCGGAACTGGCTGCTGGTTCTGTTGCACTGGAACAGCTCCTGCTCGCCGGCCACCTGGACGCTGCCCTTGCTGCCCCTGCTGAACAAGGGGCATGAAGAAATTTGGCATGGGGCCCCCACCAGGCCTCATGCCAGGAACCAGTTGCTGTTGATAACCAAATCCAGGCTGAAAGTATTAAACCAACACTTAACTGTTAAAGAATGCCACATTCAAAACTGGATCCCACATAGTGCCATTAAGCAAAGTCACAGTAACAAATAAATCTCAATTCAATTGATTCAGAAGTGCAGGAAAGGAACAAAAATGTGCATGAAAACTACAAGGATAATGTCCACTAATTGAGGCAGCCATCCAAATAGAGGATGTGGGGCTTTCTCCCAGAGATGTTAATCTAATTAATGGGGCTGCAGGGCCTTGATAAGTGTACTAGAGGCATGTGCCAGAGGATACCCTATTTACATTTCTGTTTACTATAGTTGTGACATTCTGACTAGGTTGCTTACTAGAGATGTCAAGAAAGATGTGACTAAGTGGTCAAGGTGGGAGAGAGAGGATGGGTTTCCACGGGAGTTCTCCAACAATACGGCCTATTTTTTCCCAACTCCTCTTGAATTCCCTGAAGGAAATTTCAATATAAAGTCACAACCACTTATCTAATATAAAGTCATCAACCTACAGGAGCTCAGTCTAGAGCAGTGTTAACTGAGGAGGTGTTTTTAGAGGCTTACTTCAGACAGATCAAGAAAAGACTGTAGTCAATTAATCATTAGCAAATATAATCCATAAATAAAGGAATTATTACTAAGATTTCAGGACTGTTACCATAGTTAAGAAACAACATAAAACAAATCTAGGATGCCAGGAAGCAAGATTCTCATTATTTTAACTCATCAGACTTCCACCACAGAATATTCAGAAGTCTGCATTCATGTATACAAACACATGCACATGCAAGCACAGCAGCAAACTTTAAGGTAATGTTTACAAGGATAAAAAATTACTTGGGGAGGAATAATAGCATGCGGGCCTTGACCATAGAAAATTTGTTGTCCAAGACCTGGACTGCCAGGAGCATATATTGGCATGCGAGGAGCAACTGAAGTTGCCATTCCAACTGGCCGCATTTGAGAGAATTGAGCCTGTAAAGAAATAAAATATCATCTTCTACATAAGCATCGGAAACCACATGACTCTGCAAGCCATATTAATAACCACATAATCCCAACAGCCTACCCTTACAGAGATGCATAGATGGCACTTTTGTATTAGGAAGAGACAACAAGTTCAGCCTAACCAACAAGAAAAAACCACTTCATATTTTCTTGGTTCACAAGCTGAAGTCCATTATCCTGGGTCATGGGTGGCAATCAGTCATGCCTGCAGACTAGCTTGAAGGACTTGCCTGCATGAGCAACATCAAGCACTGGCTGGCACTGCCCGAGGCACAATCCAACCATAAACAGCTCTTCTTCTTTTTTAAATGAATCAAAAAGGCCAAAAGAATCTCTAAAGACCCGCCAAAGTATGAAGTCATGATCTTTAAAAAATTGGATTCCTATTTGAAGAATGCGTAACCACATGGATAAACTCACACTAACACATCAATTTTGGGATCTGGGTCAGTATTTTCGTCTGGGTATCAGGGAGGGATTGGATTATAATAAGACCGATCAGACATAAAAAAAGGTTCATTACTGATTCAGACCCTGTACTTTTTCCCATCCTTATAAACAGTCATAGTTGTAGGGTACAAATTCATTGCAATTTTGTAAATCCTAATTCAAAAGACTGATCCTTTTACCCACCTATTCACGTGTACTGGCAAAATAAAATCAAAGAAAGACAAGGCCACAAAATTATGCATGAAGGTGAGGGGGAAAAAAATCCCAAACAAGGCCAGCCAGTTTGATTGCCCATCCAAACCATCACTTTCACAGGCCTCATGCTTGTGCAATAAAAATCGAAAGATG
The DNA here is from genome assembly GCA_034195605.1 of Santalum album. Lineage (NCBI taxonomy): Eukaryota > Viridiplantae > Streptophyta > Magnoliopsida > Santalales > Santalaceae > Santalum > Santalum album. The sequence goes on from CM067262.1 coordinate 8,053,958, forward strand.
GAAGCAGAAGTCACTAAATGATGCATGGAAGCGGAAACCTAGCATGCTAAATTATCTAACTGCCAAAGCTGAATCGTTAGATTATGATAGATATCATAGTTTAACAGAAAGAAAATGAAAAACCACAATTGACAAGAAAAATAAATAAATTAATAATAATAAGAGATGAGCACCAAAAAAGGGGTAAAAGTAGGAAGCAGAACTTGTACCTGCAACCGTGCTCTTCTATCCTCTTTTCTTTGTGCAAGTGCAACATAAATAGGCTTGCTGATAATTAATTTTCCATTCATCTCCACGAGCTAAACGCAAAATAAACATTCAGTCTTAATACAGTACATACAATATAAATATTCAACAGACATACTATATAGATATGCAACAGACATTAACTTACAGCTCTAGATGCTTCTTCAGGAGTTGAGAATGCAACAAATCCTGATCCTCTACTGATTCCATTAGGGTCATGCATAACCTGAATAATACGAAAATGATAGAACCTTTAAGCCTAAACCAATCAATTCACACGTATTACACCAAATCGCTGCACATTTACTCAGCTGATGCCACAAACCTTGCATGAAGTAATGGTACCATACTGAGAGAACAATTCCTTCAAATTATCATCACCAATGCTGTCATCTAGGTTTTTCACATACAAGTTTAACCCTTGATATTTGTCGACAGCCTCTTTCATACTCTGCTCAAACCGATTTTTTAGTTCAACTTCCCTTTCAGATTTTTTCTGTGCTTTCCCTACAAACCACTCTTTGTCATCAAACTTCTTCCCATTAAGAGCCTCAACAGACCTGGCTGCATCATCTGCATCCTCAAAGTTGACAAAACCAAAACACTTAGATTTTCCATCTCCATCTCTCATCACTACAACACTGGTTATTGCTCCAAATTCACCAAATATTTTCTTCAAATCCTCCTCAGTTGATGACTCTGACATATTCTTTACAAAAACATTATTGAATTTTGCATTACTACCAGATATATCTCTCTCCTGCTTGCGAACAAATGGTCCCACAAACACTTGCTTATCATTCAAAAGCATCCCATTCAGCTTTTCTATAGCCTTCTGAGCAGACTCTTCATTGTCAAATTGCACAAAACCATAACCTTTTGACTGCCCAGAGGGGTCTGTGGCAACCTTGCAAGAGAGAATGTTCCCAAATGTTGAAAAAGTATCCAGCAATGCCTTATTATCTATCTGCTTATCCAAATTCTGCAAAGTCAAGGGAAGCAGATAGGAAAAAAAATTTCAGCAAATGAGAATGACAGGAGTTGCACAAAACAAAATACTTTTTAAGATGCCATCGATAAATCAAAAACATTAATACCTTGATAAAAATATTTCCAGACCCACTTTTGCGAAGACTAGGATCACGATGCGAATACATTATCCTAATGGGTTTTCCATTAACAGGAGTAAAGTTCAACATCTCAATTGCCCTTGCAGCTGCATCAATATTTCCAAATAAATTATAAACAACAAACAGAACGATAAGAAAACACAATCTGGAACAAAATGACATCGCATCCTATAGCCAGCATAGTAATTGGAATTATGGTGGTGGCACAAATGGAACAGAAAGCACGTCATTAATTCTTAAATACATATATATGTGTGTATGTGAGTCCAACAAGTATGATCCCACAGTTACGAATTGATTAACAGAACTGGTAAATATTATATGACCTCCTCGATAAAAGGTGGAAAATTAGCAGCATGTAGGCATATGTATTCAGCAGATTTTGTAGTAAAATACTATATATTTGCACACCCACATCTCCACCACAAGCATCAACCCAGAACGCTCTTAGACATTAAAAGTAACAAAATTTATCAAATAAAGCCTTGGCTACAAAATCAGCCAATTCATACACACTTGCAGGCAACTCATGCCTACAAATACCTTAAATACCAACAGAACAATATATGTTTATATGTATAATGACTTGATCCACAAAATACACAGCAAGTTCAATATGTCACCATATATTGCCTAGGTAAGAAAAATTAAACCCATATTGAACATATAAACGCATTGTGGAACTGAAACTAATTCAAGGCATCTCATCTAAAAACAACATAAATTTCGAGCCATAAGAAGAACTGACCATCTTGAGGGTTACTGTAATTGACGTAACCATAACCAAGGGACCTCCGGGTGCTCAAGTCCCTGCAGACCCTAACCGACACCACCTGACCCAGCTGGTTGAATAGATCGTAAAGCTGTGAATCGGTGATACCAAACTCGAGGTCCCCCACGTACAACGACGTCGTCACGAACTGGTTTCCGGTAGCAGGGGCACTCGCCGCCGCCACCGCCGTGCCCGGAACCTGAGTCGGAACTTGGACCTGCGCCATTTTTCTTCCTCTTGTTTTTCGGGGTTTTTCTTTCTATATCCTGTCTCCCCCCTCCTCTTGCTGTTGCTAGGCAAAAACAAAACCCTAGAAAGAACAACGATCAATACCCACAAACCCTTCAATGGAACTGAAGGAAAGTCTCTTTTGTATTCTATTTTTTTTCCTTTTCTGGATGGAGAGAGAGAGCGGGAGGGAGGAGAGAAAAGGGTAGTGATAAATGCCGTAGATTCACCCCTGGGAATCACCGGCGACGCAGATACGGCCGAGATCGGGAGGAGATGAGGGTCTGGAGGGCAGCTTCGAACTGCACTGCGGTGGTTCATTGTGAGGTTGTGAGAATTATATACTTAGAGGGAGGGGTCGCTATAAAACCCTAGCGTGAATCCTGGGCGAGATATCTGAGCCGTGGGATTGAGGTGCGAAGCACATCTCTGAAATCGAACGGTGACGCGAACACCTAGGCGAAGGCCCCATGGTACAGGGATAAGGGTAAGGCTACACGTTGATGATACTCACGCCACCACGCTCGCGGTGGGGTCCCTTCAGTTACTTCATTCCTTTGGCCCTTTTCCTTTCGTTTTTGCCCCTTTCGGCAAAGTGGAAAAATAAAAATGTACAAAGTTAAAAGTTTACGGGTCGAGCATTGTGACCTATAGATATATTCGAGGGCCAAAGCATTTTTCTTGCTAATTGGTTCTTAAACTATCCAAAAAGAAAATATTTGATAAATTTACCTTTCACTTTCAAAACTTTTTCAAACTAGTCCATCTTTTTGAAATCGCACTTTAAGAATGCGATTTCTTCACCAACACGCCCTGACACATTTCCAGGGCATGACTAAATGGAAATCACACTTCGTATGTACAATTTTAAAATCACACTTCTTTATGTGTGATTTCATGGTATGTTTAACACACGCATAACTACCACGTGGATGTAAAATCGCATTTCAGGAGTGCAATTTTAAAACCATACTTTAGGAGTGCGATTTTTAAACTGGTTTAAATGGCACTTCAGGGAGCCAATTGTAAATATTATAGTTTGGGCATGTGATTCCTTTGAAATCACATAGTTGTACTAAACAATTGACTTACACTTAGGCGTAGTCTTACGTCACAAGTGGAACTCTTGCATAAACTTAAAAATAAATGTACAACACAATAGTCGACAAACAGCTCCTAAATACTAGGTTGGATAGTACATGTGTGGGTATCATGGCCTAATTGTTTACACCTAGAGCATTGAATAACCCAACCAGTGATGTCCATCTTGTTATATATGAATCTAGATGTTCGATGACAACACTCGGTTCGCTTCCTCCACTCATCAAGAAGAAGTAGTCCCTTGAAATGCTGCTATTCATCAAGGTAGTTGAAGGTCCAAAATATGGAGTCCATTAGTGGCTTAAACTTAGGCTCTCACGACTTCATGTATGCCTCCGTACTAAAATAAAGAAGCATGCATTGCAAAGGGGAAATGCCATGGTGTCAACAACCGACAATGACATGAGAGCACGATATATCAGAATCCCACTTGCCGTAAGTGCAATGTTTAGTCATCAGGTTAACTTCATGCTTATTACTACTTTTGTGAGCATAACCTCTCATGTGGGTTGCCATCTTCACCTCATAAAGCCCTTGTTGGTGGTTGAAAATTATTACCTTATGTGCACCAACCCATGCTGATTTGTGTCGCATAATCTTCAACACGCGTGTTGTGAATGGTTCGACGTTCCCATCAATGGTGACCATTCTCCAATCCCTTGAATCAGTGAAGTATTTGTTAACTTTGTAAAATGTCCACTTAACGCTAGTAGCAATAAGCAAGGAACAAGGAGTTCTCAACACGCCGTTGAAACACTCCACCATGTTTATTGTCATCTCCCCAATGTGATGCCCACCATCATGTAAGTTGGTCCACTTGTCGACGGGAATGTCATCTAAGTACTTGAATACCTCCGCACTTATCTCCTTTATCTTATCCATGTACATTTTAAATTTATTCTTTTGTGGTGTAGCACCAACAACCCAACATAACCTCTTCACCTCTTTAGTAACCCACTATTAAACTGCTCCGCAAAGTTGCTTTACACATCCCGCAAGCAAAAGATGGTAGCCTATAGGCTTGCACCATCCATTTTGCAGTTCATTGACAGCAGACGAAATAGGCTAACTTAATCAGTTATAAGATAAACGGTCGGTCATTCACTCGATACAACATGTTGGAGTGGAAGTTGGAGAAATCGCACCCAATTTTTTGTAGTCTCCTCACTCAGTATGGCTAACGAGCAGGTACACTTGCTTGTTGTCATCGGTGCCATTGTAACGAGGAGCTTACCTTTATACATTCCAAGCAAAAAAGTCCCATCGATAGCTACCATTGGTCAACAATGTTTCCACCCTTTAATGGATGCATTGAGGGCCCAAAACACACTATGCATCATTGTAGTGCCTGGTGTTACATGGTCAGGCCTTGCTAACATTACTGCAACTAGTCCAAGGTTATAATACATCACTACTGAGAGGAACTTGGGTAGTACGTTAAATAACTTATTCCAATCTATAAACAATTCATCCAGCACCTTCTGTTTCCCATACCATGTCTTCTTGTATGTTGGATGATACATAAACTCCTGAAGGACATCTTCCTATATGACTATGACTTTGTTACTCCATTGTAGTCTCACCTTCTCTTTGATGAGGTTAGAAATCATCACGGCCGATATGCTGAAGTGGTCCTAGTTATGCCTGGCAACATCACAGCTATAGGGCCCTGCATACCTTATTATGATCCAATCCCCTGCTTTCTTCACTAAGTGTGCTCAAAGCCTTTGACAACATCTTGAACTATAAGCATGCTCACAAATCAGCGCCAGTAACTCTGTATCTGAGTGATTGGTAAGAAACTCATTGCAAATCCAAATGTGGTAGAAGTCAACAGCGCGTTGGATGTCTTCTTTAAGTCGAACACCAACCCCGTGCGCAGATTATCCGTGTTATTAAAAGTGTAGGGCTGGGGCTATTCATATGTTGATGTCCATTCCTCTCCAGTGGTAAAGAGTTCAGACCAGGCTTGTTAGACTCTTGTGGAATTGACATTAGATGCGGCCATAACTGGCTTTGATTCATGGGCATCACTATCTTTAGACTTTAACAAGATGTCCCATTCATAGTCTACTGTGGTATCATCATCCTCATTCGATGGATCACCAAATGCCGTGCTTTGAATATTCTGCGACACAGAACTATTGCCTCCAAATGAATTATATATTATGCCATTCAATGGTGGCAAGTAGTACTGGTCATCATACCCATCTTGGCCATTGGCATCTATATTCAAATCAAACTCATATTGCTGGTAAGTATATCCCTGTGAGTGATCGTTTCGTCCATAAGGGGTAATATTGGATGGCCCGAGAACATTGCAATCTGCCATAAGTACCAAGTACTCTTCGAATCTTCATGTAAACCTCCTACATTGTTAGCACCGTATACTGCGTGTACATGCTGATTATTTGTTGGACCATGTCTTCGTTTTATAGAGGGCACGATGAATACGTCGTAGATGCTCCTAATCCAAGCGTTACTGGGTTTCTAAACACAACACTTACTATATAAAGGTTGCATACAACACACAGTAGCGAGCACACTTGGTCAAGCAAAAATTCAAGGGTTGCACCATGAGACTCAATAAACAATATACACGAGTCACCACCAACATAACTAAGAGATTGGTATGAATTTTCTAGTCTCCTCCCTAATAGCAAAGTATTAGAACCATCAATGACTCCATCATGAATTTGAAAGAGGAAGTGGATCTAAAATCGAATTAAAGAGCTCGAGTATGGTCAATCTAAAATTGAGTTTTTGGAACTTGAGTTTAAAATTGCCTAAAAAGAGCAATTTAAGTTTTTCCGCACCGGCCAACCATGTTAGTTAAGCAAACCATGAAATCGCACATAAGAAGTGCGATTTTAAAATTGCACATACAAAGTGCAATTTCCTTTAAGTGAAGCCCTAATAACGTGTCAGCTTGTGTCGGTGAAAAAGTCGCACTCTTAAAGGGCGATTTCAAAAAGATAGGATAGTTTGAGAAAGTTGTGAAAAGGTAGTGTAGCTTTATCAAATGTTTTTTTTTGGGGGGGGGGGGTAGTTTAAGAAAACATTCTTTTCTCGCCAGTGTTAAAATAATGGAATAAAATAGAATACCATCTATGACATTATAGGCCAAATTGCCAACCAAAAATGAAAACAATTCATGTATTTCAAGCAAAGTTCGATTTTAATCTTTATCTTTTATTTGCAATTATTCCATCTTAATCATTTTAAAAACTCTCAACGTTAAACATGATGTGATCAGCCATTTGAAATCTGTCAACTTGTGTTTCTCACATGATAGCAAAAAAGAGAAGGCTCCTAGCACATACACAAGACCTTCTTACTAGCATCCATTCCCTTCTCTCCAAACTCCTGCAAATACTTATATTCTCCAGCGTATAAATGATAGTGTTAATATTTATATGAAGCACCATCATATACTGAGGCCTTGCTCCCTAATTCACCACCTCTTTAGCCTCCTCAGCCAGTTTGCGACTTTTAGCCATTTGTTGCATCCTCCTCTCGTTCGGTCATTTTACGCAAATAGTTTGCTTGCTTCCAAAAGGCAATTCTCTTATCTACTCACTATTGCTTTTGCCATCTAATTTCTACTCAAATTTCCTCCACTTAAGATAGGCTTACATTAGGTACCTAACCAACATTTGTGGAGGCCTTTGAATTTCATTTCTTAGTTTTCATTTTTTTGATACATTAAATTCTTACTTAACATCCGTAAAGCTTGAAATGTGGAAAATAATGTAGTAGCTGAGATCCAAACCATATGTACCTGCTATTATGATTACAACAATGAGGGGTTAGATTTTGATTTGATTGAATGAAAATTTCTCAAGTGCTCCTTTCATTTGTTACTCTTCTTTTTTATAAATATCTTAACCCTGAAGAAAGTTTGCTTAACCACATATCATTATGTGATTTATGCCTTGTTTAAATTTTTGTTTGTTATACTGCTACGACAAATCTCCGCCTTCATGGCCATTTTTTCTAGTGAGTTCCTCTACTCTTTCCCTCTCTCTTTTCTCTACAACTCTTGAGTTGATTTTGATATGCAAGTTCCATAAATTTATTAATACTCTGAGATGTTTGCACTATGCTTTGATTTCTTTTTCTTTTACCGGGGGGGAGGGGGTGGATGTGGAAAATTACTTTTCTTCTCCTTAATGGATGACTTCAAAAAGAGAATGCTTTCAAACCATGAATGACATTTTATTTTGCTAATATCTTAATGGCATATGTTTTTGTATGCAATCTACTCATTGGGCCTTTTTAGTTCGTGGAATCTGCTTAAGAATATGAGATTCCTGGAATGTCACATTCCCGAAAAAAAGGGGCTTAACATTTTTGAGTTGAGAGGTAGGTATGTGAGATTCTGAGTAGTCTAGAATAATGTGCACATAAAATAAATGTCAAAACTATCTTTATAAATGAACAGATTGACAAAATTCTTATATAAGTATATAACTTACTATTTACAAGTTTTTGAAGAGTTGTAAACTTGTCATATTTGTTTTAAGGGTCCATTGTCCATATTATTCTAAATAATAATGATTGTTTACATCCAATGCCTTAGATAAGGAAAATCTTCAACTAAGATCCTATATTGGAGCAATAGCAGGTAAAACCTATATTCATTAAAAAAACTGCAAGAGGCAGATCTAAAGAATGGATTATAGGTCTAGATGTAAGGAACATAAAAGATGGATCAAGAACAAGGCGTAGACCTTGGAATAAAGGGAAAATAGTGGGCTAAATATCTTCTATCCATGCTAAAGCAAGAAGAACTGAGGCTTATTGTTGTTAAGGGCCAAGCCCATAGGGTTTTCTATATATTTTCATGGAAGAATTACACCCATATAGTTCTTAGGCTTATGGAATCGTGGAGTTCACTGAGGATAGTCCTTACCTTGCCATGGGTAATGAATCAGTGAAGATTGTTGAGGAAGAAGAGAGCTGATAGCCCTTTCCTCCCTTTTTAATTTGCTGCTATCGAGCTGTTGTCTTGGGAATGTTATTGAGCCATTGTTAACTTGGTCAACGAGACTCCAATTTTGTGAAAATTTGTTGGGGTGCCAATATAATGCCCACGACCATAAAGTTGAAGTCGACTTTTACTGGCCTTAACCAGTTTAAAATTCTGAGAAATCTTCACGGGAAAAAATATTTTTGCATGCGGGCGTAAAATCTTCGGGTTTCATGTGCAATCACCGAAATGCCCTTGGCCATTAAGCCGTAAATAACGATAGTAATAGTTACGTATAATTATTGAACCCTAGTAGGAGAAAATTATTGGTTTCATAGAAGTCGAGAATAAAGTCAGGTTTCGGAATAGTGTTTTTGGCCCGGTTATGGATTATCGAACGAGAAATATCTAGAGAGTGATTGATGCGACACGTGGGGCCCACACAAAATTTTTGGTTGAGAATGGGTTGACTTTAAGATATTTTGAATGATGAAATGACCAAAATGCCCTTGGCAGTTGCAAATGGTGGGATTTTGGAGTAGGGGCAAAATTGGAAAGTGGAAAAAATGGAAAAATTCCTTTAAGTGAAAGAAGAAGCCGTGAGTTTTGTGTAGAGAGTTGGGAGAGGAAAAAAAAAAGGAGAAGAAAGAGAGGAAAAGAGAGGAGAAAGTGTGGGTGTTTGAAGTTGTCCACGAAGGAAGTGTGATTCTTCTCCAAAGAGTTCAAATTCTTTCCAAAGCAAAGTTGTAAAGGTCGAAAGCTTACCCTTGAATCTCCATTATTAGGTCTTGATTCTAACTATTTCCATGTTTTCTTTTGATAAGAAGTTTTATGTTTATTTGGAGCCATAATCATGTTTATTGGTTCCATGATGATTTTTGTGTTGAATGATATGTGAGTTGTTCATGAAAGTATTATGTGATTGGTCATCTCAATTAGTTGTATGTTAGACCCAAAAATGGTTTAATTGAGTTGTGTTGGCTAAGTTGTATTTATGTAGTTTTTTGAAATTAACGGTTTTGACACCAACTAAAAAGGCAGTACGGTTTTTAGGGTTTTTCACCCGAAATGATTTCGAATTGGAGAATGTGTTCTGAGAAGTTTTAGTTGTAACAAAGAGCTACAACTTTGGTTTTGGATTCATTTTAGTCTGTGGTGTGTGGAACAAGCTTTTGAATTTTAAAGTTTCTGCAGGGAATCTGGCTGGATAGTGTTTCCAGCATAGATTTGTGTTTTTCGTTTGGCTTTTTACCCATCTAAATGGATGATTCTGCAAAAGTGTTAGAAATACAAATTGTTCTTCATTGAGTTTTTAAAAAGTTCTCTTTTGGGAGAAAAACATTTTGAGCTCTTTATCAGAAATTGTTGCATTTCAAATGAAAGATGTCCAAACTGAAATTTGTGTATGATTTGAAGCTACAGACAGCCACTGTTTCCTATTTTTAATATCACTAGAGTGTGAATCACTCTTTGGGGTCAAAAAGGAAGTTTGTAGCCCCATTTCTTATCTAGGTATCTTATTTTGGGTGCAACTTAAAAAGGAGTGTGTATCAAAGGATAGCTCAGTTTTTCTGAAAATGGTCCATGCTAAGTTTTCGAGGGACCAGTTTTTTGTGTCCACTGTTTTTGGCTCACTTGGCCTATCTAGAGGCTGAATCACTTAAGGTGTTCGACATGAAAGTTGTAGATAACTGGATAATATAATTTTGTTCTTTTAGAGGCAATCCCAAATGAGCATTTCATAAGAAGTTATAGTATTTTAACTTGAGGTGGCTGATTTAGAAAAGTGTAAGGATTTTAAACGTTCTGGGAGATGATTTAAAACAATACTTCCCATGATTAGTTGATTTTGTTATTTCTCTTACTCAAACCTTATGGGTATTTGTTGGAGAGTCTTTGATGGCTACTTTGTGTATGGTCATTTGAATGATTGTTGTTGAAATCTAACTCATCACTTGCGTTTATTGTTAAGTCTTGATTTGTATAGTTGGGTGTTCATTTGTTTTCGAATACCTACTGGTTTATGTTGAGCTGAGGTGAGTGAAATCGTTGGACGTGTGAAGCCCTAACCTAAAGAAGGCTATAGGGTAGAGAATAAGTTAAATTGAAACTTAGATATAGTTTTACGCGGGTTAAGGCAGAACGGACAATTGTTTTTGCATAAACAATTTGAGGTGAGGTTATGAGAGTTGTCCTGGTATCTAGTTGTCTCACAACGATGATGTAGGATGTTGCTGAAGATGGTAGTAGTTGAATTGTCGGTGGCAGCAGTTGATCGTTGACGTAGAATGAAGGGATTGATCAAGTTTTAGAAGCGCGTTGGTTGATTAAATGGATTGTTTCGTCAACAAATAGTAGTACAACGTGGATCAGATTAATTGTTTATTGTTAGTTGATGGTGGGTTGTTATTGTTTGAAATAGTGGATCGTAAGAAGTTATTGAGTGTACAATCTTGCTATTGAACTTAAGACTATTTCTTGTTCCATGTCTTAAGTTGGTTTGAGTTGGACTACCGCTTGTTGGGTTGTACCTTTCAAAGTTTGATTCGGATTGTGTACTCGATTGTTGGGGTACCTTTCAATTGTTGGTTGTGATCGAACTGAGTTAAACAACACTATACATAGGGGATTGAATTGATTGAAAATGTTTTGCCCATGTTGGCAAACCGTTGGACCCCGTGCTTAGGTTAAATAATGCACAAAATGTTTTTGCCTATGTTGGCAGTCAATGGATTCATTTGACAAAATTGTTGGGGATTACATACTCTAGTCCTAAAGTTAGAGCACAACTAGTTAAGCTTAGCTAAAAAGTTCATGATCTCATTAAAAGTCGCTCAGTAAGATCACAATTTATTCAAATGATTGAGTTGTTAAGTTGTAGAAGAGAGTTACAGATTGGTTTGATTGGACGCTAGGCAGATGAAAGGCGTAGTTGAAGGTTTGAGAACCGTTTATGTGAAATTGATGGACCTTTTAGTTGAAGGATGATGAATCGTTTGATTGAAGTTAATTGGGGTTAGTTGGTTAGAGTTTGGATGCTGTATTTGTGCAGTTTGACACAGTTTTAAAATTGTTGTTTAGCGTTGTCTATCTACCATTATTTACATGTGTTAAAAGAATGAGAAATTCTTGAAGCTGTTATATCATTTTTTCATGATATAACCTAGTAGGAGTCTTTCTGGTATAAGTTTCTTACCGAGTGTTTTATCACTCACTCTTTGTTGATATTGCCTACCAGGTGAGCACGTCTAAGCAAAAAGAGATGAGATGGATGTGCAAAATGGAAGCAATGAGATTTTCATCGCATAGTTATTCAAGTTTAGCATTGATTAATTTGTTGTAATTAAATCAGTTGGACAATGTTGTAATAAGATGGACCTCATTTCTCTTATAGTCCTCTGAAATGATAAGAGATAATATTAGAGATTAGTGATTGGTTTTGAAGATTGGAAGTTTGGTTTGCAGATTACAGGTTATTAATTTAGCATAATCTACCCATGCTATTAGTTATGCTTGGTAATACTGCGGTGGTTGGTCTTAGTTGACGCCATGCTGACCTGCTGAGGGTGTGGGAAACTAGGGTGTCACAGCTAATTTTTCTTAGGGATAAGAAAAGTGACATAAACAAATGCCCCCTCATAGCTTGAAGCAATAAGAAAGTTAGGGTTTCAAGCTATAATCCCCCTCCCCTTACACAAGGAATTATTGTAATTAATTTTGTTAGGAGGAAATGACTAAGCTTTGGGCTTAGCCCACTATTATCCATTTCAAATTGCTTAATTCTAAGGGAATGTTTGGACTAATTTGGTTACGTGGGGAAATTTCCCCCAAATAGACCCGAAAGGCGGGTCCCGTAGGGTGATCCATTGGGCCGGTTCACATTTAATACGAAGTGACGGGTTGGTTGGAGATGGGGGAGGCCCATATTAGATAGTTAAACAATCATTCATAAGTGTTCTCATCAATTTCAGATCTAACATACAAGAACACAATTTTAAGATCTTGAAAATTCATGATTTCACATTACTAATCTTTCTTCATGATTTTTGATGATTATTTAGACTTGAAGATCATAATTACGGAAAATTTTTATTTGATCTCTTTACCCTTTCCTTTCGTCTCTCTTTCTTGATGGAATGGAGAGACATTCTTTTTCATACTTAGGTAAAGATGAAAGGGACAGTTTTTAATACCCCTTCATTCAAATAACTGCTCTTATCGAGCAAATTATGTAATTGACCTTTTCATAACTTCCCTCAATTTACAACTAATTACCCTTTAACTCTTAATATGTTTTATTTTTCCTAAATCGTGCCTAATTCTCATTAACATGAGACAATTCTAATATTCTCCCATTTGACTCATGTGGTAAATGTCATTACATGATTTTGATAAAACATCAACTTTAAAGCACATAAATTTGGCTAAAGATTTCATACATTAGTTGTATCATAATTCACAATTAGGATTAAAACCAACAAGAGTCATGGCAATTCTACACCATCAAATCGGCATAGTTCCTTCCATGTATCACTATATTAGCTTTTAATCCCAAGCATGATACTTTAATAAGAAGTACACATTATATTCTACAATAATGTCAATCATAAGTTTCAACATTATCATTCATACATGCATGCATACATACATTTGAAAACAGGAATATTTTAAAAACTTATACATTAGTGAGCTCAGAGTGTCAACGACCAATAATAACAATTAACTTTTGCTAGCTGACATAATGCCCATACTATAAACATGACCAGTAAATGTCTTGGGCGGTAATCCCTTCATCAAGGGATCAGTTATCATAAGATTGGTAATAACATGTTCTATAGATATTATGTTTCTAAACCTCTTTTTTAACGGCAAAGTATTTTAACTCCATATGTTTAATACCTTTGGAATACTTGTCGTTTATTAAAAAGAAGACTATTCGGGATACTCTCCAGACATGGGATGCGTAGCTTGAAAGTTAGCAAGGGCTTGTCCCTCAATTGTCTTTTGTGGCACATATGTGATTGGAAATTGTTGAAGTAGGAGGGCCTACTTAGCCAAAAGTCTGGTCAACATTGGATGACTCAAGATATATTTGAGAAGGTTAGCCTTCGATATCAAGGCCATCTCATGTTGCAATAGGTAATGACACAACTTCTGGACAGAGGACACCAATGCTAAGCAGTGGCATGTACCTTCTTTCAGTGTGAGGTAATAAAGTGCTACATGATTTCCCTCGTCATTCTTTTGTGCTAAGTGTAACCTCTATAAAGTTGTTATGTAGAAGATCAATGGTTGCCCTTAGACCTAGCTAGCAAGCACTAATGGATTCGTCAGGTACTCTTTTAGATTATCAAATGCATATTGGTATTTCGGAGTCCATTCGAATGGGGCCCCTTTCTTTATTAATTTGGAGAAGGGTTGGAATTGGCTAATGAGGTTGGGTATGAATCGCCGGATGAATGTCAACTGACCTTGGAAACTGTTGAGTTCCTTTTGATTTGAAGGTGGTGGCATCTTTAGGATGGTTTAAACCTTGGTAGGGTCAATCTCTATTCGACAATAGTTGATAATGAACCTGAGGAACTTGTTGGAGGACACTCCAATGACGAATTTAAGCAAGCTTATTTTAAAGTTATAGAGGTGGAGCTATTGAAAGACATGGTCAAGATCTTCGATGTGACTTTCATAGTTTTTTTACTGTACCATGAGGTCATCAACATAACACTATACTGTTTTTCGTAACAACCTAAGAAGACTTTGGTCATGACTCATTGATATGTGGCATCTGCATATTTTAGCCCAAAAGGCATCACCTTGTAGCAAAAGTTCCCTTGCAAAGCTTGAAAGGCTATGAACTTGTCATCTACATGCAACATTTTGATTTGATTGTAACTTGAGTACCCGTCCATGAAGAAGAGTGCTCAGAAACTTGTCGCCAAGTCAATTAATAATTCAGGTATTGGTAATGGGAAGTCATCCTTAGGACATGACTTGTTAACATCTTGAAAGCCAATGCAGACCCGAATTTGCTCGTTCTTCTTCTTAATTGGGACTATATTAGATAACTACTTCAAGTATTGAACCTCCTGCACGAAGTTTGCCTTAATCGATTTGTTGATTTCAGCCTTTATCTTATCGGCTAAATCGGGGTGGGATTGCTGCAGAGGTTGTTTGTAGCCCTTGTGATTAGGTGGTATTCCCAATTTGTGAACTACCATAGAAGCATCGAACCCTAGCATTTCTGACTAATTCCACCCGAAAACACCTTTATTCTTCGTTAAGAATTCGATGTAGAGCACCTATTCATCCTTTGGCATGTCGGCACTAATGAAGGTGAGCGTAGGGTTAGATTCGTCCCTTAGGTTGACTTCCCTTAAAGTGTTAACTGTGGTAAAGACCCTGTCCTCCATCGCTTTCGAGGCTTGTTTGACTTCGATAGGTCTTATTCTTCAGACATAATTCCCTTCTTGGATGGAGCTTCGTCGGGTTTTAAGTGCTTGGATCCTTGAATGGCTAGGATTTGCACCATGTTGACTCACACAACTTCCAAACCCAGCCTTTCGATTTTTTGCTTAGTGTACCTTTGTAAACAATCGAAGAATTTCTTTGCCTTGACATCAGAATCTTTTACCCCGACATTCTGAAATACTTCAACCGGCTTTAGGTTAAAAGCGAAGTCAGCTTGCAAATTCAAATAAGAGGCCATTGGGTTTTCTTATAACTTCCATCTTACAAAAAATATTCCCATAAGAGTCGAAAATGATTGGTCCGTCACTCCCCTTTGTGGGAACCACGAACTGATGAGTAGCCTCAAAGGGAAAATACTCCACAATGTTTATTGGTAAGACAAAACTTTCAAGGAAGTCGGTCCAAGGGCTTGGTTATGTGATAGCAATATTATTCTGCCTACAAAACTGGTTCAATTGTTCTCAAAGTTGTGTCTTGTACATAAAAGCTAGCATCTACATACTCGGCTTCCCAAGACTCGAAAGGGCTCCGATCTCCTTGGATGACACCTTTTTTATTGTTTATGATGTATTTAATATGCATTGGTAGAATGATGACAAGATGTTGGCATGGTAATAAAGCCATGGAATTCCTAACAACACAATGAATGATGTGTCTGGTGTTGTGACCACGAATTTCGTCATTTCCTTCAAGTCATTGAACTCAGTCAGGAGTTTGATGCTCCTCATTTGACTTTGCTCATTCTTATTGTATCACCATACACGAAGACTTTAGGTGTAAGGTACTTTGCCCCAACCAAAGGAGGCTCTTTATCGGGATAATATAAACACTCGATCAGTTGTCCACCAACACTTGGCCGATATCAATGTTGGCTACTGAGCCAGAGACGTACAATAGACGATTGTGGTCTACATTGTGCAGACCATGATGGTGTGATTACAGTTTTGTGCTTCCATTTGTAGAGCATACCCGTTTGGGTTGGATAATATAGTGATGACGAAATCCCGAGCTTCCTTAGATGGCTTAAGGGTTTCAAATATGCTTGAAGTTGGCTGGTATCGTTTTAAGTTGTGCTAGTATGTCGAGCTTGAGTAGAGGGGTAGGTCTGACCTCCCTCTATCAAAATGACTTTTTCATTTAGATGAGCCATGGTTTTAATGATGTATTGGGCCTTTAGGGCACAAAGCATTGACTTTCCTTTGGAGCCAATCCTTGAAAACAAAGCATTGACTTCCTTTTGGAGCCAGTTAAGCGAGTGGCTCATGATCTGATGGTATGGGCAATACCTTGGGTTCCACTTTGTAGGCTTCTTTGAGTTACCTACTTAGAGGCAACTCCCAAACTCGCTGCTCAAGTAGCTTAGGGAAGAGCAAGAGTACTTATTCATCCTTAAATGAATACACCATTCTTAACCTTTCTTTTAGAAAACTCCTTTCGGAGCACAGACTGTCTTCATTACCGTTGGGCCTTTCTTGAGAAAATAGAGGTACATTGCTTTTGAGCCTAATTAGCTTTGGCCCATTTGTGGGCAATACAGGTCTAAAATTGATCGCGTCTATCTCGGCTTTGGGCTTTCGACCAGTATTGCTAGTCCATTGAGTTTCAAGGTCTATTTTTTTTGATTGATTAATCCAAATTATGCATTTTCTTGCTCAAGTCCCTAAATCCTCTAGGTATGAAGGCTATCGAGTTAGTTGGTTTGAGGTTTTGTATGCACATCTTTGAACATATCCAGGCTTCAAGTTGTTATACCATATGAACGAGGAACCTCCCAAGGTTTGGATAAAAGTCCTTAACTTAAGGGCTTCTTGTTTCTTAGTTGTGCTAATAATTGGTCCGCACCTTGATGTGAAATGGGTGAGATGTTGCTTAGGGTCTCTATTGCCATCAAACATAGAAAAGTTTGGATAGCTATTTTTATTTTGGCCAACTCTGTGGATTGACATATGGTATACACCAGAAATTTCCTAGCTGATAGGTAGTTCCCATGGCGGCAATGTGGCTTTAGGCTTCTATGTCAATGTTGGCACGTCCAACTGAAGTTTTATCAGTGTTACCAGCGGGGGGTAACTATCCATATTGTATGGGATGATATTAAAAGAAAGGTTGCCGCAAAGGTGAAGAGGCCCTAGTGCTAGTGATGGACTTGACATGTTTGGCAAGTCGATGGCCCTACTTGGCTGGCTAGCAAGTGGAAGTTCTACTTGGGGCGGATTACACCCTTGCATTTGTATTTGGGCTTCCATTAACTGCATAAATTATTGGGCTCATGTAACGCTTCAGGCCTTTGGTGATGCTTGCAGACATCATTCTCCTTATGGTTTGGCGAGCCATTGGATATTGTTTTGACCATCATAGATGAAATGACGAAGCATTCCCTTGGCTTATTTTCAGTTTGTCCAACTTGACAATTCCATCGGGGGCATAGAACCTTTCTTCTAGGAGCCCTTGCACCCGTCATCCCTACTAACAGTCAGTTGAAACTCTTCCCTACCTTCTTTTTGTGCTTGTATTATTGTCAGAGGATTCAGGCAATTCTCGTCATACTGCTGTAGGACCTTCTTAAAAGGGTCTTCCATAAAGGATTAGCCCTTTCTCGCCTTCTTTAAGAAGGCTAGGGTTACCCCCAGCCTCATGCCTAATCACAATAGTGAGTGTTTTCCCTCTTCGTTCACCGTTCATAGTGGAGGCTACCTGTTTGGGCTCCATTGGCCCCAACCTGTTAAAGGTAAAAATGCGTTGGTACCCAGATGGTGCCAAATGCTCGAAGGCTTATTGTCTTGAGCTAGTGCCATTGTCTACTAGTGCCACTTTGCTATCTTCAACCGGTGTTACCACCATCGAGGTTACATTGCAAGTGATGACTAACACAACCTTGTTTTTGTTTTTAAGGGGTAACATGCCATGGGTATCAAATTTGGATATGTTTCGGGCCCTCCTCCTAAGCTCGCCCCTTTTTAGTAATTTGGGGAATGCTCAGAAGTCCTCGAGGGACTCAAGCAGGAATTCCCTTTCACAGGTCCACGATTTGGATGCTGTGGCTGTTTCCAAATGCCCTCAGCTTTGGCCACTGGGACTCTTTGTTTGGTGGCTACTAGTATTGTCTCTTTCCTTCATAACCCTTTTGACTTTATTGACCATCAGGCCTTTGCCACCAGCCCTTATGGTGGGGCGGTCCACCTTGGCGACCGTTTTGGGGCTAACCCTCAGCCTCAGCTTCTTATGCTCTAGTGTCAACACTTGAAGCATCTGAGTGGGTTTGGGGGAAGGTTCCCTAAATGAGCCGAATGTGAAAGCACATTTGGATAGCTACAAGTGGCTATTTGCCAGGCTTTGTTCATACTACGTGAGCCCTTCCTTGGGCTGGCTCCCTTTTATGGTCGGAACAGTGAAGTCCAATTGTTTTGCTGTAGCTTTCTTGTTCTCGCAACTTCTTTCCATGGGGGTCCTTTTGGGGCCGCTCACATCAATGTTTATTGTTGTTGTAGTGGGCACTGATCTCCCAACCATTTTCACTTTCTTCAAAACTGCTAGGACTTGGAACTTATTGTTTGTCGGTATTGAGCAGCCTATGTCGCTAGCTACCCTCATTGACTTTGAGGTTGTCCACTTTCCCATCTTTATGGCCAGCATGGCTTGTACGGTGGCACGAGTTGGTTTCTCCCCTTGCACCATGGTTTTTAGCAATTGTTCTATGAAGTCATAAGCCACAACATTAGTTGCCCTAGGAGGACTCAAACAACGCTCAACAAATTGTGCGGTTGTCATGGTCTTGTTAAGAAAATTACCTTTACTAGTCTATTGTATTATTTAATAATTCAGCTATTTGAAGATACGTTGAAAGTATTTAATTTTAAATCAAGCCTATAGCCCAACTTAGGAAGATTGGACCTATTGGGGATCGGAGGAATCACTAAAGCGATTGGGAGCTTGGATTAGGAAAAGCCCTCAAGTGGAGTGGACTACGGGTTCAAGTTTGAGATTTTCAACTATAGGTTTAAACCAAAAGGGGACCCTATAGGGGTGGGAGTGAACCATGGGTTCGAATTGCTAGTGCTTGGATCTGGATAAATGAAATTTCCCTGAATTGAATAAGTGGTCTAACTCAGGTGGACTTTGACTGATTTGAGAGGATGGTTCGATTGAGTCAACTTTCTCTAATTCGAATAGATAGCCTAGATCAATTAGGTTTTCATTAAATTGAATAGGTCATTCGAATCGGATTAGGTTTTCATTAAATTGAATAGGTCATTCGAATCGGTTGAGATTTCAACGATTCGAATAGGTGGTTCGAATCGGTTGATTCTTTAGCGACTCGAACAGGTGGTCCAAATCTGTTGAGTTTTCACCAATTTGAACCGGTGACTCAAGTCGATTGAGTTTTCATCGATTCGAATAGGTAATCCGAATCTATTAAGTTTTTATTGATTTAAATTGGTTTGAATTCGAAAAAGCTACAAAAGGACTCTAAGTCCATGAGGGTGAGCCAATGATTCGAATCAATGAAATCTTCTTTGATTCGATTAGAAGGTTCGGATTAGGGGGGTTTCTCTACGAACTAGTGGTTCAATTCGAGAGAAACACTAGAAAAAGTTCTAACGGGATTTCATAGAATCAAAGATGGAAGTTGAACAGAGTCCCAACCAGAGTGTCATATTTTGCTTTTAGGTTTTTGGTAAGTTGTAAACTCATCATATTTGTTTTGACGGGTCTGTTGTCCACATTATCTTAAAGGAAAATGATTGTTTACCTCCAATGCCTTAGGAAAGGGAAACCTTCTATTAAGGTCCTATATTGGTGTAACGGAGGGTAAAACCCAAATTTATTGAAGAATCTACGAGAGGCGAATTTGAAGAATGGGCCATAGGTTCGGATGTCAAGAACAGAGGAGATGGATGAAGAATAGGGTCGTAGACCTAGGAACAAAGGGAAAACAATGGGCTGAAGATTCTCTGTTCGTATTAGAACAAGAAAAAACAAGGCTTATTACCATTAAGGGCTGGACCCATAAAGTTTTGTGTGTATCTCTATGGGAGAATGAGACCCATGGAGTTCACTAGGGGTTATCCTTACCTAGCCATTGGTAGCGAATCAATGAAGATTGGTGAGGTAGGAGGGAGTTGCTAGCTCTTTTCTCTCTTTCCTTCATTGTTATAGTGCCTGAAGTGTTCTTCTCTCAAAATTGTAGGGTTTTGCTTATGTAGTGCAGAGGAGACCCCAATGTCAGGAGGATGTGGCACTACATCCTCTTCAGGCCTTGGGCCTTACATTTCCAATTAGGGAAGAATCTCTATAAGGGTTCGACGTGCCTACATGGTAAAACCAAAGGCTCCTGGCTATAAGGAAAACATGAGGGAATTCCCTCGTGGGCCATGGGCCTAAAAGGGAATCCGTCAAGGGGATTGAACCAATAGGCTTAAGTATGTGTTATCCCTTTTAGGGGCTAAGTCATGATCTTAAAATTATGCCCCTCTTATATGTTAAGAAATGTTATTGAGCCATGGGTTCGAAAATATTATTGAGCCGTTGTTAACTTCGTCAACGGGACTCCAATTTTGTGAAAGTGTGTTAGTGTGTCAATTTTCCCTAAGGACATGAAAAGCAACGTCAGCATTCATATAACCTATAATAATAATAATAATAATAATAATAATGTCAATTTTAAATAAATATATTATTCAAAATAAAGAGTTGATAATACAATGTTTAGAAATTTATTTTTATATTTATAAATTATGTCTTTAGTCAATAAATTCTTGAATTAAATTCTTCATCTTGTAAAGTCAGAAAATGGGTGAAATGTTTTTTTAGTATTAACTTTAAAATAAGTACATTTTAATCATGTAAATAATTTGTTATATTTTATGTTATGAATATTATATATATATATATATATATATATTCATTAAAAGGATATTTATGAAAAACTTTAGCATTCTTTGAATTTAATTATTTATACCAAACATAGTAATATCATATTTCAAGGAATTCAATAAAGTATATCAAACGAAAGAATATCACATTCTGGGTATCGCATTCTAAGGCATTACATTCCTTGAAATGTGGTGCCGAGTGGGAATGTGAGATTCTGTGAATCAAATGAGCCTATCATGGCTTATAATTTACTTTATTGGGAATGCAACAAACAACTCTAGCAAAACTAGAAAGAAAAGCTTCAATACACATACTCCATTTTCTTGAGATAATTTCTCTTCCATTTTTCAAAAGTTTTATCGTATTCTTTGAGAACTCTTAAAGAGAGGCTCTAATCATCTAAGTTATGCTTGTGTTTTCTCTAGTCATATTTTAAAAATATGTTTTTGTCTGTAAAGAATGGATTGGTGCTATTATTTTTCACAAAAGATGTAGTAAAACTTGTTTTTTTATCTTGAAGGTATGATTTTTCAACTTTATAATTTTGTTCTTAAAAGGGGGTTTCAAAAATAACTTGATCAACACTTCTAGGAACATATTTAACACTTTCCATGTTGGGAATTTTAGCTAGAATTGCACAGAAAATGAGTTGTAACTTTTGTTTTAAAAGAATCAATTTGAGCACAGATTAAAAAAGACACTACACTTAGTATTGAAGTCCAATCTGGACTTTGGCCATTAAACAAACTTTAGTAGAGGACTTTAACATGGTCTATGGGCACTTGAATCATGCCAATTAGAGTTGAAACAAAGTCCCACTAAATGTTTAAAATAGACAAATAAAGTTAAAAACAAAACGGGAAAGGCTAAAAACGAGTTTTTTCATTTGGGACTGTTTGTAATCTTCTAGTGGGCTATGAAATTAAAGTACAGCTATTTTATGATTATAATAAGTGCTAAAGACTTGCTTTTGGCCTTAATTGCTTGAAATTTCATAATTAGGGGGGAAAATCCTAAGTTGTATAAGTAGGAACACATATAGGAGATTATGTTTGAGAATACATTAGGAGAATACATTAGAAGAATTATAATGCATGGCTGGTGTGCAATTGATGTATAATTAATTATAAACTAAAAATTGATTGTGCTTGAATTAATTGTATGAAGCCATTCAAGGTATTGGATCCTATGTAAAGGCTTTCCCTGTTACCTTTTTTATAAGGGTTATTACTATGATATTTTGATGTAGAACACTTACTTAATCTTTGATATAAGTTTCTTTTGACTCAACTATTGATGACACTATCGTTGAAATTATATATTTATGTTGATTATAGATTAATTATAAACAATTGTTAAAGATGGATGAGTGAACTCTAGTACAAAAATAAGTTTGATGAGTTGTCTTGGATCCAAGACATGGTTGTTTAATGTAGGTTTTTGGCTTGATGCCACTCAATCATTATTATTGCTATGATCATTGATGTTGCTTTAATGATGGTGATTAGAACATATTATTTTGCTTATAAACTTGATGTTTAACGATGTTTCTACACATTATTTAAGAGTATCCCTTACCAAGCATCTTTCATACTCACTGTTTTGCTGCAATTATTGTTTGAACTGTTGGCAAAGATCTTAAAGATTCATATAAGGACAATAATAAGTGGGTAGCTTAAGATTAGGGTGTTAGGCTGGAAACTTTCTTTTGTTGTTTTGAAAACTTGGTTTATACAAAAGAATATTGCATTAGTACTTGATGATTGATACTTTTTGAAGCTTAGTTGATATTAGATGCTCTTGATGATGTTTCCTATCTATATAAGTGCTTCTTGTCTCATTATCTACCTAAGTGAAGTATGTACACAAGTGAAAGGATGAAGTGAAGGGCACTTCTAATAATGCCAGCCTTTTTCGATGGTACTTTAGGTAATGCGGCATTACAACTTAGTACCAGAGCGAATATTTAAATATCCTAAGGAAATGATAACTTAGAATAATTAAAGTAATTGACTAGAAAACTACTGGGTGGGTTTGAGAGAATAAAGAGATTTATGCTAGAATTAACCATTTTCTTAATTGTATGACTAGCCCTAACTCTTATATATGTTGAGTCAAGGGTTGCTGCAACGATGAGGAGACTATAAACTTTCCGATACCCTTAACTGATCGCCACTTTTGCTGCTACAAGAGATGCGAGGAGGTCCATACTTGGAGCTATTGGTGGCGTTACCTCCAAGGAATTAATGAATATGAGAAAATTACACTGGATACATGCATTATCAGGACCTTAGCAATTTGTTAGCCGGTCGAGAAACCAATGATACCAATTTGTTCGCCATAGTATAAAGGGAGGAAGAAAGAGAGAGAGAGAGAGAGAGAGAGAGAGAGAGAAAAGCGGGAGAGTTGTGGGTGTCACTACTTCATACAACAAAGAAAACACCAACTAACACAAATAGCCTTTCCTGTTATGTTTCAAGCAATTTATTTCTAAATTAAAAAATTGATCAACTAAGAATTTATAAGCATCTCCTTTTCTATTCAGTCATTCTGGAGATAAAAGTGAGCACTGAAAGCAAAGACAAAATAAGTAAAATAAAAAAAGCCCATGGACTTAGGCAACTGTCAAATATAGTGATGAATCCATCCTATTAAATGGCTCTAATCACTCCTACTCTTGGCTCAAACCTTTCTTAGAGGGTTAAGAGAACTCAGTGAAAAGGTTTAGACAATAGAGGAAGCTTTTCACGAAATTGAGGTTGAAAGAAGATGAAATACAAATCCTTCTAATAAGACGGGTAAGGCGGAAGCTACAATTGTTAATTGTAAACTCGAAGCCTCAACAATGGCTGCTCCAAAGCCATTCAAACTCAAAAGAACCATGCCTCAATCACCCAATCAACAAAGGTAGCCCGGTAGGAATTGAAAAGGTCAACACCTACAAAGGAAAACTTTCTAAGAAATGAAAAACGTTGAATATTTGTTTAAGGACAATCTAGTGCTACCGTTCTTTCTGGAGTTGATTGAGCAATGAGCAATTGAACTGCCAGCGATTAGGTGACCCAACGAAGTCAACAAGGTGGATGATTCGAAGTACTACCCGTATCATCAGTTCATTTGCCACCAAATTAAGGATTTCTTTGTCTTCAAGAACTAGCTCCAAAAGTAGATAAATGAAGGGCATTTGGAGTTGCCCAACTCGAAATAACAAGTCAACTTCATATCCATGATTCCATAACCTCCCTTAAGTAGTCACTTACTTGAATCACAAGATGAGGACCAATGGGAAACAATTGATAAAAAGGCCAACCAAATGGAGAGGTATGCAAGACAAAAGATAGTTGGCCTCGGTCGTGAGGCTATTACCATGAAAATGGTTTAACTGCTCCAAATCGATGGGCCAAAATATCATATCAGTTCCTTGAAGGATGAGGTGTTGATGGCTGAAGAGCTTGAATGGACTAAGGTAAAGGTTAAGCAACCCACAGCAAAGTAGTGGGCTGATGAAGAGTTTGATGATTTGGAAATCGACACTGTGCTTTTTCAATTACAATCATTAGCCATTGAGGAATCTAATGATTCAAAAGATCAAGTTGTGTCACTGAAAGTTCAAAGAAGCTTTAAAATCCCTAGAGGATGGCATCCCAGCCACAGTTGATAGCCTAAAAGAAGTTAACCTTAGGACAGATGCTTGCCCTCGTCCAATTTTCATTAGCAGCGATATGTCCAAAGACAAACAACAACTTTACTTGGAATTCTTGAAGAAAAACAAAGACATCTTTGCATGGATACATAGTTAAAATGCCTGGTTTGGACCCTTTAATTGCAGTTTATAAGCTTGACATCCCACTCAAACATTGAGGTTTTAAGCAGTCCCGACAAAGAATGCACCCCGACTTGGCTAGCAAAGTCAAAACAAAGGTTAATAAACTGATAACAGCAAAATTTGTAAGTGAGGTTTAGTACCCCAAATGGCTTTCTAATATCATGCCAGATAAGAAGAATGGTCAAATCCGCGTCTATATTGACTTCTGCGATATCAACAAATTCTGTCCTAAAAATGACTTTCCATTGTTGTTGCCTGAGTTGTTAGTAGATGTGGTAACCGGCTTTCGTGCATTATTGTTCATGAATGAATATTTTAGTTATAATCAAATACGCATGACGCTCGAAGACAAAGAGTACACTACTTTTCAAGCACTGCAAGGAATTTTTTGTTTCAAAGTGATGCCTTTCAATGTCAAGAATGTGGGTGTAACGTATTAGCAAGCAATGAACAAAGTTTTCAAAGAATTCTTGGGAAAGATTATTGAATGTTGTGTTAACAATTTTGTGGTTTAGTCCAAAAGTCACCCTCATCACCCCGAAAACCTCGAACATGTCTTTCAGAAGCCTCGTTGTTGTTTGAAGATGAATCCTTTGAAATGTGCCTTCGAAGTGTCATCCGTAAAAATTTTAGGATTCATCGTTCGATACCGAGGAATCGAGGTCGACCCAACCAAGATCAAGGCTATTTTTGGTATGCCTTCTCCTTCCAGCTTGAGGCAATATATAAGTTTCTAAGGGCAGCTCACATTCATTTGACGGTTCACATCAATTCTCACCGAATGCTATTAACCATTCTCAAAGCTGGTTGTGACAAACAGTGGAAACAAACCGCAATATGAAATTAATGGATAACAATCCAAAATAGAGAACACAAGATTTACCTGGTTCGATCAATATGATCTACATCCACGGGAGAGGGAGAAGAAATTTCACTATCACAACTAGTGTTACAAGAGTTTAAAATCGACAGAATCGATCAAGAAAAAATAAAATGCTCAAAGAACTCGCTGCTCTCTCTTCGGTCCAAACCTTCTCTTCACGAACTAAATCCCCTTTTTTTCCTCAAATTGGGTCGCACAAAATGTTCGGGTCAAACAAGTCGAACCAAAAAAAATTCAAGACATATTTAAAAAAGTTAATGAAGAAAGGAGTCCTTTTTAATTAAACACTAGATTGCTAAAATGCCTTCGAAAGCCTGAAGGAATATTTGACCAAGCCACCTATGCTTACAAGCTTGATTCAAGGGCGACCCTTTATTCTATACATCGCAGCCTTTGAAAGGTCGCTTGGGACATTGTTGGCCCAACACACTGATGAGGGCAAAGAAAATGCATTGTTCCATCTCAGCCGAACCTTGGTGCTAATCGAGGAGAGGTATTGGCCAATTGAGAAACTCTGCCTAGCATTAATTTTCTCCATGCAGAAGTTGCATCATTATATGCTTCAGCATGATATGACATTAATATCAAGGAATAATCCTCTCAAGTACATTTTGAATTGACCGATGTTAATTGGTCGATTGGTGAAATGGGTAGCATTACTCCAACAATTTCCTATTAGCTATATGCCACAAAAGGCTGTGAAAGGGCAAATCTTATCAAACTTTCTAGTAGCACACCCTATTTTGGAGGAATATCCCATGGACTTCGAATTACCCAAATAAGAGGTAATGATTTTCAAGCCAACAAGGCCTTGGGAGATGTACTTTGATGGAGCATCTTAAAGCCTAACACGCAAGAGACAAGACAGCTCAAAGATGAACAAAGTGGGCACCAATGTGTTGTTTATTACACTGACCAGTGCCCTCATCTTGTTATCATTTCAGCTTGTGGAAGGTGGCATAGACAATAAGGCAGAATATCAAGCTTTTATTATAGGCTTTTGAGCTTGCCCTTCAACTACTAACTGATGATTTAATCATCAAGGGTGATTCCGAGTTGGTGGTTAAATAGATGAATTAAGAGTATTGCAACCGTAAGCGAGCTCTCACTCCTTATTTAATGAGGCCCAAGGAGTTGTTATCCTAATTCCAAGTCCCTCGGCATATTGTGCATCTTTGAAGGGTAGCCAATGTGTAAGTTGATGTTCTCATGAGCTTGGCCACATCTTTGACAATTCCTGAAAGAGAAGAGGTCACAATCACCATTACAAGAAGAATGTTATTGTTACTACTCCTCAATGTAGAGGAGGTAAGGCAAGTCACCTCTAACGAAACCAAGAGGCAGCAAAGAACAATTCCTGTGGTGGCACAAAAGGATTGGGTTGCCCCTTTCATTGCATATTTGGCCCACAGTGAGCTCTTGATTGACAAAATTGAAAAGAAGTACATCTGGTGAAGGGCTATCGATTTCACTATTATCAAAGGTCCTAATGGTGAAAACATATTATACAAGCGAAGCTTCGATGGCATCCTTTGACGTTGTCTTGGGGGGGAGCAAGCCACTAAAGCCATGATGGAAGTTTATACAAGCACCTGTGGTGCACATCAAACTGGGGTGAAATTGCAAATGCATCTTAAGATATTGGGTTATTATTGGCCTACTACGGTTTGAGATTGCATCAGCTACAGCAAATGATGTGACCAATGCTAATGTCATGCTAACCAGATTCATCAACCACCTGAACCGTTGCATGCCATCAGATACTCATGGCTGTTCGTAGCATAGGGCTTGGATGTCATAGGTCTATGCTACTAGCTACTACCAAACATCACCGGTTCATCTTAGTCGAAACAAATTTATTCTCCAAATGGGCTAAAGCTGTGCCACTGAAGGTGGTGACCACCAAGGCAATCATCTTATTTGTCACATCCCATATGGTGTCCCTCACACCATTCTCTTCGACAATGAAATGAACTTTCATGCAAGTGAATTGAAGAAGTTGTATGCTAAATACAATATATGTTCAAACCATTCGTCGTGGTACCATATACTAGCCAACGAATAGGTCAAGGCATTCAACAAGACCATGTCTAACATTCTTTACAAGTTTGTAAGAAGTAACACAAAGAGTGGGCTGAACAAGTTGCTTGATGCTCTTTGGGCATATTGAACTACTCACTAGACTCCCACACAAGCTACTTCATATGCATTGGTTTTTTAGGAAATGAAGTTGTTCTACCAATCAAGGTTTAGCTGCCTTCCTTACAAGTGGCGATTCATGAGTCATTGACTGATGATGAGGATGCTCAGGTGTGCTTGGCTAAACTTGATTCCATGGATGAAAATCATTTGGCTGCATTACAAATGCTAGAAGTCTATCAAATGCAAATGACAATGGCCTTCAACAAGAAGGTCTGGCTGTGAGCATTTATAAAGGTAGAATTGATGTTGGCTTTAAGGCTGTTAATGATTCCTGAGAAGAAGCCATCGAAGTTGGAACCAAAGTGGGAAATACCGTTTATGATTGAAAAGGTCTATTCAAATGGAGTAGACCTCCTCACCACTATTGAGTGTGATAGGGTTACTCCCTTTAAAAATGCCCATTTTCCAAAGAAGTACTACCATTGAGGTAGTACATTGCTCCTACACAAGCCTAAACTATGAACTACTCTAAAAATAGCCTAAACTAACCATGCTCCTGCATGAGCTTAAACTGTGTGTCGCTCTAAAACGAGCCTAAACTACCATTGCTCCGAAAATGAGCCTAAACTATTGTTGCTCGTGCAAGAGCCTAACTACACTTTGCTCCAAAACGAGTTGATTATCTATACTTTTGTTCAAAAATGAAGGAGGCAAAAAGCCTGCTAAGTTGAAAACCAGAAAGGGTGACTTAAGCAAAAGTTAGGTTTATCAAAAGAAAGATGAATACTACAATACTAGGTTGAAAACCCGAAAGGGCACCTTAGGCAAAAGTTAGGGCATCAATGAAAAAGAAAAGGAAAAAAATAAAAAAATAAAAGAAAAAAATCAAATCAAAACAAATTCCCTCTCTAAAAATTATGTTGGCTTGATTCCCCTTTGCGGGATACGTAGGAACCTTACGATTCAACTACATTCATATTCACATCCACCTTTTTCACATTCATGGCCCTCGTTTAGCCTCTATATTCATACTCATTTCTATATCAATATCTATATTTCACATTCCTATTCATATCCATCCTTATCCATTATCGCCTAAAGAATTGTGTTGGCTTGATTCCCCTTCACGGGATATATAGGAAGCTCTTTCAACTTAGTCGTACCATAAACAAGGTTTTCTAATCCAAAAAGGAACCTTGGTTCAACCATATAATGTCCCCTAAAGAACTACATAGGCTTGATTCCCTTTTTTAGGATACGTAGGAAGCGTTCATGGCTTAGCCACTTTCATAAGCATCTAATCCATTTGCCTCTTTGCCAAGAACTACGTTGGCTTGATTCTCTTTTACGGGATATGTTGTAAACTTTTACGGCTCAGCCTCACTCTCATTTTCCATTATATTATCTCAAATTGTCCTTTTATTTAGAACTACGTGGATTTGAATTCTTGATTACGAGATACATAGGATGCTTGAATTGCTCATGGCAGTTCAGCCCAAACAAATAAGCCTATCTTTATAAGAAGGTTTTACATGCATAATAAAATGAGAGTGCCTTTGTGGCAAACAAACAATACTCTATTTTATAAACAAGGATGGTTAACTAGGACATCCACACCTTGGAGCCTTAGTTTGAGCACAAAAGAGATACATGAAGATTCTAGGGAAGGGTTTTCAGTTGGAGTAGGGCAGTTCCCTGCCTTTTCCTTAGCCTTTTCGACCTCCTGCCATAGCCGATTGGTTTGCTCAACCCATGCTTTTACCTCCTATTGAAGTACGTGAAGCCCAATCTTGTGATGTTCAATGTCCTGTTTGACATCTTTCACTCACAAATTTAAGAAAGTTTGCTTGGTCTTGACCGTTACAATGGTAGCTTAGGTAGAATCAAGTTTGGCAATTAACTTTGCCTCAAGCTTTAGGAGTGGGTCTACTTTGTCATTTTTTCGGAGTCACAGTAGCAACTACACCCGAATGCTTTGCTTGTAGTTCTTTAAGCTCCACATATGCCTTTTCAAGTTCTTTGTGAAGGTACCTGCTCTATTCACCATCATGCAAGTTGCGTACCGCTTCTATAGAAGCATGCCTCCAATACACATGGTGAACTACCAAATCATATATTTCTTGATAATCATGGCTGCCAATGTTTATCTGGGTGAAGTAAAATCGAATGCTCTAACTTCATTAGGCAGGTTCTCGTCCGATGTCTATTCAAGCACAGAGATTATGCCTTCAATTAAGGAGTGCAGCCAAGCTACTACTGCATTTATCATGGTGGTAGAAAAGATGACTTCAGGAACCTGCAGCATTAGTGTATAAGCAAGGAAGTCGATTTCAGAAGTAAAGTGGCAAGTCATTGCTTTGATAGTGGGTTTGTCTTCATTGGCAAGAGTATCTTCATTAAAGGCTGCTAGTCTTTCCCCTTTCCTTGTGTTAGCTACATCCTTAGTTTCTTCAGGGCTTAGTGAAACACATCTCACAGCTATAATGGGTTGGTTGGGAATGTCATGACGCCTAGTCTTTGGTAGAATATACATCACCATATTTTGTCAAGTCAGCAGTATCGGCTTCATGCAATTCAGCAGGAGGAAGTTTCTTAGCTATGTTGGTTTCTCTAGGTTTATTCCTGTAAAGATAAGATGTGTGGACAATGTAGTGAAACAATCAAAGACGAGCCAAAGATTGGTGTGATTACCTTCTTGCCTCATGATGAGCTCTAAACCTTGTGAAGATGTCTCTTTGCCACACATTTTTGCAATGCGTCAATCGAAAGTTACCCTTTGTTTCTAGAAAGGGACTTCTTCTGCCCAATAACGTTGCAAACAATTACTACCGACACAGATAAGACTTTCATAGGAATTCCCAATGGTTAAGACTTAGTCGTAGGTGGCGAGCTGCTTCAATCTCTAGTGTGCTAATCAGCACAATGTCTCTTACAGGTGCGATAGAAGCTGGCTTCTCAACAAGTGGGGGAATGGTAGAGATGTCCTTGTGCTCTAACAATAAGCAAGAAGTCAGGTCAAATCTGCTTAAAAGAGTAAAAGTTAAGTGCAATTCAAACACAAATGTATTCACCTTGGAATTAGGTGGAGATTTTGGCTACGATCTCTCAGGCCTTCATAATAATCTGCTTTATTTCAAAAGCAAACCACATTGGTTTTTTGTGCGTTAGGCATAAAGCTAGAGGGAGCTTCCATCTTTGCACACATTCTAATTTCCTATCTGACAATGTCATCTTACTGCCCACAGTCGCTTAGTGTGTAATTCGCTAAATCAATCTCCGAAGAGGGGATCTCCGAAGAGGGGATGCCTTTCCCTTTCCAAGAGCTCGGTGTGATTACTTATTCTATGGTAAAGTGGGAGTGTGCCGCATTTAAAGGAGACTGAGCAGAGCTCTATGTGGCGCTCTGAGGAGAGTGTATTGTGGCTAGTGAAGTTCTCTCTGATGAAAGTTGAGGATTAGGATCTAATGCCCTCTGAAAAGAAGTGAAAATTAACCTATAAGAAATTGAATGGTAAAAAAATCTATAGAGCTACAGAAAGCACCTTAGGTGAACAAGGTGTTCTTGTCTTCATTGTCCTTGGTTAAGCTCTCGATTAATCTTGTTGTTGAGTTGGAGGAGTGTTTTCTTTGGTTGGACGATCGTGGCAATGTAGTTGATTGTAGTACTAAGAGTTCTCTTTTGGCTGCTTGTAGAGACGGGAGAGGATTTTGAACCATGCTTGGGGAGAGTCGTGGGTGTTCGCTCATGGCTTATTCCTTTTTCAACAGAACGTTGCGTTTCTCGCAAAGGCTGTTCTTGTTCTGATACCATTTAGGTTAGGAGAACAAGCCGTACCTTTTCGTTAGGATTGATTTTTTCCCATACTTACATTCTCCCCTTCTAGAGAGAAATATCTTAATGTTGCCGAGATAATTTTTCAACCAAAAGCCGGTATGCCCCATGGTCACTAAGCAGTTTCATTCATCAGACTTTAGAGGCACGTCAATTATAGCTCCAATGTGCTCTCGAGTGAAAAGAAGCCATAAGCTGCCTCATTATCATTAGATGGGATTCCCCGCAGTATCTTGTAATCGGCAATGGTATGAGTCTTTGAAAACAACCCATTTGCTTAACAAAGTGACCAGGAGTATATGGTTCGAAGGTGATAACACAGTTAACATGGCAAGCCAATACCCTATCTCTTACTCCCATCAGGAATGACCTTCCTTGAATTGTGGCTTGACCATCATTTACAAAAACTTTGCAAAGAAGATTGAAAAAAAGACAAAAGTTTGCTTCGGCCATCATTTACCATCCTCGTAGTGCATTTTCGTAAGTTTTGAACTGGTTGTGCAACACCAATATACATCAGGAATGGGTAAAGACTCCTGCCTCACGGAATTGTGCATCTTCGTAACAAATGATAAGTGTTTGGGAAGTATATAGCAATCCATCCCTAGAGGATATGCCATGGCCCAAACATCCACAGAGTGCTGGAAAGATTTGTCATGCGGCCTAACAGCTCATACAGCTTCACTAACATGGGGATTGTAACACCTCTAAAATAAATTATACTTCGAATTAATTTTGGAATTAAAGTAGAAATAAGAACCGAACCCTCATGGAATAAACCTTAAAGTTAAGAAACGGTAGGGAAACAAGTACCTATAATTCATGCCCTTAAGTAAAATAACTGGTTAAGTTAGTTTAAAAAGGGAATTGTCGCACAAGTTTTGGAGATAACAGTCATGAGAGATATTTTTTTGGCATTAAATGGGGGCCATTATGAGGGGATGGAGTGGCAAGCTCCATCACCCTCCACTTCGCACTATCAAGTGGTGTGGGGTTTGGGCCATTTGAACTATAAATAGGCAAGGAAAAAAAAAGCCAAACAACAAACACAAAACAAAACTAACCGTAGAGGGAGAGGGAGAGAGAGAGAGAGGAAGAAGAGAAAGAAATTGGGAGGGAAGGATATGGGATGGCTAATACATAGGCATAATTAGAAAAGGAAACAAGGAAAGGGCGTCAAGACCGATAAGCCTCTTGACCTAATAGACCATGTATAGTTTCCTTTAGACTTTTTTTTTTTTTCAACTAACCCACTTTAATTCTTGGGACCCTAGAGGGATTTTCAGTAAAAACCACTAAGGAAACTACAATTTCTGCTAAGTTCCACTTTATTTCTGTAGATGAGAAATTTTTGGAATGAAGGAGTGTGATTTGGTCTTGGAATGTGAAACATAAACTTGTAGATAATTTAATTTCCTTCAAAATGAGCATAAGTATCACCTAAATTGGATCAGTATTGAAGGAGTTATGGCTCCTAGAAGTTTCTACCAAAACTGCACCATGTCCTTAGTGGCGGACAATATTAAACAGACTCACTATTTGACTGTTTCAGTTCCCATAAGCACTCTAAACAAGACTTTGGATACACTTAACTGATGACCTATAAGCTTATAACTACTTCAGAATGTTCGCTTAAGGGAAATATTGCATAAATAACAAATTAATACTTGATATTAATTATGATAGGTGAAATCCCTCAAGATTGCTTGTAGGAGTAGATGTGTTTGAGGTAAGGGGGTTTTCTATCCTTTTGCTAGGGTACTTTTTGTTGTTTATTCTTTTAACTATTTCATTTTCTAAAATAAGTCTTTTCTATTTCTTTCCCATAAGCAATTTATAGTGTTTTTACCATCTCCCTTGGAATTCTTTGATAATGATACTTTTATATTGATTTGTATGGTGTAACATTTTCTTATTGGAAGATTGATCTTGAGGAACTCTGACTTGTTATACCATCCATGGTTCTACAGATTTGTCCTCACGACCACCCCCACTGTGTAAAGTCCCCGTTCTCTACTTCCCACCAGTACCCTTAAGGGGTACCCTGTCTTTCTATCGATTGGGGATTCTTAGGTCATTTTCTCTACAAACTAAGAGGCCTATTCCAAGACTGGTACATATCGGTTGGGGTATGAGCGCAGCTTTAGTGACAGAGTAAAGAGGTTGACGGTGGTGACGTCGGTGCGCCCCGTCGTGTTCATCATAGAATCATACAGAACGAACTCGTCATACATAGCCCCAAGGATAAGGATGCCAACTATTCTATAAATGTCCTATAAGCTTATACTCTTTTCTCCATGAGCAAGATGGAAAGTGTTGGTTTCTTGACACCAACGACCAAGCAGGTCAGTAAAGATGGTATCAGGGCAATGATAATGACATTGGGAAGCCCAAACAGCCTCATAAATGCCCACAACTTGCAGCTCTTGGTGGAAATTGAGTGGAAATTAGTTGTTTTGTGTGCAAATTGTAGAGGCGGTAAGGTTTTTGGGATTTTCACATAAAAATATTTTGAATTTGACAATTAATTTCTGTAGAGTTGTACTCTACTGAATACCTACAACTTTGGTTTTAGAATCAACTTAGTCCGAGGTATGTGGAAAAAGTTTTGGAATTTAAAAATTTATGCAGTGAAACTAGCTAAACTGTGTTTCCAGCCAAATTTTTGTTTTTCTTATGGCTTTTTACCCATTTGAATAACTGACTTTACAAAAGTGTTCAAAATATAAATTTTTCTTCTTTGAGTTCTTTAAAATTTATCTTTTAGAAGAAAAACGTTTTGATCCTTTTATCAAAAGTTGTTGCATATGAAATATGGTCAAACTGAAATTTCTATACGATTTAAAACTATAAACAACCACTGCTTGCTATTTTTAATATCACTAGAGTGTGAATCACTCTTTGAGGTTAAAAAGGAAGTTGTAGCCCTATTTCTTATTCAAGTATCTTATTTGGACCGCAACTCAAAAAGGAGTGTGCATCAAAAAAGAGTTCAGTTTTTCTAAAGATGGTCCAAACTGAGTTTTCAAGGGACTAGTTTTCTATGTCCACTGTTTTTGGCCCACTTAGCCTATTTAGAAGTTAAATCACTTAAAGTGTTCAACATGAAAGTTATAGATAACTGGATTATATAACTTTATTCTTTTGAAGGCAATGCCAAATGAGCGCTTTATAAGAAGTTGTAGTATTTTAACTTGAGGTGACTAGTTTACAAAAGTGTAAAAATTTTAAATGTTTTGGAAGATGATTTATAACAATACTTCCCATGAATGGTTGATTTCGTTGTCTATCTTGCTGAACCCTTATGGGTGTTTATTGGAGAGTTGTTGATGACTGCCTTGCATGTGGCCACTTGAATGACCGCTGTTGAAATCTGACTTGTGACTTGCGTTTATTGTTAAGTCTTGATTTATATAGTTGGGTGTTCATTTGTTTTCAAATACTTATTGGTTTTTGTTGAGCTGAGGTGAGTGTAATCGTTGGACATGTGAGGCCTTAACCTAAAGAAGACCACAGGGTAGAGAATAAGTTGAATTGAAACTTAGATATAGTTTTATGTGGGTTAAGGTAGAAAAGGACAGTTGTTTTTGTGTGTACAATTCGAGATGAGGTTACGAGAGTCATCTTGGTATCTAGTTGTCTCACAATAATATTATAAGACGTTGCTGAAGGTGGTAGTAGTTGAATTCCGATGGAAGCAGTTGGTCGTTGATATTGAATGAAGAGATTGATCAAATTCTGGAAGTGTGACAGTTGATTAAGTAGGATCGTTTCGTTGACAAATAGTTGAACAACGTGGATCGGACTAACCAGTTGTTGTCAGTTGATAATAGGCCACTGTAGTTTGCCATAATGGATTAAAACAAACTAAATAGAGGTGGTTGAGTGAATTGTCTTGCTATTGAACTTTACACTGTTTCTTGTTCCATGCCTTAAATTGGTATGAGTTAGATTGCCAATTGTTGGGTAGTACCTTTCGAAGTTTGATTCAAATTGTGTACCTAGTTGTTGGCGTACATTTCAAATGTTGGTTGTAATCGAATTGAGTTAAACAGCCCCTTACATAGGGGATTGAATTGACGGAAAATATTTTGCCCATGTTGGCACAAAGTTGGACCCCGTGCTTGGGTTAAATAATGCAAAAAAATATTTTCACCTATGCTGGCAGTCAATGGATCCATTTGACAAAACTGTTAAGGATTGCACGCTCTAGTCCTAAAGTTAGGAGCACAACGAGCTAAGTTTAGCTAAAACGTTCATGACCTCATTATAGGTCGCTCAATAAGATCACAATTTGTTTGAATGTTTGTTTGTAGGAACGAGTTGTAGAGTTGTCTAATCGAATATTAAGTGGATGAATGACGTGATTGAAAGTTGACAAACAATTTATACGAAGTTGGTGGAACTTTTGGTTGAAGAATAATCAATCGTCTGATTGAAGTTTGATTCTGTTAGTTAGTTCGAGGTCGAATATTGTGTTCGAGCAATTTAAAGCATAGTTTTTAAACTACTGCTTCTTGATGTTTATATGTAGTTATTCACACATGTTAAAAGAATGAGACAAATTCCTTAAGATATTATATCATTTGTTTATGATATAACTCGATAGGAATCTTTTTATATGAGTTTCCTACTGAGTGTTTTATCACTCACTCTTTGTCGATATTGCCTACCAGGTGAGTGCTTTTAAACAAAAAAAGATGAGACGGATGTGCAAGATGGGAGCAATGGAATTTTCATCCCATAGTTATTCAAGTTTAGTGTTGATTAATTTGTTTTAATTAAATCATTTGGACAATGTTGTAATAAGATGAACCCTATTTCTCTTGTAGTCCTCTAAAATGATAAAAGATAATGTTAGAGATTACTGATTGGTTTTGAAGATCGCTAGTTTGGTTTGAAGATTGTAGGTTATTACTTCAGTATAATCCACCCATACTGTTTGTTATGCTTACTAATACTGCAGTGATTGATCTTAGTTGGCACCCCGTAAACATGTTAAAGGTGTGGGAAATCAGGGTGTCACATGAGGTGTGCACTGGATCTTCAGATTTGGGACTTGTGCACCCTATATTTAGCGTTGCCACATTGTTGGGTAAAGGCTCAATGGCTTGTGGCTTTTTATGTATGCCTAGCGGAGTGGCCACCTCATACGTATTTCAACACACTTTCTTGGGTTTATCAGCTTAAGATCTATTACGACACTTCGTGTTTAGCGGAAATGATCATATTTGGTCAAATCATTAATCAAAGGTCTTCACTTGCTTCGAGGACCCAATGTAATCAACAACCATCCATTTATGGACCCTAGGACCCCGAAATCCGAATTTTCATCAAAACTTAAACCCCAGTTTGGAGGACATTTATTTAACATACATCAAACATAGGAATGTCACATTCCGGGCATTGCATTTCCTAACATCACAATCCTAGGAGTGTAATACTAGGTGAGAATGTGAGAATAGCTTAATAAAAATGTATCTATATATAACTTGAGGTTGTATTGGGACATACGGGAAAGGAAAGGGTAGAAAGGAATAAAGAAAATAAAATCGAGTAATGGGGGTGAAGGTAAAAATAAACCACAACAAGGAGAACAATTTGAGTTAGGATGTGAAGCCAGTAAAGGCAGTGGATTTAAATGACGGGATGAAAATTTGAATTAGGTCTCGCCCAAAATGATAGACACCTAGAGAAGGGGTGAATAGGTGTATCTGCAAGAATGACACTTAAAAACAAAACTTTAATCTTTTAAAGAAAGTAAACGGTAAGATCCAGAAAAGTTTGCATGATAGTTTGACTCCTGTGCAAACTATTGACAAAACAGAAAATTAAAAAGATGGAAATTTACAGAGTTCATCCAACCACTGGCTACTTCTCTCTTCCAATAGTAACTACCCGCTACTATTAGGTTGACCACTATAAGTCACTTTAGGGCAGTGAAAGCCTCAAAACAAAACTTAGCTCACAAACAAACCCTCTTATCTCAAAGACCAAGAGGTGGTGAAAGCCTTTACAACCGATCCAACTCGCAAGTCGATCCCTCCTTATCTTCAAGGCCAAGAGGTCGTGAAAGCTTTTATAAACGATCGAACTAGCAAGTCGATTGCTTCTTATCTTCAAGACCAAAAGGTTATGAAAGCCTTTATAACTGATCCAACTCATAAGTTGATCCCCTCTTATCTCCAAGGCCAAGAGGTCGTAAAAGGCCTACAAAGACAAAAGTATGGATACACCACAAACTACATCCAAGTGTTAATTATATATCAAGCAATGAAGCATTGGTTTGATCAAAAGATTTTAGTAAAATCCATAGATTAAGATCAAAGCGATTTTAGCTTTAAAGGAACAATCTCACAAACACAGCAATGTGATTATTTTTTGTATCAAACAATAGCCACGTCTCCTTCAGAATTTTGTCAAAAATACAACTCGGTCAAGCAAGAGATTTTTCTATGAAAAACTTCCAGTTGGTGCAATCAAAATGGAGTTGTTAAAAATCTCAACAATTGGACAAATATATATATCAATCTCTCTTCCCAACAAGTAACTTGCCAAGAGAATATATTGAGGAAATATTCTCTGCAAGAAATCCTCCAGTAGCCTATTGCCAAGGAAAATCTTGCCAAGAAAAATATTAAGAAAATATTTCATATATGGAAATCCCGATTTCTTGGTCAAAGGAAACGAGCTGGAAGTTTAGGAAAAATTTTGAGCTTTAAATTATTTTTAAAGATTGCCCCAAATCTAATATATAATTAAATATAAGGCTTATAGATTTTACCTAATAAAAATAGAAAATATCTTTTTTTCTCTTGATTTGCTGCAACGGCTCCGCAATCTTCTCTTTGAAATAATCTTCAGTAGCTTCCTCCAAAATCTCACAGATACTCTTTCCAAAATATGAGCACCTTAGCTATGAAATAGCTATAGCATCTTTTTGTAGACACAATTTACAAAATACATTTCAAACCACATTCTTTCTAAATCTAGTCAATAGCTTATAACAGAGTTTGATAGCTTGCAAACTATATGTTAGTAATTGAAAGCAATTAGGTTTGACTAGTATTAAAACATATACACATTATATGTCATTGGCCAACACAAAATATTGAGGTAAAGCAGTATTTCTCTTGCTTTCTTTCGAATTCTTTGTATCAATTCACCTTCTCTAATGATATTGACATCTCTTGTTGGCATTGCATGTCAATTTTGTTCATTTTCTTAATTTGACATGAGTATTTATTTGATTAGTCGTACTCAAAATTGTTCCCAATTTGTTGTGAAATTGTTTGATTGGAAATTATATTTTTTGAGCCATGTCATGAAATGATTGTTGGAGATCGCGTGGCCCAGAGCAAATATGAGTTTTGTACCCAATGAGGATTGTATAACCCCAGACGTATGATATGTGGCTACTGGGTACCATCTGTGATCCCAAACGCATAATGTGTGACTATTAAAGACTGCGTGGTCGAGAGAAAATACGGGTTGTGTATCCAATGAGGATTGTGTAACCCCAAACACATGATGTGTGGCTAATGGGTATTGTGTGTGATCTCAAACACATGAAGTGTGTTAAGGAAGACTGTGTGATCCTCACGGGAGTAGATTGACCATGGCTAAAATTGTCATTGTCATTGATTGGATAAATAATTATCGTGCAAGTTAGTTGGTTGCACGTGAATTCAATTGACCATATATTATTGATGATACCCTTTTACTAGGCATTATTCCCTCTCATTTATTTCAAGTGCGGCGAGTTGATAGTTACAAACTATAGAAATACTAAAGCTAATTTTGTTGTATAGTGTTGTGTTCAAATGATGTACTAAAATTGGCG
Source organism: Santalum album (assembly GCA_034195605.1). NCBI lineage: Eukaryota > Viridiplantae > Streptophyta > Magnoliopsida > Santalales > Santalaceae > Santalum > Santalum album. The sequence goes on from CM067262.1 coordinate 8,093,275, forward strand.
ATGTCCTCTTTTTTTTTTTCTTATTCATTCAACTTGAATAGTTGCAAATTGCAGCATAATCCAAAAAAAATCGTTTTTGCCCGCTATAGTGTGCACTTACCAAAAAAGCAATACTATATATTTTTTTTCCTTACTAAAACTAAAATTATATCACTCATTTAATATAATAGAATAAAGTATATAATGCTATAATTGAAACTTCATAAATTTATTTCAAGGGCCCATGCCCATGGCCCATCTCCTTATCTTGGATTACAGTGGAAGCAGTGGTCTCGTCGTCCCGCCATTTTGAGGTGCCGAGATTATTCAAATAAAAATCTCCATTGGCGAATTCGTCAAATAACATCTCTTGAGAAATTATTTTTGGAGGGGACTTGGCATTGGGCAATTTCCCTTTCAAAATCTCAATAATTTTTGAAAATATTTTATAGTGGTATTCAAATGGGGCGTTTCGAGAAGATGATATTTAAATATTCTTTTCAAGTTAAATGTTTTCTAAAATCGAATGGCAAATCCGGAAGAGGAATGACAAAGAGAAAAAAGTTATAAATATGACCATTCCATTATATTTCATGTTATGAAATAATGGAATGAATCAATTTCATTCCATTCTGATCAACTATAAGGTCATGTTAGCAATCATATGGAGGTTATAGATTTACGATTTGTGTTTTGAAAGATGAATGACTATTGATGTCGATTAAATTAGCATGCATCCCCGAGCCCAGGGGCACATGACAACATGTGGAAGCCAATTTGAGTGTCAAGGAAAGTGGGCCAAGCCCAAAGGGTTCACGATGATCGATCCGTAGCTCGGCCTCGTCCAGTGGACCCGCATCGGGTGGCCCATAGCTTGGCCCATTATAGCTAGGGCGACTTAGCTCAAATCCTAACCGCAGAGATATCTCCATGTCTCACGATATATATTGGATTCCATATGCCAGGAAAATAGATCGACACGATCCCAAAGATCTCGGAGTAGAGCCTTGTCGTGCAAGTCGCCCAATCCTCATGGCTCGACCATTATAAATTAACCACCCCCTCAGGGTAAAGGCTACGCTCAATACACTCAATTTGCAATTCTCCCACCCTTACAAATTTAACTAGAATTTGTCTATTAATTCGACCCCTCATTAACTAGGGTGTTGGAGGCAACCCCCGGAGGAGCGATCCGTTTTTAGGCAACACTGGCTACAATTTTTCTAAATCATGCTTCATTATTTCCGGATTAATATAAAATTTAGGATTAAAGATATTGATATTTCTTCACCAGTTTGAAAAAAACACTAACAATTGACATTCAACCCTCCTGACCCTTATTAATTTATATTTTTGTCCATTAAATGATAGAAAAATTTTTATCATATTATTAGCATCGTGCTTTCTTTTTAATGGAATAAAAATTATTATACAGTCCTCAATTTTTTAATGAAAAATTAAATTGAATTAGGGTAAGGTATTTTAAAATTACAAAATAATAGTAAATATTTTTTTGGATAATTATAGTCTTTAAATGACAACAAAAGTCAATTTTATAGATTAAGAGGGTGAATGTTTCTTTGAAAAACAAAGAAACTATCGGTTTCTTTTCGAAAAAAGGTGTGAGGGCGTCAATATCCTTAGCCCTGCCAGTAATGAGTCGATAGTTCTCCACAATGCTAGAAAACTTAAGCCTTACGTGCTTCTTTTTGGGATAAAATCATTCAAAATGAGGGAGGGAGAGAGAGTTCTCAATGTTTTATTTCAAAATGTTTGTTTGACTCTCGAAGAATTGACAACCAGCCGCATGTCTTCCAAACCCAGAAGTGCCGCTAACTCCGGAACATGTTGTGGCCAATTAATTTTGGCAGTTTCCCAACCCAACGACTATAAAGCCGTACGACAAGGAAATAAAAAAATCCCTCAACTTTGCCAAACAAAACTACAGTATTGATATTCAAACTCATTTGACCTCTTAGCTTGATCCTGTGCAGGAAAAAAAATATTATTATAAGTGCATTTAATATGAGCATATGGTATGCATAGAACATTTAAAATTGACCTAGTGATGAAAGTAATTATGTATTTTCATCTCCTTTGATTTTTAATTTTTTTTATTTTTAACCTGAACTTTTATCGTGAAGTAATTTCGATTTCAACCTTGACTTTCATCCACTCTCATCCATTTTCGTAGGATGGGATGCTTGCATACAAAAATAAAATTTCATGTGAACATGTTGAATAGCAAGATTAAATGTTTGTCTAACTTTGGTACTTTCATGAATTATTTTTTATTCACGTGAGTAATCACCCTAAGAAAAATGGATGGAAGTTAGGATGAGGATTAGAATTGCTTTACTAATAGAAATTTATCAAACTCAGAAATTAAAAGTTCACAATTTAAATAAAAAATTGTGAAAGTTAAGGATTGTTTTTAACGTTAGCCTTTATAATTTCATCCATGTGAACTGGAAAGGTATGGAAAAAAAATAAGAGTGCGTGTCAATTTTCATAAAACTCAGTGATGGATGGATAGGGCCATCATTTTAAACTTTGAAATATTCACTATTGGTCGTTCTAACTTTTATCATTTACATAATTAGTGTGTACCAACAATAATTACATAAAAATTGACAAATTCATACTTTTTTCACTCTTTCGGGGTTCATGTGGGCAGGGTTTTTGAAATGGATCCAAACCAGGATGGCGTATGCTGTCCTATTTAGGCCACAGCATTGGGAAAATTCGTCGGTCAATGTTGGCTTCCTCGACATTAGACAGAAAAGTAATATGCTAAATACACTAATCTTTCTTTCTGGTTGAATACATGGGCACCGCCCTTCTAAGTTGAGCTGATGAAAGAAGGGAAATTACAAAATGGAACAGCGAAGTAGAAAGCAAGCAGCAAGCAGCCACCGACCCATAAACTTGTATGAGGTGAAATTGGGGCAGATCTCGGATGCCCAAGTCAGGCGGGGGTAGAAAATGAAAGGGCATATCAGGCGAGCAGAGGGGTGGAGGGAGAAAGTAGGGAGGGAAGCTCTCAAAAGTGATGGAAGGGTGCCTTATGTCAGCGTGTTTCAGTTCTTCCCTAAAAAATCCTCATGTCAGTCTTCTACTACCAGTGACAAAAACCCGTACTGCTGTGACAAACAGCAAAAATATATAGTAATTTAATTAAAACGAAAAATAAATTAAAATAGACAATATAAGATTTATATGGTTCGATTAATGTGATCTATGTCCATGGTCGAGAGAAGAAATTCCTACTATTACAAAGAGAATTACAAGAGTTCAAGATTGATAAAATTAATCAACAAAATAAAAAACCCTCGAAAGAACTTACTCCTCTCTCTTGTATTCGAAAAAAATTCACTCAAAGAAAACCCTAGTGAAGTCAAAAAAAATAGTCAAAAACGAAATACCCTAGTGGGCTCGTGAAAAGGGACCCAAAAATTTTCCTCGGAGGCTCACCTCCTTGAACTAAATCCCATTTTTTCTCCAAATCAGATCGTACAAAATCTTTTCGAGTCAGATGAGTCAAACTAAATTTCAAGACACACTTAACACCTGCAATGAGCTCTGAAGAAATAGTAGGATATTTTTCTTATCCTTTTTCACTTTGTTTTCTGACAAAATTTAATGAAAGAAAAACCCAGGGACAGAAACATTTATTTTTGACAATCTAAATATGATCCGAGATTGACCTATCCCTAAATTTTAGGTATAGTTTCAAAAGAGATTTTCCAGCGGTTGACTAGATGGCATGTTGTCTGTTCCCACATTTGTTGATCAAAATTCCATAATAATATCGTGCTTGGAGAAAGCAATTGCTGAAAATAATTTGGAAAAAAGGAAGCATGCATCTAAGTGCACATAATTTGCCCGTGCCTGCTCTTAAAAAAATAACATTAGTTTACTAAAATTTTTAATCTAAATTGATAATTATTAGCAAAATAACATCGTTTTTAGGATGAAAGGATGCAAATTATGTGTACCCGATTATATACTCTCTTTTCTGAAATAATTATAATCCCAAAGAAGGCCCCAGGAATGAGTTATAATTAATTAAGATTGCTTTTTCTAACTAATATCCTTGAAATGCATTTGAATGGGATACATGTAAATGAAAATATTGATTACATTTTATACTATCCTTTAATGACATTAAAATAAATGAAATGGCAATTCCTTTAATTGAAGGGGGCAAATGCAATCTTACACTGATTGGGAGTTTATAGGAGAAAAGAAATGGAGTGATAATATGTTTAAGAAGGTGAGAGAAAAGATGGGGTACGTTCTCCTTCCTCATTGATTGAGAATTTATGAGGGAAAATTAAAGTTGATCATTCCTTCTTGGTTGTTAGTTGCTTGTTGTAGAAGTCTTAAGACTAGTGTGTAATTTAATTTTTTTCCATTATTATTTGCAGGGTAAATTGGGTATTTTAAAGTTTTCATCAAACCATTTTTCCTCCCCAAATCATCCCACTTTTAGACGGATAAAATTAGAAGGAAAGTTGGGTATTTTGATCATTCCATTTCTTCCTAGCCCCCTTTCTTTATCTCCTTCATAAAACTCACAATCAAGGAATTTTATATCCATCCCCCAAATGCCGCCCCTCCAAATCCTTCTACTCAATGAAATAGTTACGTACCAGATAATACCTTATTTATACGTTTTCAATATAGTAAGACTCACAATAATTACTGCATCAATTTATGGGATATATGAATGTTTCTAAAACAAGGTTTCATGTGCATTTGAATGACACACTTAGGTTGTGTTTGAATAGTAACGCATAATCAGGAAAATGGTCATTTCTTTGGGCTATGCTATCAAAATGGTCGTTTCTGTGGACTATGCTAGCAAAATGGACGTTTCTTTGGGCAACGCTTGATACAATGAATTAGCAAGGACATTATGAGAATGAAATGGTGACAGTGGTATGAGCATCGGTAAATTCATTTCATTCTTGAAATTTAAACATGTCCTTGAGCTGTTCATTCCATGCTTGTGTCTTACAAACCATAAAGTGCAGGTTTAAACCCAGGTGAAAATGCTAAATATAGAGTCACAAAAAAGCATCTACTATATACACAGTTACAAAGATTGTCAACGATTAGTTATATGCCACACATACGAGTTACTAGGCATGCTAGTTTGATGTAACCCATTTGATAATCGACAAATTTGACTTTGCATTTTTCACAAATTTTTGGGTCTCAGCCCCCACCACTCTCTTGGACTAGTTACTGATCATTGCCTTGGTGAGTCTAATCATACGCTAGCCAATCCTCGGGGGATTCCTCCTTTTGCTCCTCAAGTTATGAGGTATTAGCGGTCATTTCCAGCTCTATTGTTCCCCTCCCAATGGCAGCTATTGTTCCCCTCCCAAAGACACGTTCTTATGCGTATTTTGTTCAAAATTTCAAATTGGCTTGGGATTTATTATTCATGGGTTTGAAGTATTTCTTGAACTGCTTCCCCCCTTGTTAATTGGTTTTGAGTGTTACATGTCTATATATATATATATATACAAATCCAGGGGCAACCTGACCCCAAAAAGGATATAAGGCCATACAAAATTTATTTCTAACCCGCGTGAGGAAGAGTCGCACTTACAAGTTAAGTCGAATTTCCCAACGACCAGCCCACCAATAAGGAGCACGTGCATTCTTCTCACGACTACTCTTTCAAAACTTCACTCTTTCCCAGAGCCTAAGGTTAGAGGGGCAGAGTGACATGTGACTCAATCAAATAGATACACGTACTATAGGTTCTTATAGGAAAATATTAGAACTACATCAAAATAGTAAGTATACTCAAATCCAACGACAAAATTATGACACTCTTGTAATTTCATCATCATTCTTTAAGGGGTTATAAATACTTGATAGATTTTGCCGTAAGGTACACTTTTTTTTTACTTCTTCAGGATCTCCTCTCTAGACTTTCTTTCTTTGCCTTTTCCGGCTACTGCCTCTACTAACTCAGGACTCAGAGAGTGCTTCTCGGAGAAGCCTCCGGGACCCTTTCTGACCACCTCTCTTTTCTCTCAGGTCCATTGCTCCCTCCTCTCAGACTCAAGGTCTTCTGCTCGCCTCAGCTCCACAACCCTTCATGACATGTGCTCTATACCTCTTATAAGTTTAACATTGGAAAAATTTATTGTCAGCAATTCCCATTCTATTCACGCCATGCAAATACAGCTAGAGGGTGTACAAAGCGGCAAAACGCCTTGTAGAGCAACAATGCCTTATAAGTAAAATATCCTATTTAATTTAAAAAATTTTAACTTAAGTATACCTGTTGCCTTATGCGTATGAATAATAGTACTGCAAATATTTACCAACCTTCCTTCGTAGGTAAAACAGTCATCAACAAAGGAAAATAGAAAATTATAAGATCGTTACTAAACCAATTGTATTCAGTAGAGAACAAATTGTGGAATTATTTAGGAATGTCATGTTCCAACATTTAGCTAGTCTTTGGGACGTGACATTCTTGGAATCTCACATTCCTCAAAAATATGCTTACCACTGTAGGTAGAGGAGTATGAATGTGAGATTTCAAGTTGGAATGTGCGCATGAAATACAAAGTCTAAACTATTCTCATAAAATAATTAATTACCGAAATTCCCATTTAGGTGCATATAGGTTATATGACTTAAAATTTTAATAATGAAAATGATATAAGAATGATAATAATAATAATAATGGTAGTTAAAATATATAAATAAATAAATTATTCATAATAAAAGGCTAATAATACTATTTAGGAATATCATTTTATATTATATGTTCTGTTTTTAGTCAGTAAATTCTTTAATCAAAATTTCCATCCTTTCAAAAGATAAAATAGAAAAAAAATTTCATATTTATTGTTAACTTCAAAAAAAAAAAAATTTCTTTATCATGTAAACAATTTGTTATGTTTTAAATTTCTGAATAGATTTTTTTTATTAAAAGGGTATTAATGAAATTCTTATCATGATGAAGTAACATTTCTTAAATTTAATTTTTTATACTAAATATAATAATGTCATATTCCAGGAAATTTTACTAAGTATATTCAAACATAAGAATATTGTAGTTTAGGCATCAGATTTTTGTGAAAGATGCCATGTGAAAATATGAAATTCTGCGAACCAAACAGGCCAAATTGCTTGTGACTTGCATTGATAGTTAAAATTCAAATTATTTTGTTGGACACCAACAAGCACCCTTGGACATCATTTTCCTACCTTATTTCTTTCTTTCCATTCTCATCATTTCATAAATTTCGTCTAAAGATAATGATGAAAGATTCATTTTTCTTAAGATTTTGTAACATATAATCTATTAAATTAACCAATTACTTTTTATACCCAATACATTGTAGAGACTATAATAAATGAAATCAAAAGGAACATCAAGAAAAATGTTGTGGCTCTAAAATAAACAATTGAAGTTACCTAGAATCATAATTAACACCGTAAAATTGAACTCAGTAATAATGACTCTTCTTTTTCATTAGTGTGCTCGTAATTTTACTAATTTTTTGCTGGGCAGTAGCATATATATAATTGCAAAAAGAAAAATCTCAGTTCAAGTTGATGAAATTATTTTAGCCAAATCGGAAAGTTATGTCATTTTTGTCGAAAAATTTTAAAAATAAACTCATGTTTCTAAAATTATTTATCAAAATATCATAATTTTGGAATTTGAACTATGGATACTTTTCTCGATTTGAATTCTCTTAAGTAACTTGTTAGTCCCAATATGAGCATCGAAATCGGAAAGTCAATGCTATTCAAAATTCTTCACTTTTTACCTTCTTTAACCTAATTCACTTGTTGTAGCAAGAATAAAACAAGAAAACCAACTAAGCAATTACAAACATGAGATACATGTGGTTCAGTTACAAAATGTGTGCAACTTGTGTGCACGACTTACTCGAGTTCACAACCTTCACCAATGAAATCATTATAATCATAGTACAAGGCCTCACTGGGACAATATAAGGCCTCATTGACCAATTACTCAATTGCCTCCCCTTCACTAGCATTGGTGAACTTATTACAATAGTCTCACTGACCGAAACAAAATCAAAACATGGAATACTCTCGCAAGAGTAGTGCTCTGTCTTCCTCATAAAACAAACACTATAGAATGTGAAATAAGAGAAGAGGTTACCACTCTATCACGAACATAGTAAGCACCTTGTTGTTGCTCCAAGAACATGAAGAACTCAAAGAAACTCAAGTACAAACACCAACACAGCCACGGCCTCAACAAACCTCTCCAAGGATCACCGCACACTCCAAGGATGAATAAACGTAGACACAGAATAGCAGCACAATCACAACTCACGAAATCACGACCACAGATCACCGAAATCCAACGATCGGATCCTCAACAACACCTCGTGACTACAGCAGCACAAAAACTCTCACAAATGTTTATCTAATCTCACACACTCTCAACCCTAAAAACCCCAAAAGTTCTCAAGATCAAACATGGCACTCACAAACATTCTAAGAGAATTTTTCTCAATTTTCTCTCTCAAAAACTCTCTTAATGCCTAGAGGAGTGGTGCAATTCAAGTTAGGGGGTGGAAAACTCATTCTGTAGGCCCAAAAGTGCCAAAAATATAAGAAAGTGGCTGAAAAATAGAAAGACCATGGAGCCCCCTACAAGGATCCACGAATTTCCTCATGGGCCACATGGATTTAGGCCTCCTCCATGGGTCAATGGGCTTGTTCCACACCTCCCTTTGTGGTCCAAGGCCATTAGTCACCCAATTGCTCATCTTTGCTCAATTAGGTCTAAAATGGCTCACCCATGGCCTAACTCGCATTCTCTTATTCTCTTAGACCCGTTACTGTTCCTTGAGTTTATTACAATCCATTAAGCCTATCTTTACTTCAATGTAATCCAATAAACTCACACTAGCTCCCTCTGAGCCCAAAATGATGCAAACACTCCAATGATGCAAAATCAGGCTTCAGTATGGCTCCTTGGGCAAAAAAGATCTCCATTGCACCTTGAGCATCAATATCACTCTAATATGGTATGGTATGGCTACTGGTGTCTCTTCATACTCACCTGATCACCCAGAGTAGCTCAAATCATTAGTTGCTCTAAAACTAGCTCAAAACAAGCTCAGAATCACTTGTTTATACTGTTTTCACATGCTTCACTTATTGTCAGTGTCTTCTTCATTTCCATGCTATTCCAATGTCATGGAGTCATGTAAAGACAATGTACAAGGTGCACCAACAATAAGCACACTCATTTAGGCTTGTCAACAATGACAACAGTTTAATATTCCAATGAGAACAACATAACCTGATGCCTGTACATTTCAAAAGCACCTTTCACATTGAAATATTGATGTGAGGAACTTTAATTGGTTTTTTTACGATTACTTAACCAAAATATACCTTAAAAGAACCATTTAAAGTTTGCCACATTCATGCTTAGAGAGAAAGAGTGTTTTAGAGGTATTGGGAAAAGGGTGTGTTTTGCTGTCACATTTGTGTTTAGACAGGGTGTTTTAGAGATGTAGGGGAAAGGGTATGTTTTGTTGTTACTACAAAATTAAATTCAAAACAAGTTTTGTAAAATTTAGTTTAGGCACTAAAATAGAGTTTTTTAAAACTAATTTTATGTAAAAATTAGTGTTTGGTTAATCAAGCAAAATGATCAAAATATATGATAAACTAAAATGGACAGAACTTGATAAATGTTTTGAGTATCCAAATAGTCATAACTTTATTTTGTTTCAGTCCAAACAATGATTTTACAAATTCATCCTCTACTCGCTCAAGTTTTGATAGTTTTAGAGCACCCTAACCACTCATTTGACTCACAGGATAGGATGAATAGGTATTTTTATAGAAATATAACACAAATAATAAAAAGAGCAGGTGAGGAAGAGTTTTTGTTGAGGCCTATGAGTTGAATAGATAAGTAATAGCTATTACACTGTTTGTTGACCCGAAGGCCTTGTGGATTTGATTTTGATGATACCAAACGTGTAATACTAATATATTTTCCCGTGAAGTTTATTTCCATTTTCAGGATATATATCACAAGGGAATATAGTGAAAGATTTGAAAGAGCAAGATTTTTAGAAGATTTGATAGGATATTTCCTGTAAGTCTATTTGTCAATATATTGCATAGATTTTCATGTTGCTCAAAATAAAATATTTTATTCTCTTCAAAGATTTTGTTTTTCAAAATTCAAAAACTTTCTTTAAGTGATCATTCTCAAAAAACAGATTTGGAAAGAATTTAGGAAAGTTTATTTCTCAGAAAAATAACCTTAACAATATTTGAATTTAAAATAACTTCCTTGTTTCGTGATATTTGATTGGAATATTCTTGCACGAATTTTGTCTTGGAATATTTCATTCAACGGCTATATACTTTTTCTATATAAGAGGCAGCAGCATTATTTTGAACAATAACCAGAACAATACGCAAGAACTGGTTTCTCTCTATAAGTGTTCAAACTCTCTTTTCACGTTCAAACATCTGTTCATTTGAAAAAGGTTTTCGTGAAGTGTTGCATTTGATATTCCTGTTGATTTTGATTTCCAAAAGGACTAGCTAATTAACGAAGGATTTTCGAAGAGCATTGATTCCCTCCCCCGCCCCCCACTCTAGGTTGCTCAACACTCTTAACCATTGGAAATAGCTATTCTTTATCTATTTCTCTTCATAATACATAGGAATAGTCATTTTACCTATATGCTTCATGAAAAAAATTGCTTATTGCAAGTTATATTTCTATCAATGGTATCGGGTATCAAAGCTTACAGTAGAAGGAAGGGTTTTTGAGGACAAAAAATTAATAACTAAGGCAGTCATAGGCCTCTACAAGAATCTCTATGTCCTTTGCACCGAATTACTGAAAATTTGAATGTCAATATTATTTCTGCAAAAGAGAATTCATTATTAATACAACCATTCTTGTAAGATTAGATTTATATTGCAATCAGAAATTTAAATGATAGTAAATCTTCAAGTTCGGATGGATTTAATATGAAGTTCTTCCAAAGTTGTTGGTCTTCAATGAAAGCGAATATTATGGGGCCATTAGCAAAATTTCATGATTCAGTTGAATTTGTGAGAAGTCTTTATTCTACATTCCTAGTGCTTATTCCCAAAAAAGAGATAGTAGTGGATATCAAGGATTTGAGACCCATTAGTTTAGTGGGAAGTTTTTACAAGATACTAGCTAAAGTATTAGCTGAGAGGCTTAAGCGTACAATGGCTAGCATCATCTCAAATAACCAAAATGCATTTATCAAAGGCAGGAAGATCTGGGATGCATCTTTTATTGCAAATAAAGTGATTGACTCAATAGTAGGAAATAAAGGCATTTTGTGTCAGCTTGATCTTGAGAAAGCACTAGATAGAGTGAATTGGAATTTTTTGTTCTTTATTACAAGGGAAATGGGCTTGTGTGAGAAATGGCTTGATTGGATAAGAGCTTGCATTTCAACAATCTCCTTTCTATTCTAGTCAATGGTTAGAATTCTTCTTTATCTAATAGCTCAAGTAGATTGCGACAAGGCAATCCACTGTCGCCATTTTTTTCCCCTGATAGCAATGAAGGGATTCATGTCTTTCTTAAATCTAGCAGTATCTATTCAATTGCTTCAAGGCTGTTATGCTGATGAAGTTTGTGAAAGAAGTGAAATCAACCATTTGCTATTGGCTACTAATACTATAATGTTTTGTGAGGCACTACTAGACTAACTCAAAAATTTGAGAAATATTCTCCTATGCTTTAAGGCATGTTCTGCCTTCAGGATAAACCATAACAAAAGTAAGTGCTTCCCGATTGGCGATGTCGTGAATTTCAAGAGGCTGTCCCAGATTTTGGGCTACAAGGTTGGTAAGTTTCCATTCATATATATCAGGCTGCCTCCTAGAGGGATATTTAAATCTTGTATACAATGGTAGCCAGTGATCGAAAAAATGGAAGCAAGATTAAATTGTTGGTGCTCAAAATTTTTATGTATTGGAGATAGACTTGCCCTCATTTAGAGCACTCTTTTAGGTATTCCTATATATTATCTATTACTCTTTGTGTCTCCTTCATCAATGTTAAATAGGTTGGAGGGCGCAGTTTTTATGGAGAGGTGGAAAAAACTAGTTCAAGTATAGTTTGACCTCAGGGACATTATTAAAAATGCTAAAGAAGGTGGAGGTCTAGTTATAAGGGATCTTGCAACAATGCATTAAGCATTACTAGGATCGTGTTTGTGGAGATTTATGCTTGACAAGAATAATTTATGGAGACAAATGTTAGTTTTGAAATATGGTCCAAATATGTATGATTGACATCTTATCGTCCCTACCTAAATGTAAGGTGTTTCCATTTGGAGAAGAATTTGCAAGGGACCGGAGTTGTTTTGGAAGTTTCCTCCTACATTTCGAATCAGTGATGGAAGTTTAGTTGGTTTCTAGAACAATTTGTGGCGTTCTACTAAGCCCATGGTTAGTCAATTTCCCTCCTTATACTCATTGACAATTAATCCATTTATATCAGTGAAAGAGGTTGCTAGTAGCTCTAGAATACTTTTGTGGGATATCTTTTTCAAGCATCGATTGAAGGGCAGCAATTATGACTTATTCGTGAATTTGCACGAACTATTGCATGGATTCAAATAATTCCTATCGAGGGGAACCGTGGATCAGCTCTTATGGTTAAGTGAAGGATCAAAAAACTTTATTTTAAGATCGTTTTACCATGCTTTACACAAAGGTCCAACTTATCATGGTTTTTCAATGGCAAAGATTTGGAATTTAAAAATTCCCATACAATACTAGATTTTTTTTATGGTTATTGGTTCAAAATAAAGTACTCACACTTGATAATCTACAAAAGAGAGGTTAGGTAATTGTCCGATTGTTGCATGATCTGCAAGGGGGGTGTTGAAATTGTCAACCACCTCTTTCTGCATTGTTCTTTAGTTAGAACTCTCTAAGTTATCGCTTTATCACTACTTCGTGCTCAAATGGTTTTTTCTCAAGATTTTATACAAGTGGTGTTGGGGTGGGAGTTTGATTTCTTGGATAAACCCATACAAATTATTATGTCTCTTTTGCCTTCTACAATTGCTTGGACTATTTCAAAAGAGAGGAACAAAAAGATGTTCAACAACAAAGAGGCCTAATCATGATATTATGGGTCAAAGTCAGGTACTTGGTGTTTTTTTGATGACTTCTTTGAGCATAAATGCCTCGAAACAAACTTGTTGCACATTTTTATGGATTGTAAAAGATTGAGTTTTTTGGGGCTGATCTTTTCTCGCACTCGAAGTATGTGCATTTTATTTGTTACTTTTTTGTTTTATGTGTGTTGGATGCGCATAGCTTTTTCATAAACATTTGGTTTTCATATATACTTTTTTTTTCTTTTCGAAAAATAGGAACAAAAAGGTGTTCAGTGACAAAGATGCCAATTTCATGATATTATGACAGCAGAGTTTGATGACTTCTTTGAGCATAAATGCCTCGAAACAAACTTGTTGCACATTTTTATGGATCGTAAAACGTTGAGTTTTTTGGAGTTGATCTTTTCTCGCACTCGAGGTATATGCATTTTATTTGTTACTTTTTTTGTTTCATGTGTATTGGATATGTGAAGTTTTCTCATAAATATTTAGTTTTCATAAGTACTTTTTTTCTTTTCATTCATTTTTCGATGAGTCATATAATTCCTTCTGTTTTCTCGCTCGAGGGTCTATCCTGAAAGCATTTTCTAGTAATACTTTTGCTGTTGCCTTTTATTTATACTTTTCTTTTTCTGATTAATTCACTTATTCTTTTGACCGTTAAAAAAAAAATAGTATCGTGTATCAAGCGTTTTCATAACTCCATTTTTAAGAAACAAATATTTCATTCAGCGCGAGGGTTAAATTACACATTCCTCCCGCCTCTTTATTTAGTTGCGAATCAATGGCCCCTGACGATTCATCTTGACCTCAATCTTCCGCCAATTTACGCCCGTACCCTTCAGATCCCTTCTCTCTCCAATAAGTTCAGGCAAAAAGTGAAGAGAGAGAGAGAGAGAGATCTGAAAGCACTCCCCTCACAATCAAATGAAGGGCGGCGGCGGCACAAAGCTCATCCTCCTCCAACCCTCCATCCACAAGCACCACCACCACGGCGGCGCCGCTGTCTCCCACCACCGCCTCTGGGTCCTTTTCTTCCTCTCCTTCTCCGCACTCACTTTCCTCCTCACCCTCCACTCCTCCCGCCGCGACTCCCTCCCATCCGCCGCCTCAACCACGGCCGTCGACGCCCCCATCGCCGACACGCTCCTCCACTATGCTTCCGCCGCCTCCTCCTCAGACGGCAACTCCACAGGCCGCATGTCCGCCGCCGAGCTGACCGCCATATCCGCCGCGCTGAGGCGGTGCGCCGCTCCCTGCAACATCCTAGTCTTCGGCCTCACCCACGAGACCCTCCTCTGGAAGGCCCTGAACCCCCGGGGGAGAACCGTGTTCATCGACGACAGTGAACCCCTTGTCGCCGCCGTGGAGAAGAAGCACCCGGGGATCGAGGCCTACGACATACAATACGCGACACGGGTGAGCGACTCCGCCGATTTGATGCAATCGGCGGCCGAATCGGTTCGCAACGAGTGCCGACCTGTGCAGAACCTCCTCTTCTCCGACTGCGTGATCGGGATCAACGATCTGCCGAACCACATCTACGAGATCGATTGGGACGTGATTCTTGTGGACGGGCCGCGGGGGAACACGGCGGAGGCGCCGGGGAGGATGGCGGTGATCTTCACCGCCGCCGTGCTTGCGCGGAGCAAGCGAGGGGGGAACCCTAAAACCCATGTTTTCGTGCACGATTTCGGGAGGGAAGTGGAGAGGGTTTGCAGCGAAGAGTTTCTGTGCATGGAGAATCTTGTGGAGATTAAGGATTTTCTCGGGCATTTCGTTTTGGGGAGGGAAAATTCCCCTGATACTTTTCAATTCTGCCGGAAAATTTCATCTTCTTCATCCGAATCTTCATCGTCACTATCTGAATCTTCATCATCATCATAAAGCGATAATTAAGGATTTTATCAGGCACTTTCTCGGCGGGGAGGGAAAATTCCCGAGATACTTCTCAGTTCTGCGGGAAAATTCCATCTTCGTCATCCAAATCTTCATGGTCATCATGGTCACAGGGCCATGCTGAAGATCGAGTTTACGGAGATTAGGGATTTTCTCGGGCATTTTCGCGGTTGGAGGAGGGGGGAAAATTCTGTGGATACATTTCACTTGTTCGAGAAAATTCCGTCTTCATCGTCATTACGTTATCGGAATCTTCATCATCATAAGGCGATGATGAAGTTTGAACGTTGGCGGTGGTTAGGAGTGTGATGATTCATTTTCACTTTTTCTTGTTTTTTTCTTTTTTTTTCTTTTTTTTTTCCTTTTCAAATCCTATGTTGTTTGTAATACTGGATAGGTTCAACTTTAAACTGTTGATGTCTGAAAAATCTCCTCGAGTTAAGCTTTGTTTGGTCGCCGAGAAAGTCGCGAAGAAGAAGTCTGGTGTGAGAAAATGTCAAGTCTCCGTGCGGATTTCAAAATTATGTCTTGTTGCACAGATGTGATCTTTTCCTTTTTTTTGGTTCAATTGAAATATTTACTATAAAAGCTTCGTGCCGAGACGCATTTTTAATCAGGGAGATAGTGACGTTGGACGCATAATTTCTCAAAAATTTAGTGGGTCATACTCGAAAAGCTTTTCAGAAAATGGCGTAATTCTTGTCGTCCAACCGAAATTCCTGGCGCTCTTTTAACTTTTATATATTTATTATTCAGAAAAGTGAAAGAGTTCAGATTGTATTACAATTCTAAAATAACGTAATTTTATTTGAAATATTATTGTAAAATATTTACAAATTTATTTGATTAGGTATTTAGGGACTCTTTCTTTAAGTAATGTTCGCAGCCTTAAACTTGTAAATTTGAGCCTCATAAAACTAGATGCGTTACCCACGCATGATGCCCAGTTTACTTTGACACTGTTGTTGTAAGCGGATCTGTCTCTTTCAATGGATTAGTGGGTACAATTAACGAACCAAATACCATTTTTCCCAAAAATAAAAATTATTTTCGATTAAATTACATCATTACATGACCACCGAAGTCACCCAAATTATATAAATTCGGACTTCTCAAATTTTTTCCTTCCTCCTTTTAGTAAGATTGCAGTTTACTCGTCGCATTGGACGGAGGCGATCGTGGTGTAATTTTGCATGCGCAGCAAAAGGAAGTGGGGATAAGGATGGGGTAATAATAATCCATTTTGGTCCCGTTTTCCTGCGCTTTCTCGGACTCCAAACACGGGATAATGTGTCGGTGCGTGCAACACGCGGCATGAAAAAGGCTAACTGATGGCGGAGCGGCACAGGTTTTTTTCTTTTTTTTTTTCTTTTTGGGTGGGGATGGGGGAAGGAACGAGGGGATCGGTCACGTGAGCCACGTGAGGAAAACCGTACGTTATGGAAGGGACATAAAATCAAAGGTGTCGGTAACGGAAGATTAGTGGTCAGGCTCCCCCTCTTTACCGCCTGACATTGCTTAGTACGGCGGCAAACGAATATGACTGACTGTCCACTAAGCCTTCTTTCCATTATCTAATAACGGTGTATTTGGTCCAACAAATGAAATTCAATCTAATAATATATAAAAAATTATATTTTTATATAATATGAGTAAAATAATTATTCTCATAAATCATAAAAAGAATATATAAGAAATAATTATTACATCTTTGTGCATTAATAATAATTATTTCTTGTTCAGTTCTTATCTATTTTTCGTATGATTCATAAGAGCAGGCATTTTACTTATATTTTATGAAAATATTACTCATATACGTTATATTTGCATGAAATATGTATTCAATTCCATTGCGAGAATTAAATGTAGTCTTAAAAAAAAACATTATTTTCAAACTCAATTGTTAAAGGCTTCAAGCCCAAACATGACTGATCTGTTTATAATTCAAGAGCACTACCAAAATATTTTGCTTATCATATTTGTGAGCATATTGGGCCTGAGCAAGGCGAAGTGCTGCTCGTTTGGTTATCCCCCATTGTAGAGGCATTTCACTTGCAAAATTCTAGTGGAAAATCAAAATAAACCACTAGAATTATGCTTGTGAAATAATAAAGAAAGCTGGCTTCTCCGTGAAGCCACCAAAGATGTCAAATGGAAAGCCTTGTCATTTGATGGCGAAGACTCCCCATTTCAATTTTCACCCAAAATAGCATTCACACGAGAAGACTTCATGTGTGACTCTGAAGGATGAAGAGTCCATTGTAAGGATTTACCCAACCTTCACGAAGGCCAACCAGCAACCAGTGAAAGCATCCTCATTTTGGCCTTAAAAGGTAGAACACAACTTTGCCCAACCTTAGGGTTTGATCAAGGAGATTTAAAGCTTGTTTTTCGAAACTCGTAAGTTTGCTACAAAGGTCCAGCAAGAGCCCAAGAAGGCCAATCAGTTGTCTGTGAAGGTGCCCTCTTTTGGCCTTAACAGCTAGAATCCAGCTTCGTCCAACCCGTTGTTCAATCTTAAAGACTCAAAGTCTGTTTGCAAAGACTCAGAAGATCGTTGCAAAGTTTAAGAAACTGCTCAAGGAGGCCGATCAATTGTCCACAAAAGCACACTCATTTTGGCCTTAAAATCTAGAATCTAGCTTCATCTAACCCTGCGATTCAATTATAAAGACTTAAAAGTTTATTACGAAAGGTTCAAAAGTTGTTTATGAAGGCTAATTAGTTGTCCATGAGGGAAACTTTATTTTAACCTTAACTGCCATAATCTAGCTTCACCCAACCACGTTGTTTGATTGTAAAGACTCCAATCTCTTTTACAAAGGCTGAGAAGTTCGTTACCAATCTTCGAGACCTGTTCGCAGAGGCAAATTAGTTGTATGTGAAGGCACCCTCAATTTGGCCTTAAGATCTAGAATCCAACAGCTTTGTGATTCAATTGTAAAGACTCAAAAGCTCGTTGCAAATTCAGAAGTCATTCACAAAGGCCAATCAGTAACCCACTAAGGCACCCTCATTTTGGCCTTATAAGCTATAATTTATATTTGCTCAGCTTATTGTTTTATCATAAAGACTTGATGTTTGTTTATGAAGATCTAGAAGCTCATAGCGAAGGCTCAAAAGCTACTCAAGAAGACAAATCAGTTGTCTGAAGCTAAAATCAAGCTTCGCCCAGGCCCGTTGTTTGATAGAAAAGACTCAAAGTCTCTTTTACGAAGGTTGAGAAGTTCATTGCCAATCTTCAAAAGTTGTTTGCAAAGGAAAACTAGTTGCATGTGAACACCCTCAATTTGGCCTAAAAATCTAGAATCCAACAGCTTTGCGATTCGATTGTAAAGATTCAGAAGCTCATTACAAAGGCTCAGAAGCTGTTCATGAAGGTCGATCAATTATCCACTAAGACACCTTCATGCTGGCCTTATAAACCATAATTTATCTTTGCCCAATAAACCATAATTTATCTTTGCTCAGCTTCGTTGTTTTATCATAGAGACTTAAAGTTTGTTTATGAAGAACAACAAAGGCTAAAAAGCTAGTCACGAAGACAAATCAGTTGTCCAAAGCTAGAATTCAGCTTTGTCTAGCCCTATTATTCAATTGTAAAGACTCAGAGTTTCTTTTACGAATAGTGTGAAGTTCATTGTGAAAGCCCAAATACTGCTTGAAAAGGCAAATTAGTTGTACCCTCAATTTGGCCTTAAAAGCCAGAATCCGGCTTCCCCTAGCTTTGTGATTCGATTATAAAGACTTAGAAGCTCATTACAAAGGTTCAGAATCTGATCGTGATGACCAATCAGTTATCCACTGAGGCACCTTGATATTTGGCCTTGTAAGCCAGAATTTAGCTTTACCTAGCCTTGTTGTTTTATCATAAAGACTAAAAGTTTGTTTATGAAAACTTAGAAGCCTGAAGCAAAAATTCAGAGCAACTCGCGAAGGCAAATCCATTGTCAGAGGGCACCCTCCTTTTGGCCTTAAAATCCAGAATCCAATTTCGCCCAAAATAATATTCACCTGAAGAAGACTCATTGATTTACTTTGAAGGATGAAAAGTTCGTTAAGAAGTTAAATCACAATGAAGTCATTTCACTTGACCATGACAATACTCCCATTTGGACGTTAAAACCAGAATTCAACTTCGGCAAAGATTATAATCACTTTGTAGAGTCATTTCAAACCTTGTCGAAAAAATTAAAAACCAGGAAAAGATAAGAGATTAGAAACATTAGCAAATTAGCAGTTTAGCAGTAGAAACTAAAAGACGAGTGTAGACATCCATTTTCGTTCGAACAATTTTAGAGCCGGAAATGTTAGAAACCATTACTTCATTTGTCACAATAGGTCTTAAAAAGAAAGAAAAAATAAAATGAAAATAAAATAAAAATAAAGGAAACTAATATAGAAAAATATAATTTACATATACCCAATTTTGACTGCCACTCACCTCCAACTATTTCATTTTTCCTAAACCCATTAAAATGGTAGCTATCACTTATCTCCCACCATTTCACTTTTCCAACACCCATTAAAATTCTATCTACCACTCACCTCCTACCATTCTATTTTTCCTAAACCTATTAAATTCAAGCTATCACTCACCTCCCACCATTCCTATCTTCCTAAACCTATTAAATTCTATCTACCACTCATCTCCCACCATTCCACCTTTCTTATACTTATTAAAATTCTATTTACCACTCATCCTCCACCATTCTACTTTTCCTACACTCATTAGGATTCCAACTACCATTCATCTTCCACCACTCAAAACATCTATAAAAGGGAGCATGAAAAGAGAAAAGAGGAGTAAAAAGAAAGGAGAGAAAAGGAAGAGCTTTTTTCCATTTCATCTAGAGAATGGGATTAAGTCCTCCGAATTCGATATCAAAAAAAGCATAAGTCTATCTCTCAAAAACCCACCCTAACCATAAGTACTTAGTGTTTTTCATCCTAAATCCATCCTCCACTACCTTCATCAGTAGATTCCATTGGTCACCATAGTTTGCGAAAGTCTCCCAATTAAAGAAGGCAAGAGAAGTCATCATCAAATCTCCGGTCATTTTGTCGTCGGCCATCTCGTGTTGCCGTCAAAATTGAGGTATGTTCATATCGTTATGTTTAATCCGAGTATGAAAACTATAAAAGAATACAATATACATATAAATAATTTTATTAATGATGTAATGAGTATCCGCATACCAAATACTATGTTCAAATTTCTTCATTTTTACCAAAAAAATGGTATTAGAAATTAACAATTTACTATGCTAACCACTCAAATTCCTTTCCTTTTTTGGTAAGGGAAACCCCATTAATATTAAAATACTCACTTTATTTAATATATATATATATATATATATTCAAATATGCTGATTTCTATCCTATAAACAAAGGTCATGTGTATCATCGAATGGCATAAAAATTTAAAACTTTTTTATTCTTTTAATCCGCCTCATCAAAATTAAAAAGGTGTTTCGGGGATAGCCAGGCTTCTAGAAGGGTTCCAAGTAAGGATATGGATATTTTGAATTTAAAAGGCTATAAATTTATAGATTTTGACAATCTTAAACACTTCAATTTATCTCTCGAACTTTTTCAACGAAACACGATTAGAATTGTCCAAATCTATAAATTCATGAATTTTCAAATTCATAAGAGGAAGATCCTCCCAAAAATGAAACGGGTCCTTCCCTCCTTGGATGATGATTTTTCCGGGGCAGTAGGTAACCCAAATTGATCTCGTAATTTCTATTTTTGGAAGGAATTTTCTATTTGTACACACTTCAAATTGAAAGGGTGTAGTGATAAAATTTATTTGATCCATTTTAAGCTATATTCTGGTCAAATAATAATATTGGACCACACAAATTTTGCCACATACTCACTTTTGATATGAAGGATGTGTGAAGTATGTGTATGTAGTCTTATTTTTTTTCTCTAAATTTTAACCTTATGAATTGAATGAACTTAAAAAATACAATGTAATGTTGATTTTCATGCAATTTCGTTATGTATAAAACTTTCGTCGGCCGAGCCTAAATTATATGAAAATGGATATATATATATATATATATATTATGATAATTCACTGAAATCTAGAAAATAGATATCAAACAATTATTTTAAGATGACATTGTAGATTAACTTTTATCTGCTGTGTCGCGGTCCCTATTTTCTTCTATTAATGAAAGTAAATGTTCCGAGTTGCGATCTTTATTTCCCAACGATTCCTTCGCGGCCGAAAAAAGGAAAAATGGTTCCCTATTGACCATTCAAACAAAGCTGGCGCAAGAATGGCACACAGCCGGTGGATCTTTGTGGGGTCACCCATTTTAGTCCCAAGCACAATAATAATAAGACCGACCATGGCATAAAGGTGTTGCATGCACAAGCCCCTTTATGACTACTATTTTGGAGGTACATGCAATAAGGGAGAGGAACCATTTTATGTGGTTCGCCCCCAACGAAATCACTAACAATAATAGAGATGGAGATGCTAATAGTTAAGAAATAATATATATATACGTACATATATGTATATATATATATATATAATTAGAAAAAAAAACAACCATTAGTGGAAAGAGAAGATCACAGCAAACTATGTAGACTGAGTTTTCTAAAGGAGCGATAGGTTTGATTTAGGACATCGGGATAAGAAAGAAGGAAAAGTAAAGAAAAAGAGAAAAAAGTGTGTTGGATATGTTGACTATCGCGTTGCGAGTGTGTCGGGAATATGTCGTATGAGTGTTGAATTTATTTAGGAGCATGTCGATATTGGAAGAATATTGAATACTGATGCGTAAGCCAGATTAGAGTGTGGATGCATCATAAAATTGAACCAAAGTAAATGTTGTGTCTGCTTTTCTGCTTAGTATTTTCTTAAGTGATTGTTTATCAGACAGAAACTCTTCATTGTTCAATCCGCACATAGGCCTACGGGCCTTAGGCCTCCACCTTTGCCTAGAGAGTTACTGCGCGTCATGCAGGGGCTACGAATCCTCCACCTCAAGTCAGTTTGAGCCTCCCACCATAGTTTTAACTCGCAATAGCAATTGCAACAATATAACGGTTGCGAGTGTAATAAGAAGTGATGTAAAACTTTTGGGGTGATGGACAGTTTTTTTTTTTTTCTTTTGGTGATTTGAAGTTTATATACATGAGTTTTTAAAGCTATTCTGAGTCACCTTATTTCTCTAGTGATTAAACATTGTTCAATAAGATAATTAAATTTATATTATTTAAGTGTGATGAAAAAGAAATTTGCATGCCAATTTTTATAAATAATTATTATAGAAAGGAAATATTTCAATAAAATGAAACAATATATCAAGCATAGATTGTAAAAGGAGGACCCCCAATGCCACATGGCAAATTTTTGCACTCCCTCCCACTGCATCACCCACCTTCACCCATTATTACACCATCTCCTATTCCCATTATCTATAAATATATTGATTACCTCATGGCTTCAAAATATATACTAGGAGTTATTATAATTTGAAATGGTCTTCAGCAAGGCGTTTTATTGTATATTTATTTGAAAACAAATTTAATTATAAATTTTTTTCTAATAAAAAGGTGGGAAGAGTGGATTATAAGGGAATAATCAAGTGTTGCATATCCATCATTAGTAGCCACTTGTCATTTTATTATTTGCTTGTAAGAATGGCTATCATGTGTTGAGAAGCACAGGATCATTAGCAGCCACTTGTCCAAATCATTCTCTCTCACACAATCTTCCAGCCGTGAGGCAAGAATGATGGATCTTCTTTCTTGAAATAAAGATCTTCCTCATCAGGTACCCAATTAGTGCCGGTTACGATCGCTATAACGCCCGTAACGGCTGTTAGGGGTTTAATCCCGTGAGGACCGTTATATTGGTCCATAATACCGTTACGTAACAGTTATTATTGACCGTTATTTAAAATCATGCCCTCAACGCTCACACACACTCGACTCTTCACACTCAGCCATTCTTACAATTGAATTCTCTTATATCATAGGTTGATATTACCCATATATTTATAAAAAGGCCTGGCTTACGGCCCAAATAATACAATAGCACATCTGTTAGATTCCATAATAAAACTTTGCCTTGCACCCGACAAGACTTGCTTTCACTTCTAATTACATCACCGAAAATACACCACCATTAGAAATTTGAAGCAATACTCTAAAATATATTGACCTGATAAAAAGTATTTCATCATAAAATGTATGTCCTAATTGTTGGATTTTTTATGCAAAAAAAAAAAAAAACTTAGGAAGAAAAATTTCATAAATAAGGTTTTTGCCAGTACAATTTATGGGGTTTTATTTTTCTATTTAAATTTATTTATCCAACCAAACAGTATTGGGTAAAAGAAAGGATTCCTACTCAGATTGAATTTACAAGGAAACGACTGAACACGAACAAAGTAGCAATCCAACCATAATAAAAATATATCAAAAATAATAACAGCAACATAGCAAACTTTTAACGTGGAAAACTCCCTCAATGTGAAGGATAAAAACCACGGAACCGATCTCGAAGTCCAGTCAAATCTCCACTATATAATTTTAGGTACAAAACCTAAATCCAACTCAACACATTAGCGCTATACTTTCCAAAATAATGGAATCAATAATTACAGCGAAGACCAAGCTATATCAAAGCAAATACAAGATGAAAAAGAGGGTCAAATCTCACCCAAACAGAGCAGTCCCGAAATAGACCCAAAACTCAGCCACTGAGAACCCCAAATAGAAAATTGATCGTATATATTTGAATAACTAGGAGCCACAATCCCACGGATAAAATTTCAGCTCAATTGGACCACAAATCAACCTCTGATCGCTTTGATTAAGATTGGATGAAAGGGGAAACCTACTACTTCATCTTCTCTCTCCTGGGCCGCGCCTCTTCTCTTCTTCACGTTGCCGTATAAGGAAAATCCCAAAACCCTACATAGGTTTGGGATCAAGTAATGTCTAAATTAGGCTGGATCCAAGGCCCAAAGGGCCCAACAAATCTCCCCCTCTAGCCCACTAAAGGAGACTACAAACTCCAAGTCCTCAATTGGAATCTATGTCGGCTAAATGCTTACAAAACTAAAACTTTTCTCTAGGACTGTGCCTTTGTCATGTCTGAGCCATTGTCTTTATTATCTATATTGTAAAGTTCTAATTCTTTATACTTCAACTTATCACGTACCCAATTGATATCCAACATTAATATGCTTCGGCCTAGCATGAAAAGTAGAATTTTTAGAAAGATGTATGGCACTCTGCCTATCACAAAATAACACATACCTCTCTTAATTGAGGCCAAGTTCTCATGTAAAATCCCTCATCCTACGCAACTCCTTGCACACTTCAACTACAACAATGAACTCTGCTTCTGTTGTAGGATAAAGCAACACATTTATGTAGTTTGGATTGCCAAACCATAGCTCCCCCTGTAAAGTTAACCAAATAGCCCGAAGTAGATTTCCAGCTATCGATATCCCCTACCATATTTGAATCGATATAACCAATAACAATCGGCTTCTCACTTGCAAATGAGAGTTTCAAACTAGAATGTGCCACAAAGATATCTGAAGATTCACTTCACTGCATTCTAATGCTCTCTTCCAAGATTAGAAGTATATTGACTAACTGTTCCAATTGCATAAGCTATGTCTGGTCTAGTGCAAATCATAGCATACATCAAACTACCTACTGTGGATGCATAAGGAACTTTCTTCACATCTTCAACATCTTTCTTATCAGATGGACACTGTTTCTTACTAATCTTAAGGTATATAGCAAGAGGCGTGCTCACCACTTTAGCTTTGTCCATCTTAAACTTTTGAAGTACGTTCTCCATATACTTCTCATGTAACAGCCATAATTTATAGGTTTTTCGATTATGACTAATTTTAATACCAAGAATTTGCTTAGCTAGTCCTAAGTCCTTCATTAAAAAAGACTTGCTCAAAGCTTGCTTCAACTTTTTAATTCTTGAAGCATTTTGACCAATTATCAACATGTCATCAACATATAACAGCAAAATAATAAATTCATCTTTAGAGAACTTCTGTATGAAAACACAATAATCTAAATGTGGTTTTCTTATGGCCTTGCTACCCCATAAAAGACTCAAATTTTTTGTATCATTGCCTCGATGCTTGTTTTAAGCCATACAAGCTTTCCTTTAACCTACAAGCATGGTTATCTTTACCTTTCACTTTAAACCCCTCTGGCTGCTCCATGTATATTTTTTCCTCCAAATCACAAAGAAGGAAAGCAGTCTTCACATCCATTTGCTCAATCTGAAGACCAAGGCTTGCGGCAAATCCCAAAGCAACTTGAATTGAAGACATTTTCACAATAGGAGAGAAAATCTCATCAAAATCCATTCCCTTCTCTCGGTTAAAACCTTTAACGACCAATCTTGCTTTGTATCGAGGATGTGAATTATTCTCATTATGTTTCAATTGATAAATCCATTGATTCTTCAAAACTCTCTTGTCTTTAGGCAAAGTGACCAAGTCAAAGGTATGATTGCCATGCAACAATTTCATCTCATCTTGCATTGCATCAATCCACTCTTTTTTATTCACATCCTCTATCGCTATTATTTAGAATAACATACTCACTTAAATGATACCGGGCAGATGGATGATGGTTTTTGGTAGACATTCTCAACTCAACATTGGTGGAAGTGGAGATGTATGTTGCTGAAAATCAATAACCCCATCCACCGGAGCATTATTTTCTTCTACACTTTGATAGTCATTCTGAATCTGATCATGAACATCATGTTGAGCACTGTCATCAATCTAATCAAGTAACTACCACTGTAACTCACTAAATGGAACCCGACCAATATCAACTAAATCATGATCTTGGGATATTGTCTTCTCTGCCCTGTCAATGTCCATTATGGTCTGACCCTCAACAAATATAACATCTCAGCTTTTTACAATCTTCTTCTTAATTGAATCATAATGCCCGTAGCCAAACTCATCAAAACCATAGCCAAGGAAATTATATTCTCATGTCTTAGCATCTAATTTGGATCTCTCATTTATGGCGACATGAACAAAAACTTTGTGACCGAATACTCTTAAATGGTCATAGGAAACATTCTTACCAAACCAAACTTTATTTGGCGCGTCACCATCTAAAGCAACCATGGGTGACAAATAAATAACATGAGCAATTGTATTTAATGCCTCACCCTAAAAGGATTTTGGTTATTTGGCAATTGAAATCAACCACTTGACCCCCTCAATTAATGTTTGTCCATTCTTTCAGCAATGCCGTTCAACTGAGGTGTCTTTTGATGATGAATACTATGTTGTCAACAGTACTCATCAAATGGTTTAATGTACTCACCACCATTGTCTAACCGAATACATTTCAGCTTCTTTTGAGTCTATTCCTCCACTAGAATATGAAATTGTTTAAATTCATTTAATACTTGGTATTTTGTCTTCAAGAAATAAACCTAAAATTTCCTCGAATGATCATCAATGAAGGTCATAAAATAAGCAGCACCACCAAGTGTTAGTGGTTTAATTGGACCATAAACATCTGAATATGCCAAATATAATAAATTTGACTTTCATAAAGGAGGACGACTTTTGAACGAAACTCTTATCTGTTTTGCTACTAAGCAATGTGCACACTTCTCAAGCTTCACACTCTTTACTTTAGTGAGTAAATTTTTTTTAGCCAATAACCCCATACCTTTCTCACTCATGTGACTTAATCGTTTGTGCCATAACTTAGATGCATTCCCATCTTCCACAAAATTATAGGAATCCTCGAAAATTTTGGCCTATAACATATATAACGATGATTTTTTCTTTCCTCTAGCCACAACTAAAGAGCCTTTTGTGAGCTTCGACTATCTATTATGAAAGGTAATGCAAATGCCCTCATCATCGAGTTTCCCAATAGAAATCAAATTCAACTGTATATCCAATACATGTCTAACATCTCTAAGAACCAATTTTTGTTCCATTAGTAGTCTCCAGACACCCACTTCCCACACATACAACTTTTGCCAAACTATCGTTGCCCATCTTTAATGTGCCAAAGTTTCCCAAAGTATAGGAACTGAAAAACTCTTTCGAAGTGATATGAAGTGAAGCTCCACTATCAATTGCCCAACTTGTCTCATTGCATGCCAAATTCACATTGTCATTATAGCATATAATAATAAGATCATCAATAGTTATAGCAACTCGATCATTATCAGTATGATCCTTTTTCTCATTGTTTTCACTACCAGTTTTCTTTTTCCTTTTCAACCGAAAGCAATTCTTCTTAATGTGACCCTTTTTGCTAAAATGATGGCATTCCACATCCTTTTTCCATGATTGTGACTTGCTTCAGTTCCTGTTTTTACCTTTTGAACCTTTACTTTGACTTTTCCCCCTGCTTTATGCAACTAAGACTTCAAAATAAGAAGAAAAACCCTGATTTTTCCTTCTCATTTCTTCATTTAGAATACCACTTTTTGCAAAATCCATGGTAATAGTACCCTCAAGAGCAAAATTACACAATGACACAAGAAATGTCTCCTAAGAGTCTACAAGTGTACCAAGTAACCAAAGTCCCAGTACCTTGTCTTCAAATTTAATATTCATGGCTAAGAGCTACTCTATCACTCTTTGAAACTTACTCAAGTGATCAGATATGGATTTGCCTTCTTTATAACTCAATTACATGGACTGTTTCATCGAAAACATTTTATTGTTACAAGTTTTCCAGGTTTACAACAACTTAAGCTTTGTCCAAAGAGTCCTAGCATGTGTTTCTTTTTTCATGTGATTCAAAACATAATCTTCCTCAAATTAACAAATGAAGCCACACACAACTTTGTGCTCAAGAGCCCAATTAGCATCGGACATATTTTTTGGTTTTCAATCCCCAAACATAGTTAAGTGCCAACGTTTCACATAAAGAAGGTCTTCCATTTTGCCAATCCAAATATGGAACTTATTTCCATTCAAATTAGCCATGCTTCTCAAACTCAGTTCCATTATTCAATCATAAGAAAAAAAAAAAATAGAACTTGGCTCTGATACCACTTTTGTTGGGAAAAAGAAAGGATTCCCATTCTAATTGAATGTACGAGGAAACAACTAAACACGTACAAAGCAATAATCAAACCACAATAAAAATATATCAAAAATAGCAGCAGTAGCATAGCAAATTTTTAACGTGGAAAACTTCCTCAATGCGAAGGATAAAAATCAAGGGACCGATCTTGAAGCCTACCCAAATCTCCACTATATAATTTTAGGTACAGAACCTAAATCCAACTCAACACATGAGGACCATAGTTTTGAAAATAATGGAATCAACAATTATAGCAAAGACCGAGCTATATTTAAGCAAACACAAGAAGAAAAGGCTAGTGAAATCTTACCCAAACATAACTGTCCCAAAATAGACCCAAAACCTAGACACTGAGAACTCCAAATAGAAAGTTGACCATATAGATTTAAAGAACTAGGAGTCACAATCCTGCTGATAAATTTTCAGCTCAATTGGACCACGAATCAACCTCCAATCGCCTCTTTGATTAAGACTAGACGGAAGTGAAAATCTGCTGCCTCTTCTCTTTCTTCTCGGCTGCGCTTCTTCTCTTCTTCATGTTACCTTATAAGGTAAATCCCAAAACCCTACATGGGTTTGGGCTCAAGTAATGCCCAAATTGGGGTAGATCCAAGGCCCAAAGGGCCTAACAAACTGTTGTATGGTTGAACCCACTATAAATCGTGGACCTGTGAGATAAATGAATACGCACAAAAAAGACAGAGAACACAACTCTCATTTCTTCCTCAAATGTTATCTAATATTTTGTATACTCTAAACATATTAAGGTTTTCAATTAATCAAGAAACTTGAACTCTCACTCATCCCTAAAGGACTCACGTTTGGGGTGTTGTATCACCAAGGAGCATCTTGTCACGAATGCCCAGACGATAGGTGGCAAATATTTGCTCAGCGCTACTAGTGTCGCACCTCACTTAGCAGGATTAGGATTTCTATTCCCTAATCTTTGAATAATATTATTATGTATGCGCATATGCAATTTGCTTATTACAAACTATAATTTTGTATTCAAGCATATTTAAATCTATTCATTTTTAAACGTTCATATCCATTCTCTTCATACATGAAATATGTTTCAATTCCTGTGCGATCTTAAGAAATTTCTGACTGTTAAAGCCTAAAAGTTTCCATCTCAAAATTGATTGAATCAACTAGATGATAATCACACAAAAAAATAGAGAAAAGAAAGAGATACATAAATTAATCATGAGTCACAACAAAGTAGGGTTGCATCCAACAAAGGCTTTTCATTATAATCAGCACCTCATAATACTCTCGCTCATATTTGCTCAATACGAAGGAAATATAAATATAATAACTCTATGGATACAAAAGATTTCACAATAAAATCACAAAATATTTATATAAAATAAATTTAGTGGAGGATGTTTTAGTAAATTATAATTTGTGGTCTTGTAAATTTGTGACATATAAGGATTTTGTGATTTTGCTATGAAATCCTTTGTATACATAGTATTCATATTTGATTTGAATGGAAAATATAGATATTTTTGTAATAAAATAAACAAAGTAACCAACTAGTTATTATTGAAATGAACTATCGATAGTATTAGAGGTTCTAAAATGAAGCATTTGCGTATTAGATTCTAATGAATCATGATAAGTCATCTCTTGAATTGCCAAATATTCCTATATAAGTAGGGAATACAATAAAGTATCATAACGAGAGTTCTCTCCTTGCTACAAAATCGCAGCTACACATGTACCTAGACAACACAAGGCCTAAACAATTAAGGGAGAATACCCAAGCCCAAATGTAAATAGGATTTGGCAGCCTTGGGACTTAGCCCTTGCCACCCACATCCACTAACCGGCAAGCAAGAACCCCATGATCGACCAGAGAGTGTAAAGTATGAGTCATATCTGATAAACATCGGGGCGGGAGGGGGGGTGAATAAGTGATTCTACAAGAAAGATATTCGAAACAAAACCTTCAAACAGATAGAGCAATTAAAAAAATATTTAGAATAGCTTGCAACAGAGTTTACCAATGTTTACTAGTGTTGCAAACTATTGTAAAGACAGAAATGCATAAAACTCACCCAATCACTAGCTCCTTTTCTCTTCCAATACTAACTGCCTGTTGCTATTGGGTAATCCAATACAGGTCATTTTCAAGCAATGATAGCGACAGTACAAAAGCTTAGTTTGCAAGCTGAATTCCTTTTATCTCGAAGGCCAAGAGATCATGAAATCCTTTACAATCAAGTCAACTCGCAAGTTGATCCCTTTTTATTTTCAAGATCAAGAGGTCGTGAAAGCCTATAGACAAGAAACTAAAAACATAATATATGGAAAACTACTGTCCAAGTGCCAGCTATATATTAAGCTATGGAGCACAAAATTTGGTCAAAAAGTTTGAATGAAAAACACTTGTTTGGATAAAAAAAAATAGAGCTCAATAATAAACGATCTCACCAGTACTAGAATGAGATTTTGGTGTATCATAAAACATCAAATTTCCTTGAAGGAATTTTTGAACAGCTTAGGCTTAGCAAGGAATTATTTAGCAAGGCGTTGAAATCGTGAGAAACTCAACCTGATTGGAAAAGCATATAGTGTTTTTGCTTAACAATTACTTGCAAAAGAAAGAGAAAAGAGAAATATTTGTGGGACGAAAATCCCTTGATTACTTTGACAAGAGTACTCAATCGAGTTTTAGAGATTTTCAAAAAGACGGTGAGATCCAAATAAGTGTAAAATCCCTTTTGAAAATCTGATGTATAAAATATATATAATTAAAAAATATGGCTCACAAAAATACCTGGCAACAGTAGAAAGATCTTCTTGTGAATCCAATTTGCTCTAAACGCTCCACAAATTTCCTCTAACGATTCCTCTATATTTCCTCTTGAAAACTATCCATAGTTTCCTAAGTAAGTTAACGAAGTATTCTTTCCAAAGCATAAAAGATATCATCCCACCAACTATGATATTTTATTATACAGTTCTAAGATTCTTTTTACAAATGTCATGTAAATAAATCTCAAAACAATTTCTATCATATGTAATAAAGTTTGCTAACTTCAAGCCTTCTTTGGTTTGCTTGATTTGAAATCTAAAGATGAATGTTAGTTCTCCCATCATGGTCATTTCAAATTTCTTGCCCATATTTTTAGCAAACTCTTGGCATAGATCATGGTTAGCTGAACCAAAAATAACATTGATAACATATATTTGAATAAGTATCATATCCTTATTGAGATACTTAGTAAAATGAGTAATATCAAAATTTTCCCTTTACAAAGCTAGGGTTAATTTGAAAGCCACTTAATTTTTCATACCATGCTCTAGGTGCTTGTTTAACTCCATAGAGAGCCTTAGATAATTTGTATATGCAATCCTCATATTCTTCATGTTCAAAAGCAAGGTTTGTTTCCGATATACTTCTTCATTTATTTCACCATCGAGGAAGGCGCTTTTGACATTTATTTAATAAAATATGAAGTTCTTAAAGCATGCAAAAGAAAGTCACATTTTAATAGATTCCAATCTTGCCACGAAAGCGAATGTTTTCTCGCAGTCTATACCTTCAATTTGTGTAAAGCCTTGAGCAAGTAACCTTGCTTTGTTTCTTATTCTGTTATCATCTTCAACCTTCTTATATCTGTGATCTCTTACCTTGGAAACAATGTGTAGCCTTTCATCTTGTTAAGCAGCATCTAGTGAATCCTCATTACTTTCCTTTTCTTCAACCTATTTGGAAACTATTGGTTTTCTCCTAAACTCATAGTTTTGTTTGGCCCAAACAAATCTATGTGAAGGACTTCAAGTGGTTTTTAGTAGACACGTGCTTTTTAGTCTTAAAGGTGCTTCTGTTTTCAATCACACATTCAACAGCCTCAAAGATTACTCTATAACCTTTGTCACCGAGTTGAATTATGGTTAGTAAGTTGTAGTTCAAACCATCTACCAACTGAATATCTTTAATAGACAGGGTATCAAACTAACAGTCCTTTTTTCCAATAACCTCAGACTTTGTGCTATCACCAAAGGTGATAGAACCTTTTTCATAATTTTGAAGGGATGTGAATTTGTGAGGGTCACTCGTCATATGCCAATAATGGGCCATTATCTAGTAGTAATTGTTCAACATTTGTTGCTTTGAGTCCAACCTGACATAGTAGAATTTAGGTATCTAGTTTCTTTTGGGTCTGTGGGGGTTAGTTATATAATGTTCAGCTCTTCTCTAGTCATGAAAATCACGTTAGCCTTTACCAGAACAAAATTATGACTGTTTTCAAATTTAGTCTCTATTGATGCTTTGACATTCTGTTGCTTATGAAATCTATCATGCTAATATGTATTGGATCTATAATAATGCATTTCAGATCTATGCCTATATCTATTAGGCTTGTGGATGTTGTGCTAATACGTATTAAGATAATACATATTGGGTCTGTATGTGATGTGTTGATGCATATTACTTATATACTTCTGGTGCATATGATATCCATAATTCTGATGCATATTGGACCTATATGAGCTATTAAACTGATGCACATTTCAAAGAATGTTAGACTTTTGATTTTCATTACTCCCAAAACATCTTTTGAGGATGATAAATCTACAATGTAGTTTATTATGCTACTTTCTTCCACATTTCTTACATATTGCAAAAGATGTATCGTAATTTTAGTATGTGTCTTTAGAAGGCCTTAAAAACATATTTGTTGGTTTTTAAACTAATCCCTCCTATATCATAAACTCTATGTTGTTGTCCTAGCCTGACATTTAGATTTTCCTTACCATGAGTGAATATTTTGATAGTCTTTGCCAACTTTGCAATTTGTGATTTATATGCATTTTTAGTTGTGTATGCGACATGGTTTTGTGTATGCACAGATTTACTAGAACTAGATGAAGAATAGTTGGCATAATCAATGTGCAAGATTTCAAACTTTCTGTAACTTCTACTAGTTTTTCTTCTTCTATTCTTTTTCTTTCATCCACGTGAGCATGATATATCTAATTATAATCTCTTTCCAAGTCATCTTCAGAATCATAGTTAGGACATACCTCTTCTTTAGAGTCTATTACTATCAGACACACTACATCAACTTCTTTATTAGATTCACTACCGCTTGACGTATCTTCATCATTATAGCTACTCATAACTTTCGTGCATTTGTCTTTCTTGTACTTTGAAAATTTTAACGGATTCTTCAGCATAGGACAATTTAGCTTGATATGCCCCGGTAGATTACACTTGTAGCATACTGTTAGCTTGTTTGGTCAATCTTGATTCTTTCCTTCTATAAAGAAAGGATTCTTTTTTGGTCTTCCATGTTTATGATAGACTTTTTTCCTTTGATGGTTTCATCCTTTTCATTCATTGAATCTTTGCACTATGAGAGATTCAACTTCAGCTACTACTTGTAAGGAAAATCCAACTCTTTTTTCTTATTATCTGCCCCCTTTCTCTTGCAATTATTTTGCTTTTAGGATGACAACTTTCCTATAAAGACTTCTAGCTTTAGAGTCTCCAAGTTATTTGCTTCTTGAATGGAAGTAATTATGTTTCTCCATTCACTCAGCATGCATCTTATGATCTTGCTGACTTTTTTTACTTCTGCAAATCTTTTTCCAAGCATAGCTAGAGCATTCCTCGTGAGGTTGAAATGGTTGCAAATCTGTGTAATTGTTTCATTTTCCACCATCTAAAACAGCTCGTGATATCTCATTGGGAAATTGATCTTTTTCTTCTTTACTTGATCAGTACCTTCATGAGTAACTTCCAGCAATCGCCATATTTTATAGGTTGATCCATACATGCTTACATTATTGTATACTTCCATAGAAATACCACAGAATAAAAGATTGACTACTTTAGCATTGAGTGAAGCTTAATTTTTGTGCTTTGATGTATATTTGTTGGAATAGATCTTCCTTCATCATTTTTAGTAGTGGGTTCTAAATACCCAACTCTAATTGCAGTGTTACAGATTTCTTCAATTGATTTCATGTAAAATCTAATTCTGTCTTTCCACCAGCTATTGTTGGATCCATTGAATAGAGATGGTCTTGTGTTGGAGTGTCCTCATAGTCCTTCACCTCCCAAGTTCATCTTTGCTCTTAAGACGGTTAAATACTTTAAAACAGGAATGCTTTTATACCATTTGATAAACACCAAATGGGGGTGGGGGGGGGGGGTGAGGGAGATTCTACAAGATAGAGGCTCAAAAACAAAATCTTCAAACTGATTGAACAATTAAAATAATATTCAAAATAGCTTGCAACAGAGTTTACCAATATTTACCGGTAGTGCAAACTATAGTAAAGACAGAAAATAAATAAGACACAAATTTATAGAGTTCGCCTAGCCACTAACTACTATCTTCCAACAGCAATTACCTGCTGATATTGGGTCATCCACTATAAGTCACTTTCAGGTAGAAATATCCGAAGTACAAAAACTTAGCTCCCAAGATGAACCCCTTTTATCTTTGAGACCAAGAGGTCATGAAAGCCCATAAATAAAAAATCAAAAACACAATAAACTGAAAACTAATATTTAAGTGTTAGTTATATATCAAGTTATAGCGTAGATTTAGAGATTTTAAAATGATTGAAACATAAGGACTTGCCTTTGAAAACTGAGATTTAGAGATTTTAAAAATGATTGTGAGATCCAAACAAGCTTAAAATCCCTTTGAAAATCTACGCTATAAAAGATATATAATTGAAACATAAGACTTACAAAAATAACTAGCAATCGTAGAAAGATCTTATTGTGAATCCAATTTGCTCAATGCTCCACAGATTTCCTCTAACAGTTCCTCCTAATTTTTTCTTGAAAAATCTCCACAGTTTGCTCAATAAGTTTATAGAGCATTATTTCTATAAAAATTTAGAGAATAGAAAATTATACGGAGAAAAGTCGGATTCCATAATATGGGCACCAAGAGTATCTATTTATAATACTCAATACTAGAGTTATTAAGAAAGCCTATCATACTTATCGCACTTGAACATGGAAACCCTATCAGACTTAAACAAGGAAACATAATATAAAATCCTAATGGGCTTAATATCATAAGAACCCAATAACATAAAATACTCAATTAACACTCTCACTCAAGCTTGAGCATATACAAATGGCACTCAAATGACTTGAATCACATACTTGGTAGATCATCGGTCAAGTGATAATCTCTATCTAAACAAACCAAATCGATTTTCACAATTTTCTTCGATAGATAATGGTTGGATCCATCGGAATTCTAATCCATCAATGTAATGATAGCGAGCTAAAGAATCTCAGGATCACTTGCTCAAGGACTTGCCTCTATTCCAGGGTTAGAATACTTCCAACCTCATCTTTTTCTATTTTCTTTTTTTTTTTATTATCTGTCACCATGATTTACCACGAAAGACTCCATTTTCAGCAATCTAATCAAGCATCAACAATAGTTCTCTCTTCCCTTACTCAATACATGATCGGAGAGAAGAGATAATCAGAAACAAAAGAATGGGTGGAGACGAGGAAAAAAAACTCTTCCCTTTTATTTTCTGAAACTAATATAAAATGCAAAAAGATGGATGGTTGGCCAAGATGGTTGGGCATGGCTGCCCTTTTCAGAAGCGTTAGCTTTTAACCTATCAAGCTCTACTACCACGTAGAGGTTTAAAAAAGAGAGAATTATATGGAGAAAAGTTGGATTCCCTAATATGGGCACAAAAAATATCTATTTATAATACTCAATACTAGGGTTATTAGGAAACCCTATCACACTTGAACAATGAAACATATTAGAAAACTCTAAGGAGCCTAATATCATAAAAGCCAAATAATACAAAACACTCAATTAACACTTTCCAAAGCATAAAAGATATAAACCCTCTAGTTGTGACATTTTATTATACAACTGTAAGATTCTTTTTACAAATATCATGCAAAATAAATCTCAAGACAATATCTATCATATCAAACAGGTGATATGCAATAAAGTTTGCTAACACAGAACTCGTGTACAGACTACACAACACATATGCCAACACTAGCAAATGACTACTTCTCTTTTCAGTACCTAATTTTCTTCAATAATTTCTTCACATTAATTGCTCGTGCTCTTTGACCATATAAACTATTTTAATACTTCCCTTTAAGTATATTTTGCAAAACAAAACTTACTCAAGATCTCTATAGAATCTTATTTGATTCTTAGATACTATCTCATAATTTGAAAGCATCAAAATAACTATTAAATAAATTATTAATTCGTGGCTCGACAATATTTAATAAAAATAAATTATTTATGGAAGGCATCACAATTTAATAATTATTAAATTGTTTGGATTTAATTCTAGAATGTGTTACGTGCGGTGTTATTTGAGTTACATGACAACAACTGATATTAAGTGACATGGAACACGTATATCAATAATTACGTCACATTTTTCAAATATCCACTCTAATTTTGGGTTGAAATATATAAGATATTCATCCCAAAGCTAAAAGGATTGGTGGAGATATGATCTGGAGATCTTATTAATCAAATTGTCAGGTTTTAATTTCCGACATGAGGTGATATTCTTAGCGTATGTTTCACTTCTAAAGAGTGATCCATGGTATGGGACCTTACGTTTGAACAAATTGCCTTCTTTAGTTAGAGTTAATTACCAAATAGGAAAGTGGATTAGTTTGGGGAACTTATTTTTAGCTCTGGTGATAAAAAAAAATAATCTCAATGAAGAGCAGGCATTTGACCATTCTTTAAAAGGCTTAAATAGCTTTCTAAAGAGTTCAACGATGCTTAAACAAGGAGAAGAAACAACACAAGTTACAATTTGGAATTTATTGAGAAGGCCATCTTTTAGCTTTTGAACCAGATAAAAGGGTTCTCATATGCTCTCGCCCTTAGTCTAATAATGTACATTAAGGACTCACATTTTGCCATTTATTGAAAGTGGCATTTTTCAGCGTTTTAAAATCAAAGAAAAATCTTCCCATAAGCTCCCCAAAATGGCCCTCAGTCCAATCATATATATTAGGGGAAATTGAGTATAGCTTCCTTACTTCATAACAACCGTGTGAACAAGTTGGAGAGGAAGATGGTTGGGTTTCCCAAAAAAAGAGGAAGGAAGGGTGGATATAGAAGCCCGCTTGTTGCTGGAGACACTAGAAGCTATGGCGGAGGACAAAGAATTTAGGATGTTACAGTGATTAGATTTTTAGTGAGGAGGGAGAGAGCAAAGTGATAGAGGAAAAAAGATGAATTGAAATGACCATTTTTACCCTCTAAAAAGTCACATGATACCACATGCTTTCTTTTCCGCACTAGACCTGCACCGACCTCGTAGGTCAACATTGTGACTCACTGACCAAACATCAAATAGATCCGATTTTGAAGTTAAACTCGGAATAATAGTTGACGAAGCAAATCAAAAGGACTTGGTTGGTTGAACCGCAATTCAATCAACTCAGTCTGACTCTATTAAAACTTATCAACTTTTATCGAGCTTTTTCTTAGAATATAGTATTCAAAAATTAAATTCATAAACATACTCCATTCAATTCAAACTTTTTTCTTAGAAGGTCCTTATAAAGTGAACCATGGGTTCAAATTGGGATAATTTTTTGTCTTATCTGAACCAGAGATTCAAATTATGATGGTTTTTTCCTGATTCAAATAAGAGGATCGAATCAGGATGGTTTTTCCACCTGATTCGAATAGGAGGTTCAAATCAGGGTGGTTTGTGCCCGATTTGAACAGGGGGCTTGAGTCAGGGTGGTTTTTGCCTAATTCGAATAGGAGGTTTGAATCCAAGAAGCTGATCCCTTGGACTTTGTGGTTAGAATCAGGAAGAACATCAGATGATGGACTATAAGGCCTGGGGGGAATCAATGGTTCGAATTAGGCAAATTTTCTCTGCCATAATAAATTAGGAGAGATGCTCCATAGACCCGGTGGTTCACATCATCCTAAAGGATGATGATTGTTTACATCTAATGCCATGAGCATGAAACACCTCTGATTAAGATGTTGAGATGAAGGTCAATGTAGTAGGTGACTCCATTAACAAAATGGATCATAGATTCAGAATTGGAAAAGACAAAAAAATTGAAAAGAAAAGATGAAAAAGGAAAGAAGCAATCCTTTGGCTTGGGAAGAACCGGACCTAAAGGGTTTCCTATACATCTTTATAGGAGAAACAACCCATGCAGTTTTGGGGGATGATGGAGTCAAGCTCACCTTGCCATTGATGGTGTTCTGCTCCCTTAAAAAGAAGGGAATAGGAAAACCCTAAAAGGGAACGAACCTATGGGCCATGGGCCTAAAATGCATCCATGAAGGGATTAAGCCATAGGCTCAGAAAAAGTGGGCCAAGGCCCAAAGAAGAAGATATCTCATTAAAGATTGAGCTATAGGCTCAGAAATGGGGCAATTTACTATTGACTTGGTTAACAAGAGCTAGAAAGTGTGTGTCCTGGATTAAAATGAGAACTCTATGGTTCAAATCAAAAAAAGAAGAAAAGGCTATGTTTCGAAGAGAAGGAGAACCATATAGTCCAAAAGAGAAGGAGAACCCTATAGTTCAAAACAAAATGAGAAGAACCCTACAGTTTAAAAGAGGATAAAGAGAACCCTACAATTTGAAAAAGGATGAGAAGAACCCTATGTTTGAAAGAGAAGGAAAACCATACGATTCGACCCTATGATTCAAAAATGAAGGAGAACCCTATGTTCGAAACAAGATAAGAAGAACCTTATGGTTCGAAATAGGAAGGAGAGGAACCCTGCAATTTGAATCAGGCAAATTTTGAGGCTGAGTTCGATGAAGAATGTCCCACTTCTCCCATTAAGTAATCAAGCCAACGTAATTCTATGAAAGGTGTCATGGACCATAGGTTATAGACTAAGGGCAATGTCCTCAAACAAGGGGAAATATAAAACGTTTCTTTATTCCAGCTGGGTTCTATAAAGAACGTCCTATGTATCCTATTAAGGGGAATCAATCTGACGAAGTTCTGGTAAAGTAGTTTAGGTTCATTTTAGAGGATAGGTAGTTTAAGCTTATGTTTAGAAGCATTGCACATTTTAACCTCATATTTAGGTCATTGCGCAATTTAAACTCATGGGTAGAAGTGGTGAGATTGTGTTTAGTACTTCTTGAAGTATCTAACATTGGGGGTTGTAGGCAGATGAAATATGGAATGGGGACTATCATAGGAGAAGGGACTGCAAACTAATACTGTAGGTCATAAGACCTCAGGCGGATGAAATATGTCTTTGGACATAGGAGATGTCTTTGGACAGGATGTCATAAGCTAAGAGGCCAAAGACCAATGTTGTGGGTTTAGGGACTACAGGTGGATGCCATGGGTCGGGAGACCATAGGCGAGTGCCATGGAAGGTGGATGTACATGGGGTGCGAAAGTTATAGGTTAAGTGACCGTAAACAGATGCCATGAATCGAGACATCAAAGGTAGGTGCCATGAAGGGCGAATGCACACAAGGTGCAGATGTCATAAGTCAAAGGACCGTAAATAGATGTCATGAGTCAAGAGACCATTGGCAGTTACATATGGAATATGGCTGCACACGGGGTGTGATGTGATGCACATTAAGTGTGGGTGGCTAAGCCTGTGGGCTACCTACACATCTCATAAGGAATCAAGCCTACGTAGTTTTTATGGGGTGCCATGGAAGGTGAATACCATGAAGAGTGGAGGCTTGTCATAGGTCAAGGGACCGTAGATGGATGACATAGATCAAGAGACCGTAGGCTGGTGCATATAAAATTTAGATACACATGTGGTGCAGATGACTCGGTCCATAGGCTACCTACGTATCCTATAAAGAATTAAGCCTATGTAGTTCTAAGGGGTAGTTTAGGCATGTTTTAGAGACATCTTTGGATGGGATATTATAAGTAACGCGGCCGTAGACAGATGAAATGTGTCCTTGGACATGGGAGTTTTCATTAGACAGGATGTCGTAGGAAATAGGGCCATATACAGGTGTTGTAGGCAATGGGGCCATAGATAGATTAAGTATGTCCTTGGATAAAAGAGACGTCCTTAGATGGTGTTAGTCTATAAGCTACAATGAGATCGGTCATGGGCTACATTGGTAAGTCCTTAGACATAAAAGATGTCCCTTGGATTGAGATGAGATGAATCCCTAGACATAGCTGATGTCACATGGAGAAAGTTAGGCCATAATGGACAAGCCCTTAGACATAGAAAATGTCCCTTTTTGTGAGTTAGGCCATAAGTTGTGGTTGGATAGGCCATTGACTGTTGTAAATGCAACTTTAGACATTGGAAATGTCATGTGAACGAAGTTATGCCATAGTCCGTGATTGAGTGGGCCATTGGCCATAATAAATATGTCCCTTGGACATAGGAGATGCCCCAGGATGAATTTGAGGGTGTCCTTTGACATAATATATGTCCTTAAATGAAGTTAGGCCATAGGCTGGATTAAATAAGCAATGGGTTGTGGTGAATAAGCTATGGGTTAGAGTGAAAACGTTCTTAGATGAGGTTAGGCCATAAGCTAAGTTTGAATTGGCTATAGGCCAGACTGGATACATCTTTAGATGTAGGAGACGTCCCTTGGATAGGATTTGGATGTAAGCTAGTATCAAGTGGGTGATGAGTTGAATGGTGCAAACGAGAAGTCCTCACACTTTAATGACATCTTTAGATTGTGCGCCTTCGTGAAAGCCTGTATGCAAGGCATATGGTATGAGGACCATTGTGATAATAGGCATGAGATTTTGGATGTACATCTTTAGCAATAATTATTGTGGCCAGTGACATTGGCACAAGTATGACATCCCTTTCCACCTTGCGATCAACTCACTTGCAAACTCGTTATCCCTTTGTTTGGTCATCATTAAATCCATAAGCTTAACCTTGTGGTTTGTATTATTAAACTAACATAGGAATTGGGCGCGCAAGTCGTCCTAGCTCTGAATGGACCCAAGTCTCAAGTTATTATACCATACGAACGAGAGTTTTTTAGTCGTGCCCATGACAGGTCCTCATCTTAATGTGAAGTGTGTTTAAGTGTCATTCGGAATCAACAGTGCCAATAAATATGGAGAAGCACAAACAATTGTACTTAGGCAGGAGTGGCGTCCCATCAACCAAAGACGAATTTGTTAGCGCATCTAGCTGTCTTGTATTTTTGCCAACTCAGTAGCTTAGGATTTTGGGTACCCATAGGGCAATCTTGAACTAACGGGTGGTTAACACTATGGCGATGTGGGTTAAAGTTTTGTTGACGTTGTCGGCATCTCAGGTCGAAATTATGTTGGCGTCCTTGGGTGAGGTAGTCGCCATGTTGCTTTGGCGGAAATTGGAAAGGCGACTATCCCGGGGGTGATGATGCCCTCCCTTTCCCTTTGTTTATGGTCGAGTGTGCCTAAGGCTACCATAAAAACAAATGTCTCATTGACTACCGCTGTTCTTTACACCATCAGGTTCAATATGGCTAGCTCATTCCCCAATTGGTTGAGTAAATGGTTACCGTTTGGTTGTGTGTGATCTACTCCATTTCATTTGCAATCTTGCTTCCATCAATTGCATGAGCTTTTGTATGTGAGATCCCAAGTCCCTAACTTTTGATTGATTTGAAGAGTGTCCTCTTCAAGCCTTTGAAAGTGCTTGCTAGGATCATGTTCATTGGGTGACACATTCAGCCTTCATTGTAGTTCATTGGAATCAGGTTCCATTGTCATAGATGTCATGACGAGGTTTTCCCTTGGTGTTCCATTGGTTTGTGTCCCTTGGTGATTCCACTTGAGTTGAGGACTTTCCACTCAAGAATTTGGGGGAGCACTATCCCTACGAACGGTGGCTGAAACTCGTTACTATCATTTTTGTGCATACACCTTAGTGTGAGTGGATTTAGATAGATTTTCTCAAATGGCTTTAGGCCCTTAATGGGGACCTAGAAAACTTCTTTTCTTTGTCATTAGTTTAGAAACTGTCAACTTTTAATTTATGAGGGCTGGGTTGCCACCAACCTCATGCCCAACGTTATTTATAAGCGTTTCTTCTGTATGCTCAGCTGGTGCTACCACCATTGTAATCATATTGTAGGTTAGAGTATGCATAGTCCACCAACTTCTGTTTCCTTTTTCTTCTTATTCGAGGATAGCTAGTCAAAGGAGTCGGGCCCAAGGAGTATCCTTTAAGCCTTATTCCTAGGTCGTCCCCTCTTGATGGCAAATTGGGGAAAGCTTAGAGGTCTTTAGGGGACTCAAGCAAGCCTTCCCACTTGCTTTTCTTGTCTTCTCGTGGTTCAAATATCAATATCGTGGCCGGATGCGCACAACGTTGACCATGGGGTTTGTTTGGTGGGTGGTGACTGCATCACTTTTTGTTTCTGCGTCCCGATTGCCTTCGGA
This sequence comes from Santalum album, assembly GCA_034195605.1. Taxonomy (NCBI): domain Eukaryota; kingdom Viridiplantae; phylum Streptophyta; class Magnoliopsida; order Santalales; family Santalaceae; genus Santalum; species Santalum album. The sequence continues at coordinate 8,135,818 of CM067262.1, forward strand.
AAGCTTTTGTTGTGAGACTTGTAGTTGGCTTCTTCCCCCATTCCTTGGAATACAGTGGATTACCTTGGAAATCATCACCTCATAGTTAGGCATAGTCTTGGTCGCAGCTCTTTCAAATTGGGGTTGCTTGGTCGGCTCAGATTTAGAGAGTAGCTCTTCGAATGTCTCGAACATGAAGCTGTATTTGGGCAATCCTAAGATGTTATAGGTGGATCACTTCTCTTTAATAGAAAGCTTTCCCTTGAAATGACTTTCATCATTAGCTAGAGTGAGAATTGATGGGCATTCGGGTTTGCTCCTTCTCACAATGACCCTCTTTGGTCCACATGCGTGAGAGAAAATCTGCATGGTAGTTAGTGCGAATGGCATGACCACCCTCTCTTTTTTCAAGCTTACCAAAACCTAAAACTGGTTATAAGTAGGCATTGAGTTACCCATGCTGTAAGTGGGCCTTCTCGCCCTTGGGGAGAAACACTTCCCTATTATAACCATCAGTGTGGCCTGAGCATGAGCCATGGTAGGGTATTTTCCTTGTTGTATGCTCTTCACTAGTTGGCTCCCTAGTTTGCTAGCCATAGACCGGCTCTTTGAACTAGTTGGGTTTGCATGTCGCGTTGTAGCCCTCAAGATTGTCGTCCTGATAACACAAGGAAATGGTGTGTATCAGTTGCATGGGATCATTTGATCAATCCAAATATTGAACGTATTGAATTAAACATGAACACAAGGTTCGAATCATGAAGAGGGTTAGACTATAAGTCTAGAGTGAACATGGGATTCGAATCAGAATATCCCAATGGAGTGGACCATAGGTCTAGAATGAATATGAAGTTCGAATAGGGTTGAACCATGGATTCGAATTAGAAGGACCTCATAAGGGTAAGAGGTAAACCAAGGATGACCCCATAAAGGTAAGAGATGAACCATGGGTTAACATTAGAAAGACCCTGCAAGAGTATTAGGTGGATCATGGGTTCAAACACGATGCATTCTCTAATTCGAATAGATGACTCAAATTTGGGAGAGTTTCAAATGAATGATTGTTACGAAATACAGTAGGTGTTCCAGAATGATAGAATGTCAAAATAAGGAATTAATTTTGATTTATTATTATTTTTTGAACATAAGATTTAGGTTAGAAGGTCCCCATAAAGTGAACCGTGGATTCGAATTAGGACAGTTTTTTGTATGATTCAAACTGGAGGTTCAAATCAAGTTGGGTTTCGCCTAATTCAAACCTGTTCAAATTAGGATGGCTTCTTGGCTTGATTCGAATAGGAGATTTGAATCAAGGTGGTTTTTTCTCGATTCTTACAGGATGTTCGAATTAGGGTGGTTTTTTTGCTGATTTGAATAAGAGGTTCAAATCAGGAAGAACTTCAGATAATGGACTATAAGTCTTAGGTGAACCAATGGTTTGAATTAGACGAATTTTCTCTGCACCATACATAATGTTTGAATTAGGGAAGATGCTATGTAGAATCGATGGTTCGAATTAAAAGAAACTCTATAAAATAGACCCTAAGGGGCGTCATAACATCATAGATGAAAGGTAAACCTTGTCTCACTAGGCGTGCCTAATTTGTTTGTGGAAAAAATGGTGGGTTGGGTGCAAACGTGTCTATTGTTTGATTTGGGGGTTCAAGTTTACATCATCTTAGAAGATCATAATTGTTTACATCTAGTGTCATAGGCATGGAACACCTTCGATAAAGATGTAGTGATGAAAGTCAATGGAGTAGATGATTCCATTGACAAAAAGGATCATAGCTGTAGAACTAGAAAAGAAAAAGAAAGTGAATAAGATGAAAAGAAAGAAGAAGAAAAGGGAAAGAATAAACCCTTTGGTTCAGGAGGGGCAGGTGTCATAGGGTTTTTTACATATCTGCATAGAAGAATCAAATTTATATAGTTTTGGGGGATGATGAACCAATGCTCATCTTGCTATTGATGGCGATGCTGGTGGTGTAGGAAAGAATGGAGTAACCTTGGTTTTCTCCCCTATTTTGGTTCTGTCTTCTCTTTCTATTCTTCGTAGCAAAAATCCCACAGCAAAACCTTATAGTTTTTCTTATATAGGACAGGGGAGGATGCGAAACATCCTCCCTAGGCCTTAGGTCCAAGATCCACTCTTTAAAAAATGAGGGAATAGGAAAACCATGGCCATCGGTCCAAAATGCATCCTATGAAAGGATTAAGCCATAGGCTGTTTGTATGTTCTTTCTAAAATGATTTAAAATGAACTATTTTTCAAATAATTCCATAATTTTGTATAGAAAAATTATGAAAGATTAAAGTGGATAACCAAATAAGAGGAATCGAAAGTGAAAAAATGAGGGACCTGAAATTATAATAAAAGGTTAAGTATTTTTAATCATACAGCAGCCAGAATAATAAATAAAAAAAGAGGCAAATTAAAACAACACATAAAATAGGAAATGGAGGTTTCCGTGGGGGGGGGGGGGGAAGGATTTCACTACATCGTGGGAAAAAAATAGCACAGTTTTAATAAAGGGGACACTCCCTAAACGTTATGAAAATAACAAGAAAAGCAAAAAGGGAAAGTGGGCAAAAAATATACCTACTTTGCTATTATGCAGTGGTTTGATTGGCTTGTACTACGTCAAAGGGTGGATACTGTAGTAGAGAAGTATTGATAATTAACATTGATAAAGAGAATAAAAAGAAAATTAAGAATGTTAACTCACATAAGGAGTGGTGGACAATTTACACAGCTTCAAACTTTAGTGGCTAAATAGCCCACTATTAACAATATTGATGCCCTATAGCTACTTAATCCCTTTTCATAAAAATGAATTGTCTATCATTTAACAAATTGAATTGATGTCATTTTGGAATGCACCCATGCACTAGCAACTAGAAATAGTGACATTGCTCGAAGAGTTATTGTCCTTACTTTTCCACAGTTCAAATCAAATGTTTGAATTCTCGCTAATGCATTCTATTGTTTTTACGAATGACACCAAATTTTTACGAATGTCAAAAGTTAAGACGACATTTTATTCAGACTTTGGCGTTATGAGCGTCCAAAATGTTTGAGTTTCAAACTTCTCTCTTCTTTTTTCTACTCTTTGGCTTTAGAAAAAACAATATTGATATTGTTTGCTCCAACTTGGAGAGAAATGAACATTATTTCAACCCCATATGAATTAAAATACCGTTGAAACTGACCTTGTTTCGTTCCATCCCCTTGAAATTGGCCCAAACTTTTCTTCATTAGTTTGTCAAAAGCGAAATGACAATTTGGTATGTCAAGACTTTCTCCATGACTCGAGGCTAAATGTACTTAGTGCAACATGCAATTGCCAAATATAAAGTCACGTCGCACAAAGGAAAAGGAAAACGAAAATTGTCAAGTATCACCCCACGATGAGGGCAGGCTAACAGTGTTACTATTCTTGATTATGCATGTATACGCTTTAAAATGTAGTTTAAATTTGTGCAAATAATACCATTTTAGGGGTGCTCCCAAGGAGGTAATTGTGTGGTAAGGCATTGAGCTTGCTTAGAGATGAGTTGGGTTCAATTTCCGCTATTCACGGCTTTATAATATCTACTGATTTACCTCGAGACTAGTTTGAGGGGGCATGCCAGTTCTCCCCTAGTTAGAGCCTGATCATTTCAAACCCATAGTTCGGATGGTGTGGGATTTTAGGTTAGTGGGAAAAAAAGTCCTTTTAAGAGGGCATTACACCTAATTTAGAATGGTAACATTGCATAAAAGATAAGCCTACAAGGCAATTACACTAAAACCCCAAACTGAGAAACATTGAAAATGAAAATATAGGCAAAAGAAATCATGGTACATGATTGGTGGTAAGCTGACAAATATAGTTTAATAATCACAATAATTAGGCAAACTTATAGTCAATTCTGAAAGGTATCATAAATGCTATACATATATGAGTATTTACAAGCTTTTTTTTTTTCTTTTTGGAGAGATGCTTGTATACTGACACTAGTTTTGAAAATAATAGTTCACTATCCATTAATTGCACTTTGGTACTGCATCAAATGCTATTAACCAATCAATCAAAAAAAAATTCTCTTATACAGTACCATAACCTTATGGGGAGGTGGCGTTCAACACCTGTTAACCAAGGAGCTTATTTTTGGTCAAACTTGTTTATTTTAAGTGGTTATGAGTCATGTATGTATTTGACAAGCCACGCAATAATTACTTTTAAAAAAATGAGCTATTTTTTATGTAAAACCAAAAGTTTTTTGGGGTAATTTTTTCCCCCCAAACACTTTTTGAAAATTGGTCCGACAAAATAAAAGACCACCATGCCCTTTGTTAATTGAGTGTTATATGTTAATTGGCTTTTATGATATTAGGTCCATTAGGGTTTTCTATTATGTTTCCTTATTCAAGTGTAATAGGGTTTCCTTGTTCAAATGCGATAGGGTTTCCTAGTAACCCTAGTATTGAGTATTATAAATAGATACTCTTGGTGCTCGTATTAGGGAATCCAACTTTTCTCCTTATAATTCTCTCTCCTCTAAATTTATACATGGTATTAGAGCCATAAAAAAAATAATTAAAAAAAAACCCTAACCTTAACACTAACTCTCTCTCTTTGGTTGCCCCCCTCCCTCTCGGCCTCCCTCTCTCCCTTCTTAGGTAGGAGGCACTTAGACAATTCACTCCATTCTTTTGTTTGTGATTCTCTCTGCTCTCTTGATTGAGTAAAGGAAGAGAGAACTACTATTGATGTTTGATTAAATTGCTTGAAGTGCAGTCTTTCGTGGTGGATCATAACGACAGACGATAAAAAAGATGAGATTGGGGAGTATTCTAACCCTATAGTAGAGGCGAATCCTTGAGTGAGTGTTCTTGAGGTTCTTTCGCTCTCTATCACTAAGTTGACGGATCAGAAGTTGGATGGATCCAACTATTATCTATGGAAGAAGATCATGAAGATTGGTTTGATTAGTAGAGATGATTACTTGACCGATGATCGACCAAGTTTGTGAATGCGAGTCGTTTAAGTGCCATTTGTAACAGGTTAGACATGCATTAACATTTATGCTCCAACTTGAGGGGGAGTGTTAATTGAGTGTTTTATGTTATTCGGCTTTTATGATCTTAGGCCCATTAGGGTTTTAAATTATGCTTCCATTTTCAAGTGTGATAGAGTTTCCTAATAACCCTAGTATTGAGTGTTATAAATAGATACTCTTGGTGCCTGTATTGGGGAATTCAACTTTTTCCCGTATAATTCTCTCTCCTTTTAAATTTGTACATGGTATCAGAAGCCATAAAAAATAAAAATCCCTAACTCTCTTTTTGGCAGTCCCCTTCCCTCCCTGCCTTTTCGGGATAGGAGACACTTAGAAAATTACTCCGTTCTTTTGTTTGTGATTCTCTCTTCTCTTCGATTGAGTAAAGGAAGACGCAACTACTGTTGATGTTTGATCAGATTGCTTGAAGTGCAAGTCTTTCATGGTGGGTCACGATGACAAATGATAAAAAAGATGAGATTGGGGAGTATTCTAATCCTATGATAGAGGCGAACCCTTGAGCGAGTGTTTCTAAGGTTCTTTTAGCTTTCTATCACTAAGTTGACAGATTAGAAGTTGGATGCATGCAACTATTATCTCTAAAAGAAGATAGTGAAGATCAGTTTGGTTAGTAGATATGATCACTTGACTGATGATCCATCAAGTCTGTGAATGTGGTTCATTTAAGTGCCATTTGTAACAAGTTAGGCTTGCATAACATTTATGCTCCAACTTGAGCCGGAGTGTTAATTGAGTGTTTTATGTTACTAGGCTTTCATGATATTAGGCTCATTAGGCTTTTCTATTATGTTTCCTTTTTCAAGTGTGATAGGGTTTCCTTACTCAAGTGTGATAGGGTTTCCTAGTAACTCTAGTATTGAGTATTATAAATAGATACTCTTGGTGTCCGTATTAGGAAATCCAACTTTTTTCTTTATAATTCTCTCTCCTCTAAATTTCTACACCCTTAAAATAACTATATAATTCCCAATCATGCCCATCTTATTAATTTGGGAATGTTTTTACTTATTAACTCCATTTGGACGATCTTTCTGAAAATTAATTTTTAAAAATTTTCACAACTAATTGTGTAGTTTTCGTAAAAAAATCTACAATTCATTTAGCAATCAATGGAACTAGCTTATTTTATGCCCTTTTCTAGCCATTTAATAGCCAATAACTGATTTCAACTATTTTACATCCAACGGTTTAGCTTATATAATCACTTGTTTTAAAGGTTTAAACTTTTTAAACAAATAGTAACAACTTTTAGATTAGGAATTTCAACTATTTAAAAAATATATTATGGTTTAAACTATAACGCGTTGAAATAAGCTCCCCTAGAAGGGCTCTTAATGATGGCTCCTCTAACTCTTTTTAGTTATAATAAAAATCATCTTTTTTATTCTTATACTTAAATTACTCGGGTTTGAATTTACAGGGTCAAACCCATGCTTGATCTCTTGACAGGCTAGGCCAATGGCCTTTGACTTACAAACGTTTGGCATAGTTTAACGGAGACTTGCCATCTTCGACAATACTTGTGAATCTTCTTTAAAGATCATAATAGCATGTGCCAGAAAGATCTATAGAGAATAAAAGCTCAAACATGTTACCCTCAAAAAAGTAAAAAGCACAAACATTTTACTGAAACTGAACATGAGGATCATGATTTTTGGATCCCCATGGATATTAGCCAATGCAATGACCTTCAAACGATTAGAAAAATGGAATCCAAATTAGTTAACCGCTTAGACATGGACTAGTATGAAAGGTAAGCCAACATGAAGAGGACGACATTCATAAAGCGTGCGTCCTCTTCGACTCCGGTTTGAGAGCAGCATAAGATATTAGTTTCGATGCAGATTTAGGGCTAATCCAACTCCCCGGATGCCCACCCATTCGAGGGTCGATTGTGCGAGGCCTTTGACCGTTCCTGAGGAGCAGTCGACAGCGAGCTTTTAGGCACAGCGGTGGTTGCAACATGTTCCTTAGTGACAGTCCCAGAGCTAATTTTGCTAGTGCAATTCATCGTCTTCTCCTTCGAACTAGGCCTCCTAAATGCATTCTTCATAAACTCATCGCATTTCGATTTAGGCCTCTGGCAGGAAAGGCCTGGAATGCAGTTCTCCTCCAGGTTCAATATGCTCTTGTTCGCCAGTTTCATGCAGTTCAATCCCACACTCGTGAAGTAGTTACTGGACAAATTGAAGAGAGTTAGATTGGGCAGTACACAGATCTCCTCTGGAACTGCCCCATAGAATTGGTTTTGGGACAAATCTAAGATCTCAATGCTTTTTAAGGACGCGAAGGAGCACGGTATCGGGCCAGTCAAATTGTTGAGCGCAACATCAAACACAGTTGTATTCTCCAGAAGCCCAATCTCGTACGGCAAAAATCCGTGAGAGCTGGTTGTTGAGGAGGAGAATCTCGATCAAGGTCTGTGAAGCCTGACCGATGCTCTCATTAATGGTGCCCGTGAGGTTATTATTGGCAAGCGTGAGGTACTGCGCTTTGGTGGATCCTATGTTATTTGGAAGATGCCCTGAGAAATGGTTGTTGTTTAAAAAAAGTACACTGAGGTCTAGTTCGAATACCTCTGGTGGGATCACCCCGAAGAAGCCATTGAACCGAAGGTCCAAGAAGCTTAAACCCTTCATCTTGAGAAGGGTTTGGGGAAATTCGCCAGAGAGCTTGTTGTTGCTTAAGTCTAACTCATAGAAGAAGGGAAGGTTTACTATTTGGGGAGTGATTTCACAAGTGAAGTTGTTGGAGTTGGCATGGAAGAAGGCCAACTCTTTTATCCCTTCAATCAGGACATTTAGGCACAAGCCATCAGTCTCATCTCCGGTGAGGCCATAACCATTGAAGTCGATTGCTGCTACGGCCGTCCGATTATCATCGGGGAATGAATCGCAGAAGAAACCTTTGTATTCGCATACGTTCGTCACATTCCATGTGTCGATGACATCGTGAGGGGCATATTTGACCGTCTTCTTAAATTCCTGAATTGCGTAGTAGGCGGTTTTGGTTCGACTGGGGCGTGACGGTTGTGGAGATGGTGAGGGAAAGAGCAAGCCCTCATTGTGAGCTACCTGACCTGATGAAATAATAGTTTGAGAAAATAGTGAAACAGCATACAACAAAGAGAGGGCGAACATCTCTCAATCCTTTTCTCTTGTGTGTGTGTGTGCATGTTTTGCTTATTTTGTGTACATTTATAAAGAAGTGAGTTCATAAAGGTCAAAGAAGATCTATACCAAGTAAGAGAAACATCCAGTATTTACCATTCATCAAGCACATTTTGATATTTATGTATTTGCACATGTGCATGTATTTACCTGATCCAAACTTTTTACCCTAAGGGCGTAGGCAATTGAAAATTTAGATCATGTCTAATGTTAACGGTAGGGAAAGTAAAAGTAATAAATTAATCACGTGGGTGAATGGATTTTTGTTGGGTGCCGCGAGATTGGGACAATGACCGAGGAAGAACAAAATTCGATGATAAATGGATTCCTCAAAATGAACCCCAAAGTTGGAGTCAATTTGCACAGGAATTGTTAGCAATCTATCCTTAGCAAATTAAATTTTGAACCTTACATTTACATTTGGCTAATGTACCGAATAAACCCCTAAATTTTATGTGTTGGATCAAACGTGCGATACCCCAATCTTTCACATGGTGAATACGTGCACAAAGGTACACTCTACTAATATCCGCACCACACAGCTCCCTAATATTATTACAAAAGTAGAACCACGTCCAATAAAAGTGATCTTAAAAATAATGAATTAAGAACTTAATTTAAGCATTCCTTTCCCTTCTATCATTCTCCTTACCCGAGTCGATACCCTTCTCAAAGTGCTTATCTCAAAATATTTCAATCAATTAAGGGTGAGTATAAAAGATCACTCAATAGGGGTTAAGAGGTATAAGTTGGACAAGTTAGAGTACAATTCAACACCCACTAAGAGACGAACTGTGTGTTTGGTCAAACCCATACATGAGAGCCGACAATTCATGCATTCACCTTTGTATGAAGTCAACTCATTATGTCGAGGCTTGTCAACCAACTAATAAAGCTCATGCGTCCATTAGGGCCAACTTTTTCCACTTTTGTTGTTGTACATCTTAGTAAATGGATTCGAATCGTTATGTTTTGCGTAATCAATGTATATGTCCAATAATGCTCAAATCAACATTTAAGGTTCCAAGTAATTATAACAATTGAAACCAAACTCACGTACGTGCCCCGCGGGCCGTGCATGTGGGTTGAACAATGTCAATCCTTTAATGAGTTGGATTATCTATTAACCTAGGAACTTATCTGATAATAATCCTAGTTTAACTCTAATACCCACTTAACTTAAATAAATATAGATACAGATCTAGTATCAAATAAGGACCATAATGATAATCTCATTCAATTAGGCTTATAACCTATTTCTCTATTCCTTAGTTCCCCATAAACACATCTAAGAGTTTAGGGGATGATCCGATTTGGGCATTGCTTTGAGTTGAATCTATAGTCAAACCTACACAAATCTGTAAGTCGGTTATATGTTTGGTTATGCATGTTTATATCTATGATATATATATAATTTTCTAACGGTGGTATTAAAGTCAAATCAAAATTTGGTTATCGATTGTTAATTAGATTTGTTAAATCCGTTGTTTCGTGATTTGTGCAACTTGTGGATCTAATTGGGGCTTCATAGGTTTAATTTTTTATGATGTAATCTATAAATTTGTAAACCTATAAATCTATAATTTCAGATCCCGGATTGGGAAAATCATATCTTGTTAGAGGCAATGCATCGATCGAGATGACGACGTTCAAATGGAGGACGATTTGAGATCCCGAACCAAATTGCGATCGCACACTAAAAGTTTTTGCAGCACTGCAGGCTCGTCGAATCTGTTCTCGCCGAATCTGTGTCACAGAAGGGTGGCTGCTCGTTGGTTTCTTGTCCGTGAGGTGCTGCAAATATTTTTCCCCGGTGAAGTAATAGCCGCATGGCATCGTTGAGGGAGAAAACCGTTTTTTGTTTTTGCTCACTGAAGCCGTGAAGCCGCTGAGTTGAAAGAAGAAAGGAGTTTGACTTTTTTGCCAAAACTTGTGCATCAGTTCTCCGAGGACCCTTTTTGGATTTGATTTTATTGTTATTATAATCATAAAAATCAAACGGAAAAAAAAAAAAAAAAAAGGGTTGAAGTTACTGTCAATTACAGGAAGTTGCAACTCACGTGGGAGACGTTGGAAAGTTTTTTTCGTAACTTTCCTTTATTGTACTTTGGTCTTTCTAGCTTTGAGCAGCCCATAAATGCAGACGGTTGTTTGGTGGTCAATTATTTTATTTTTTCAGGGACCGGCGAGACAGGCAATTGAGTATTTTAATTTAAGTATTTATTGTTTTAACAATATTTTTCTATAGAAATTAAATTAAAATTGCTCGGGTCCTACTAATAGTGAAATTATTGACCATCGAACCTCTATTTGTAAAATAGAATTATTATAAGTTGTTATCTAGTAGGGATCTCGAAAGGTCAGATGCCATGGGACACAATTGTTGTGTGTGGGGCATGCGGAGGATACCTATGCACTTTGGGTCATGTCCTCTCAAAAATTTTTGTTACAAATATACATTTTTATGATCAATGCTTGGTTTGGTGTATGTTTCCAACTTCATTATGATTTTTCAAAAATAAAGGAAAATGACCAATTTTTTTAAATAAAAAAATGGATTAGAGAACACTAAAGAGTTCATGAGAAGTGATGTTTAAAGCCTTTCTATGTGCTTGTGGGGATGAGCCTAGCCTTCATTCCTTGCACATTTTAAGGTAGAGCGCATGATGGTCTCGTAAACCTTGGTGGGTTTTCTTTGTGTATTAAGTGTGGCTATTAAACTAACATAATTTTTGTACTGACATTGCACCTCTTAAAGGATACCTCAATTTAATCAATCATGACTGTCTGGATGAACATAATTACAAGGTCTAGCATGTCATGATTGATTTTTTCTTGGAGGAAAAGGAATTGGAACAACACATAACTACTAAAATGTGGGGGTGAAAATCAGTCAGTTTTGATCGGTTTTCACAGAAAATCGACAATCGACAATTATTTTGGTGGAGAAAAATCGAAAACAATTGACCACATTGGGCAACCGAAAATTGAAAAACAGATGAAAACCGCAAAAAAAAAAAATGACCAACTGGTCGGTTTTTCAAATTTTTTTCACAATTAGCCAATTGACTCTAAAGAACTAATTTTTCTTCTTGCTAGGCATAGAGAGGAGGAATTTTTTCCTGTGAAGTTAATCTGCAAGTTCACAAAAATGGAGAAAAATGGAAACCCCCCAAAGAATAGTTATTTATTTTAAATTTATAATTATTAAAGATTAATGATATGTGCAGCGCATGAGTTGGAATCTAGTTTTTCTAAACGTGGTCGAATCAAATAAATTGTCAGGTACTTGTACCTTCAATTTGAATTTATATATGTATTTAACGCCGGATATCTAATTAGAATATTGAATAAAAATCTGTATAAACTAAAAACTCTCCTGTAAATAAACTACACCATAAGTTCCATAAAAGGTTATGAAAAAAGGTTAAAATAAAATACAAAAACTGTTTAATTAATTTACTACCAGAGAATAAAATAAAACCATAAACTTCTTAATTCATGTAATAGCTCTAACATAAGTGAGAGAAAAACCAGGATTCAAGAAAAAATGAACTATGTATTAGTACAAACTTATAACAGGTAAAAATTATTTTCTTTTTTAATGAAAATATTTGTTCTCGTCGTAAATTAGAGAGAATAAAGTATTGCCAAAGCAAATTCACTTAGAAAGCATGACCTATATAATTTATGTAATGTCAAATTTAATGTGTATATATGTATCATTTTGAAAGCAATATTAAATCTAACATACATAAAAATCTGAAGTTTAAAACAAATAAATATACTTTTATATGCTATCGGATCAGATTATGGACATTCAGTCATCAATCTATGTTCATGTATTTAGATAGAATGAGGATTAAAATCCATTTCACAGACATGCCTACTTGAGGACGGCATCTGGAAGCTTTTCAGATGGCTGACGGAACCATGAGATTTGGACATAAAATATGAGAAAATTTAGGAATTTGGTGGTTTCTATTGAACTTTAGCAAAGAAAAAAAGAAAAACAAACAAAAAAAAAAAATTAGGTAGGTTATTTCCTCTTGCTAAAATGCGTTTGAAAAGTATTAAATATCAAGGAAAAATATTTCATAAGAACCCGTCAAGTAATCAATTACAAGAAAAGAGAAAAAGAAAAAAGAAGGAAGAGATAGATTTATCCTAATTCACCCCAATGCAGTGATACGTCTAGCAGGAAGAAATTCTCAATGATATTATAATTAGGGTTTCACTCAAAAATTGCCTTATATGGGAACGAAGGAAAAAATAACTTATATATACCCATAACCTGTAACGCATACGTGTCGAAATAGAAATCAATCCTAATAGTTTCTATTGAACTTTCGCAAAGAAAAGAGAAAAACAAAATAATAATAATAATTATTATTATTATTAGCTCGGTCATTTCCTCTTACTAAAATGTGTTTGAAAAGTATTAAATATCGACGAAAAATGTATCTCATAAGCTCAATCGTCGAACATCTCATTTCTAGACCAACTCATCTGTAAAGCTTTATGTGTACATCATACGGGGCTTTTTGGTTCAAATTTGACGATTCCATTAGCTAATGGACCAAATCGACCATGCTTTCAGGGATCAAATTGGTTAGACACAAGCACAAGATATTAACGGGCAATTTTCCCAAAGTAAAATAAAAGGTAAAAGAGGAAAATGCATTTTTATCTGCCAGAGATAAGGTTGTTTCGTACTTTGAACTCTAACCACTCGTTCGGTTCGTGGAATACAATGGAATAAATATTTCATAAAAATATAATGTGGACAACAAGAGAAGTATGTTAGGAATAACTATTTCCAAATGTCTTAATTATTCCATTCCGTGAACCAAATGAATGGTAAACTCTAAATGTAGCCAAAACGAAACCTAAAGTTTGCTTGCTAGCATTTCAATCCTTACATGGATGGTCGTCCATTTAAGTGGAAGGATTGGGGACATTTTATGGTATTTTGTATATTTTATTTTATTTTCTTAATATTTTTCATTGATCTGAATTATTTTTATTGATATATGCAAATACAAAGAGGGGGAGTTTTCATCAAGGAAACAATAAACATCGATGAAAAAAAAAATTAACAAAAAGAAAATGAAATTAACGAAATGCCATACGTGCCCTTAATTCCGTCAACTCAAACTGATGACCCTCCATATAAGGATTAAGTCCCCCTAAGCCACTGATATTATCATTGGTGGATAATTTAGCCACTGTTATTTGAAGTGGTACAAATTGACCACCAAAATTATAAATTATGTGAGACAAAATTTTTAATTATCTTTTTTATTCTCCTAATCAATGTTTATTGCTATAAATAAATAATAAAAAGTTGTGGACTCTTTCAACAAAATTATTTTAGTCAAAATAATAATATAATGTAAAATGAAGGATATTATAATTTTTTCGAATTTAAATGTACCAAATTCGTTTTTCATCACTTACAACTGATTTAATTTAATTTCATCAGATATTTTGAAAATGTATATTAGAATTATATATGATAGCAAGAATGATATAATGTTTATTATGATTGTGATTATTTTTATTTCTATTTTTATTTCAATAATTTTGCCAAAAGAGTCCACAACTATTTATTTTTACTTATTTATGGTAATCAACATTGATTAAAAAAATAAAAAAGATAATTAGAAATTTTAAGTTACACGTATGATTGAGTTATCCAATTTTATAATTTTCGTAGTTAATTTATATCACTTCAAATGTTAGTAACCTAATTATTTACCAATGACAATATTTGATATGCAAAACCGTCCCGTCCCCTAGGGAATAAAAATGCAATTTACTGAAAGCGTTTTATAAAAAATAGAAAAATTAACCCAAAGACACCCAAAATGTGCGACCACGGTCAATCACAAGCTGAGTAAAAAAAAAAAATTTTAACCGCGGTCAAAGTGAGTTTCACCACGGGTGGGTGCCCTTGTTCTCCGAGTAGCCCTCTCCACGACGACTCCTCTCCGACTCCCTCGCCTTCTCTCTCTCTCTCTCTCTCTCTCTCTCTCTCTCCTATATAGCGAATCATCCATCAATGCTCTCTTCTCTGCTTCAACACAAGCAACTATTCATTCTCCATGACAACAGTTTAGACATTGGGTATATGAATTCCCCTATATATGTATTATTGACTTTCTTACTGATAAAATTGAATCATTGAATGAAATCTCATCCCTATGAGACTAAAAACTTTAAGTGCTAATAGAATATGAGAGTAATGTTCTTTTTGAACGGTATTGGGAATTTTCCTTTTCATTATTTTGATATATATATATAATTAGAGTTAAAGGAGATTTGTGTTCTGCGAGCCCACTATTAGAGGAATTGTTTTTTTTTTTTTTTTTTTTGGGTTCATTTGTTCATTTGATTTTTGTTTTTGTCGTTGAGGACAGCTATTTGAATTTGGTTGTTTTGCTGGCAAGTAGCTGTTTTTTTATTTTGTATTTAAAATTTTTCCTGTTAAATATCTTTACTGATATCCCACCATGAAGTTGGGGATAAATTTACTGATCAGCCGTGGTTGGTGTCAACGTTAGGGGAGCTGTGGTTAGTTCTCTATCGCTTCCATTGCTTTTATGAATTATTTGGGCTTGAAAATTTTTTTTTTCTGAGGTTGTGGATAAAGTGGTGAAAAGAGAGTCTCAGCTCAGCTGGGTTGCTCATCTCATTCAGTAGCCCACACTTAGGTGGTTGCCATCAATTTTTTCAAAAGGTGGAACTTTAAACATATTTTTTCTTTCAAAATTTACAGGCTGAGATCCTCCAAGCTCTTATATGCAAAAATTTTATATACATATAGAACTTCATTTTTAATTGCCTGGATGAAATCTGATCCGGATTATACTCGAAATTTACGAGTGATTAGAATTTTTCTATATTAGCTTGGTTTGAAGGAGATTTCATCTGGATTATACTCGAAATTTACAATTTCGATATTAACTTGGTTTGAGGGAGTTTTCTTCATTATTTTGGTATGTAGTGGCGGTAAAGGAGATTTGAGTTCTTGGTATTTGTTTATTTATTTATCTGGTTTTGGTTTTGACATTGAGGGTAAGTATTTGACATTCTTTGTTTGTGCTGGCAAACAGCCGTTGGATATTTTGTAGATGTAAGCTGTTTGGTTAAGTATCTTGATTGGTATCTGATGATGCAGGAAAACAAGCACTAAAGCAAATAAAGAGAGAAAGAAGGGATCGAAAATCAGCGGCTTGTTGTTTGGAATGATTTTATTCAATTCAAGGGTTTAGGAATTCTTTAGAATGTAGAGAATACAATAATAATCAATAATCAATAATCAATAATAATATCCTCAAAACCCTAATACATGAGGTCTATAAATAGGGATAGATAACTTGATAAAAGATCTTAATAATATCCTAATAATTCTTAGAATGCTAAATAATATATTAAATTATAATTTCCTAAATTTAGATCTCCACATTCAAAAATGGAAATTTCTTTAATATTCCATTGCTTTCTAAAATTCCTTAGAGCTGGGAAGTCTTCCCGCATCAGTATCCCACCATGAAGTTGGGGATGAATTAATATGATCCTTTCTTCTAGTGTTTTTTTTTTTTTTAATATTATGTTTTTCCTGTAAATATATATATATAAGATGTTATTACGAGCATGCAAACGTATAAAAACACTTCAAGCTCTGCTCATGTGAGCTCTATATATCATGCTTATATATATGCTTATGTTCTCAGAATAACATTTTCCTATAGGTATACACATGCTCATAAGATCACACATTCTCTAAATAATTTGTGATAATGACTTGTGTCCAAACTCAGTGGGGACAAAATGTCAACATCGCCACAGGTAAAGGTAAAGAACCTAGGCGAGGAGCTGAGCACTTAGAAAGATCTCGTGCTTCTCAACCACCTGTAAAATGTTACAGTAGGGTGAGTTTGTGCCACCATTAAACTTTGTAGATGAATCATGTAGCCTCTTTATTACCATCAAGCATGCGTACATTTTCTGGAAAGTAAAAAAAAAAAAAAAAAAAAGGTTTCCAACATGAATACTGCTTTTATAATTATAATTTTTATATTTGTTTTATTTACAAATGTAGGTAGTTGTTGGGCATTCTCAACTGTCGGTGCAGTGGAAGGAATAAACCAGATTGTGACGGGTAATTTAACATCGCTTTCGGAGCAGGAACTGGTCGATTGTGATACGTCATACAACCAGGGATGCAATGGAGGTCTTATGGACTATGCTTTTGAGTTTATCATAGACAATGGCGGCATTGATAGCGAAGAAGATTATCCATATAAAGCCTCTGATGGAACATGCAATCAGTATCAGGTACATGCCAAATTCTTATGCCCAAAAACAAAAATGGAGTTTGCATTTATAAGAGGAGAAGCTAATTCTTTGAATTATGTGCTGATCATCTTTGATATTTAACTTTTTCCTGTAGAAAAATTTTCGGGTTGTTACCATTGATGGGTATGAAGATGTTCCAGAAAATGATGAGAAATCCTTGAAGAAGGCCGTGGCAAACCAGCCAATTAGCATAGCCATTGAAGCCGGTGGCAGGGCTTTTCAACTCTATGAGTCGGTAATGCCTCTATCCTCTTGCCATATGAAGTTTTTGAGATGTTTGTTTATTTGGTAATATTTATTTCTCCATTTGGGGGTTGTTTGATAACCCAATAATGAGACATGAATATCAGATCGATCATACTTGATCTTGTCCACTGAACTATGTCCAGTGACTCACTTAATATCAGTGAAAATACTAGTTAAGGGACTTGTCATTTATCGCTAAAAATGCATACCTGAAAACTTATCTTCTAATTGCATGCCAAATGTTTGTAATCACTTAAAATATCAATCAGAAAGATTTGAGTCCTTAAGGCTATCAGCACTTTCAGTTTTACCAGACAGGCCCGAGTCTGTTGAATTGTCATATTAGCTGAATTGGTTATATTGATCTCATATATATGCGAGTGGCCTACTGCATGCTCATTTACAACTTATTCTATGAACTTATCATTATTCTTCGAAACAGATGCATTCATTAGATGAAATGATCATACTTTTCCGTGGTATGGTGTGCCACTGCATCTAATTTCGAATTTTGTTTGCACAATTTTCTAGGGTATCTTCACCGGCCACTGTGGGACAGCACTGGACCATGGCGTTGTTGCTGTTGGATACGGTACGCATAATGGCATAGATTATTGGATTGTAAGAAATTCATGGGGACCCAGCTGGGGCGAGAATGGATACATCAAAATGGAACGTAATGTGGCTGCCAGTACTGGAAAATGTGGGATCGCGATACAGCCCTCGTACCCAACCAAGAGCAGCCAGAATCCTCCTAAACCTAGCCCTTCCCCTCCATCCCCAGTAAAGCCACCCACAGTATGCGATGAGTATTACTCATGTCCTGAGGGTAGCACCTGTTGTTGTGTATCTGAGTACGGCAAATACTGCTTAGGATGGGGATGCTGTCCTCTGGAGTCTGCTACATGCTGTGACGACCACTACAGTTGCTGTCCCCACGAGTATCCTGTTTGTGATCTAAATGCAGGGACCTGCCAAATGGTACGTACTCGGACGATTCCTTTCTAAATGGCCTTGCAGTTGGTTTGTGTATCAATTCAATTCGGGCCAAATCAGCCAATTAGGACTATATTTGATATAATGGCAGTACTGAATCGGACCAATTGGTTCCAGTTCATAACTAAATTGAAACAAGTCTTGGAAAATAAAGAGACAGGTACCAGTGCTGGTCCTGTTTTCTGTTTGACCATGGAACGATTGGAAGGCTCACATCGGGTTGGAGCTAGGTACTGTGGTGTTTGAAGTACCTTGTTGGGCTTATTCCCCTACTGCCAACAGGTTTTGGGGTGAAAACGTCACTTGGTATCACGGTTATGTTAGGCCCAAGGGTTTCCCAGGTTGTGCTTGGCCCGAGGAGGGCCAAGGTTATGATAGGACCAAAGAGTGACCCCATTGTGTCCTCATATTGTGCATGTTAAGGGGAGTGCTGACAAACCCCCATCAATTTGGGATTAGGTTAGGTATCGTGGTGCTTGAAATCAGGGTTTAGCAACTACAACCTAAGTACTAAACCCGTGCTAAATTGCAGATTGATCTCTGTGGGAAACAACTATGGGGATTGTTTCTGATCTCTGTCTGACCTGAAACAATGTGAATGTATAACCTGTTTGTGTAGATGCTTTTATATAAACAAGCACAATGTGCGTCTTTGCTCATAATGCCATTTGCTGATCAGAGCAAGGACAATCCTATGGGCATAAAATCATGGAAGCGAAGCCGCTGCTAAACCTAATTGGATTCACCCTCTTGCTGGCAATAAAGGCATTAAGGTTTAAGGAGCACTTCGACCCAGTTTGAATCAAGGGAGGAAAAAGAATCGAGGTTGCGGTTTCTTGGTCAACATGTCCATGCACTGGTAAGAAGTCTGCGGTGATGAACGGCTTGGATTCAGATGATGAGATGTTCCATTGGCTTTCATTTGGATGAAGATTTCTGTAAATAGTAAAATCAACGATTAGGGTTTATAGATTTGTTTGGGATGCTTTTAAGTAGTTTCTAGATATTTAACTTTCGTTGTCAATTATCTCTTATGGCTTTGCAACTAAAACACAAACTTAAGGGAGATTTCGGTAGTTTATCTTTACTCCAAGTTTGTGGGATTGTGCTCATCGCTTTACGAACGGCGGCAGTGGGCATGAAATTAGAAACTTATTCTCATTTATACTCTCGTCCGTTCAAACGAGTTCTAAGATTCTTGGAATCATATATTGGTATACACCATATTAAAAGCATCATTTAGCGCACACACTCGAAAGTATGTTCTTTCGACCAATGTCGTTGCGAAATTCAAGCATCGTCAAGCTTTCGTTGCACCTAATAGCGTCCAGCAATAATTAGTGACACATCAAACAACTAAACTATGCCTTTCATGAAATCCTTTGCTCACGTTAAAATTTAAACGTTTTTGGGATTGAATCTGGGCTACATCAGGGTTTGGGTGGCTAAGGAAGAGGGAGAGCTAGCCCTAGTTGCCTAGTTCAAATGAATCATAAAAATAGAAAGTAAAAATTATAAAGCATTTAGTTCCCAATTTTAGCTTATAAAAAGAATAAATTTAAGTGCACATAAAAGCCTAGAAATAAATATAGGGCTCGATAGTAGTTGCAATCTGATGGGTGGGTGGGTTACGATTAGGTCAAAAGTACGTTGCAGCTCAAGTTGGATTGGTAGGTCAAGGATTCATTCTTATCAAATTCATTCAAGGAAAAGAGAGAAACAACACAGAAGAGCCTAAATTTTCACAGAGAAAGAGCACCGAACCTAACTCCATAAGTATAATGTTTGTTTCTTTTAGTATTTTCATAAATCAATCACTATTTAGTCAAAACTCTAGTTTTAAACCCGAAACCCATCAAAATTTCCACTAGAAATAACTGATCGGACCAGTTGGGTTGGTTTTGAGGGGTTCAACACAAGTTACTAATCAATACTAGGCGAGTCAGAAATATTTTCCCAATTGTGTAGGATTGTGTTATCTATAGAGTGGAAGCAGGTGGGTTGACGGGTTTTATCGAGTCCAATACTAGTAAATGGAAACATACTTCCTCCGTTTGCGGTGTATTTTGTGCTCAGTTTTCGTATACCTTTCATGTCATATTTAATAAACACTCATATTGTACCCACTTCTCAAAAATTCTATACCGAATCCCTAAATTAACAAAAGTACTCAAGAATTGCAAGATAGTGGCAATGACTATAATTTTAGGCAAAAACAATAGCATTTTTTGTTTTTTTTATTGTCTTTTTTATTGTTTTTTTTTAAGCAACAAAACAAAATTACACCCTTAGTTGGTGGGGGGAAGCAACCCTAACCATATTGCCTTTAAGCAACAAAGAGAGCCCATAAAGGAGGCAAAGTAGAAGGGAAGAACTCTTCTCCCATGAATAGCCTCGTTGACGACCAGTTTGCATACCATTGATAAACCCTTCAGGGTAGTTACCAATAATACACAGTCACATTCAACCATAACCCTCCAAGATAGCTCCAAACCTTCTTTAATTGTCCATAATTCAACTCGTGGAGCAGAACAAATACCCAATCTCTTATAGAATTCGCCGACCCACATCCTCGCAGTACCGTTGTCTCACAATTCATGAGTTTTGGATAATTTAGGGCATGTGTATAGTATTGCTCACTAGTTTAATATGACCATACATTTTTTTTTCCTTTTTGTATATGAAATACAAATGGAAAAATATTTAAAATGCCTTTATTGTTTAGCACATTTTACGAAGGACCCCTTCTTGTTAAAAAAAAAAAAAAAATCTAATTTGACCGCCCCTTGATCTTCAATTTGGGTTCATGGCAGAGCTTCCATCGCTCATAGCGTTAAAATTCATAACATCAATCTGCAAAGAGGTGCAATTTAGAACTAACTTTAAACTCAAAGTATACAAATTAGGATATTTAGAATCCTGAAATTCAAACTTGGGTGTTAAAATTCCCAAAAAGCCCTAATCCCAAATTGAGAGATTGGATGTCAAAATCCCAAATTTGAGGTTTGTGGGTTATAATAAGCTGCAAATTGCACCATTTTTTTTTTTTTTGAGGCATTGCCATTTTGAATTCAAGCGATTAAGGTACATAAGGGGTGTAATAAAGATTATAGGATCGCGGGCACTTTTGTTTCACACATATTTTAGTTTCTCACTTACAAAAGAAGTATTTTACAAGGCAAAAAAGAGAAGACAGTGAGGAAATAGAGAGTAAGGATATATAAAATAGCAGCCGATATCTTTTTTCTTGTATAAAATAGCAGCCGATATCTTTTTTCTTGTATAAAATAGCAGCCGATATCTTTTTTCTTGGGATATATCCTTATTATTTATATACTAGATTTGGAGATATATGCAACATATGAGATTTCTTTTGGACAAGGTCTAAGCATGATAACATTCTTTTCTATCACGCTTAATAAAGTTCGAGGGATAAAATTGAATTTTTCTTCGGTGAAATTCTTCTCCACCATATTTTAATACAGTTTGTGGGGTAAAATTGAATTTTTCTTGAATAAAGCGAGGTCTACCGTAAAATTATCTTAAACACTTGGGGTGTTTAAAATATCCCCAAAAAAAGGAAAAAAAAAAAAAAAAAAACAACCCAACGTTTCAGTGTCTCATCGTTGCAATTTTTCCCATGCGAAACAAATTAAATTGCAGGGCAAACGTTTCCTATTGAAGCGGCGTCGTTTCAAAATCCCACCTGGAAACAGTCCACGTGGTGGTCGGCTTTCATCTTCCTCCTCTGTTCGTCAATCTCTACTGTTCCAGATCGGCACGAACTTCCCCCCTTCTCTCTCTCTTGCGAAAGCCCTGGCGCGTCAATCCTTCGTTCCCCTCTCACCTTCAATCCCTTACATAGATCTCTCTCTCTCTCTCTCTCTCTCTCTCTATTAATCCCATTTCACAGTCTACAATTTCTTCTCCCAGCGTTGAATCTGGGCGCGATCTTGTGAGAGAGGGTGCAGAAGTGCAAATTTCATTCTCCCAGAGATTTTGTCAGATCGAAGGTACCTGTTTCAATCATTGTCTTTCATTTGTTGTTAGCTAATACCCATCAGCTTCATTTTTCTATGATTTGGATGAGTTTCATAAGCAATTTTTGGGGTTTTTTTATGGGTACTTAGATTCTTCGTCTATACTTAATAGATCTTCTCACAGCCAGACCAGAAATATGAGCCAATCTTTTGTGCTGATTCTCATCTTTGTACCTGTGGATGGAGAAATCTGTTCCTAAGTAATAGTTGTTGAACCGTAAAATGATAATTAATAGAAAAGAGAAAAGGAGAGAGCTATAAGCAGTGGCAACTGCGAACCCAGTCCCATAAAACAAAACCCAGGGACGTACCCCTCGGGAATTCTAAGGGAACCAGTGGGATGAAGCCATTAGAAGGGAAACAATAGTACATATGAACATCATATGTTTACTATTCCTGATATAACTTTATGGATTACATTACACGTTTAAAATTATTATTATTCCTAAACAATATTGAATTTTACAGCTTTTCTTTTTCTGGGTTGTTTTATATTTCCTGATGTTTTGTTCTCAGGGGACTATACCTCGCTCCTTTATCTTTGGCTTGACTGCTCCTTATTCATTTATTTTCTTTTTCTTTTTTCCCTTGCCTTTGTGGTAGTTTTAATTGTAAAATAAGGTTCTAGCATGATGGGTCCTGAAACTTAGTGTGTTGAGCTTTTGTTGAGACCCCTGTAGTAGCAGAATGGAATTGGAATCGGCTGACAAATCAAACCCTCATTCTCCTAAAGCTATGGATGTCCAACCTCCCTCCGCAACAGATTCCGGGACAAACAACTCTTCGAGTGATGGACCACCAAATGTATCTACTTCTGCCATATCATCATGGGCCAAAAATTTGAAAATTCCCCAGTCATTGTCACCAGCACAAGACGATACAGGCAACACTGGGAAACTGACCTTCTCACGATTTACTAGCGGGTTAGGATTGCACTTATCTCCGAAAGCTTCTGTGCCAGATGATAGCTCTAAAGAAACCTCAACAACTGCTCAGCCTGGTTTTATAGGGACGTTTACGAAAGGTTTAGTTGACTCATCTAAGAATGCAGTGAAAGCTGTACAGGTCAAGGCTCGCCATGTTGTCTCTCAGAACAAACGAAGATACCAGGTGGCGTAATTGTTATTGCTGTAATATCTTTATTCAATTGCTTGTTTATTTGTAGAAACTTTTTTGAAATTCATGATTGACGTTTGATGAGAGTTTCTCATTTCTAATACCTTGTTGAATAGAAATTAAAGCGATCTGATGGAATGATTTTGGAGTATATTGACTAATACCAATCCTACATGTTGGCAAAAAAGGGAAACAAAGTTCACAAAATAACTAGCGATTGTTAAATAAAATAAATTTAAGAAAAAAATAATAATAAATAAGAAAAAAAAAATCCCTCCCTAAAAAACTACTTGTTATTAATAAAAGTTAATTGAAATATGGAAATACTTAGGAACAAGCATTGGACTTGGTGACTTGACATGATTAAAATAAGTGGAAACTGAGATTATGACCTAGGTTAATTGCAAGGATTCACACTGAGTTTGTGGTAGTAGGTGTACCATTACTGGCTTTAAACACTGGCTGGAGTACGCCCATCAAAATTAGTTTTGTCCTCTCTCTCTCTCTCTCTCTCTCTTCTTTCTGTCTCTCTCTAATTTTGTAAGAAAGAGCGTGCACATATTCCTGGTTACACTTCTGCTTAGTCATTGTGCCTTCTGTGTGGTCTTTAATTTATATTAAAAAACAATAGAGTTATTATACTTCGGAAGTCATTACTTGGCTAATTTGGTGATAGCATTTCGCAGTCATTCAGATTCACTATTCACATGTCCTTTCAGGCTTTTAAAATTATTTTACTGATATTAGAAAAGAAGGTGAGAGCTTCTGGGGATTTGTGGGGATAATTTACAGGATATGAAATTTAGGTTGAAAAATGTTGCAGTGGAGTTGACATTTGTATATGGGGCACTTACAGCCTAGATGTCATGAGCTTCAGCTAACTAGCTTCATACTTACTAAAGCAAGGGTATCATGTACCCATAAAAAGCAATTTGTGGTACTAGAGGTGATTTTTGGTCGTGTGTAGTAGTACAATAGTAACTGACATTTGGAGAAGCGTCTGAATTTAAGTATGGAATTGAATAAAAAACTCCTGATTGAGTGTGAGCAAATGTAGAACTTGCTTCCTAAGTTCCTAACCCGACAAATGAGTATGGTATAGCATGCTTATGTTGCCTTATTTTCATTTTTTGACATCATGATCTTGTCATTATGACTTATTTTTGTTGGCTGTTTAGGAAGGAGGGTTTGATTTGGATATGACGTACATTACAGAGAATATAATTGCCATGGGGTTTCCTGCTGGAGACATGAGCTCTGGGTTTTTTGGATATGTTGAGGTAAACAACAAAGAGGATTCTAGTCTACCAAAAAAAAAAACAAAAAAAGAATAAAGAGGATTCTGATTGTTGAAGTTTTTATGCTGCACTAACCTAATTCAACTTATGGTATAGGGATTTTACCGAAATCACATGGAGGAAGTCATTAAGTTCTTTGAAACCCAACACAAGGTAATGATTTGTTGTTAATTATGTATTAATCTTGTTTTATTTTGTTGTTAAATTTGGGATGGTGCAGTAGAATCATGGTATTATGACATTCAAAATCCAGATAATGGCTTATAATATTATGATGTTTTCATATACAAAATTATATAGATTTGAATATCATGGAATTCATTAAGATTTGCAAATTTGATGTAGATGCAGGGAGCAAAGTCATTTTATATATTTGAAGATGTTAAAATAAATTTGTATTATATTCACCTCTCAAAAATAACAATTTCTATTTTTTATACAGTTGCTTTTTGTGATTATATGGTCATTCTGTTGATTTCTTTGTAGGGAAAATACAAAGTGTACAATCTTTGCTCAGAGAGGCTTTATGATGCATCACTGTTTGAGGGAAAGGTTTGGTACTTTTCTTAATCAAATTTATTACAAAATCTGTTATGCGCATGAACTACACATTCGTATATATGTTTATATTATAATATAAAAAAGATTTCAAGTTTCGACAAAGACTAGTATGGCTTGTGTTTGCTCTGTGTCAAAAACATTCATCAGATGATCTCTGAGATTTGTTGTTGGCACTGAGTTTTCTTTTTGCAATCTCTGTTCCCTTCTTTCTTTGTATTTTAAAAATTAGGATTTGGAGGCTAAGGCTAAAACTGAATTACTCTTTTCTTGCCATTGAAGCTTGTATTTGTATCAAATATTTTTAATAATATATTGTAGATAGCTATGATGCGTGATGTGAGCTTGTTGAATCCTTACTGACTATAATGCTATTAACTAGTTCGCTAACTGAGAACAAATGTCACAGACACTAGCAATCATCACCACCATGCATTGAATATGTTTTTCTTTGTCTTATGAACTCAGGGAAGTGGTTACGAATCATTTCCCATTTTGCAGGCAATTGTGTGTATGTATAAAGTAAAGCTACTTGGTGCACTTTTTTTTTATTTCGCAAATTTGATCATTAATTTATCAGATGGTTGAGGGGTACTAATATCATTGCGGAAATTATAATATCTTTAGTTGCACTCATTTTCCAGGTGGCTAGTTTCCCATTTGATGACCATAATTGCCCTCCCATTGAACTAATAACGTCATTCTGTCAAAGTGCATATTCATGGTTAAAGGAGGATATCGAAAATGTTGTGGTTGTGCACTGTAAGGCTGGAATGGCTAGGACAGGATTAATGATTTCCAGCTTGCTACTGTTCCTGAAGGCAAGTCTTCTGTTTCATAAATATGTGATTAATGAGTCAAGTGGGAAAAATTAATATTGGTACTTGACATTTTTATCCAGTTTATTTGACTTTCTTCTCACAGTTCTTCCCTACTGCCGAGGAGTCCATGGACTACTACAACCAGAAAAGATGTTTTGATGGGAAAGGGCTTGTTCTGCCAAGTCAGATAGTGAGTTTAGTTTTTCTATAGAACATTATTATTTCATGCCACCTATGCACCTATTGCATGAGCTTATTTATTTATTTATTTATTTTCATCTCATTCAATTTTGTCTTTGTTCCAGCGTTATGTCAAATATTTTGAGCGCACTTTAACTTACTTCAATGGTGAAAAGCAGCCTGGACGGAGGTACAATTCTTGCTTTGATATTTGGACCAAACCTTTTTCTTTTTCTTTTTTATTTTTTATTTTTTCCTTTCATAGGTTCTAAAGTTGAAACTTTCATCAGGTGCATGCTTAGAGGGTTCCGCCTGCATAGATGCCCCTATTGGGTTAGACCCTCCATCACCATCTCTAATCATAATGGTATACGTCTGTATTGGCTACCTCACCTTTTTTTTTCCAGCTAACTTACTTTTTTGGCTAAACACTGATGCTGTGTTTAGGTGGTAGGGTATTTTATATGCTTGGATCTTTACAGCATGTTTGGTTCGTGGAATGGAAAAGCTATTTCACAGAAATAGAATATGTAAGGATTAGTTATTCCCATGTACCATGACTGGAACAGGTAAGAAATAACTATTCCCATACGTGGAATAAACAAAAATAGCTATTCCCAAGGACCATGAGTGGTGTAGATTCTTTATTTTGCTGGGAGCCCTAAAGCAAACCAAATGAGGTAGTTGCTATTTGTAGGAGCCAAGCATGACATTAGCTATTCACGTGAAAATAGTGAATTGCAGCTTATTGAACAACAAATGCAGTATTCACCTGGATTATAGTGTTGATACTTTTCATTTTGGAAGGTTTACATAACTTCAGAACTGTCACTTTTGTTGTTTATGATATTAGTTTTGCCCTCTTAATGTGCAGGTGTGTTGTTCACTACAAAAAAGCATCCAAGAACCAAAGATCTAACAGTAAGTAATTTGATCATCTGCAATCAACATACCTACGACTTTTGAATTTGCTTCCAATCGTGTTTGGTTCATGACAATAGTTATTATCTCATTTGGTTCAATTTAAATTGGGATACTTATTTTTTCCCCGGACGCAATTTTGGACCAGTTGAGAAAAACCATTCAACTCATTGTGCATGGGAATAGCTATTCCTTTCCTAGAGCAGGCAACCTCAACCCTTGACCCCTTGACCCGCCCAACCCGCTCATAAGATAACCCAACTCAACTTGCTTATAAAACAATCTTAAACCGCTTTTGACCTGCCTGTTGTGACATGCTCAACCCATCAAATTGTCATTTATAGTTAGGATTTATATATTTTTTGAATTCAAAATTAGAATTTTAGCTAAATGTTGATAAGTTCATGAAAATATTAAAAGATATAAAAGTTGCACTAGCAAGGTGAACTGTTCATCCGCCTACCCGCTCATAATATAATCTGTGCTGACAGGACCCATAAAATAATTTGACCCGCGATTCACTTGCACATGTTGACCTTTGACCCATGACTGTAGTCGATCCAATCCGCGCAATTTCCAACACTGTCCTTGCCTATTCTTTTCGCATAGGACTATTCTATTTCATTCTGTGAACTAACATGTTGCCTGTGTGCTTATTAGCTTTTGGTTTACATTTCATCTTTCATTTTGTGCAGCCAGAAGATTTTTGGTTTAGTGCACCAAAGAAAGGAATCATGGTCTTTGCTCTGCCAGGGGAGCCTGGTCTGACAGAATTGGCTGGGGATTTCAAAATCCATTTTCATGATCGCCAAGGAGACTTCTACTGGTGTGTAAATCTTAGACTTACAGAATAGCTCCATTTCTGAAAAACGAAGGAAGGGGAAAAAGAGATTTTTAATATATTTTCGTTTTTATAATTTGTGTCCTAGTTGGAGCTTAAATTTATTACCGTTGATTTTTTCACCTTTCAGTTGGTTAAATACAACGATGATGGAGAACAGACAAATCCTGAATACCGGCGATCTCGACGGCTTTGACAAGGTAAAATACTTTTCATTTTTTTTTCTTTCCAAATATACAGGCTTAAATACATAGTATTCAAGTTGATTTCATGGTATTAATTTCAAAACAATGGAAATATTTGTTTTCGAAAGGCTGAAAAATCTATGAGAGTTAAAGAACTTCTTTCTAGTGTTTTCTAATATACATCAAAGCTAATTAAATTAAAAAACATAATTCCCCACATTTAATCGCCGATCTAGTTTTTCCTTCCCAATATGCAGGCTTAAAGACATTGTATTCAAGTTGATTTAGTGGTATTAATTTCAAAACAATGGAAATATTGTTTTCTAGAAGTAGAAAAATCTATAGCAGTTAGAAAAATCTAATATGCATGAAAACTAATTAAATTTGAAAACTTTATTCCCCATGTTTAATTTACGTATATTTGGCTTATGTCCCAATATTGTTTTAAAAATGTTTTATGTTATTGTCTGCAGAGGAAGCTGCCTTCGCCTGGATTCCTAGTGGAGGTTGTGCTGATAGACTATGATGGCACCACTGCCCCGAGGCTTCAAACCAATTCTACTGCCAAAGAATCTGATTCAAGTTCTGAAGCTATCCCTGCATTGACCAATAAGGGCACAACTGCTCCAAACCCTAATAAGGACTCTGGAAGAGATGACAAAGATGATGTCTTCTCAGACAGTGAGACCGATGAAACAGGGTCTTCGAGAAGTAGGCAAGCCCAATCCACTTCTGCCAGTGGAGGAGCAGAAGCAGCAACTGCCTCTGCTTCCCGAATCCACTTCTAGTTTGAACCAAATTACAAGTTTAACCCACAAAACTGAGCAACTGGCATTGGAATCAAACAATGGGCCCACACCTGCTGCTGCCACTGAGCTGAAAAGCGAGGCCATTGGTGGATCAGTGACCGATTTCAAGGCAATGGCTGCGGATGCTTCTGTTTTTACATTTGGAGATGATGAAGACTATGAAAGTGAGTGAAAGTTGTGGTTTGATTCTAAAGGACATGTACATAAATGGCTTCTTCAAGCAATCACTGTGATCCCACTTTTGAAAAGGGGTAATGTTGTTTCAATTCGATATGTGTTCTTGTCTGATGTAGATTAAAATGCAGATGGGGTTTAAGAATTTGTACTTCATAAAGATTGTTGTCAGATTGCTTTGGATTTGGATTTATTTCATTCAGAATGATGAAAAGAAATAATTTTCAGCATGAGGTGTGATAGATGTTTTACATGGTACATTTGATATGCGAGTAGCTGAAAACTTCATGGTTTTAGTTCATCTTTAAAACTTGACTTCTCACTTCCTGGACTGTTTTGTTTGGATGATGTAAAGCTTTGTTTGCCAATACAAGCAGTCCGGGTTTTTAAGCACGAAAGCAATTTACTGCATAGCATTGAAAAATTTTCAGCTCACTTCTATAACGTTATTACGGGACAGTGGGGTTATAATTTGAGTAGTCCAGATTTTTGGGATGGGTAGAGGTTACAATGGTGAGACCAATGAGATATCGAATGTGTGGGAATTCTTTCGATGATTTTCTCCTCTCCGAAGAAATATGCATCCTTGTAGTTGCGTTGTCCATAGATCTCATCTCCATTACTTTCCTCATGAATGGCCTGCAATGCATGCCATGAGGAAAAGAACCCAAAATGATCATACTAACCCAGGTCTTGATGGTCATGATAATAATGATCATCTGCAAACAGGTTGTAAATACGTATAAGTTTCGGTCAATACTGTTACACTTCATCGTAGCAATAACTAAGGATAAGAAGGTCCTTGGTTATTCGCCCCTACAAAATTCATCCGACACCAAACGACATCAAACTCTATGTAGCTTTCATAGTAGTCGATCGAAAACACTATTGTATGCAACATGAAAGCTAAAGGGCTTTAGTAATACCAATTGAAGTTCAAGGGTTTCAGTGTTCAAGAACAGAATCTACAGACTTTGTTCTAGAGGAAAAATGCAACACAAAAGTTGAATCGATCACATGAATAAAGGACATGTCATCACAAGCATCGAGCTTTTTAGCACTTGTAAAGTACACTACAAATTGTAATCAACTTACTATAGTGATAGTAGAATAATACACAATAGGGTCGGTAAGGAAACATCATTTGATGAGAATGCATCTAATGGGTGATCCCTCGGCACCGAGCAATCTTAAAGGCAAGCAGTGGACATCATATATTCCTGGTTGGATTCCGTTGAGTTTCAGGCCTTCCACCAGAATGATTTCCTGATGCATTTCAGCAGTGTCAGTGTTTCAAACTGGAAAGCAACAAACAATTTTCATCCTCATTTTCTGAGGAAAGAAAAAATAATGACAAAAACTTAGCAACTTTGAAACCAAACTCAGAGTAGAGCATCACTTTCTCAACTAATTTGGCAATTTTACTCCTAAAATGTAGGGTCCTACTCGAGGTCGGAGGATATTCAAAGAAAGCAAGAGAGAATGGAAGACAAGAAAGCAACAATTGGCCTCGATAATCATCTCCATAGAAGAAGAAATCATCTAAATTGAAGCATGACTTGAACAAAAGACAACAAAATAGTAGTTAACATCTATCTTCTTGAACCAAACATGCCAACAGGAAAAAGAAAGAAAGAAAGAAGAAAAGAAAAGAAAAGAAGAAAGAGAAATCAAGCCAGCCACCAACTGTAATGAGGGAAAACGCACATTCCATCATTTTTAGTGTATAGAATGTATGAACGGAGTGGCACCGGACTGTTTGTACAATAAATATGTCGAGAGGCAGATTATTAAAATATTATTAAAACTCAAAATAAACATAATAATTTATAGTCTTAATAACTGCAAACAACTGCCATACAGACCACTGTAATAAAACCTTGACCTAGAAAAACATTTCTCAATATAATTCTATTATAATTAATCCAGCAGTTAAGTGTTTCAAAACCATGTAGGGTAATTTCTATCAGATCATTAAGATAAATTAGTCATTGATCACAAAAACTGGCAAGTGATAAGGGTTCCTGTTCTGAAAACTTGATCTCAAACTCCAACTTCCTATAGATTTAGATTGTCAAGTTTACAAACAAGCTAATGATATTGGTGCATGGCACAACCTAGTCTTGTGGTTCTTAATTATAAAACATTTCATATGAATGATGAAGGATAGGTATCTTTCCCTCCAAATTAAACCTTGAGAGGTCTGGCAGAACTCACTTTTATTCAATCCACATAATTGATAAGGGAGTTTTTTAAATCAATGAAGAAACAATTATATTTATCAGTTTTGGGGGATGGAGCTAGATCAGATGTTTTGCTTACCCTGCTTTCGAGGAAAACAAGATGAGAAGGAATCAGATCATCATATGCAGCAACAGATAAGTAATCAACACCTACATTCAGGACAAACAAAGTGTGCTTGTGAAACCATCAACTTAGAAGAGAATAGCAAGAAAAACTAAATATCCAAGACAACAAAAGACATACTGAAAAGTTCTAATTGGACAATAAACTAAAACACAAGGTTGTTTTTAAAATTCACATATGTAATATAACTGCAAAAAGTGAGTAACCTTTTGACCACACTAGCAACAAAAGTATTGGGGGATTCTGATCCATTTATGTAAACAATAGTCATGGATTTGGGCCATTTTGTCATCAAATAGCCTAGATTTCAAAATACTACTTCTGATGACACTGGCATCAAAAATTTTGGAGCATACAGATCTATTTATTTAAACAATAGTCATGGATTTAGTCCACTTTGTCAGCAAATAGTCTAGATTTTAAAATATTAGCTTTTGATTGCACTGGCATCAAAAGCTTTGGGGCATACTGATCCATTTATTTAAACAATAGTCATGGATTCGGGCTACTTTGTTTAGATTTCAAAATATTTGTTTGAGGAGCACGAACAAACTGCAAGCGAGCAAGTCCCATGACCCCCCTTCCCAAAATAAAATCAGAAGATAGAAAATAGTTATCAGAGTGCTTTACATCTGCTTTACACGGTCATTTACTAAAAGCATCTTTTACAAAATTACTAACTAAATGAGTATGGACTTCAAATTTGAAATAACTTGTGAATAGACAAAGCACTGATAAGTATTTAGGTGTAAATATAACTGGAGTTTTTTTAACAAGGCTACTTCTACTGCTTTTTTTAAACTAAAAAACTAACACTGTTGTAAACATCTTTTAGGCAGCTCAATGATAAAGAATCACTAGTATCTAAACTTCAGAACCCAAGCAAAACTACATTAGGAATTTTTATCCAAGCATTTATGGAAAATTATTGTTGATAAGGAGGCCCTTTGGTGCAAATGGGTCCACTCTAACTTTCTGAAGACTAGAAGCATTTGGGAGGCCAAGGCCCCTGTTTTTGCATCATGGGCTTGGGAAAAGATCCTCAACCTCAGGAACTTTATGGAGCTGTTGATCACTTGGTCTATTGGAAATGGCAAGTCTGCCCTTTTTTTGGTTTGATAATTGGAGTAGAGCTGGACCCTTGTATAAGCTTGTATCGGCCAGGGAGATCTTCAGGACTGGTATTGGTGGACACTGGAATGTGCAGCAAGCAGCTGAGCTGATGAGAGCTACATGGCCAACTTGTTTGGAACAGTATGCAACTGGTTCTGGGTGACACTCCCAGAATTGTCCTGAACCAAATTGACAGAGTAATCTGGAATAGCAATCCTTCTAAGGCCTTCTCGGTGGCTGAGGCTTGGAATCTCATCCGGAGGAAAGAGCAGGTTTGTCCGTGGGCTGGGTATGTGTGGGATCAGGCCTTAGTGCCTAGACAATCTTTTTTCTTGTGGATGGCTGCTAGACAATGCCTTCAGACACAGGACAAGCTGGCTCGGCACCATCGAGTTCATGATGCTGTGCGTGGTTTGTGTAGGAGTTGCTCTGACTCCATGGACCATCTCTCCTTTGAGTGTGTTGTATCTTCTGGTCTAATGGCATGGTGGGCTTCCAAATGTTGTATTAGTTGGTCTAATTCCAGTAGGGATGATAATCTGAGAAGGGCTGTTTCTACCTTGTGTGGTGAGCAGCTTTATCTGGTCATTGCTAGAGTCTCTTTTGCAGCACTGTGCTACACGATAGTCTTTGTGGAATGATACAGTTTTCAGAGGAAGGATATTCAATGTCCAGTCCATCATGCAGCAAGTCGCCAAGCTGGTGAGGGACAGAGCATGCTCCATATCTCGGATGGCCCAGACTAGTGAAAATCTGACTTGAAATCTGACTTGCCAACGTAATTGGGAGTTGCCCATGACTGTATTTGATTAGTTTGTTTTTTTTTACTTTTCCCCTGCTGCCTTTGTGCCCGTGTGACACTTTGGTGGTGTGGCAGGGTGTGTGTTTGTATTGCTCTTGGTTGGCTGGTGCGCCATCGTTGTTGTTGTTGTTTTGTTCTTGGTTGGCTATTGTGCTGATGTTGGCTTCGGCCTTGTTGGTTTTGGTTTATAAAATTTTTCATTTAACAAAAAAAATCCAAGTTAAAATAAATAAATAAACATATCAAAACGACCTACAATCACTTAGATTCTCATTCCATGGAATAGTAAAATTGAAAGACAACGCACAAGTTGTCTATGAAGTTAATGAGCTCCAAAGAATATAAAATATCTATGAAAGTGGCCACATAATGCTTGAGGCGAGGAATCAAAATTCAACAAAAAAGGGAGATGCATAAAAAATGGAAAAACAAATAAAGAACTGCCCTAATAAAGCTTCAAAAAAAGTCAGAAGTGCCAGGCAGTCTTACCAACAAGTTTAATGTCAGTGTTCTCTACAAGCCATCTCGCACCATCTTTCATGAATCCCACATAGCTTGTGTCAAACTCCTTCTTCCACATAAGTCGCCTGAAAATCCAAAAAGTTTTGATCACTTGATCTTTTGTCAATGGTGATTGAGGCTAAGATTCAAAATAGTTCATTCAGTACTCTATCACCGTTACTATGACAAGTATGATCATATAATGTAGTAAAAAGAAGGCAATACAGCTTAGCAAAGGGATGAGACCTCATATATTTACAAAACTTTTCTACTTTATACGGACAACACCATCAAATGTAAACTACACAAGCTCACTGGAAACTAAAGCCAAGTCACACATAGAGTTTAAAAGTGAAGTTGGAAGGAAAAAAGCTACCAAAATGAGCATCAAGCAAAAGTTATTCAAGCCTGGTGTTGGTCTTCTTCAAAGGGATGTTTCTGATGGCTTCCTTTATTTTCTTTCATCATGTATAACCTTCTGTTCTGTTCTAACTGTATCATGAATTTATTTATTTTTATTTATTATTATTATTTATTTTCATGTTCCCAAGCACCAGTAAGCTAGAAAGCTTGAGGGATTGGAACTATTGTGCAACAATGATTTAGCTTCTCAACCACTATAAACAAGCTATCAGTGGAACTAGCTATCAAATACAACATTTTCTTTCCTCAGTTTGTTGTCAAGATCGAAGATTTGAACATGACCCACAGAATGCTTATTTGGAACAATTGCAGCTATTACGTATATACCTGTCAGTGTTTAATGTTCTGAAAAGCACTCGACGTACTCCTTTGGGAATGTTAAGGGACTTCATGACTTCAGCTGTAAAAATCAAGCAGTGTTAGATCTAATACACCCTAAATTATATTTTAAACAAAAAATGGTTATCCTTTCAAGCTCATTTTTGGGATGGAGATTGAGAAGACCCCTGGTCCAGATGGTTTTAGTTCAGGTATCTCAAAACATTGACGGAATATTATCAAAGCGGACCTTTTCAATTGGAGAAGTCTTTTAGTAATTGTATAGCGCAGGCACGTAAATTCCACCTTCATTTATCTTATTTGCACGATTTCAGTCTTCATAAATTCTACATTCATTTTGGTCAATGCACAACGGCTTCGTGGTTTAAGGGGACCCAAGATGATGCAGGAAAAATCAGCAACAATGCCCACTATTGAGCCAGGCTTAGGTCATCTAAGAATAAAGGCTAAATAGGTTATTAAATTATGTCTCAAGTAGTCACATGACTAACATGTGCCTGTTTTTAAAATAAAAAACGGCTGAAATTTAAAGATTTTATAAGATATCAAGGGCTACGATTTTAGTGCAGCTGCGATCTCATGACCAAAAAAGTGAGATCTTCCTATCTGGTATTGCAGACATTCAAAAGAACATCATTCTTCATATACTTGGTTTCAAGGAAGGGCCCTGCCAATTCGTTATCTAGGAACCCTATCATCACTAAATGTCAGTGCAGCTGATTGCACCAAGCTTATCAACACTATCACTGCTCATGCTCATTCGTGGACTCAACAGCTCCTTTCTTTTGCTGGTAGAAAGCAGCTTCCCCAATCTGTTCTCATTCAAATAGAGCAGATTTTTTGACAGTTCCTCTGGAAAGGTCTCTCCCTTGCTGTTGGGAGAACCAAGGTTGGTTGAAAAGATGTGTGCGTTCCTAAGAAAGAAGGGGGCCTGGGGTTGAGATGATTAAAGGAGTTTAATAAAGCCTCCATGATGAAACATCTATGGCACTTGTTTTCCAATAAAGAGTTGCTGTGGAGTCAATGGATTTATTCAATTTTTTGAAAACCAGAAGCTTATGGGAAGCAAGGGCGCCCATTTTTGCATCATGGGCTTGGAGAAAGATCCTGCAACTAAGACACATCATGAAGCCTCTTGCGAAATGGCGAGTTGGCAATGAATGCATTCGATCTTGGTTTGATGCTTGGCATGATTTGGGGCTCCTATATAAGCAAGTCTCTAATAGAGACATCGTTTAGTCTGGGATTTGCTGGAATGCTTCCATTCAGAGGCAGGCATTAGGTACTTACAATGACCCGTGGCCACATGGCCTCCGGGAGCTTGGGAGAAGGTTAGGACATCCTTCCAGCCTTGTGGCACATAATTCTGATGCTCTTACTTGGACAGGCCACGCCTTGGGAAAATTTCTTTGGCTTCAGCCTGAAACATAATACGCAGAAAGAAGCAACCTAAACTTTGGGCCCCCTTGGTGTGGGATAAGCATCTTATTCCGGGACACTCCTTCATTTGGTTGGCCCACCATCAGAGGCTCAAAACCCAGGATGCTCTCATTGCTCACCAGCAGATTCAAGGCGTGCTCTGTGGACTTTGCAACTGCTGGCCAGATTCAATGCATCACCTCGATTTTGATTGCATTGTCTCCTCTAGATTGATTGGATTCTGGGCTGCAAAATGTAACATTGCTTGGTCCAATGCTTCATGGCAAGATAATCTTACTTGAGGCACAGATAACCTCAATGAGAACCAGTTGCACAATATTGTAGCTCAGATGACATTCGCTGCTGTGTGCTAGTCTGATTCAGAAGGCCGGAAATGACATATGGACAGCACAGCGGAAAACTTGTGGATCCAACAAAGCTGGGATCTTCCTGTGTCGGTCTTTGATTAATATGCTGGGTTGTTTGCCTGATTTTGGGCCAGCCCTTGGCTCGTGCCTTATATATTGTATCTATTCTTCTTCCTTGTTTATTTCGACTGATTGTATCTCCACTTTGGATGTTTTTCCATAGCTACCCTTGTGCTGTAATGACACATTTTTGTGGTGTGCAGCTTTGGGGTTAGCATCTTATTTCTTGTTTGGGCTTCGGACTTCTTGTTTCGTTATTTTTGATTAATAAAGATTAATTTACCAAAAAAAGGGGTAGCTTTTTAGGGTTTGCTTTAGCATACTATATAAACCTCCTTAGTCGGCATTTGTATTCAGTTTTCCCATAGTTATTTCAGAAATACAATAGTATTGGAGTTCTTTCTTGGGTTCCAAAACCTAGAGACTCATCTATCCTTGTTCCTACTTCAATATCATTCTGTTTCTTCCCTATTTCTCTATTACTTGTTGTCGCGAGTTATCCAAGTGATATAGTGATATAGCAATGGGAACATGTGGAAGCTCGTATGGAGAATCCAAAAGACAACCACTACCCTATAGACACACTAGATCTAGTTTTGAAGATGAGAAAGTTGAAAAAGGATAGCTCGGTAGATTGGAATTTCCCTCCATTCTATGATGTCTATCCCGATGAAGAAGATAGCTCCATAAATTGGAATTCTTCCCTAATTGATGCCCATCTAGACCAAGATACAAGAGTGAGAATAAGTTTGATGCCTTATAGTTGAGAATGC
This sequence comes from Santalum album, assembly GCA_034195605.1. Taxonomy (NCBI): domain Eukaryota; kingdom Viridiplantae; phylum Streptophyta; class Magnoliopsida; order Santalales; family Santalaceae; genus Santalum; species Santalum album. The sequence goes on from CM067262.1 coordinate 8,172,748, forward strand.
ATAGAAAAAGAGGGTATGCAACAATCATTTCATGAAAGATTCTATATTTTCAGGCCATAACCACCCTATTCATGTTTGGAATGCCTATAACCTATTTGATACAAGTTCACAGAGAGATGATTTAGATGGTACTAAACTTTCAGCTATATGTAGAGATGATTTTTGGAAAAGAGACATTCCTGAACTCGCATGGGAAATACATGATCCAACTTATATAAAGGAATACATACATGATCAGATCTGGGAAGTTTCTGTGGCACATGAATATGAGCGAAAAGGGCAGAAAGAAGCAAAGTTAATGTTGATCCAGCATTTAAGAGGCAGCGCTCGGAGCTTTGAGGTTCTGTTTGCTAAATATTTGCCAAAAGCAAATTCTTTACAAAGTCAGATGAAGATTATTGAGATGAGATGCTTTGACAGTGTCAGATGAAGATTATTGAGATAAGATGCTTAGACAGTGTCTTCCTACATCTCTACGATGATGGACCTTATCAAGAGAGAATGACGGAAAGTTCTATGTGGGATCAAGATTGACCGTGGAAAATATAAGCTGAACTCAAGGACTAGTTGTTCTTCCAACTTGGGGAGAACTGATGCAGGAAAATCAGCAACAAGATCTGGTACCTGAGTCGGGCTTGAGTCATCTAAGAATAAAGGTTTAATAGTTTATTAAATTATGTTTCAAGTAATCACATGAAATACAATAGTATTTGAGTTCTCTCTTGAATTCCAAACCCTAGAAACTCCTTGTTCCTACTTCAATGTCCTTATATTTCTTCTCCATTTCTCTATTATTTGCTATTGCTCGTGCTTTCCCCACATCACAGGATCTTTGACGGGGCTTCCTTATACACATTCCTTTTCTCGCTTTAGTTGTGGATGTCAATAGTAGGTTGATGACTAAAGCTGCAGATAAAGGTGTGGTCAAAAGGAGTAAATGTGAGAAGTAGGACCTTTTGTCTCCAATTTGCAATGTACGCATGATACTATTCTTTTCCTTAGGGATGATGTCTCTTTGTCGGGTATTATTCAGGAGACTTCTGGTATGAGGATTAACTAGATCAAGAGTAATTTCATGGGTATCAATGTGGGCCATACTCTTTTAAATACACTTCCTTCTAAGTGAAATTGGCCCCTTTGGACATACTTCTTTTGGGACCCCATGTTCGCTAAGATTGCCAGGTGGCTTATCACAATCAGCTAATAACTGCTAAGGGTACCCTGTTTCCAAGTATGTGGAAACTTACAGTCACCAGGGATGCACCTTTATCTTTAATACAATCTTCTTTGTTTATCAAGGGAGAAAAACTTATTATATGAGTATATCATAATTTGCCACAGATAGATATTTGTTAGTTCAAAATTTTAACTAGGAAGATACCAGTTATGTTCTTGTCCCTAGGAACATCGACCAAGAGCGAAGGACCTGCCAAAATGACATGTATGTTATCAGTAGTAATTCTAATCCAATTACAAATACATTTAGAAATCCATAAGACTACTATAGCATGAAGAAAGTCTAAAAATGGTCGTCCACTTGAACACTTCTAGCAAAACCAATAATGACGCAATGAAAAACAAAGTCCGCTGCTTTGTCTCTATACATAGTTATGGGAGAGTGCAGGTCCCAAGAATGAGGAGCTTGGTTAAAATTTAAGAGTTGCTCAACAAAGAAAGAAGCAAGAGGAGCTATACGCTAGCTTGGGGGAACTTATTTTTCAGCTTATCTAATGGAAAAGTTTGATGAAATCTGGCATTTGGCAATTCTTCGGGAAGCTCAAAAGCAATCCGAAAAACTCGAATGCTCCTGTGAATGCTGAAAAGCAGCACTCCACATAATCTACAGTTTGAAGCTTATTCGAAAATCCATTAAAAGAACTTTCTAAAAAGCTGAAAGCAGCCTCAAACTGGCCAAGAGCAGAAACAATCCAAAGACATCTTAACTGGAAGCTTGGTGCCACAAATAAGGATTTACAAGAATAACTGTTACCTCCGTTAGCTTAACAACCCAAGTGTCATCACCCCATGAAGTTTTTTTGTTTTTTAAAGTAATTAGAATGCAATGAATTGTTTCAATCAAGAACTGCCTAAAATCAATAGTATTCCAAGACATGAGGCATAGGAGGAAAGAAAAGGAAGTCTAACCCCTACTTGTACAGCAAAGTACACCAATGCTTTTATGATCTTCTCACCCCACGGGCAGTACTATCGAAGGCTAGTCACAGGACATTTGCTTTATGAAGTCCCACTACTACAAATTGTGTACACTGGCACATAAAAATAATGCCATTCGGGTAAAAAGATTTTCAAATCATTTAACAAAACAGCGTCATTCCAGGGAGTATTAGAAACGGTGAGAATCCATAAAGAGTTTTCTCAATTTCAAAAGTACGGCATGCCCTTTACCTTATTTTCACTCGTGTGTTCAATTAAAGTTAAATGCATGCATTCTCCCCCTTTCTTACTCTATAATGTATAAATACAGAATGTAGTTTAATCAATCATAATAAGCATACTCCGAACGAACAAAACACGACATGGAGTTTCCCTCATAACAACGCCAATAAGTTTATCCACGACCAACAACGTTCATAATCAGCGAATTGAATTGCAAACCCACATAAACACATCATTCAACTAACCCCACAAATCTCCGTCACCAATCAAGCTTCAGCTAATCAAACCCATAATCCACAAACCAAAATACAGAACCGCAAAACCTTAAAAAATCCTTACCATTAAGCACTTCAAGGTCAAGCGTGTCGACATCGAACCCAGCATCAAAGTAGTGATCGAACACATGCCCCGGCGCATCCACATGCGTCCCAGTATGTGCCGGGAGCTTCATCTCGGAGTTATTCGCTAGGGACCCGTTCTTCATGCTCGCCGGGAGCCACAGGAACTTCCCAAGCCCATCGGGAGAGTCCCAGGAGGGCATTTCCGGGACGTACCTGTGGCTTATGTCGAAGATTCGTCCATCGCCGTACACTTCCCTCCTCTCCGGGATCAGGTCTCCGCCGGCGAGCGTGCAGGAGCCTTCGCCTGAGGGGTATGCCGCAGAGGAGGCGGCGGCGGCGGTAGCGGAGAGGGCGGCGATGGTGAAGGTCAAGGCGAGGAGGAGTGGAAGGAGCGAGTGGGGTGTGGGTCCCGCCATGGCGTATGGGAAGAAGACGAAGTTTCCGTATGAGAATCGCCAACTCTAGTTTACGGCGGTGTTTTAAGCAGGGATAAGGTAACATGATTAGTATTTGTTAATGACGACGAGGATGAGTCGCCATCAAAACAATTTAAAACGACGTAGTTTTACAAATATTTATTAAAATTTACGATTTTACATTAAATTATGTGATTCTGAGAATGAGCCATCTATTTTTTGGTTTGTTAATTTATTAATTTATTTTAGAGTACCATGCGCCACAATCATTCTCTTTTATATAGATTTTATGAGCTAAGCATGAGAAAATAGAGTTTCTAACTAATCGAAAAAAAAATCCAAATAATATGATTTCTAATTGAATTTTTCAATACAGAATCATGAATTTTGAGTATAAGTTTTTTTTCTCACAACACATGATCATATTATATTATATTATTTCACATCAACACCATCCCAAACCCTCTAGCATGCAATTTATCTCTCTCATTTTAAGAAGAATTTATCTTTTAATAACATGGCTGGGGCCCCACCCCCAAATAATCCCATTTCTCTCTCTAAAATGATCCAAGCCCCGCGCCCACGGCCCGTAGCACACCCAATTCTCTCTAATTGAAAAGTAGATTTATTTTTTAATAAAATAGAAAAACCCATTTGAAAAAAAATAAAGGAAAAGTCCATTTTAAATTCGTAAATATGTTAAAAAAATAACTATTAAAAATATAGTTGCTATAGCACATGTTTCGTGGTTTTGCATAAAAGGAAAGCCCTGATTTTGTATAAAAGGAAAGCCCATACTCGAATCCACACATACATGCTAAAAACTATAATATTTCAATTTCAAAATCTTCAATCATGGTGTGTAAAAAGTGTTGGGATGAAATCTTGAATCTTGCTTAAATAGATTATATAATGTTAAAAAATCTGAGGTTTCATTCGAGAACTTTTCATATACCATGATTGAAGATTTCGAAATTGAAACATTACATTTTCAATATTTTTAGTTTTAGCATGTATACACGAATTCGAGTATGAGCTTTTCCTTTATATAAAGCCACAAATATGTGCTTGAATATTTTGCAACTAAAACATTATATTTTCAATAGTTTTTTTATAGAATATTTACAAATTTGAAATGGGCTTTCTTTTTATTTTTTTCAAATAGACTTTTATATCCGTGCAAATGCACTTTAAAACAAGGTTATTTTATAAAAAAAATAAATTTGCCTTTCAATTAGCGAAGGAAGGGGATGTGCTGCATAAGCCTTGGGGGTGAGGCCCAAATCATTTTAGAGAGAGCAATGGGGTACTATGCTGGTAGGGCCTGAGTCATTTTATTAAAAAATAAATTGGTCTTCCAATTAGAGAGAGAGAAAAGGGCAATGGGTGTTGACTGTTGTGAGACATTAGGTGGGGCTTCGATGAAATAATATAATATGGTCATACAATTGTCGATTGTATGATCAGAAAAAAAAAACCTTGTTGTGAGGCATTGGGGTAGGGCCTAGCTGAAATTATATAATATGGTCATACAATTGTCAATTGCATAATTTGAAAAAAAAAAAAAAAACTTACACTCGAAATTCACGATTTCGTACGCCTATATTAGGAAACCTAATTAAAAATCATATTATTTGAGCATTTTTCCCTAACTAATCACTCTATAAAATCATGTCATTTGAGATCTTCTTAATAAATTTAATTGTAAATAAGTATACTTAATTTTTTAGTAATTTGAAAATATGAAACTTATTCATTTAAGTTTCAAGAAGTTCAATAAATTCTTTAAGCCTTCATTCAAAATTAAATTAACAATGTATTGAATTGATTTCATTTCACTTGATTTCATTTAAAATGATTTAGAATTCAAATAAGTTGTTTGGAAACTAAACCAAATCAAGTCATTTCAATTACATTGTTTGGAAAATTATAAAAATTATAAGAATGTCTTAAATTAACAATACTATTCCTTTATACTGTAAGGATTTATAAGTCTCATTTATTAAATAAAAATTTTTCATCATTACTAAAATTTTTCTTTAAAAATAAAACCATAAAATCATGTAGAAAGTTGTATAATATGTGAAGTCGGTAATAAAAATTTAATTATTTAAATTTGAGGGAGGGTTTAAGGAAATGAAAGGGGGGAACAGAGATAAGATAAATAAGGGAAAGAAGAGAAGAGAGAGTGAGAGAAGAGACATGAAAGATAAAAGAAAACATAGGAGTATTTTTTTTTTTTATCTAAAGGAGTAAATCAAATCAAATCCATATAAATCAAACCCTTTTTCATCTGATTTTTGATGACCGGTAATTCCTCAAAAATTTATCTTTAAATCAACTCAATTTTTGTTTTTGACTTTCCAAACATAGAATTTGTTAAGTAAATCTAATTTCAAATCAAATCCATCCTTGTTTTGAGGTTTCCAAACAAACCATACGGGATTTCAAGTTTTGTAGTGTTAAAATAGGAATTCACAAACCCCCCTTATCAAAATGAAATTTTTTATTTTTTTATTTTTTAATGTTCTTCGCATGGAGGTTAGATTTTTTTAAAAAAATATTAAGATGTTTTCCTTTCAAGATAAAATAGAATATACATATATAAAAGAAATGAGAAAGATGCATAAGTACCAAAAACTATAAAAATGGTCCCAAGAAAACTGGGGACACACTCTTGGGAGGCAATATAAGATGACAAATGTCTTATTAAAGCCTTTCTAGTGGAAAACTCATCAAAAAAAAAAAAAACATTAGAAAGAAAAAGAATACAAATGAATATCATACGCTTACATAAGAGTTTCAAACCGAAAAAACAAAAGAATATCAGTTAATAGCATAAGAAGAAGCCTAAGAGAAACATCCCGGTAAACAAACCAATCCTTAAAAAAGAAGAGCATGTCTCTTGGTCCATGAGTATACTAGGTATCGTGTTTTATGCTATAACACCTTAAAATCAGTAACTTGTTTGTTCTACACTCTTTCATTTCTTTCCTTCTATGTGGTCTAAAGGATTGTTGTAGGAAAGAACAACATAATATATCCTTTGCTTAGAGAGGGAAAATCCCAACTCAATATCAGTCGAAAGAAATTTGGTGGGAAAGCCAACTGTGGAGTGGCCAATGAATAACAAGTGACCACACTCTTTTTTGTAGATTGTTCAACGTACTGTAGTGGTGGCATTTGGTAAAATTTAGTATTCATTCTTGAAGGCTGAAAGTCATTTTGAATACAATAAATTGAAACTTGAAGTCTGAATTAAAATAATTGCTTCTATTTGATAACTAATTTACTAAAACATCTGGATAAGAAATACTTTCCTATTTTGGTCCTACTATAATGCAATTCTATTTTTTCAATAATTTGTTTCGAATAATTGTATTTTTTCAATAAAGTGAGTAAATTATCTTTGTTGTTTTTGTGTAAAATAATGCAAATGTCACAGAGAATAGAACCCTTGCATACCAAATGGTTCCATCTCCTAATACACAGCCCCCGTCAGGTAGAATATCTTGTAAAAATATTAGGGAAAAAAACCCATTACTCTTCCTCATGTCGAAAAGAAACTCTAAAAAAATAAGGATAAAAAAAGGATTCATTACTAATTCGCTTTTCCTTTTCCTCCTCCCCCACCTTGTAATTATTATTCTTTTCTTCTTCTTTGTCGAAAACCAAATCAAACTATTTTAATTTTGTTTCAACCCTAACTCAGGATTTGATTTCAATTTTGAAACCAAACCCAAAATCAAGACTTGATTAAATCAAACCTAATTTTTATATCGAATCAAACACCCAATTTTGATGGTGGGGGTGATTGTAACTCCTAGTGCTCTCCCCCTTCCCCCCCTATATATTTATCTACTTAAAATAAAAGATGGTTCTTTAATTCCTTCAACAATTCTTAAGTTTCATTGTAAACGAATGACATTTTATGGTGAATTTCACTTTTAGGAGTATTTTCATCCACAAGGGCCTAAATGAGAGATCTTGTCAAATCAAATATGATTTGATCGTATGTACTTAGACACAATTTGAAGGTTCAAAGAAATGTTCTAATTTGCTTAATATGTGAACAAATTATATTTAGGGCCAATTAAAAGCCCACTCAAACTAAACAAATGATCCATACATATCACCCTCCACCTTAGAACAATAATTTTGTTAGGAACTATGACGACTTCATACCATTTTCTTGGAAACGTACAAATGCTTAAAACTTGCCATAAGTGTTTTGTGGAATGATTTCATTGTGAATAATTTGAAACCTTCTTTGGGCCACAATAAGAGCACACAATCCCTTCTATAGTCATAATTTTTGACTCATGTGATAGGTTCTTTATTTCTAAGAATCTATGGCAAAGCCTATATCTAAAACATATATCCCATGCAATTATGTAGTTTCCTCTTAAATTGTGATAAGTGGCTGAAATATAAAAAAAATGGTGTTAGAAATGCCAATGCGAAAGGTTTTGAAGAATATCAAATTTCTCCTTATAAGGCAATAGAACTACCATGAGCAATATCAAAATTTGTAAATTTTCAAAAATTACTGTATCCTTTGCACACTCAACTCTATAAGGGCATTCCATGAAACTAAAAGGGTATTCAAGAACGCCAATTACTATTATTTGGAGTAGGGCCATGGACCATGGCATACTAAGGGTTGTGCACCACATTGGTGATTGCCAATGTGGGGCCAGGTTATTTGCCTTGCAAGGAACTCACTCCCTCGAGATTTCTTCACCCTCAAGCTATATATAATACCATACGGAATACCTAGCAACAATTCCTATTTTTTAAATTAATTCCCGTTAGATCTCTCTTAGCTCCCAATCTTTCTCAAACATTATATTTTGGATTTAGAGTGTGGATCGTTGTGTGTATAGTTAGGTTGCTGCATTGACTGTCAGCACCATGGAGATGAGGGTCAATTCACTTTCGCAAACTATTCATATCAATTGAGTATCAAGTATTCCTCATATTAGATCCTTGCAATGTTATGTCTTGCTAATAGTCCCCACAATGAATTTCCTTTGAACTATTGAAAAAATTAGATGCTTTACTATCCTTCATACTAATCCAAAAAAATTCATCCCTCACATGATTCCATATTTCATATAATAAAAAAATAAAATGTCCTGATTAACTACATCATACGCTCTTTCCAAGTCAAGCTTGAAAAGTAATCCAATCTTCTTGCCTCTAAGTCTCACGTCTAACATTTCATTAGAAATGAGGCTGCATCTCTAATTTGACGGCCTCCAATGAAAGCCTCCAATGAAAGCATTTTGATCGAAAGAGATGATATCAATTATAACTAGCTCTTAGCCTATCAACTAGCATTTTGAATAAAATTTTATAAAGTTGCCCACAAGGCTTATAGGAATCAAATCTTTTACGTCTCTGTCGGGACGCTTTTCTCCCCTTAGGGAATTCCTTCTCTTACCTAGTCTCCATAAGACATTTGGTATCCTGTGGCCCACTTCTTTGGTTGGTTAACTAAGTTAACAAAATTCTCAAACTAGTAGCTCGATTCCTTTAAGGGATTCCTCTCTTATTGGACCTATAGTCTAGAGTTGGGCCCTTAGTCCACCTCATTTAGTCCTCAAAAGGTTTTGAGCCTTTAAACTTTTGGCTCTCTGTGTCTATTATATAATCATGTGTCCATCCTTGTTAGAGATATACTTTATTCTCCTTCCCTTTCGAGAATGTCTAGGGCCCCTTCAACAAACAACCACCATTAATGCCAAGCTGAACTATGCTTGGATGATCAATATTGTTGTATAAGCTATAGAACTACATAGGCTTGATTCTCCTGTGAAGATATATATGAAAAACTATGGGTTAGGACCTAACTAAGCTTAAAGGTCCATTTTTCCCCTTTCACTACTCATCGTGCTCTTCAACACCTTTTTTGGGTCTAATATGGAGTTATCTACTCCATCATGAGCTTCTTGTTCACTTTCATTTCAGATCTAAAATCGTAATCGAAGGTTTTCCTTGTCTAAGACATTGAATATAAATCCTTATTATCTGTTAGGATTTTGAGAACTTGAATCTCAAATAATAGACGCATTTGTTTCCAACCCGTAAATCATCAATGTTTGATAAAACTCGAGTTTATCTTTCATTTTCGTTTTCATGATGTTTCATTAAGACTTTTTGTCCATTTCACTAGGGAAGTTCCTAATTCAAACCATGTGTTCATATTAAAAGAGAATTTACTAGTTCAAACCAACAGTTCACTCAAGACTTATAATCTATCTTTGGAATTCTTCTAATTTGAATCACTTGTTTCTTGATAGAAGAGAACTTCCTAATTCGAACCAATGGCTCATGATATTTCTTAGACTTACAATGTTTCTTGGACTTGCTGCACATAATCTTCTAATTTGAGCCACTTATTTTTGTCAAAAAAAAATCCCCTAATTTGAACCACTTGTTTAGATTAAGATCATATTCAACTTATAGTCTATCCTCTTTTAATTTAAATAACTCGATTGCATTAAAGAAACTCGATTGTATTAGAAAAACTTGATCCTTTACAAATTCCTAGCATGAAATTCAACTCCAAAAGGGAAAAATGGACTAAATGCCAACTATAAAAGTATGCAAATGAATTCAATTAAGTTCAATTCTTTGAATATATTGACTACATGAATTGATACATGTATCCTTTACCTTATCAAGATAACAATCTCAAAGGCTATAACATGTTGTTCGAGCCAGATTAGTTTGAAAACCAAGGCCGTGGATCATGAACTAGTGGGTCGGCTAATAAAGATCATCACCTAAGGTAGGAGGCCTACTGTGGCCATTGCACAAGCCTTGCTAACAAAGATCATTAAGAAACCCTCAACTCAAGTGCAAAAAGAACATTTAGTGGTTTAGGTAACTCTATGTCCATGCATAACTAGTTTTAAGTACTCCTGAGCTTAGAAAAGGAAAAAGATCATCAAAGTATTGGCTATTCCAAATCTATGATTACAAAGACGATAGCTCATGCACATCGACCAAAGAGGGCCCTTGTGAGAAGAAATAATAAGGCTAAGAGGGTAGTCATGGCACCTATGTTCCTATCCCTCTCCCTTAAAATTTCCAATGAAGGCCAATAGAAGGGGAGGCTCATTTTCGAAGAGGAGAAGAAGAAAGTGTACAACAATCTGAGATTACCTAAGTGCCCCTTCACATATAGGACATTTAGGGAACACTTCATCAAGCCCAAGTTTACTTAAGAACCCTAATTTAGGGAAGTGATTACCAAGACTAGGGGCAATCTCGAGAAAGTGGCTGCCACAGTAACTAATCCCATTCCAAAAATTTGGAGCAGGGATGAAACTAGGTCTAAAGACAATCAAAACCCATAAATAATAAGTTCATGACACCATAGAGGTGTGCTAGCCACCAAGCTTCAAACAACCCCAACAATTAAAGTTGGGGGCATCTATCATCGACATCATCATCCATGTCACTAGAGAAAAAGAAGATTAAGGCATGTTTGAGTCCCTTAGAGCTTTCCCCAAACTTTTAACAATAAGCTTAAATAACTCTTTTAAGGCTCAATTGCTTTAAGTCATTATCCATTGATAAAGAATAAAAGGAGCAACAAATGTTCCGAGTGAGGATACCATCTCTTCTAATGTGACTTCAATGGTTGTTGCACTAGCTAAGGACATCAAAGAGAAACCTGTTGAAGATGTTTAATCTTTGACAAAGAGACATTTGAGGTATCGAAGACATGAACTCTTCAAATAATAATAATAGCTAGCTAAGGCTTCAATAAGCCAGCGAATCAGCAAGAGGTCGAGGCAGTCATTTTCAACTATTTGGCATTCCGGAGTATCAACAAGTACCTACCATTATGAGGCATTGTCTGATGAAATCCAAATAAAAATTATTCACCACAAAAGGAAAAGATAAAGGAGAAACTCTCAATCATGATAAAGTATGAGACTGGGGACATTCCTAGCCCTTATAGATGTGTAATCAGCCACCCCTACAAGAGGAAAGGCAAAAGGAGGGAGTCTGTCAAGAATGACTCTCACAAAACCTTAGAACTACATGAGAGATTCATATGAATCCACTCACACTAAGGCGTATGTGCAAGGAGGGCGAAGATGGATTTCAGCCACCATCTACAGGGATCAAAAAGCTTGTCATGACATCGATGATGATTGAATCACTTCAAAACTAGAAGAAAGTATCACACAATGAATCTGATCATAGCAAGCACCTCTACAGGCTTGAAATAATGAAATTTCGAGAGACCAGAAGATAGATGAAAACTTAATTGTAAATGAAGTGAAATAATCTACTGAAGGTTTACCTTTCATCAACAAGCTATCAAGATGTCAGATTTAATGAGACAATTATACCAAGCTCAACTGCAATGCCATGAGTGGTGGCCTTCGAGGTACCTATATCCTCTAGACAGCTCTGTGCGTACAAGACCATTGATAAAGGAAAGAGGAGGGTGATGCCACTATTACGCGAACCTTCATTTTAGTTCTTGCCTACACAATATGGAAAACCACCTCACTTAGTGACACCCATTCAATTTCACTTCGATTGCTAACACCGCCACCAAAACCAAAATTCTTATTACCACAATAGAAGATAACAGTGAGTTTAGAAGCACCCTAGGGGTATGCTCTTTATAAGTTTTAGACTTGGTAAAGATAAAGTAACACTTGGATGTACTTACCAATGCTGGTGCTCCAATCAAGCTCGAATGAAAACCAAATCCTTCTTAGATTGATAAGACGCATCTCCTACCTAAATATGATTACCCAGAATTCTCTATGTTTGACGGAACCAGCTTTTTTGAACAACACTTGAATTATTTTACATCACGTTGTAACCTGCAATTGGCACACCTGAATATCAAGAGGCTCTCAAGCTAAGAACATTTGTTTAAATATTGAAGTGTTTTTATGTTACAATAATCTGGAGCCTTGATCCATAGGAAGTCGAGATGATTTGCATGGCAAATTCCTCTACTAGTTTAATAACATTAACCGCAAACTTAACTTTGTGGCTTACAAGATTGACTTGGGTGTTGTTTTTAAAGCATAACAATCAAGCATTTCAGCATTATTACCATAACGAGTGATTAAGGAGAGAGTGACTTTAAAGAATTTAATGACTTCTGTGACATTCATGGGGTCTGTTACAATTTTTCCGCTTTTAAAACACCTCAACAAAATGGAGTAACTGAGATGAAGAACAAGGCCTTCTTAAATTATGATAGGACTATGCTAAATGAGCATATTGCCTCAAACCACCTTTGAGTTGAGGCAATTAACACAATATTCTATGTCACCAACAAAACTCCTATAAAACCACATTGAATAAGACTCTTCATGAGCTTTAGAAGAGTAGGAAACCAAGGGTGTACTATTTTGAAGTTTTTGGTTTTACATGCTACATATGGACCACAAAAGACAGCCTTGGTAAGCTTGACAAGAAATTAAATAAAGGTACTTTTATTGGTTATTCAATAAATGAAAAAGGAGTTTGATGCAAAATCACAAAAATCATTTGGAACAAAGTGAACAAATTCTTCAACGCGTTCAAGAACAAATACAATCTAAACAAATAGTGAAGAACCAAAAGGTGAAATGCAAAGTACAACCTCCAAGGCTAGAAACCATAAATATCTGCCAAAGGACAAAACCATTGAAATTATGTCAAAAAGAGCTGTCGGATTCATGAATTGGTTACGTATTACTTTGCAAACTAGTAAATATTTTCAATTTTTTTCTCATTATTATTATAGCAAAAATTTGTGAATTCACTTCAGCATCCTATCCAGTGTTCTGCTGAAACAAGTCTTTTAATCTTTTTTTTTAAATGCAGAAAATGTACTGCAAAAAAAGAAACTATAAAAGAAGTCAGATGCAATCTCTTGATTTACTTGCACAGACCTTGAACTCGATAAGTGAAAACCCTTGAAAGAATTGATAGATTCACACAGGCACAAAAACTTTTGAGCATGTGGTAAGTATAAAAATCAGGCTGGTTGGTATTTATAATGGGAAATATACTTATATTAAAAATCCTCATCATCCATTTAGATTTTAAATTTGCTAAATTTATTGGGCTTAGACTTCTCAAAACATTAAAGTTTGTAAAATGATAAGATTAGATATCAAATGAACACATGACGCCTATCTAATGCATTACATAGTACAACCCTTGCTTACGGTCCATTTGGTTCATGAAATCTCACATTCTTAGAGTGTTAAACCGAGTGTATAAGCCATGTATTTGGGATTCTCCCACCTGACATTGCATTCCTCGAATTTGTGATGCCTAGGAGTTTGATTCCCAAAATATGGCATTCTTCTCTTTGATACACTTAGTCGAATTCCCTGGAACATGACATTATTGTGTTTGACATAAAAAATTAGATTTACGAATGTTAAAACTTTCCATTAATATAATTTTCTGAAAAAACATATACATTATTCATAGCATAAAATATATTAAATTATTTACATGATAAAATTTCTTTGTTTTAATGTTAAAATTAAAATAAAACTTTCCCTTTTGTTTATTTTAAATAACAAAGAATTTAATTTAATTACTTACTAATTAAAAATAAAATATATATAATATAATATGAATTTCTAAAATAGTACTATCAGCTCTTTATTATGAATAATATATTTATTTACTATCATTAATATTATTTTAAGTTATATGAGTTATATATTTAAATGGAAACTTTGTCAGTTTGTTCATTTATAGGCGTAGCCTGGGCTTCTATTCGTGTGGCCTATTTGGAATGTTACTTTCCACCTCTTAATTCAGGAATATTAAATCATTTTTTTTTTCAGGAATATAAGATTATAGCTATATGATATTTTAAGAATTTCATATTTTAGAATCATAATAAATATTGAACCATGACATTTACAGTAGATCTCGGATAAATTTCAGATAAATTGCGTGAACCAGACGAAAGAACAATGGGTTACATGGTTTCGTTATCTTCTTTTGTGTTTTGCTTAGAGGTGCGTTAAGATTGTCTGTAGTAAATTGGTGGACTCTTTGCCAGCTAAGCTAGTGGACTCTCATACTTAATAAGATTTTATGTAAACTGCGTAGCAAAAATAATAAAAAAAGGATTGTTCCTTTATTTCCTCTTTATTTTCATTCTTTCCTTTTTATTTTTATATTTTTATTTTACAAATCTCATAAAGTTAGCCTCCAAACTCATCATCCATAGCGGAAATTGAAGAATTGCTTTCCCCTTACTGACCCAAACATAGATCAATGCTAAAACAACACTTTCTTAATTTAAAAAATAAAACGAAAAAATTTGGGGAAATCTAAATTTCTTTCTTTTTCTGAATTTTATTTTCACACAAACCTTATAATTGGAAAGAGAGAATCTTCCTGATCGGATTGTCAGAAGCAAGGGGACAAAAAGAAGAAAATCAATCTCACAAAAATAGAAACACAATCAAAGAAAAAAGCAATCAAAGGGAAAAACCAAAAATGATTACCTGAATAAATAATACCCAAAAATAAATAAATAAATATATAAATATATATATATATATATATATATATATACACACACATATAATACCCGAAATAGAAAAGCTGCTAGGGTTTTGTTTTGCCCTTTATCAAAAGAGGGTCTCCCCTCCTCCCTCTCTCTCTAAAGAAGATCCCACAGCGGAGGAGAGAGAAATTGTTACGTCAGTCAAGGGTATATAGAATCTCACCCGCAGTGGGTTTTGATGATATCACCCACACAATGGTGCCTCCGCCTCACCGCCGCTTCCTCTGTCTCCTGTTTCTTCTCTCCATGCTTCTCGCCGGAGATTCCGATAGGATCTCCGACCGCAAAGCCCTCATGGCCCTACGAGCCGCCGTGGGGGGCACCACGAGCCTCTGGAACGCGGCGGAGGGAGGCGACCACTGCCAGTTCTCCGGGGTGAGCTGCGGCCGCGGTGACGGGAGGGTTACCGCGCTCCGCCTCCCCGCCTCAGCCCTCTCCGGCCAGATTCCGGAGGGGACCGTCGGGAACCTCACCGCTCTCCGCTCCCTCAGTCTGCGATACAACGACCTGCGAGGCGCGCTCCCGCATGATATCTCTCCGGTGCGCCGATCTCACGAGCCTCAACTTGCAGGGGAATCGATTCTCCGGAGAGGTTCCGGCGGCTCTGTTCAGCATCCGTCCCCTCGCTCGACTCGATCTCTCACGGAACAACTTCTCTGGTCCGATCTCGGTTGGGTTTAACAATTTCACCCGGATGAAGACTTTGTTTCTGGAGAACAACGCCTTCACCGGGTCAATACCAGAACTGAAACTGGAAAATCTGGAGCAGTTCAACGTGTCGTTGAATCGCCTGAATGGTTTGATTCCTTCGACAATGGGGTCCTTCCCAGCGAATTCGTTCACCGGAAACTCCCTCTGTGGAAAGCCCCTGAATCCTTGCTCCCACAACGAGCCTTCGCCGGCGCCGGCGAATGTTGAAAAATGGGAAGAAATTGTTGTCCGGAGAAGCAATCGCAGGAATCGTGATCGGATCAGTGATGGGATTTCTCCTGATCGCTCTGTTCTTGTACTTTCTCCGGCGGAGAAAGAGAGCGGGTGCTTCTCCAATGAAGGCCCTCGGTGGCGAAACGGAGATTCCCGGCGAGAAACAGATCGTGGAGACCCAGACCGGTGGACCGGTCACACGGGGTATCAGCCCGAACGGGTTGAACAAGAAGCTGGTGTTCTTCGGAAACTCGCCGCGCACGTTCGATTTGGAGGATCTGTTGAGGGCTTCGGCGGAGGTTCTGGGGAAGGGGAGTTTCGGGACGGCGTACAAGGCAGCGATGGAGATGGGGACGGCGATGGTGGTGAAAAGGCTGAGGGATGCGACCGGCGGTTCGGAGATAGAGTTGAGGGAGAAGATTGAGGAAGTTGGATCAATGAAGCATGAGAATTTGGTGGCTCTGAGGGCTTACTATTTCAGTGCGGATGAGAAGCTTCTCGTCTTTGATTACATGCCCATGGGGAGCTTGTTTTCACTTCTTCATGGTGACCCCTCTCTCTCTCTCTCTCTCTCTCTTCCCATTCCTCCCTTCCCATATAATATATGTAAATACACGAGTAATACTACATATTCATTCTTCACACAACCTTCATACCAAAAAAGTGACATGATAAAATATATGCGATCTTTCTTGAATGTTATTTTGGTCAAATAACAATGTAAAATCACATAATGACGACTTTCGGTGTGAAAGTTGTGTAGTATTACTCTAAATACATAGTCACAAATTACCTAAGCCATTTTAAAATTATTTTCCAAAATTATATCATTTTGAAATGCCTATATTCCTAATTAGGAGCAATGACATGCCAAAAAAGGATATGTAAGATCTAGTTGTACAATGGTGGCATTGCATGCATATGTATGTATAGAAATTTTAAACAACATAGTCAAAGTTAGACTTCAATTTGCTCATAAAAGCCTAACAATATAAAAATTACACTTTAACTTTAGTAACCTTAGGAATATGTGTTGGATTTTTATCTATAGCTCTTATAATTTGGATTATATGGATGTAGTCCAATGATGTTCAGATTTTACAAGCAACTAGAATATGCATTAAAGTTGGTGAGAATCTTTATTTGAGGTCTTATATGGGTTCTATGTGTGCATGCTCATATAAGCAAAGTTGTCCTCACTTTCTCATATCAGCATATCATTTAAAGAGACCTCATGAAATCAAAGAAAGAAACGGTATTTGTGGTGCCAAGGAATCATTTGTCTAGTTTAAAACTTTCCAAAGGAGGGAACAAAACTAACACTTAGATTGGATGGATGAATTTAGAGCCGAAAAAGATAAAATATCTTAATTTGGATTTTTTTATCGATGAGAAATGGAGAGAATGAAAAGAAATGGGAGTTTAAAAGTCTTCACCTTCTACTCATTCATTGGAACCCTACTGATGTTCGAAATTCCATGCGAATAATTCTTAGGGTTCTTAGGGTTTTCAATTCTTTCCGATTCACAATAGGAGTTTAAGGACACCGCTTACTTTTCTTTCATAAACTCCTTGCCAAAAGGGAAGATGTCATAAATTCTTTTCTTTTCTTTAATGCTACTTATTTTTGTTTGTCTTTTTTTTTTTTTTGCGAGGCATATATTTAAATTTCTCCCATTCTTTCATAGCTTCTACGTGATTCTCATAGAATTGTTATGTTTCATCTCTAAAAAAAAAAAAAAAAAACCCTCAAGGGTTCTCCAAGAGCGCTTACTTACTGTTTTGCATCTGCAAGAAGAATAAAGAAACATTTGATTGTTTATTTTTCTATATTTCCACTTTAGAAAGAATTTTACCTTCAATATACTGATGCATTCACACTGTATTGGTGCATTCTTGCATGTGGTTTCCTATGAATTGTACGTAATAAACTTACAGTAAATTTGGGGAATTCATGAAAGCTGCTTTTTTTTATATATTTTTTATTTTTAAGTTTCGTTGAGCTAAAAAGAAAAAAAAAAGATAAGGACCTTTTCCATAATACCCAAATTATAGTTTTTCCCAAAAAGTCTGCTCAGCCTTTATGCATACAATTTTTTATTACTTTCTTCTTCTGACATAATCTCATGCTGATGGTTTGGCTTGCATCGTCAAGGCTTAACTCCTCAGCTGGAGTCTGATAGTACTGACTTTGTGCCCTTTGGAGGTTTACTTACAGCCCTTGTATCTCTTCCGCAGGAGCTAAAGGAGCTGGGAGGACTCCATTGAACTGGGAAATCCGGTCAGACATCGCCCTCGGAGCTGCCCGGGGAATCGCCTACCTCCATGCCCGAGGTCCCGCAACTTCCCATGGAAGCATTAGATCGACCAATATTCTCCTCACAGAATCCTACGGTCCCTGCGTCTCCGATTTCGGCCTGACCAACCTCATGGGACCCCCTTCGAGCCCTGCCGGCGTCGATGGCTATCGCGCGCCGGAGGTGACCGATCCACGTAAAATTTCTCAAAGGGCTGACGTCTTCAGCTTCGGGGTGTTGCTCTTGGAGATTCTAACGGGTAAAGCCCCTCCCCACGCTCTTCTGAGCGACGGAGGGGTCGACCTACCCAAATGGATTCAGTCCATAGCTCGAGAAAAATGGGGTTCTGAGGTTTTCGATGCCGAGCTGGTTATAGACCAGAACCTAGCGGAGATGGCTCGGTTCTTGGAGCTTGGAATGGAATGCACACACATGCATTACGATAAGCGCCCGTCGATGTCCGACGTGGTGAGGCTGGATCGAGGAGATCCAGCGGTCTCGATCGAGCGACTCCCGAGAAGAATAATCCGATGTTCTGGGTGATGGATTGAACAGTTGGAGATGGATCATCCTCATTCAGTCACTCATTTTGAGCAGGTAGTCAGGGAAGCTCATGTCCTGATTTTGGGCAACATTTTTCAGCAAGAGTCAATTATTCATGTTCTTTATTTATTTATTTATTATTTCTTTTGGTTTTCATTCATGGTAGTAGCTTTTTTTCAGCAAGAATCAACTTTTTACCTCCTGATTTGCCTCTGATGCTTGTTTTTACCCTTGAGTTGGCCCCTCGGGTTGTGAAGCTTGTGGTTTGTGGAGTGATTGCTTCTGCACAACACATTACATATGAGGTTATGATTGACAGAAGTAAATCTAACTTTGACAGTGATATGTTTAATCCTTACGTTGCTGTAATTCTATTGCACTACAAATAACATTTAAGAATGTACCGCTATTGAAAATCTTATGTTACATTTGGTTCGCGAGTGAAATAGTTATTAACAATGGCAATGTTCTTCAAACTTTGACACTAAATAATTTGGAAGTATTATTGTGACTTTTTGGAGAAGCTAGACTTAGTTTTAAAACTAAATCTGTTAATGGACTACAATCAAAATTTTTTTTACTAAATTAGATCCATCTTGCCACATGGCATGACACATCATGAGTTATTTATTTTAAAATTAAATTATTTCATATAGAGCAATTCATGCAAGCTCTACGTATATACATCCATTACGTCTCCTTTTATACAACCGACTCTTCGGCAAGAAAAAGTATGTCCGTGTGTGGAAAATCAAAAGGAGTTGCCAAACGCATAAAAATATAACACACAACACTATAACGTATGATGATTTTGTTTCAGTCGATGATTTTTATGCGCCCCCCCACCCCCCAACAGAAGGTTTCTAATAAATGTTATCCAACTAATTGATTATTTTCATATTGGGGAAAAAAAAACTCAAATCTGCATGTAAAAATGCAGACAATATTAGTACAATAAATTGATTTGACTTATCAAGTAAACGGACAAAGTCATTGTTGTTACGTATCCCAAGCATTTCGAAATACAGGACTTTCATCAAAAGCGATACCCTCTCAATGATTTTTTATTTTTATTTACTTTGAATTCTCTTATAAGGAATTTATTTTCTTAAACTGAACTTCTCCATTTATTTAATTTCCTTAAAAAAGGTTTCAACATTTCTTTAATTCCTTCAAAAGGAATTTACCCATTTATTTAATTCCCTTTGTAGAAATTTAGAGAAGAGAGAATTATACGGATAAAAGTTGGATATTCTAATATAGGTGCCAAGAGTATCTATTTATAGTACTTAATACTAGGATTGATAGGAAACCCTAATACATTTGAATAAGGAAACATAATAGAAAACCTTAATGGGCCTAATATTATAAAGCCCAATATCACAAAACACTCAATTATCTTCTCGTAGATGAAGTGGCAGACGATCTCAATGTGCTTAATGCGCTCATGACAGACAGGATTTGTTACAATGTGAATGGCAGCTTGATTGTCACAACACAACTTCATAGGATTGGTAACTGGGAAGCCAAGCTCACTAAGCATATAATAGAGCCAAACTAACTCACTCGTCATTTGCACCATAGCTCTATACTCCAATTCTGCACTCAAATGAGCCAAAACAGTCTGTTTCTTGTTCTTCCAAGACACAAAATTATCACCAAGGAAAACAAAGTAGCCCATCGTGGATCTTCGATCACTAGGAGATCCCACCCAATTAGCATCATAGAAACCCTCCAATCTGGTATTTCCATGGTTACAATACCATAGACCACGTCCTGGAGAACCCTTCAAATAGTGAAGACTCTGACACATAACATCCTAGTGTGTAGTTTGAGGAGAAGATATAAATTGACTCACTACACTAACTGAGACAGCAATGTCTGGGCACATTACCGCTAAATAATTAAGCTTCCTAACTAGGTAATGGTACCTCTTAGGAGTCATAACCAAGTCTCCATCTTCCGATGATAGATGAACACTAGGATCCATAGGAATATCCGAAGGTCAAGCACCTAACATACCCATCTCTTTGAGTAGGTCAAGAACATACTTCCTTTGTGAGAGGAAGATGCCTTGTCTTCATCTTGCCACTTCAATGCCTAGAAAATAACAAAACTCCCTAAGATCTTTAGTCTGAAAGTGTTGATGCAAGCATTGCTTCAAGCAAGAGATGCCACCAGTATCATTCCCGGTTAGCACAATATCATCAACATAAACTGCTAACAAAATCAAACCCGTCAAGGATGTGGAGTAGAATACGAAATGATCACTTAAACATCTCTTCAATCCAAATTTCATATTTACCTCACTGAAGCAGTTTAACCAGGCCCGAGGAGACTGTTTCAAACCATATAGGGATCACTCTAGCCGACAAACAAGATGGGACTCCCCTTGAGCAACAAACCCCAGGGGTTACTCAATGTAAACCTCCTCTACCAAATAACTATGGAGAAAAGAATTTTTCATATCAAGTCGCTGAAGAGACCACTAAAAGGTCACTGTAAGAGAGATAAAAAGACGAATAAACCCCATCTTAGCCACCGGAGAGAATGTGTCAATGTAATGCACACCATATTTTCGGGCATAACCTTTGGCAACCAAATGAGCCTTCAAAGTGGGCAAGGGAACCATCGGGATTGACCTTGATCGTGAAGACCTATTTGCATCCAATAGTGGACTTATCACGAGGAAGGGGGAAAAGATCCCACGTCTCAGTGGTATCCAAGGTAGCCAACTCATCAAGCATTGCAACACGCTAGCCTAGATAAGCAAGAGCATCAGACACAGTACAAGGAATAGAAACCAAGTCAAGCAGAGAAACCAAGCTACATGTAGTAGAAGAAAAGCCAAGATAATAGACATAGCAATCTATAGGATGGTTCACACATGAGCGAGTACCTTTCCATTGCGCAATAGGAAGATCGAGATCAAACGGTGGTGATACAATAGGATCATCCTACAAGATAGGAGCAACTGAGGCAGGGGGTGGTGGAACAGAGAAAGGTAGACGACTGAGAATAAGTTTGAGTGATCTAATCCCAAACCACGCGTTGCAAAGTAGGATGAAGCTCATAAACAATTAAATCATCATCCATTTGTGCAACTACATCGGGTGGACGAGAACAGTCGCCCTATCAAAGAGGTTTCCCATGTAATTTCTAGCAATTCTGTTGTATATAGCCTTTTGCACCACAATGATAACATGAATAAGCTTCACGACCACTACCATCTCTCCCACCAGTACGGCCACCATGCCTAGTATTATGGCCACCATTCCTTCCTTGAAAAATTTGGCCAGTAACAACCATTTGATCAACACTATCCCTTGTTGAAGCTTGGTTACACCTATCGATGGGTAGAACACGAGAAAATACATCGTTTAATGATGTAACATTGTCACTAGTCAAAATCTAAGATCGAGCAACCTCATACTCTTCCCAAAGACCAGTCAAGAAGCTTATGACCATAAAATCCTTGTGTTTTTTCCTCATTGCAACTACATTCGCAGAAATTGGAAATAAAAAATTCAACACCTCATAGCATTTTTTAAAATCCTCAAAATATTAGTAAAACGCAGATCCTTCTGATCAGCTTTAAAGAATGCTTGAGAAATATCAAAAGCCCTGGGGAGATCATGCTGTCCGGAATATAAAGTTGCCAAGTACGTCTACAATTCCTTGACCGTGCTTGTGTGAGCCACTAAGGACGTTACCTTTGGATACATCGAATTCAATAATTGTATAAAAAAACATGCATCATCACATACCCAAATGTGATTTGCGACTGCCTCAGTTGGTGGAACATCAATCAAATGACTATCTATGTCTAAACTAACAAAACCAATCTTCAAGATCTTCTTCCATAAATAATAGTTAGATCCTTTCAACTTATGATTAGTCAACTTAGTGACAGAGAGTGAAAGAACCTTAGGAACACTTACTTGAGGATTCGCCTCTATTTTGAGGTTAGAATAATCCCCAATCTCATCTTTGTTTTCTTCTGACGCCATGATCCACCATGAAAAACTCCACTTTAAAAATCTTATCAAACATCAATAGTAGTTCTCTCTTCCCTTACTCAATACATGATCGAAGAGAAGAGAGAATCAGAAACAAAAGAAAGAAGTGATTGTCTAAGTATCTCCTACCGAAAATGGGAAAGAGGAAGACTGAGAGGGAGGGGGACAGCCAAATATAGAGAGTTAGAGTTAAGGTTAGGGTTAGGGTTTTTTTTTTTGGGGGCTCTGATACCATGTAGAAATTTAAAAAAAAGAGAATTCTACGAAGAAAAGTCCATATACCATAATACAGACACCAAGAGTATCTATTTATAATAATCAATGCTAGGGTTGGTAAAAAAAACCCTATCACACTTGAACAACAAAACCATATAACACTTGAATAAGGAGACATAATAGTAAACCCTAGTGGGCCTAATATCATAAAGCTCAATACCATAAAACACTCGGTTAACACCCTTAAAATGAATCTCATTAAATATTTATTTCCCTTAAAAGGAATTTCACCATATATTTAATTCCTTTAAAATAAATTTCATCATTTTGTTAAAATATTTAATTCAGTTAAAAGGAATTTATTCTTTATTTTAATTCCCTTAAAAGGAATTTGCTCATTTATTTAAAGGAATTTAGATTATTAATTCCCTTATCTTTTAAATTCCTCTAAAAGGAGTTTAATTTACTTTTCTAGTTGATTCCTTTAAAAGGAGTTTATTTACGAGGTTTAATTCCCTTAAAATGAATTATAATAATTTTCCCTAAATAAACATAGTTTAAAATGTGCTTAAAACCATTTATTTTAATGGGCTGGGGCCCTACATTCTACCAATTTTAACTAAGTCTTGATATTTTTAAATTGGTGAGGTGAGGTGACAGCTTAGAATTTGGTTACCACTTTTTGAATATTATTTAAATGCATTCAAAACATTTAAATATATATTATTTTCCTTTTTTAATGGGTGTGGGCATTGCGCAGTCCCACCTTATTGACTTTAGTGAGGTGGCAAGCCTTGATGGGTCCCTTGTTATATTTTAATTGTGGTTGTAATTAATGTACTTTTTGATGGGCAGAGTAATAATTTCATCTTGCCACTTTCTCTGCCATCTTCTCCATCTTCCTCCCTACATTTTCCGGCAGCTGGCCACCTCCATTTTCGTTGGCCATAATGCAAAAATTGCCCCATTTTGCTCCATTTTGAGCACCACAAATGGGGGAAATTGTCCCATTTCGTAAGAGGAGGATGGAGGGGAACTTCTCGGTCTTTAAAGGAGCCGAATCGAACCATTTTTGGGGGGTCAAAAAATTGGGAGTTTGAGAGAAGAGGAAGCCACTACGAGAGTCCAATTTGAGAAATTCCAACGGAAAACTTAGACTAGAATTCCTCTAGCAACCTCCAGTGCCCACTTTGCACTCATTCCCATAGTTTGGAATGTAGAATGGGTGTGACCTACAGGCACTGTAGCACCCACGACCCATTTTGGTTGCTGCCCTGTTCCAGTCACCTATTTCCGGCCAGTTCAACCAATCAGTCGCTATTTATAATCCACTGATTTGGCACCGTCGAAGATTACCGCAGCATTTCTCACCTTCTATTCTTTGGCTTTTAGGTTCTCCCATGTTTAGGTGAGCCACTATTCCACCAAATTATATTGACAAGGACCCAGGACAATATCCAACCCTTTGGAGAACGAACCACAAACCATGGCTTGGTTTCCCTTGAGGAAAACATGGATTAAAACATAGTTAAAACACAATAAAACTAAAATGGGAAAACAAATTGTTAGGTTCATGTACTCGAGGGCCTGTGGCACTTTGTGTTTAGTGGAATGGCCACCTCACGCATTTTGGCGAGCTTATGGGTTTTCGGACCCATGGTCTTACGGCACTTCATGTTTAGTAGAGTGGCCACCACCCAAGGGATTTTTGACTCCTCTTGTGCTTCAACGAGTTTGTTAGGTCTACGGATTTGAGGCCTGCAGCACTTTGTGCTTAGTGGTGCCAACCATCCGAGGGGTTTATGGCTCCTCACACGTTTCGACATGATTGTTGGGTTTACAGACTCAAGGGAGACTTTCTTAGGCTTATCACTCGAGATCTATTGCAACACTTTGTGCTTAGCAGAAAATGACCATATTTGCTCAAATCGATAATCAAAGGTCTTCGCTCGCATTGGTGATCCGATGTAATTAACTACCATCCATTTATGGATCGTGAGAACCTGAATCTTAATTTTCATCAAAACCCCAACTCTCGTTTGGAGGACATTTGTTTGCCAACAGTCATGTAGTATGAAAATGATAATTAGTGATAAAGTGATACAAAATATTATTTACCAACTCTACTAATCCTTGTTTGGGAAAACAACAATTACGAACTGGGGATCTTTTTTTCCCACTGTTTAAAATGCTGGGTTTTTTTAACGACCTGTTTTTTTATCTTTCATATATATATATATATATATTTACATTGTTTTAGGTTTTATAAGCTGTTACTTAACAATAAGAAGCGTGACTTTTAAAATATGTGACTTACAATACAAGGATTACATTGCAAGTCTTCTTCCGTTTTTTAGGGAGATGCCACCCAAGGCATAAAAAATGAGCGATTTTTCCCTGCGCATCTTTTTCTTTACAGTGGTGCCGCGAAATGTGTGGGAAAAGGGGTCAAGGTGCTTGAAGAGAATCGATATCCTCTTAGTTTCATATCCATCTACTTCTCCGTCAAGTTCTCTCTCGATTCATTTTTTATGAACTTTTTAATAATTTTAATCATACAGATCGAAAAACATACCCAGAAACATAGCTATGTCAATTTTTATAAGATTTGAAAATGCACAACCTATTCAACCTAGGCTATGCATTTTCAGATCTCATGAAAATTGACATACCTATGTATTTGCCTTCTTCTTTTTTCGATTCATGTGGTTAAAATTATTAAAATGTTCACGAAAATAGGGTAGGGGAAAAACTCCACAGAGAACATGACAGATATGAGCTTGAGAATATATTGGTCCGCCTGGAAGATTCCCTTAGGGTTAGGTATTCTAACAAGGTTGATTAAAGAGGAAAGTGGTCATGCTCATGCTTTTGCCTCTGATAGAGGGACACGTCACCTGCCGTTAGAGCGTGGTGCGCCCAATAAGAAAATAAACTCGAATTTTCAAAAATCGAATATGTAAAAAAAGAATATTTTGAGAAAAGCTTCTTAAAAATATGGGATATGTTTAGAAATACCTAATATGTGATATGTTTAGAAAAAAAACATTTGAAGTGGTGACATTCCCTTCTTCTTCTCTTTCTTCACACCTCCAAGGACCACGCACCAATTTGGATGAAACAGCTTTGAATTCAACCTTCTTCAGATGCTTGATTTACTATAGGGTAGAATGGTTTCGGATTCATATTGAATGCTGCTTGTTTGCTTTTGCGCGATCTCAAAATGCAATATAACTATTCATCCGTGATGCCGCCGAGTCGCTAAATTTGCCTTAGACTGCTGGTGTTCATCGATCACCTTCATTGTCATCCTCTCCAACATAGTTTGCCTGCACGTCTGTTTTCGCCCCCAGCCGCCAACTTTACTGTTGTTCTGTGCAATTCTTTTTGGAGATTTTATCATATACAATTCATCATTATGGAGGATAAACTCATCAGTTCATCATCAGGTGAATTCGTTCTTTGTTTGTCTTTTAATTTATGTCGAATGATAAACTTTTGAGATGGGGAAAATGCTAACCCATGTGACATGGTTAAGCTTCAATCTATTGGTAATTCTGAGTTTAACTCGAGGAAAACAAAAACTCAATTTGGCATGAAATACTCGGATATTTTCTACACTATTTAGCGCACTTTTAATGATTTGATTGAAGCAGTTGATGAATCTAAATGGGTTAAAGATGAGGATTTTTGCAACGATTATCTTTTAAATTGTCTCTCCGATCGCCTCGGTGAAATTTATAGTAAATTTGATACTACGAAAGAGATTTGGGACAAATTAGATACTCAATTTAAAAAGGAGGACAACCTGTCCAAAACTCATCTATTGAATAAGTTTATGGCTTTCAAATTTCAGGATAATTAAGAGATCACTCCTTAAGTTGCTGATTTTGAAAATATGAGGACCAAATTGAACAGTGGGATTGAAGATAGTTGTTTGTGATACTTTTCCTATTGGTGCAATCATATTTAAATCACTTGTTGCATTGCATTTATCAAATATGTCATGAATTTTGGTTCGATTCGTCCAACCTAGAAAATTTTGTACGACCCAATTTGGAGAAAAAATGGGATTTCGTTTGTGATGCGAAGGTTTGGGCCGAAGGCTCAAATTGTAGCAAGCGAACAAATCCGGCGTTATTTGGGGGTTACGTCCCCAAGGGAAAATTTTGGGTCCTTTTTTCTCGAGCCCACTAGGGTTTTTTTTTTTTGTTTTGGGGTATATTTTCGGCTTCGTTGGGGTTTCTTCTCTTATAGTTGTTTTTTCTGAATATAAGAGAGTGCAGTGAGTTATTTGAGGTTCCTTGTTTTTTGTCGATCAATTCTATTGATCTTGAACTCTTGGAACACTTTTTGTGATAGTGAAATTTCTTCTCCCTTACTCGTGGATGTAGATTACATTGATCAAACCACTTAAATCTTTTGTTCTCTATTTTGGATTGTTTTTCTTTAATTTCAGATAGCAATTTGTTTCCGTTATTTGTCACAACAACATTTTTTTAAAACTGAGATGGTGATTAGACATGGGAGTTAGATGCTATGTTTGCAAAAGCAAGATGCTACTTGATAAATCAATTAAAGTAAAGGAGTAAGTGACATTAACTAGTGGAGCTGAGATAGAAGTGACTCACACTAGAACAGAACTGCCAAATTAGTCCTTTCATCGATTAAAGTTCTAACTTTAAATAATATTAAAGTATTTCTTGATCTTTAAAAAAATTCAATTTTGATTAGTCTTTTAGACAATGTTGGCATGAGTTGCTATTTTCAAAGTGGTAGAGTAACTTTAATTGTTAGTAACTATTACTTTGGATGTGCTTTTCTTATTGATTGTATGTATAGGTTAGTTCACCTTTAGCTAATCCTAAAGTAGTACACTAAATATTGGGACACATGAACCACAAGAAAACGTGCAAACTTCCTAAAACTCATAAGATACCACTAGTTACCTCAATCCAATTTAAGAAATGTGAAGTGTGTGCACAAACAAAGTTCACTAGAAAATCTTTCCGTACAGTTTTAGGAGTGCACAACTTTTGGAGCTAATACATTCTAACCATTGTGATTTTAAAAGTTTCACAACCAAAGGCGAGCGGAAGTATTTAATCAATTTTAAAGACAATTTCTCGAGATATTATCATATTTATTTGTTAAATCGAAGGTTGAAGCATTTGAAAAGTTTAAAATTTTCAAAACTCGTGTTGGAAATGAATTATATTTAAAAATCAAGAGATTTAGAAAAGAATACACATTGACAGAGTTCAAGAAATTTTGTGCTTCTCAAGGGATAATACGTGAAACTATTGCTCATTACTTACCTCAATCTAATAGCATAGTTGAACCTGAGAATAGGATATTAACAGAAATGTTAAACTTTGTGTTATTAACAATTGGCATGCCTACTCGTTTTGGGGGAAAGGCAGCTTCGGCTGCAAATCACATCTTTAATAGGTTACCACTTTCAAAGTTGTATTCCACTCCTGAATCATGGCACAAACATCCTTATAAATTTGATACTGTAAAGAATTAGGGTTGTATTGCTTATACATGAATACAAAACTTTAGGTGATTTAAGGTCTAAGGCCAACTTTTGTGTTTACTTAGGTAGTGTAGAAGACAGTACTACTGATTAATTTTCAAATCTATCAACAAATGTGGTTATAGAATCTAGAGATGTTGTGTTCCTTAGAAATAAAGGGTTAGTTACCAACTTACCCATAGAATCTGATCCAACTACTTCTGACACTCGTCCTACTTTGATTTCTAAATCAAAACCGTTGAGACTATATATAAGAGAACGAGCACCAAGGATTTTGGTAAGGACTTTGTGACCTACCATGTCTAGAATGAACCATCATCCTTTAAGGAAGCAGTGAGATTTAGGGACTTATTGTTTTAGGAAGAAGGCATCGATAATGAAATGAGATCTTTATTACAAAATAAAACTTAGCAACTAGTCGACTTGCCAAAAGGGGCTAAAACTGTAGGCTCTGGGTTTTGAAAAAGAAACTTAATCTTGACGGATCTATAGCTCGATACGAAACACATTAGTAGCTAAAGGATATACCCAAGTAAGTGGGGTAGATTATCTTGATATCTACTCACTGCTTTTCCATTTAGCTACAATAAGGATTCTTCTTACTCTAACATTTATTGAGCACTACATGGTGCATCAAATAAATGTTAAACCGAATTTCTTTCATTGAGACCTAACTGAAAAAATCTATATGAACCAACTAGAAGGGTTTGTCATAAAAGGTTTAGAGAACAAAGCTTGCAAGTTGATCAAATCTTTGCATGGTTTTAAAAAAAAACCCAAAATTGTAGCATTAAAAATTCGACAAGGTCATAAAAAGCTTTAGGTTTCTAATGAGTTACTCCGATAAATGCTTTTACGTCTATTCCTTGTTAAATAAGGTTTCAATTATTTGCTTGTTTGCGAACAATATGTTGATTCAGGGTTTTGATCATTATGTAATGAGTGATGTGAAAATCGTTTTGGCAAAGGAATTTGGCATGAGAGATCTTGGGTGATCAATACCATACTTGGGACGAAAGTAGGTTTTTATGGGCAAGAGTTCCCTCTTAGCCAAGCTCATTATATTGAGAAACTACTTTCTACATAGGGATATAATGAGTGCAAACCAACTGAGATGCCATATAATTACACGAAGTGATTTAGACCAAACAAAGGAGACAACGTGAATCAGTTGGATTACTCTAAACTAGTAGGTAGTCTCATGTATGCAATGAGTCGTGCTAGATGTGACATAGCTTTCACAGTAAGCATGTTGAGTCGTTTCACAAATAATCTTGGACAAGAGCATTAGGATGCCCTTATTGAGGCCAATGAGATACCTTAAGGGTACTCTTGGATTCGCTCTATGTTATAGTGGTCATCCACCTATCCTTGAGAGATATTCTGATGTATCATGTTGCTCATACATGGGAGACAGTAGATCTACTAGTGGTTATAGTGGTTATATGTTTATACTAAATGGAGTGACTATTGTATGGAAATTAAAAAGACAAACATGTATTACTGTATCATCTATGAAATTAGAACTTTATAGTCTACCGTTCACGAGTGAGCAAATAGAGTGGATAAAGGATATGATTTTGAATCTTCCATTACTTAACTTAAAGATTAACTCTTTAAGTTTATTTTGTAATAATCAAGTTATCTAGTAGAACATGGAATTATCATCGTAGTTGATGTGAGATCGAAGGCTAAGATGGTTGATGCTCTCACTAAAAGGTTGAACAAAGATAAAACATTCACAACTATGGGGGAGATGGGGTTAATGACTGTATAGTCTTTGATCCACATTCATGATGCTTTGAATTGTTTGTCGAATCTCGATAGCTGTGAGAAGTTTTGGACAATTTGATATGTTTTAATAATGTTATAGTTATTTTTATATCATCCCACACTTGATGATATGTTTTTCATGGTATGCTATATCCTTCCATATTGACGATACAACATAAATCCATGTTTAATATGATGGCTGTAACCTTCCACAATAAAACATGAAATAGTTCTTATGAAGAAAGTATTTAGGACTTGTTCTTTGTTAAAATTTTAAAAAAAAAAAAACTTGTTTATTTTCAACCATGGTGATATTGCACTAAGTTCTTCAGTTAGAACTAGAGATTTTTATATATTTTATGCAAATGATTGGATTCATGTTTATAAAATACATATATTTAATCATTTTCATAAAATAATAAAAATGGAGGAGTACATCTTGATCTTGGTCTTGATGAGAATGATCTAATGAACGAGTAGAGTCTTTTACAACTATGGGAAACTTTTATATTCTTTACCGTTGAATAATTAATTTACTTATATTTTAAGAACTTATTTTTTGAGTTTAGGTTTGTTCTAAAACTCTTGTTTGGGTTTGAAGTTCTACTTATGTCTTATTTAGGTTATAAAACTTTTACTTTTTTGGTATGAATGGTTCAATTACTGATTGAACATTACATTGTTTTGTCTATGGGTTATGCAATATCTAGAATATAGGAAGAGATTGTTAAGGATATTTTATATCCTACTATATATGTTGTAATATATGGTACATAGATATGAACTAAGTTGAACGGATCTTGCGAGTTAAAACCCATGAATCTAAAAACCTACTGTATTTACTAGCAGGAGGTAATGGTATAAGTACTTCAAATTCTATACTTATGTTATAATGCTCTAAGCAATCGCTTAAACTCAAACACTTCTTGCTTCATGTATTGCTTTCAAGGTGTTCCACAAAATGCCGTAATGGACACACCCTTGTTCCGGCAACGGAAGATCAAAGAGAAAAGTGGTTATACTCATGTTTTCAACTCTGATGGTGTGAAAAGTCACCTGCTATCAGCGCACGGTGATACAATAAAAATAAATAAACTCGACTTTTCAAAAATCGAATATGTAAAAATAGGGTATGTTGAGAAAATCTTCTTGAAAATATGGGATATGTTTAGAAAATTCTTGTGAAATGGAGACATTCCTAAATATATATATATATTCCCATTTTCACTCTTTCTCTCTTTTAGGTGTCTTAGATACTCATATTTGTAATGCATTTAGGCTTTCCACTTTTATGGTTAACTAAACATAAAAAATAAAGGAACAACAAACAAAAAGGACACTTTATCTTCTACCTTTCTATTCCCCTTGCAAGCATTTTCTCTTGCCTTTCATGGGTTTTAAGATTAAAAAAGGAAAAGCCAGGTCAACCAGAATTTGTACGCAAAATAAATATAAGGAAAAAATTCTAAAAGACTTCTTATAGTTTGGGTCATTTCTTAAGAGACCCCTTATGGTTTAAATTTTGTTTATTACACCTCATGTACTTTTTTTTGTTTTTAGTAGACCCCTTCCATCTAACTCTGTTAAGTAAGGGGACACATGGCAAGCTCTTAAATTTTCACATTATTATTTCAGCTATAAATTATTAAAAATTAAAAAATAATTGGAAAATAGAAAAAATTAAGAAAATATAAATAAAAAAATAAGAAAGGTGGAAAAAATAATAACGCCCCTAACTTATATTTTTAATTGTCATGAATATTAACATTTACGTCTCAATTGAAAATTTGGAAGGAGTGAAATTTTAGTGCACCTTTTTCAAAATGAAATTTTAATTCTATTATTATATTTATGTGCGCATTTGGAAATGGGAGCCTCACTTTCCTTATTTTTTATTTATGTTTTCCAAGTATTTTTCAATTTTTTAATATTATTTTTAATAATTTATATTTAAAATAACGATGTGGAAATTGAAGAGCTTGCCATGTGTCCCTCATTTAACGGAATTGGATGATGAATGGATGAAAGAGATCTATTGAAAACAAAATAAAAGTACAGGGAGTGTGATAGGCAAAATTTAAACCACATGGGGTGTCTTAAAAAATAACCCAAACCACAGAGGATCTTTCAGAAATTTTCCCCAAATATAAATATAAAATTATATATGAGTATCATTTTATTAAGCTCATTTACCTAATATTAGTGCCTAATAGTTCGTGGCTGGTGTATGAAAAAGTACATTTTCTTGTAGTGTATGAAAAAGTTTTAAGAACTCGAAGAATTTATCGAGTGAATCAGCGAATACTCACATAAGGGTCAATGCAATCCAAATCCAGATCCTCTGCAGTGATTGTACCTTTATAATTATTGCAATTCACCTTTCCTTTCCAATCCTAGTTGAAAATGGCTTACATAATTAAATCAGTGAAAAAAAAAAACCTAGATCCCTCCTTCCAGGCTCTAAGTTTGTTAATTTTATTGTTTTTATTTTTTATTTTACTCCTATTTTAGTATTGAGCCCCCCATTACATGGTTTTCCTTTTCTATTTCATTTCCTTTTCCTTTTCTATCTTATTTCTTCTTTCCTTCCTAATCTTCTTTTCATCCGACTCATTTTACGTTTTCCTCTTTTGAATGTTTCCTTCTTTTTAAGCTTATGTTTTTTATAGAGTATAAGCAAATTAGGTAGGAAAGAACAAGAGAAATCAAATTCATAAAGTAGGAGGTGGGTGCAAAGAGGGGAATAAAATATGAAAGGAAATAAGAAAAAATCACAAACTTGGAGCATGAAAAAAAAGAGTAAGATTTATTTTCATCGATTTAATTGTGTGTCATTCTTAACCATAATTAAAAAAGAGTAAGATTTATTTTCATCGATTTAATTGTGTATCATTCTCAACTATAATTAAATAGAGTGCTTAATTATAATAATCGTAAAGGTGTAACCGTCGTAGAGAATCCGTGTCCGATCCCATTCTCATAATACATGCGGGTGATCTGTAATCCATTCAATGAAAACCTTGGATTCATCCGGCAGCATTGTTCACCATCTCCTATGACCATCATATAAATAATTTCCACATGATAACCACTTAAAGATTAACATATTTGTTGGTGAGGCCGCGGTTTTCGACCTTTCGCATTATAAAAACCAAGCCGGGGTTGATCAGTGGGCGCGGCTTTAGTTGGTGTGCATGTAGACTGCGGGAAAAGAGAGTCCCGATGAGTCAATCAGTACTTTTTTGACGAAACGCTTCGCGTGGCTGCGGGAGACCAGGAATCAACGCCGTCGGATCTGGAGACGTGTACGGTGGATGTTACGCCTATGAGGCATAGACCTCGGCTCCTCAGACCCTCTCTCCTAGGCTCGCCTTCGCTTTCCACGCCCTCCTTTTAATGCACAACGCGATAAATAAATAAATTAAGATCATTGCTTACACATATTCAAACATTGGCATCTTCTCACAAATTTTAAAAAGAAGGTTCTAGGAAAATCCGACTTCCGACCACCACCATTCAGTCAAGGGATGGACCCCATTTATATGGGAACTGTGCAGTTTCTTGTGCAATTTTTCAATTTTTTTTATTTTTCATAAAATTTTAGATAATTTGAATTTCATGGATGGGAACAATATTAAAAATATATATAGTCGTGTCAATTTTCATGACATTTGGAAACACAAAACCTATTCATCCTAGGCATTTGAAATTTTATATGATTTAAATTTCATTTTTTCAATGCTCATAATAAATAGATTTTATATTTTCAACTCTCGTAAAAATTGACATTCTTATGTGCTTTTGTATGTTATGTTCATTCAAATTATTTAAAAATTTATCAAAAAAATAATAAAAAATTGCACAGAGTACTGCACCTAAGGACTGGGGAGAATCCTAACCCCTTTATATGAGGGGGTTGGATTTTTTGATTCGGATCCTCAAGGTTTATCGATGTGAAAAAGGAGCTTTTGATAAACCTACTTTACAATTTCAAAAAAATTTTAGACTATCATACTTTTTCAAAATCACACTTTAGAGGTGCGCTTTTAGGTCTAACACCGGCTGATTCGCATGGGAAAAGATAAATTGCACTCCCAAAGTGCGATTTTCAAATCGATTTTGTGAAGTGCGATTTCACGCCACTCCATAAGTTATTACAAACATGGACAATTAAAGAAATATCTTTTCAAAAGCACTTTACCACGTGGGCTATACGTTCAATGTTATAATTAATTGTCCGCATTTATAATAATTTATGCATCAGAAATGGCATGAAATATCTTTTCCCGCAAGTGTCAGGATGTCTCAGCGGGTGTCAAACCTAAAAGAGCACCTCTAAAGTGCAATTTTGAAAAAGTAAGATAGTTTGAAAAAGTTTTAAAAATGTAAGGTAGGTTTATCAACTGTTTCTATTTTTGGGGTATTTTAAGAAAGAGTTCATGAAATAGATATCAACACTTTTTAGGTCTAAATCTTTGGAATTGATATTAAAAAAAATTATCTAGTTATCAATACTTACCTTTTATGCACAGTCCCAAAGTTTGTATCTTCTTTTTTCATGAAATATAAACTTATGAAATAAACTCTTTATTTCAATTATGAAATAGGATTAGGCAAGGTTGTAAATGATAATTTACCATTAAAAAATAAATTTAAAAGATTAAGGGCAGGAAAATATATTTTTAGAATCAAATAGCATGTCAATGTCTTTTATTCAATAGTAATGATCAATTTTACACGTACGAAGCCCGTACTAGGTCATACATCTGCACACTCACATAGAAAGAACTTTTGATTCAAAAAAGTATTTTCCTTAAAAAAAATTTGGCGTTTGGGAAAAATTCAAAAGTATTTTTTTATTAAAGAAAGGCTACCCAGAGAGCAATTTAGCTAAAAAGTGCTTTTTGAAAAATTTGTATGAAATAACCTTTTTGCAAATGCGTGAGCATCCAAACTGAGCCTAAATGGAAGAGCATAAAAATTTAGGGCACCACGAGTTTAAATTGTAAGAAGATTTGCCAATCGGATCAGGGGCCTTATAGTTCGCTTAACTTTTCATGTTTTTTTTCTATCAAATTGCAGAAAAAATGTATAGATTCTGAATTTGTATTGTATCCTTTGGGAAAATTCTTCATGAGGCTTTGCCATAAAAATTCTAGAAGAGCTAAAAAATAGGAAAAAAAAAAAAGAAAAGAAAAAAGGGTACATGAGGACGGCGAAGCTTGGTGCAAATAAGGGGAACACAAGACCTGAACTTGATCCTGCAGAAATTTGATATATCCCATCACCTCATGGAGAACTGAAGCAGTATCTGCCTGCACACAAGATGTGATTCTTACAATTGGATTCAAACTTCTAATCAGACCACAGTATCGAATAAAGTTCGAGTCTCGTCCAATTATGTATGAGACTCCAACCAAACAATTAAAGTGTACGGCATTAATTATTGACCAAACTTTCATCCTTTAGCAGTGTCTCACATAGAATTATTATTATGAGTATATGTTTATATAAGAGTACGATGTATGGG
The DNA here is from genome assembly GCA_034195605.1 of Santalum album. Lineage (NCBI taxonomy): Eukaryota > Viridiplantae > Streptophyta > Magnoliopsida > Santalales > Santalaceae > Santalum > Santalum album. The sequence continues at coordinate 8,208,318 of CM067262.1, forward strand.
TCTCATGTGAAATGAAAGAAAGAGGTTCTGATTGTTAGATTAACAGATCTACTCATTTTCTAAAAGCTGATAAAATTTGGTGTTCATCCAATTAAGAACAAATCTTCAACCAAATAATCAAGCCTATAGTTTTTTCTTTTTTTTTTTTTGTTCATTTTGTTCTTGAAACTTTGACCCTTTCTAGATCAAGGTAGGGCTTAAATTTACTAGTCGATAGAATATGAATAGAATTTTCTTTTTTGTAAGTAAAAAATTTATTAAATCAAAACCGAATAAGGCCGAAGCCAGCATGGAACAACGGGGCACTCCCCAAGGGCTAAGAAAACAAAACAAGCAAACACAAGAATGAATAAAAATTTTAGTTCATCTGCCAAAATATGAAAATCTACATAATAGATTAATAGAGTAGACCTTGCCGTAGGGAGAAACAAGCAAGCTGCTGCAATACTGAAATTCTTTCCCCAAGCTTCTCCTTTCTCCCCTACATGTATATTCACATTTATTATTTATCAATTTTAATTAAAAAAATACATGTTGATTTAGTGAAATACATGAATCCATCAACATGCAGCCCTAGACTTCCCATTAATCGGTCACTCACCCTTGCATGGCCAGCGGACGTCGGGTTTGCAACCTTCGTCTTCTTCGACGTTCCTTCCATGGTTTCCATGCGAGCTCCGATTGAGCATGGGGCTAGTTCTTGCTTTGGCTCGCTTTGCTTTTCTTTGCATCGATACATTTGAGTTAGAAATTGGTAGGAGTACGGAAATTAGTGTACATAATGAATGCAGATAGACATGATATATGTGAATCCTACTTTATTTAATGAATGGACCCACACTTTTGTGTACGATATATGTACCTATTTGAACCAATCCGACTTGTCTACATGTAGGACTGATAATGCACTCTGTGGTACTCTATTAGATGGTCTCCACTTGTACATTGAAAATATTTTTCATATCAATCCAGGTTTTAAACTTCTCAAAATCCCCGTCGTTCATAACTAATTTTTCATTTCTTCTAAGAAAATAGTAGATGTACAGAATTGATTCAGATACATCCACACACTGTTCTCTAATCATTAAATAATTTTCTTTTTTTTTTTTTTTACCCATAACACAACCATTCTTAAATTTTTTTTTTTAAAAAAAAAAGGCGCGCGAACACACGCGGAGGGAGGGAGAGAAAGGAAAGATTGAACAGAAGGGAGACTCACTTTACTTGATTCGGTTGAAGCAGTGAGACCATTGTTGGTCGAAGAAGACGATGACGGATCACTGCATGTGAATCCGGGTTTCCTAACACTTCTTTTAATCACAGTTCCCCTCGTTTCGGATTCCTCATGCTCCTTAAAATCTCCGAAACACAGCTTTTTCGGGGACCTTTCTGCCGGAAAACCGGCGTTGAGACCCGCGGCATCATCGGCAAAGAGTAACTGACAGTACCTGCCGGCGGAGCTGAGGAGACCGGAGTGTTTTGTACTGTTATCTGCCATTGTTGTGCAGGCTGTGAACAACGAAAGGAGGTGTGACAGATCCACACCCACAACACAGCTTTTTCGGGGACCTTTCTGCCGGAAAACCGGCGTTGAGACCCGCGGCATCATCGGCAAAGAGTAACTGACAGTACCTGCCGGCGGAGCTGAGGAGACCGGAGTGTTTTGTACTGTTATCTGCCATTGTTGTGCAGGCTGTGAACAACGGAAGGAGGTGTGACAGATCCACACCCACAACACTTTAGAGCCTCGTTAGTTGTATTCAAGCCGGTATCCCTTTGGAATACCGACACTCAAGTACAGAGAAGTTTACCATTACATATCAAGGGTGCATCTCACTCAATTGGTACCTAAAATCAGGTACCCTTTTCAGTACTTTCCGTGTTTATTGGAAATATTTTATATCATAATATATGTGTCATATATATATATATATATATATATATATATGTAAATCAGGTACCCTTCTTGAGCAGACCTTACAAGTTAGAATCATTAACCTAAAATCCTAGATATATTTTATATATACTAATTGAAGGCAATAGTTTAGGTATTTTAAACTCGATACTTACGTTGTAATGCTTTAAGCAACCATTTAAACATAACAGTATTTTTTTTCTTATTTTATGAGGAGGAAATATTTAGTGGAACAAGACATTAGGCGTGTGATAACTTAATAAAATATAAAATCATTTAATTTACGGTTCAACCATATTTAGTGTTCTTACCTTGTTGCCCAAAAGCTTCGAGAGCGAGAATTTAGCATTACAAAGTCATGTTGACATGGTATTTTTAGTTTTCATAAAACGAGATTTCTAAAACCTATGCGTAACTTCCAAAACTTAGATTTACGAATGCAGGAAAATGGTGCATTTACAAAACCTGTGATTTTAGCCTACATAAAAACAAGTTTTAACAATTTGAGCTTACTCAAAACCCCTAAGTTTTAACTCTGTCATGACAAAATTGAGTTCAAAACTAAGTTTTTTATGCCAAAACCAAGTTTTCTTGAAACTTTGCATTGGCTTAAAAATTGAGTCCTGTAAATCCAAGTTTTTTTTCGTAAAATGCATGTTTGACTACCTGAGTCAAAGCTACGAAATAAACACAAAACGTAGAGTGATCAAAACTTAAGTGAAAGCATTTGGATAAACTAAAACGGTCAAAACTTCACTATGTATGGATCAATATCATAGTTTTGCAAATGCGCATTTCCCATTACTTTTCCAAAACTAAGTATTGTTGTAGCCAAATATGTCGAGTCAACATAAATTCACAAAATTAAGTTTTGGCTCTCAATACATGCACAAGGTTTACCTTTTTGTTTTTGTGTAATTTTGCCCAATTTTGACTCGTGCAACTAAACACACATTGCTCACAAAACAAAGTTATGCAAGACTCAGTTTTGAACTTGATTTTCCCATGGCAATCGAACAAATTCTTATTCATTAGTAATTATAAGTTTGACATAAATAATTAAAGTGATTTTTTTCCCTAGGCAAAATTTGAGGGAGGGAGAAGTCTTAATTTCAAGGGCAAAAGTTGTGGTGGATAACACATGTCAACAGAGACTAAGCCAGAAATTTAGGGTAAGATGGGCGAAAAATAAAGAAGGCCACCTGCATAAAATATGATAAAAAAGTATTAAGTATATACCATATCATTGTTTTCAAACACATTAAACCTAACGTCACAAAAACAATCTATGACACAATAAAGCATATACATTCTTCCTCGTTGAGACTTCATATTTTGAAAATAACACATAATAACTTCATTATTGATGTAGTTAAATAAGAGAAAAACTTAAGTAAGATGAGGGCATGGTGTCACTCCTATTCAAATCTTGACAACTCAAACACCTGGATGGAATACGAGAGATAATTTATGACAGATCACCATATATTTTCATGAAATGACATATTTTTATTAGCTTGTGGTACGCATGATGTATAACCCTCACCTAAATTTCTCAATTTTGGAATACTCATAATTATTTCAAAATAAAAGAGAGGGAGTTTGATGGGATAGGTTGTATCAGGATAAAGTGGGCAAAGTTCATTCATTTTAGAGGAAACACTAAAAATGAAGAAGAAAAGCTCTACGTATAAGGTGTATCCACCTTATCATACACTTGGATTCGCCGGTACGAGTCAAAATTATATAGTAAGACTTTAAGGCGTATTTGGCCATTATTTAAAACTAAGTTTTAAGAGTCAAAACTTAGTTTTGTTAACATGACATATTTGATAGGCATAAATCTAGTTTTTAGTCTCAAAACTATGTTTTGCAAATGCTAAGGGGGAGAAAAATATGGTTTTGTGCAACTCAAAAATAAGTTTTGATCAAGTTAAAATTATCAAAATACTCATACCTAAAATATAAAATACCTAACTTACCCTTACCCTAACAAGCCATATGACTTCCTTACTACTTTTTTCTTCTTTTTTCTTTTCTATTTCTCTTCGTTTCTTTTTTTTTTCCTTTTTTCTCTTTTTTTGCTTTTTTTTTTCTCCTTTTTGCTTTCTCTCTCTCTCTCTCTCTCTCTCTCTCTCTCTCTTAATGGTTGCCTCCGTTGTCAATGCACCTATTTAGGGGAAAAAAATATAGTAGAATAATTTTATGAATTTAAATAGCGTACGAATTTTAAAAGACATAACAATATTCATGAGACTTGGGAATCCAGAAAATATTTATGTATACAATTGAATCTAGACAGATTTTTTTTTAAAGATCTTGATTTACTAATTTTTAAGTGATAAATATACAATAGGATCATGCATGTAAAGTTGAGAGCATCTTCATATTCTTTTATATTCTTTCTATTTATTTGTGTGGTTAAAATTGTGAACAATATCCTAGAAGTTTTCAAACAAGCGCACTAAAAACAAAATTAATGGGGAGCCAAATCCTGCTGCATAAATCTTAAAATCTTCATGTGATTCGATACTGATTAAAATTGCGCTGCTATGTCATAAGAAGGATAGTTATACTAATTCGGTCTACGCTAACAACACCATCGGTTTGACAAAAATATTATGAAAAATAAATAAATAAATGTACTTAATTTTTTTTTTTTTAAGTGAGAGAAGGAATTAAATATATATGAATGAGGCAAGTTAATTATGCATTATGTTTAGTTATGAAAATTTAATCTAAATTTAAATTTAGCGTAGTTTAATAAAAATTGAATGTAAGACAATACTTTAATGCATAACTTATTTACTTATTTAGTTGTTTTGCCACTCAAAACTTAGTTCAGAATTGCAATCAAACACACAAAACTAGGTTTTGAAAGGCAAAAGTAAGTTTTGGCTCAGGCAACCAAATATGCATTTTACATAAAACTAAAGTTTTGGAAAGCTCGGTTTTTCAGCCAAAAAATAAGTTTTGCAAAACTTTGCTTTAAACTAGATTTTAACATGGCAACCAAATACGCCCTAAATAGGAGTGTATAACTTAAGGGAGCAATATGAAACTTGGCCAAAATGAACCTTATGCGTCATCATCGCCAGAGCTTTACTTGTCCTATTATATAGATATACATATACATGTATACTGAAAATTAATTTTGAATAAAATTATACAAATTTTCCTAGAATTTTTAGGGCAAGTTGACTGCCATGCAAAATTGAGTTCAAAACTAAGTTTAGCTAAAAAAATTGGCTCCAAAATAGAGTTTTGCAGTTGCCTAGTTCAAAACTTAGTTTTGGCTGTCAAAACTCAATTTTGTGTGTTTAATTGCAATGTTACAAAACTAAGTTTTAAGTAATAAAAATAAATAAATAAATTACTCATTAAGATATTGCTTTACATTAAATTTTCAATTAAACTAAACTAAAATAAGAATTAGTAATTTAGATTAAATTTTCATAACTAAATATAATGCATAATTAATTCCTTTTCTCACTAAAAGGAAAAAAGAAAATGAATATAAAAGTTTTTTGATTTTATAATATTTTTTTAAAAGTCTTAATCCCTCGTACAGCCATGTGATAAGGAAAACATGAATGTTTTCAAGATTCATGTGAAAGGATTTGGCTCCCCAATTAATTTTTATTTCCATTGCTGCTATTTTAAAACTTCTCGGTTATTGTTAACAACTTTGACGATACAAATAATATACAAATAACATACAAGATTATGAAGATACGTTCAAATTCACAAAAATTAGTTTCATCCTATTCTATGTTTAGCACTTATATATGTCAGTGAATGGACACCTTTAAAAAAGTGTATCTTACTTTATTTGTATGCATGAATATTTTCAGGATTCTCCAATCCCATGAAAATTGTCATGTTCTTTCAAATTTGCATGTTAAATCCATAAAATTGCATTCATCGTGAATTTTTTTACCCTTTTTTTTTTTAGACAAGTACATTTAAAAGGTAATAAAGGCACACACAAAAAGGGGAAATAAGAAGAAAGAAAGGAAAAAAAGACAGAAAAGAAAAAACCGAAAACAAATGTAAAGACATAGTCAAGTGTTATGTTAGGATAAAGGTAAGTTAGGTATGTTATGATTTATATGGGAGTAAATTAGTAACTTTAACTTAGTCAAAACATAGATTGGGTTTGGTTAAAATTATGATTTTGTAAATTCACCTCTTCACTAGCATTTGCGAACTTAGTTTTGAGATTCAAAACTAAGTTTGTACCCCTAAAGACATCATGTTAGCAAATTTGAACAACTAAGTTTAGCTCTCAAACTTAATTTTGAGCAGCAACGAAATACACATTTAGTGGGACATCCTTCTTGGGGTTTTAAAATTTTAAAGTTTTGTTGAATGTATCATTTAATTATCGATGATTTTTCCTTGATAAATAAAAAGAATTATAAAAAGTGATAAATAGTCAACTAAGGATACGCTGGGCACAATTTGAAAATTAAGGGCATAAAATACAACAATTGAAACTTAACGTTGGAATTTTCCACCACTTTTAGGGGTTTAATCATGGAGTTATTGTCCTACCTTATATGAATGGGATTCACAATTACTTTTGACCTTTTAGAAAGTAAAAAAAAAAAAAAAAGCTTTTGGAAAAAGTAGCTTATTTTATTTTTTCCAAAAGACCTAATGGTAAAAACAATCATGTAGTTTTAATCCTTTTTATTTAAATCCTAAACTTTTAATTTTTGAATTTCTAATCTCTACTTATATTTGTGAAACAATTTCAAACCTTCGCTAACTTCTATTCATATTTATTAGGATAAATACTTACATGGCAAACAAAAAATCCATGCTAGCATATTGGATAGCATAATTTAAGTCCTAAATTCATTCTAGCTTACCGTATTGTTTGTCCATTCAACTCTCCCGTCCCTTGTTGGTGCTTATGTCAATTTTTGTTTTTTTTAATTCATGTAAGTGATTATCTTAAGGAAAATGAATAGGACTGAATGGAAATTAGGGTTAAGATTAGAATTGCTTCACTAATATAAGTTCAAGCTAGAAATCAGAATATTAAAAGTTTGAGATTTAAATCAAAAAATGGTGAAAATTCAAGATTATTTTTAGCTTAGCTATTTTTTAGCTTTTGCATGTATATTTGAGCTTTAGTTTTGAGCTCTGCGAAGATCTGTCAAACACATACTTTTTACTAAATAATCCTTTTAATAATTAAAACCCTATTGATGAATAATAAAATAAGAGCTTGGTGGACCTAGTGTGCCACAATAGAAAAAATTACTTATAGTAGCACCAAAAAATGATTAGCATGATGTCCGTTTTATAAAATTTCAACCATACTAATTACAGAAGCGTAATAAATATATATAAACTAGAGCATAGGCCAATTTGCATACAATTTCACTAAGTTTTAATCTATTTAGAGTTTTTAATCAAAATATATTGGGTTTTGAAACTATTTACCTAAATAGATTCCGTCCATAACATTTTACAGAAATAGATCCTATCTCGCCACATCAAAAACTCTATACTAATTATTTTGAAATTAGATTTTAAATCTATTTAATGTATTGTTGAGCATTTACATCTCCATAAATTAAATTATTTTAACTATAGAGAATAATCCATATGAACTCTCCGTACTCTTTGCACTATCCTATAAATATTCTTCTGTCATTAATGTGAATGAGCCTTCATATACAATATAATTCCATTACCATCGTACACTTACAACAGAAGGATCAATGGCCTTCATCCTCTCTTGATGGAGATGCCGTGAAAAGGGAGCGTCTTTCTGGTCCCCCTTTGCTCGAATATACTGCCTAGGGTTATGAGTTTAAAATAATAAATAAAAACCTAATTTGAAAATAATTAGGATATGTTGTGCGATTTGTCATGTGATATGGTGAGATGAGATTTATTTTAAGAAAAAGTTTTGGACGAAGCCTATTCAAGTAAATAGTTTCAAAGTTAAGTCCATTTTGGTTAAAACTCAAATATTTAAAGGAAAATTGGATTTTTTTTTTTTTTTGATTCCTTATCCATAAAAGAGGCCAAAATGCATCATTTGGGTTTAAATCTGAAAATATAACCTCACGCACTAGTAGAACATGGAAAAATAAGATGACCTGTCAATTTTCATATAATTCGACAAGGTATAAGGCCATCATCAAGATGGTGAAATATCAAGAGGTTTAAACCGAACTAACTATTTTGAATTTTTCACCATACAGATTCTAGGTCCGTGCAAGCATAAATTTTTTTAAAAAAATGACCTATTTACATAATTTTTTTAATGCTCTTTCAATCTGTACAATTATAATATTCCTACCGGCGCCAAAATAATGGGTTTTTGTCACATTCATGGATAAGGAACCAAAGAAATTTCTTCAACTCTAGTTTCCCCCATTTAAAGCAATTATAATGTTTTCAAATTTCTTGCTAGTTCTTAATATAAATGAGAACCTAATACATAGTATAAATTAAAATACTATCTTTATTCTTCATGCTCATTCACTCCATATGATTGAATTTATAAAATAAACATCAAAGAGTCGTTTTGAGTACTATAGCAGATAATTTTTCTATTCTACCACATTATAAACAATTTTCCCATAAAATATATCATTATTATTATAGACTTAGGGATACTATTGATACGTTATATAATATTTTTACCCGTTTGTTGTAAATTTTGCAGACTCTGATGCTGAAGGCTATTTAAGAATTATTTTTTCAGTTGTTAGAAAATAAATGGATGCCATTGCTTTGTTTTGTTTTTTTTCTTCAAACAGTCTCATAATGATTAAATATGTATTCACAACTATCCACTTTCCAGCTAAATTTCGTAATTTTTCGTTTTTTCCTGTCATACATAACAAAATAGGATTACACAATCTTACTCAATCATTTCAAATACCTTAAATCAAAAGAGGTCCTTCAAAAAAAATTAAAATAAAAATCATCAAACCACAAACCTATGGTTGCGCCAACATGATGAACTTTACAAAAATTGTGATTAAAATGAATAAATTTGAGTTTTATACATCTTGTTTTCTACATAGCTAAATATTGTATGACACAAAAATAATATGGTAATCTAGTGAGAATAATATAGTAATTAAAAAATGACTGAAAAAACAATACGACAAAAGCGCATTATGTGTTGGCATGGAAATAATAAGAAAGAGATACCTGTATCAACCCATATCAAACCTTGGGTTAGTGATGACAGACATGTGGAGGAATTTTTTTTTTCTCAAAGTTTGCCCCTTTGATTTAAGGCATTTTCAGTTAAACACCTCGTAATTTAGGATAATTTTAGGAAGCCGCTTGTCCGTTATCTATGTATGGAAGATTGAGGGAAAGAATATATTGAAACCAAATTAAAAGTTGAGGGGGTCTAATTGAATAAAATGAAACAAGATAGGGTCTACTTAAAAATGGTGCAAACAACAAGGATTCTTATAAATATTTTCCTTATTTTCAAAATTTTCCACAAACTATTAGAAATAATAATCGCCCAAATTTGTGCACATAATGGATACGGAATAAACACAAGGTATAGGTTTCAATGTATTTAATCAATGAGACCACACCTTTTGGCTCCATTTGGTTCGCAAAATCTACACCTTTTGATATTTTTAAAATCTCACATTCTTGGAAAAAAAAAAGGTTTAATATCTCCAAATGAAAGGATGGGAATGTGAGATTTCGAATAGGGCAAAATGCGCACGTGAAATGAAAAGTCCAAAGTACCCTTATAGATTTATAAATGAACAAAATCCTCTTTTGTGTAAATAACTCATATAACTTATAATACTAACAATGATAATATGATAATAAAAATAATAATGGTGATAAAAACTTATAAAAAAAAAATTTATTCACAATAAAAAATTGATAATACTAGTTTTAGGAATTTATTATTAAATTATATGAATTTTAGTTTTAGTTATAGTGTATGTTTGAATTAAAATTTCTTTTTTTTGGAAGAAGAATTGACAAAACTTTTATATTTAGTGTTATTCTTCAAAATAAATTATTTTTATTATGTGAATAATTTTGCTATATTTTAAGTTTTGGATGTAATTTTTTCAATAATAAAAGACTATTAATGGAAAAGTTGTCATGATAATGTCACATTTCTAAAATCCAATAATTCATATCAAACATAATAATATTACATTTTGAGAGAATTCGGCCAAGTGTACCAAATATAAGTATGTTACATTTTACACGTTACATTCTCAGGCATCACATTCCAAAATATGCTGTTGAGTAGGAATGTGAAATTTCGCAAACCAAATGGACTATTTACATCTGTTTGCATTCACTTGGTTCATATTTTCAGTGCACCTAGCATTGCCCTTGCATGGGTTTACTTAATCTAATTAGTTACAACTTGTTCATTTTTATAATGGTAACCTCAACTAAAATCCCAAAAATTAGACCCACATACCTTTTATAATGGTAACCTCGACTAAAATCCCAAAAAGTAGATCCTACATACCCTCTAATGGACATTTCCATAATCTTGTAACTCTTTTGTTGAAATGAAGATCCCAAAGAATGTTCATAAGGAGAGGAGGATGAGTAAATACTCTGACCTAAAATTTGTTTCGAACATCTCACTAATATTGTATTAAATAAAAAGAAATCAATACTTGTGAATCCAATAAAATATATGGGAGAGTAAATCTCAGTGCATTACTCCATGATAGATAAATTTATTTCCCTCCAAAACATGAAATCAATAAATAAATACGCAACAAAATCATAGCAAAACACTTCCATGCATCGCGATGTCTTAAACGAGGGCAACTTTAGAAACTCTGAGTAGGAAAAAAAAAAAAAGAAAAAGTGAAAATTCATCGCTAAATTGACAGAATTGCAAAGTATTGATGATCATTCAGTAAAAAATACTCGGCATACAAATATTTGTGCACATGATGTGAATAGACACGAGGAAAGCGAGTTCCACTGCATTTAGTGAATGAGGCTCACACCTCTATCCATTTCGTGTACATTTTCTGTGTACTTAGCACTGCTTACATTCCACACCCCTAGGGGGTATAGTCTCCACTGGAGGGAGAATGAACCCCTCTAACTAGAGGGGTCTGTTTGACAACAAACTCCTACAAAACATAGAAAAACCACGAAATACAGAATTTGGAGGACTTTTTTTTCAAATCTCTAAAAAAAAGAAGCCTAGACATGTGTTTGGATAATGAGAATGTAATTGGGAATGAAATGACAAAAGAATGACAGTAAAAATGGGAGGGAATGACCATTGTAAAAACATTACCATTCCATCAAATTTTATGGTACCAAACAATGGAATGATAGTCGGCATTTCCACTCTCATTCCCATTCTCCTGCCATGCAGTCCTAATTACGAAACCAAACCGTTGAATTGGTTTCGGTTTGGTTTGATTAATATGGTTTCAGCTTCTTAGGCTGAGAAGTCGCTCCAATCTATTTCCTCATAAATTTTTATTAATTATTTGAACAAGAATGCACAAGGCAAAAACAAGTAGCAAATTTAAAATTAAATAAGAAATCCCAACATGTAAAATAAATATATAAGTAAACCAAAACGAATTTTCCTGTATTAGGTGGGTGGTAAGTGGTGATTTTGATTTGCCGAAACCAAATCTTAAACCAAAATGTTGAAAGAGATTTCAATCTAGACCATACCAAATGTTAATAAAAGTAAACCAAAACCAATTATGCAATCTAGTTCAAATGAATTTTAGATCTAATGATAAAACTATGCATAGATTTCTACCTAGAAGCTGGAATTCTCATGAGCGGTCCTACCAAACAAATTTTTTTTCGAATTTATATAAGTCAAAATCTCTCTTGTAGTCCAAATGAATTATTGCTTGTGCTTTTATTACCACAATATTAAGGCTCAACTCTTGCTGGGCTAAAAATGGCCGCATATATAAACATAATATGGCACATTGATAAATAAAAATTGAAGTACACATAAGTATGGCAAATTTATAATTTTAATACTCCTCGAGTCGAGTAGCATAACACTCAAACTCGACTCAGCTCAAACTAGAAAAATATTAGTGAGTGTCGAGTTGAGCTCAAGTAGCCCCCAAGTTAGCTCAATTCATTTGCACCCAAACTTGTTCACACCATAGCACACCATAGCTTCGACAGCAAAGTGAAACAGAACAATTGACATATGCAGAAGTAAAAAAGTTTATAGTCAGCCAATATATTAGGGCTCAACTCTTGTTGGGCTAAAAAAATTGTCATATAAAAACATGATACCGCACATTGATAAATAAAAATTGAAGTACACATAAGCATAGCGAATTTATAATTTTAATACTCCTCGAGTCGAGTAGCACAACACTCGAACTCAACTCAGCTCAAACTAGAAAAATATTAGAGAGTGTCGAGTTGAGCTCAAGTAGCCCCCAAGTTAGCTCAATTCATTTGCACCCAAAACTTGTTCACACCATAGCTTTGACAGCAAAAGAAACAGAACAATCGACATAGCAGAAATAAATAAGTTTATAGTCAGCCAAAACACTAGGGCTCAACTCTTGTTGGGCTAAAAAAAAATTGTCATATAAAAACATGAAACGGCACATTGATAAATAAAAATTGAAGTACACATAAGAATGACAAATTTATAATTTTATTACTCCTCGAGTCGAGTAGCATAACACTCAAACTCGACTCAGCTCAAGCCAAATTTAACCTTTATTTGGCCAACATCCAAAACTTCTTAATTTTAAGAATTGCAAAACATCAGCACAAATGGGAATCCCAACTGATTTAAATTATTAAGAAAAAAGAAAAAGGAAAAATGAAGAACACATAATACTCATTTTGTAAAACCTCAGGTTTGTAAAACTATGAAGTTCCAAGATTTCCTATAAACTATGAAGTTCCAAGATTACATCTAAGAGGCATACCAGCAAACAGTCAGCAGACGCACCCATTCTCTAACCATGGCATATCTCCTTTAGCCTTCCAGCAGCTGATTCATCCACCGAATACTACAATCGCAGCAGAAAAGATATAACTCGTGTCATGTTTGATTCATGATAATAGTTATTTCATTCCACCTATATTCTTATGGAATAGCTATAAACTCATTTGATTCAGTTGATAGCTCTTGACTCAATCGAGAGTACCTATCCCACACATAGATCTTAGAAAGAGCTATTTGTTACCTATCCTACTCATGGTACATGAGAATAATTATTTCTTATCCATTCCTCTCATACCCATAGGAATAGCTATGTCCTACACATTCTATTTCAATGAAATGACTATTCCATTTCACCAACCAAACATGCCCAGAATTAATCAATTGACGAGTCTAAAAAAAAATTGAAGTATTCATATTTCCTACTAAGAGGCATAACAGCAAACAGTTGGCAGGCACACCACATTCTCTAACATAAAAGACAAACAACTCAGAGTACAGCAATCGCAACAACATAAAGTAAATGGGGTTAATGGCACAAATGTTATTTTCGCCCATCATAGCTCAAAGAAAGCAAAACCATTCGAACAGCCATTTCTATCCTCAGGGATGTCAGCTAAATTCATTCCATTCCATTCCATCTGATTTTATTCTGTCGCGCTAAATATAGCATAAACTTCTTAAAACAATAAAGTTTCCATATTTACTCTCAAGGGGCATAGCAGCAAACACTTAGCAGGCACATGCAATTCTCTAACCATGGCTCGTCGCATTTCATTCACCGAGTACAAAATACCCATCAGTTTGAGAGAGAAAGCGGGGGGGGGGGGGGGGGGGAGAGAGAGAGAGAGAGACCTTGGTGAGGACCCAAAGGCAATGAGTGTAAGCTCGAGTATAGAGGTCGTTGAGATCGCTGGGGTCGACTTCTCTGTAGTTGACGAAGTTCTCGCGGGCGAACTTGGCGTAGTAAGGCCGTGCGTCCTGCGGCAACCGCCTCACGAGCCTCAATACTTCCCCATATACTCTCAACACTTTCTTCATTTTCCTCTCCCACCACCCTCTCAGCTTCGCTCTCTTTCTGTATCAGTCCCAACAAGAAAGTGAAATGAAGGGTTTATGGGTCGGGGAGAGGCGACCCGATTTGTTTCCCGTCCCCATTCCCCTCAGATTGCATCATTTTCTTTTATTCAATACATCTTTTAAGAATTTAATAGTATAAATAAAAATAAAATATAAAAATATACATTCTTATAAATTTTCAAATAATTTAGAAATATAAAATATATTCATTTCAAAGAAAAAAAAAATTAAAATTTAAAAACAATTCTAAAATTTTTTATGCTCAGGATAAATAGCATATACATTTTCAAATCACCTTTAAATTGATTGACATGTGTATTTATATATTTTATTTCTATTTATACGGTTAAAATCTTTTTAAAATATATTGAACTAAACAAATATTATAAACTGCACCATCAATTGAGAGAGGCGACCCACCAATTCTAATTCTTTATTATATAAAATAAGAAATTTATAAAATAAATTTTTATTCCATAAAAAAGACAAATAATAGTAATAATATAGTAATTTTATTTTTATTATACACTAATCGAAGATGAATAAAAAAAGTTAATTTAAAAAAAAAAAAAGGATGTGAAAATATTTTTGAAAATTATAAAATATATCAGTGTTAAATTTTTTTTATATTTATTACGAGCGGCAAGGAGTATCAATATTTTTTTAATAATGATAAAGAATATTAATATCTTTTACCCTAAAATTATTCATTCTTTCACTCCTATGGATTTTATTGTTCGACCTATTGCCAGAATAATTGGAATAAGGACTTTAACGACGTCTCTACTTTCTCCGCCGAATATATGCCGCAGTGATTTGTTACTTAGCCCACGCGCTCTCAAGGATCGTGGTTGGTTTACTCTGTGAATGAATGATTTAATGTGCATTATAGCAAATTTTATTTTGGGGTGGCTTTAAAATGGAAACTAAATTTTAATTTAGTTACAATAATTTATTGACATTTAGAGATTTGTGAGACCTGTCTATTAATGACAAAGCCGGAATTAAAATGAGTTTTAAAGTTTAATGATCCGATTACATCAAATTATAGTTCAATTTGGTTTGAGTCTCCAATTGGAATTTGATCGTTTCGGACTCGTATAGTTCGGACAATACAGGAGTCTGGGTTAGTAAAAAAATAATTATAATAATATCATCCGACTCCCCTCCAATACGCTTTACCTTTAATATCACTTAATGCATCTAATTTTAAAACATTTTAGAAGTTTTCAATTATTCTAACGGAATGGATTTGAGTAACATACAAAAATATAGGAGAATTACAATTTTCATGAGATCTGTGAGTTCAAAACATATTAACTTAAGTAATAAAATTTTGGCACAATTTTTAAAGGGCCCGATTTCTTAATTTGTAGGTACTAAAATATAAAATTAACACAACATTAAATCTTATGAAAAATAAACTACTTATATATTTTATGAATGTTCTTCTTATCTAGATGGTGTAAACATTTAAATAGTATCTCAAAATTCTAAAATTAGATCTGTCGGTTGATATTGGAGTTGAAATGTAATGGGAGGGGGGCCAAATCCAAAACAAAATGATGTTTTGTTAAATGATGTTAGAAAAACAATTCATTCTTTGATCAAAATGATGTCATTTTTGTGTGTACTTCTACCTAACTTGAAAGCTAAGCGTCTGCTTGTCGCTCATTTAGCCCACAAAACTTCACTGTTTTAAGATCGTAACCTACAGATGGAGAGATCACGGAAAATTACCTAACTTGAAATCCACTGCTTGGCGCCTTGCTTGTCGCTCATTTAGCCCACAAAACTTCACCATTTTAAGACCGTGACATACAGTTGTAAATTTTTATTCAAATTGATGGTGTTTATGACTTTTATCCATAACTTAAAAAAAAATTTGAATCGAACTATACGTATGACAGCTTTAAACACTATCAATTTATATAAAAATTTACATTCCCTTGTAATTTTTTACGATCTCTCTATCTATACGGTAAAAATTTTAAAATAATAAATAGAGTGACCATCAAGGGCCAAGTGAAAATTCTACCCCAACGGAGCTACATCCAGCATGCGTAATAAATTTCCCCCTTGGGTAAAATAACAAAGACTAAATCAAAATAAAAGGAATCGTTATGTATGCCAAGATGACAAACAAGCTCGAACCTACATTTAATGCTTATATATTAAATAATCTAAGGTCCGGCATAAATATATCTACATATATTTTGATGTGTTGACTTTAGATCTAAACTTACCCATCGATTAATTGTTGGTTGCGGCTGATTGATTGCAATTGATCGTGAAGTTCGTTTTGGAGGGATGAGACGTATTTCGAATTAGGAGTGACAAAGATTTGGGAATTCCGAAATTTTTCGAAACATTTTTCGATCTTCAAGAAATTCCATTAGGTAAATTCCGGAAAACGATTGGGAATGGGAAATGTTTATGTTTAGTTTGGGAAATCGGGAAAAGAGTCAGGAAATTATTATGGGTATTCGAAATACCCGAATTACTCATTTTTTCCCAAACTAATACTAATGTATATAAACTATAAATGATTTTTTTTTGTAAGGCTGAATGTTGTTGGACATGTTTTACTCAAAAAATGTGTCTCGATTTTTTAGGGGTTTTTCTCTGTCGGGGAAAGAGTTCCTGATTTCTTGATTAAAATAATTCGGTCAAGAAACAATGAGGTAAAGTATAGTTTGGTGAGGAATCAAGTAATAAAATTTAATTTGGGAAAAGTTTGAAAAATGCTTGTTTGGTTGAGAATTTCTTGAACAGCCATTGCCACTCTTATTTCCAATGCAACCTCTCATTCATGTGCTCTATATTGATAAAATATTAGTTTTTAAATAAAGAAATAAAATATAAAATGAAGGATTGTGATTGCATTCGAAATGCATGGAATTTATTTGATTGTAACCTTGACGATCAATTTCCTATCATAATTTGAGCAATAAAACTTCTCTATATTTAAGATGGAAAATGCAATCCATAGTTCATCGATAGATGGTGTGTACATGAAAGGGTAATACTGCAGTTCCCAGAAAAGTGACTCCTAAACAAATCATACCACTCACATATAGAGGTGGACCCCACACCACATACATAGATGGGTCCTACTTATCACATGTCAGTGGAGGGATTTGGTTGGTGGAGGGATTTAGTTGAGATAACTTTTTTCTAGATGAATAGATTTATCAGTATATCATGAAAATATCTTGACCATTTATTGAAGTTTTGTATTTACTAATTAATCCGGAATAAAACTTCCCAAAATAAAGTAGCTTGTAAAATAATAAGTATAAAACTTGAATAAGTAGTTAGGATGTTTCTATGTACACATGGTGCCCCTCCACCAATGGACCGTAAAAGTGCATTTAATGCCTTAAATGCAGAGAAGTTAGATTATAATTTTAGAGGATCCAAATAACTTTAATGCCTTGTTTGACCATCTCGACAAAACAGGCAATGATTAGAAATTCAACCTAATATAAACAAGATAATAATCAACTTATATAATTAGTACCTTACCTAGTGTTTGGCATGCAACAAGATAAGTAATAGGATTGTACTCTATAAATTCTATTTAGTGTTTGATGTTCACCAAGATGAGATTAAATAATGTTTTTTTTGACAATTTTTGGCTACAACATATTAACTAAATTTGAAAGTATTCGATAATAATTTCCAAAGATTTGGAAAAACTAATAATTTTTTAAAAATCCATTGATTTGAAAAAATTAACAAATTTCTTTTTCCTATAAAAATACTTATAGGAAACAATTATGAGGAAAAAAAATCTGGTTACATCGGCAATCAACACAGATTAAAAAGATTCAAATTCATATTAAAATTAAAAGGGAAAAACTAAAATTCTGATTAATTTTGAACAAGTAAATCTATTCACTTTTAAGCATATCAGTTGATCGGCTAGCATTGAGGTCGAGCATATCTAATCATGAAAATAGAAAAATGAGTAAGCAAATTAGTCCATCAAATCTTCAATTTTTTTTCTAGAAAGAAAATATCGATCAAAAGAGACAAACATGCAAAGAAAAGAGAGAAGAAGAGGAAGAAAAAACAGAAAAAAAGAGAGGAAAGGAATGAATAAGAGTAGGAAAGGCAATGGGATTTGGGAATGACAAGGGAATAGGATAAAACGATGATGAATTATAAATTTTAAGGAAAACATAATTTTTTTTAATCAGGTTGTAATAAGGAGGTTCAACTGAATAGCTCAATCCGCTGTTGATGCTTGAATCAAATATTTGATAAGACCAAAAATGAACTAAACAATCTAATCCGGTCCTTCTTTGCATACTGTGAAACATGACATAAACTTCATATCAGTATTGGCTCAAAATGACATATTTTTACCAAAAATAATGCATATTCATTTGGGAGGAAAGATGTCATTTTAATGGAAACACTATTTATTATTTTAGGCTCAAAATGATGCCTATTTTACTAAAACAGTGCCTATTCAATCCAAAGGAAGAAGTCATTTTATGGAAACCAAGATTTACATTAACCACTAAAAGTGTTTTGTAATTAAAGAGTGCATGTACAAGTGAACATTATTCATAACCTAGGAAAAGGGGAAAAAAAGAAAAAAAGTAATATTACTCCCATCTATACTATTATAAAGTTAAATAATTTTTTTGTTTCATCAATCAAAATTAATTTAAAATTTAAATTTTTTTACGACTATTTCTTAATAACTCATCCAATAATTTTTCTTTCTACTTCTTTTATTTTTATGTTTTTTTAAGTATATTTTTAATTTTTATATAATTTTATATTGAATTTTTTATATTTTAATAAAAAATCGTCGGACAATAATAATAATATTAGAGAATGATTTCGCAGCCGCGCGTGGTTGTGCGAGTCTCTCGCTCTCACTTCACACTCTCCGTGCCCCTCTCTCTCTCCCTCTCCCTCTCTCTCAAGACCACGCTTTTTCTTTCTATGGAATCGCGGGGTTCAACAGAGCCACCAGTTGCCCACTGAACTCTCTCTCTCTCCCTCTATGAGTCGCTTCCGCCATTGTTCAGATCCTTCTTCTCCCCTATCTTTCTCCTCCCCGCACTTGTCTAGCTAAGCGAAACCTCTCCCTTGTCTTCTCCACAGATCTTCCGTACCAGAGTCAGGGTTCTACGGATATGGAGAAAAAGCAAGGATTTTTGGCGTCCCTCAAAGAGGATATAATTCGGGGCCTTTCTCCGGCCAGGTCAAGGGCCAAGACCCGCCGGAGCCAGCGCGTGGCTCAACCGGAGCCGTTGATCGCGAGATCGGGGAGCCTGAGGCCGGTGGGGGAGGCTCTGGAGCCGTTGATGGAGGGTCCTGATTCGGATGGGGAACGGGTCGGGGACGCGAAGAGGAACGGCTCGGGTCTAGGGCACTGGATGAAGGGGCAGCTTTCTTCTTCGTCTTCCTTCAAAAGGTCTGATCTGAGGCTTCTGCTTGGGGTCATGGGTGCGCCTCTCGCCCCGGTGCAAGTTAGCAGCAGTGACCCATTGCCTCACATCAGCATCAAAGACACTCCCATTGTGAGACCCCCCCCCCCCCCCCCCCCTCCTCTCTCTCTGTCTTCTCTTTTTTCTCCTTCTTATTGCTTGTATTATCTGTCATTGGTTTATTTTATTGGGCTTTTGTGTTCCTAGTTGTCGATATGTTGCTGGTTTGATTTTTCTTTAGGGAATTAAATAAAGCAATTTTCAGTATTTTATTATTTTCCGCCCTTAGATGTGGGGAACTAGGCTTTATATGGGTGCGTGATTTTTATCTTTTTGGTTGAGACTTCTGTTTTAAGTTTTGCTGAAATTCAATTGAAATTTTTGGCGACTTGGATCCGGGATTTCTGTACTTCTCATCTTTACTTTGTCTATTTACATTTTTGATTTTTAGCTTTGAAGCCTTTGTAGAGAATTTGACTCCCTGTGCTATTTGTAATTCCCAGTACCTTGACAGGCCGGTGAGGAAACGAAAGTGTAGAAGGATTATTTTGAAGCTAAAGCCTCAACTTCTTGTGGGTTTTCTGAAAGACATAGATCTATTTCTACTTGGTTAAACCAGTTGATTAGTTAAAATTTTGCTGATGTTGTGGCTTTTGGATCCCAAATATTGAAAACTTTAGTATTGATAGTTTAACTTTTAATTTTCTATGTGTCATGACAGCATAGCTGGTCAGAATCAGTTGGCAGCTCTGAAAAGAAAATTAATTAAATAATTGTAGGATGCTTCTTGGCTGTGAACTGTGGATGGGTATTATTGAATTTAGGTCTTCTGCAACGAAATTTTGAAGGGCTTGTGTTTATTTCTAATTGCGTACAGTGGCAGTCAAAAACATTCTTTTTTTAAAAAATGGATTATCTTTTTAAAATCTTTTGACAAAATGACGTATTTTGGGTGCCACTGTACATAATTAGGAACGGTGGCAATGCATAAAGAGTTTTCTTGGTTTTAAGTGGAGTGAGGTTATTTAAATAATTTTGGGTTCTGTCACTTATATTTGTAGGAAACTTCATCTGCTCAATACATACTGCAGCAGTATACAGCTGCATCTGGTGGACAGAAGCTGCATAACTCCATTCGGAATGCGTATGCCATGGGAAAGGTGAAGATGTTAGCTTCTGAGTTTGAAACGCCCGTGAGGGTGTTGAAGAATCGGAATGCCTCTAGAGATTCCGAGTCTGGTGGGTTCGTCCTCTGGAAGATGGATCCAGATATGTGGTATGTTGAACTTTCAGTTGGAGGAAGCAAGGTTCATGCTGGATGCAATGGCAAGATCGTCTGGAGGCACACTCCCTGGGTTGGTGCACACACTGCAAAAGGGCCCGCACGACCCTTGCGCCGGGCTCTTCAGGTGAGTTGTTAATTTGTCTTTGAAGGGTAAGCTCCTTTGGAATGGTTAGGTGGAACACAATTTTTTGGTTTAAAATGGAAACAATTTCCTATGGGTGGTTTATAGTGTTTGTGTGTCTATATATATATATATTTACATGTTTTGTTTGTCCTCTTAAGTCTGATCCGCTGTACTTCTATAATGATTTTTCCAAGGATAATGGTTGAGAAAGGGAAATGAATGGGTTCAATTATTTGGTAGGTTGTGCAAAATAAAACATGAATTTTAATCATTTTGATGGAACGCTACATATAATGTTCCTGAAAAAAAGTGATCCCCGATTCGGATTGATAAGGCTATGCTATGCTATTGAGTATAAGTGATTTCTGGTAACATAAGGTGATGCTATACTCTGTTTTTTGCTGATTACCCTCTGACCCTTTTAGTCATGGAGCTTGATTTTCTGTTCAATTTCAGGGTCTTGATCCGAGAGCCACTGCCAGCATGTTTGCTGATGCAAGGTGCATAGGAGAGAAGAGCATCAACGGTGAGGATTGTTTTATACTCAAGCTGTGTGCTGACCCTCAGACGCTCAAGGCAAGGAGTGAAGGCCCCACGGAGATTATAAGGCATGCTTTGTTCGGCTACTTCAGCCAAAAATCAGGGCTTCTTATACACATGGAAGACTCCCATCTGACCCGTGTCCAATCGAACGGTGGTGATACAGTTTACTGGGAAACCACGATCAATTCATTCCTTGATGACTACAAGCCTGTGGAAGGGATCATGATCGCCCACTCTGGGCGCTCTGTGGTGACCCTTTTTCAGTTTGGTGAGATGGCAATGAGCCATACCAAAACCATCATGGAAGAAGCTTGGATGATCGAAGAGGTTGCTTTCAATGTTCCTGGCCTATCATTAGACTGTTTCATCCCTCCAGCTGGCTTGAAATCTGGTTCCATTAGTGAAGCCTCAGAGCTTACTCACAATGCAGAGGGAAAACGGTCAGTTGCACTAACAACGCACCACACCAAAATTGTTGCACTTGAGAAAGCGCATGATAGCACTATAAATAATACGACTTGGAAAATGCAAGTCTGATGATTTGTAGGGTCAGTTCAAGGTAACTGTCTATACTGGTAACTAGGGCTCTCAGTTAACCGATGTAGTAGAGGGTGAAGTTATAAAGTAGGGTTTTCACGAGGAGTTTTGGAAGTTGGGTACGCCTCTTTTTCTCTGTAAATAGGGCATAATGATTCATGGGGTTCTATTTGGGCTCTACTTGGGCCTACATGAATCTTTATGCTCTTAATACAGAGTCCAACTATGGGGTTGTAGCTCAGTTTTCCACTGACGGATGGAGCAAACGAGGGTTGTTTTTAGTTTGACCTTCATGCTTGAAGGAAGCCAGTGAAGCTTTGGTATAGCAGAGCCATTTTAGCTTTTACAATCTCAGCCTGTTGCTTAATGAACGCAGCAGCACTGGTTTGACCGTAATGTCTTAGCTTTTATTTTCCTCCTTTAACAGTGTGCGTTGGAGGTATGTGATAATGCTGTGTGTGGTTTGATTGTGAGAAAGCAAATAGATTTCTCTGCATCTGAGGAAGAATGGCAGGTCCAGACTGGAGATGGATTATTTTTTTCATGTCTTTCTCTTTTTGTTTACCTGCTGTAACCAGTATATGTCTGAAGTTAAAATCTTTGGTTGTATTGTTGGATTTTGTTAGTGCTGCTGATATTCATAACAAATCTTGTCAGATATTGACGCTTCTGGTTATAGAGATAATTGTCTCCCAGTCTTTATTCTATTTGGGTGCATGTGAATGTGAGCTCAGTTTGGTATCTTTGAATGATGGATGCCCCATACCCGACGAAAGATTGAAGAGTCACACCTTTTTGGCTATTGCACATAGAATTCTTGGGTTGATTATTATTATGCACTTCTGTTTCTTGCTCATGAGATGGGGCCATAGCCATATTGGGTCAGTTTCTGGCCTTACTTTTGGGCTTCTACGTTGGAAAGGATCCTTTAACAAAAGTAGGCGTTGGCACAATGCTATCATAAAACTTGAATAGGTGCAGGAACTTACGTGCAGGAAATCCAACCTCAAACTCGGAACGGCTTTCCTAGAAGCCAAGTTTGAAAGCTTCAAAATCGAGTTACAGCTTATTTGAAAAGCTGTTTCTTGAGCTTTTCGAAAGCACAATGCGACTTTTCAGAAACCCATAGTTGTCAGTAGAGGTGAATAATTCCTGTATTCATTTGTGTTGGGTCCTTGTACTGAAAATTTCCATCTTCCAAATGCTGAGAGAATATGGGCTTGGTGCCTTAATCTCCATGGATGGTCCTCTCCCTTTCATGCCATTTTGGGTCCTTGACAGCAGCAGTACTTCTTGCTAGTTGGAAGGTTCAGCACCTGGTGAGCTCGTAGGACATCTCTTCTTCTCTGACATGGGAATTGTGTGGACTTACGTAGTTTGGGTCCTACTCCTACTGGTATCGAAAGCAACTCCTTAATTCTTAACTTTTTAATATTTAGGGGCTTATGAGAAGCTGCTTTGGGTGTGTTTTGCAATGGACCTTATTCAGAAAGCTAATCTTATCTAAGGTACAGTCCACAAATGCCCTCTATTTGATAAGAACCCTGTTTGGGTCCAGTGAGTGTTCTTTCAATGGATTCAAGTCCAGAATGGAGCATCCAAACTAGCCATCAGCCCTGCTGTGACCGGTGGATCCAAGGCCATGGTATAATAGGCCAGCTAATGTGGGGTTAAGTTGGGAAGTGGGTTCGCTCTGGTTGCGAGACGCCAAGCTTCCGTCTATGTGTTAAATCGTTACAGGTAAATTAAGATACTCTACAGAAAAATTCCCGAAATAATGCTTAAAAAAAAAAAAAACATTCCCAAAGTAGATGTATGGTCCGTTGTTTTCCCAATATAGGTGACCCACAATTATGAATTACAAGACTAATTTTTTTTTTTTTCTGATCTCGCAATTGAAAATTGTGAGTTTCGCTAAAAAAGGTACCTGTCTTTTGTGCAGAGGAAATGGCATACAATTTTATGGTGAATTTTTCATCATTTTTTTGTTTAATGCATTTTTTAAAAATTTGAACCATACAGATGAAAACAACATATAGAAACACATTCGCACTATCAAATTTCAATGATTTGAAAATGTAAATCCTATTCATCCTAAGTAGAGAAAATTTTAGAACTGTTTTTAAGCTTGAATTTTTCCGTACTTTGGTTGAATACTTTTTCATTTTCAAATCACTTAAAAACCGACAGACGTGTGTGTTTCTATATTTTGTTTCCATCTGTACCGTACAAATTTTTTAAAAATATGTTTAACAAAAAAAATGGTGCAAACGAACCATTTAGAGTGCATGTTCATGCAATTAAGTTATGTCACACCTCACGTATACATATATTTATATACCGGAGAATAATAGAAATCGGTGCAAACGAACCGCTAATAGATCAAAAAAATGCAACGAAGAACTCATCCCATGCCCTCTCTTAACCCAACCCACCCCCAAAATAGAATTTAAATACAAAAAAAAAAAAAACCCAAACTCTCAGGCTCCCCTCTCTCTCCCTAAACCCATTCCAAGGAAATGACCAAATTAATATTATCTTTTTATAATTTGATACTATGAAGTTTCAAAATATATTTATGAAAATCTACTGAGGGAAACATTATCAAATATTATGGATTATCAATATGAGAAAGATAAGTTTTTGTCATATTATTCTTTACGAAAAAAAAAAACAATTTAATTTATGTAATTTTCAATTTAATAATTTAAATTGAACTTCGGTACCAAAAATAATAATATTTATTATCGATTTTTCCTCTTTGAGTGAAATGGCGGGGTCCTCAAAATTTCCTATACCAAAAGGTCACTTTCCCCCCAATTTTCCCCTATTCTTGAATTTGATGTGTTTTTTTTGGCACAAATTTATTTATCTATCATTTTGTCACATAAGCATTGGGCAAAGAAATGATGGTGTTCATCCTGATGTAGACAATCTATTATAAAATAGGATAATTGCACGTGGTTCAATTATTTGAGGGCTTATTCGAAAAAATTAATAGGTTATGGCGAAATTACGCAATGATATAGAGCCGATAAGAGGAAGCATCCTATTCACCAATCCGATCTAATTTCAGAACTTGGCAGAGAATAGAATAGGCCGTGATACCAGAAGTTGATAGCAAAAAGTAACCTTTTGTTCAATTAATATTATCCTTTTATAAAAATAAATTTAACTAAAAACAAGTTATCAAATTCAATCTCTCTGCTTTTGCACAAATATATATATAATAATGGATTAGGGAACTACATGACAGGCAGAACTCAAGTTTGCCGAGTATCATATTTTTACACCAATGAAATATTAACACGTATCATTTAAACTCCTCAAATCTTCAATGATTATACTTCTGATATATGGTGATGATTGCTTTTCCTTCCTTTCCTTTACTATTTTTTATTTTCCTTTTTTTAAATCGGTGAACTCTTAATTTTTTTTCTTTTTGGTTTGAAGGCCTTTTCATTCCCTGAATTGGTTTTTTTTTTTTTGTTTATCATTTCTCTGTAATTTTCAATTATTTGTTTTTGCTTCCACTTACCTCTCCTCGGTTCTTTCATGTCTATCATAATGCTAATTATTTTATGTTTGGTTTGGAAGGGCTATCATAATGCTAATTATTTTAATCATCTATGCTTTAATTGATTCTTGCAGTTTCTGGTCTAATTAATTAATTAATTTTTAATCCATGCACCTTATGCCAGAAATTTGGGTTTTCTTGTGATTTCACATTTTTTTTCCTTTAAATTATTGTATGATCAAATCTTGATTTTCAATGCCTTTATTTTTTTTAAGGCTTATCTATTATATACTATAAACTACACCTAAAATATTTGTTCTCGATTAAAGTTAATCCAGTTGTTTAATTATCTATCAAATTAAAATATTTATTCTTGAAATTTCGGTTGAGAATATCACTACTGAATTTTCGATTTTATCGAACAAGTCCTTATCCTAAGTTTAAAATTTGAAAGTTCAAACAAAGCCCTTTGAAAAGAATGAAATAGTAATGATAGAATGGAGCAAAACTGGGAGGGAGGAGAAAACTTGCAGAGGGGCAAACATCCTTTGGTGGGGGGGTTTGCATTCGCACCGTTCCCGACCGAACAAATATATTTTTTAAAATTTTTTTGAACTAAATTTATTCATCTGATTTTTTAGTCAAATTACACTTTATCTGTGGTTTCTCAATCGAATTATTATAATCGAGAGATAAGAAAAAATATTCCAATTATGTAAAAATTATTTTTAATTTGCATATCTAGTACCGGTTCGGATAAAACAGTTAATTCAGGTGTTCTTAATACCATAATAATTTTCTGACTCCTTTCTCAATTTCCCAAACTAATTATATAAGTTTATGATTACCAAACCATTTTTCCAAATTTATTTGACCCCAAATTATCCCATGGTTGGGAAGTATTTTGAGAAATTCGGGAAATCTTGAATTTTGGGACCCTGCTCTTTGTCACTAATCGTTCCCACTCAATCTATTCTTCGCATCTCTCTCTCACACCTCCTCTCTCGATCTTGATTTTCCTTGGTTTTCAATAAAGTAATAAAATATTTAGTGCAAAATTTAAGAAAAACAAAGAGTTCTATTCTTAATTGTACGATAACTCTTATAAAAAGAAAAGTATGTTTGAGTGCAAATTTAAGGATTAAATAAGTCAATAATCTAAAATATATAGATAAACCTCATAAAGACATAAGCATCACATATAGAGAGTTTAAGTATGAGATAAGGATGATATAAGTCAAAATTATATTGGTATATATCAATAGGCCAGGCTTAAAATTAAGTCTTACTTATTGTCACTATGATTTTAAAATTAAAATTTGAGACAAAAAAAAAGGAACTTTGACTCCATTAACAGCAATAGATATAAAGTTTGTTTGAATGATTAATCTTATTAAAATATAATAATCATACCGTGCATTGCGCCCGTTAAAAAAACTAGTTTATTCAAATGCCAAACTAAAACAATAAAGTAGAGATAAATAAATAAGACATTGCTAGCGGAAACACGTGTCGTCGTGTTCATTCGCCAGCAAAACAACTTTTGGTACACGTCAACGCACCTGATTGCTCCTCCGGGCACGAATCGCCGACCGTTGGGAAGCCAAAGCCCCCCGGCCTCCTACAACGGCTACTTCTAATTTGAAAAGAACTCCGTACCCACGGAATTTTGAACACGCCTCTTCAAAGCCCCCCACTTCCACAATCTTCTTAGAAACGATCAAACTTTGTTCAATCTTCCAATCTCTCTGCATTATATCTTCTCGATTTTCTATCGAAATTCAAATCCGAGCTTGTTATCGGATCTCCAAAGCACGGCATCCATGGATCTTGGCTGCATCGACATGGGTTGTGTCCCTAAGTCGGAGATTCAAAGCTGCGAGGCCGTTTCTCGTTCTGAGAACAAAGAAGATGAGGCCGACGACTCGATTACGGCAACAGCAAAGTCTGGAAAGGTACTCTTCCCGACTCGATTCTCGTGTTACAAGAATTTTAGGGTTTCGGGGTCTTGCGGTCGTAGGGTTCTTAGCTTTCTTCTATTTTCTTTGGTCTTATGTAACTTGAAACACTAAGATCTAATTTGTGTTTCTCTTTGGGCGTTTGAATTCGAAAATTGAAACTTCAAGAAAAGCTTCCCAATGTTCTCTGTGGAATGTTTTTGAGATCTTAAAGCCTGAAATTAGCCGTACTTCTTCAAGTTTTAGTTTCTAAATTATTATTTTTTGGACTTACTATCTCAAACCCTAATCCCAAACTATTCTGCCTCATTGTGTTTATCATCAAGTCTTTCTTCTCCTTTTTCCCGGTTTGTTTTTTACTAGGTATTGGTGATTCTAAATACTTAAATTCAACAGCAGATTGCATCCAATTCTTTCAGTCGCATTTGAAATTAGAAATTTGTATTATGGAATAGATTTGTTGAAGAGTTTCAGGCAAGGTTGTAGAACAGATAATGGTATAGGACTGATTCTAGGTTTCACTAAAAGGCGAGTGTAACTTTTTTAGTATGAGTTCTCTGGAGGTCCCATTTGCATTAATTCGGACATAAGGAAGCAATTAAGTCACTTATAGGAGACTACTGACCCGTGCTTGGGAAACAATTGGGGGCATGGTTTGGGATTTTGTGGATTGGACAAATTGTTCATAAAATTTTATTCCAATTCGGGGTTCCATGCCTAGCCAAGTGGTTCAGGGCTGTCGAGTTTGATTCTTGTCCCCCTTCTCTTCCTCATCAATGACATAAAAGTATAAAGCATGATGTTACTAATCTACTTGTCGGTGTCATGTAGCTTTTCTAGTTGTTTATTACTATTGTTTTGAGAGTTCCACATTGAGTTGGAACTAATTATTCTGGTGAGGAAGTATTGCTTTGGGCTTCCACACAGGGTGTGTTTGGCCCAAGAATTGCCTGTTCATGTTTGGCCCAAGGGTGGCCTATTCATGTCCCTATGTTGTGCACTAGCAATGCTCAGGCTGTGCCTGCTCGTGGAGGGGAGTGTTGAGAGCACGACTTTGGAATTCAGTTGGGACTAGTTTTGTGGTGCTTGAAGTACACCTGTTATTGCCTGTTCAATAAGCAAAATTCTTGAAACAGTGAAACGTAGTCTTCTGTCTTTTGAGGTTAAGGTGTGGTGGTGCATCTATTAAACAATTTTCTGTCAAAATTCATAACGCAGAAAAAAATAAGTAGCTGACATATATATGAGTAATACTACTTGTACATCTTTCACCCGACCTTCACACCGAAAGAGTATTGTGGCATAATATGTGTGGTCTTTTTTGAGTGGTATTTTAGTCGAATAACAATACAGAACCACACATATTCTGTCACGTGGCCACTTTCGGTGTAAAGGATGTACAAGTAGTATTACTCTATATATATTGAACTTCTACACTGGTTGTTGATTATTTCTTGGTAGTGATTCTAACTAGGTGAATCCCGCAATTATTTGAAATGATATCTAGTGTATGCTAGAAATAGTACCTTTCCATATAATGGTTGGTTAATTGTGATGATTTAATTTGTCATGGTAGACATTTTCTATATAATTTAGAAATTTCTCATGATGATTTTACCCTAAGCTTTATGTGAATGTCATTATTGCTTCTCTAAGTATAAATTAGTCAATTTTAGTCATTTGATTCTAAGGGTTTTTTTTTTTTCCTGCAATGGTTCAGAATAAGGCAGCCAAAGAGAGTGGCCAACCAACATCAAATGCTCTTAACAAATTTAAATCACAAATTAAGAAGCCGTCCCATGGAAAAAGTTCTCCGCTCAACTGGTTCCCCCGCAAAAAGGTGGACTCTTACTTAAAGAGGAAAATAAAGCTGCTACAGGTAACATAAATGAATTTCATCGTCCCCTTACCAGAGGTTCTTTGTTACTGGTAAAATGCTTGAAAACTTTGCCTCTTTTCAGGAGTTAGGAGGCATGAATTCAACTCTGGATGAGACACTAGGGAGTTCCAATCCACATTACACACGAGTTGAGAAAGAAAAGATCGCAGCAAAGGAAGCAGCACGTGAGGCAATGAATGCAAGAAAAGCTGCTATGATTGAAGCATCATGGTGTCGGATTCTTCAAGCTGCCAGGTAAAAAAAGAAAAAAATGAAAAGTAGAACTTGGGTAAATTATAGTAATATCCTTTGATGATCAAAGATCACCATTCTTCTTCCTTTTTTTCCATATACCAGTGTCAGATGAAACATTAAAAACCAAATTAATGATTAGATTCAACCGTAAAATAAAATGATGCGACGTTACAAATCCAACGGGTGCTTGTGCATGATTATGTAACTTTTCTCTGATTTTTGGATTTATATTTGTTTTTTTTTTTGTCATTCTTGCAGGATCCAAAGCAAAGAGGCTGAAGACATGCTGGTAAAAGCTGAGAAAAATGTAGCTGAAGCCTTTGAAGCTGCGATGGCAATTGGAGTCATAATGTATGATCTACCAAACAGCTCCCAAAAACTGTGTGAAATAGAAACACCATTCACTCATGGAGGAGAGTCCACTACTCACTGGTGTCGGGGCATCTTTTCAAACTGCATTTGATGTAGACAAAGAAGTATCTGCTGCAGGTCAAATCCGCATTCACACGCCTTGCAAATTGTTCTTCAGTTAGTAAAGACGAATTCAAAGACTTGCTCCGAAAAATTAGCCAGAATCCTGTTGTGGATGAGGAATTTTCAGATTTTTCTTCAAATTGTGAATCAGATACTGGGTCAGAAGTTGACCAAGGGTATTGTAAAGATGCATTTGGGGACTTTAACTGCGAACCATTGCAGAGAAAGTGCTCGGAAAGGCCATTTAGTGAGACTTTCAACATGGGAAAGCTTGTTGATATGATGCTTGAAAGGCTAAAATGTTTGAAGGAAGAGCAATTGGCTTCTCTTGCAACTATAGTTGCAACGTGTGGTTTAAATGCTGCATTAGCAGAAGTTGGAAACAGCAAACTGGTGGATTTTAATTCAGGTATACATCCAAACTTCATCCGAAGAATGTCCTCTTTACGAGAACAAAATACTAAGATGACTAGCATGGAATTGGAAGAGCAAATTGGAAGGAAGAAAATGGACGTGGAACTCCCAAGTCTAGACAAAGTTTTGGTCAAGCACATGTCGAAGCTCGAAAGAGAGGTGATAGAAGCGAAGAATGCAAGAATGGTTGAGGAGAACTTGGAATAAATCTGACGCTGAAGTGATTAATCAAGAGAACAATGTAAATTTATGTTTGGGTTTCCCCGACTTGGGAAGTGTGCTAATTAAGCACTCTTCAAAGCTTGAGGAGGACATAGAAGAGTCAAAGCAAAAATGGAGAAACTCATTTGATTTAAATAGCAAAAAAATGGGAAGTTGCACAAAGCAAGATGTCCCAGAAGTCCCTAGTCTCGATAAGTGTTTGGTGAAACACGTATCGAAACTTGAAAGAGAGGTACAAGTTGCAAAAAACAAAAAGAGGAAGGACTCAACTGAAAGAGGACATATGGCGAAGGATTGTTCCAATCCCCCACAAAACAACTCAATTTCTTTGGATGAAACGGAGAAAAGGGAAGGAGTGTCACCAGTAAGTAATCAAAAGCGTAGAATGGAACTCAAAGGAAACTGTGGTACAGAGTGGGATAGCTTGGACAAAGTCTTAGTGAAGCATGTTTCTAGGCTTGAAAGAGAGAAAATGAGATTTAAAGAGGAGGAGGTGGTGAATGTGAAGAAGAGGGATACGAGGATGGAGTTGGAGAAGAATGAAGAAGGCAGCTTGGACAAAATTTTGGTTAAACGTAAATCGAGACTCGAGCAAGAAAAGATTGCTGCTGCTGCTGCTCAGCAACCAGGGGAAGAGGTTAAATACTCTGTAACTCGGAGAGAAGCAAGGGATAGAGAGTTGCAAGAAGCATGGGGAGGATTGGGTTTGGGAAACTCCACACGCCCACGCCTTTCAAAACTCGAACGGGACAAGGTAAGTTCCTTAACCTGGCATTTATTACCTACTATTGAACAGCGTAGTGGGGGATAGTGGACAAACTTTTCTTATATGAACAAACTTACGAGTGGGGATTTTCGCTGTTGGATTAACAATTGTGCGCATATTGTTAAAGTTTGATAATGGAAAATTTCATTCAAACGGCTGAAGTTAGATATTGCTTGACCAACAAAGAAGGCAACAATGGAAGTTGTAAAGTATAACTATTTTTTTTTTTGAACGGCAAAAGATGGATTTATACGGAAGGAAAAGAGAAGAAATGACAACTGTAAAACAGCCCCGGAAAAATTGAGGACAAACTTCTCGAAGGGCTGTCATATGAGCTATATGTCTCGTTAAAAACCTTATAATGAAAAACCCAATTGGGGTAAAATCATTATGAGGAAAAAAGAGTGCATAATAATGGAAAACCCAGTTGTAAAGCATAGCTATTTGGATGAAGCCTCATCATAATCGAAATGAATAGTGTTCGACCCAATGGAGAACATCCATTTTTGCTGTTTATGTGTAAGAAAAGTTTTTTGTTCACTTTCTCACATTCACATTTTTCTTACATATTTTAGCTTTTTCTTTGCTTTGCAGTTTTTCCATAATCTTGAAACTGACTTGAGGACATTTTCTTCTTGTTTATATAGGCTGCCTGGATCAAAGCTGAAGAGGAACAAAAGAGGCTAGAAGTTTGAGTTTTATGGTACAAGTTCTTTATGGTTGATATTCTTTGTGTCAGCCCTCAGTTTTTCTTTTGGATTTTTTGTTCAATAAACCTGTGAATATTTTTATCCTTTGTATATCTATGTAAAATAGTAAGATCAGATCATTAGGGTTTTTGCAGTTTTACAGGGGATGGAGCATTTCCAGTTCTGCTGGGCATTTCCAGTTCTGCTGAGTATGTTGCAGCAAGAGTGTCATTTCAGTTCTTTGATGAAAATTTCGGAAGTGTAGATGGCCTTTCTTTTTTTGGCCTAATGGTATACTTTTACCACTTTTGATTTAAATCCTAAACTTTTAATTTTTTAATCTCTAATCTGCACTTATATTTGTGATGCAATTTCTAATTTAGTCCTAACTTCCATCTTTTATTTTGATGGATGGGCTTTCCCTCTCCTATTTGAAAGACATTAATACCCTCCCTATTTTTTTTAATAGATACTAACTTCCCTAAATCTTTTGAAATGACATTTTCTCCCGTTGTATGCTGCTAAAAGAGAAAAAGACATCAACTATATGTTCTACGATTATATAAAATACCATTGATACCCTTGTCCGCCATTCCCTTATTATTTGCTGTTGGAGTTATATATATATAAATATATATACACGTACGTATATATTTAACCAATCATTCTTTATTTCATTTGAAATTGTTGAAGAAAAGAAAGTGGGTGGCTTCAATTTGTTTTTATTATCCTTTTTATTTTGTTTTATTTTGCTACTTATTATCATTTATTTGAGTTCCATTGAAAAATTGAAAAATCCCACCAACCTCTCACTACATGGGAATTGTTTGAGTGGGCGTATTCCGTTGCAGCCTTTTGAATCGATCTTTGGTGATTGGGAAGGAGCTTTAAGCTAAGCTGCTTCATCTTGTAGATGGAGGAGGTAGAAAGTGTGCCATGCGCGATTCATAAGATTTTATAGTAGTACAAGTATATTATTTCACTTGTTATTCAATAGGGGGAGCATGTTCAAGCCTATAAAAGGCCAAACCATCTGCGGGAAATGCGCACATATCACAATCTTTGAGCTTTCTTTCTTCTTCTTAAGTTCTTCATATTCTTTACATGTTCATAAGTGTTCTTCTCATTCTTGAGTTTCTTGGGCATAGTGCGCATATGTAGTTGTTGACAAACAAATTTCCTCTAAATAGGAGTTTTGGTTTTTGATGAAAATCAGGATTTCATGTTCCCACAATCCATAAATGGATAATAGTTAATTACATTGCAACGCTGAAAAGAGTGAAGACTTCCTATTATCGATTTAAGCAAATATGGCCTTTATCCATTAAGCACAAAGTGCCATAACTGACCTTGATCAAAAACTCGAACAGGGGCGCGTCAAAAACGCGAAGCAGTAAAAAACCCTCTAAGGCAAAGATGGCCGCTATCTGCTAAGCACAAAGTGTCACAATTCGACCTCCAATCAGAAACTCGAATAGGTGCGCATCAAAAACACGAATTGGGTCAAAAATCCTCCAAAGTAAAGTTGCCAAGGACTCCATACCAGCTTTGTTTTGTCCAATTTTATTTAATTGTTTATTTCCCTTTTCGATTCCAACGAGCATGAAAACTGCGACATGTTAGCTCGCTCCCGAAGGGTCGCAAAAGGGATTTTTGTTATATTTTGCTAGTTGTTTTAAGGTTCATATGTTCTCAGATGTGAAACAAACCACGATGCGCTAGCTCGCTCCCCAAAAGGTAAGGGAATCATCACCGGTCCTCGTCAAGGTAATCCGATGCAACATGGGCTCACTTAGCGATGGATAAACCAGAAAAGCAAAGAATCAGTAGATGCAAAAACTAAAGGAATAGCCTCTTTTATTTTTTTTGTTGAAATGGTGGGTTAGGGTCCCCTAATCGCTGGTGTTGCCAGTAATGGTTGCCAAAAATGGGACATTAGCAGATGGGCTTGCATGTGCTGCAATTGGGGGAAATTACACCCACAAATGGGCGCTCGAATGTTGGTGTGGAGAAGTTGGAGTCTCCAAAAGGTTGCTGGAAGTTCTCTGAAATTTGATTACACTTAAACAACTCCAACCAATCACATGACAGCAGCTAACCCAAATGATGTGTATTGGGTTTGAAAAGTATTGGATGGTCAAAAGATGATGTTATACGAGCCCACACCCATTTTAAAAGGAGATAAAACATATATAAGTGTTTCAAATACATCTAAATAACATTTATTTAGAAAAGAGGGCTTAAAACTCCTTTTAAGGACATTGATTTGTTCGGATGAATTCCTTTTAGGGGAATTAAACAAATAATTAAGGTCCTTTCAAGGGTATTAAGAAATAATTAAAATTCTTTCTAGGGGAATTAAATAAACAATTAAATTCCTTTCAAGGGAATTAAAATGATTAAATTCCTTTCAAGGGAATTAAAATCATTAAATTCCTTTTAAGGGAATTAGATAAATGACCAAATTCCTTTTCAGGGAATTAAATAAAGGTTAAATTCCTTTTAAGCGAATTATGCAAATAATTAAATTCCTTTTATGTGAATTAAATAAATGAACAAATTACTTTAAAGGAATTAAATAATAAATAAATTCATTCTAATGGAATTTAATATTTGATTAAATTCTTTTTAAAGGAATTAAATATTTGATTCAATTCCTTTTAGGGGAATCAAATAAGTGGTTAAATTCCTTTTAATGGAATTGAATAATTGATTAAACTCTTTTAAGGGATATTTAAGCAAATAATAAATCATTGTGCTTTTTTTATAATAGAAATATACAATAGTCTTTACAGAACATGAAATGCTACATATTTCTCTGAACGAAAATTTAATATTTTGAAATGTGGGGGATAAGCAAGAAAAACGTATCAACAATAGTAAAATTTTTGGTTTAATTCTTCATTGAGTACTCAAAGAATCGTTTCACATTTTCAGTCTTTGTATCTAGGGGCAACGCGCCAAAAATACTGCTGCTTCAAATTATCCGCAATAGGCACAAATTCATTTAAAGAGAGTGACTTAATCAATGTGTAATCTATTCAATTAATTTAGCAATTTTTTTTCTAATCGTAATTACAGATTCTGTTTCGACAAATCAGAGATCGCTCATCAAAATCAGTTCGCGATTCCATTGAAGATTCGAAGGGGAAACCCAACAAGTTAAATAAAACAAGGACTTTATTTCACAAATTTTTGTTCCTATTAAAAACAAGGATAATACCATTTACAACCTTATCCGCTTCTCTCTCTTTTTTTTCCCTTAATTATTAAATAATACAAGGAATTTATTCCTCATATTCTTATTCCATTAAAAAGAATGTGCAAAAGTTGAGGGAATAAGCAGCACTTCAAATTAATAATAACATCATAATTTTTTTTTTAATTTTATGATTTAACAACTTGTAATGGGTAAAAATATTTGCTTAAAAGGTTCAGGCGCAGTGACTGTCCTTTTATAAAGTAGAGAATGCGTTGGAGTGTTTTTTAAATAGGTTTGGGGGGTGTTAATTACTTTTCCCCTTTATATTTTTAGACAAATATATATATATATATATATATATATAAAAGATAATGGACCGC
The DNA here is from genome assembly GCA_034195605.1 of Santalum album. Lineage (NCBI taxonomy): Eukaryota > Viridiplantae > Streptophyta > Magnoliopsida > Santalales > Santalaceae > Santalum > Santalum album. Next base: position 8,243,965 of record CM067262.1, read on the forward strand.
CATGTGGGACTTATTTTTGCCACTATTACATTAATATAATTTTGACATGTGTCATATACACCTGATCAACTCTTGTACTCCACTAATAATCTTTTTCTAAAGTTTATCTGATATGCATTCTTTTGAGCCTTTATATGAGTTCTATTGATTTTAAATTCAATTCATACGAAGTTTGATATCTCATATAAGTTTTTTTTTTTGAATAACTAATGATTTTTAAATTTGGAGTTTTATTTAGGTCGGAAAGTGTTATCGTAATTTGTTGAAGTGTAAACATTTACTATCAATGGTGGGTCGAAGCTATAAGTTTCGTATCCGTGCCAATTATTTTTCATCTCATTTTTCCAAGAAATATGTCTATTTTATTTTGTTTTTACCTTTCCTTATCACGGAGTTGGGGCATCTGTCACAGCTTATCTTTATATCCTTAATGATATTTTTTTCGAAGCAAAAATGTTGGATATTTTTTATTTATGTGTTGATTGAAAACTCTTACTTCCAAATTTTAACAATTTCGTCCATACAATTGCTATTACAACCTTTTTAATACATATGTGCTGTTAATTGTTTTATAAATATATTTTAAGGAATGTCACTACATAATCAAACTTCCCATTGGATCTCATTTATCCAATAAATCCTTTTCTTTTCTTTATTTTTATTTCCTTTTTCATTTATACAGGACTCTATTGTTAGTGTATCTTTCATTATGGAAAATTTATAATTTTTTTATCAAATTTTCATATTTCTTTTATTTTATTTTATAATTATTCAATATTTTCACCTCCAATATATGCAATTTTTCCCCTATAGCGATGGTGATCCATTGTAGCCTTTTTAAATTTATTTTATATATATTTTTAACTAATCTCATTTTGCCTTTTTAATCCCTCTACCTTCTTTTTATTAGAGTTTAAGCAGTCGCTTAAAGCATTACACGCTAGGAATCATGCCTACACCATTGACTCCAGTCACTATATATAGAATATATACTTTAAAGTTTTTAGGTTAACGGGCTTTGCAGAATATGTATTTAGAACATGTTCATTTTGTACGACTTGATCCATATCTATAGTAATATATACTTAGAATATATATAATAGGATACATAATATCAACACTTTTAATTGACATCAGATTTATCATAGGACAACGCTACTCATACAAACTCCAAGCCGACTTACCACAAAATTGTTGTGGCGATGTTTTTTCCCTCCATCTGAGTAAGGGTATTTTAGTCAGATCAAAATTAATTACCAATCTTAAATTTCTCTGCTTGCTTGCAAGCACTCTGCCCGAACATTACAAAACCCAAAGGCGTCAGTCAATGCTAATTGTTGTGTCATTCATTACCATCACCTTTTGTCATCTGTCGCTATTCGTTGCTACTCGTCACTGCTCCTCTATTCTCCATCGCCACTTGTTGGCGCCCTAATTGTAAGTAAATCTTTACTCTCATGAGTGTTGTATAAGGGATTGTAATTAGTCTGAAAATGCAAAATAGATATGAGAAATCAATTGGAGAGGTATAAACTTGTCTTGTTTGAGATAGTCAAAGAAAGGTTTCCGATTATGTTAATTCTTTTTTTTAATCTTCTTTACTATTTAGTGGGTGATTACACCTAGTTAGTAATGTTTTGTTTTTTTAAAACATCTTTTTTCCTAATTTTTTGTTCCAAAATTATTTGTTAGAATCTTTGTTGACCCAAAGCTCCGTGGATTTGATTTTGATGATGCCAAACTTGTGATACTAACATATTTCCATGAAGTTTATTTTTATTCTCAGGATATATTACAATGGAATATTGTGGAAGATTTGAAGATCAAGATTTATGGAAGATTCTATAGGATTCTATTGTAAGTCTATTTTCCAATATATTGGATAGATTTTCATGTTGCTCAAAATCAAATTTTTATTCTCTACAACGGTTTAAATTTTTCAAAATTCGAAAAGTTTCTTTAAGTGTTTATTCTTGAAAAACAGATTTGGAAAGTTTTATAAAGAATATTTTTTGGAATATAGCCTTGAGCGAATTTGAATTTGAATAACTTCCTTGATTCATAGATTTGATTGAAATATTTTACACGGATTTTATCTTGGAAGATCTCATTCAAACGGCTATATATTTTTTTCTCTATATAAGAGACAGCAGCACTGTTTTTGAAATACACACAGAACATCTGTTAGAACTGTTTCATTCTCTACAAGTGTTCAAACACTCTTTTCATGTTCAAACATCTACTCACTTTTGAAAAGAGTTCTGCTTGGTGCTACATTTGATTTCCTGCTGACGATGATTTCAAAAAGGGCTGTAAGTCTTACTTATTGCAGGAATTGTGTGTGATTTGAATTTCCAAAATCTGGTTTTCACACCTGACTTTTTCTCAGAAACGTTTGAACTGTTTGAATTACTTTGTTTTCTGAAAAGTCGATTTAAAGTTGTTTGAAAAGGAATTTTTGAGCAACTTGAATATCTGTTATCGTTTGCTGATACTATCCAATACGTTGAGAAGTGGACAGTAGTTCCATTTGTATTTGGGTAGGTTCAAACACAGCTTGGCAAATTGGTCTAGGCTGGTGTTTAGGAGGTTGTTCATTCACTTTCTAGCCTTATAAGTAGAAAGGTTTTAGGCTTGTTTTTAACTTTCTTGCCTTAGAAGAAGAAAAGGTGTTTTTGTAAGGGTTATTTGTTCCTGAACCCGTAAAGGGAACTTGTTTATAGTGTGATCCCAGGGCAGTAGTAGGTTGTGCTTGGCAGAGTGGACATAGCTTCAAATTGAAGTGAACCACCATAAATCCTGTGTTCCTTTCTTTGTAGCTCTGTTTAAATTGTTGGTTATTGCTTATTTAAATTCATTTGCTGTAATAGAGTGGTTCAAACAGTGGTGTTCAAACCTTTATTCAAACTGTGTGGTTCAAACGTGTGTTTGAACTTATTAAACTGTTCAAACTACACTGTCTATATTTAAACTGTTATTCCGCATCTAACCTTGGGTGATTGCAGAAGTTTTTTTTTTAAAAGCATCCTATTCACCCCCCTCTAGGTTGCTCAACAATCTTCTTTAGAAATTATTCTTTTGGTCTTGATTCAATATTGTATAATAGTGCTGTAAAGAATTATGGTAGAAGATAGTAGTTCTTCAAGTATAGAAAGTTTTGCTGATGGAGGAGCTGAAAATGTAGAAGATAAGGTTGAAGAGCCTAATTTAGGTATGATATTTCTGAGTATTAAAGATATATACAACTACGTAGAACATTTGCTAAGCAAATGAGATTAGGTGTGGCTATAAGAAATTCTAAAAAGGTTCGAGGCAAAACTACATATGTTACAATCGCATGTCAACGCCTAGGTAGGTCAAAGACAGTGTCGTATAATATTTTAAATCTGTATCCAATTACAAGAATGAATTGTAAAGCTAGAATTTGTGAGAAGCTATTGGATGATGGTAGGGATGGTTTTAAATAGTGGTCGCGGCCGCCATTGCGTAACGGTCGCGGGTGTAACGGGATGCGGGCGTAACGGGGGTTTTGTAACGGGACGCGGGTGTAACGGACGTGAATTATGAGGCGCGGCGCATGACAACTGTTTTTTGACATTTGAAATTTATAAAAATATTATAAATGATTTTTAGACTATTTTGATCCACTTTATTTATCAAGCAAATACTGGTACATATGACTTTTAGACTTTAGATAAATTTAAGTGCGCTGCTAAACATAAAAACTACATATATCTTGATTTGTACCACCACAACAATAAATATTTTAATACATATTATCATAAATGAAAATCACATAAATTTTAACTAAGTTTTTGTAATCCCAATAAATGTTATGTGGTAATAATTCATCCCCACCACATTGAATGATGCGCCAGTTTATCAATTTCATTATCCACATTAGTTGCTTTAGTACAAGAGAAAATAATCATAGTACTTCTGAACTTCAAAAATTAGTAAAGAAATAATACAAACAAATGCAATGACTGACAAAACAAAATGATTCGCAAAGCAGATGAGTACAAGTTTCGTACAATAATAGACTTCTAAAGAAACTGATCATATTTATACTCTGGATCTGGCACATACACTAGATGTGAGTAATTTACCTCATAGCAAGTACTTGGATCTTGGAGCAACCAAAGAAGACAATCGATGGCCATACATTGCCAATCATCTGATGACCAAGCAATGTTAACTAATGCTTCAACAATACCAAGACAGCTAGCAACGGGGCCTCTTCCAAGCTTATGATGACAAATTGTTCGTAGTAAGCCAATTCCAGCAGGCGAATTTTCATTAACAAGTCCACCCCACATGCCCGGTAGTTTCATCAAAAGTTCAGGCTTGCATGTAATAGAAAGAAATTCAGGCTTAAAAGCAAAACAATTAATAAGCTGAAGAGACCAGCACTGCAACTGACTAGCCCATTCCTCAGCCTTCCTCGACTCCATTTCCACGCCGCCCATACCGCGGGTAAGCAAATCACAATGATAACTTAGTCTGCGGTCAGCATTCTGGTAAAAGTGAGAGTAAACTATTTCTAGTGAACTCACTGCCAACTGAATGGAAAGCTCGAGAATTTCCCCATGGCTTGATACAGCAGCAAAAGTGCTGGAATATGTGGCCAAGTGTCCTAGAGCACGCACTGCCACTCTCTGTTCAACCTAAGTTAGCCGTCCTCTTAGAAGTTCAACTAAGGGAGGGATAACCCCAGCACGAACAACGGCTTCTGCAAATTCTTCCATGTTCATTGTGTAAGAACCACTAATATGGGCCACATAATAAGGAAAGTATATATTCTGGTCATGAGAAAGCCAGCGCCGATTCTTTAAACCTTTCCATATTAGTGCAGCCATGCATTCAAATATTCCCAACTCAATAAATTTTGGGTCGTTGGGATGCGCCATGGCAGTGTTCCAAAGGCCACTAATTGGGAGAACTTGACCATCATCATCTTGTGAAGGAAGTTCTCTGAAAAATTTCAAAATGCTTCCTCTGCGTTTACTAGGATTTCCTTCTTTTATGACACAAAAGAAGCATCCAGGATATGGACAGTCAGAAGTGATAACATACCATAACATACCATACCATAAGTAGGTGGATAAATCCACTATAGCGGACCGTAGCGGTATTGGGTTGCACCGATACAGCTACGAAGCGGCCATGGTGCGTAGCGGCTGCTTTTTAAAACCATGATGGTAGGTGGGTTGTGACTTATCTTGTGGTTGATCATAATCATACACTTAGCCCTGGAAAATTGCATCATTATAGGTGTCATTGAAAGTTAACATTTAATGCAAAGAGAAAACTCGAATGAAATGACAAGGCTAGGATTAGAATGAACAAGAATTACAATGCACTGGTGGGCGAAAATTTAACATTTGTAGAGAAAGGCCCTAGAAACTATATTGAGAAAGTAAGGCAATTGAAGCTCGGTGAAGGTGATGTTATTGCTCTTCAAGGGTACTTCAAGAAAGTCCAAGGAATGGATTCATACCTTTTTGATGCAATTGATTTGGATGAAGATAATTGAATTCAAAATTTATTTTGGGCTAATGCTAGGAATAGAGCAGCACATGAAAATTTCGTTGATGTAATTACCTTTGACACCACATATTTGACCAATAAATATGACATGCCCTTTGCCCCCTTTGAAGGGGACAATCACCATGGACATTCAATATTACTTGGGTGTGGATTGATTTCAAGTGAAGATATAAAGACTTTTATATGGTTGTTTGATTCATGGCTTACATATATGTCTAAAAGTTCTCCTAAAGCTATTATTACAGATCAAGATAGGGCAATGAGAAATGGCATTGAGATTGTCCTCCCCAATGCACGCCATAGGTGGTGTTTGTGGCATATAATGAAGAAGATTCCAAAACAATTAAGAGTTTATAAGCAATACGAATCCATAAAGTTCCCCTTGATGAACGTTTTATATGATTCTTGGAAGCATGATGAATTTGAACTTAAATAGAATGAATTTATTGAACAATTTGCACTTGAGAGCAATGAATGGTTGAAGGAATGGTACATATAGAAGCATCGATGGGTCCCTTATTTTGTGAAAGACTTCTTTTGAGCCAGAATGTCCATGTCCACTACTCAAAGAAGTGAGAGAATGAATGCTCTCTTTGATGGGTATGTCAACACGAAGACTAGTTTGAGTTATTTTGTGGAACAATATACTAATGCTTTGCGTAGTGAAGTGATAAAGGAAAAGGAGGCAAACTTTAAATCTTTCAATTCATGAGTCCATGCATATCATTTTATACCATGAAAAAGCAATTCCAAGAGGTTTATACTCTTTCTAAGTTTAAGGAGTTTCTGCAAGAGTTGGCAAGCTTGATGTATTGCAATGTTTCTCTTTTAGACTCTGATGGTGCAATATATAATTATGATGTTACTGAGCTTCAATAGTTTGGCGACAATATACATCATAGGAGAAGAATCAAGTTTAAAGTGGTGTGCTTTGTTGAAGAAGGTGGAGCAGACTTTGACGTTAATTGCAATTATCGATTGTTCAAATTTCGTGGGATTTTTTGCAGGCATATAATTATGGTTCTTGTTGAGCTAAACATATTTAAAATTCCCAACAAATACATCTTGCAATGTGAAGGAAAGATGTGAGGAGGCATTACACCATGACAAGGGTGAGTTATAGTGATTGGATGGACACAATATAAGGGTGCCGATGTAATAGGGTGTGTGATTATTTTCATGAAGTTCTTGGCATGGCACTTGAATGTGAGAAGTGCAACCAAATAATAGAGTGTCTTTGTGATTTAAAGAAACAATAAAATACAAGTGACATTTGCGCAAGTGACCAAAGAAGTCAAATGTTCTCAAATGTTAACTTGATTCAAGTTAGTTCACAGCAAAATATAATTTCACCTCTAGCAAAACAACGAAAAGGGCATCCACCTACTCAAAGGAAGAAATCAAAGGTTGAGCAAATTACAAAAATAAAATTAAGAAGACAGCTACAAATACTACAATGAAAGGGATAAAGGTAACTTAATTATTTGTTACTTAAATATGTTACAAAATGTAATTTGATGTTCATTTATTTATTTATTTTGTAGACTTCTTTGGATACTAATCACACTTTTGCTCAAGATGGGATACAAGTGAGTATGCTTCAAAACTTGAAAATGAGTATAAGTATCTTGAGTGTTTTCTTTTTCTTTTTGTTCTTTTTTGCAAGATGATCAATTTGTTCATATTCATTTGATATTCATTTATTTATTTATTTTGTAGATTTCTTTGGACACTAATCACGCTCTTGTATTAATTGGGACACAAGAGAGTATGCTTTAAAACTCGATCTTGAGTGTTGTTTTTTTTACAAGAGAGCATGGTTATTGATCAATTTGTTCGTATTGTCTGTTTGCTCTAGGGCCATGCAAGGTGGATGACTAGCACATTTTCTAATTTATTGCACACTCCATATGAAGAGTTCTCATCACCTAGTCCAATTGCTAACAAATTCTAGGAGTATAAGATGCCTTTTGAAGCTGGTCTTTTGAGTCAATTTTGTAATGTTCAACCTCTTTTTAAGCTATTCATTTTTAAAAAAAAATCCCTTGGCGTGTTGAAGCAATTTTGTAAAATAAAACCTCTTGGCATGTTGAAACCATTTGGTTAAACCACTTTGTAATGAAAATAGGGTTCAAGCTTTTGTGAAGAGTTTTTGTTTAATTTGCTTTCCATCAAAATAGTGCTATTGTTTGATTTGAAAGCCAATAGTGAATGAAACAATTGCTTCAAACGGATTATGTTTAGGTAGCCGAGACAAATTAATTGCTTCAAACAATTGCTTCAAGCCACTCTGTTTCTAGTTTTAGTGGCTGAAGCAACTCAATTGCTTCAATCCATTTCTATAATAGACAAGCATTCTCTTCTAAACCTAAGATTTGTTTCTCTTCAATATTGTACACATACATGAATTCTCTCATAAGCTTCAAACATGAATTCTCCTTTAATTTGGGCTGTGCAACAAAACACAAATATCTTTCCATCAAGATTGCCCATCTTGGATGACCAGGACTTCAAATTCAATCATTGACTGTCCAAAAATGGATAAAACCATAAATGGGTAAAACCTTTTGTAACAGCCAAAAGACTTGAAATTTACAAAGGTCAAGTACAGGATCAAGGGGACGACTAAGTACAGAAATGACCATTAACATATGAGCAGGCCTGTCTGAATGCCTTCAATCCCAATATAGACGATCTGGGGTTGGGTTGGTTTTTGACTTGAAAAAGACATTGCAACACGCTGTTCAGTATTACCACATCCGAATTTGTAAAGAGTTCATGGAGAAGCACTTAGATCCTCAGTTATTGGTTCTGATTTGCAAAAACCGTCGCAGGTCAGGATGCTGCTGGAGGCTTCGAGCGCACTTAGGCAAAAAGGCTGGGGGTTGGATCGTGACTCGATATGGAGGAGATCATACTTGCAAAGTGCCTTGGAGGAACCATGATCATGGAAGCGTTTCATCAGTGATGATATTTGACCTCATTAAGGAGAAAGTGCGGCTCCAGCCAAGTTACAAAGTTAGTCTTATACAGGAAGATGTCCGACAGTCCTTCAATACACTGCCCAGGTTTCTTTCCGCCATCATGCACCATAACCCTAGGTCAGTTGCTTTAATCCGAGCAAGGTCCACTGGTGCAGCAACTGGCATTGCAACTCTCCATAGTGTATTCTAGGCATTCAACTCATTAATCAAAGGTTGGAAGCACTATCGGCCAGTAGTGGTTGTGGATGGGACCTTCCTAGTTGGAAAGTATAGAGGTAAGCTCTTCTGTGCGATGGGTACTGATGCCAATAAACAGGTATACCCCCTAACCTTCGCAATCATGAGTGAGGAGACAACCGATAATTGGGGCTGGTTCCTCCGACTACTGCGTCGACTTATGGTCTCCACGGAACGAGTTAGCTGTTGTCTTATCAATGATTGTGCGAACTTTAGTATGTCGGCAATAAATGATCCACGCAATGGATGGTTTACACCCTATGGGTACCATCATTTCTGCTTGCGGCATGTGCAGAGCAACTTCGCCAAGCATTTTGGTGGTGGGTTACTAAAGAAGTTGTGTTGGGCTGCTAGTTCTATACCGCAAAAGAAGAAATTTAAAATGTACATGGACAAAATAAAGGACATTAATGCTGACGCATACAAGTATTTGGACGATATTCCAATGGATTGGTGGACGAGGTCCTACGATGGTGGCCGTTGCCTTGGGGAGTTGACAACGAATATGGTGGAGTGTTTTAACGGGGCATTGAAAACTCCCCATTCATTGCTGATCACTGCTTGCGTGGAGTGGAGGTTTTACAACCTAAACAAATATTTCACCGATTCTCGGGACCAAAGGAGGGTCGGTGACCCAAGGAGGGTTGGACCCAATGGCAATGTCGGTCCGTTTACAAATCGGTGATGAATATTTTGCGACACAGGTTAGCCAGGTTGGGTGCTCATGAGATTACTATACTTGACCACGAACAAGGGATCTACGAGGTGAAGGCCACAACCTATATGAGGGGATCCGCTCGTAGGGGACGGAATAGATAGCACATTAACCTAATGATGAATTAATACGGTTTTGAGAAATGGGACTTGGGAATCCCTTGCTTCCATGTGATTGCGGTTTGTCGGCATCGCGGCATTAACCCGAATCATTGTGTGCTTCCATACTTTACGTTAGAAGCCTATTCGCAATTTTGGGCTCCTAAGTTCAGCCCACTGTTAGATGAAGCCTTCTGGACTTTCAGTTACCCTGACAAGTGGCGACATTTTTGCGAGAAGCTTTTACCTGACGACCGATAGAAAAGAACGAAGCGGGGTAGACGTACATCAAGGCGCATAAGGAACGAGATGGATGGCACTCCTCGGACCGTTCATTGCAATAGATGTAATGCAAGCAGTCATAATGCGCGTACATGTCCAACCGGTTAGGACTTCATTATCGTAGTTGTTTGATGTATCATTCTACTGCCCGTTCATTGTGCTCGTGCTTCTTTTGCATGCACTAAATTTCTATCTTTTTTCTTTATATGTTTCGATGATTGACTTATTATGGAGTCATAATGTGATTTACGTGTTATGTATAGTTTTGGAGTTGCTATTACGTATGTCATTAAATTTTTCTAAAAAACCAATGAGGTCCATATTGTTAAGCAGTACTCATCATTTGTTAAAGTAATTATACATCAAAGTGATCATACATTATACAACTACTCACTCGATCAACACAACGAACCCCCCATGAAACACCTATGTCACCGCCGTTCTCGATTTAGTCTTAGGGATCTCTGCGGCAGTTGCATATCATCCGTGCCGACCTCATCGGGCGTCACCATTGCAATCGGCGCGGTCTCCCTTACTTCTATGGATTCGATGTACTCATCACCAAGCTCCGAAGAGAACGCCGATGCATGCATAGGAGGTAGGTCCACATAATGGCTCGAGCTTGCCTTATTATAACATGCCATAGGCAGGCCGTTGAGAGTCGTGTACGCCAGCGGAGTCACCTGCTCCTCAAAGAACTGTCTAGGAGATGTAGATGGCACATGGTACGTGAGATACCCTCCTACGAAATTGCTATCATGGCTGGCATCAAACTCATGTGCGGTGGATGTCTCTGCTATTCCATGATTGCCATGTGAACGCCGGATCTTGGATATAACTAGAGGAGGCAATGTCTGCTCTCGTTGCCTCCGTGATCGTCGAGATGTCTCAGGATGCGATGGTGTAGGGCACCGCGTCGGGGTGATCTGATTGTGTTGTGTGAGTCGGCCCTCCTGTGCAAGCTCCCTAATTGCCCCAAGCATTTGGTCTCGTACCCGGCTCACGCGAGGGGAAGGTTGCTCCAACGATAGCTCGTGAAAGCCACTTACAATGGTTCCCCACTTCATGCGAGGAGGAAGTTTATGTCGCAACGGTAGAAAACTAAATTTGGGTTGATTATATATTTACCATGATCTCGGAAGCGCATGTGTTCCCTTGAAAGGTGTGGCCCAAATTCAATGAAGGATTATGCACGAGCCGACGAGTGATGGTGTAGTACCATGTGAAGTACGAATCATCGCTATGCATCCGGCCATGTAGGGTGACCCCATCCTACAGAAACTCGCGGCGGCTATCCCAAAGTGTAATATAGGAAGCCCACCTCCTCGACCAATCGATGTGACCTAATCCTCATAAACTGAGGTGGTGCAGCAATCTTCTAGTATCAACCTTCGCTACTATGGGCTACCGGAAAACAAACTGTCGAAGAACACGGGAAGGGAGGTGCCGCTCAACAATGTCGAGGTCTATCAACAGAACCTCCGAGGCCTATATCTCAATTCTAGCGAAACAATAATCTAGGAGTAGGCTGTTCTAGTATGGCTGCCTACAAAAAATCATCCTCGTCCATAATGTCGAACTGGAAGCGATATACGATGAGTACGTACGTGGAGGTCGTCTCGAGCAAAAAGGGGCCAGCCCAGCTGTACATAGTTGAAAAGGCAGATATTAGTTAATGTAGTTGGACTTGACACATCACGTTGAGTGAGTATATACATTACGGTTGCACATACCTCGCGCAAAGTGGAGCTAGTGGGAGGTTCTCGAGAACCTTCGGTGAATACGGTCTCCTCGTGGGTCACAGACAGACCAAATGCTCCAACGCCCATAGCTGTAATTATCAGATCCACAAAATTAAGGGTGTTACAGTATGATGTAAAATAGTGACCTATTATACGAAATTGGAATCAAACATATACAAGTACCTATAGCAATATCATGGGCCCAGCAATCTGGTGCGCCATATATCGGAAGCAGCAACAAAGCCAACGATATAGGGTTGCCAAGCATGCCCCACCCCAACTATAAGTGTGGACATGATCTAGGTCGGCTAACAACGAAAATAAATGAACGCTCGATCGATATCCAGATGTATCGCCAAAAAGAACTCCACCGAAAAGCATGAGGATGCATGCTCTCGTATGGGATGCAACTTGCTCGGCAGTGGCATCATTTGGGAGGGTGGCATCAAACCGCTCGACTAACCAAGATATTTTCACTGTCGCTCCTTCGTGGATGTCCGCACAAGTTGGACGCACACCCAACAACTGCTCGCATAAATCAGCCCATTCGTCCTTAGTCGAAGGGCCACCACCGCTAATCGTGACGGCCTGGCCATCTACTGGGAGACCAAGTAAGACCTCAACATCCTGTAATGTGGCTATTACCTCTCCAATCGGCATATGAAAGGTATGTATCTCCTCGCGCTATCGCTCCACCAATGCAGTGATCAACGTATGGTCGAGTTTGATGCCACCTAACCTATACACACCATAGAAGCCATACTGTCGCAACATATCGACGACGCGAAAACTAGGGACCACAACTCTCCTGAATATTAGATCCCCTCACCTAACTTCTAATTGTTGATCTACACTTCCATCCCAAACAGCCTCTGATCGATGCACAGGTTATAATGTAAGAATCGAGGGGTCCAGAGGCCGGGAGCAATATGATGTGCCATTTGTGTCATAATACAGTTTATTAAGTAATATGCACAACAATTCACAATTATTATTGAATAACAGTCCAATAAAATTGTATAGTCAACTATGATTGATAATAGCACAAATAAATTAGAGAAAACTGAACAAAGTAAATTTTAATTCAAAAGTTCAAATAATTCACCTATTTTTAAGTGCTCTAAGCAACCAATAATAACAACCATCCGAACAATAACAACCTAATTATTGACCCCAGTTTTACATATTTCGTCCAACCCAGACAAAAATAAGAACTTATTAAATACTATTGCTTCATGGTTTGAATAGGGACATAAAACAAAGAATTTATTCTAACCCAATCTCTCAGCCCAAAAGTAACAAATAGCATATTAACACAATATTTTGGTACCCAATTTTATTGCAATATGGTGGTTCAGTGCAACCGAATAATAATTGCACACGAAACATGTAATTAAATACAATACATGATTTAAAAAGCTTATTAAATACTATTGCTTCATGGTCTAAACAGGGACATAAAATAAAGAACTTAGTTATAACCCAATGTCTCAGTCCAAAAATAACAAATAGCATATTATCACAATATTTTTATACCCAATTTTATCACAATAAATTTCTATGGTGGTTCAGTGCAATCAAAATAATTGCACACAAAACATGTAATTAAATACAATACATGCTTTAAATTATATAAAAAATACAATACGCAGGGAACTCAGGAATCGCACCTTAGAACTGCAAGTGAGGAGACCACCGCAAATCACCGGAGAATTCAAGGTTTGGTGTGACGCCTGGCCGGTGGCGGGTGGTGGGAGGTGGCAGCGGCGGCGGCAGAATAGTGGATCTAAAATCGCACCCCAAAACCGCGAGTACAGAGCGTTGGAATACCATTGTCAAAGAAATCAAGTTGTGGTCGAGGTCGAAGGGCGGCGGGTGACGGGGAGGGGGGGTTTGTTTACCAGGGAGATCTGGGGAATGAGGGGATGCGGGTGCGGGAGGGGATAGTGGCTGGAATTGCGGATGCCATCCTCGATTTCCACTGTGCAAGGCACTACTTGTCGCCGTTGTGCTGGTGGGATTGTGGGGTTAAATTGAAAACACGGATGGTGTTTGCGTTTTCATCGAGGACACGACACGTGTCCTCTTTCTGCAACCAATATTCATAAAAAGAAAAACGCAGATGCTGTCTGCGATTTTAATGGGTAGACGACAAGTGTCCTATTTCTGCAACAAGGAAATAAAATAAAAAAAAAGAAATACTCAAATGACAACCGCGATTTTAATGGGTGAACGACACGTGTCCTTATTTCTGCCGCCGGGAAATTGAAAAAAGAAAAAAAAGGAAAACGCGGATGACAACCACGATTTTAATGGGTGAACGACACGTGTCCTATTTTTGCCACTGGGAAATTGAAAAAAGAAAAAAAGGAAAACGCGGACGACAACTGCATTTTCATGTTTCCGAGTCCTGACGCATCATTCAGCCTTGTCAGATGGGAGGAGGGAGATAAATGCGGTCAATAACTGTAATTTTAAAAAAGTAGGGTAAACAAAAAATATCCCTGAAAAGATAGGGTATGTTGGGAAATGAAATTTACTTTTATAGTACGGTAAGAAAAAGCTGCTGGGAAACTCTTCCCCATGTAGAAGCCGTGTCCATAGATCAACTATTGCATTGATGAATATAAATAGCTATTCAAACTATTAATAACATCCTAAATTTTTTATTTTTTATAACATTTAGCTGAAATTTATTTTAAATCTTGAAGTTTAAATTCAGTTTTAGATTAAAGCCTAAACTTTCTTCTTTTTTTCTTTTCTTGAAGTGAAGCCCGATGTTTCTATTATATTTTAACTTGAACCCTGCCATCAAAGTACGTTTTTAATGAATGAAAATTCACACACACATCAATTTTTTTTCTTTTCTCCTTTTCTCTCTCTCTTACTCTCTTTTTATTGTAAATTAGTACATCCTTATTTCATGGATTACATTAAATCTAACCTCCATTTCAACTATTTTTCAATTTGGAGTCTGGTGCTAAAGAGAGAAGGGGAAAGGCAATTTAAGAGGAATAAAAATTAATTTGTCTAATGATTATATTGAAGTGTGAAATAGAAGTGAAATTTAATTTAACCATTTAAATAAAGATGTTAAGGGTTTACTATAAGAAAAGAATAAAGAAAAAATGATGCCCGTGACCGTGATGGATATTAACAACAGGGTTCAACCTAAGACGGGGTGCAAACTTTAGGATTCAAAGCAAATTTCACTCCAACTTGTAATGTGAAAGAATGTTAATTTAAAAGATTTAAAGTTGTCAATGTCTTTTTCACATAGTTGTCAAACCCGATTCGAAAGTCGACCTGACAAAACAATTGATCAGCGGTTCAATCGTTAGATTAATGACATTCGTAATATAATGCTTAAAATTCACAATAGTATTTTATATTTATATGAATAATCATTAAGAAAGTAAAGGAAGACTGACAAATTTATACGATTGAAATAAACCTTCTATCTAATATATAATGAAATCTTTTATTACAAAATTTCTAATTTTTATTTTAATTGTCTGATCAATAAAAAATGTTAATTATAAATAATACTCATAGGATATTGATTTATTATATATTTACATGAATCTATCATATTTAGTCAAAATAATTGTGCGGTCAAAATTAGATTTGTATTTATTTACTCGAATTATATATTTTAAGTAAACTATGAAACTTTTTATGTTATAAACACTAATTATGTCGATGAATGAATAAACCAGGTTAAAAAATAAAAATAAAAAGATTTTTTTTGATGAACATCAGAAATAAAATCATTTCAGTTATGAATTCAACTGAACGGGTTGGTGTAACGGTAAGTGTTCCTGGTTCTTTGTTTATTGATCTTCATGGCTTTAATTACAAACTAGTCCGATTTGAAAGCTGAGTCATTGGTTCGTTGGTTCAACCGATCTAGACATGATCGAGTTTAATAACTATGTTTTTTCATATAGGTTAGACGTCAATGTCTTTTTTACAAATTTTAAATAATTAACGTTACCATGTAGAATCCATGTCCGTAAATCTTTCATTGCAAGCAATTTTCGGGACCTTGGAGAAATTCTCGCAGTGTACAGTTGTTCTTTTGTCTGAATTAATTAATAATTATTTAAAATTCGGTTACCGTGATCTTAAACATGTCGCTTCCTGTGAGCTGTGGGAGTTCATTTCCCTGAAAAGATCCTGATTTGAAATTTCTTTTCTCAGCACTCGCAACAGGATCTAATGGTATTAGGGAGAGTCATTCCTGATGCTATTCATAACTAATAGCTACGGTATTTTTCGTCACTATTCCTTAATAGCGACGGACTTTTGGCGACAGATTGGAATTTCTTTTTTCAGGTACTCATGATGGAGTCTAACCACAATAGCGACCGCCATCTCCATTGCTATAAATAACTAATAGCGACGGATGGCCATCGCAAGTAGATATTTGCGACGGAAATGACTTTTCTAGTAATGGAAAAATCCATCGCTATTGCTAGGTTTTCTTGTAGGGCTTGTTTGATTTCATTTGTTGGTGTTCAAAATCAACATTTGCTTCGGTCAAAAGGCTAAGGTATTGGAAAATTACTCCACTTTTATCGTTGGTATGCAACGAGATACTATAACTGTGGTTTTCACTAGTTTTTATGATTAAACAAATTCGGAAATCTCTGATATTGTACGTATTTGCTGAGTAGTGGTATCTTCAATTAATATCATACTATTTTAATTTTCTGAGAAAATCTGCAAGTCCTGTAACTAAGAGAAAAGCTTGGAAAGGCCACTTGGACTTTGCTTCACACTTGCAGCTCAGATGTTCTCATTCAATGGCCTTTTTTTTTCTTTTTTTTTTTTTTTTTTTGGTGTTTACAGCTAGAAATTAAAAGTATTTGAAGCAGCAGGAAGAAAACGTAATGTTTGATGAATAGGCAGCTAAGGTGTTCAAGGAGTTAAGAACACAATAGGCGGATCATATGTTCACATTATATAAGAACAAGAATTAGAACGAGAAACTTACGATTTTGTCGGGCAGAAATATTGTGACGGAACCTTTAGTCAAAATGTTGTTTTTTTACATTATAAATTCGGTATTTTGGTACTGCAACAATAGTTCTGACTTCGAAGTAACGATGTGTGTTTCGAATTGTACGATGGAAAAAGGGCTAGCGATGGTTTGAATTGTTCAGTTCTAGTTGCCACAGCATTCAGGGGCAAAATCAAAATCTTTTCATAATGAGAATGAAGGTAAAAGAATCATCTCAGTTTTCTGGATCCTCAGATCACTATATTGCATCAGTAGTTATGTAAAATGTCACATAATTGTTGTTATTTCCAAATCTCCAGCTCTGTTGCATTCACACGAAGAAGTTAGAGATGGCATATTGGATCCCACAGTGTTATGGGATCACCTGCAAGTTATGGCGAGGTCCGATCCGGAAGGACTCATCCAAAGACTTGAAACCCGAGTCTTTTGGTTGCGGAGCCAAAATGAGCACCCAGACTCGATGCTTGTATTCACACGTAGACACATCAGGACATGTGTTTTATTCAGTTATGGTATTCAATTTTAAATCAGACTCTAGTACTGCATATGGGAATGAGCATCGATTGCAAATTTTTCCCAAGTAGGCATTAAGTTTGGTTTTCTCCATTCTACCATTCTACCTCGAATTCTTTCCGAGTTCCATGGTTTAGCACTTCCAGTGGGGAGACGAAGTTGATTATTGTTTGATGCATATGGTTCCTTAACGCATACTGTTAATGTTTTCCCCCATGGGCAGTACATTTTGGCTATGCCATGTCCACAATGTTGTTAGCAGAAGGTAACTTGCTAATCGGCACACCGCTCTTTCAGTCTGTTTTTCAATAGGTAAACGAGCACGTATTCAACCTACAAACCATAAGGATTGAAACCGTTGCCATTGCATAACGCTAATGCGGCATTTGGAACCCTTCTGACCACTTGAACTAGGTAAATCAAAGATAAGTATTAATTCAACCCTTTTTTTTGGTAAATTAAAATATATTAATCAACCAAAAAGAAGATTACAAAGAGGCTGAAGCCGAACAAGAAAATTTACAACACTAGTGAAAAGAACCACAGCCAACGGCCTAACAGAAAAGAGCAAGAAAACACAGCCAAAGTGCAACACAAGATTACATCAAGTGTCACAAAGTGCAAGAGAAACGATTGATCTAAGTAGGAAGACAGACACCAAACAACAGACATTACCTTGGTAATGTCTGTTGGAAATATGGTATTACCTGTACTAATTCAACCTTTGTCTATCCAGCCTTGGAAATATGGTATTAACATGCGAGAGAGACGAAGCGAGGTGGGGTAAGCCCGAGTCCGTGAACCAAGCCTGTGACATTCAATTTAATCCTGCAAATTTCGGATAGTGCAGATTTGGAAAGTGAATTGTATCGGTGGTTTTTACTGGAAATACACGGTAAGTACTGACTTTCATCTGCATATACGAGTGGCTAAAATTGTCAAGAAATGGAAAGCTTCCCACAGTCGAAATCAGCCCGTTTCAGCAGCAACCCAGCCAAGAATGATGTCAACAACTTGTCCCTTAAATAGTTCATCAACCACCCACTGCTCTGCTGTATGTACCCCACCATATATCCCGTGGCAATAAGCTCAATCCCTCTCCATTTCCTCTCCTTTGCATACTTTCGTAATGCTATATCTATCCTTTCAAATTCTTCCTCTTCTTCTTCATTAGCATTTCCTCTCGTTCCCCTCCTTGAGTTTTTTTCTGACAAGGCCTCAGAAAGGCATCTGGCTAGAACAATGCCATCTTCTAAAGCAGAACAGGCGCCCTGGCCTAGGTCGGGCGTCATGGGGTGGAAGGCATCCCCTGCTACGCATACACCGCATTTGGATATGTTTCCCCAAATCAAGTCCCATGGATGTCTGAATCTTAATGGAGAAGATATGATGCTGTCTAGTTGGGTGGATTCCACAACCTGCTTTAGTTGATGAGGTACTTTTCCAAGCTTGCTTAACACAAATTGTTTCATCTTTTCTGGGTTCTCTTCCAATTCCTTGTCTAAATTGAACAAGCAAGTGAAAAAGTCTCAGCAGAAGAACATAAAACTAGTGAATCAGAGTTAAAGGTGTATGCAGTATGCCACAATAGGGTGCTGCCCAATGGGACACTTCAAATAGATGTTTTGTTTGAAAAAAAAAATGCTCCTGTTTAACAATATGTTTTGTTAGACAAAATTCCCATATTGTTCTAATAAAAAAAGATCAAATTTGGTCCTATACTATTATAATGCATAGTGTCACTCCTATTCACCAAACCTAGTTCAAATCAAAGCTAAGAGTAAGCAACACTAGTTCTTAGCCTAAGGTGCCACCCAAGGCGATGCCCCTCGCTAGATGATTCTCTGTTTTTTCTTTTCTTTTACCCTTTTTTTTAACAAAACAAGAGAGTCTATGCTATCACACTGGGCAACATGCGTAGATTGACACACTACAAACCCAATTTAGCATATGGGCTGGATGAATATGATGTGCTGCACTAGATGTTTGCTTAGCATGACATCCAAAGTGGCATCACTTGTAAAACAACACGAGTTTTCTTCTTTCCCCTCTTCCTGACAAAACTTCAGCATTCATGGTGTGACTCTAGGTGGTGTGTATATTGAAACACACTTCCGAAAATGAGCTTGGTGAACACAATGTAAACAAAACTAATCTGTTTTCCCCCTTTTCTCCTCCTTTAACAAAACCAGCAACAATATGGCTGCCACACTAGGATATACGCATATTGCGGCACACTATATACGCGTACATTCGTACATAAATCAGTAGGAAATAAGGTCTCAATCAAAAGCTTACCAGAGGTATAGTGATGCCAGGTGAAAAACCAATACATAGTTTTGTCATCACAAGGGAGGAAGCCGAATCGAACACCTTCCCCAACGAACTGCAAGAACTTGGTCCCTAAACCATGGGCTTCCTTGAACTCTACGCAGCCCCTAATTGCAGATCGCCCGGTAAAAGCTGGTTTCTTGAATCCCAGCCATTTCGCCACTACCGAGTTCACCCCATCACACCCGATCAGCACCTTACAGCATTCATAAAGTGGTACAAATCCAATGAAAAGACCAGATCAGCGTACTAAGAATGATGCTAAATAGTATTAGCATTCACTGCAATTGGAGGACTGAACGTAGATATATAATTCTGATATAGCACCATTAATAAACTTTACACACAAATCATTATAGTCATTGAGTTAGCATATTGGGCTTGTTTAGAGACTTTTTCTTCTTCTATAGTGATCGAGTACTGAAATTGTTTATATGCTAATTGAGGGGATCTTACCTTGGTTTTGAGGATGGATCCATCAGCAAGATGCACAAGTTTTAAGGGACCAGACTCTTCAATAGAGACCACCTTAGAGGAGTACCTGATAGTTCCTCCTGGCAGTTCCTTTTCCAATGCTTCTATCAATAACTTCCTATTAACACAGCGAACTTCATGGCGCCCCCTAAACATTAGGACACATCAGAATGTCACTTTTAACTGAGTTTTCAGTGCAGATGGTACATGTTTTCAGTTGAAAAGATGGTGGTTGTAAGAGATGGGTGTTCATGCCAAGGGTGATACTTTTTGGGTGGGATGTTTGGGACAATACTAAGCCTCAGTTGGGCGAAGCTTATGAAAAGTTGTATTTTATTTTATTTTTTTGGTTGCTTTTGAAAAGTTCAAAGCTAAATTTTTAAATAAGATCAAAACATTTTCGGAAAGCTGTTTTTTCAGCTTTCACAAACATATTTGGGCATTTTCAGAAAGCTGTTTTGAGCTTTCCAGGGATGTGCCAAGCGTCTATACTCTTAAAAAATAAGCTCCCTCCAACTGGCCTTATAATCACTTTCCAGATGGCATCTCTGGGATAGTACTAACTACTTTGATTATAAAAGGTAAAACTATGTGTAGAAAACCAACCATTTTCCTTTTGCTCCCTCAAATATTATTTCTGAAGCTGGAAGTCCTGAAATTGATGAGGAAACAAGAACCCTGCATTCAGATCCCTACCATGTAAGAGTTCGCAGCTCACAAAAGAGGAAAGAAAAAAAAATGAAAAGAAAAACAAGGATATGCTTGTTGTAAATCGTCGAGAATCCTACGTTGAGTTGAAACCAAGTATTTTGTATTAGGCTTTAATCGGTCACTTAAATTATTACACCATAAATATTGAATTTTGAATGGCTTAACTGTTGCCTCCAGCCAGTATATATATAAAATATATCTAGGATTTTTAAGCGAATGGGCTCAACTGCATAAGTCCTATACCTATTTAGCATATATTGGAACATTTATATTAGGATATGAAATATCACTTGCATTTTGGTACTTAAAAGAACCATGTTGCACTACTTCCCCTCCAAGATATTAGAACCCCATTGAGTTTGGCCCTATGGTATCTTTTGTCTAAGGGTGACTAATTATATACACATGTTGTGCGCGTGCAAGTTAAGGGAAATACTGAGTCTCACATTGAGTTACGAGTAGGTATCGTTGTTCTAAAAGTACCATGTTTGACTAGTCTCTCCATTATTACTTGATTTTGGGACCTTGACAAATGGTATTAATTTTCAGTTCGAATTTCGATAACGAATTGGACCTACCCTTGGATGAGTTCATGCTGTAGGCGAAGTGATTCGGCAACGCCTAGAGCATCCAAGGCTTTCCAGGCATTGGTCCAAGTTGTAAATGCAAACCCAGTGACCCTCAAACTCTCTGATGATTCCAAGACCATGCTCCTGTGTCCCAATCTGCAAAACATTGAGCCAGTTTTGACATTCACACACATACATATTGGTGGGGAAAATCAGAAGATTGAGCAATTATCTTGGGTCTAGGCAACCCTACTAATCACTAGAACCAAGGATGATCCCCACCCAAGAGGCCTACTTGTGGGTTCTTCAACTCTATCACTAATCCTTGTGATTATGCATGCTATCTCTTTCACTTCAAACATTCAAGTGAGAGGACAAAAGGAAAGAGTGGGGCATTTGAAAAAATTTGAGTAACTCAAAACTGTTTCTAGAAAAGCTCAAACCTGCCTGAAAAGTGTAATACTAGACGCATGAAGTCTGCAAAATTTTCTGTGGTTTCACATTTGTACAGAAGCATAATATATTGAGATTTGCAGAACACTCATACTGTGCTCTTGTATATCCGGATTGTATGTGTAGAACTATTGCCGAACAGCACTTTCTCTAAATAAGTTATCATTTAGAAATTGGATCCATTGCTTGAACTTCGGTGAAAATCCAAAACTACCTGATCATGGACTCCCAAACAGACCCTAAGAAGACGGTAGAAGAAGAGAGAGAGAGGGGTACCTGTGAAGTCCCAAGGCAGTGGCAAGGCCAGAAATCCCAGCTCCCACAATCACTATCTCTGCCACATCTCCCATGATTATTGTGGGAGGGGCAAAAGAATCTGAGTTTGGATAGAGTTTTCTCAAACAAACTGAGGAACAATAATTGCAAATGAAACCGAGGACATCATGGGAAGAGAGCTGCGGCTATTCTTATAACTGAATGAGACAGCACTGGTGACGAAAGCCATTGCGTATGTGGTTGCAGATTGTTTTGCAGACTCCTTTATTTTAATGGCGACGATGTGGCCTCCGAAGCGCCAGCCAATTATGACCTCTGAAGCGCCACCATGTCCACCTCCCCTGAATGAAACTGCAGAGACAGGGCTTTTGTTTTTTTTATTTTCTATTTTGGGATATAAGAATAATGCCATGAAAAAATTCTCAAAATAATATTAAAAAAAATTCTCACCACGAAATAAAACTTTTCCAAAATAAGTTTTAGTTTCGTAATTATGAATTGTGAGCCTCAAAGTCTTACAATTGTGAGTTGCGATATTAAAATGAGAATTTCAAAATAGTAATTGTGAATTGTGAAACTCACACTCTACATTATTATAATATACGAAAGTAAAAAATAATTAAAAAATGATTTGGAGAAAGATTTCCTCCCATTCCCTCTTTTCAATCCATGGTGTAATTTGAAACTATTTTTTTGTTCAATGTATTTTTGAACAATTTGAACCGTATAGATGAAAACAACACACAGAAATACATACATCTATCAATTTTCAAGTGATTTAAAAATACAAAATATATTCATGCAAAGTATGGAAAAATTCAGACTTAAAAATATTTCTTAAATTGTTCAAAAATATATTGAACAAAAGAATGATGTAAAGTACACTATAAATTTATACGTTATTTCTACGTGTCATTTCCTCTCCACAAAAGTGTTATACGTTTTTTTAAGGGAAACTTGCAATTCACAATTGTGAGTGTCCCGATCTCGCAATTCACAATTATAAGTACTTATATTGAGAAAATCACAATCCGTACACTTACTTTGATAAAAGAATCAATATTATTTCTGCAATTTTTTCATAATTCCATACTATTCCTATAGTTTGGAAAAACTTATTTAATTATTTTAGGAATATGATAATTATTGGGAAAAGTTACTCAAGAAACTTTTGGTATCAAATCAAAGTTTAATTTGTTAAAAAAAAAAAAAAGGGTAATTATGACATTAGTAACTAAATACACGTACGATTCATAATCAATTAAAATAAACTAATTTTTCCAAAAATAAATTCTGTGAAAAGCTCTCGTAACGGAGCCCCATACCCCGCAACCGATACCTTGGCGGCGGCCCCACCTTGAGTGGTTCAACCTATTGACGCTGACCCAACAACAGTTCTACCTTGGCCCTCAATAACTTAAGGCAAAATGTCCCTTTTCCACGTCAACATACAAGCCAAAACATAATTTAAACTATTAAATTATTTAAATAAGCCATAAAATAATTGATATGCATCCAATCGTACCCAATGAGCTGCTTACACTAGCATTGACGACATTAATTATTTGCCGACGTCTCATGGTCACGGGGCCAAATTTTTTTATACAAAAAAAAACAAAAATTGCCGAGTCATATTTTGCCTTTATAAAAGCTTGTGGTCCACTTTATTAAAATTATTTCACTCAAAAAAAAAACAGTCATAATAAATGTTATTATTCTAAGATGTCATTTTAATATATTTCTCAAATATTAATGAAATGAAATTAATTACGAGTATAGCACAGATAATTTATTTATTTTAATGAAAGTTGAAGAAACAATTTTGGTAAAAGAACTAAATTGGAAAAAGTATACAAATTAAATCCTTCAGTTATGTCGAAGGATAATAAATCAAGAGTTTGGAGAAAAACATTTCAAAATGAATGATTTAAAAAGGCAATTCTCAAAGTAGACGTACGGAAGAGGGATTTTTAGAATAAATCTAGTCATGTAATTGCCAGTTACCCAACTAAAATTAGGCATTAGTCACACAATTGTCGATTGAATGACCAAAATGTTGAAGTTAGTCACATAATTAGCAAATGTAAGACTCAAAAATAAAAGAATGGTAATTGCATGACTATCCTTTTATGTTGGCTGGGGTGGGAGGGATTGCATAGGCATGTTTTAGTTTCCATCATTCTTTTGTTCGATACAATTTTTAAAATTTTGAACAATATGGATGAAAATAACATCCAAAAATACATATGCCCATCAATTTTCAAGTGATTTGAAATGCAAATCTTATTCATCTTAAGTATAAAAAATTCAAAACTATTTTTAAGCCTGAATTTATCCTTACTTCAAATAAAAATTTTGAACCACACTTGAAAATTATTGTCAATTTTACGAATTTATCTGATTTTTAGAGACTAATTTCGATCACGTTTTGATGGGAGAGTCGCGTGTTGGTGCATCATCGCTTCGGATAGACTGACTGACTGGCTGCCGCGGCACCCCAACTCTAACATTCTCGTTTGCAACAAGAGATCTCAAACCTACAGAAACATAGAATCGAGTTAGGGGAGAATGCTGTGTGCTTGGAATTATCAGATTTTCTAATCTAATTTGGTATTAATTTAAAGAAAACAAAATACATCAATTTTAAGAATTATTGGAATGTAATTCTATGGGTATTTGTATTATTATTATCTATTTATACTATTATAAAGCTAAAGGGCGTTTTGGTTCAATCGACCATATATTTTTCCTTAACTTTCGTTAATACCCTCAAATATTACTGTTATTTACTTGCAATTATCACATAATTGTTCCTATTTTTACTCAAAAATTATAGTTATCATATAATAATTCTCATCTTTTCCCTAAACATCTGGTGCAATGACCTTTGATTGTAAAAGATTTAAAATTTTAATTTTTAAATATCTAATTAATTTAAATTTTTTACTCATACACTTTTTTAGATATTGTATATTAATCGAAAAGTTGGTAAGCAAGCACAAAGCACGTGCGATGCGGCTAGTTATTATTATAGAAATCACATGTGCGTTGCACTTGTTCAACTTCTTTTTTATTAATACAATATTTTGTATAAATTTATTTCAATATAGAAGACTAGCTAGAAAAAAAACTCAAAAAATTAAAAAAAAATGATTATGCTTTAAAAGAGATAAAATGGAAGGAGTAGAGAGAAAAGTGGAGAAGGGACAGTTAGAAGAACAACTTGTACAACTGTAAAATATTTGATTTACAGTCATATCCGATTAGTTTTAAAGGAATGTAAAAATGATTTAAAAAGAAATGAGGGTATTTTAAGTATTTCAAAATTTTGAGATTTAATTGATAAAAAACAACTGATTTTTAATCCAAAATAAGAGGAGCCGACATGTGGTGGCTGCTTAGTCACATGTGGTTAGGTGGGAAAGCTCTGGGTTGATTATATATAGAAAAGTGTTATAAATTGTTGGGAATATGAACCAAGAACAATGAAAATATAAGCTAAGAACAATGAAGACAATAAATTCTCACTTCAGATTTTCTCTCCTCTTCTCTTTCTCTTCAATTTTCATCTACATCTTCTTTCTTTCCCATCTCCCTTTTATAGGCATATGGAGGGTGTGAGGACAAATGAATGAGAGCCCATTTTCAACATTTCTACAACCACTCCAACTACTCCAATCAACATTTCTACAATAATTTCAACTACTCCAATCATTCATCACATTTTCAACATTTCTACAACCACCCCAACTACTCTAATTAACCATTATTTTACAACACTCCACCTTGGGCGACCATCATGTAAGTCCTCGTTAGACTGCCTCGTTAAAACCTTACCAGGAAAAAGCCAATGGGATAAAAACCATGGCGAAGGAAAAAGAGTACAGTTTCCCCCTCAAAACAAACTCCTTTAGATGCATCAAATAGGGACATTTTTAAGTCGTCGCATTCCAATCTTGTGAACTAGCTTCTCAAAGATTGCTGCGGAAAGTGCCTTAGTAAATAAATCAGCTAGATTATATGTAGAGTGTATTGGTTGAACGTTTATCTCACCATTCTTTTGGAGCTCATGCGTATAAAAGAATTTGGGTGAAACATGCTTCATTCTGTCGCCCTTTATGTAGCCTTCTTTAAGCTGGGCGATACATGCAGCATTGTCTTCATAAATTGTAGTTGGGTTATCTCGGGTTGATCGTATACCACAAGACTCTTGGATGTGGTGAATCATCTGTCGTAACCAGGCACATTCACAACTTGCCTCGTGAATTGCTAATATTTCCGAATAATTCGAAGAAGTTGCAGTCAATGTCTGTTTCGTTGAACGCCATGAGATTGCCGTGCCGCAATAAGTAAACACATAACTTATCTGTGATCGGGCTTTATGAGGATCAGATAAATACCCTGCATCTGCGAAACCATTTAATTCTGGTATTGATTCCTTTGGGTAGAATAAACCCATTTCAGTGGTTCCACGAAGGTAGCGTGGGATGTGCTTGACTCCATTCCAATGTCTTTTGGTTGGTGCAGAACTATATCGTGCTAGGCAGTTGACTAAAAATGCAATATCCGGGCGTGCACAATTTGCAAGATACATGAGAGCACTAATTACATTAAGATATGGTGTTTCTGGCCCGAGGAGTTCCTCACCTTCTTCTTGAGGACAGCACGGGTCCTTTTTGACATCAAGAGATCGTACCACCATTAGTGTGCTTAATGGATGAGCTTTGTCCATATAAAAACGCTTAAGCACCTTCTCTGTATAAGTTGATTGATGAACAAATATTCCTGTGGATAAATGCTTTACCTGAATACCAAGACAATATTTGGTTTTGCCCAAGTCTTTCATTTCAAATTCCTTCTTCAGATAATCTGTTGTACCTGCCATGTCTTCTAGAGTCCCTACAAGATTTAAATCATCCACATATACAGCAATAATAACAAATCCAGTATTAGGTTTCTTAATAAATATACATGGACATATTATATTGTTCTTATATCCTTCCTTTTGCAAGTATCCACTTAGGCGATTATACCACATTCTCCCTGATTGCTTCAGACCATACAACGATCGTTGCAATTTGATTGAAAATAGGCTTCGAGGTTTTGAATTATATTGTTCAGGCATTTTGAATCCTTCAGGAATTCTCATGTATATGTTACTATTAAGTGATCCATATAAGTATGCTGTGACAACATCCATAGGACGCATATGTAAGCTCTCGCTAGCAGCCATGGCAATTAAAAACCTGAAAGTAATTCCGTCCATTACAAGAGAATATGTCTCCTTGTAATCAACACCGGGCATCTGTGAGAATCCTTGAGCAACTAATTGTGCTTTATGTCTCACGATTTCACCCTTCTCATTTCGTTTGCGAACGAATACCCATTTGTATCCTACAGGCTTTATAGTTGCCGGTGTTGCAACGATGGGTTCAAATACCTCACGTTTGTCTAATGAGTTTAGCTTTGCCTAAATTGCATCCTTCCATTTTGGCCAATCTTTTCGACGTCTACACTCATCAATTGATTGTGGTTTGGGATCTTCGTCAGGATTTGCTTCAACGTCCAAAGCTACATTTTATGCAAATATATCATCAACCACGATTTTAGATCGATCCAATTCTTCATTACGCATATAATTAATTGTAATTTCTTTGTTTTCACATGTGGCCTTCTTAGTGGTCATATCCACATTTACCGGTAGCAATGCTTTGTACTCTTTCTTATTGGAGCATAATATCTTTTTATGCCTTTCCTAGGACTTTCCGTTTTCGAGGTACAGTGTCGTTGGCGCCAATAGGTCTACCTCACTTTAAGCGTTGCTTTGCTCCTTCTGCTGTTTCAGTAATATGCTCATTAGGTAAATCTATCCTTGCTGGAGCATTTATAGTAGGTATATGTGATTTTACCACTTTCTTTGCATCAACAAATGCATCTGGCAATTGATGTGTCATATTTTACAAATGAATGATTCTTTGAACTTCAAGTTCACATTTGCCAGTATGAGGATCAAGAGCATTTAAATCAGATGCTTTCCAAGTGAGCTCACATTTTTCTTTTGGTAAAATCTTTTCTCCCCCTAATGTAGGGAAAATTGTTTCATCAAAATGGTAATCTGCAAACCGTGCAGTAAACACATTACCTATTAAAGGTTCTAAATATTTAATAATAGATGAAGAATCAAATCCAATGTAAATGCCAAGTCTACGTTGCGGACCCATTTTGGTGCGTTGTGGTGGTGTTATTGGAACATATACAGCACACCCAAAAACTCGTAGATGAGGGATATTTGGTTCTTGACCAACCACAACCTGCATTGGCGAGTATTTATGGTAAGCAGTTGGTCTTATATGGATGAGGGTACTCGCATGTAATATTGCATTCCCCCAGGCAGAAGTAGGCAATTTAGATTTCAATAGTAATGGCCGAGCCATTAGCTGAAGCCTTTTAATCAGAGATTCAGCTAACCCATTTTGAGTGTGTACGTGGGCAACAGGATGCTCGACTGTAATACCAACTGCCATACAGTAATCATCAAATGCTTTAGATGTGAACTCACCAGCATTATCAAGCCGTACTGACTTAATATGATAATCTGGAAATTGATTTTTGAGCTTTATTATTTGAGCAAGAAGCCTTGCAAAAGCAACATTCCGAGTTGAAAGTAAACACACATGAGACCATCTTGTAGATGCATCTATTAAGACCATGAAGTAACGAAATGGTCATGATGGTGGGTGGATTGGCCCACATATATCCCCTTGAATTATCTCCAGAAAAGATGGAGATTCAAAAGCAATTTTCGTAGGGGAAGGTCTCACTATTAATTTTCCCACTAAGCATGCTGTGAATACATAATCATTGCTTGATAAGAACTTCTGGTTCTTCAAGGGATGACCATTTGAATTCTCAATTATCCGGCGCATCATTATTGTTCCCTGATGCCCAAGTCACTCATGCCAAAGAACAAACGTCTTTGGATCACTGCATTTTTGTTTCATCAGTATGTGCGACTCTATAGCTTTTATGGTCATATAATATAATTCAGAAGGTAAAACAATAAGTTTTTCTAGGACTTGCTTTCGACCAGACATAATAGTCGTAATATAAAGATATTTGTTACCTTGTTCATTCATGGTTTTAATGTGATAACCATTGAGACAAATATCTTTGAAGCTAAGCAAATTTCTCCGGGATTTCGAAGAATATAGTGCATCTTTAATATGGATTTTAGTTCCATTTGGTAATATCTACTCGGCTTTTCCAAAACCTTCAATTAGACTTGTTGTACCTGATATTGTACTAACTTTTGCTCCCTCCAATGTCAGATGAGAGAAATATTTTCTATGTCGGAGGATTGTGTGTGGTTGCACTATCAGCAATGCATTCCTCTCCTCCATTCATTTTATTTGAATCTATAAATAAGAACAGATGTTAGGAAAATAAAAATACTTTATTTAGATAGTGAACAAGGAAAATACATAAAATAGAAAGATTACAATATCAATCAAGATGGATATTTCCACTATTTGTAGAATTTATATGTTCGTTCGGATCTTCAAGAAAACCTGTAACATCTAAGTGAGTTATATCCAGGGAATTGTTAGGACCTACAAAATTTGTCTCGACTTGCTTTCCTTTGCCTTTTTGGTATTCGTGGTAGAGGTTAATCCAATGTTTGGGTGTACGACAAGTACGGGCCCAATGGCCTTCTCTTCCACATCTATCACATGTGCCTGTCCTCTCATTTCTTGGAGGATTATTATGCCAGTTTTGACGGGGTACGAAATTCCTGTTATTATTTCGGAGACCCATATTGTATTGAAAATTTCTATTATCATGGTGTCCACCGAAATTATGGCCACGACCACAGGCCTCGTCCTCTACCATAATTCAAGCCTCGTCCTCGTCCACGCCCTCGTCCTCGTCCACATCCTCTAGTAGAGAACGATACAGCATTTGCTTTTTGTAATGGGGCATAGCCTCCAGTAAAGGGTAGTACAGTATTTGTTTCCGGAAATGAAACAGAGTTTCCGGTGAAAAATGATACTACATTGGCCTCTGGCAATGGGGCCGAACCAGTTGGGCGAGCCTGATGGTTTACCAGGAGGAGCTCATTATGTTGCTCTGCCATTAGTATACAAGTTATCAACTTGAAATACCTGGTAAATTTTTGGTTCCTATGTTGCTGCATTAGAAGCATGCTGGAAGCATGGAATGTATTATATGTCTTGTCAAGCATCATATTCTCCGTGATGTTGTCTCCATATAGTCTCAATACAGATACAATCTTGAAAAGAGTAAAATTGTATTCTGACACACTTTTGAAATCTTGCAGTCTCAATTGTGCCCATGCAGACTATGCTTTAGGGTACATCATTGCCCTTAGATGATCGTATCTTTCTTTTAGATTATTCCACAATTCTAGTGGATCATCTACCGTCAAATATTCATCTTGTAGGCTTTCCTGAATATAATGCCCAATAAAACATAAAGCTTTAAAACATTGCTCGGGAGTAATTTGGCTCCCTTCCTCAATAATGTGCCCAAGGCTTATAGCCTTTAAATGAAATGTTACATTTACTGTCCACGATAAATAATTTGCTCCAAATACTTCAAGCATGGCAAACTTTCGTGGTTCCATTGTAATTGATCTATTTGACAGTAAAGATAAAAATAATTATTGAAAGATTAGTTACATAAATGACAAAAATTAGTAATTAAAATAAAACCTCATAGATGGATACTCATTGATTATAATCTCAATTTCCCCCGAATTAATCAGGGCATGAGATCACTTGGGCATAATGGAGTTATCGAGATTCGAACCCACCACGTTGGGTGTGTCCGACCGGCTCCTTACCACTACGCCATCGTCCAAAGTGATGTTCAAACTATGGATTTAAATGATATTATTCGATTTAAGTGCATTAAATATATAAAATTATTGGTGCAAGATTAAGCCTTCAATTTATTAATATTGATCATGTTATATGACAAATAATTTAACAGATGCTTAAATAAATAAATAAAAAATGATAACAAGATAAATTGGTTCCCACTAGACATGGGACAAACCACATAGAAAAATGTGACTTGGAGAAATTAAATAAAATAATAATTTATGCTCTTCACCAAGTATGTGACTATCCACATGAAGCGGTGTGGCTTTTGGGGATATGGGAATAACAATTCATATATTGTGAAAATAAAATTGTAGAAATAAAATTACGTTCCCACAATACAGGCGGTAGTCCGCACATGTAAATGAGACCACAACAAAGAGGAATTCATATATTGTAGAAATAAAATTGTGTTCTCAAATACGGGCGGTAGTCCGCACTTGTAAATGACACCACAACAAAGATAATTAAAAATATAAACATAAGGAAAAATAAACAGAGAAAGGATTTGATTACTTGGCTTCTCGAACAAAGTTTGAGCAAATTCATGCTGATAACGTGTTATGAATTGTTGGGAATATGAACCAAGAACAATGAAAATATAAGCTAAGAACAATGGAGACAATAAATTCTCACTTTAGATTTTTCTCTCCTCTTCTCTTTCTCTTCAATTTTCATCTACATCTTCTTTCTTTCCCATCTCCCTTTTATAGGCATATGGAGGGTGTGAGGACAAATGAATGGGAGCTCATTTTCAACATTTCTACAACCACTCCAACTACTCCTATCAACATTTCTACACCACTCCAACTACTCCAATCATTCATTACATTTTCAACATTTCTACAACCAACCCAACTACTTCAATTAACCATTATTTTACAACAAAAAGAACAATATTAAGATTTTTAGAAAGATCAGAATGGGTCCTAGCAAGGGAAACACCAATAGAAGTAGGGAGTCAGGACACAAACACCAATCTTATCTCAGTGCAAGAGACCAAGATTTGGGTGTAGTGTGGAAGATTATGCTAGGGCATAAACACCAAAATGTCGTTCGAAATTTCACTTTATTTTCGATTTGATTTTTAAACTTTAATTATAAGCAATTTGGTTCTCAAACTTTCATTTTCTACTCAATGAAAAAATGAATGTTAAGAGATTTTACCGGTTACTGAAATGACATCCTACGTGCATGCCTACATGAAAGATCACGTGTGCGACTTTAAGCCCACATAACTCTCTTTTTCCTTTCCAACCCTATTTCCTCTCTTTTTTTTTTCGCTCAAACCCCTTTTCCCTTGCACTAACTCTATTCCTGCTCAAATATAAAGTCGATTGAGTATTAAATGAAAGTTCAAAGATCAAATTACTCATAATTGAAGTTGAAGGACTAAATTGAGAACGAAGTGAAAGTTCAAAAAGCATTTTTGATGTTTTTGCCATTATGCTAGTAGTACATACAAAAAAATTAGGGCACAACTAGATGGTTTTGATAAAAATCCTCAAAAGGGAGAATTTTGATGCAAATGATCTTTAGAGAGCAAATAACGAAATAGGACAATGCTTACCCAAGTGCTTTTGAAAGGAGTGCTTAGATAAGTTAGAAGAAAAGATCAAGCAGAACATTAATAAAGCATAACCCAGTAAATCCTGGGACCTTCCCTAGATCCTAATGGATCCTAGAATGATCTTAAATGATCTTTAGGGTTCAAAACTGCAAGTTGGCTTAGCATAAAGAACAACCTAGGAAGTTTGCATACTCGAATGAAAGATCTTATTTTATAGATTATTATCAGAAAAACACAAAAAGGTATAAACCTAAGGGATAAAAACCCAAAGGAATAGCAAAAAGAGGAGTATTTCCAGCCGTTCTTCAGTTTTTATTAACTTCCGGCAATTTCCAATCTATGTATATATACATATATATATATATATATATATATATATATATATATATATATAATAACATATGAGTGAAGTTACGTTGATAACAAGTAAGACTCAATTTTACCACGTGTCATATTCTAAAATAATATTTTTTTTGACCTGTGAATCCTATTTGAAATCTCACTTTTTAATGTTTATTTCCCTTTATTACTTCTATCCTGACGCAAATAAATAGTTTACCAAAGACATGATGACGGATCTGATCTATAAGAATTCAGGTGCGCTTATTTTTTACGGTGCTTATTTTCACATTTGGTTTCTGCCTTCTCCCTCTGTTTTCTTCTTTGGACAAATATACCCTCCAATGAATGTCCTTCCGTCACAATCTCGGTCAATGAAGGTAATAATTTTTACAAGTAAACGTTTCGTTGCTTTATGTTAAACTTAATTTTCACAATTCTAATGACTTTGCACCAAATTAGTTCACACATGATACCAGCGAGCAATAAGTATTATTTATTGAACCAAAATAAAGCCTCAATGGAGAGATATTCTAAACTCTAGAATGAACTTGTACAAGATAATAGTTACGTTCTGCTGGAATGAACCTGAAATAAAATAACTATTACCATGAACTAAACATATCATTAGTGGCATCAATTATTCATGCGCGCCTTATATAGCTTGGGTATTAATTTTTCCCTTTCTTTCGTAATGGAGGGGCGTACCAGCAAATTGAGTAGCTACCTCCACATCCAACCAACTTCCACTAGTCACTTAGAATCGGATAAATCAAAGACAAATATTAATTCAACCTTTTGCCGCTACAGCCCTAGAAAGATGGAGTCAAATAGGTCCGGAAGAAAGAGTCTGAGGTCGAGTTCACTGCAAGCGAGTTGAAGCGAGGAGGGGAAAGCCCGAGTGCATGAACTGAGCTTGTGACCTTCAATTCAACACTGCAAATTTCGGCAAGGGCGCATTTAGGAAGTGAAACTTATTCGTGGTTTTTACTAGAAGTACACGATAAGGTCCAGTTCAGCTCTTCTCTGATTATTGTGGAAGGAATGACTCAAAAACAGCATACTCTGAGCACTCATTCATCACGTTATACAAGAGAAAGTACAGATTTTCATCTGAATATACAGAAAGGGGCTAAAGGGCTTAAACTTTCAAGAAATGGAGAGCTTCCCACAGTCAAAATCAGCCATTTTAAGCCGCAATCCAGCCATGAATGATGTCAACACCTTGTCCCTCAAATAATTCATCAACATCCCACTGCTCTGTTGTATGTACCCCACAATATACGCTGCGGCAATAAGCTCAAATCCTCTCCATTTCCTCTCCTTCGCATACTTTCTTAATGCCATCTCTACCCTTTCACTTTCTTCCTCTGCTTCTTCCTCAACGTTCCATTTTGTTACTCCCCCCGTACATTTTCCCGACAAGGCCTCGGAAAGGCACCTGGCTAGAACGACACCATCTTCTAAAGCTGCACAGGCGCCCTGGCCTAGGTCGGGCGTCATGGGGTGGAGGGCATCCCCTGCTACGCATACACCGCATTTGGATATGTTTCCCCAAATCAAGTCCCATGGATGTCTGAATCTCAATGGAGAAGATATTATGCTGTCGAGTTGGGTGGATTCTATAACATGCTTTAGTTGATGAGGTACTTTCCCAAGTTTGCTTAACACAGATTGTTTCATCTTTTCTGGGCTCCCTTCCAATTCCTTGTCTAAATTGAACATGCAAGTGAAAAAGACTCAGTAGGAGAACATAAAACTAGTGAATCACAGAGGGAAAGGTGCTTGTCGCATGCCAGTCTACGGTGCTGCCTAATGGGGCCTTTAAATAGAGGTTTATTTTGAAAAAAAAAAAAAAACAAACAAACAAGCAAATGCACTTCTTTAAAAATATGGTGTCGTTGTGTTAAGCAAATACTCAGAATGTTTGAATGGAAAAAGATCATTGAGAGGTAGGAATTTATCGAACGAACCGCACTCCTTCATCTACGTCAGGAGTCCATTGATGAGAAGGGGCTGGGGAAAGCTTGAACCCAATTCCTACAGTGATGAATATAAGCGCAATTGAAATTCCCGGGGAGTTATACATTTGTGTATTGATAAGACCATTCACTATTTCTTGAAGCTAGATCTCTCCCCCGGACGGTGCTGCCTAATGGGGCCTTTAAATAGAGGTTTATTTTGAAAAAAAAAAAAAAACAAACAAACAAGCAAATGCACTTCTTTAAAAATATGGTGTCGTTGTGTTAAGCAAATACTCAGAATGTTTGAATGGAAAAAGATCATTTTTGGTGCGATACTATAGGAAAATGCGTAGTGTCACACTATATTCACCAAACCCAGTTACAAATCAAAGCTAAGGGTAAGCAGCACTAGTTTCCAGCCTAAGCTGCCATGCAAGCTGACGCCCCTAGCTAAAAGATTCTCTTGTTTTTTTCCCCCCTTTTCCCCTTATGTTTTTTAATAAAACAAGAGCATCTATGCTATCACACGAGGCAACATGCATAGATTGACACACTACAGACCCAATTTGGCACATGGACTCGGTGAATACGATGTGCCGCACTAGGTGTTTGCCTAGCGTGGCATTGAAAATGGCATCCCTTGTGAAATCTACACTTGTCTTTCCTTCTTTCCCTTCTTAACAAAACTTCAGTGTTTATAAGTGTTTATGTTGTCACACCAGGTGCGAGTATTGAAACGCATTTCCATTTCCCTCCCCACCCCCCCCCCCCCCTCCCCCTTTTCCTCCTTTAACAAAACAAGATCATTTTGGCTGCCACACTAAGCTACACGTGTATTCTGACACTACAGACACATAAATTTGTATATAAATCGGCAGAAAGCGAGGTCTCAATCAAAAGCTTACCGGGGGCCAAATGATTCCAGGTGAAAAACCAATAGATAGTTTTGTCATTGCAAGGGACGAAGCCTAATCGAACACCATTCCCAAAGAACTGCAAGAACTTGGTCCCTAAACCATGGCCTTCCTTGAATTCTGTGCAGCCCCTAATTGCTGATCGCCTCGTAAAAGCTGGTTTCTTGAGTCCCAACCATTTTGCCACTGCCGAGTTCACCCCATCGCACCCGATCAACACCTTCAGCATTCATGCAGTGGTACAAATCCAATGAAAAGACCAGATCAGCGTATAAGAGTGATGCTAAATACTATTAGCATTCACTGCAATAGGATACTGATATAGCACCATTAAAAAACGGTACACAAATTATTACAAAGTTATTGAATTAGCGTACTGGGCTTGTTTAGAGACTTTTTCCTTTTCTGTACTGATCCAGTACTGAAATTATTTATATGCTAATTGAGGGGATCTTACCTTGGCTTTGAGGATGGATCCATCAGCAAGATGCACAAGTTTTAAGGGACCAGACTCTTCAATAGAGACCACCCTAGAGGAGTACCTAATAGTTCCTCCTGGCAGTTCCTTTCCCAATGCTTCTATCAATAACTTCCTACTAACACAACGAACTTCTTGGCGTCGCCTAAACATTAGGACACATCAAAACGTCACTTTTAACTGAGTTTTCAGTGCAGACTGTAGATGTATTCAGTTGGAAAGACAGTGGTTGTAAGAGATGGGTGTGTATGCCAAGGGCAACTACATTTTGGATGGGATGTTTGGGATAATACTAAGGGGTCAGTATGAAAAGGTTGGTTCTCTAGCTTTCAGAAAGTTCAAAACCAGATTTTCAAATAAGCTCAAAACTTTTTCAGAAATCTATTTTTCGGCTTTTGCAGGCATATTTGAGCATTTTAGATAGCTGTTTTGAGCTTTCTGAAGATGTGCCAGAAGTCTACTCTTTGTCGAAGAACTTTTCCAACAGAAGAACTCAAAATAAGCTCCCTCGAACTGGCCTTAGTAACTTTCTAGATGGCATGTTTGGGATACTACTAAACTACTTTGGTTATAGATAGTAGAAGTATGTGTAGAAAACCTACCACTTTCCTTTGGCTTCCTCAAACGGTCATTTCTGAAGCTGGAAGTCCTGAAACTGCTGAGGAAACAAGAATCCTGCAGTCAGATCCCTATTTTGTGAGATTTTGCAGGTCACAAAAGAAAAAAGGAAAAGAAAAGAAAAGAAAAACAAGAATATGTCTTATTGTAAACAGTCGAGAATCCAACACGAGTTGAACCGGTATTTTGGTGCTTCAAAGACCATATTGGGCTACTTCCCCAACCTTGCCAACCCATTGCCAACCCTTTGCCAACCCTTTGCCAACTTGTTTTTGTGTAGAACCTTGATATTATATAAGAGCACGATTGGGTTTGGCCCCATGGTATCTTTTGTCAAAGCGTGACACATAGCGTGTGTGCATGTGAAAGGGAATACAGAGAGTCTCACATTGAGCTGCCAATATGCATTCTATTTCTTGAAGTACCATGTTGTGCTATTCTCTCCATTACCCTTTGATTTTGGATTGGGACCTTGACAAATGGTATTAATTTTCAGTTCAAATTTCGATGATGATTTTGGACCTACCCTCGGATGAGTTCATGCTGTAGGCGAAGGGATTCAGCAATGCCTAGAGCATCCAAAGCTTTCCAGGCATTGGTCCAAGTTGTAAATGCAAACCCAGTGACCCTCAAACTCTCCGATGATTCCAAGACCACGCTCCTGTGTCCCAATCTGCAAAACATAGAGCCAGTTTTGACATTCACACACATACATATGGATGGCGAAAATCCATAGATTGAGCAATTATCTTTGCTCTAGGCAACCCTACTAATCACTAGAACCAAGGATGATCCCCACCCAAAAGGCCTACTTGTGGATTCTTCAACTATATCCTTGAGATTATGCATGCTATCTTTTTTATTTCAAACATTCAAATGAGAGAACAAAGAGGGAGTTGACATTTGGAAAACTTTGAGCTACTCAAAACTATTTCTGAAAGTCCAAATCTGCCTTAAAAGTGGAATACTAGACATATGAAGTCTGCAAAATTTATTAAGGTCTCACGTTTGTACAGAAGCATAATAAATTGAAATTCCCTGAACACCCATACTGTGCTCTTGTACATCTGTATTGTATGTGTAGAATTATTGCTGAACAACACTCTCTCTAAATAAGTTATCATTTGGAAATTGGATCCACTGCTTGAACTTCTCTGAAAATCCAAAACTACCTTATCATAGACTCCCAAACAGACCCTAAGAAGAGGATGGAAGAAGAGTGAGGGGTG
This sequence comes from Santalum album, assembly GCA_034195605.1. NCBI lineage: Eukaryota > Viridiplantae > Streptophyta > Magnoliopsida > Santalales > Santalaceae > Santalum > Santalum album. The sequence continues at coordinate 8,281,941 of CM067262.1, forward strand.
TACCTGTGAAGTCCCAAGGCAGTGGCAAGGCCAGAAATCCCAGCTCCCACAATCACTATTTCTGCCACATCTCCCATGATTATTTTGGGAGGGGAAAAAAAATCTGAATTTGGATAGAGTTTTCTCAAACAAACTGAGGAACAATAATTGCAAAAGAAACAGAGGCGAGTCATGGAGGGGGGAGCTGGGATAATTCTTATAACTGGATGAGACAGCGCTGGTGACGAAAGCCATTGCGTATTTGGTTGCAGACTGTTTTGCAAACTCCTTTATTTTAATGGCGTCCATGCGAACTCTGAAGCGCCGGCCAAGTTTGACCTCTGAAGCGCCACCATGTCCGCCTTCCCTGGATAAAGAATGAGAAAAATAAGAGTTTGCTACATTCTTCTCAAAGCGAATATAATTAAGCGGAGGTTTCGCTTTTTTCTCTTCTTTTCTAGGATTTATGATGATTTCCATTGAGTAAAAGAGAGCAACAATGATTTTCCTTCTTCCCCCTCATCTTCTTCTCTAGGGTTTAGGACAGAGATGGAAGAAAAAAAAACAAAAAGGTGTAACGAGAGAGGGAATCTGAATGTGGATAGGATCTTCTCAAACAAACGGAGGAACAATAATTGAAAGAGAAACAGAGGTCATCGTGGAGGAGAGCTGCGGCTATCCTTATAACTGAATGAGACAGCGCTGGTGACGAAAGCCATTGCGTATGTGGTTGCAGATTGTTTTGCAAACTCCTTTATTTCAATGGCGCCATGTGGACTCTGAAGCGCCGGCCAATTTTGACCTCTAAAGCGCCACCATGTCCACCTCCCCGGAATGAAACGCTAGAGACAGGGCTTTTGTTTTTTTTTTTTGTTATTTTTTATTTTGGGATATAAGAATAATGCCAAAATTCTCAAAATAATATTAAAAGAAAAAATTCTCAAAGCGTACAGAATAAAACTTTCCTAAAATAAGTTTTAGTTTCCCAATTATGAATTATGAGCTCAAAATTTCCTAAAATAAGTTTTAGTTTCCCAATTATGAATTATGAGCTCAAAGTCTCTCAATCGTGAGTTATGATATTAAAATGGGAATTTCAAGCTAGCAATTATGAATTGTGAAACTCACACACTCTCATTATTACAATACAAAAGTAAAAATTAATTAACAAATGATTTGGAGATAGATTTGCTCTTTCCAATTTATGATATAATTTGCACCATTTTTTTGTTAAATGTATTTTTAAAAAATTTGAACCATATAGATGAAAACAACACACAGAAACACATACATCTATCAATTTTCAAGTGATTTGAAAATGCGAAACATATTCATGCAAAGTATGGAAAAATTCAAGCTTCAAAATAGTCCTAAATTTTTTTTTTCTGTTTAGGAATAGGATTTACATTTTCAAATCACTTAAAAATTGATAGACATATGTGTTTTTGTCTATTGTTTCCATCTATACGGTTCAAATTGTTCAAAAATGCATTAAACAAAAGAATGATATAAAGTGCACCATAAATTTGTATGTTGTTTCTACGTGTCATTTCCTCTCCACAAAAGTGCTATATATTTCTTTGAGTGTCCTGATCTCGCAATTCACAATTGTAAGATACTTATATTAGGAAAAATCACAATTCGTACACCTACTTTGAAAAAAGAAAAATCTGTACTATTTCTGGAATGTTTTTATAATTCCATACTATTCCTATAGTTTGGAAAAACTTATTTAGTTATTTTAGGAATATGATAATCATTGGGAAAAAGTTACTCAGAAAACTTTTGGTATTAAATCATACTTTAATTTGTTAAAAAAAGTAATTATTAATAACTAAATATATGTACGATTCATAATCAATTAAAATAAACCAATTTTACCACTCTACTTTGCCCCTCAAGGCAAAATGTCTCTTTTCCACGTCAACATACAAGCGAAAACATAATTTAAACTATTAAATTATTTAAATAAGCCATAAAATAATTGATATGCATCCAATTGTACCCAATGAGCTGCTTACACTAGCATTGACGACATTAATTATTTGCCGACGTCTCATGGTCACGGGGCCAAATTTTTTTATACAAAAAAAGACAAAAATTGCCGAGTCATATTTTGCCTTTATAAAAGCTTGAGGTCCTCTTTATTAAAATTATTTCACTCAAAAAAACAGTCATAATAAATGTCATTATTCTAAGATGTCATTTTTAATATATTTCTCAAATATTAATGAAATTAAATTAATTACGAGTGTAGCACAAATAATTTATTTATTTTAATGAAAATTGAAGAAACAATTTTGGTAAAAAAAATTAATTGAAAAAAGTATACAAACGTGTGACCCAAAAATAAAAGAATGGCAATTGCGTAGATATATCGTAATTTGCATCATTCTATTTTTTAATATAGTTTTAAAAAATTTAAACAGTATTGATGAAAACTAATATACAAAAATATATATGCCTATCAATTTTTCAACTAATTTAAAATATAAATTCATATCATCTTAAATATAAAAAATTTAAAATTATTTTTAAGCCTAAATTTATTCTTACTTTAAATAAAAATTTTAAAATATATCACGATCTCATAAATTACTTGAAAATTATTGTCAATTATAGGAATTATCAGATTTTGAGAGACTAATTTCGATCATGTTTTGACGGGAGAGCCGCTCGTTGGTGCGTCATCGCTTAGGACAGACTGACTGACCTGGCAGCCGCGGGACCCCTAACTCTGACATTCTCGTTTGCAAGCAAGAGATCTCAAACCTATAGAAACATAGAATCGAGTTATGGGAGAATGCAGTTTGCTTGGAATTATCATATTTTCTAATCTAATTTGATATTAATTTAAAGAAAACAAAATACATCAATTTTAAGAATTATTGGAATGTAATTCTATGGGTATTTGTATTATTATTATTTATTTATACTATTATAAAGCTAAAGGGCGCTTTGGTTCAATCAACCATATATTTTTCCTTAACTTCTATTAATACCTTCAAATATTACAGTTATTTACTTACAATTATCACATAACAGTTCCTATTTTTATTCAAACATTATAGTTATCATATAATAATTCTCATCTTTTCCCTAAACATATAGTGCAATGACTTTTGATCGTAAAGTATCTAAAATTTCAAATTTTAAATATCTAATTAATTTAAATTTTTTACTCATACACTTTTTAGATATTATATATTGATCGAAAAGCTGTTAAGTACAAGCAAAGCGCATGTGATGCGGCTAGTTATTATTATAGAAATTACATGCGCGTTGCGCTTGTTCAACTTCTTTTTATTAATATAATATTTTGTATAAATTTATTTTAATATAGAAGACTAAATAGAAAAAAGTCAACAAATTAAAAAAAAAATGATTATGCTTTAAAAGAGATAAAATGGAAAGAGTAGAGAGAAAAGTGGAGAGGGCACAGTTGAGAGAATAACTTGTACAACTGGAAAATATTTGATTTATAATTATATCCAATTAGTTTTAAAAGGAACTGTAAGAATGCTTTAAAACGAAATAAGGGTATTTAAGTATTTCAAAATTTTAGGATTTAATTGATGAAAAATAACTGAGTTTTAATCCAATCCCTTTCTAAAAGTATAGATAAAAATAAGGGGAGCGGATAGGCACACGTGGTGGCTGCTTAGTCACACATGGTTAAGTGGGAAAACTCTGGATTGATTATATACAGAAAAGAGCAATATTACGATTTTTAGAAATCATCGGAATGGATCCTAGCGAGGGAAACACCAATAGAAGTAGGGAGTAAGGGACAGAAAGTCTGTGGTGCTTTTGAAGAAACGTCTATTGCCCAATTTTAGTGCAAGAGACCTAGATTTGGGTATAGTGTGGAAGATTATGCTAGGGCATAAACATCAAAATGTCGCTCGAATTTTCATTTTATTTTCAATTTAATTTTTTAATTTCAATTATGAGTAATTTGGTTTTTGAACTTTTATTTTCTACTCAATTAAAAATAAATATTAAGAGATTTCACCGGTTGCTGAAATAGCATCCTACATGTATACCTATATGAAAGATCACGTGTGCGACTTTAAGCTCACATAACTCTCTTTTTTCTTCCCAACCTTATTTCCCCTCTTTCATTTTTGCTCAAATCCCTTTTCCTTTGCACTAACCCTATTCCTGGTCAAATATAAAGTCGAATTGAGTAAAAAATGAAAGTTTGAGAATCAAATTGCTCATAATTGAAGTTGAATGACTAAATTGAGACGGAAGCGAAAGTTCAAAGAGCATTTTGATGTTTTTGCCATTATGCTAGTACTGCATACAAAAAAAATTAGGGCACAACAAAATGTTTTTGATAAAAATCCTCAAAAGGAAGAATTTGGATGCAAATGAGCTTTAGAAAGCAAATAACGAGATAGGACAATGCTTACATAAATGTTTTTGAAGGAATGCTTAGATAAGTTAGAAGCAAAGATCAAGCAAAACACTAATAAAGTGTAACCCAGTAAATCCCAGAAGAGAGGTTCACCAGCCTAGGAGGAGGACCTTCCCTAGATCCTAATGGATCCTAGAATGATCTTAAATGACCTAATAACAGACAGGTGAAGTTACGTTGATGACATATAGAACTCAATTTTATTACGTGCCATATTCTACAACAATATATTTTTTGATCAGTGAATCCTATTCAAAATCTCACTTTTCAATGTTTATCTCCCTCTATTACTTATATCTTGACGCTAATAAATAGTTTACCAAAGACACTGACGACTGGATCTGATCTATAAGAATTCAGGTGCACTTATTTTTTGTAGTGCTTATTTTTACATTTGGTCTCTGCCTTCTCCCTCTGTTTTCTTTTTTGGACTGATATACCCTCCAATTAATGTCCCTTCCGTTGCTATCTCGGTTAATGAAGGTAATAATCTTTACAACTAAATATTTTGTTGCTTTATGTTAAACTTAATTTTCACAGGTTCAAATGACTGCACCAAATTAGTTCACACATGATACGAGCGAGCGATAAGTATTATTTATGGAACCAAAATAAAGCCTGAACGGAAGAGATATTCTAAACTCTAGAATGAACCTTTACAAGATAATAACTATTACCATGAACTAAACATATCATTAGTTGCATCAATCATTCATGCGCGCCTAACATAGCTTGGGTATTAATTTTTCCCTTTCTTTCGTAATGGAGGGGCATACCAGCAAATTGAGTAGCTACCTCCACATTCAACCAACTCCCACTAGTCACTTAGAATCGGATAAATCGAAGACAAGGATTAGTTCAACCTTTTGTCGCTGCAGCCCTGGAAAGATGGAGTCAAATAGGTCCGGAAGGAAGAGTCTGAGGTCGGGTTCACTGCAAACGAGTCAAAGCAAGGTGGGGAAAGCCCGAGTGCATGAACCGAGCTTGTGATCTTCAATTCAACACTGCAGATTTCTGCAAGGACGCATTTGGGAAGTGAAACTTATTCGTGGTTGTCACTTGAAGTACACGATAAGGTCTAGTCTTCTCTGTTTATTGTGGAAGGAATGACTCAAAAACAGCATAATATGAGCAGTCATCCATCACGTTGTACAAGAGAGAGTACTGATTTTCATGTGAATATACAAAAAGGGGCTAAAGGGCTAAAACTTTCAAGAAATGGAGAGCTTCCCACAGTCAAAATCAGCCATTTTAAGCCGCAATCCAGCCATGAATGATGCCAACACCTTGTGACTCAAATAATTCATCAACATCCCACTGCTCTGCTGTATGAGCCCCACAATATACGCCGTGGCAATAAGCTCAAACCCTCTCCATTTCCTCTCCTTTGCATACTTTCTTAATGCCATCTCTACCCTTTCACGTTCTTCCTCTGCTTCTTCCTCAACGTTCCATTTTGTTACTCCCTTCGTAATTTTTCCCGACAAGGCCTCGGAAAGGCACCTGGCTAGAACGACACCATCTTCTAAAGCAGCACAGGCGCCCTGGCCTAGGTCAGGCGTCATGGGGTGGAGGGCATCCCCTGCTACGCATACACCGCATTTGGATATGTTTCCCCAAATCAAGTCCCATGGATGTCTGAATCTCAATGGAGAAGATATGATGCCGTCAAGTTGGGTGGATTCTATAACATGCTTTAGTTGATGAGGTACTTTCCCAAGTTTGCTTAACACAAATTGTTTCATCTTTTCTGGGCTCCCTTCCAATTCCTTGTCTAAATTGAACATGCAAGTGAAAAGACTCAGTAGGAGAACATAAAACTAGTGAATCACAGAGGGAAAGGTGCTTGTAGCATGACACACCATGGTGCTGCCTAATGGGGCCTTTAAATAGAGGTTTTTTTTGAAAAAAAAGAAAAACAAACAAATGCTCTTCTTTAAAAATATGGTGTCATTGGGTTAAGCAAATACTCAGAATGTTTCGAAATGGAAAAAGATCATTTTTGGTGCTATACTAAGAAAATGCGTAGTGTCACGCTCTATTCACCTGAACCCAGTTACAAATCAAAGCTAAGAGTAAGAAGCACTAGTTTTTAGCCTAAGGTGCCATGCAAGCTGATGCCCTTCACTAAAAGATTCCCTTGTTTTTCCCCTCACTGTTTTTTTAACAAAACAAGAGTCCTCTATGCTATCACACTAGGCAACATGCATAGATTGACACACTACAAACCCAATTTGGCGTATGGACTGGGTGAATACTGATGTGCCACAGTAGGTGTTTGCCCTAGGGTGGCATTGAAAATGGCATTGCTTGTGAAAACTACACTTGTTTTCCTTCTTTCCCTTCTTCCTAACAAAACTTCAGTGTTTATAAGTGTTTATGCTGTCACACCAGGTGCGAGTATTGAAACGCCATTCCATTTTACCTCCGCTCCTCCCTTTTCCTCCTTTAACAAAACGAGATCATTTTGGCTGCCACACTAAGCTGCACGTGTATTCTGGCACACCACAGACACATAAATTTGTATATAAATCAGCAGAAAATGAGGTCTCAATCAAAAGCTTACCGGGGGCCAAATGATTCCAGGTGAAAAACCAATAGATAGTTTTGTCATTGCAAGGGACGAAGCCTGATCGAACCCCTTTCCCAAAGAACTGCAAGAACTTGGTCCCTAAACCATGGCCTTCCTCGAATTCTGTGCAGCCCCTAATTGCTGATCGCCCAGTAAAAGCTGGTTTCTTGAGTCCCAACCATTTCGCCACTACCGAGTTCACCCCATCGCACCCGATCAACACCTTCAGCATTCATACAGTGGTAAGACCAGATCAGCATACTAAGAGTGATGCTAAATACTATTAGCAGTCACCACAATAGGATACTGATATAGCACCATTAAAAACTTTACAAAAATTATTACAGAGTTATTGAATTAGCATATTTTGCTTGTTTAGAGACTTTTTTGTTTTCTGTACTGATCAAGTACTGAAATTATTTATATGCTAATTGAGGGGATCTTACCTTGGCTTTTAGGATGGATCCATCAGCAAGATGCACAAGTTTTAAGGGACCAGACTCTTCAATAGAGACCACCCTAGAGGAGTACCTAATAGTTCCTCCTGGCAGTTCCTTTCCCAATGCTTCTATCAATAACTTCCTATTAACACAACGAACTTCATGGGGTCCCCTAAACATTAGGACACATCAAAACGTCACTTCTAACTGAGTTTTCAGTGCAGACTGTAGATGTATTCAGTTGGAAAGACAGTGGTTGTAAGAGATGGGTGTGTATGCCAAGGGCAATACATTTTGGATGGGATGTTTGGGATAATACTAAGGGGTCAGTATGATAAGTTGGTTTTTTAGCTTTCAGAAAGTTCAAAACCAGATTTTCAAATAAGCTCAAAACTTTTTCAGAAATCTATTTTTCGGCTTTCACTGGGCATATTTGGGCATTTTAGAAAGCTGTTTTGAGCTTTCCGGAGATGTGCCAGAAGTCTAATCTTTGTCGAAGAACTTTTCCAACAGAAGAACTCAAAAGAAGCTCCCTCAAACTGGCCTTAGTCACTTTCTAGATGGCATGTTTGGGATACTAAAAACTACTTTGGTTATAGATAGTAGAAGTATGTGTAGAAAACCTACCACTTTCCTTTGGCTTCCTCAAACGTCATTTCTGAAGCTGGAAGTCCTGAAATTGCTGAGGAAACAAGGATCCTGCAGTCAGATCCCTATTTTGAGAGATTTTGCAGGTCACAAAAGAAAAAAGGAAAGGAAAAGAAAAACAAGGATATGTCTATATGCTTATTGTAAACAGTCGAGAATCCCACACGAGTTGAACCGGTATTTTGGTGCTTCAAAGACCATATTGGGCTACTTCCCCAACCTTGCCAACCCATTGCCAATTTGTTTTTGTGTAGAACCTTGATATTATATAAGAGCATGATTGGGTTTGGCCCTATGGTATCTTTTGTCTAAGCATGACTGTGTGCGTACCCGTAGCGTGTGTGCATGTGAAAGGGAATATAGAGAGTCTCACATTGAGTTGCGAATATGCATTTTATTTCTTGAAGTACCATGTTGAGCTATTCTCTCCATTACCCTTTGATTTTGGATTGGGACCTTGACAAATGGTATTAATTTTCAGTTCAAATTTCGATGATGATTTTGGACCTACCCTCGGATGAGTTCATGCTGTAGGCGAAGGGATTCAGCAATGCCTAGAGCATCCAAAGCTTTCCAGGCATTGGTCCAAGTTGTAAATGCAAACCCAGTGACCCTCAAACTCTCCGATGATTCCAAGACCACGCTCCTGTGTCCCAATCTGCAAAACATAGAGCCAGTTTTGACATTCACACACATACATATGGGTGGCGAAAATCCATAGATTGAGCAATTATCTTTGCTCTAGGCAACCCTACTAATCACTAGAACCAAGGATGATCCCCACCCAAAAGGCCTACTTGTGGATTCTTCAACTCTATCACGTATCCTTGAGATTATGCATGCTATCTTTTTTATTTCAAACATTCAAATGAGAGAACAAAGAGAGAGTTGACATTTGGAAAACTTTGAGCTACTCAAAACTATTTCTGAAAGTCCAAATCTGCCTTAAAAGTGGAATACTAGACATATGAAGTCTGCAAAATTTATTAAGGTCTCACGTTTGTACAGAAGCATAATAAATTGAAATTCCCTGAACACCCATACTGTGCTCTTGTACATCTGTATTGTATGTGTAGAATTATTGCTGAACAACACTCTCTCTAAATAAGTTATCATTTGGAAATTGGATCCACTGCTTGAACTTCTCTGAAAATCCAAAACTACCTTATCATAGACTCCCAAACAGACCCTAAGAAGAGGATGGAAGAAGAGTGAAGGGGTGTACCTGTGAAGTCCCAAGGCAGTGGCAAGGCCAGAAATCCCAGCTCCCACGATCACTATCTCTGCCACATCTCCCATGATTATTTTGGGAGGGGGGAAAAAATCTGAGTTTAGATAGAGTTTTCTCAAACAAACTGAGGAACAATAATTGCAAAAGAAACAGAGGTCAGTCATGGAGGAGAGCTGGGATAATTCTTATAACTGGATGAGACAGCACTGGTGACGAAAGCCATTGCGTATTTGGTTGCAAGATGATTGGCAAATTTATTCATTAATGGTGTCTATGTGGACTCCGGAGGATGAAGACAATTTTGACATCTGAAGCACCACCATGTCCACCTTCCCTGGATAAAGCAGTAGGGACACTTACAAAAGGAGCTAAACTATGTTCATTGAATGGAAACAGCTCATCTAGAATTCTTGGACAAATTTGAGAGGAAATATGTGGCGCAAGGAGCCTTATGACGCTCACAACATCTTTTTGCTCCTTAATTTATAAGTTTGTATTACTTGGAGTTGGAATTATAGTGAACCTGTACAGAAGCAGTTCTTTTTTATTATTTTATAATTGAATTCTTCCATATTAAGAATTTTTTTAATTAGCAAAGTTAAAAAGTATTGTCCTAAGAAAATGGTTTTCCCAAACAATGTTCAGGCACTGGATAAGAACACCCACTTACCAAAAAAGTGGTACATTCGTTTATCAAAAAACATAAATGTGCATATTTAAAAAAGCTTCCACTATGTATTAAAACTATAATCCTTACGGATGAAAAGAACGTGGAAATAAATATAGAGAATATAAATTTTTTTGTCAATAAGGCAATGTAGGATATATTAGAAAATCATAAAATTTGAAACCTAAAATTGACTGAACTTTTGGTCAACAAGGCAATGTTGGATACCCTAATTTTATACTAAAAAATTATAAAATCTGAAACCTAAAATTGATTGAATTTTCAGGGCTTTGACGAATGTTTCCCATATTTTGGAAAAAAATAACCCTTTTTTATAAATGATATGGGAAATACCTACCTTTTCATGCTCTTTTTGTCGATAAGATTGGAAGTGCTAAAAAAAAATCTGAAGTGGTATAGTTTTGAAATACCTACCTTTTTATGCTTTCTTGTTCCTGTTTCCTGTTTCTTGCCCCAATTTAAAAAATTTTAGGGAAACAAGAACAAAAAACATGTTTGGATCTGTATCTTTGTTTTGTAAATTCTAATAGCATTCTCAAAATTTTTAAGAGCTTCTTAACAAATTTGGGAGTGAGAAATTGTTAATCCCAAAAATTCTCAAAAATTTGGAAACAATATTTATCTCACTCCTCCACTCGAGTTCACTGCAAAACCATATACTGTTTAACTTCGACCACTATTGTCACCGTATTCTGTTCAAATTCCATAATCATTGCCGGATTCTAGCCACTGCTCACTTTTATCAGATTCTGTCACCACCATCAATCTTTCAGGACAAAAAATGGAAATAATGTGGACAAATCAAATATATTTCTCTTTATCGATGAGAAATGAGAGTACAGAAATTAAGAACAATTAGGGGTGAAAATAGGCCGGTTTTGATCGATTTTCACAGAAAACTGCAAGCGAATTGACAGACCATTTTTTATGTGGGGGGAAAAAATCCGAAAACTGACCGACCACATTGGTCGAATCGAAAATCATAAAATCGATGAAAATCGTAAAAATTGATTGATAGGTCAGTTTTTATGGGGTTTTTTCACGATTAATCAATGACACAAGCCACCACGACTCCGAGTCCTAGACGGATTTGGATTGAATTCCACTAAATTCGTGGAAGAGCCTACTAGATCGAATCTTCTCTCGATTCAACACTCAGATCACTCCAATGTCACACTAGCAAATAATAATAATCCTCAGAAAGATGCAAAGAACTAAATTCACTAAATTGAAGCGAGCCACGAACCATTAATCCCAAATCTAAAGAGCAAAAAAAGGAAACGACTCGGATAGCAATAGAATTGTGAGAATCTAATGAATCAGAGATGTACGCTCATGGTTCTGGTTCTCCAGGCAACAACAGACGCTGCAGCCAGCACCGGTCGCTTCGATCGCGCGACTCCACAGTGCCTCCGATTCTGCTCCAGCAGACCTGTGCCTCCGGTCGTGGTCCAGTTCTTTGCTTCCAACTCTGCAGAATTGCGGACCAGTGCTCTGCAGAATGTGGACCAGTGCGGACCAGTACCATTCGACAGCGACTCTGCAGAATCATCACCACCCCTGGACGGCGCGGCTGTGTGTTGCCATGGGAATGACATTTGTGGAAAAAATTAATATACAGCGGCTGCACATAAGTTAGGTAGAATCGCTATCTTGTGATGCTTAAAAGAAGAAAATGAAACTCAAAATGACGTCATTTTAAAGTTTTTTTTTTTAAACCTCTCTTGTGTGTATGCTGCATCTAAATAAGGTGTAGCCGCTGCATAAAAATTAAGCCTTATGTATATGCGGTTGGTCAGTTATTGTAGTTTTTCTTCCGACGGCGACTGAAAACCGACCGACCAATGTGGTTTTCTATTGGGAAAAAAAACTGAGACCAAATTGGCCAACAAAAAAGCCAACCGATCTGATTCAGTCTTCATCAGTGTCGGTTGATTTTTTGGTTTTTTGATTTTTTAGTTCGGACTTGCACCTCTAAGAACAATGAGAAACAAGAACAAAATTTAGAAACAAGAATACGAAAATAGAAACAAAACTAAACGGGGCCTAAGTTAGGTGCTATCAATAAAGAGTAAGTCTACTCTTCACGGGGAAATCCTGCTGGAATCCCGCTTCTCCAACATATCAAATAAAATCAAAAGAAGAAATTTCTCTCTCTTGGCACAAAGAAGGGAAAGGCGACCCGACCCACCTCTTCTCCCCATTTCCCTCACCCCTCTTCCACACCTCATTTTCTCTGAGCCCTAATTTATTTTTTGTTGTATGCTTTCCCTCTGCCAATGAATGATTGCACCATTTATGCTTCTTCCATCAAAATATAAATTTCAACACATCAATGGATGTTCATTTGTTGTCACTACGATTTTTGCTTCCATGGTTGAACATATCTCCATCTCTTCTCTATGTGTTTTTTCTATCTCGATGGCATTGTTGAATAAGTCCTAATTCCTTCTCCTTTTCCTTGGATTTGTAAGCTTGGATTTGTATATCTTTGTCTGTCAAAGGTTCATTTATGGTGGTTTCTATTTTAGATTTAGGGATTGAGATTTATGAATTGTTTTTTTTTTTTTTTGTGGCTTCAATTTGAGATTAAGGGATTGAAATTTATGAATTGGGATGGCTAATTTTTGTAGTTTCAATTTGAGATTAGAGGATTGAATTTGTGAATTAGGCCCAACCCTTGATGCTGTGTCAATTTAGAGTGCCTTCAAAAGGTATTATGAAAGCTTTCAGTTTGTTGTTCATGGTGCTTTTGGTTTGATGGCCATAATAAAAAAATGCTCCATTTTGTGCAACTGAAAAGGTGCAAATGGATGCAGTCCAGGTGAATATGTTTTAGTGCAACAATGGAAAAGGATTCATGTTGCAATAAAATATGCAACAGTAGAAAAGAATTTAAACCACAAGTAAATATACTCTTATGTTCAATGTCATACACTTGAAATGGTTGTTATCCTGTTGAAAAATGAACTTGTGAGAAACAGCTGAAGTATAGTAAAGCTCTCATCAAAGCTACAATTATAAATTGAAATTGTTGGTTTAGCAAACACTCACCCCATGTTTATTAATGCCCAAAATGATCCAGTCCAGGGAAAAGTCCGATAGGATCATCAACCTTGCAGACGTTAAAGAAAATTGAATTCCCAAAAGGAAGTGTTCTCAAGATGCGGAGGAACTGTTGTCTTGCATCATCTTTATTTAAATTTTCTTACATTGTGAATATAAGTTTTTAAATCGATATCATCAATCAAATATTGTCTTTAGTGATTCATAAAATTCTAGAAGAATTATCTTATCATGGAATATTAATTAGAATTATCTTATAATGGAATATTAATTATGCACTTGGCTTGGAAAGAAATAATAAGCCCTGGAACATGAAAGCAAACCAGTGCATTTATGCAGCAATGGAAAACGATTTGAATTGCAATAAAATGTGCAGCAAGGGGGAAAGGTTCAAACTGCAATAAAGTATGCAGCAATGGAAAAGGAATCAAACTATAAAAAAATTGCTTCTATCAAATTCTAATGTTCACTCAAAAAGTTCTCATATTACAAAGCTTCTATAAAGCATTGAAAACTATATGATATGGCTTTAAAATCCACAACTAGTTTGATGATAATAGCATGATAAACTCAAAAATCATGGAGAATTCCATTGACCCTCCTTATCCTTTGAATACATCCATTGACTCAAGAAAACAAAATGTATCATCACATTGAAGCATCCATTAGGTCAGAATATGCACTGATCTTCACCTGAAAATCCTACACCAAAAACGTAAGCAAACACACATCTAATTTGGTAAAATTTTCATTTGAACATTAGTAACAAGAAAATTGAAAGCTAAAATAACATTTACGATATCATTTTGGCTCGTGCTTTCTTGTGTCTCAACATGAACAAAACATTTAGTGGCAGCATCACTCTAGAGAAACAAATAGGAGCAAATGTTATAAAAAAAATAGAGTTTATTATCAAACAAGTAGCATCATTCAAGCAATTACATTACCTTCCCCTTCTTTCCAAATGTTCTTTTTCTTTGAATAATCTGCTCAACCTTAGATTGCTTTCTTTTACTAGGTCGACGACCCTTGCCTCGTTTCTTTATAGGTGAGGCGATATTCTGGATTGTTCTTTGTTCTCATGTGAAAGCCGCCCATAGTAGATTATAGAAGATGTTCGTTACTTGCACAAACTCCACCCTCCCAACAAACCTTCAAATCATTAAGTCGTTCCACCACTTGATCGCATCTTTCTTCAAAGTCAAATGCCATGTCTACCACTTCATTAAAAATATGACACATCCTGTCATATTGGCACCCTTCATTTGTTCCCCTCCAATCATTATAACTCACCTGTACATTTAGTGTATCCTCTCTTTAAATCTTTCCTCTATCTTCGCAAAATGTATTTCCTTGGAATAGAAAATATGTCCCTATTGACTAGACCACAAGTATATGCCTACACAAAATGCCACGAAATTCAAACAATTGACAATTACATTCTATTTCAAAATCAGCTTCTTCTTTTCCTACCCTGAAGGAAGCCTTAAAATTTACTCTCCTTGTATATTCCCTTTTCTCACTATATTTTTGAATCTCAGAGACTTCATAATGGAATGCTAGTCCAAATGATTCTAAAAGATTTTCTTTGCAATACATTACACCTTGTCAATTCTTGTTGAAACTCCTTAAACTTTGAATGAGTATATACTTGCTGGATTTGTTGCTCCATTGCATAAAATGTTAAACAAGGGACCCTATGAATTAAAAGATTTGAAATCTGCTTCTTGTTCCTTGACAACTTTGCTTCTCAATGCATTATCATATTGTTCTACAAATAGTTTCAACATCGCTTTGGAGTTTACATATCCATCAAAAAAGGCATTCATGCTCTCGCTTCAGTTGTGTTGTGGACATTCCTGCCCAAAAGCAATCTTTAAGGTAGCAAAGGACCCATCGATGCCTCTCGTTATACAAACTCCACAACCATTCATTACTTTCAAGCGAATATTTCTCAATAGTTGCATTCCAATCAATTTCAAATTCAATCGGTGTCAAGGCATCATAAACCACACTTTGTAAATAAAACTTTATAGTCATATTCTTTGTATCCTCTTAGCTTTTCAGGAATTTTTTTCATTATGTGCCATAAACACCACCTGTCGCGTGCGTTAGGAAAAATTCTTTCAATGGCATTTCGCATTGCCCTGTCTTAATATATAATTATAGCCCTTGGAGCATGCCGAGACATACATGTAAGCCAAGAGTCAAACAACCATACAAAAGTTTTCTGTGTCTTCACTTGATATCAAACCACAACCAAACAATATTGACTGTCCATGATGGTTTACCCTTACGAAAGGAGCAAAAGGCATATCATATTTGTTTGTCAAGTATGTTGTGTCTAATGAAATGACATCACCAAACTCCTCATAGGCGGCTCTACTCCTTGGGTCCGCCCAAAACAAATTTTGAATCCTGTTATCTCCATCAAAATCAATTGCATAGAAAAAGCTTTTATCTATCGCTTGCATCTTCTTGAAATAACTCTGAAGTGCCATAGCATCCCCCTCACCAATGCCTCTACCTTCGAACTTTCTCAATATAATTTTGGCAATCCTTCTCATTGAATGACAAATTTTCATGCCCTCCAGCCTCAATGATAAGAGAATTAAAATTCTTATGCATCCTTATCCTAGAAGCATCACTTAGTTCAAGGTTTTCTCTTCACATGAAGAGGTAGCTTACGATTGCACCGATATTGGCGGGATTTTTCTGGACTTAATGTGTGATTATGTGTAGCTTCAAATGTACTTACAAACCACTTTCCATCATTTGACAGCTTAGGACAAGCTCTAGCCTTGCAATTTGTTTTTGTAATTGGATGAGGATTCAAAGCATTCTGGGACATCTTCTTTATTGTGCCATATCGGGAACATCCAATTGTAACATACGTAATCACGCCCTCAATCCTTTTGCAAGTTCTTTTAATCACTCGAAACCCCATTTGCATTCCATATTTCCTATAATAGTCATAAATCTCATCAATACTATCAAATAACATGTTTAACTTAGGCTCATCAACCTTATCTTCTATATTATTCATTGAAGTCTTGTTTTCTCCCATCACCATTTTCTTTAGCTGAGGAAGTACCATCATCTTCCATTCCCTCACAAAAATAAATATGAAACTAGTACATTTAAATAAAAACCAAACATTAAATATCATCTTGAGTAAATTAAATTCACTGTACATGTGAGAATAAATAACTATATAGACACTTAATAATAGTATAAAATGAAAGGAGGATTCTAACTTTTTGTCATATTTCACAATTATTAGTAGGCTTCAACCTATTTGCGTTAGAGAAGTAACAAAACATTGGTCCTAAAAAAGAAGCATATATCAATGATAAATTAAATATATAGTTTAAAGGAGAAATCTTTTTCTTACCTCTTCCCACCATCAATAGTGAAGGATAGAAGGCTGGAAATTTCCTTCTAGGGTTTTCACAAAAGAAGAGGCACAAATAGATTGTATTTTGAGAGGCACGAGAAAATGTAGAAAATTTGCGCAAGAGATGAGGAAAATATTAGAGAGCGCGGGTAGGGTGGGGTGGGGGGGAGTGGGAAGAGGAAGAGTTTCCTTTTCTTTTTCTAAGTCAGTAAAGAAATGAATTTTTTTATCTAAGAAGTCTAAGAAGTGGGATTCCAGCGGGATTTTCCGCGTGAAAGGTAGACTTACTTATCAATAAATACTCCCTAAATATACTGGGATCTAAGTTGATTCCTAGCTACTCATTTCAAGCCATTAAAAAAAGTATACTTTTAGAAACACATGAAACATTTTAAAGTATTTTAGAACATAGTTGACAAAGCTTTTTTCTAGGTTGCAATAACAATGGCACTGCAAATATGAAATAAATTCTTTTCGTTATCTAACCAACCTAAACTGTTACATTCAATTTATACTAGAATTTTTTAGCATTGTTCAGAAAAACTACAAAGAAGAATACAATAATAATTTACGGAGTCATTGAAGTATCCCCAAAAGAAAAAGAAAAGGGAACCTAAAAAAAAAAAAAAAAAGATGTACAATACACGTACCCCTCAGCTAGCAATTGATGTTCTAGCAACATGTGGTAGGACAGCTGATCTAAGGTCCCCAGGATAAGGAGTCCAAAGCCCTAATCCTCTCTACTCTCTTTCAAACTCTTCTCATATTTACTGAACTCATCCATGGATTTCACCCAGTCCACTTTAGAAGCATGCTCTCACGTGTACGAATGTAACAAGAACATTGAGTTGTATTCGCAGTTTGGAAACATAAAGAAACAAACTCTCCAACCTGTGCATGATGTAGCAAAGCTGAGGTGGTCTCTTGGCGTAAAGAGATTGACCTCATTGAACCACAGACACTTAAACAAGTTTCTCAACATAGTATGCTCCCTTACGATAATGGCTCCTTTTGGCACATATGCATCAAATTAACCAAGTGAACTTATGATAGTAGCCAAGGGAATGCTTTTCATTGACATATTAAAACTATGTATAAAAGCTATCCTCTCTTTCTCTCTCTAGGGGTGTGGGGGGTAGCTAGTTCTCAACAATGTAATAAAAATGATAGAAGTCAATAAAGACCAAATTTTATCCACTTGTAAGGGAATGAAAGGGGGCAACTGTTGTGCAATAGCATATGGTACATTATGGCTTAAGAGTGGCCTAGGTTGTTTTTGGCCCATGGTATTGCCTATTTGTCTTTGGTGTTGTGTGCATGTGAGGAGCTAAGATTGGGATTAAGTACACCAATTGATTTTGAGTGGAATCTCGACAATATATCAACATGTCAAGGGCCATCATTATCTTGTTCTCTAATTGCAGATTGTCCATTTAAATTTAAAAATGAAACTTTCTCTCAAATGGGGCACATGTGTCAATAATGGACCGCCATTGTGAAGCGCAAATGTGTCCAACTTTAGGTTGGAAATCACAGAAACTATAAATGAAGACCAGAACCAAAATATTGTATTAGCTAGTTTAATCCTTACAACTAAAGGTGTTTCTATTTAAACTCTATGATTCCTTTCCTTCATATATTTTGAATTTCACCCGACGATTAATAAGAGGCTGAGCCTATCACTTCTTTTGTTTGACAGCATCAGCCTCTTCATATACACTGTGATGGTGCTTGTGCTGTGCAATCGCAATTGTGTTCTTCTCATGTGACAGCTACCTACAAATCACATACAACAACCATAATTAAAATTCTTACCAGCCAATGCTTATGTGTTCATGTGGGCAAATCCCCAAATTTAATAGGTTCAAAAGCATGACTTTGTTTCTTATCAAGTTACATGGAAAGATTTTGTGCTTTACTTCTCTAAATATAGATTCCGTACGATAGAATATCTGTAGAATTCTAGCAAGACTTTTTAAATTATTTAGATTGAAAAAAAGCATGAAGGAATAGAGGTTGGTTAGATGAAATTTTATAGGATTTTCAACTAAAATTTGGAAAAAATAAAATAAAATCAAGATATTATATTGCTGCCCTACATCATGAGATTTTGTAAAAATTAGCAAGTTCTACTAATTTTTCATAACCTTTTAATTTGTGTAGTTGAATTTACAAATTCATGATGCTCGTCGTATTCTTGCCAAAATTTTTTAGAAAATTTGACCATGTGAATTCTTGAGTAGAAACATCAAGTAAGGATGATAAGGCAATGAAGTAGAAACATCCATGAAGGACGTAGAATGAAATAAGAGATGAGAGAGAGAGAGAGAGACAGGGGAGAGGAACAACTTACTTTGCTTATCACAAGTAATCAACCAAATTAGTAAGTAATTAACTATATAAAATTTTACCTATACCTTGTCATATTAGACTGCAAGATTGAAAAGGGCATAATAGTCCATAAAATTGCCTTATGTTGGCAGTCTTTCTGAGATAAAAGAACTTTATTAGAAATAATGGGGAAAGAAGGGTGGATTACAAGGAATTCGTCCTAAATAAAAGGAAAAATTAAAATTGGGATAAATGAAAAACCAAAAAAAAAAAACAAATAAGACAAAGAAACACCCCTTTCACAATCTGAGAAGGGCAACCAGATGCACCATAAAACAACAAAAACTGTTGCCCACCATAATCGTTAAGCTTTCTTTCACCCACTGAACTCACAAAGGAGACTTCAAGGAATTTAGAAACCAATCAAGGGGAACCCAGCACACAGCCAAAAAAAGACACCGCATATTTGAAGCAAAACCATCAACCATTTAACTTCGGCCTCCGTTGTCACCGCATTCTGCTCAAATTCCATAATCATTGCTAGGGTTCTAGCAACTACTCACTTTTGTCGGATTCCATCACCACTATCAGATCTTGTAGGATAAAAAAATGGAAACAATATGTGCAAATCAAACATATTTCTCATTATCAATGAGAAATGAAAGCACAAAAATAGGAACAATGAGAAACAGGAAGAAAATTTAGAAACAAGAATATGAAAATAGGAACAAAACCAAACGAAACATTTTTAAGTGTTTTAGAACATAGTTGACAAAGCTTGTTTCAAGGTTGTGATAACAATGGCACTGCAAATTTGAAATGAATTCTTTTCGTTATCTAACTACCTTACACTGTTACATTCAGTGTATACTAGAATTTTTTAACATTGTTCTAAAAAACACAATAAAGAAGAATACAATAATAATTCATAGAGTTCCTGAAGTATCCCAAAAGAAAAAGAAAAGAGAACCTAAAAAAAATAAAAAAAGATGTACAATACACGTACCCCTTAGCTAGCAATTGATGTTCTAGCAACATGTGGTAGGACAACTGATCTAAGGTCCCCAAGATAAGGAATCCAAAGCCCTAATCCTCTCTACTCTCTTTCAAACTCTTCTCATATTTATTGAACTCATCCATGGATTTCACCTAGTCCACTTTAGAAGCATGCTCTCACGTGTGCAGGATGCAACAAGAACATTGAGTTGTACTCGCAGTTTGGAAACATAAAGAAACAAACTCTCTAACCTGTACGTGATGTAGCGAAGCTGAGGTGGTCTCTTGGCATAAAGAGATTGACCTTATTAAACCACAGGCAATTGAACAAGTTTCTCAACGCAGTATGCTCCCTTACGATAATGACTCCTTTTGGGACATATGCATCAAACTAACCAAGTGAACTTATGATAGTAGCCAAGGGAATGCTTTTCATTGACATATTAAAACTATGTATAAAACATCTGTCTTCTCTTTCTCTCTCTCTCTCTTTGGAGGGAGGGGGTGGGGGCGCAAGAAGTCAATAAAGACCAAATTTTATCCACTTGTAAGGGAATGAAAGGGGGCAACTGTTGTGCAACAGCATGTGGTGCATTATGGCTCAAGAGTGGCCGAGGTTGTGTTTGGCCCATGGAATTGCCTGTTTGTCTCTAGTGTTTTGTCCATGTGGAGAACTGAGGGTGTTTCTATTTAAACTCTATGATTCCATTCCTTCGTATATTTGAATTTCACTTGATGATCAATAAGAGGTTGAGGTTATCGCTTCTTTTGTTTAATAGCATCGGCCTCTTCATATACACTGCAATGGTGCTTGTGCTGAGCAATCGCAAATGTGTTCTTCCCAGGCGACAATTATTTACAAATCACATACAATAACCGTAATTAAAATTCTTACCAGCCAATGCTTATGTGTTCATATGTAGGCAAATCCCAAAATTTAATAGGTTCAAAAGCATGACTTTGTTTCTTATCAAGTTACATGAAAAGATTTTGTGCTTTACTTGTCCAAATATAGATTTCTGATGGTATAATATCATGTAGAATTCCAACAAGACTTTTTAAATTATTTAGATTGAAAAAGTATGAAAAAATAGAGGTTGTTAAGATGAAATGTTGTAGGATCTCCAACTAAAATTTGGAAAAAAATAAAATCAAGATATCATATGGACTACCCTACATCATGAGATTTTGTAAAAATTAGCAAGTTTTGCTATTTTTTTATGACCTTTTAATTAGTGTGGATTTAATTTACAAATTTGTGATGCTGTCGCATTCTTGCCGAAATTCTTAATAAAATTTGACCATGTGAATTCTTGAGTAGAAGCTGTTGACCCAAGGCTCTGTGGATTTGATTTTGATGATGCCCGCCAAACTTGTTATACTAATATATTTCCATTAAGTTTATTTTTATTTTTCAGGATATATATTATAATGAAATATAGTGTAAGATTTGAAGATCAAGATTTGTGGAAGATTTGATAGGATCTTATTATAAGTCTATTTCTCAAAATATTAGATAGATTTTCATGTTGGTCAAAATAAAATATTTTATTCTTTTCAACGGTTTTGTTTTTCAAAATTCAAAAACTTTCTTTAAGTGTTTATTCTTGAAAAACAGATTTGGTAAGTTTTAGAGAAAGGATATTTTCTAGAATATAGTCTTGAGCGAATTTGAATTTAAATAACTTCCTTGATTTGTCGATTTGATTGAAATATTTTTACACGGATTTTCTCATGGAAGATTTCATTCAATGGCTATATACCTTTTCTATATAAGAGGCAGCAGCACTATTTTGAAATAACCAGAACAATACACAAGAACTGATTTCTCTCTACAAATGTTCATACACTCTTTTCACATTCATACGTCTGCTCATTAGAAAAAGAGGCTTTTGCGAAGTGTTGCACCTGAAAATCCTGTTGAATCTAATTTCTAAAAGGACTGTAAGTTCTATTTGTGCTATAGGAATTGCTGTGTGAAATAAATTTATTAAATCTGGTTTTTCACACTTAGATTTTTAGAAACGTTTAAACTTGTTTGAACTTGTTCTGTTTTCTGAAAAAATCAGTTTGCAGTTGCTTTAAAAGTGTTTCGAGCAATTGTGATTATCTGTTATCATTTTTCTGTGACTATCCAATACGTTGAGAAGTGGACAGTAGTTCCATTTGTATTTAGCTTGGTTTGAACACAGCTTAACAAATTGTTCAAGGCAAGTATTCTAGTAGGTTTGTTTATTTGCTTTCTTGCCTTATAATAAGAAAGGTTTTGAGGTTTGTTTGTTACTTTCTTACCTTAGAAAAAGAAAGGTTGAAATTGTAAGGGTTATTTGTTCCTAAACCCGTAAAAGAAACTTTATTATACTTGTGATCCCAGGGCAGCAGTGGGTTGTGATCAGTAGAGTAGAGTGGACGTAGCTTCAAGTTGAAGTGAACCACTATAAATTTTATGTGTTTATTACTTTTCTGCTCTGTTCAAATTGTTTTGGAATTACCTGTTCAAACCCATATACTGTGATAGGACTGTTCAAACTGTGTTATTTAAACTGGTCTTCAAACTACTTTGTTCAAACTATTGTTCAAACTGTGTTATTCAAACTAGTGTTCAAACCATTTGTTCAAACTAAATAACTGTTCGAACTGTATTGTTTGTGCTTAAACTTTTTTTTATTATTCCATATCTCGCTGTTGATGATTGCAAGAGCTTATCAACAAAGAGTTTTTCGAAAAACATCCTATTCACTCCCCCTCTAGACTGCTCAACAGAAGCATCAAACAATGATGATAAGGCAATGAAGTAGAAACATCTATGAAAGACATAGAATGAAATGAGAGACGAGCAGAAAAGAGAGAGAGGGGGGGGGGGAGGAACAATTCACGTTACTTATCACAAGTAATCAACCAAATTAGTGAGTAATTAACTATGTAAAATTTTGCTTGTACATTGTCACGTTAGACTACAAAATTGAAAAGGGTATAATAGACTATATAATTGCCCTATGTTGGCAGTCTTTCTGAGATAAAAGAACTTTATTAAAAATAACGGGAAAAGAAGGGTGGATTACAAGGAATCCATCCTAAATAAAAGGAAAAATTAAAGCTGGAATAAATGAAAACCAAAATAAATACATAAATAAGACAAAGAAACACCCCTTCTACAATCTGAGAAGGGCAACCAAATACACCATAAAACAACAAAAACTATTGCCCAACATAACCGTTTAGCTTTCTTTCACCTACTGAACCCACAAAAGAGACTTTAAGGAATTTAGCAACCAATCAAGGGGAACCCAGCATGTAGCCAAAAACAGACACTGCATATTTCAAGCAATCAAACAACTAAGAAACAAATGAAGGTTAGTCTTGCCACTAGAACACATTGAAGGGTTATGATGTGGACTCTAGAAAATGCAGGATAAATTAATATTTAAGAAATTAACTTAAACATGCTGACTGAATACGAAATAGAAAATCAAACAGCAAAATCAAACTAACCTAAGAATTAGATAGCAAAGCAGAGTTAGTGACATTCTCTGTGGGAGGCAGAGCCAATGACGTTCCCTGTAAAAGGCGAAATCAACGGCATGTAACAAGCAATCGGTTAGGGTTTCATATCTATGCGTTTCCTTCTGTTTTGTTCGACTAGTTTCTTTTCAATTTGTTGTAATTTTTTTGACCTCCGATTATTGTTCGAGTTAGGCCAGATTTTCTGGTTCGTAGGTCAAAGCAATGGTTTTAATGGGTTGATGTGCATTTTGGGCCAAATAGAGACTAGAACTGGTTCGGGTCTAATAGTATTGTTCCCAACAATGAGTATCACTTTAATGTAAAATGACAAAATAAGAATGTCACCCACAAATCTCAAGATATACACATAGACTGGTCCTTTCAACCATCTTAAAGCAAAATATCTCTTCATATAGTAATCCACTATGATTTGCACTTTTGACTTTCGTTTGGTGTAATTCTAAATCTGTATTTGTAATTATGGCTAAAATGGAGCGAATTGAGGCAATATGCACCACCCAAGATAAGGTCTCATGATAGTCCATTGCATGAAACCTTTCTCATCGTTGAGCCTTGAACTTCCTTGTTAAACCATCCACTTTGCGTTTGACTTTAAGATTCTGCTTATCCTAATCATTTGCGGTTTCTTTCACGCGGAATGCATATGATTGCCTCAAGCTCAATCCGAAAACATCGATGAGAGATGATAATTTGAGTGCTTCTATGTGATACTAAAGAATCTTAAGTGTTGTTAGTTACCTTTCAACAAAATGTTAAACGTTGGGAGCATGAACCTCAATTAAAAAGGAGTTCCCATATGCCTAAACTTCTTGAGTGATAATAAAATCAACTTATGAAGGAAGATTACTCCTACTGAGAATATCATCCTTTCTCACAAACATAGGAATTAGATATGTGCTAGCCTCGGTAATTTGAAGAAACATAAATTCCTTAATTTTATTAACTATCTAGCTAGTTTGTTAATGCCCAACCTCCCAAAACTTGTGATCTATTTTCACAATATCTCTGTCTGAGAAATCATCAATAAAATTCACTTCTCATGACTCAATCCCAATCAATCCCTCACCTGGTTATTTACATAATGCTACGTAACCTTTAAAGCATCAAGGTATCTAAATTCCTATATGTCCCCTAGGTTCCAATGTCCTCTATGAAGGGGTTGAAATGCATGAAAGCCCTATCAACCCCTCAATTGGTCTAAATTGGGCTATCACCTAAACCAATACTAAAAAACATGTTATGCACCGATTTACTAGTTATTCGATTAAGTATGTAGGCTACAGTTGACAATGTATCCTTTGAAAAATGGGTAAAAAGGTTGGCTTCTACCATTATCAACCTAACTATTTCAAGTAGTTTGCAATTTTCTATACAACAACTATAATTTATTGTGGGTCTGGTAAGTTGCCGCGTAATTCCATTGCACTCACAAAGTGACTTGAAATGCTTGGACAAATATTATTGTCCTCAATCAATCTTAAGAACATTCACAATCTTATTAGTTTGATTTTTAATCTCTTGGAGGTGCTTTTAAATGCAGTCAAACATATTAAACTTATAAGCAATTAAATAACATGACCATGACGAGAGTAGCCATATATATATATGTGTGTGTGTGTGTGTGTGTATGTGATAAAGAATTACTTACCACTACATGCCATAAAATTGAACAACTCATGGATGTTTAAATGATTTAATTCTAATAGCATTCGCTGCTCTGCCAAATGATTTTATCACTATTTTTCCTACCAAAGAAGATTTATATAAGGAAGATTAATGTAAGTGATCTTCTAAGACCTACCATAGCAAGTTTAATCATCCCATCTGATCCAATGTGACCTAGTCTATCATGGCACAAGATATAATTATCAAAAACCATTATCAAAAAACCTCATTAGACAATGCAAGTAAAACAAATTCTTTATTGAAACAAAATTGAAATCATAAGCAATTAAAGAAGTTACGGATGCCAAATTTTGCTATCACTAAACGCATACAAGTAATCATGCAGTAGTGTTAGCATGTGT
Source organism: Santalum album (assembly GCA_034195605.1). NCBI lineage: Eukaryota > Viridiplantae > Streptophyta > Magnoliopsida > Santalales > Santalaceae > Santalum > Santalum album. The sequence goes on from CM067262.1 coordinate 8,307,264, forward strand.
GTTTATATTAGGCAAATACACATCAACCAGATTTCTAATACGTACCACTAAATTGCAGAACAACATATAGACTTGTTACAATAACATGATTTTTTCTAGTCAAACGAGTTAATAAAAAATTAAAAACAATCTAACAAAGCACTTTGAGACATAAAATTGAGCACATAACTTGTGATATGAAACATGTTTTGTGTAACTTATATACATTCCTAATTATGAGGGCTCAATGAAAACAAAACTAAATATAGGATGAGAACAGTTTTAATCCATCCTAATAGTTGGTCGTAGCTTATATATATATATACTAGTCGTAATCATTAGCTATCATGTAAAGAGTTCATATTTAAAAACAGTCTAAATTATAGAAGATACTGAAGTAGAAGAGTTAATAACTTGTATTACAGAAGTCTTTGAACTAGATTTATATAACGACACCAAGATCACAAAAGAGTGATTAAAATATTTTATACAAATAATAACAATGTCAAGATTCATGTAAAGCATCAGAAAAACAGGTAAAGGGTGGAAGAGACAGAGGAGGAATGTACCAGCGAAATTCACACATAAAAATCAATATCTCAAATTAGAACCCACCTTAATTTGGCGAATTCCAATGAGAGATTAAAATGTTTTATATGAATAACAATGATATTAAGATTCATATGAAGGGCAAGAAAAAAAGATAAAGTGAGGAAGAGACAGATGAGGAATGTATTTGAGAATTGAGAGGTTTTACTTGATGTTCACCAACGAAAGTTGATCTTCCAAATTGGAGCTTACTTTAATTTGCAGATTTTTCTAACACTTATAATAACTCATAAATAATTGGACGAATGAGTGGGAATAGAAGACAGAGTTATCCATTAACATGGGATGAGACTTAGTATTGGAGAACTAAGCTAAGCATCTATCGAAGATAGGAGACAGATTTGGAAGAAAAAAATACCGAAATAATACTAAATTTTTTTCCCCAAAGTAGGTGCACGGATCATATCTTTTTTAATATAAGTTTGACTCTCCCAATAGTAAATTATGAGGCCTTTTTATATTTATATATTGCTCTTGCATTTAACTTTTCCGATATCATTATTTTAGTATTCTAGTCTCACAATAGGCAATTGCGAGACCATTAAAATACTAATTTAAACTTGCAATTTAAAATTGCGAGTTTATTATTTAAATATTAACCAACCCTCAAAAACCTTAATTTCTTTGCTTCTTCTTCATTTCTCTCCTAGTGTCATAAACCCATTTCCCCATTTCTCTCGGCAAAGAGACCCATTTCTCTATTCCTCCACTCGCTGCCATTTCTTCCTTCTTCATCCCATACTTTCTTTTCCATACCATTTTGGTAGATATAAATTTCCCAAGTCCCTCATATCACACCCACCCTATGCATCTTTGCGCCAAGCCTATTGGCCCTCATCAATGACTTCAGTGGTTGCTCAGGAGGTATATTTCTCAATTTTTTTCTTGCTACATATATGCTAATTTCTTTATTTATACTAATTTAGGATTATAATATTGAATGCATGGTAAATTAAGGATATAGTATGATTTTGGTATATTCAACGTAAATTGGAATTGCAGGTGGTAGCCCTATTATGGATTTTTATTTATTTGTCATTGTCTTCTATTTAGGGGAAACTTTACCCAATTTGTGTTGTGTTTGATGTGATTGATATTTTGGTTGCTAAGACTTGTTCACTATAACAGATGGATGAAAGAATGCTCACTAGAGCCATAGATCCATTAGTGTTGACCTTGCAGAGTAAGCATAGGTCTTTTGTCATATGGGTGGGGGATGATGATTTGTCAGTGAAAAGACATTGCAATACTTGCATAATGTCTATAGATTATCGCCAATGCTGGATTTTATAGAGTTTATCTTATGACATGTATGAAGATTGATCATGCACTAATTACGACCTTGGTGGAACCTTCCATTTTCTCAGTTAGTGAGGTGACTGTAATGTTACATGACATTTAAGTACTTTAGGGGCTTTCCACAAATGGGGATGTCATCATGCTTGATTGGATGGCCAACACACCTGAGCACATGGGCTTCTCTAGCGACTCGAATTACTCGACTACAAGATGTATCCCATTAACTAGAGTTTGGTCTACGAGTGAAAATCAGCTAGTTTAAGGAACAAGTTCACATAGGTGATCCCCAATGATGCTTCAGATGAGATGTATAGTACGTTACACCTATGTATACATTATGATGATGTGTAGTGATACATTGTTTTCGAACAAGTCCAACTCCCTCATCAAACTACAATTCTTACGCTTTTTTGGAGCACTTGTCGAGCATTAATGGTTATAGTTAGGGGGAGATGTACTAGCAGCATTATTCAATTCCTTGTGCGCAACATGTCATCGAGGCAAGTGGTTCATCAGTGGCCCTCCACTCCTGCTTCAAGTATGCTCCATATGTCGATGTTTGTAATATTATAAAAATTTTATGTATTCAATGTTTATATGTGCTTATATTAATTGAATTGAATCTCTGCATCGTAGTTGTGGTCCATTGAGAGCAACTAATCCTAATACGACCCCGCCTTGTGAGTTCCATGGGCCGGGATAACAGGATTTTAGAGGGTTTCCACCACTACCGCAAGGCGATAGGTAGCAGTTTTTTTAATAAAAGTTTTGTCAATCATGCTTTAAAAATAAATGACTCTCACCTTATTGCTCCTGATATGCTCTAAAACAAATAGGTATGCCACCTAGAGCCTGGAGACCACCGCGATGCATATAAACTTGGTGTATCAATTCCAATTTGACATAATAAAGGACAAGGATTTTGAGTGGCAGTCGTACGATCTGCATGGGCTCCTTAAGTACTGTGCATCCATAGCGCCCTACTAGGTGAGTTACACTCCAATTCTTTGCCTCGACATTGTGATAACCGGCAATTACGCGCTTTAACATGTTTTTTTTGAGTTGAATTGTAATCCATCCTTTAGGTCGTTAGTGTTTGGATTAAATACTATGGGTGGGGTCTCCTATTGGGATGCTAGCCATTCTTTAAGTGATGAGAAGAAATTAGCACTAGGGCATATGAAATGAAATGGCCCCTGATCGAGTGGGAGTGGATGGTTTGCCAAGATTTGCATTGGCCGCATCACTATCACTATTAGCAAAATGAGAAATCTAACTCTTGGACATCCTCCTCGTTGTCATATAACCTATCCATATCGTCATTAAATGATAAGCTTTCAATATTTGTAACGATGGTATCGAGTGTTGGTGCTCCAATTTGTGGTTCTAATTGATAGTAGGCGCCTACTCATAATTATCATACGATTAGTTCTATGAGTGGTTACCAAGGATTTTTGTCTCGCTAGCGTGGCTCAACGTTTAGCTCGGCAAGTAAGTTGACCATAGTACCCAATTGGATCCATATATGGGGATAGAATGGCCTTTGGTTAAACATAAATATGCCAATCATCCTGAATCGATGTTGCTAAGAAGCTTGCATACACCCCCTCTGAGGGTAACAGGACACCGAAATAATAGATTAAGCTTGTAGAGCCTAGGTTCCACTACCATCAACTAATATAACTGCTCTGTTAGAGAGTGGAGCGTTGTGTTAAGTTCTACTAGCATCGTGTGTAATGTCCCCCCTTCATAGTTACTACCGATTTGTGGTTCCTCTATAATTCGACCATCACAATGCAATACTATGGGAGTAAGGGATGATGACATTTTGAAAGTTTAAATGATAACTATAAGAAATGCTAGGAGAAATGATAAAAATTTAGGCAATAGAAGAAGTGCACACATGTGAGCTTAGCGGTAAGGATTAAAGTGGAGAGTGGCTTGGGGGGGGGGGGGGGGGGGGGGGGGATGATTTAACAGTTCTAGCAATGCAATTCCCAACTAACAGCCAACTACCTTGAAGTTCAGGTTTGCAATGGCCAATTGCGAGGTTGATTTTTACAAACGAATTTCAAATCTAAGTCTCGTAAAAGAAAATTGCAAGGCCAAATTTCCATTCAGTCTCGCAATTCCCTATTTTGTCACTAAAACTTATATCAAGAAATATCTAATTCATTACACCTACCTTGGGAATTTTTTTTGAGTATTCTTTTAGGATTTTTTTTCATCTAGAATATGGGAAAGAGAGTCTTTCGAAGGGATGACAACCAAGAATGCATATACAAAAAGAGAAAAAAAGCACAAAGGGATGTGGATAAACAGGGATTATGTGGTGAAATTTAGTTTGACGTGGCATCACAAGTCTTTCACCAATTTGTTATTAAACCTCACTTTTGTACTACAACATGATATTCATTTTTTAAATTTAATAATGGCATCAAAATTATTCATTGTAGTCTAAAGTAATTATGTTTGAATCTTGTAGTCACCATCCAAGTATTTTAGATCATGAAACAAGTAGAAATTTATTATTTAACCATTGAAAATAACAGCTAACTATTTGTATAACTTATTATACTTATCTGAGTTGTAAAAAATATTTATGTTTTTTTAATTAGTAAATATACAAACATCTAATCATATTACAAAATACACAGTATAATAAGTAGCACTGAAATGTATAATTAAAGCAACTATAATTTTTTAAAGGGAAAATTACACCAATGCCCTCCTAAAGTTTACCACAAATCTCAATTCCCCCCCTACAGTTTCAATTTCCACAAATCTCTCCCCAAAATTATTCAAAAGTGCTCAATGTGCACCACCGTCACCCCCTTCGTTAAGTCTTTGACGAATTTGGCATGTGCTAAGCACATGACTGCGTGAATAAGGGCTTAGAGAGCTTCCAAATCGAATTGTTCATGTGTGCAGCGGAACCCCAGGTCACCATGAACTCAACTCCAAAAGCCTTCAGCCATCCCCAACCCTAAGTCACCAAGCATGTGACCCAATCCTACAGAGAGATCATTTGCAAGTGATCCTCATTAATAGAATCCTAGTTATCTTCTCCATTTGAAACCTTAACATGTCTGAAGGTAGTTTTAACATCTCCCATGTTGTAGCTCCTATGTGCTTTTATAGAAATAAGGCACAACTACAAACCTGGGGGAAAAATACAACCCAAGGAGGAAGGTTTTGGGAATGCAGCAAGTATGGGGTAATGATGTTTGAGTTTTTTTATTCATCTTTGAAAGTGCATTACATTTGTTTTTTCAGAGTTTGTAGCCTTTTGTTCATGTGTGCAGGGAGGTGAGGCTTTCAGTTTCTTTGCTTAGTATGATAGGGCAAGGTGTGAATGCCTCGTCCCCAATCACTGTCTTTTCCCCTAACATCACCATTGCTTTGCTTCCTGCCTGCACCACTGGCTTTGTCTTCTAAATCCCATCAAAATATCCCGACTTTTTACCTACAAACAACAAATAGAAATGCAAAAAAATCAATGTCTAATCATCATTTAAATAGTGTTTAAAAAGAAATTAAAATAGTAACATTGAATCACTCACTTTTTTTCTAACTTGACTTTTGCAAATTCTAACATAGTGACCAACTTCATTACATCTTAAACACGTGAGGTTTCCAGAGTTTCTTTTTAACTTATGAGGATCAGCAGGCCTCATCAAGGTCTTTTAACCTTCTTCCTTTTGGTCAACTAGGTGCATCTTTTATTAACAGGAGGCAAAATTGGTTCTTTCTCAATTTTAGGCCACAAGTTAGGACCATTTGCAGGTTTAATGAAGTAGGAATAAGTTTTCATATATGTTTCTTTTAGGAAAAATGGGCTCACAAATTCACGAAGTGGATTACCTTCAGAAAGCATAGCACCAATGGCATGCTTACAAGTTAGTCCACTTAATTTCCACTTAAAAGAACTACATCTATATATAGCCAAATCTACCACGAACCCACCTCCTTTTCGGTAACTAGAACTTGGAACTATTATTCCAAGTTGCCTCACAATTTTGTATAGCTCTATGAGTTTTATCTAGTTTACTTTAGATTTTTGGGCATATGAGTACAAAATATTTCACTGCCTTGTCTCTTTTACATTGGATTCTTGTCATTAAAAATGTCCTAAGCATCTCTAACATAGTTATGATAGCCTTACTCCGCTTCTAATATGGATGATTTGAATGTCTCACAAATATTATTTAGAAGCATGTCACATTTGGGCTTGGTCTTAAGTGCATGCTTGCACTAATGTTTAGTATCAATTCCCATCAAGTACCCATAAGCGTTGGACTTTTTCCCTTCATCTTCCCTAACTTTTTGATCTAATTTCTTTATTTCTCCCACATAATGCTCCCATTCACCTACTGTGCTAGCTTTGGTTGCACCCCAAAGGAAGTCCTTAAAGGCTTTTTCTTTATAGAACTTCTTGAAGTTGGCATAAAGATGCTGCACACAAAACTTATGATCAATTTCAAGGAATTCATTTTCAATTGCTACTACAAGTCCTTTTTGGCTCAGTCGGACATAAAAGTCCACCCATGGTCTTCAATAGATCCAATGTTCTTTGACAAATTCTCTAAAAATCACATCCAATTGTCATAAGTTTCGTTATCAATAATTGCATATGCAATGGGGTATAGTGTATTATTGTTGTTAACACCAATGGCTACAAGTAAGTGACCTAGACATAACTCTTTAAGATGACAACCATCGAGACATATCAATGGCCCACAAGTATTGACAAAAGATTTTTCTACATGTATTCGAACAAATATATAGCCTGAAGAATTTTGGTTGTTTATCTGGTGCAGGCCACTTTGATTATAGGTCCACATATATTCTTGGATTGGATCTCTTAAACTCCTTGAGGTAATCCCAAAGCTTTGAATGTCGTCCTTTTTCAATTCCATCATTTATGAAATTTGTCCTCTTTCTTGCCTTATAGGCAATCACGTGACTAATTTTCACTACAAAATCCTTCCTTACTCTAATTTGCATAAGTGAACATTTCCAAATAGGGTTACAATTGAATTCATCAAGGTAATGATTAGGGCACATTAGGCATTTCCTCATGAGCTTCATCAACACTATCATTATCATCAAAGTCCTACTCTGAAGTCAATTCCTTACCAGTAAATTTTACAAGGTCATCATGAGTGGTTTGGGAGCATGCATTAATCGGAACATCATTTAGTAAAGGGATAAAATTTTGAGATATAGCTATAACAATAAACAATTAATTAATGGATTACATAAGAAGACCACAACAAAAGAATTTCATAATAAACAAATAAAAAAGACACAATTTTGCGAATCAATACCATTTTTAAAAGAAAGAATAAATAAATCACAAAACCAATTACTTGGTGTCTTCCCGGTCTCCATTCTTTTACTCATTGCAATAATTGGAAGCTTTTGAATTACTGCAAATGATTTCTCTATAGGATTGGGCTGCGGCCTGATGACCTAAGTTGAAGATGGTTGAAGGCTTTTGGAGTTGAGTTCATGGTAACCAAGGGTTCCTCCACACACACGAACAATTTGATTTGGAAGCCCTCTAAAACCTCCTTCATGCAATCATGTGCTTAGCACATGCCAAATCCGTCAAAGACTTGACGGAGGGGTTGACGGTAGTGCACAATGAGCACTTTCGAATAATTTGAGGGGAGATTTGTCAAACTTGAAACTATAAGGAAGAAATCAAGATTTGTAGTAAAATTCACAGAGCTTTTCCTTTTTAAAATTATAATTATAATTTATATTTTTTTTATAGTGAATTATGGTTTCAACTTACATACAACTAATTTAATTTATCCACATTACAATAAATCAACATCTTCTCATATTATTATTACTATTAACTATTTGTCGATTTATGGAAAATCTTAATTTCTATTTAGTTTTTTCTAGTTGTATGCATTTATTAGCACTTTTTATCATTTTGATTAAATGTAATGGTTCTTGTATAAATACATAATAATACTATGTTTAGGTATTGTTATTATTAGTAGTAATATTATTATTGTAATTAGAGAGTAATGTACATAATGTATACCTTACGTAACATGCGTTAGGTGTGATTTAAAAATTTAATAAATTGATAGAATTTTCCGAGAACAATCAAGCTAGTGTTATTAAAACCAAGAATTAATAGAATTACATTTGAAGATAACAAGACATTCACCTTCTATCCATTTCCATATAACTCGAATTTTAATTTTTATTCCTAGTTAGGGTTTATAATAGCAAGGTCTACTTGCCCAAATAGGATTTCAAAGTTTATGCATTCCCCCACTAATAAGGTTCAAAGTTGTTCCATTCCCTTTATACAAGTTGATAAAAAATTATTTTATTATCACTTCAAAATGCTATTTGTCATGTTATTATCATCTTTAAAAAGAATTGGATGAGGGTGAAGAAATTTAAAATTGTAAAATACATGGGAAATATATATTTTTAATAATTATCATCATTTTGAGGGCAAAAGAATCAATTTAAAGATTCAGAGAGCATCTTTTTAAAAAACATTAGAGGTGCCGGTCTCTTTAGAAAAATTTGAGGGGGAAAAATTAGGTTCATTTTAGGCTTATTTGGATTGAGGATACAAGATGGAAAGAAGATTGGAGGTAAAATTAAAATTCTCTTCATGTGCGGTTTAATTTTCAAAAAAAGGGAATAGTTGTACCCATTGTTTTAAATTGCGGTTGAAGCCGCAGTCGCGTAACGGTCGGGTGTGTAACGGAAAGAGGATGTAACGGGAGTATCGTAACAGGATGCGGCCGTAACAGATGTGAATCTTGAGGCGCGGTACACAACTATTATTTTTTGACCTTTTAATTTGATATATTTTTTGTATATGATTTTTAGGCTATTTTGAACCACCCCCACCTTATTTATAAAGAAAAAATTATTACTTCTGACATTTAGATGTTAAATAAATTTAAGTGCGCTGTTAAAAGTAAAAGCTTTATATATATCTTTATATATACCACCACAACAATAAATATTATCATAAATGAAAATTACATAAATTTGACCAATTTTTTGCCCTCACAATAAATTTTCTAGTGGTATTTCATCCCCACTACATTGAATGACACGTCGGCTGATCAATTGCCCTCATACAGTTTTTAGTTCGTATCCCCAACATTTCAAAATAACAGGTTTTCATTAAAAGAGATGCCATCGCAATGAATTATTATTTACTTTCAATTCCCTTAAAAGGAATTTGTTCATTTCTTTAATTCCCTTAAAAGCAATTTCACTAAATATTTAATTCACTTAAAAAGAATTTCACCATTTCTTTAATTCCCTTCCATTACATATTTAATTCCCTTAAAAAGAATTTCATTACATATTTGATTCCCTTAAAAGAAATTTCACCATTTATTGAAAAGAATTTAAATTTTCATTTTAATTCCATTATCTTTTAATTCCCTTAAAAGAATTTAATTTGGTTTTAAGTGATTAATTTCCTTTAAAGGAATTATAAACCTTTTCCCCAAATAAACATAATTTAAAATGCATTTAAACCATTTAAATATGTTTATTCCCTCTTAATGGGTGTGGGCCATGCGCTCTACCAATATTTAACCAAATACGATACATTTTCAAATGAATTGAGTGAGATGACAGGCTTTGATTGGCCATTTTTTTCTTTATTATTTATGGTTATGTGAATAGAAGTTTCCCTAAGGGTAAACAGGTAATTCCGCACTTTCCTATTTTCTCCACCTTCCCCCCATGATTCTCTAGTTCTAGCTACTCATCCATGAATGCTAGCCACTCCTTCATGATTGCCGGCCACAAAAGGCATAGGAAAAGAAGAAAAAAATTGCTCATCGTGGCTGTAATGGCCATAGCGGCCACAACGATCGTGAATCTGACAAACTACGCTAAAGCAATGTGTAACGGTATCGCGAAGCGGTGATACCGTTACGTAACGGCCGCTATGGACCAATTTTTAAGACCATGGTTGTACCCTTGATTGGTTCAAGAGATCGAGGAAGGAAAGGAAGTCCAATTATTATTAAGTACCACTTATTCCCTTAGCATGTTGTCTAATAACATACTTCACAAAAAATGAAAAGGGAAATTGCACTTAACCTCCTTTTGATTTGACCCATTTATAGGAATCTTTTCTATGGTTTGAAAATTAGCACATAATCACTTATTGTTTCAATAGACTTGTAAATGTTCAATTTTCTATCAAATTTGATGGTTTGCTCTTCCACAAGTTTTTAGAGTGCTTAAGAGGGGAAAAATAAACTTTCATTTCCCAGACTACCCAAAAGTAACTTCTTAACCTCAATCACACTAGGTTTTAAAGAAATTGATATTTTTATATTTCTTGTACCATGAAAAAATATATTTTTCATACCAAAAAAAAAAAGAGAGGTCTTTGTATGTGTTGGGACTTGTTCCTATTTCGACACATGTGCACTACAAAAATAGTTTTTGGGGGTTTCGTTGCCCAGTCAGTGGGTGGGGGTCCTACTTTGCTATGAGAGGGGTTAATATTTTCGATGCCCTAATTTATGAGCATAAGTTATTTTTTCCCTTGTTCCCATATGATGTATTGAGTGAAACCCTAACAATAATATTACTGATGATTTTTCTCTGCTGGATGTAATCCTACACTGGGGTGAACTAAGATAAATCTCTCTTTCTTTTTCTCTTTTCATCTAATTAATTACTTGATAGGTTCTCTTGATACCGTTCAACATGTGCACCTATATTTTCACAAAAGAAACTTGCCTAGACTTTATAATATCTACATATCCCTTGTTTCTAGTCATCATGGTTAGTTAAAATTAGGAATATATAATATCTATAGGAAATATAGTCTTTCAAGGTACAAGAAATATCAAAACGTCAATTTCTTTGGGTATTGTTCTGCTAGAGGTTAAGGAGTTAGGTTGAGTGTAGTTTAGAAAACTAAATTTATTTTTTCCCTCCTAAACACTTCGAAAAGAGTTAATTTTTAGATATATCAATAAAATAACTTATTTAAAATAATCAATAAAATACTGACATGGTAACTAGACTTTTTTCATATAGATATAAGGCTTAACTTTGGTGCAGCGACTGCACCTTATTTAGGTGTAGCACATACACTAGAGAAGTTAAAAATAAAATTTTACAAAATAAAATCATTTGAATCTTATTTTTTCCTTTCAAGCATCATAAGACAGCAGCTATACTTAACTTATATTCAGTCCCTGCGTATAAAATTTTCCCATATATTAGCAACACAATCACTTATAATAAAAAGGCTTCTAATATTGAATTATTTAGAATTTCAAGTATGCACTCATACAAACGCTACGTGTAACGTCTGCCCCGAAAGGAGCATTCGTCGCCCTTTTGTGCAAACCCTAGAAATTGGTTCTAAGAACCCCCCACGCCCGTCCCCTTCTGCGTCGTCGAATCTCTTTCGGTCCTTGTTTTCTCTCCCCTTCTCTTACCATTAATTACCTGCAGAGAAAGAAGAACATCATGAAAAGTTGGAATCTTTCAAGGACTTCAATGGAAATCGAACACTGAAGATCCTGGCGGGAGAGAAAACCTAACAAGTACGCTAATTTCCTCATCCTGTCTTAGATCCAGAGAATAGCTTCTTTGAACACTAAATTGGGTTTGCTTGAACGACCCACGAACTGAGTTCAGAGTTCGTGGCGATAATCTTGCACTGTGGTAATGGATGTGGAGGTTGATCACTACGTCGTTCTTGGATTGCCTTCCGGCGAGGAAGGGTCGAAGCTCTCCGAGCAGGAGATTTCAAAAGCTTATAGGTTCAAAGCTAGGGAGCTTCACCCGGACAAAAGGCGAGATGATCCAGACGCCCATGCCAACTTCCAAAAGCTTAGATCTTCTTATGATATCTTGAAGGATGAAAAAGCAAGAAAATTGTTCGATGACCTCCTGCGCGTCAAGCGCGAACGGCAGCGCCGCCAAACGCAATCTGATTCGAAACGCCGAAGGATGGTCTCTGATCTTGAAGAAAGAGAGCGAGCAGCGTTCGCCACGGACCCCTTTTGCGAAAGCCCAAGAAGAAGAAGAGCGAATTGCCAGGAAACTCAAGGACGAGATCTCGAGAATCAGGGCAATGCATGCGAGTAAATCTGCGCCTGCGGCATCAGTATCAAAGAAAGAAACAGCGGGAGTGGGAAAAGAGGGCAAGGGCAGTGATGGGGGTGGCTTGGATAAGGAGAAGGTGCTCAAGGTATCGTGGGAGAAGGTTGGTCAGGGCTATGGTGCTCAGAGGTTGCGAGAGTTATTCAAGAAATTCGGGGAGGTTGAGGATGTTGTGATCAAGAGTTCCAAGAAAAAAGGCTCTGCCCTTGTTGTGATGGCTTCTAAAGATGCAGCTGTGAGTAATGTGCTTATTATTTGGGTGGGTGAATATAGTGTGCCACACCACAAAGTTGCCTAATGTAGCACCTCAAGTTTTAAAAAAGAAAAAAACAAAATGAGTAGTTTTGAGGCGTTTCAACATGCAAATTCCTAGTGTTTCACAATATAAACACTCTCCCCCTATGCACATATTTTAATCTGTGCTGCATTTATATTAAAAGATTCCCGATGTCGTCAATTTCTTATGCTGGTTGTTTATTTATGATTGATAGGCTTCTGCCACGGGAAGTGTGTGTGGAGATATTTCGAATCCTCTCCTTGTGCTACCGCTTCAACCAACAATGGCAAAGGAGCCTGAAATTCCATCTGGTCTGCAGCCTTCTGAACCTGACTGTTTAAATAACCTTGTCGGGGCTGGATATCAAGCATTTGAAGATTCTGTTTTGAAGAAGCTCCAAAAGGTTTGAACATATTGCTTTACTATTCTCAGTTCTCTATTGGGATCTTGATTCCTTTTCTTTAATAAACATTTTAGGGAAAATGATTTATGCAGGTCGGATTATATTAAAAATTGTTGGAATGTTATATTAAGATATCCCATCTTTTTCTAGGAAACATTAAATGCATACAAGTAGGTGACGAATCGTATACTTGTATCATGGTGTTTCTCTAGAAGGTTTGTCTTCTTTAAAAGGAGTAGAATCCCCACACTGTTTGCATTTCAGCATGACAGGTTCCACTTGGAAACGAGTGGAAATATTGCAAACAGTAGGTTGACACACCCAGTTGCATCGTATAAGTTCTACAGACACTACTTTCAGAGTTGGGACTGGGTAGAAATCGTGAATTGAAGAGTTTGGATCTTCCTCAAGGCAATTTTCCTTTCTTGTAATTAGGTCCAATGGAGTTGAGACTGGAAACTGGGAAAGTGGGAAGTAGGCCAGTGCAATTTCTCCACCACATAGCCTGGTAGGAACTCGAACCTATTATCTTCACTATGGAAGAGCAAGGGAGATGCCATCTGAACTCATTGGCTTCTTCAAGTGCACTTTATGAGTTAGAATATTTTGTTGAGTATAATTCTTGGACTTGGCTTTTTTGCTGGATGAATTGCTTGAGTGGAATTGGTTCATCAGCATGCAACTCTTTACTGGCACAAATGGTACAAACAAACACCCCCCCCCCCCCCCCCCTTGCCCCCCTCTTTTCTCATGGGAACTGGAGTAGGGGAATAATAGGGCTCATCCTTCCAAAAGATGACACATATGGAGGCATAGAACTTCCGTGAGGAGGGATCGTAGCACCGGTAGCCTTTTTGAGTGGCGGAGTATCCGATGAAGATACATCAAGTGGACCGAGGAGCCAATTTTCCTGTTTCACTTAAATCAAGAACAAAGCGAACACAGCCAGAAACACGAAGAGGAATACAAAAGACAGAACAGCCCGTAAGGAAATCCAATGAGAGTGTGAAAGTCCAAAAAATGCATAGGGATGCGATTAGTCAAATATGTTGCAGTCAATAGAGCATCACCCAAATATGCTCGAGGCACATTCATGGCAAACACAAGTGTTCGAGTAATGTCTGAAAGATGATTTTTCCTTTCCATTGCTCCATATTGGGCAGGAGTACGACTCGTCTGATGAATAATTCCATGAGTGGAAAGGTACTCATAGAAACCGTGGTTGGTATACTCTGTACCATTATCACTCCAAAGGATTTTCGCAGACACATTAAATTGAGTTTGAATCATTTCATGAAAACGCTTAAAACAATCCAAAACTTAATATTTATGTTTCAGCAAATAAACCCAAGTCACACGAGAATAGCAGTCAATAAAACTCACATACCAACTATAACCGCGAAGGGATTTTTGGTGGCAAGGTCCCTAGCATTAGTATGAATTAAAGAAAAAAATTCAGTACTTTTACTGCCCAAAGAATTAATATGCTTTGCCAACTCACGAGCACCACAAGACACTTTATTCAAAAAATTGAAGGTAAAGGCAAAACTTTTAAGAGTCTATGACAAAGGATGACTGACTCTCTTGTGCCACTGAACAGTCTCTGACCCGGATACACTTGCTGTCAAATAGAGGCAACAAACAGGCGGGTTGGGCAAGTCGCAGGCGGGTCGGGCAAGTCGCAGGCGGGTCAATACAAGTCATGGGTCAAGGTGTGCGGGTCAAGAATGGGCTAGGATTATGAGTGGGTTGGGTCAGGTTATCATATGAGAGGGTTAGACTGGTTGGTGGGTCAACGATTTCTATTAATACTATTATATTTTTTTTGGTACTTTCATAAACTAATTAATATTTAACAATAACTAAATTTTAAACCAAAAAACATAAAAAACCTAATTAAAAATGACAACTGGGGTCACGGGCTAAAACAGGGAGACCAAGAGGGGGTCAAGATTAGAGCGGGTTGTGTCAGGTATCATATGAATGGGTTGGCAGGTTACGGGTTATGATTACATCGTCTACTGTCAAACTACAAGGCTGAGAATCCTCATATGACTTTTTTAATGGTGTTGTGACATCCAAGAGATCTGACCCATCTTCTATCCTACAATAGCCAATCATCCACTCTGTCTCCAGTTCCTGAAAAATGCAATAAGATGAGAAAAATGTGACCTTGCAATTGGACAAAAGTTTAGTAGAATAATTAGGGAAATGTAGGATATCTAGTAATGGAGTAATGGATGGTGCAGTTTGAGATTCTTTGCCATCTATAAGGGCTGATCTAGTAGCATTATGAACCAAATCTCCAGAGGAACAGCATTTATATGCAGGGAGAGGAATGGATGGGCGGGTCATATGAGATGTGGCATCAGAATCAATGATCCACCCTGAATTGACTACACAAGAGTGACCAAAGGATGTACCTGTATGTGCAAGATGAGAACTGGCAGGGACAGCTGCTGTAACTGCTATATCATGGCTGGATGTCTTCATTTGGTGAAGCACAGAGATCTGTTCTTGTGAGAAAACAGATCCACCAGTGTCACTTTCACTTGGTGTGGCTGTTGTCTCACTAAGATGAGCCTGTGGTGCACTATGGCCTCGTCCTCTTCCTCCTTTACCATGCAGTTTCTAGCATTGGTCACGATTATGTCTTTCTTCTCCACAGAAATCACACCTAGCTATCTTGGTTTGGGCCTTTTCAGCTGAAGCCTGCGGCTGTCCACCCTTCATAAAAGACATGGGAGCATTTGTAAGTAAGGCTGATCACTCAAGAGCATTGGATGGAGGCTGTATCATGGTATAGTGCTTGCTGGCTTCAAGTTGAACAATAGTAAAGCTAGTTCAACAGTAGGGAAAGGATCATGGTTAAGTACTTGTGCACGGATCTGATCATACTCAACATTTAGGCCAGCCAAGAAGGCATATAATCAAAATTTATCCTTTCACTTATTGACAATTACAGTATCTTCAGTGCACTTGAGAGCCAATACATTGTAGAGAGTTGCCAATTACTGCACAATTTGGCATTAATATTGTGGAAAAGTCAGATCATTTCGCTTCTCTTCATTAATTAGCCCTCTTGCTTAATTCATAAACCTGAGCATCATTCCCAGTATGGGAATATCTCTCGTGAGCCACCTTCCAAATTTTTGAGGCTGTATGAATGAGAAGATGGCCCTGTGCAATTGAAGGATTCATGGAATCAAGTAGAACTGACATGATCAATGCATTTTTAATATCACATTTATCTTGAGCAGGTCCATCATCAAAAAGTCTCTCCAAAGTACCTTGGGTATGCCCATTATAGCCTCAATCAGTGATGGATAGAGACAGATTGAGATCACACGAGGTCATTAGTGCCAACAAACTTGATGGTTTTGGTAAGAAAATTAGGGATTTTAGAAAAGATGGGATTGTGTGGAATAATAACATCACCCTTGGAATCCAAAGCATGACTGTCCCTTTTACCTGCTTCCAAACTGTCATTCTTTGAAGATTCCGACTTCAATCACAGGATTATAGGATCAATTGTTGAAGAAGAAAGCTACTGGAGGGTATGTAGAACATCCCACAGCCTTGGGATTTATCAAAGGTACGTAGAAATTGCTTTTCTGGTTTTAGAGCAGCAAGATTGTGGCTGCTTGGAGTGCGGCAACCCTAGGGATGATGGTAGAAGAGGTATGGCAACAGGGAAAAGAGAGCAGCAGCAGAAAGGAAAGAAGAGAGAGAGAGAGAGAGAGACATGACCCTCGGGTTTCTGGTCTGATATCATGTTGACAATAATTCCAGGGCCTAGTTCTTCATGGTCAGTCTAGTCATCTATTGATAATATTGATAAAACTTGCTCAATGAGTAATACAATCAAGTCACATGACTTCTATTAAAAGTCATGTGACTCTTTACAAGAAATATAATAATAATAATAATAAAAGACTAGAAAATGCTCCTATTCTAAAACAACAATGCTTGCTAACATGAATAGAGACATCCTCAAAAATAAGGAGCAAAAAGAATGGAGTTCGTTGATCTCTCTTTCATTGAGATTTCTAAATTAGTGAAAATCCTACGAGATGGCCCCACTTTCAACCAAATAGAACTTTGAAATAGGGGCATTGTGAATGGTGGAGATACAATGTTGCTGGGGAAAGGAATTGACAGAGGCCGTCTCTTCCTTCCAAATATCCTTCCCAGAAATAGATATGGGAGCCATTGCTTACTTTGTAAGAAATATGAGGGAGAAATATAGGGAACAATTGAGAGATAAATTTCCAAGGAATAGCATGAGCACTGTTGGAAGACCATTTATACTGCAGATAACTTTATGCCACTGGGCCTCTGGCCTTAAGTGGCACCACCACAACTACTACTCCACTAAAGCGATGTTTTTAGACACCAAATTGCCAAGGCCTAACCCACCCTTATCTTTTAGCTTACAGTAGGAATCCCGGTTGACCAATTGATCAATGCTTAGAATCCCGTCCTAGACCAAAAGAAAGATCTAATGAGCTTCTCAGTCTACCTAGCTAAACTATCAGGGATCCTAAAGAGGTAGAGATTATAGAGGGATACTTGGAAGGCAAGCATTAATCAAGGTGCACCGACCTCCTAAAGAGAAAAAGTACCCTTCCAACTTCTAAAACATTTGGAGATCTTATTGACAATAGGGTCCCAAAACCTAATAGCCCTAGGATTAACCCCAAAGAAAACCCAAGATAAGTCATAGGCCATTCTTGTGTCCTACAATTAGTCATGGATGCATCTCACTGAGCACATTGAATCTGATGTGCATCCCTGCAAGACCACTCTTATGCATACTTATCTTAAGCCCCAAGATCCTTTCAAAGGGTCTTAATAGGAGACCGTTTTGAAAACTCCCGTTGACTTCTGAAAGAGAGAATATGGTTTCATCAGCAAATTGAAAATGAGAAACCAAAATATTAGCTAATCCTTTCAATGAGATTTGTTGAGTGCTTATCTTTCATGTATCGAGTATCAAGACGATTATATTGTGATCCTCAACATCATTTTCATATAGTTTGCTGTCTCTATACTTTATATTACTTTCTTGTTGAGAGTCTGACATGTGGTTGAGAGCAAATATTGTGGGCCTTGAACTATCTACCTGGGCAATTCCTCCGATTGCCAATTATTTTTTGGATGAAAGCTTTTCTTGGTATCAGAATCTAGTTGTGTTTGGCCCAGGAGAGACCCTCGTGGTGTTTGAGCCAAGAGTGCCCACTCTGTAAGAAGCTACTTCTTCCACTGACCGGAAAACCCAAAGGGAAGGGTGTGTAAATGGCTGGGTTTCTTGTTAGTGGACCATGTAAGGACCCAATACAAAGTGGAGAGAAGCAGCCTCAGTGAGAGTTGTGTGAACGAAACCTTAAAACAGAGGTGAAAGAGATGGAGAAAAATGTTGGGGTCTTAAAAAACTTGTCCTGCAAGCGTCCAGATGTGTCAGAAGAGAGAGAGGGGGGGGGGGGGGGGGGGGGAGTCTGACATGCTCTGGAAGTGTCTCAGATGTGTCTAGAGAGTGTTGGTGCCCGGAGAGCGTAGGACACGCGACTCGTTAGGCAGTTTGAGTGTCAATGCTATTTTGATGATCATGGGGCTGACTTATTCAAATCATTTACAAAGCATCGCTAATTTTGGATGCTAATTTACACAAATTTGAAACAGTTGACACTGCACAAAAAGATTATATCTGCATTTCAAACATTTTTGGTCTCGGGGTCGGCAGGCTGCAGAGAAGCAAAGATAACTGGAAAGGCGTCCAAATTGGAGTCCCACTCTGTACTGCTTACAGCGAACGAGTGATAGGTATGCATTGTGAATGGACTATTCCCTACCAAATTTACACTTCCCAATCAGCAAGTGTTGGAATTTGTTGGATTTAGGAGCTGCACAGTAGTGATCCTGTAAAAGCAGGACACCCTTACTTGACTATTTCAGTAGGAACCAACATATAAGGAGTGGTTTCTTCTCCTTCTTCTTCGTTTTTATTATTATTTTTTTGATGGTTCTTTTTCCGGCTGATATTGTTCACTCTTTTGGTACATCAGTGTAAAAATATGATCCATATATAATATTTCAGCGTTTTTTTTTTTTTTTCCCTCATAAGGGATATGTGCCCATAAATTGAGGAGTTATAATTGGACATTACGAGTCATTTTTAATGGAACAAGAAATGCATACTGACATCAATGGAAGCTGGAGGATATTAGTTCATTCCATTTCCAAAATTAAACTTGAATTGGTCATAGCTCTCCAAGATTCCGCGATTAGTCGAAACACGGGCTTTGAAGACCCACCCTTGACCTGTGCTACACATTGCATTTTCCTTCTGTTTGTATGCAATTTTTTTTTTTATATTATAACTTATATGATGACATGTATAAGCGTTGGTAACTATTGATTGCAGCTCCAATCAAGTTATATAAATATATAATTTACCAAAAAAAGGTTTTATTATATATATTTACGAAAACAACAAACGTTAGTGAGATTTGAAGTTAGTAGTATCTAGGGGTCTGGGGAAAGTATGTATTAAACCACCCGGAATTTGACGTTGCCAAGATTCGAACATGAGATCTTTAAAAATGGTGGTTTCTCGTGAATGGCACTGAGTCCAGGTCACGGGTTTCCAAATCCAGTGCCTAGCTGATCATGGATTTAAGAAAGCCGCGACCAACGAACATTTCGGCTTTTCCCTTCTTTGGCTTTCAGAAAACCGCGACTAGTCAAACTCAGGGTTGGGAAACCCGAGTTTGGTTTCAGAAAAAAAATCTTTAAATAAATTAATTTTAAAAAATGTTTTTTTCCAAAGTAGGTGTGCGGGAAAATAATTTTTCAAAATAAGTTTTAGTCATGGAGTTGATAATTGCATGACCAAAATTTAACAACTGTTTTAAAGCCTGAATTTTTTCCTTGTTTTTAGTGACAATTTTGAGACGACTATAATTTTCAAAAATCACTTGAAAATTGATAGACATGTGTACTTTTATATGTTCTTTTTCATTTATATGGTTTAAATTTTTCAAAAAGTGCATTGAAAAAAAAGGGTACAAACTACATCATGAATCCCTTCTTTATCAACCCACCCAATTCCTCCCTCTCCTCTTAGTACAATTATCAATTGGACGGATTGGGTGGGCATGTGTATGATTTGTGAGATTGCGGTCGTCTCAAAATTTTCATTCAAAATAGTGAAAAATTTAGGCTTAAAAATAGTCGTTAAATTTCCTACACTTAGGATGAATAGGATTTACATTTCAAATCACTTGAAGATGGATAAGCATGTGTATTTTTAAATTTTAATTCCTATCTATACGGTTCAAAATTTTCAAAAATGCATTGAAAAAAATAATGATGCAAACATGCACATGCCCACCCAATCCCTTCCCCACCCTCGGCAGATGGTCATACAATTGGCAATTGCGTAACAATTCTTTTATGTTTGGGTTACACAATTGCCGATTGCATGACTAACTTCAACATTTTAGTCATGCAATTAGCAATCGCGTGGCTAATTGTTAACTTTTAGTCGCACAAATGCTAATTATGTAACTAACAGTCAATTGCATGACTAAAATTTATTTTACGAAATCATTCTTTTGTACACCTACTTTGCTTTGGAAAAAGTATTTTTAAATTAATTTATTTTGGGATTTCTTTTCAAAAGTCCACGTGAGTTTGGGAGGAGTTATTTTGCATGACATTATCTGGGTAAAAAATTCTTACATAGTACACAATTGCATGCACTTGATAGAATGCGAGGACACAAACCACTTGGCCTGGTTTTTATTCTCTCAATAACAAAAGTAATAAAACCAGATGCGCAAAATGCTCAACACACAATGCTGAAAATGCCCTCGCCGACTTATTGGGGCGTCTCTCTCACCTGCTAAGAGCAATGGATCGCACGCGGAGCTGATATATGTTACAAAGAGTACAAGATAAACACGGCCGTAGGGGAGACAGGAAGGCATCAAGGATTCACCCATTATGCTCATCAGAACCCTGCATTCCCCAAGAAATGGATCCATGGCGAAGATAGAACAGTGTCCTGCATGTGAAGAGCGCCACAAACTTGGCCTCACTCATCACACTCTGAGGGAACTTGAGTGAGGGATGGCATGGACCGGATGTTGATGTCGAGGGGATACAAGCGGTACTGAATGTCGAGCTCTTTGATAATCCTAACGATCTCTTCAACTAATTGACCTCTCCTTGCCCACCTTTCCCCAATGTCTTGGTGATTGATTCTATGATTTGGCCACACTGCCATTGTCAATATGTTCAGGTCCTCTACATCCTTCAGCACAATAATTGGAGCGGGGTACCAGTGCTCCTTATTGTTCTCAATGTGACTGCACAGACACCCACATTCAGTATGGCTAATTTCAAATGCACAGAAGCAATCTTGCTGTTTCTTACTTTTATTTTTCGTTTAATCTTCACATTATGTATTTGAAAACCTCAGGTGACACCCTGTTTAAACTATGAAGTTTGATTATATTTAGTGAATGCAAGGTGAGCACATAACCAGTTGAAAGTTCCGAGGTCTGCAGAATTCAGGATAAAACATAGAAAGAAAAATTCTTCTTGAATCGAAGGATTCGTAATTTGGCTACTTTCATTATATGCTATATGTGGGAGCCCTTCCAACTAAGCAGTTCAAAAGGGAACAGAAACCATATATATATATATATATAAAGAAGCTATACTACAAGCACCTAAACATACACCAATTAGTCCTATTATACTGCATAAACATTAGTTGGTAAAATTTGAGCCTTACAAAGACACACAACAACACAAGTCATTCTATGAGTTTATCGTTTTCATTTTATTTTATTTTTTAGATTAATTTCTTTCTCCTTTATATGCCTTTTCACTTTATTCGACCTCATGACCATTGATATTTACCTTTAGCAGAAATCATTGATACTCTCTTTCTTTCAAAAGAAGCAACAATATAATGAATCCATCAAGCATCACAACTGGATGATAACCTACACTAACGTGAATTATAAATAAAGAAAAGAGTTCCTAATGTCTCATTATATATTTTTCATATTCAGTTTTCTAGCACTGCTAGAGAAAATATTAAAAAATGGAGACTAAAGCATCCAGCCCTAGAAGCATGGCAATTTGCTTTTGATAATTAGGAAACAATCAATCAATTATAATGTTATTGCAAAATATAGATAGTATCTATATAAAAAAAAAATGTAAATGTTAGAGCCATTGCACCGTATGTTTAAATTTTTTTTTATTTACTTTTGCATAATAAAATAATGTTCAGACCAATGGATAGGGTATATATAATAAAAAGTACTGGCAAAGATTAAATGCACCCTCATACCTTGTTATTCTTTGTTTCATGAGAGCAATCTTCTCTATTGGAGTTGCAATATGTAGAGACAAGTTAACTGCATCTCCCATATCCGGACTACGGTAGTAGTTACTTATAGCCTTCGTTGCTAGAACACTATTTGGGTATATAATCCTCAGGTTGTCATATCTAAGGAACACGGTATTTAAGATATTCATCTCTTCCACTATCATCTGAAATTCATTGACGATAACAAAGTGAGATACCAAGTAAAAGGAAAAGGAGAAGACCAAAAGATAAAAACACATTAAAAATTATTAACTTGAATGATTAGTTCATTGAATGAAATAGTGTGATAAGGAGTAATTATTCTCATGGATCAGGGTTTCATAAGTAAAGAATGGTTATTCCTATGAACCATAAGTGGTATAACAATTCCTACTAGGTGCAAGCCAATTGGACCCTCCGATAAGTTTATTGGAATTGGCTCTATATCAATGTAACATATGAATAGTAAGAACTGGCATAGCTATTCCTAAGTGCAATAATATGCATTCTTGACTAGGCTTGGAGCTCTAAAGTGAATCAAATGACATGATAGGTATTCCGTATGAATATTGGAGAAATGAAATAGCTATTGCCATTGGCTAAACATTGACATTAGTACCTGAACTTCATCAATTTCACAGCGATCGCCCACATCAAATGGGTGCATCACGAATAAGAAGATAATGGCTTCGAATATTGTCTTGAGGGTGTTACCAAATATAAATGCCACAAGGAGGAGCTGGGAGCTTATCAGTAAAAGGATTTTGGTGCTTGCGATTTGTAGTATAATTAACCACACAATCAACAGAATGACAACAACTACGATATCCAACACGTTATGAAGTTTCTTTACAGCAGTTTTCGTATCATTCAGTGTCAATGCGAGTGCTCTCCGTTCTCTGAAAGCATTAACCTAAAAGGAAAGCACATGGCACGTCCAAAGGATTAACCATAAAATAGAACAGAAATATATATATTTATATATATATATATATATATATGAATATATGTATATATATATCCACTTGTGCTAATTCTTGGTGCATTATACGCAAAATCCATCTACATGTGTATCATTTTTCCATTATGCTTTCCAAGATGACCTTAAAAACTCACTGAAAATGCAACCAATACAATTAAAAGTGTGGAAGAAGGAGGAACATTCAACCAAAAATAAAATAAAATTATGAGCTGTTGCGAAAGAAAATGAATCCCGGACTCATCTGAGGCACCACACACACACACGTGTATATGCATGTTTGTGTGTATGTATGTGTGATTCTCACATTGCTTCCTAATTGCAGCACAAGGGAGGTGAAATACCATCTCCAAGACGGGAATAAAAAGAAAATAATGGAAATATAAAGGAGAAAAGGAAAGTCAAAGGGACAAGGAAATCAAAGGGGAAAACTCTCAATCTTATCCTCAATATTCGACATCCCAAGGTCTAAATAAAACCCCAAGCGAGATGCCCTTGTACAGATACCTAGATGTTACTGTTAACAGGAATTAAATCCAAAGGATTTCTACTTAAATCTTAAGGATAAAAAATACAATAGAATTCCATAAAATCCCATCAATTGAATAATTTCCGTAAGTCTTAAATGCTTGCATTCCATCACTACCACTCATCAGTATATCTCAATATTCTCTCAATCCTACTCTAATCTCCTCATCCTTCACTAAAACCATTTCATCCTCATCTCACACCACTCAAGTCCTCACTCTTTCTTTCCCTCAGCTTATCAGTTTAAATAGCTCATCTCCGTGGGTTTTCCCAGTTATAATACATAAATAAACAAATAAAATGTCATTAGTAATAAAGTTTTTAACACCCATTAATGAGACAGATACCTACTAATTTTCTACATAAATACATTTTTGAGGCATCTACTTATTTTCTACGTATAATTTACCATAGAGTTCTTACCACCCAGTTCTTGAGGGCAGACTTGCTAATCTTCCTGGTTTCAGTAGCACCTTCAAACAGACTCAACGCCTTCAAAGCCTCATCTTCGCGCAAAAAACGCAAAACGTCATTGAATGTAATGAACCTGCCAGCAAATACATTCAAGGAATCACCTAGTAAAATCGAGTACCAAGCATAATACTAAATGAAGTTGTAACCTAAGAATTGGTTGGAACAAATACAAGGAATATTTAAGCTAGGGGTAAATTTTGACCAAAAAGGAGCCCCCTTTCTACTTGCTGACCTACATCACGGTGTCCTCATCTTTATGGACACAATTGTATACAAAGAAAAGATTCAAACATTTTGTTACAGATAACGTAGTACTATGGTAACTGCGTTATAATTGTGATGCATCTGCAGAAGCTTTTCTCTATGACTTGGTAGTTGCTGAACTTCTGGCTCTCTCCCAATTCCTAATTTGGGAGAGACAGATAATTCTCACAAAATATTATTTAGACTAAAAAATAGAGCAATAAACAAACCAAAAACAAGAACACCGGAAGATAATGGCATCAGAAAATAAAGTTTCTACAGATGAAGAACAGAATGATCTCAGGAGCCAAGTTAAGTGCATTATATAAGCATAATACTTGCAACTTATAACAAGAAACCTGAACTGAAAATTCAGTTGCCTTGGAGAAAAGGAAAATACCATACACAAAACCTTTGCAAGAAATACTGTGGTGGCAGAAGTGCGCAGGAGCGGAATAAATTGAAATTCCCAAAAAGCCCTTATTGTGCTCTTGTATACGTCACCTCATCATTTTGTAAACATTTTGCAAAAACTTTGTCTAGAATTATTATTGTAAAGTGTTTTGTTCTGAGAGCAGTATATAATAAGCAAATATGGAAGCACAACCAAAAATTAGGAATCATACATTTTGTTTTGAGAGTAATATGTAATACAAAAAAGCAGAAAAGCACAATCAAAACATAAAAATCACTGTGCAAGACGAAATCATAGTAATGTGAGAGCAATAATAACCAACTTTTTGCCAGGTTTAGCCACATTTTGGAATATTTTCCTCGCTGCAGCTTTCGCCTCGAGTTCACTTCTAATCTCTGTCGTACCCTCGTAAGAATCCAGCATTTGCTCATCCAGCGTGGACAGAGCCCCATGACGGACTATGTTCATCAACCGCTTCATGTTCCAGGCTGAGACGTTCTTATTATTTAGCTTGTGCAAGTGTTCAATGGTTATCTTATTATCATCCATCTTCTTTGAAACTGCCCCTAAAAGATGCTTAGAGCTTTTCCCTAAAGGACTCTTTTGCAGGCATCCACTCCCTACCATCTTCCCGCTCTTTGCCAAAAACGCCGCGGCCTTTAATTCAGGGGAAATAGTCGCCCCAGCATTCTGAAGCCGACATACCTCGGCCTTTATCTTCTCTTCTTCCTCATGGGCATTTTGCATTTCAACCAAAGGTGGCCCTGAGAGAGATTCAATCACGTATTGATTGAAAAGTGACTCCTGAATTCGATCAAAGTAAGTGCTAACATGAAAGGAGGAAGCCAAGACCTTAACCACTAAGGTCTTCACAAGCCACACTATTGTACTCACTAGGAGACAAATCAAGACTTTGGTCACATAAATAAGAACCTTACTGTTGGTTTCCCTTTCAATTTTTTTATCAAACAGGTAATGCCAAGCAAGGAGAACCAGGCCCAGCCACAAGCAATTCTGAACCGCCTTTCGCACGCCATAAACAAAATAGAGGACCTTCTTACGCAACAGGAAATTGAGCTCTATAAAGAAAACAGCCAGTCGAATCCCCCAACCAGACACTAATCTACCGCATATCAAAACCAGAACCATCACCTCCCACTTCCACAGTTGGAGCTCCCATAATATTCGACCTTTAAATGAAGGAACTGTTAAACTGCAAATCAAAGCTGCTATAATCAAAATGAGGCTCACCCATTGAAGGATAGTCCAGGCATTGAAATTCCCCCTCTTAAAATCGTCGGGTAGGTCATCATCAAAAAAGGGGTCATCATCATCCGTAGCAGCCGCAGTGTCCATGGACTTACCCATTAACCCGGATTTCAATTGGGTGGATTTGGGGGTCCTCCCAGACCCCCGGTCTGGCTGCTCCGGCGGGTCCAGAAGCCTCGACCGAGTCTTCGCCCTCGACAATGTGGGCTTCCTCTGGAACGAGGCGTTGGAAGTACAAGTCACCACTTCATCATCTCCATCTCCATGAGGGTTTAGAGACCGACGTCGGTGATTCGAGTAATCCTCATCCTCCTCCAACAAGTCTCGATACCTCCTTCGGCTCTCCTGCGCCGCAATCTCCGCTGTGAACGGCTGATGGAAAGTCACCGTCCGGTTATCCGGGCTCTCTGCCACCTGAGACAACACGCGACTCCCGGAGAATTCGTCTAAATCCATATCCATATCCATATCAAGCGACATCTCCCCACCGGAAGTCATCTGCTTCTGCAAAAACTGACCGATCAGCTTCGACGGGGGATCATGATGATCATCATCATCATCAACACCACCATCCCCCATCTTCGGTACCCGATTTTGGAATTCGAAGCTCTCGTTCCCTCCCTCACTCCCTCCTCCTCCTCCTCCTACCATCCCTCCATTGTTACCCACCCCGGCATTTTCTCCCTCTTTCCAGAAATCATAGCTCGATCCCCTCCATAGCGTCCCCCCACCCCCATTGTTCCCACCCTCGCGGCTCCCTCGATCATCGATCTTCACGATCACCTCCCTCCGCTGCTGCTCCATCGGAGAATCGGGCTCGCTTTTCATGAGAATCGGCTGCCGCTCGTTCCTCGTGACCTCCTCCGCGCCGCCGGCCGAGATATTCCGCAGGTGCTTGTACGAATTTTGGGACTTGAAGGACTTTCTAATGTCGTCCATCAAAGAAAGCTAGGGTTCGGACCCGATTGGGCCTACGAGACGCCGACTTTGGGGGGCATTGAAGAGGGTAGGGTTTCATACATGGAAAGAAATTAATGGGAAAGGGAAAGTAACACTAATGAGGAGGAGAATGTTGCAATATCGTGGAGATTTCTTGGGTGTTTCAGGCTTGGAACGTGGACGCCATTGAAGGAGCTCGGGAGTTGCTGTGCGAAAGTGAAACAGAGAACAGGTGCCTTTCGACGAGGACGCCGTTGTAGCACCAAACTCGCGCGATTTTCGCCTCTTTTTTCATACAATTATTTTTATTGAATTTATAATTACTTGTTTTAGCTTATTTATATATTATGTGAAAGAAATTCAAATAAGTTGTCGGGGTTACCATTTTTTAGGGTCAAATTATATTTTATAACGTGACTTTTAATAAAAGTTATAAATTTAATCTAAAATTTATTATTAGATGAATATATTTCAACCATTTTAAATGGGTACAATTTTAGTCTACAATATTTCTTTTTTCATAATTCCCCCAAAAAATTTGTTTTCAAAAAAACTCTTTGAAGAGTTTTTTTTTTAAAAATAATAGGCCAAATTTGTAAGGGAAAAAAATTCTATCCTTTAAAAGAAAAAAAACCTTACCCTTCATAGTAAAATTCAATAGCAATACTAAAGTAATGAAATTTATTTTAATTGATGTGTGATTCCTCCTTTTAATAATTAGAGCATACAAAATTTAAAATTCAAATTTATAAATAGTAAAATATTTAAAGAAGAAGAATGTTGGGGGCAAATTGTTTCTAAAAAAGAAAAGCCTATTATAAACATTCCTTCACAGTAAAGGTTTGTAAAAGAAAATTATTTGAAGAATTTAACTATGAAATCTATAATTTTACTATAAAAAATGTTTATCAAAAATAAATTATATTATAAATATAGGGTAAATTTGAAGAATATTTAAGCGTAAGCTAGAATTATATCCCTTTAAAAAATTATATGCCAACTTTTATGATTTTTTAATAGGAAAAATTTTGAGATTAAAAAGTTGAATTTAGTGAGATTTTCAAGCTAATTTTTTTAATTCTCGCAAATTCTATTAATTTTCACTCTTGGTTGTTCGATTTAAACTCTTGTGAGGCTCTATTGAGAGACAATTATTATTCAATAAGACTTGGAGAATTTTCTCGATATTTTAAATCCTTTTTTAAAAGTCTTTAATTGCGGTATTTCATCCGTTATTTAGAAGGAAAGTTGTGAAAAAAGAATAAAAGAAACTGAGAAAACGACAAACAGAGAACAAGGCGCGAATTCAGTTGACCGTGTGACGTCGTTTTGATCGAATCCAAGGCCACCGACCACTACAAATTTTGGATCATTGGGCGCTTAGATTGTGTGGGCCCAGGGTGATTTGTCGCTGACTTGGATTTAGATGGAGAATTGGATCGGTCTCTTAAAGACAGTTGTGATTTTAATTTAATTTTCTAATTAAATATTAGAGGAAGCATTCATTGGGTTGCTCGATAAAATATTAACCGTACAAAACTTGGGGCGCAAGGGGGCCGTGGGCTCCTTTACATTTAATTAAGGAGGCCTACACTCTTGCTTTTATTGCACATGAATCTCGTGAAATTTGTAAAAAAAAAATGGCCTACACCCTCGCTTTTATTGCACAATGAATCTCGTGAAATTTATAAAAAATATATATATATTTATGTAGGTAAAAGGATGGGGAGAGAAATTAAAAATAAAGAAATGAGTGGTTAAGATTATCTAAGTTTATAAATTCATGACTCGTTTCAAAATTGAATAGTGGGCGCTCTTGTTGTGATAGATATGAATCTATCAAATTTTACACAATTTTAAGAGAAAATTTTCTCTAGTACCGCATCACTCGCTAACGCGGTGGTACAGATCAATGAAATTATTCTATAATAGTAAATTACCTATATTTTTGTACCACCTTCCTTTTTCACTATTTTTTATTTATCATCAGTGCCCTTATTTTATTTCTTTGCTTTCACCGGAAGCAAGTACCCCATTTATTAAAGTTGTATAAAAATATTAATATTTCATTTTTTTAAAAGATAGTGACTTTTCCAAACGGGCATGCGCAATAAGTAATAGAAAGTAAGGGGATAAAACACGGATTCTTGTCAATAGATAAAAGAATACAGTAATATAGAATAATGGCAATATTTATAAAAAATAAAATAAAGCAAGAGCTAGGAATATATTATAAAAATAAAATTAAGCAAAGACAAGAAATTATCTATCCTTATTTTGTCACTCTAATTACAACTATAGCCTAGTCCATTCCTCCTTATTTTTCCCCAAAAGATCTCTACGCTGACCTTTTTATTCTAACTGCAGCTCTAACCTAGGCATTTGCCTTTTTATATTCTGTAATTTTAATTCATTTTTTTCACCATTAGTGTCCCATTTATTTTAGATTATTTTCCTTATTAAACAACTTCAAATTATATTTTCTTGCTACAAATTTATACTTCACTTCTTCTTGGGTAATTTCTCTTAATTTCCCTTTGACTTCCACTGTCTATGTTGATGCAAAATTTTGACCCAGGGCAAGGCCGACAGTTTGGTTGCAAGGTTTGAACCATGGCTACTTATTTACTAGTAACCAAAGGCCCATGACCCGCTTTAATTAATTAATATGCCTAAAACAATTAATTTATTTATTTTTACAATTTAATTAGAATGGAGCTCTTTTTTTTGGTTTTCTCTTTAATTAAATTAATATATTTGATTTAAAAATTATTTCATTTATTTTAATTAATTTGGATAATTAATTAACTCCCCAGTTAATATAGGTGAGGTTCATGTTTTTTCAATTAATTAATTCTAAGAATTAATTAATTGGTGCTTTTATTGAGGCATGTGGTGTGAGTGAGTCTCCCTAGAGCTGTGAAATGTGAGGTATGAGCTTCAAAGGATTGGAAGATTTATCTGCGGCCACGGCCACACGCAAACGCACCCACAGAAATTCAATTAAACCAACTGTCCCATCCGTATTGAATCCGAAGATCAATCCCGTTTTGTTCATCTGACTCATAATAAGGTGAGGGAGAGCCTATGGCCCATATTTTGGTATTCAGATTTGTTCTTTTCAAGATTAGAGAGTTAGTTTGATCATAATTGTTGTTGAATCTTTAGAACATTCGAACTTTTTTACGATGACTAGTCTTGTGAGATACATTTTCGATTCTTATAAAGAAAAATTCATAGGCGAGTACTATTAATAATTAAAAGAACTTAAAATTAATAAATTTGTAGGTTGTGGGTCTTCGGCTCACGCTACGGAATCTTTGAAAATATATACCGATTATTTTGAAACAACAGCCTCAATTCAAGTTTTATTTCTTAAAAATCTAATATTTCTAATATTAAATATAGAAATTTGTCTATGATGTGCAACATATATTGAGGTCAACACCACGGCCGCCTTCTGGACTAACTGACGTGTAACGCACCCGTAGCGGCGGCGGCAATTGTAAGAGGGTGCCCGGAAGTTTTGGATGAGCTAACTAGCCCGGTGGATGTGGTGTGGGTTAGTGAAGGCCTTTCCTTGCATTTTGACGTCCCCGTTGTTGTATCTGCTGCGCCGGAGGGGGAGGGGATACGGCATGTGGGAGGGGATACGTGCAATTGCGTTCGAAAGGCTGATGTGGCTTTAGTCAAGGTTAGCTTATACGGTAACATTTTGACCTTCTTAGAACACGTGGTCCACTCGTTGTGGAAGTAAGAACCAACCCTTACAATAGGGCATTACTGAATTAAGACTATTTTGTGAAATGTGTAAAATTTATAGAATTTATTGAAAAATTAACTGAAATTGATAAAAGGGTTTCAATCAACTTCAGTATAGAGTTGTTGACAAATAAATGCCCTCCAAATGAGGGTTTGGGTTTTGATGAAAATCGAGATTTCAGGCTCTTACAATCCATGAATGGAATGGTAGTTAATTGTATCGAGTCACTAAAGCGAGCGAAGACCTCTGACTATCAATTCGAGTAAATACGGTTATTTCTGCTAAGCACGTAGTGCTGCAATAGATTTTGAGCGGTAAACTTGAGAAAGTGCATTGAAATACACCTGAGGTGGCCGTTCCGCTAAGCATACATAAATGCCGCAAGCCCTCGGATCCTTGAACCCGACAAAAGCACGAGTGCGTAGACTCTGAATTTGAAGATCCAGCACACACTCGATTGGCCATTCCCCTAAGCACGAAGTGCTGCAAGCCTTTGGATCCATGAATCCGACAAATGTGTCATTTCATTTTAATTTTATTAGGTGTTAATTAGGTTTTTGTCTATGCTGTCTATCGGGAATCGAAGCCGTAGTATGCTGGCTCATTTCCTAAGGGGATTGAGAATTATCCTAGTTCTTCAAAAAGGTAATGCGGCAGAACAATAGCTCACCTAGCCATGGAAAACTTAGAACAATGGGTGAGAAATACGGCAACAGCCTTTGATGGCACTGGATCAGCGGGTTATGACCATTGGCCGGTCGAAATCGCCGGAGATGGGTGGTTGGAAGGTGGTAGCGGCTAGTGTGGGTTATGATTGTTACAATGTCCTAGGTTGCACCCACTAGAGACTCCAAACTTTGGGAAAGAGTGTGTAGAGGGCATTAGAAGTCGCTGGAAGAACTCTAAGCCTAAGCTTTCAACCTGAACGCTCTCGATTGAACTCTAAAAAATGCTTCCCCTCTCTCTCCCAATTCGATTTTCTAACCCCCTCCGAAGTGGGCGATTTGGCCATTTTTATACGCCGTGAAACTCCCCACGCAAAAACTAGAATGGTTCCCCATTCGTGGTGCTCAAAATGGTGAGCGATTGATGCTGGTTGAGATCGTGCTCAGAAGTTAGGGGAACTCGCCAAAGAAGGGGAAACGGGGGAGAAGTGTGGGAAAAGTGGGAGAGAAGAAGAAAAACGAAATTACCTTCTTGTCCCTCAAGGATCCATTAATTACAAACCATCTGAATGCATTAGTTGGACCAATGAAATCAAGCCACAGTCACCCAACTATTCAAAAGGAGGTGCGACAAAGTCAACTTTATGGGGCTGCGTGGGGCCGACACTCAATAAAAGAGGGAAACAATAATTATTTCAATGTTTAAATGCATTTAAATATAAAATTGAAAATGACAACCAATCATAAGGTGCTACTTCACTCTATTAATTTTAAAAAAATGGTGAAATACGGGGTCACACCAATTAAAGGGGACTAAATATAATTAAATGATTTTAAGCACACTTAAATTATGTTTATTTGAAAAAAGTTTATAATTCCTTTTAAGGGCAATAATAAGCTTTTGGAAATGAAAATAAACTACTTTATTTAAAAAATTTTATAATTCCTTTTAAGGGAAATAATAAGCTTTTGGAAATGAAAATAAACTACTTTTAAGGGAATTAACTTAAAAATAAATCAAATTTCTTTTAAGGGAATTAATAATTTAAATTCCTTTAAATATGGGCAAGTTCCTTTTAATGGAATTAAAATAGGATCAAAATTTCTTTTAAGGGAATTAAAATTAATAAATAAACTTCTTTTAGGGAATTAAAATAATTTTGTGGGTATAATTAGTAAAAACTTGATATTTTGAAAAACCGAGCATGCATAATAAAAAAGAGTGTATATATATATATATATATATTTAAAAATCAATTTTTTAGCAATTAGACGATACATTTCATGTTATCAGTCAAGATTAGGTAGGTAAAAACAGCAATTCAGCCCGCAATCGATGGTGTATGTTTTATTTAGTAAATTATTGAATTTACTGAATGAGTAACCCTTGAGGGCATAATTTTGGGCTTTATGATGAAAACAAAGGACCTCCAAGGACTGAGAATTTGTTCTTCGAGTCTTGGTTTTGTCGCCATATCTTCGAACCTCTCTTACACACACACATACACACACATACACACACACACACACACATATATATATATATATTTTTTTGACAGCAGTTAGATCGTTCATCTATCAGCTGAAGAAACATTTGGATGTGTTTTGAGCAAACCCAAAATTCACAATTCGACGAATTCTATAGTTGCTGGATGGTTTGGGAATGGGCTCCTCTATTAGGCGCCAACTAGCCCACAATCTCATCTCATTTCGAGATTTCAACCATGGTGATGAAAAATTCACGCAAAAATAAGGGTGTTCCTAAACTTTTATAGAATTTGATGGTGTTTAAGACTTTCCTCTATTTGATAAAAGCCATCAAAATTACTAGCAAGCAATAACTCAACTGGCAGTGATTAAAAAAAAAATAAAAAAACACATCAAGATTTATAATTATATAGGTAAATGTTTAAGATTATATGACGTTTACCTAGTAAATGCCCTAAACATCAAATCATATAAAACTTTACACGGCCCTTAATTTTTTTCGTGAACTTTTATTAAAATAAGTGTCATACACAAACTATTGGCTCGTCTGTTGTTTATTTTTAAAATCATATGATTCGTCCTTAAAGAATCCTTTAAGGGTGGAGTAATTTTTATTTTTAACTGTTGGTGTATCATTCCCATTCTTTGGTTTGAAATTGATGCCTTTTTTTTTTCCCATTTTTAATTCTTTTCATGTGTTTTTTACTTATTATTGTCACGTGTTTTTTTTTTGCCCGTTGACGTTTATGCATTAAATTTTTTCTCCTCAGTGCCATATGGACTTTTGACCCTTTTTTTTCTTTCTTTTTTTTGGTTTGTTTCCATAATACAAAATGCACAATAACCTACGGTAATAGAGCTTATTTATTTATAATAGGCTAGGAGTTCATTATTGTGTTCTCCTTTCACAACCATAATATATAATTTTATTATTATATTTTAAAATCCGTAGAGGCACAGTGAATATGAGTGCCATGTAGCTCTCAACGTTCATTGTTGTGTTCTCCATTTACAGGGAGGGTGGGAGGGACGATGTACAAATAATTAACTTAGTATGGATTTAAGATTTTCGTGCTTAGTTTCATAAATAATTTTACTTTATTATGTGTTTTTTAATTTATTGAGATGGTGACCGGTCAAGTCCAAGTTGAGGCGTGAATTGGACCGAAATGACCATTGACCAAATAGTCTTGATCCAAATCATAACCATATTAAACCGTCCTCCGGATTAAGAGCATTTATCGATCACCTCAGCTGTGATTGGGACCATGGTTGAGGCATATGGTCCCGGTCCGAGCCAAACCATATACATTTTCCTCATAATTTAAGTCTTGAAATTTAAAATCGAAGAAAAAGGAAAAAAATGATAAGAAATTTCCATATAACTAACATTCATCCTTTGTGTAGTCCCAAAGGTCCTTGCCACTGTGCACAACCTCCTAAACCGTTAAAAATTACATTAAGGTTCAATTTGAAGAAGTAATTTTTAAGCTTGACGAATTCTTTTGAACGTAAATATGCATTTCGAACCATATTTTTTCGTGAAAGTCGAAAACAACAATCTTGAATAAGCTATAATTTGAATAGCCCTAATCTAAGCCTTATATAAGTAATTCTCATCAAATCTATCTATCTATCCATCTATATATATATATATATGTCTGTGTGTGTATGTATGTATATATAGATTGGTAATCAGTATTGATTAAGAGAATAAAAAAAAATAAGAATCTTAACTCAAGTGGTTGGTTGAATTATCCTATTTAATAACGTTAGCAGTCAGTTGTATGACTTCAAATGTTAGTGGTTAATTTGCCTATCATTGATAACAATGGTAGGGTGAGGATAATCGTTTATGTAACTAAGTGGGAAATCTTGAATCCACACTAAGGTAATTATCCGTGCACATCATATTAATAAGAGCTCACAAAAAAGGTAAAAAATAAAATAAAAAGAGAGAGATCTTGTAGAGGTTTATACAATTTGATGTTTTGTAGGGCCTTCATTTATGGGGTAAATATTATAAAATCTTAACCATTTACCTATACAATTATAACTTTTGATGGCTTTTTTTAGCCAATAGTTGAAGGCCCTAAATATCATTACTCTGTGTGAAATTTTAGAGAACACTAACTTTTTTTTTTTTTATCATCTTTTAATTTGCATGGTTCACGGTTGAAATCTCAAAAAGAGATGGCATTACAAGCTGACTGAGCACCTCCCAGAGCAACCCCTATGGGTGGCAATAGGTAAGGGTGTACATGGATTTTAATTCCTAAAATCTATCTTTATTGGGTTGATATGATTTTGTTTAAATTATTTTAAGCACTTGTGTGTTACAAGAATTATTTAGATATGTCTAACTATTATTACTTTGACTAAATTTAGATTTGCAACATTTTTATAGGAATGTTTTTAATAATTCACCCATTTACCTGTTTGAGTAAGAAAATTCTTTACCCATTACCTGTCAAGGTAGAATAAAATTATATATTTTTATTTTACTCATAAACATAAAATTTTCAAGGCTAGGATAAAGATAAAAGTAAAACCATTACCCTACCCATACCTTAGCAGCCCCTCCCTGCAAGCATAGAAGTCCTCATATTAAAGATCATGGGTTTATTCAAAGTACATCCAAATGCCTCAACAATTGATGGTGGACATGGGTTTATTCAAAGTACATCCAAATGCCTCAACAATTGATGGTGGACGGTCCAGCAACTGTCGAGGATTATTTTTAGCTTATAATAATAATCAAGGGTACGCCTCGATAACGGATAGCAGTGCAGAAATATGAGGTTTAAAGATACAGCGACTGAAGCCAGACTCCCCAAGAACAAATTCCCATTCCTTGGGGGTCCTCTGTTTTCCATTGATGGTTTGAGCCATCAATGTCAGATCCAGCATCAGAATTACGTCTTTGAGCTTCTTATTTCTCTCTTCATCTATCATAGCTTCCGCTATTATCAGTTTCCCTTTGTCTCGTGGAATTGCTTCTTTGCATTTCTTTAAAATTTGGATGCACTTCTCATCTGACCAGTCGTGTAGAACCCACTACAAAAATTTAAAAACAGAAATAAAAAAAAAAAAAAAATCGTAACCCACTACAAAAATTTATAAACAGAAATAAGAAAAAGTTCGTAACCCACTACAAAAATTTAAAAACAGAAATAAAAAAAAAAATTCGTCCAACGAATTTTATTTTGGTTCGGATCTTATTTTGCATGGTTGACTATGTCGGAATTGGTTCCTGTTTTGATATGTGTGTGCTATATGGATGATTTTGAGGGTCCTACCCTCTTCGTGGGTAAGGGTCCCGCAGCACCCTGGTGAGTGGGTGGGGTGTCAGGGCAATGCCCTCGACTTGAAGCCAGGCCTATGGAATGTTTAGACTTAGGATTTACTTGAAGCCAGGCCTATGGAATGTTTAGATTTAGGATTTTCGTATGGTGGCTGAAAGGGGAATATTTACGATACCTTAATTTACGAGTATATATTGGTGAGGATTTTTCTCTACTGAATGTAGTCCTACCTTTAGACGAATCAAGAAAAATCTGTTTCTCTTCATTTTCTTCTCTTTTATTATGATTGATTACTTGGCAGGTTCTCGTGGCACCGTTTAGACTCGAATCACGATGAATCAAACTATGAAAAGTGCCCTTTTTTACTGGTAGACCAAGAGTAGCTTGGAAGAATTCGAGAATTTAATTTTCTACTTCTATGAACGCAAAATGATTTTTTGGAGGTTAATTAGCCTCCAAAAAATGTGTTTTAATTATTAATCGATTGCAAGTAGGTCAGGATGTTATAAGCTAACCTTGATTAAAGCCGCGTCTGCCTTTGGAACGCA
This sequence comes from Santalum album, assembly GCA_034195605.1. Classification (NCBI taxonomy): domain Eukaryota; kingdom Viridiplantae; phylum Streptophyta; class Magnoliopsida; order Santalales; family Santalaceae; genus Santalum; species Santalum album. The sequence continues at coordinate 8,343,981 of CM067262.1, forward strand.
ATCGAACATGTCCCCTCCCACATGCTGAATCCCTTCCCACTCTGGCGCTGCACAGACAACATCAGGTGTGTCAAAGTTGATGCCCCTAATCCAAGGAAAGGCCTTGACTAATCCATGGATTGTTGTCCCATTGCCTCCTCCCACATCCACCAAGCTAGTTAGCCCCTCGAACACCTCTGGGCACCCTTTTACAAGCGCCGGTACCGCCACTCGTGAGTTGCATGACAACGCTTCATCCAGGAGGCGACCGTGGTCCGGGTGCGCCTTTGTATAGGCCCAAAGGTCCTTGCCACCGTGCGCTACCTTGCAAACAGTTAGATATTACATTAATAGTCAGTTTGAGGAATATATTTTTGAACTTGACAAAAAATGATCTCGAACCGTCCATATTTGTTCATGAAAACCGAAAACCGGACTAGCATTAAAGGCCTTGATTTGTTCCATTTTGTTAATACTGGAATAGCATGAAAATTGACATGCTATCATGTTTTCGTACTTTTTTTCCTCGTTTTTAATCTGGTAATCTTGTAAAAGTGCCTTAATTTTTTGTTTAGAGGCCCCTATTATTGGTGAGTATCTATTCGAAGATGGAGATTGCAACAAACTATTTTTAAGATATTATCAATAGAGATGAAGCTAAGAACCCAAGTGGGCAGACTTTTTTTAGGTGAGAAAACTCATGTACAGTGAAAATTTTCGTATATGATAATAACTCTAATACCTGGAACGGCAGTGTAGCCATATCGGCCCGAAGGCAGGTGCTCAGGTGGTGCCACGGCGCCATCATCGGCGGGCTAGCTTCAAGGAGTACCAAAGCCGCCATGCTCTTTTCACCGCGTCTCGCCAATCGGCGGGACAACGCAGTCCTGACATATCCGCCGTCGATCCCAGGTATCTCTTTGAAAACATGGCGGTGGACGAGGAACCGCATGATGCGGTGGAGGGATGGAGGAGCGCAGCCGACGGCGCGGGAGAGGTCGGAGAGGGGCATGGGGTTATGCCTTCCATGGCTCTCCAATGCATCGGCAATCCCAAGCTCAATGGCACATTTCACCCCAGCGACCTCTGCAAATCCCAGTATGTATTTCCATATATCAATAGTTGCCTCAGCTTCTTCCTCTTCTTCTTCTTCTTCTTCTTCTTCTTGGTTTGGACTCATTTCCTCTATTTTTGTTTCTTCCATCTCTTTTTTCCCACTCCCTGATGGACAAGCTTTGATTTTATAGGAAAAGAGTCCTCGTTGTCATTAGAGAAAACAGAATATACTAACGATTCTACAGCTACTAACACTTCTAAAACTAGGTTGTTATCCCTTATCTCTTTGTTTTATAAAACTGAAAATTAGCTACCGACATTCTTGGATACTAAAATCTTAAGACCGAGTATTTAAAGTGATATATAATCACTCTGAATTTACGGTAGCAAGTAATAAGTGAAGTTCATTAACTTAGTATGTCAAGTGATTCTGGTCCACTAATCTCACGATAAAACTGCATCCTGTACATAACAATAATTTTCAGATAAATCAAACCCATAGCCGTCCTATGTGGCTCACTGGCTAAGATTCTGGATATCCCTCGAAATCGCAAAAGAGAAAATTAAATTTGGAACTGTCTGCAAGATGTACAAAAAGATATTATTGTATGAAAAAAAACTCTTTTCACTTGTCAATATTTCTAATTGTGTGAAGGTCCACCTAAAAACAAAGGGAAAGTTATCAAATAATTTTAGGACAACTATTTTTTAGCATGCTAAGCACAGACGCATGGGTGGGTACCAATGTTTTCTTATGCTTTCTTTTCATGCCCCCCAATTATAAAATTAATTAAAAGTAATGATATAGAATTTATTCAAACCATTCACGATTTTACAAGAAGTTTATTATATTAGAAAATATCATAAGAGAAAATTGTATGGATATCGCTCGAAATCACAAAAGAGAAAATTGAATTTGGGACTGTCGGCAAGATGTAAAAAAAGATATTATTGTATGAAAAAAACTCTTTTCACTTGTCAATATTTCTAATTGTGTGAAGGTCTACCTAGAAACAAAGGGAAAGTTATCAAATAATTTTAGGACTACTCTTTTTTAGCATGCTAAGCACAGACACATGGGTGGGTACCAATGTTTTCTTATGTTTTCTTTTCATGCCCCCCAATTACAAAATTAATTAAAAATAATGATATAGAATTTATTCAAACCATTCACAATTTTACAAGAAGTTTGTTATATTAGAAAATATCATAAGAGAAAATTGTATGGATATCGCTCGAAATCACAAAAGAGAAAATTGAATTTGGGACTGTCGGCAAGATGTAAAAAAAGATATTATTGTATGGAAAAAACTCTTTTCACTTGTCAATATTTCTAATTGTGTGAAGGTCCACCTAAAAACAAAGGGAAAGTTATCAATTAATTTCAGGACAACTCTTTTTTAGCATGCTAAGCACAGGCACATGGGTGGGTACCAATGTTTTCTTATGCTTTCTTTTCATGCCCCCCAATTATAAAATTAATCAAAAGTAATGATATAGAATTTATTCAAACCATTCAGGATTTTACAAGAAGTTTATTATATTAGAAAATATCATAAGAGAAAATTGTATGAATATTCGCTCGAAATCACAAAAGAGAAAATTGAATTTGGGACTGTCGACAAGATGTGAAAAAGATATTATTGTATAGAAAAAACTCTTTTCACTTGTCAATATTTCTAATTGTGTGAAGGTCTACCTAAAAACAAGGGAAAGTTATCAAATAATTTTAGGACTACTCTTTTTTAGCATGCTAAGCACAGACACATGGGTGGGTACCAATGTTTTCTTATGTTTTCTTTTCATGCCCCCCAATTATAAAATTAATTAAAAGTAATGATATAGAATTTATTCAAACCATTCACGATTTTACAAGAAATTTATTGTATTAGAAAATATCATCACATGTACTAGACTATATGATTGATGACATCAAAGTATATGCTTACGTTGCTGTTGCTCGCATACACCAATGAAAAAAATGGATGAAACAAATCAGATAAGAAAGCACGTTTTACACAAGTGCTCTTGAACAATTAATTCAATTTGATGGCTTTTGAATCTCTGAACCACCTGGAATTAATATATTTATCCACACAATTATTTTGGGAAGACTATAATATATTCATATAAATCTTGGGAAGATCTTGTCGACAGCACCTTTTACAATAATGCAATGAAAAAAATATAAAGGTAATATATGTTAGTGCATTGTGGAAGTTATTTTCATATGGGGCTATGATTTAGAAGTCTAATTACCCAATTTTCTATTCTTTATAAATGGCAAAAAAGGAGCATAAAAATCTAAGTATCATAAAATATTACTTTGTGCGTATGGATAAGGTAATTATGAAGGATTTATCCAATAATGGGATTTAAAATTCCTATATTTACAAATTTTACATTTACAAATTTTATTACTTGGATACGAGTTTCTATACTGTGAATTTTTTCCAAAACTTGATAACTAAGTTTCAAGGTTTAGAGACTAAACTGAACTTTTCAAAAGGTGAGGGACCAAAAGTTTTCAAAAGTTTACGGATCAATTTAAATTTTTTAATTGACACACCTTCTTTAATTTTAAGGACCAACCTAAAAAATATTTACAATTTAAGGACCAAAGTGAAATTCCAAAAACATCTATGGGCCAAAGTGTAAATTTTTAGAAAATGTCCATTTGAAGAGTTTCAATGTAATACCCCTAAATTTTCAGTTAATCTTAATTTGAAATAAATGGTAAATATGGACTGATAAGTGGCTGTATGGATAAATAACATGTGTACGCTACACTAGAATTATATGTTGTATACAAGCATATAATATAATATAATATAATACTATATATATATAGAGAGAGAGAGAGAGGTGTGGTGGATGTGTGTGAGATGGCTGGAGTGTTGTGTTATATATATATATATATATGAGTGGGATGTGACGTGTGTGTGGGGTGTGATGGGTGGATATATATATAAATATATGAGTGGGATGTGACGTGTGTGTGTGGTAATGGGGAATGGGGAGTGCGTTTAAAAAAAGAAAAGGGGGAAGGGGGAGTGCATTTAAAAAAGAAAAAAAAAAGGGGGGGAAAGGGATTGTTTATCATTATATATATATATATATATATATATATGTATATATGTAGTAAAGCAAAGGGAAGAGAAATGAGAAGAGAACCGGGAGAGAGAGAGAGAGAGGGAGAGAGAGAGAGAGAAGAGAGAAGATTGAAGCATGAGAGAGAAGAGGGTTGAGAGCTGTGCGGGGAGGAGGAAGAAAGAAGAAAGGAAAAAAAGAAGGAAAAAGAAGAAATGCCAAGCTGCTAAGGGAAAAATATAACTCAACCTTGGAATCAATTCAGGTAAGGGAAAATCTGTTCTTTTACATGGGATTTATTCTTTTGTGAGTTATTTTAGCCCTTTTATTGAAATGTCTAAATTTTCCTTGATTATGGTTGAGCCTATTGGTACTCGGTTCTTATTTGCTGTTACAAGAATTATTTGGCATGTCTATTTTTATTTGATCATCCGGATTGTGATTGTACCTACTATTTGAGCCTGATTTGTTGATTTGACTGTAATTGGGTATAACCATTTGAACCCACTAACCCAATTATTGCCATTATAATTTTCGAAATCCAAAATGTTGTTTTAAACGTGGTTAAGCCTATTTGTTTTGTCCCACCTGTTATGTTGATTGTTCAATGTTGCGTTTGAACCTGTTGACTGAGATGAACAACCGCAAAAGCGGGAATGGGAGACCCCGTGCTTGGGTTAATGCACGTATGAGCCATAATGGCTGGTTGACGGGCCCCGATACGTTGAGTAGACCCCGTGCTTGGGTTAATGCACAAGAGTTGGACCTGGCATCTGGGTTTGAACAGACGCACCGTTCATGACCTTATGGGTCTCTCAGTGGTTGATGGTTCGAGCCAATCTATGTTGAATTTGTTGTGTTGATCTTTCTTGGACTTGCACCCGATTGATTATCCCTTACTGAGTGTTCATTCACACTCACTCTTATTGGTTGAATCTTTTTCAGGTGGGTTCCGTATGAGCGTACCACATGAGAGTGGTGGTGGTGGTAAGGGTTAAAGAATCACTAGCGATTAAACTTTCAAGCTTTTGTTGCTTTAAGCTGTCGTTTGGGTTGTGATAAATTATGTAATAAGGTATTGGGCGTGTTGTACCGATTCCACTTTTGTGTTAGTAACAGGGAATCATTTAGTAGATGATGAATAAGTGTACCTTTGTACACCTGTTAGGAGTAAGAAAGGTGGGGGTGTCACATTCAAAATAACACCATTCAGCTGTTATTTATGGAGGGGATTTAATAGGGTGTAAATACCCTCCCAAAATCCCTTAGATTTTCAAATTCCTCTTTGTAAAATACCCTAACTAGTGAATTTAAAGAAAGGTATTTCAAATAACCTTTACAAATCAAATCCCCTTGTTGATATGTTTTTCTTTACGTACACTCAACATCGAAAAATACTGAGTTTTCATTAAAAGAATCTTCATAATGAGTTTGTTTTATTTACTTTGATTTTACTTACAAGGACTTTATCCATTTCTTTAATTCTTTTAAAAGGAATTTCTCCATTTATTCAATTCCCATAAAAGGAATTTAATTAAATATTTTATTCCTTTAAAAGGAATTTCACCATTTATTTAATTCCCTTAAAAAGAATTTCATTAAATATTTAATTCACTTAAAAAAATAATTTGCTATTTATTTAAAGGAATTTAAATTGTTAATTACCTTATCTTTTCATTCCCTTAAAAGGAATTTAATTTAATTTTCTGGTTAATTCCCTTAAAAAGAGTTTAGTTTCAAAAGATTTATCCCCTCAAATGGAATTTATATATGTGTTTAAACCATTTAAATATGTTTATCCCCTTTTAATGGGTGTGGGCCTCGCACTCCACAAATTTTGACCCAGCCTTACATATTTTCAAATTGTTGGGGTGAGGTGGTAGCCTATAATTAGTTGCCCTTTTTAAATGAACATTTGTTGACTTTGTCTTACACCCTTTCTAATTAATTAAGTGAGGTGGCAAGTTGTGTTTGACTCGTTTCTCTTTATTGTTTTTTTCTTTCTTGTAAATAAAAATTTTATTAAATCAAAATCAAACAAGACAAAAGTCAACAGATTACAACAGAGAATGCCCCAAGAGCAAATAAAACAAAAGACGAGAAAAACAACCCATTGCACACCGTGCAAAGGCAATGGGACAAGACAACAAACAAAGACTAACATAGCCACGAAACTAATCAAAAACTGACGCCGACAGATCCCACGAGTGTTGGCAGCTTAGATTCTCATTCATCTGAGCCATACGTGTTAACAAGCAAGCCTTATCTTGCATCTCCTTATAAATGAGTTTCTTAATCAAGATAGCGTTAAACGATTTCTCCCTAAAGATGATATCGTTCGTCCAAATCCATATACTATAGCACAAAGCAACAAAGGAGGTCCTCGCAATAATCCTAGACAATTAATCATCTTTTAGGTGAGAGGCCGCCCATTGTAAATTACAATTCCAAGTCGAATTAGTCCAAGCTAGGTTGCACCTACCAGCCCACTAGGAAGCAAGGCCCGACGAGATATCACAGTCAAAGAATAGATGATTAACTTGAATATAAATCAAATTCTTTTTAAGGGAATTAACAATTTAAATTCTTTTAAATATGGGCAAATTACTTTTAATGGAATTAAAATAGGATTAAAATTCATTTTAAGGGAATTAAATATGTTATGAAATTCCTTTTAAGGGAATTAAAATAAATAAATAAATTCCTTTTAAGGAATTAAAATGATTTTATGGGTATAACTAGTGAAAACTCGATATTTTGAAATACCGCGCATGCATAATAAAAACTCAATATTATGGCGTCTTGATTTTGTCGCCATATCTTCAAACCTCATGTATGTATATATATATATATATATATATATATATATATATTGTTGACAGCAGTTAGACCGTCCATCATCAGCTGAAGAGACATTTGGATGTATTTTGAGTAAACCCAAAATTCACAATTCGACGACTTCTTAGTTGCTGGATGGTTTGGGAATGGGCTCCTCTATTGGGCGCCAACTAGGCCATAATCTCATCACATTTGGAGATTTCAACCACGGTAATGAAAAATTCACGGAAAAATAAGGGTTCTTCTAAACTTTTATAAAATTTGATGGTGTTTAAGGCTTTCATCTATTTGATAAAATCATCAAAATTAGTGGCAAGTAATAACTTAACCGGTAGCTATCAAGAAAAAGAAAAAACACATCAAGATTTATAATTATATTGGTAAATGGTTAAGATTGTATGACGTTAACCTAGTAAATGCCCCAAACATCAAATCATATAAAACTTTACATGGCCCTTTATTTTTTCTTGAACTTTTATTAAAACAAGTGTCATACCCCAGATTGTTGGCTCTTTTTTCAAATCAAGCGATTTGTCCCGAAAGAATCCTTTTAAGGGAGGATTAAATTTTTTTTTTTAACTGTTGGTGTATCATTCGCATTCTTTGGTTGAAATTGAATCGTTTTTGTAATTTTTTTATTCATTTTTTGTGTTTTTTTAACTTATTATTGCCATGTGTTTCTTGTTTTTATTTATTTATTTGCCCGTTGACATTTATGCATTTAATTTTTTCCCCTCATGCCATTTGGGCTTTTGACCCTTTTTTTCTTTTTCTTTTTTCGTTTGTTTCCATAATACAAAATGTACAATAACCTACGGTAATAGAGCTTATTTATTTGTATTAGGCTAGGGGTTCATTATTGTGTTCTCCTTTCACAGCCATAATGTATAATTTTATTATTATATTTTAAACTCCGTAGAGTCACACAGCGAATACGAGTGCCACGTAACTCTCAACATTCATTGTCGTGTTCTCCATTTACAGGGAGGGTGCGAGGGATGATGTACAAATAATTAACTTAGTATGGATTCAAGATTTCCTTGCTTAGTTTCACAAAAAATGTTACTTTATTGTGTGTTTTTTTAACTTACTGAGATGATGACTGGTCAAGTTCAAGGTGGGACATGGATCAAACCGAAAGGATCATTGACTAAATAGTCTTGATCCAAATCAGGACCATATTAAACCGTCCTACTTCAAATTAAGAGCATTTATTGATCACCTTAGCTCGGATTGGGACTATGGTTGAACCATATGGTCCCGGTCCGATCCAAACCATATACATTTTCCTTTTAGTTTAGGTCTTGAAATTTAAAATTAAAGAAAACACGAAAAAAAAAAAGGGTAAGAAATTACCATATAACTAACATTCATCCTTTGTGTAGTCCCAAAGGTCCTTGCCACCGTGCACAACCTCGTAAACCATTAAAAATTACATTAAAGGTCAATTTGAAGAAGTTATTTTTAAGCTTGATGAATTATTTTGAACTTAAATATGCATTTCTAACCATAATTTTCATGAAAGTTGAAAACAACAATCTTGAATAAGCTATAATTTGAATAGCTCTAATATAATCCTTATATAAGTAATCCTTATCAAATCTGATCTGATAGGAAGCAATCGTCTCCGTCAGGTAGTTTTGCACAATTACAACCTCTCGAAAGTAAAAAATTACAAAAATATGAAGTCATCTAGGTTTCTCTGACATTTGAGGACGTAGAACCTATTTATTTAAGCATTAAGTGTTGATTTGTGTAACTTATTTTAAAGCTTATTTGGAGAGAATCTCTTTTTGAAGAAGCATGCCTTTAGTAAATTGTTTGACAACCATAAAACAATTTCCTGTGCTTGTGGAAGTTCAGAAACTTCTTCAGTAAGATACAATTCCGAGCTTATTTGAGAAGTAATTTTTGTGATTTCTAAAAAGTCAAAAGCTACTTATCATAATCGGACCGGGATCCTCTGAATTTGTCTCATAACCATATACACACTTATAGAGAAAAGTGCATATGGTGTGCCATAGCGTAGTTTATGTGCTAACACACATCTAAAACAATGTTGTTTTGGGGGTGCATTGGTACAAAATCTATGCTGTGAATCTTAACTCAAATGATTAGTTGAATTAATTCTGTTTAATAACGTTAGCAATTAATTTGTATCACTTCAACTATTAGTGGTTAATTTGTTTACTATTGACAGTATTGGAAGCGTACGGATAATCGATTATGTAACTAAGCCGGAAATCTTGAATCTGCACCAAGGCAATTATACGTGCACGTCATATTAACAAGAGCTCGCAAAAAAAAAAAAAAAGAAAAGAAAAGAAAAAAAAGCAGGGTTGGGGGGCGGTGGGGGGCCCTTGTAGAGTTTTATACAATTTGATGCCTTAAAGGGTCTGCATAAACATTATAAAATCTTAACCAATTTATTAATACAATTATAACTTTTGATGGCCTTTATCCAAAGGCCCAAAATATCATCGCCTCGTGTGAAATTTTAAAGAACCCTTTTTTTTTTTTTTTTTTGCGATCATTTAATATGTATGGTTCAAGATTGAAATCTCGAAATGAGATGGGATTACAAGCTGGTTGGGCACCTAGTAGAGCAATCCCTAGGGCTGGCAGTATAGCCATTTACCTATCTTACCCTACCCTAATTTGTAGAAGGATTAGGATTTCTTACTCATTTAAGTAAAAGGGTAAGAAATTTTTACTCGTTTAGTTAAAAGGGTAAGACAAGGGTAAAGGATGTGTTTCACCCATTTACCTGAGAGTATTTTGACGAAGTACATACAATATATAAATATATAAATAGTCTTTTGCATCTCAATCTTATCATGGATTTTAATTCCTAAAACCTATCTTCATTGGGTTGACATCATTTTATTTAAATTATTTTAAGCACTTGTGTATTACAAGATTTATTTAGATATGTTAAGTATTATTACTCTTGCAAAATTTAAATTTGTAACATTTTTATAATGATTTTTTATAATAATTTACCCTTTTTACCCATCTACCCATTTGAGTCTGGAAATTCTTTACCCATTCCCCATTAACATAGAGTGAAATTATATTTTTTTTATTTTACTCGTTATGATAAGGATAAAATTTTCGACACTAGAATAAAGATAAAAGTAAGACCATTACCTTACCCTTGCCTTAGAAGCCCCTCCATACAAGAATAGAAGTCCTCATATTAAAGGTTGTGAGTTTATTCGAAGTACATCCAAATGTCTCTACAATTGATGATGGACGGTCCAGCAACTGTCGAGGATTATTTTTTATTTTTATGATTATGGTCAAGGGTACGCCTCGATAACGGATAGTAGTGGAGAAATATGAGGTTTAAAAACGCGGCGACTGAAGCCAGACTCCCCAAGAACAAATTCCCACTCCTTGGAGGTCCTCTGTTTTCCATTGCTGGTGTGAGCCATCATTGTCAGATCCATCATCAAAATTACGTCTTTGACCTTCTCATTTCTCTCCTCATCTGTCACAGCTTCCACTATTATCAGTTTCCCTTTGTCTCGTGGGATTGCCTCTTTGCATTTCTTTAAGATTTGTATGCACTCCTCATCTGACCAGTCGTGCAGAACCCACTGCATAAATTTTAAAACAGAAATTAAAAAATAAAATTAGTCCCACGAGCTTTATTTTGGTTTGACCTTATTTTGTAGGGTTGACTCGAATCACGATGAATCGAACCATGAAGAGAACCCTATTTTAGCGGTAGACCAAGAGTAGCTTGGATGAATTTGAGAATTTAATTTTCTATTTCTACGAGGGAAGTCATTGGTTCAAATCCAATACTAGGTATAACTTATCAAATACTAGCTACTAGCGGCTCAAGCATCTAATAAGTTTTTCTACTCAACTTTGTTAATTTTGTCTTCTTTTTAGTTGATTTTGGAATGAATCCTTTCCCGTTATATCAGAATTTGATTCCACTCAATTGTATTCAATCAACAAAATCATGAACGCAGAATATTTTTTGGAGCATTTTGTTAGCATAAAGCCCAAAATTATGCCCTCTCTAGGGTCGCTCATTCCGTAAATTCAATAATTTGCTAAATAAAATGTACATTATCAATTGTCGATCGAATTGCTATTTTTAGAGCAAGAATTATGTCGCCTAATTGCAAAAAATTAATTATTTTTACTCTATACTGAATAATTGCTGAATTGGTTGCAGCCCTTCTACCAATTTTGGTTAATTTTTCAATAGATTCTGTAAATTGTACACATTCCTAGCTTCACAAAATAGTCCGAATTCAATCATGTCATGTGTTATAGTTTCCTGTCACGTGGCTGCAATATAATTTCATTTGGAGGTTAATTAGCCTCCTCAGCTTAGGGATATGATGTGTAAAAGAGTTTCTTATCAATTTTTGTCCATCCAAAAGTCATAATTATTAATCGATTCCAAGTGAGTCAAAATATTGTCAATACTAACACCTGTTGGTCCAAGTAATTAGGAGCTTAGTTCTCTCTAACTAAGGTCTCGAGTTCGAGTCTTATGAACTTTGCCCACCTTGTAGGTTCACTCAGCTTGAACCAAGTTTTATCGGGACCGTTTGACCTTAAATACTGGTGGCTAGACCAAAAAACAAAACATCGTCATCTAAGCTAACCTTGAGTAAAGCCGCGTCGGCCTTCGGAACCCAGTGGAACATGTCCCCTCCCACATGCTGAATCCCTTCCCACCCTGTCGCCGCACAGACAACATCAGGGATGTCAAAGTTGATACCCCTAATCCAAGGAAAGGCCTTGACTAATCCATGGATTGTTGTCCCATTGCCTCCTCCCACATCCACCAAGCTGGTTAGCCCATCGAACACCTCTGGGCACCTTTTTACGAGCGCCGCCACTGCCACTCGTGAGTCGCAAGACATTGCTTCGTCCAGGAGGCGACCGTGGTCCGGATGCGCCTTTGTATAGGCCCAAAGGTCCTTGCCACCGTGCGCTACCTTGCAAACAGTTAGATATTACATTAATGGTCAGTTTGAGGAAGCTATTTTTGAACTTGACAAAAAATATTTCGAACCGTCCTTATTTGTTCATGAAAGCCGAAAACCAGAATAGCATTAAAGGCCTTGATTTGTTCCATTTTGTTAATACTGGAATAGTATGAAAATCGACATGCTATCATGTTTTCGTACTTTTTTTATTCTTGTTTTTAATCTGGTAATCTTGTAAGAGTGCCTTAATTTTTTGTTTAGAGGCCCCTATTATTGGTGAGGATCTATTCAAAGATGGAGATTGCGACAAACTATTTTTAAGATATTATCAACAGAGATGAAGCTAAGAACCCAAGTGAGCAGACTTTTCTTAGGTGAGAAAACTCATGTACAGTATAATAACTCTAATACCTGGAACGGCAGTGTAGCCATACCGGCCCGAAGGCAGGTGCTCAGGTGGTGCCACGGCGCCATCATCGGCGGGCTAGCTTCAAGGAGTACCAAAGCCGCCATGCTCTTTTCACCGCGTCTCGCCAATCGGCGGGACAACGCAGTCCTGACATATCCGCCGTCGATCCCAGGTATCTCTTTGAAAACATGGCGGTGGACGAGGAACCGCATGATGCGGTAAAGGGATGGAGGAGCGCAGCCGACGGCGCGGGAGAGGTCGGAGAGGGGCATGGGGTTATGCCTTCCATGGCTCTCCAATGCATCGGCAATCCCAAGCTCAATGACACATTTCACCACAGCCATCTCTACAAATCCCAGTATGTATTTCCATATATCAATAGCTGCCTCAGCTTCTTCCTCTTCTTCTTCTTCTTCTTCTTCTTGTTTTGGACTCATTTCCTCCATTTTTGTTTCTTCCATCTCTTTTTTCCCACTCCCTGACGGACAAGCTTTGATTTTATAGGGAAAGAGTCCTCATTGTCATTACAGAAAACAGAATATGCTAACGATTCTACAGCTATTATCACTTTTAAAACTAGTTTGTTAGGTTAAGTAATAATATTGTCTTTATATATATTGTTTCCAGGAAAATCCCTACTTCAAACCTGGTTGTTATGCCTTCTCCCTTTGTTTTATAAAACTGAAAATAAGGTATTAATATTCTTAAATAGTAAAATCTTAAGCCTAAGTATTTAAGTGATATATAATCATACTTTGAATTTAACTTAATTTTAAAAAAAATTGTGAAGCATTTAAAGGAAGTAAGAAGTAAAGTTCATTAACTTACTATTTCAGGTAATTCTAGTCCATTAATCTCTTGATAGAACTACATCCATACATAACAATAATTTTTAGGTAAATCAAACCCATAGTCGTCCTAATGGGACTCACTAGGCTAAGATCGTGGACATCCCTCGAAATCTCAAAAGAGAAAATTAAATTTGAGATATTCTCAAGGAAGAGAGCGTCTTAGATGTCAATTAATCTAAACTTGTTGGCAAGATGTATAAAAATACATTATTGTATAGAAAAAACTGTTCATGTGTCAACATTTATAGTTGTGTGAAGGTCCACCTAAAAACAAAGGTTAAGTTATCAAATAATTTTAGAACAGACAACTCATTTTTCGCAATGCTAAACATAGCTGTCAAACACATGAGTGGGTACCAGTGTTTTCTTATGTTTTCTTTTCATGCCTCCATAATTATAACATTAATTAAAAGTAATGATGTAGATTTTATTCAGACCATTCACGATCTCACAAGAAGTTCATTATATTAGAAGATATCATAACATGTACTAGACTACATGACTGATGACATCAAAGTATATGTTTACGTTGTTGTTGATCCCATACACCAATGAAAAAAATGGATGGAACAAATCAGATAAGAAAGCACGTTTACACAAGTGCTCTTGAACAATTAATTCAAGTTTGATGGCTTTTGAATCTCTGAACCACCTGGAATTAATATATTTATCCACACAATTATTTTGGGAAGACTATAATATATTCATATACATCTTGGGAAGATCTTGTTGATAGCACCTTTTACAATAATGCAATGAAAAAAATATAAAGGTAATATATGTTAGTGCAGTTGTGGAAGTTATTTTCTCATGGGGCTATGATTTAGAAGTCTAACTACCCAATTTTCTATTCTTTAGAAATGGCAAAAAAAGGCACATACAAATCTGCACGGCCAACCAAATCTAAGTATCATAAAATATTACTTTGTGCGTATGGATAAGGTAATTATGAAGGATTTATCCAATAATGGGATTTAGAATTCCTATGTTTATAAATTCTACATTTACAAATTTTATTGCTTGGATAGGAGTTTTTGTACTGAGAATTTTTTCTAAAACTTGATGACTAAATTTCAAGGTTCAGAGACTAAACTGAACTTTTCAAAAGGTCAGGGACCGAAAAGTTTTCAAAAGTTTACGGATCAAATTCAAAATTTTTTAATGACATACCTTTTTTAATTTTAAGGACCAACCTAAAAAATATTTACAGTTTAAGGACCAAAGTGAGATTCCAAAAATATCTATGGGCCAAAATATAAATTTTTAAAAAATATCCATTTGAAGAATTTCAAAATAACACCATTTAGCTGTTATTTGTGGAGTTGATTTAATAGGGTGTAAATACCCTCCCAAATAAAGAAAGGTATTTCAAATAACCTTTACAAGTCAAACCCCTTTGTAATACCCCTTCACCTTAAAGTTAAAGTCGAGTTTTACTAGCCTTAGCATTCAGTATTTCTCTTAGATATTCTTCGTACTCAACCAGTTTAAAATTTTGAGAAATTTTCAAAGGTGGACGTAAAATTTTTGGGTTTTGTGTGAAATTACCAAAACTCCGTTGGGCATTAAGCCATAAATAATGGTAGTAATAGTGGCATATAATTTATGAATCCTACCAGGAAAAAATTATTAGTCTTGTAGAAACCAAGAATAAAGTCGGGTTTTGGAATAGTATTTTTAGACCCAGTTATGGATTATTGGGCGAAAAATATCTAATTTGTAATTGATGTGACACGTGGGGCCCACACGAATTTTTGGTGGTGTAAAATGAGTTGACTTTGAGATATTATTGAAAGTGAAATGACCAAAATGCCCTTAGTGTTTGCAAATGGTGTTGTTTTAGAGTAGGAGCAAAATTGGAAAATGGGAAAATTTGGCAACTTCTCCTTTAAGTAACCGTGAGTAGTGAAGTGCATTGGACTTGGAATTGCTGGAAAGAGAGAGAGAAGAAGGAAAAAAGAGATAGGTCGAGAGAAAAGAGAGATAAAGATTGGGTTTGCGGAGAATTCATAAAGGAAGTTGGATTTTCTTGCAAAGAGTTCAAATTCTTCCCAAAGTAAAGTTGTAAAGGTAGGAAACTTACTTTAAATATCCATTTTCAAGTCTTGATTCCAACTATTGTCGTGCTTTCTTTTGGTAAGAAGTTTCATGTTGATTTAGGGCCATAATCATAGTTATTTGTAGTTTCCATAATAATTTTTGTGTTGAATGATATGAGTGTTGTTCCCAGAAGTATTATGTGAATAATCATCTCAATTAGTTGTGTGTTGGACCCGAAAATGGTTTAATTGGGTTGTGTTGGCTAAGTTGTATTTATGTTGGTTTTTGAAATTAGCTGTTTTGTGTGGAAATTGCAAAGGCAGTAAGGTTTTGGGGCTTTTTCGCCTAAAAATATTTCGAGTTTGGCAATAATTTCTTCTAGATAGTTGTATTTCTATTTAATACCTACAACTTTAGCTTTGAATTTATCTCAATTCGAGGGGTGTGGAAATAGTTTTGAAATTTTAAAGTTTATGTAGGAAATCTGCTAGACTGTGTTTTCAAAACAGATTGTTGTCATTTATCTGGATTTTTAGACCTCTAAATGACTGATTTTGAGAATATGTTCAAAATGTATTGTTATTCTTTGAGTACTTAAGAATTTCTCTTTTGGTAGAAAAACGTTTTAAGCCTTGTATTAGGAGTTGTATTTTTAATGCAAGTTGTTTTAACTGGAAGCTTTTGATGATTCAACATTGCAGACAGCCATTGTTTTCATTTTTTTGACAATACTAGCGTATGAATCATTATTTGTAGTTTAAATGAAAGTTGTAGCCCTATTTATTAGCTAGGTATCTTCTTTTGGCTGCAACTTAAAAATGAGTGTGTATCAAAAGTTAGCTCAGTATTTTTGAAAGTATTCCAAACTGAAATTTCCTAGTGGACAGTTTTGTGTGCCCTCTGTTTTGGCCCGATTGGCCTATCTGGAGCATGGATCATTTAAAGTGATCAAAATAAAAGTTGTAGATAATGAGGTTATCAAACTTTTTTATTTTAGGAGAAATCCCATTTGAGCACTTTAAGAGAAATTGTAGTATTTCAACTTGAATGGTTGTTTCACTGAAAGTGAAAGGTTTTAAGATGTTTTCTAAGATGATTAAAAACAATACTCCCCATGAATGATTGATTTCGTTGTCTGTCTTGTTGAACCCTTATGGGTGTTTGTTGGAGAGTTTTTGATGGCTACTTTGTGTGAGGTCGTTTGAATGACCGTTGTTGAAATCTAACTCATAACTTGGGTTTATTGTTAAGTCTTGATTTATATAGCTGAGTGTTCATTTGTTTTTGAATACCTACTAGTTTGTGTTGAGCTGACGGGAGTGAAATCGTTGGATGTGTGAAACCTTAACCTAAAGAAGGCTATAGGGTAGAGAATAAGTTGAATTGAAACTTAAATATAGTTTTACGTGGGTTAAGGTAGAACATACTGTTGTTTTTGTGTGGTCAATGCGACGTGAGGTTACGAGAGTCGTGTTGGTATTTAATTGTCTCACAACAATATTATATGACATTGTTGGAGGTGGTAGTAATTGAATTGCCGATGGAAGCCATTGATCATTGATGTTAAATGAAGGGATTGATCAAAATCTGAAAGCACGACAGTTGATTAGGTAGATCATCTCGTCGACAAATAGTAGAAGAGTGTGGATCAAATTAATTATTTACTATTAGTTAATGATAGGCTGCTATAGCTCGACATAGTGAATTATAGCATGTTGAATAGAGATTGTGAAGTGAACAATCTTGCTATTGAACTTAAGACTATTTCTTGTTCCATGTCTTAAGTTGGTTTGAGCTGCACTACCGTTTGTTAGGTAGTACCTTTTAGAGTTTAAATCAAATTGTGTACTTGATTATTGGGGTACATTTCTGTTGTTGGTTGTGATCGAATTGAGTTGAACAACCCCAGACATGGGGGATTGCATTGATGGAAAATGTTTTGCTCATGTTGGCACACTGTTGGACATCATGCTTAGGTTAAATAATGCACCCTGTTGGACCCTGTGCTTGGGTTAAATAATGCACAAAATGTTTTTGTCTATGCTGGCACAAATGGATGAGTTGATAACGTTTTATGACCTCATTACGGGTTGCTCAGTAAGATCACAATTTGTTCGAATGTTTGAGTTGTTAAGTTGTAAAATCAACTTTTAGATTGGTTTGATTGAACGCTAGGCAGACAAAATATGTGATTGAAGGTTTACGAATCGTTTATGTTAAGTTAATGGACCTTTTAGTTAAAGGATAACGAATCGTTAGATTGAAGTTTGATTGAGTTGGTTGAATTTAGATTTTTATTCGTGCAGTTTGACACACAGTTTTGAAAGATTTTATGTGTACTTATTCACACATGATGAAAGAATATGATAAATTCTAAAAGCTGTTATATCATTTGTTCATGATATAACCTGGTAGGAGTCTTTTAATATGAGTTTCCTACTGAGTGTTTTATCACTTACTTTTTATTAATATTTCCTGCCAGGTGAGCGTGTTTGTACAATAAAAGATGAGATGATTATGCAGGGTAGAAACAATGGGACTTTCATTCTATAGTTGTTTAAGTTTAATATTAATTAAATTACTGTATTTAAACGAATTGGACAATTTTGTAATAAGGTGGGCCTAGTTTCTCTTATAGTCCTCTAAAATGATAAGGGATAATGTTGGAGATTAGTGATTGGTTTTGAAGATCGCAAGTTTGGTTTAAAGATCGCAGGTTATTACTTTAGCATAATCCACCCATGCTGTTAGTTATGCTTGGTAATACTGCGATGATTCGTCTTAGTTGGCACCCCGTTGACCTGTTGAGGGTGTGGGAAATCCAGGTCTCACACCCTTGTTGACACGTTTTTCTTTATGTACTCTCAACATTTTAAAATACTGAGTTTTCATTAAAAGAATCTTCACAAAGAATTTGTTTTATTCACTTCGATTTCACTTAGAAGGACTTTATCCATTTCTTTAATTCTCTTTAAAGGAATTTATCCATTTATTTAATTCCCATAAAAAGGAATTTCATTAAATATTTAATTCCCTTAAAAAAGGATTTTGCCATTTATTTAAAAGAATTTGAATTGTTAATTCCCTTATCTTTTCATTCCCTTAAAAGGAATTTAATTTAATTTTCTGGTTAATTCCCTTAAAAGGAGTTTAAGTTAATTTTCTTGTTAATTCCCTTAAAAGGAGTTTAATTTCTAAAGATTTATTCCCTTAAAGGGAATTTAAATATGTGTTTAAACCATTTAAATATATTTATCCCCTTTCAATGAGTGTGGTTCACAAATTTTAACCAAGTCTTATATATTTTCAAATTGTTGGAATGAGGTGGCAGTCTATGATTAGTTGCCCTTTTGATAATTATTATTTAAATACATTTAAATATGTTTTCTTCCCCTTTTGATTGGTGTTAGCCCCACACAGCCGTCACATTGGTGGCTTTGTACTCACACCTCTTTCTAATTAATAGAGTGAGGTGGCAGTTGTTTGACTCATTTCTCCTTATTATTTTGGTAAGTAAAAGTTTTATTAAACCAAAACCAAAGAAGGCAAAAGTCAGCAAACTTACAACAGGGAATGCCCCAAGAGCAAATTAAAACAAAGGAATGAGAAAAACAACCCGCTACACACCACCAAAGTGTCGCATAACCACACAAGGGTAGCAGGACAAGACAACAAATAAGGACCAACATAGCCACGAAACTAATCAAAAACTAACATTGGCAAATCCCACAAGTGCTGACAGCTTAGATTCTCATCCATCCAAGCTATACATGTTACAAGCTAGCTTTATCTCTTACCACCTTATAAACTGAGTTTCTTAATCAAGATAGCAGTCAAATGCTTTCTCCTTAAAGATGATATTGTTCCTCCAAATCCATATACTATAGCACAATGTAGCAAAGGAGGTCCTTGTAATAATCTTAGATAGTTGATCACCTTTTAGGTGAGAGGTCCGCCCAGTGTAAATTACAAGTTCCAAGTCGAATTACTCCAAGCTAGGTTGCACCTACCAGGTCACTGGGAAAGCAAGGCCCGACTGTGACTAGCAAGTCAAAGAATAGATGATCAAGACAGTTTGAAGCAAAACTTACAAAAACCACAGATAACATTCTACACCTAATGATGTCGAATAAGTTTGTCCTTGGGTTTGAAAGGCTTCCTCGAGCCACCAGCCGAAAGAAAGAAGCATGTCTCGCCACAATGGAACAATCCCAAACCAAGAGGGCCCTTAACACACCTGCAACTTTCCTCAACCACCAAGAAGACACCAAAAGAGCTTCCACCCTAAGCTAATGGTATCAACAGGTCTAACTTTAAGAACTAGGCCAACCCCCCAGATTGAGGGTCTAAGGGTAGCAAGGCCAACACCAGTCAGAATTTTGACTAGCTTGAGATACAGTGCAATTGCGACCTATGCCAGAACGAAAGATGTCTCTATCTAAGACAAGCTTATACAACAGACCTGCATTAACCAGAACTTTATTGTCTCTCCATTTCCTATCTTCTAATGGACCTTAGTCTCGATGAGTAGCCTCAGGTTAAGAATTTACCTCCATGCCCACGACGAGAAAGTTGGCTCCCTAGCTACCCAGAGGCTCTAGAATTTGAGGAAGTTTGAGTGGAACCATTTGCACTAGAGGGCCTTCTTTATCCGTAATGAGGATCCATAAGTGCTTTAACATGGCTTCCTTGTTGTAATCATATAGTCTATGAAAACCAAAACGACCTTTTTGCTTTAGGGTATAGATGTCGTGCCAAGCAACCTTAGCACCCCCCTTAGCTAAGCTCAGGCCCTTCCACAGAAAGTGTCTCAAGACTTATTCAATCCTTGCCAAGATAGGCAAGGGCAAGAAGAAAACAGCAGACCGAAAATTTTGAATTGACATAAGCATGGCCTTGATAAGTTGTGTATGGCCCGCCATGGAGAGGAAGCTGCTGGGTCTAGGATTAAGCTTACGCTATAATCTTGTTCACTAGCACATTACACTCAATCGCATATAATCCTTTTGGTGATGATAGGAACCCCTTAGATATTCGATAGGTAACTCTCCCTCCTGGAAACCAAATAGCTCAAGGATGTTCTACTTTGTAGAAATAAGAGCACCCATGATGAATATCTCACTCTTACATAGATTTGTAGATGGGCTCGACTAAGAACAAAATTTGTCCAAAGCTTCATTAAAAAACTTAGCTAAATTCATCTCACCTTCAGTGAAAAGGAAGACAGTCATCAGCAAAAAACAAATAATTGAGTTTAAAATTCTTATATCTATAGTGGAATTTAAAGCCCGGACGAATCAGCAGCACTATTAAGCAGACCAAAGAAAACTTCTATGATGATGGTGAATAAGTAAGGGGACATGGGATCCCTTGTCTTAGCCCATCCCATTCCCAAAAAAACCTGTAAGCTCTCCATTTAGACAGAACTGAGAAAGATGCAAAACTAATGCAAGTCAAAATCCTAGGCAATAGCTTGCTTAGGAAACCTAATAGCTTTGAGAACCTGACTTAGGAAATGAGCCCTGATTTGGCTCCATTTCAGGTTCCACGAAAGGGGAAACCTGTCCCATTTTGTAAAGGGAGGTTAGAAGGGAGCTTTTAGGCCTTTAAATTGGTTGAATTAGACCATTTTTGAGGGGATGCAAATTTGAAAGTTTAAGGGAATTAGGGGTGCTTAGGAGTTTGAGAATAGGGATTTAGGCTCGGGAGACATTGTTTAACAAGCTACAGTAGGATTCCTCCACCCATATCACCGTTCCAGCACCAATAGTGGGTGCAGATCCACCCCATTTACACCCACAAACCCATTTTCGTGCTACTACCTCGTTCTGGTCACCAATTTCTAGTAAGTTTGACAAATTAGTAGGCCTTAACCCATTGATTTAGCACAATCAGGGTCTCCCCCTTCAATTTTCACCTGTTGTTCTTTGATTTTTAGATCATTCCATGGCTAGGTGAGCCTTTGTTCTACTGAATTACATTAATGAGACCTTGGGACAATTCCCGATCCCTTAAAAAACAAGCCAGCATACCATGCCTTTATTTTCCATAGGTAAAATATAGACCAAAACGCAGTAAAAAAAACTAATAGAACAAAAATTAGAAAACACATTTTTGGGTTTTTTACTCAAGGTCTTGTGGCATTTTGTGCTTAGCAGAATGACCACTGCTCGAAGTGTTTCTGATTCTTCATCCATTTTGGCTAACTTTTTTCTGGTTTTCGACTTTAGATCTTACGGCACTTCATGCTTAGCAGAATGACCACCTCCTAAAGGGTTTCGGACTCTTCACGCATTTCGACACACTTTTTCAAGTTTTTAATTCGAGATTTTGCAACACTTTGTGCTTAGTGGAATGGCCACCTTCCGAAGGGTTTCGGACTCTTCACACATTTCGATGCACTTTTTCAAGTTTTTAATTCAAGGTTTTGTGATACTTCATGCTTAGTGGAATAGCCACCTTTCGAAGGGTTTCTAACTCTTCATGCATTTTGGTGCACCTTTTTTTGGTTTCTGACTCGAGGTGTTGTGATATTTGGTGCTTAGCGGAATAGGCACCTCATGAATGGTTTTTAGCTCTTCATGCATTTTAGTGCACTTTTTCGGGTTTCTGACCCGAGGCATTGTAGCACTTCGTGCTTAGCAAAACGGCCACCTCCTAAAGGGTTTCGGACTCTTCACACATTTCGACGCACTTTTCAAAGTTTTTCAGTCAAGGTTTTGTGACACTTCGTGCTTAGTGGAATAGCCACCTTTCGAAGGGTTTCTAACTCTTTATGCATTTTGGTGCACCTTTTTTTGGTTTTTGACTCGAGGTGTTGTGATATTTTGTGCTTAGCGGAACAGGCACCTCATGAATGGTTTCTAACTCTTCATGCATTTTAGTTAACTTTTTCGAGTTTCTGACCCAAGGCTTTGCAGCACTTCATGCTTAGCAAAACGACTACCTCCTGAAGGGTTTTTGACTCTTCATGCATTTTAGTGCACTATTTTGGGTTTCTGCTTCAAAGTCTTGCAGTACTTCATGCTTAGCTGTATGACCACTCTCGAAAGGTTTCTGGCCCTTCACGCTTGTTAGTGCACTTTTTCTGGTTTATGATTAGAGATATTGTGATTCTTCATGTTTAGTTGAACGACCACCTTGAAGGTTTTTGTCTCTTCTGACTTGAGGCCTATTGCAACACTTCGTGCTTAGCGGATAATGACCGTATTTTCTCAAATCAATAGTCGCAAGTCTTTGTTTGATTCAGCGGCCCAACATAATTAACTATCATCCATTTATGGATCGTGGAAACTTGAAATCCCTATCTCTATCACAAATGAAAACCCCCGTTAAGAGAACATGTGTTTGTCAACAAATTCTATGACACTCAGTGGGACTTGGTTTTCCTCTTATCTCTCAATTTGAGCAAATTCGCAAAGCTATTCGGCTGCAATTGACGACTAAGGCATTTTTCACCATGAAATGTTGTTGGAAAACAAAAATGAATTGTCAAAGTGGCACCCATGAAGGGACCGATTTTGCTGTGAAAGGGAATTCAATCCTCGCGAAGGCACAAAATCAGTCTCCATGAAGGCACAAAGTTAATTCATGAAGCCATATTAGCTATTTACGAAGGCATCTATGCATTGGCCTTAGAAGTTAGGAGTCAGAAGTTCAGCTTCACCAACAATCATATTCACTCCGTGCAAGTTGTCCAATGCTAGTTATGTCACAACATTTGAAGCTCTAATAGGAGATAGTCTTGCCCTAATTCAGGACTCATGATCTTGTGGGACTGCTAATGAAGGACCTCACCTTAGGAAAGATACCCACTGCGAACTTAGTCGAGACTGTGCTTTGCTAAGTTATGGGCAGTAAACCACCTAGCTTCTAGCTCATCATCGTCATTCAGTTTTGTCAGCCTGGTGCCTACTCACAATAGCTTTAATCCTCTTGCTAGTCTGAATATCAAGAAAGGTCCAAACAAGGCAACATCTATTTTCTCAATTTGCCTAAGGCATTACTTGCCCCCATTTCCAAGAAAGCTCTACACAGAAGGAATAGGAATAACAAAGGCGAGAATTTGGTTAAGACATATGAAGGTTCAAAAATATTCCCAACTTGTTACTCACTCCACTTTGGAAGGATGATTCATTGCAAAGCCTATCTTGGTGGCCGAGAAAGTGATCTTTTGCAACTTGGGGTTGCTCAGTGGCAATATCATTTTTGGATCCTTTGAGGATCTTACTTCGAATTACTATGATAAGTTGTCTAATGGTGGGCGAGTTTTAAAGAACCTTGTGAGTTAGCTGAAAGGCAAAGTCATCGTCAAGTCGAAGATTTTAACTACAAAAGCTAGGGGCAAGCAATTGTCCATCCCAAGAGATCCATCCAATGTAAATAATCATCCTAAGGATGATGGTGCTCGCTTGAAGTATCGAAGTCAAAATCATGGTGGGGTTAACCCTTGCTACTCAAATTCAAAGTCTAGTGGCTAAAACTGCTGAAAGCAATATCATTCAAGATGGGGCTAACTCTCGTCATCCTGTTTCAAGAAGCCCAGTGGCTAAACCTACTAGGTACAACATCATTCACAATAAGGCTAATAGCCATTATCTAGTTTCAAAAAGCCTGATGGCTAAACCTGCTAGGGTACAACATCATCCACGATGGGGCTAACCCTTTTCATCCAAATTCAAGGAGTTTAGCAGCTAAAACCATTAAACATGATGTCATCTAGGATAGGGCTAACCCCTGTCGCCCAATTTCAAGTAGCACGGTAGCTAAACATACTGGGTAGAACATCATCCACTATGGGGCTAACTCACTTTGTCTAGTTACAAAAAGCCTGGTTGCTAAACTTGCTAGGTACAACATCATTCGTGATGGGGCTAACTCTTGTCGTCCAGTTTCAAGGAGTTTAGCAACTAAATTGCTAGATGCAACATCATCCACGATGGGGCTAATCCCTCATCATCTAGTTTCAATAAATCTGGTGGCTAAACTTGCTAGATGTGTGATCATTCATGATGAAGTTACCCTTCGTCATGCAAAGAAATCAGAAAACCAAAAGGAACATAGGGGCCAACCCTGGGGGCATCATCAAAATAAGGAAGAATGCATTTTGCTTAAGACAACAAATGTCGATTTTACCAAAACAATCCTTTGAGTTTCTCCAAAATCGTGTTATTTTTCCTAAGTTAGAGTTATCATTAAGCTAATATACATTTTACAAGATGAACGACCTCAAGGAGATGTTTCAGGAATTGGCACTCGAGCCAGATTCTTTTGACGCGCTATCCGCAATGAAAGGGAAGGCTAAAAACACGAAGATGTTCAAAACTTTAATTGCAACTCTGATGACAATTGTTGGCACACAGAGATAGATTCGTGGACAATCATATGGGTCCTAGTTTATTAAGGGTCGAGTTTGTTGTAAGGCCTCTAAATCCCATGCTAAACTAACAACTTGTGTAGAAGAGCTTTTGAATTCTAGAGATCACTTGCTTACGACAAGTGGAGCTATTGATAAAAAAATGTTTAGCTCACCATGATTTCACACAGTGTAATGGAAAAATTGTATCCTTTGTGGGTCTATCACACATTGCATCTAAATGGAGTGTACCTTCGTGGAAATCCAAAGGTAAAGGCAATTCAACAAACACCACATCTTTGCCACTTTTTTGAAAGTGTACTGGGCAAACACTCAGTGAATGCCTTTGTGTAGGTTGGCCACATCCTTGATGAAACACAACATGTTATAACTAAAGGCTGAGGGCGTAAAAAATTAGTTTATTCTTTTAAAGAAAGAGAAAGAAGTGTTAAAAAAAAAGACTGTCTTGTGTGATATCATGTAATGCCATTTCATCTGTACAACCTAGTGAAGATAGAACCTCTATGCCAAAAACCAAGGAGTGGCATGCATATCAAAAGCACATCCCTGTGGTTGACACAAGAGGACTTTGACAACTATTTCACGAATGACGAAGTCCGCTTCACTTGAATGGTTAGTGAAACCATCTTCGGTTGCCTCAAGTTCAAGCTTGGGGATTGAAACCTCAAGCTCCACATCAATCGAACCTAAGAAGGGAATTTCAGCTTTTGCACGGCTTGGTCCTACGGTACGAACTGAGGCAAAGAGTTTCAATCATTGTAGGGCTTGTCTTGACAGTGGAATCCGGTATAAAGGGCTTTTATTTTCACAAGACTTGGTCCCATCGGCTAACACTGATCAAGAAGTGCCCATAGCTTTAAAGCTTAATCTTGTTAAGGCTAAGGGCAACCTCACCCCTTTGGGTTATTTGAATGAATTTTAGCTGTCAAGGTAATCGAAGAAAAGAAAGCTGAAAAGGGCATCCATTCTATGCAGAATGTAAATAAAATGACATTTTCTCCTTATTTATGCTAGATTTCACTAGTGCAGATAAGGAAATGTCTAAATAGTCAGTTAACAATTATGATAGTGACAAATTTGAATATAGTGACAATGAAGAGGAAGATGATTCCACAGAAGACAATCTTGAACTAGTTTCCTTTAGGGTGATTTGTCCAAGGCCTTTTGAATGCAAAATTAAAAAGCCACGATGGATCTACAGAGGTCCTTGTTCTGAAAGAATACCAAGATAGCCAGAGCAATCCTACGTCTTGCCAGTTATGATAGTGTAGTCGACGGATTTGAGTGATGCTCCTCCAAATATAGATGACGATCATGATCATGAATTCCACTAACTTAGAGAATAATTTGAATAAAGCAACTAAAGGATTAAATGTGTCAGCACTCGATTTTGTTCAGGTCAACTCCAGATCCAAATTTAGACCTTTCATACTTTGATTTCTAATTACATCTTTTAATCAATTTTATTTGGATCCAAAATTAATAGCCCAATAGAGGCCTAATGCATTATAGTCCATATGATGTATTTGGACTCTCCATTTTGGATCCAAATTGTTGAATTTGTTTTATTTTTTTAGTTTTGACTTTTATCGTACCTTTTATTGTTTTGTATAACATTTATATTTTTATTATTAATAATTCTGAAAATTTCCCAAAATATTAGAAAGATGTAATTGATATCTTGGAATAAATAATTTATTTCCTTGGATTTATCATTTTAAATGATAAATTAGATCCATATCTTGGAACTAATTAATTAATATGAAAATAGTAAGTTGTTTTCATCTTGACTGTGCCACTTGGAGATAAGGATTGCAAGATTAATCTTTTGTAAAGGGATTAGACGATAGACATGAGAGAGTTCCCTTTTAGGGTGATCTCTCTTTTAATTGGCTAACCTCTTAAAGAGGGATTGAAATACTTTTGCTATATAAAACAAGGTTCATATGCAAAAAAAAGGGAAGAATTTTGGAGAGAACAAACTTTTATATTTTTCCCTTCTTGTACATAGAATTTATTCGATAAACTAGGAGGCACAAAAGTATAAGAGAATCGTCAAACCTCTTAAACCTTGCGGGTAGGAGAGTTCTATTTTCTTAGTGAAACAAGGTACACGAGCAACAACTTTTTTTACTTTAAGAATTTCTTGTCACTAAGTCGGTTTTTGTACGATGCATTCACCTTTTTTTTTAAAAAATTTCATGGTTCCATTTATTTTATTTATTTAAAAAAAATTTTTTTTTGCAAAAGATGTCGACTATGAAATATATCTATGTATTCGGATCAAAAAGGGTATAGATTCGTAATCCATCATTCTTCTCTTTGTTTTCATTTTTAAAAATTAAAACTTTACTATTACTATTTTTCGTTCTTAACTTTGGGCATAAAATAAAAATGGCTAAGAGTAAACTCTTCTCATACTTTAGAAAGAGGCAATCTATGGCCAGCATATTCTAATTGCGCATATTCCTTCTTTATTATTTTTATTTTTAATTAAATTTTAATTCCAAATCAAAATGAACTATTTCATTTTATTTACAATTTTTTTGATCTTTCGCATGCAATTAAAGATGGTAACTCTCCAATTGGATAGGTGTTTTGGGGTACTGCTAGCCTTCCCTCTACACAATTAGATTTTCAAACCCATTATTTGGTTCAAAGGCCTTTCCTTTGGGAATTTTTTAGGTTTTCTCTATTTTTTCCTTAAAAAGTAGGGTGGCGACTCCGTTATGATCTTTTTTGTTGCCTGTTAGACCCAAGTGGGGTGCGATAGAGTGATTGAGCGATGATGTGCAAATACTTTTATGTATTACACAAGCTCAAGCCCAGGCTCAATTGAACTCTCAAGCCATAGTCCAGGCACCTATAATTGCACCTTCCCTACCTAAAGCTCAACCAACAGCTGCTAAGTTTGGTTTGTCTTTGGAATAGCCATCGGCAATGGAAGCTAGAGACAAAGGGAAAGCTCTAACACAATCTATTCCCTAAGACCAAACTGCATTCCAATTCCCACCGGCCTCGTAAGGGCCTTCATCACAGCCCGATATACCTATTCAAGTAAGTGTGCAAACAACACAAGTGCCACAAAAAGAACAACTGTCGACTTACTTCTAGTTTTCAGCAATTCCAAGTTTAGAAACACAGCATGCATTATATTCAACCGCTATGGCTTACATGTCCAAAAATCAACAAAAGTTAGAAGAAATTTCTAACACAAGCACCGATTGAGCTAGAATGAAGGCCTTATCCAACATGGGTCGATGATACTCCGCTTACCACTAAAGTATAGTCATCCATCCTTCACCATATTTAATGGTTCGAGTGATCCTAAGCAGTATTTGGCACACTTTGTGTCAAGGTATAGTCCTCCAATAAGAACTTGCATCCAACAATAAGTACTCAAGTTGCATTCTTTTGTACAAACTTTTGAAGGTGTAGCTTTTGTTCAGTATAACAATCTAAAACCAAACTCCATTAGTGGTTGGGATGGTATTTGCAAACAATTCCTTTACCAAGTTTAACAATGCGCATTGCAAGATTAGTGTGTGAGACTTGGTAGTAACAAAGCAAAGTGATAATGATGCCACCTCGTAATTCATTGATTGGTGGAAAAGAATGTAATTTTCATGCCGCATCAATTGCCTCAAGAAAAGTTAATGAAAACTTGTGTTTGCAATCTTCAACATAATATATCGCACCCACTCTTGTCTCAAACCTTTCCTGGAGGGTTTAGGGAACTCAGTGAGAAAGCTTAAACAGTAGAGGAAGCGCTTCTCGAAATTGAGGTTGAGAAAAGATGAAATGCAAATCATTCCAATAAGAATTGTAAGGTGGAGCCAGATTGCTGTTAATTATAAGCCTAAAGCCTCGACAACAACTTGTTCTGAAGGCACTTAGGACTCAAAGCCACATTGCCTCAGTCTTCCAATCAACAATGGAAGCCTAGTGGAAGTGGAAATAGTTAGTGCCCACAAAGGAAGGCCTTTCAAGAAATGAAGAATGTCGAATATTCATTTAAGGAGGATTAAGTACTTTCATTCTTTCTAGACTTAATTAAGAAGTGAAGCTATTAAGCTACCAACAACTAAGCAACCCGAAGGAAGCTAATTAGGTGGATGATTTGAAATACTGGCCATATCATTGATCCATTAGCCATCCAATTAAGGATTGCTTTGTCTTCAAGAACTGTCTCCTAAAGTAATCAGAGAGGGACATCTAAAGTTACCCAATACGAAAGAGAAAGTCAACTTTGTATTTATGATTCCACAACCCCCTCAAGTAGTCATGTATTTGAATTATAAGGTGATAACCATTGGGAAACAGTTAATAACAAGGTGGACCACAAATGGCAAAGGTGGATGGCTAAAAGGAGGTGCTTAAAGGTAAAAGAAACATCGCTTGATTGAAGGCACGTCGAGTCAAGCTCCTAGGCCCACAATCACATTACAAGACTTCATGCCTAAGAATATAAGCTCGGATGAACAAGTTGAACCATCCAAACTGCTAACTTTTTGGAGATGATTGTAACAGTCACAACAGAGATTCTAAGGTTCATATGCTTACCAAGACATAGAGGCCTTGACTTAATCAAATCAGAGATTCATAGGTGTCTCAACTAGTCAAGTTCGATGTGTTGGATCAGCTAAAAAAAATGCTCACATGTCTTAGTATTTATGACACCCTCAAGCTTTTAAAGGAAGCTCGAGAAGCATTCATTCCAGCACTCACTAATCCTAAGGAATTCATACTTTAAATGCAAACTTAAGAATGCCAATTTGTTGTGACATTCTCTAAAAAGGGACCAACGAGTGCCTGAAGCTAACCACAATTACCCATTGTACGTCTCTGATGAGCTTTCCAATGATAACATTAATCGGGTGCTAATGGACAATGGCTCAAGAGTGTGCATCATTCCAAAGAAAACCTTAAGAAAATTAGGATGCATTTTGACACAATTGTAGCCATCCAATATGGTTATCTAAGGGTACAATAAGAGTAAACAGAAGCCCTTATGAAGCATCAATATTTGTGTAAAGTTTAGTGATCTTGAAATTGTAACAGAGTTCATAGTGATTGATCAATATAAATTTTTCAACGCATTATTGGGAAGACCTTGGCTACACTATCATGCCACCATCCCTTCATCTTTTCACTAATGCATCAATTACTCACTGAACAAGAAAGGTGGGTACCCTTTGTGGTGATGAAGCTCCATTTGAGACATGAGAAATAGAGTATGACGATGCTAGCTTCTATATGCAAGACTTGGCTTTTTGCACAACCATGGGAAAGTATTCTGGTCCAAAGTTATGATTAAGATATGCTGAACTTGGCTTGGATCCAAAGTTAAAAAACATGTTCACGAAAGCTGGCCTTAGCAATGCCAATATGATATTAGAGAAATTCTTCTATCAAATAGTGAAATATGTGTGCCAAAACACAACTAACCTCGATTATGGGGCAATTACAGTGAACATGGTTCAATTACTCCAAATTGAAGGACCGAAGGATCCTATTAATTTTCCAAAAGGTGTGTTGTCAACAACTAAAGAATCTAAACACTCTTACGCAAAGGCTAAGCAACCTAAAATAAAGTGGTGGGTTTATGAAAAGCTTAGTGACTCGAAAATTAATATTGTGCTACCCGAATTTCATGATTAGCCATTGAAGAATCTAGTAATTCAAAAGACAAAGCTATGTCGCCAAAAGTGAATGAAGCTTCAAAAGCCTTAGAGGATAGTGTCCCAGCCATAGTTGATGCACTAAAAGAAGTCAAACTAGGGATAGATGCTGATAAATTGATAAAAGCAAACTTTCGACTTCAGGTTCAATTCCCAAATGGCTCTCTAATATTGTATTAGCCAAGAAGAAGAATGGTCAAATCTAAGTTTGTAATGACTTCCATAATAGTAATGAGTTTTGGCCAAAAGACGATTTCTCATTGTCCTTACCCGAGCAATTGGTAGATGTGGTGATTGGTTTTCAAGCATTGTCATTCATGAATAGGTATTCTAGTTATAAATAGATGCACATGAAGCCCAAAGACAAAGAGTACACTACATTTCGACCACCATAAGGAAACTTTTGTTATAAGGTTATGCCTTTCGGTTTCAAGAATGCAAGTGCAACATATCAGCGAGCAATGACCAAGGTCTTCAAAGAGTTCCTGGAAGGGACTGTTAAATGTTATGTTGGTGATTTGATAGTTTAGTCCAAAAGCCACTCAAATCATCTTGAAGACCTCAAACATGTCTTCCAAAGGCTTCATCATTACAATCTAAAGACAAATCCCTTCAAATGTGCTTCTAGAGTATCGTTCGACAAGTTCTAATTCATCGTTTGATACCAAAGGAATTAAAGTCGGGCCGACCAAAATCAAAGCTATTCGTGGTATGCCTCCTTCCTCCAACTTAAAACAGCTTAAAAGTTTTCAAGGGCAGTTAGCATTCATTTGACAATTCATATTGAACCTTGTTGAATGTTGTGAACCATTTGCTAAGCTGATGGAGAAAGAAGTACATTTTGATTGGATACTAGATTGCCAAAAGGCCTTCGTGAGCCTGAAGGAGTATTTAACCAAACCACCTATGCTCACAAGTTTGATTTGAGCATGGCCCCTCATTATGTACATCACGGCACTTAAAAGGTCGCTTGGGGCATTGTTGGCTTAACACAATGATAAAGATAATGAAAATGCATTGTATTATCTTAATCGAACCTTAGTGCTTACCAAGGAGAGGTATTCATCAATTGAAAAGCTTTACTTAGCATTGATTTTCTCCATGTAGAAGTTACGTCATTGTATGCTTCAACATGAGACAACATTGATATCAAGGGCTGATCCTCTCAAGTACATTATGAATCGTCAAATGTTGTTGGTAGATTGGCGAAATGGGTAATCTTGCTTTAACAATTTCCTATCATTGAGGTGCCATAAAAGGTTGTAAAAGGAAAAGCCTTAACAAATTTTTTGGCACCAACCAACCAAATGACGAAATAATAACTCTTAAGCTTATAAGACTTTGGGAGAGTTGTTTCGATGGTGTATCTCGGAGCCCTATAGGCAAGAGACAAGATGACTTAAAGATAAACAAAGTGAGCGCTAGTGTGCTGTTTATCACATTAAGCCATGCCATTATCCCATTCTCATTTCAACTCATGGAAGTTGGCACGAATAATGAGGTAGAATATCAAGTATGCCACAAGATATAATTATCTTGTGAAACAGAGTAAGGAAATCTTCATTATATTGATAAAATAAAAATTATCTATAAAGCGACTACAGCCAAAAACCCTACCATTCAATGTAAAGGAAACAAATTCTTTAATGACACTAAAAATGACACCTTAAGCAATTAAAGAAGTTACGGGCACCAAATTTTGTGTCACCATACACATATAATTAATCATGTAGGAGTAATATTCGTCTTAATTATGCCAACTCTAACCATCTTCTCAGCCATACCATCCCCCAAATATAGTTTGTGTGCTCCTATTGGTATCTTTGGAGAGTCTATGAATTGCAATTGATTTCGTTATGTATGCCTTGTGGCTCCTATATCAAGAATCCTAGAAAGACTCATATAAGTAGACAATACATGAGTAATCATAAAAGCATGAGTGTCAAGAGAGGATATTTCATTTTGCATGCAATCAAGCGCGAAGCAACCCTCCTTCCTAGATGTATAGTATGTTTTAGTCATTCGTTTCCTAGCAACCTTTACGCTTTTTTTTCACACCACCTTGAGCTACAATCATAAGTATAGGTTTCGCTTCGTGAGCAACTACTAGGCACTTCTTAGTCTTCAACTTTGGAGCCTTAGGCTTCTCATTGACTTCATAGAAACCCGTTACCGGAGTATTTGTAATAGAATGCTTAAATTCATGACGATCAACCTCCATTTTAATGTGCCTTTTGATTTCATCAAAAAGTGGAGATACTTAGATTATGAGTCGCCTAAACCATGAAATAGTCCTAGTCATCGGGTAATGAAGTAAGTATTGCTTCAACTTGTGATTTATCACTTATCTTATGCCCAACCTCGATAAGTTCTTTGATCTTACCCTTCATCATTCAAAGGTGTTCAACCATAGTGACATTTGCCTTCTTACAATAACAGTTAAATTGCTTAACTATTTGACGACGGTGAAAAGGTGAGGTAGTGTTATAATTCAATAAGACTGATTAATGCTATCATTGCTAAAGCTAGATCATGGACTCATCTTCTTCTTTCATTTGCAAGGCATGTCCAACTTGTAGATCTGTGTTAATTGCCATTCATAACTTTTGGGCAGCCACTTTTATGTTTCCCTAATCTATTCTTGATAGAATCGACAAATTCTAAGGAGGTTTCTATGGAAAGGTCCCTCGCTCGTCTCGCTAGGTGCCAAAGTTGCTTGGCGCAACATTTGTCTTCCAAAGCTGGAGGGAGGTTTAGGCATTTGTCTTCCAAAGCTTGATTTGGATTGCGAAAGCCTTCCACTTTTGCTTTATAGGCATAGGAAAAAAATTTCGACGTTGCAAAGCTTTATGGAGCTTTTGATTACTTGGGAAGTTGGTGATGGTAACTCTTTTTTTTTGGTTTGACTCCTAGCATAAGGTTAGGACTGTTGCACAAACTGATTTCAGATATGGAGGTTTTCATATTTGGCATTGGTAGGAATTGGAATTTACAGTAGGTCGTTGCTGTGATTTGCAATCGGTGGCCTCCCTTGTCTATATCAATTTTGTAGTGGCCCTTGGTAGGCCTCTCACTCAGTGCCCGACTCATATTGATAAAATTGTTTAAAATGGAAACCCTTACAAGCCATTCACTGTGGCTACAGCTTGGGACCTCATCCGTAGGAAGTAGCAGGTAGTGACTTAGGCTAGGTTGGTTTGGGATTCTGCCTTGAATCCTTAGCATGCTTTCTTCCTGTGGATTTCGGCTAGACTATACATTAAGACCCAAGATAAATTAGCTCGTCACAACTATACTTGGGGTGCTACTTGTGGCCTGTGCAGAAGCTGTCTGGACTCTAAGAACCACCCTTTTTTTTTTTTCATTGTGGTTTCTTCGAGTCTTATGAATAGGTGGGCTTCAAAATGTAACCTTGGGTGGCTAAATGTGGCTAAATGATTCATGGCTTGTGAACTTGGCTTACGCTATGTCCAATCTTAGTGGTGATCAACTACACATGACTGTTGCTCGTGACTCCTTTGCGGCCGTGTGCTACATAATTTGGAACTTAAGTAATGATACGGTTTTTAGAGGTAGATTATTCAATTTGCATTCAATTATGAGGCAAATTAGTAAGCTCATGAGAAACAAGGCTTGTACAATTTCTTGTATAGCTCAATCAATAGAGAACTTGACCTACCAACATAATTGGGATCCCTCATTATTTGTATTTAACTAGCTGTGTGGTTTTCTTGTGGTTTCTTCCCCACGGCTTTTTGTGCTTCTATAACACCTTTGTGGTGCACGGTAGGTTGTATTCTGTTTGTTAGGCTTTGCTTATGTATTCTTGTTATTTGCTTTGAGCTTTGCTTGTTGTTTATAGGCTTCGACTGTATTGGTTTTAATTAGTATATTTTTCATTTGCCGAAAAAAAAATTAGCCATGAAATCATCCGTGGCTAATAAAATAAATTATGTGTCAAGAAAAAATAGGAAAGACTTAATTCTATAGCTTAAAATCTATGGCTAATATTATTACCCATGGAAGTATCTATGTCTAATAACCTTCCAAAAAAGGTAAATAGTTTTTTCCTAGTTTTATTAAAACCACGAATAATTCCGTGGCTAATACACATTTTAAAATTTCAATCTTAGCCACAGATTACCATATAACTTTTCACGCGGCAATCTATGAGTAATACTTTTGCACTTTCTATTTTAATTTTTTTATTAGCATGAGAGAATATATGATTACAACCTAACAATTCATGGAGAGAGCTGCCTCATCCCAAAAAAAGAACCTCAATTAATCTTGAATTGTTTTTACTATACATTGTACATCAAGAAATCATTAGAAGATATGCTCCTATCAAAAATAAAACAAAAAGGAATTAAACAAACAAAAGAAAGTAGTTGCACCTAAAACAACATAATGCAAAAGCAATTCCATAAGAGGTCTCTTCTGCATTCCTTATAAGGTAAATCATAAGCCATAATAAGTCAACTGCATTTTTCGCAAAGGCTATAAAGACCTTATCCAATTAAGATATTACCAAATAAAACATGATAGTTTCAATTCCCATAGGAAAGAATGAATACACTACATTCTTGATTAATTTATGTTTAGTTACTAGGTTGATACGGAAGACATTGAATGACAAGTTAGTTTTGCTTTCACACGTAATACTTTCAACCGCTAAACTCATAATACTAGTATGTATAACTAACTAAGAAAATGAACAAAAACCTAGGATGCTACTCTCAAAGATTTAATTAACCTTGAGTCTTATACTTTTAATATATGTGTAGAAGTTCTAAAGTATTTTGCTATAATCAAACCACTAAGAATCAAAGCAAATAACTTTGAATAAGAACATGGACTTAATAAAATTTGAAGCGTACTGTAATAATCAACATTCATAAGGGCAAGAGCACCATCTCAAATCAATGTTGACAATCAATAGTATTTTTCTAGCCAAGTTGTAGTGACAGCTTGGGAACTTCTTAGGAAAATATCTTTCAAGACATTAACAAATATGGCTTTAATGGGCATTTGCTTATTTCTGATTTCAGTTTATTATGTAGATTAATTATGGTAGTTTCCTCTTTACGTTATGGTTTTACCTATATACTCCTTGGGGAAACTCATTGCAAATTAAAACCCTTTACGCTCTTTTCTACTTACGTTGTGCTCATAGACTTTGTATATAAGGGGTAAAGTGGAGTACCTCAAAAGATATGATTTCTATATTCCTCTTTATATCATATGCTTTATTATTCATTTTATAAGGTTAAGCGTTTGAAGGTTTAAGATCATCGAATATATTCTACCTCTATTTATATTTGCAAAGGAGGATTGTACCACTTTGGAAGTTATAGCCACAAAGAGCCTACATGAAGGGCAACTAGTGCTGTACCTTAATTTCCCAGGGTAAATTTGTTTTACTAATTATTTATTTATATAATTCATTTATTTGTTCTATTAATCTGATTCTGTTTGTCTCTCTCTCTTTTTATATATATATATGTATATATGTATGTATGGGCTAATGTTGTTTTAAAAGGAAAAAATATATTTAAATGTGATTTATTCTTGTTTTGAGTAAACAATTCTATTTTTCCAACCTAGTCAAATTTATGTTTGTAATCTTTAATGTTATTATTTTTGCACTAAAGGCTTATTTTTCTGACAACCTAAGGAAATTACCTATTATAATACTATCATGAGTCATGTTATACAATTTTGGCTACTATTGAGTTTCAATTATGTCATATTGATAGTTTATTTAATATTTTTTGCAGTGTGCTTGAATTTTTCCTAATTTACATAATGTCAACTATTAGAGGACAATAGATCGGCCAAACTTGAAAATTTTAATGGTTTGAATTTTAGAGTGTTGGCAACACCAAATGCATTTTTGTTATACAACCTTAGGTTTAGTGTATGTTTTAGAAAGTATTACAACAATAGAAACTGCCACTACCACAAAAGATGACACTTTATTTGATGGGATTGCTACAGTTACCTATACTATCATTCCATCTAAACCCATAACTGGAAAAGATATAGATAATCATTTTCATAATCAAATCCTTAGTGTCTAGCAAACTTTATAACCTCTATTTCAAAGCTAAATCCGCTAAAGAACTTTGGGATCTCCTTTAAGTCAAATGTAGTCTAGATGATGCCGGAATTCAGAGGTTTAATTCTACTTCCTTTAATAATTACGAAATGGTAGATTCTAATCCCATAGGAGATTAACTCCATGCATTTTAGGATTTTATCTGCCATATGGAATCCAAAGGTTATACATTTTTCGAGGATCACAAAGTTTATTACTTGATAGATAAATTACCAACTTCTTAGTCTGATTATCCTAGGGAACTTAGGCATATCCAAGGTTCCCTTACTTTGAGTCATGCTCTTATTAAAATTAGAGTTGAGGATAAGTACAGTATTTAATAAAAAGAAATTCTCAAAGCAACCAAAGGGCAAAAGTGAACCTCTTAGAAAACGCTTATAATGTGACACCCCGATTTTCTGCACCCTCGGCAGGAAAATAAAGCGTCAACTAAGACCAATCACCATGGTATTATCAAACATAACTTATAGCATTGGTAGATTATGCTAAAGTAATAAACTGCTATCCTCAAATCAAATCAACAATTTCCAATTTAATCTCTTACAATTCCGTTCTATTTAACTCATAGTTGTCAAGGCGCCAAGGTGAGTCAAGGCGGTGGGGGGGAGCCTGGATGCCTTGGTGATAAAGCACCCGCTTAGGGGCCAACAAGGCGCCCAAGGCGTGAACAAAAGAATTATAAAAGATTTAACTAGGATATATATAAGGCATAAAAAAGAACAATATTTCACATCAGTTCAAACAACAAACCATCATCTAAATTTCAAACTTAAGTTAATAATATATTCAAACCAAAGTAGCGAGCATAAAGATAAATATGAAGTCTACTAAAGTAGCAAGCGATCGATGAACACGGTTCCCACCGCGTTGGTGTTGCTTCTACCTTGTTGCAAAGTGGGTCTCACACCAAAATCATCCTCAACATCTTTATCATCATTAACCACATTCTTTTCCAATTCTTCATCTGATGATGACTCATAAACCATCCTACTACTACTAATAGGATGTTCGCCCGCTTAGCTCGATGATCCCCTCATCCTTCTAGGTAAATTTCAACCTTGGAGTTCTACGGAGGCACCAACCACCACATCAACATCTTGCCATGTGAGATCATGGCCAGGATGAACCAAATCCTCCCTTGACTCGTTAGCTATCCATTCATTGCTCCAATCAAGTTCATCGAGTACCAGGGGATCAAAATTTCGATTCTTTTCTAGCCTTTCCTTGAACCTTGCAGCAAGTCGATGATTGTATTGCACATAGACTAGGTCATTCAAGCGTTGATGTTCTAGTCTATTCCTCTTCTTTGTGTGAATCTAATATCATAAGATAACAATATGTTAAAAAATATAATTTTACGAGTAAGTATAATAGTAATACACATACTTACAAATTCAAATGCACTCTAGTTGTGCTCACAACTAGAAGAGGAACAACAAAGTCTAAGTAAAATTCTCGCAGTGTTTGCAAGGTTCGCATTCAATCCTTTATGGATGGTCCACCAATCAACTATTTATAACGAAAAATATAATATTAGCTATATTACAAACTAAATCAAAAATATTTTTAAGTTTTTTAAAACTGAAGAACTTGGATTTAAGGTTTTTCATAGCCTAATAGGCATTTCCTTTGCAAAACTATCTCGAACCTCTTTATAGTTATTGGCATGGTCGATGATCTTGTCTTGTAAAGCTTAGTTAGGAACCAATCTTGCAAGTACATCATTGAAAGCTTCATTAACTTATTGATTGCATTAAGTTCCTCCTCAACATAATCAAAGCACTCGCATGGATTGACGAATAGTGATGTGGCATACAATTTCTGCTCCATTTGGCATTCCTATCACCTTTCAATAATGCCAATCACTTTTTTCTACTACTTTTCCTTGTTCATGAAATTTTCTTTAATCTCTTTTTTTGTCCTCCTCCATTGCCATATAAATTTTAGGCATCACTGGCCTTTCATCACCATCCACTATCCTCAAGACAATAAGAAGTGGTTGTGCCGCTATAAGACAATCTTTAACACCATTCCAAA
This sequence comes from Santalum album, assembly GCA_034195605.1. Lineage (NCBI taxonomy): Eukaryota > Viridiplantae > Streptophyta > Magnoliopsida > Santalales > Santalaceae > Santalum > Santalum album. The sequence goes on from CM067262.1 coordinate 8,382,420, forward strand.
AGTTTAGCGCAATTACCGTTTCAGCCACCTGCTTTCCAGCCCCAGTGTTTGACAACTTATGACCCTAGTCAGAGGTCACAAACAAGTGTCTTAAGGCCTCGTGTGCCTATACAAGCTTTAAAGGGTGAGAAATGATGTGGCGAATCTTGTAACTCCGGCCCTCACTAACTTGTTTTAGATCTTAAAGCATCAAGGAGTTGAGTGTGATGATGGATGAAATTTGTCAATCTTTTTGCCTTTGCTATCGTGCCTTTATATGTTTTCAAGTTGCCAATATCCTCTAGCATAAGGTCTATGTAGTGGGCTGCACATGGAGTCCAAAACAATTTAGGCCTCTTTTCTATCAACTTCTTACCAGCTGCCTTGTAGTTAGGTGCATTATTTGTAACCACTTGAATAACGTACTCTGGTCTAATCTCGTCAATTTTGCTATCGAGCAACTCAAATATCATCCTAGCATCTTGAATATGACTAGATGCATCCACAGATCCCATAAAATAGGTCTCGCTCGGACAGTTAACAAGAAAATTAATCAAATGTCTTCCTCTCCTATCAGTCCACCCATCAAACATGAAAGTGCAGTTGTATTGCCTCCAAGAAGTCTCATAGCTTTGCTTCAACAATTTAACTTCTTTCTTCGCCTTGCAAAGTAAAGGGACCTTTAGTTCATGATAACTAGGGGACTTGTATCTCGATTCATACTGAGCAATAGCTTCAACCATCACCTCGAAACTCCTCCCATTTGTCGAGTTGAACGGAATCCCTTTTTCATAAAACCAATTTGCAATGTGGCTATTTACCTTCTCTTTTTCTTCCTCCGATTTGCAACGATTTTCTATAATTATTTGGCTCAGACCTTTCCGCCTTGCATTCGCTATTTATTGAGGACTCTTTCTCATGTGAATATCTATAGGACCTCTTACTTATAGCAAGTGGATAAGTTTCTTCTTTTTTACTGCTGTCCCCGAGCTCGAGGTTATTGAAGAGCTACCTGTTGATCTTAGTGGGACTCCAAGGCCTCTGCTATTTAGAGGAAGCTCCCCTTCCACTACACAAATGTTACTTCAATATTTTGATTCCTCCATTATATTGCTTCTCATAAAGTATGCACTCTACCTCATTTTTGTTTCCAAGATCGGGCCAAAAGCCATATTTCCATCGAAGGTCTTTTGATTTCGTCTTACAAGCAGGATCAACTTTAGGATCATAACCACTTTTTATAGTGTCATGAGAACCATCCATTTCAATATAGTTTTGTTTCCTTATCAAATATAAGGAATAAAATAGCATAATGATACAACACAAAACATATCAAAACCATTGATAACGAATCATAGAAAATATAAAAGAGAATCGTTAATTTTTTAAAACATAATAAGAACAAAATCAAATTCAAACAACATTGCTGGCCCTAACAATAAGAAGATAATCAAATTCAAATTACAATTCCCAAATCATATTTGGGAAGAACAAATAATGCCAAACAAATTTATGTTCCCATATAACAGAATCAGAATCAATAATTTAATTAGGATTGATAGCATCCTAGAATTAGAATTAGATTTCCCCCCCCAAAAAAATTCAAGTAACTTGTCAATCGGAAATGGAGGATCGAACTCAAAGTGATAAACCACAAAAAAAATAATAATAAAAGAAACCACATTCAGATAACTAGAGCATTTACCACACAGAATAATTGAAAAAACACAAAAACAAAGGAAGTTGAGGGAGAGAAGTTGCTAGATGGAGATTGAAACTTGTTAGATATGGAAACTTGTTGAAAATGGAAAAATTGCCGGAGAGTTGAGGTTCTTTTATGCTATTGCTGGAAAATTTGATCGGAATCAACTTTTTTGTGGCTGGTTAGAGTGATGTTTGGTGGTGGCTACAACTTAGGGTTTAGAATAGAATTGGGGGGGGCGGGAGGGGGGGGGGGGGAAGACGACGATCTAGAGAGGGGGGCTTTTATTTTCATTTTTTTCCCCTCAAAGGCTAGCAAAGTGACATTATTTTGCTGCCTAGATTGAAAAAAAACCTAGCAAAACGATGTCGTTTTGCTAGGTTCCATTAAAAGAAAAAATTCAACAAAACCAAGGTGCCCGCCTTGGCTAAAAGGCCGCCAAAGCGTCCAAGACGATGCCTAGGCGCCCAAGGTGACCGCCTTGTGGCCTTCTGGCCAAGGTGTTCAAGGCCTTGGCCCTCTGGCAGCGCCTCGACGGCAAGGTATCGCCTAGGCATCTCCTTGATAACGTTGACTTGATTACAACATTGTTCAATAGGTTTAATTGAGGCTAAACTTGAGCGACTAGGGAATAAAGTCTCGTTACTTCTACCTTAACTATTCGTCTCATTCTTTTATGTACAAACTTGCTCACTTAGTATGCAATAACAACAAAAAGTGAGTGATAAAACACTCAAAGAGAAATTTATATTAAAAAGATTCATACTAGGTTATATCAGAACAAATGACATAACAACTTTAACAATTTGTCTCATTCTTTCAACATATGTGAATAAGACACATAAACAATAAAAAACAATAGCTTCAAGACTGTGCCTTAAACTACACAAACATAACATTCAAACTCAAACGAACTAACCTAAACAAATTTCAATTAGACAATTCAACGTCCTTCCACTAAAAGGTCCACCAACCATCAATCATGTTGTTTATCCACTAAATATTCAATCAAACAACTCTAACAACTCTCTTTTATAACTAAACAACCCAATCATTCAAACAAATTATGATTTTATTATGTGACCCATAATATGATCAAGAACATTTTTCATTTAAAGTCAACTCATACTTTTGAGCTAACATAGGCCAAAACATTTTGTGCATCATTTAACCCAAGCACATGGTCACAACCAGCGATTGAGAGGTACTTCAATAATTGAGTACATAAACTAATTCAAACCTCAAAAAATACTACCTAACAAATAGTAATCCAACTCAAATGAACTTAAGACATGTAACAAGAAATAATCTTGAGTTCAATAGCAAGATTGTTTCATACAACAACTTCTATCAAACATGCTATAATCCACTATTTCTAACTATAGCAACCCACCATCAACTAGCAAGCCAATATTAATTTGATCCCGATATTCTATTTTTTGTCAACGATAGATCTGCATAATCAATTATCTGCAACCAGATCTCGATCAATTCCTTCATCCAACATCCACGATGAATTACTCCCATTGACAATTCAACTACTACCATCACCAACAACGTTCTATAACATCAGTGTGAGACAATAAGATACCAAGTCGACTTTTGCAACCTTGCCTCAGATAGGCCACACACAAAAGAACCATCTATTCTGCTTTAATCCATGTAAAACCACATCTAAGTTTTAATTTGACTTATTCTCTGCCCTATAACCTTCTTTAGGTTAGGGCATCACACGTCAACCAATTTCACTTACCTTAGTTTGGCACAAATCAACACAAACTAATAGGTATTGGGAAACAAATGAATGTCCAATTATACAAATTGAGACTTGACAAGAAAAACAAGTCATGTGTTAGATTTCAAGAACGGTTGTTTAAGTGACCACACACAAAGTAGTCATCGAAAACTCTCCAATAAACATCCACAGGGTTCAATAGGATAAAAAACCACAATCGACCATTCTTGGGAAGTAACCGTGATGACATTTCCTCCCTATACCTCTAATGCAACATATGAATACTTTGTGTCATAAGATACTTTGATAAGTAACTAAATTTCTATTTGTTCCTTTAAACCTTTTGGTTAGAAAAATCACAAGAAGAACATTAGATTACTCTTATCTTTGATGAATTAAAGTTTAGCTCCAAGAGATCTCAAAGATTGATATAAGTGATTCCCTATAAAAAGAAAAATTCACTCACTCTGCCATTTCATCAAACAACTTTTAAGGTCTCAATAGAAACATGCATTTTAGAGAAAATCCCAAGAGATGGCCAACTTTTAATGACACCTTAAACTTTTTAATAAACTGATTACCTTAAATCATAATAGAAGGCCCATGGAGGGAAACAAGAATGAGAAACAAATGCATCCAATGCATTCCGACTACATCAACAATATGTATGGACTAAATAGTAAATGAAGAGAAGTAATACCTTAGATTCAACCTCAACAAAATGCTCCTCATTTATATGGGCAATGCTCCTTATCCATATGAACAACCAAAGCTACAAAATGACTCACCAAAAAGTTCAAGGACAACACATGATTGAAAAATAGCTTGTTTGAAGGAACAAGCTTGTAAGTATAAAGCTCCATGGTTAAGTCAAAGATAGAAAAGTAGTTTGTTTGGTCAGTATAAATTGTAAATTTACGACCTAAAATATATTGTCTCCATTTTTTAATTGCTTCAGTGATTGCATACATTTCATGAGCATATCTTGAAGTTCGTTGCATTTGAGGGCAAAGTCTTTTACTAAAGTACACAAAGGGATGATTTTGTTGGAACAATATTGCGCCTACACCAACGGCAAAGCATGAGTGTGTAAACTAAAAGATACAGAGAAGTTTGGGAAAGCCAATAGAGGTACAGTAACTATAGCCTATTTTAGTACATTAAAGGCAACATCAACTGTAGATGACCAAGTAAACGAGTTTTTATGAAACAAGTCTATTAATGGTGTTACAATGGACGCATAGCTACGAACAAAAATAGTAGCTAATAAGTTCCAAAAAACCCTTATAACATTTTAACATTTGAAGGGGTTGGTCAGTCCACCATGGCCTGAATTGTACAAGGGTCAACAAAAACTCATAAAAGGGATTATATGACCGTAATATTCAATCGAAAGTTAGCCAAAGCTACATTTGATTTAGTTTGCATAAAATTTATGTTCTTGCAATCTTAGCAGCACTGAGAGAGATGGCACAAATGTTTGGCCTAAGAAGACTTGTAAATAAAGATATCGTAAGAAAAAACAGGACAAACCGCCTAAAAAATGGCCGAAACAGGTCATTCATCACCACTCCGAATGTTGAAGACACATTAGATAATCCAAATAGGGCATAACCAAATATTCAAAATGGCCATCGTGTGTTCTGGATGCAGTTTTCCAAAATATCATTAGGGTGAACCCTAATTCGATGATACCTAGTCTTGAGATCAATTTTGGACAAAATTGAAGCACCATGCAATTATTTAACAGCGAGAATAAGAAAATGATCCTTTATGGTAATGGAGTTGAGAGCCCAGTAATCAACACAAAAACGTCATAACACATCTTTTTTTTTTTTTACTAGAAGAATAGGGAATGAGAATGGGTTAATATCGGTGGACTAAAGGCATTATTAGCCATGTTTGTGGGGAAAATATAAGGTATAAACATGCCTATCATTTGATTTAGGGGTCAAGTTTGCAACATCGTATTGGATGATGATTTTTTATACCCGATGCCTCAAGTAAAGAACACCTTCAATTGAGACGTCGTGACCATGGGCCAATAGTATAGGTAACTCCATGAATAGGAAGGATCATAGATCTAGAACTTTAAAAGTACAAGTTGGGGAAAAAGGATCCTTTTGTTTAAGAAGGGGTTGAACCTATAGGAATTCATATATATCTCTGTAGGAGAATCAAACCTATGTAAATATGGACTCATGGAGTCGTAGCGATGATCAGAGCATATCTTACCTGGTCACTTTGATAGCAATGGGAGCCATAGGCTCAATGGCGGAAAATTTCCTCATTAGTAAAGAAGAAATGGGTAAGAACCCATAGGCCAAAGGCATAACAAGCCATTCTATCAAGGGGTTTTCTACCCTTTTGCAAGGGTACTTTATTGTTATCCATCCTATTAGTTATTTCTTTCCACAAAGTAAATCTCTTTCCTATGAACAATTTATTGCACATTCACCATTTGTATGGAGTTTTTTGACAATGACACCTTCTTACTGAACAATGTGGTATGACACTTTTATTGAAAGATTGATTGACTTGTTATATTGTTCAAGGTTCGTAGATTTATCCTCGTGACTTAGAGTATGATGTGATTCCCATTAACTTAGAATATGTTAATGAAAATGAGATTTATGGCTTTTGCACCAAGTGTATACTGCAAGTATGATCATGACCAGATGAAATTTAGTGAGAGGAACAAGTGGATGGATGGAAATAGAATAAACAAGTCAAACTCAAATGAGGTTTGCAATTTCTTATCTAAATTTTGATAGTTTCTTGATGGTGATTCAACGATAGCTCTAGAGTTGACCCTTGTAGACGGAATTGGGGGCTTTGTCCCCATTTTCAGGGACAAAGAGGTAGGCACTGAAATTGTTAGTGGTGGCTCAGAGGTTGGAGAGCAAGAACTTTGAGAATGCAGGGGTCATTGAGGCGGTGCTAGCAGCGGAGGAAGGTGAAGTGGTATTAAAATGAGGAAATTTTTGGGAATGAGGAAAGTGATGATCCTTTTGTGGGTCGAATTCATCCATGAGAAGTGATGGGCAACATCCCATGATTTTGGGAAAAAATGGTAAAATTTGATTGTAGGAAAGGATATAAAATGCCTTGATTGCCCCGAGGATGTGGGTGGGGGGTGCGGGAGGGGCGCTCAAGTTTGCATAGAAAAGAAAGAATCAAAACTTTTAACTTTCCTTGTAGTTTCATCAATTCAAAAGTTGGATGATTTGAAAAGGATTGATAATGATTTTAATGAAATTTAAAAAATACCAAATTTTTCTCACATAGAATGAAAGATAAAAATTGAACAGCGTTCTAGTTCTAGTATTAAGGTTTTTATGATAAGACTTCCCTTCCTCCATTTTCTTTTCAACTTACAATCGAGTAGGAAAAATCTGGTTTAATTTTATCTCATAAGCTCCCACTCAACGAGAGGAGAAAATGTATCTCACCCTTTCTTTCCTCTCATCTTCTTAAAACATTATTAATCTATTTTTTCCTCCCCTAAACTCATAATCATAGTGTGAGATTTACCATCACTACCAACACCCGTGCTTGTGAAGGTGGGAGACGCATACAAAAAATGGCTACAATGTTAGTTTGATTATGAGTTTCGGGGAGAAAAGAAAATGAGGGATAATTTTAATAAGGATGGTAGAGAAGAAAATAAGGTTTGTATTCCCCCCCACCTTTTTGAATTGGGAGTTTACAAAAGAAAATTAAATAATATCCTTCATTCCTGATTGCAAGTTGAGATAATAATTATTTTAAATTATTTTAAATATTTTATCCTTTTTCATCACAAGAACATATTAACTTAACAAAGGGGAAAAAAAAAACTATTATAATCAGGAAAAACCAGTTAAAACCACGCAAATAAAATCTGTCACAATAATTAGAATCAACACCTCCCTAAATCAAGGGGAAAATAGACACAAACACACATAAATCATCCTTAAAAAGAAACGAGTTTTGTGGGTATGATAACTTAAATTTGCAAGATCCCAGAACATGTACTCAAGGATCAAGAGCAAATAATCTTATTTTAATTAAGACACTCTTGTGCCTATCAAATAGGCAACCAAAAAAAAACCCTTGATTTGTCGAGATGTTGACACGAAAAGAGAGATGAATCATCAATTTTTTTCAAACCCACTTCTTAGCATGTATCCCCCGTCGAGTGGATAGTATTTAACTATTAAAATAATACTAATTATTATATCAATTAATTTTTAGCTCGTCATTTTTATTTTCATTATTTTTTATGGGCTTTCTTATTATAAAAATATCGTGTCTGTTTGTTTCTAAATTTGCATCTATCAATGTCTTGGATCACATGCACAAAATAAATACACTTATACATCTTTTATTTTGGATATTGGTTAGTATGCACTTGTCACCAAATCTCTATATAATATATGAAAGAAGAAGAACTTTTAGCCATGTGACATACTATTATGTTGTGCGTCATTCACACCCTATACTTTCACGCACCAGTTTCTCGAAACAATCTGTTCCATTTCCCCCCTTTCAATTTTTAAAGATGTCTCCATGTCTTCTCATAAAGGATTAGCTAGTTACAAAAGATGAAATATAATCCCATAAAACCCCTCATTCATGCAACAGTTCCTCGGAGCAATCGGGTATAGAAGATGAAATCTACTCCCACAAAGTCTTCCAATGCCTATTTAAAAAAAATTCCAAGAAGCTCTCACTCATTATGCTAAAAAGTATTTCACAGCACATCCGTACCCTTCTAGCTTTGTTTTGTTAATTCTTTAGTTATAGATGTTTTGACTTCTTGGGGATATAGGCCTTACCTTCATGAATTAGATGACACAAATATGACCGGTTATATCCAAATTGTAAGGCAAATTAAAAGCCTATGATTATTAATAGGACTTAAGTTCCCTTGAAGTATGAGGTAAGACTAAAATTAGCCTTTAGTACTATTTATTCAAAAATAATTATTGCGACCATTATGGAAAATTATCCTTCAGTGATTTGTTATCTTTTGATTTCTTCAATTTTTATGCTCATGTAGTTTTTTTGTTTTATTATTGTATTCCACATTGATTATGAGTCCATATGTTCTTTTGTTCCTTATATTGCAAATCACCCCTTCGTTGAACTATTTTGGGTGCTATAATCCATCGCTTATTTTAACTAACTCTGGTGTAACCAACTATCTCAGGTAAAACTACATTCCCTTTCCTTGATTGTTTTAGTGAATTAGGCTTTTTATCGCATTTCTTTTGGGGTAATTAAAATTGTATACTTTATGTTTGAATAAATGCTAGATAGGCTTTTATCAGACAATCAGTCATATAATTGCTTATCAAGGAAAGAATGGATTGCATTGCCGGTTTCCATAGAGTCCTTGTGTATAGCAAAATGATAATAACTAATAGGCACGAATTTCGGCTTTTATAGTGGGTAATTCAAATTGTATACTTCATGTTTGAGTAAATGCTAAATAGGCCTTTATCAGGCAATCAGTCATATAATTACTCATCAAACAAAGAATAGATTGTGTTCTCAATTTCCAAAGAGCGTTTGCATATAGCAAAATGATAATAACTACTATGCACAAATTTCTGGGAGAATATATTAGATGAATAATAAATTCTTAAAATTTGAATAGAAATTTGCCTTCAAGGTAAAGGTCTTCTAAACTTATTGGTCATAGGTCCCAAACTCAAAAGTTTTGTCTTGTTGTAATTATCTAAAACACATCTAATCAAAACAAGGTTATTCTCATATATAGAGGAACAATATTAACAAACTTGGACTACAAAACATATGAAATAGAACATTAAAAGATAGAGATTCAATTGATAAATTATCATCACTTAGCAATTGAATTAGTTATACCCTATCAATTTATATTTTCCTCACTTCTCATGTCTTTCACTTTTTTGATTGTGAATAAATGTTTTGCTCAAAGTAATAGAGGAAGCAATACATAAAGCCTTATGATCTTCTTATTTGTGAATGCCCTTTAGTTGAACCTATCTGCATAGTGAAGGAAGCATATTATTTGAGTAGCTAATAAAATGTGTTGTTATATATCAACTATTTGTAAAATTTATCAAGTATTTCTAAATTAGACAAATGTACAGTTATATGACATTCCTATCAACTCCAAAATGGTCGTAATTATTATTATTATTTTTTGTTTATTTCAAAGTCAACATTTGACCTTAAATTTTGTATGTATAATATCTATAGAGGCAAAAACACAAGCTAAGCGTGCTAGACAACTTTGTCGTCTCATTATAGTGTAGCACGACAACAGATATCAAGCACGTAGAAACCCCACTCACAACATGATATTTATTGCTACCAATGCTACATTCCTTGCTAATGACACTAGTGAAATTGTAGGTGATATAACATTGTGGTCTAATATTGCAAAACACCATGTTAAACAAAGTATGCCACAACCTCAACTCATTAAGTGACACTCCAATAAATTTGTAAACCAATGCTATCTTTCCTATAATTTATAGGGCGTTTTATAAAACCAGCAAATTTTGGCTCACCAAGAGAGATTTGGTCAACCTATGGAGTAATTTTTGTGGCACAAGAAACGTCTTGAGAAGGCTCAAAAGTATATATTTTTGTATTGAAAGCTGAGATCTTTCTTTCACTATTGTAATTTAATTCAATTATTGTAAAGATGTAATTCTTGTGCCTATTTTAGAGCATCTGGGTGTGCTTTCCCCAATTCCTCCCTCTTCTTAAGCTATAATTGAAAATTTTAAAAGGCTTTTTACAATGCTAGGGCTTTGCAATCTTAATCACAATAGATAGAATGGTTAGACACCCCTAGAGCAAGGAATCTAGTCTTTGAGGAGAAGGATTCTATTTACTAAGGATGGCGAAGAACGAGCTTCAATAACCCTACATGATAAGGAGTTAGCTTAGGGATTTTTAGCTTTTTGTAAACCTTGAATACATAAAGTCCATACACAGGGTGCAACCAAGCTCACCAAACCAGCCCTAAGAAGTCCAAGCATTGTAGATAGAAATTAATGTTGGAAATATTCTATTAATTAGTATAATATTCTGGTAGAGATATGAAGAAATTTTAGAAAATTTCTGCAATTATGTGCAATATTTTGTAATATTTGTTATAATGAGGTACAAACATATTTTTGTATTGAAGGCTGAGATCCTCCTTTCGATATTGTAATTTGAATATTATAAATATGTGACTCATGTGCTTGTTTTACGGTATCGGGGATGCTATCCCAATTCCTCCGTCTCTTTAAAATTGCATGGTGTCAAAGCTTAATATACTAAAATCTCGCTCCTATGAATAGGGCAATCATGCTGACTATATTGGCCATGATTGATCACCCATCTTTTTACTTTATGCATTGGTTTCACGAAATGAAAGGGAAGAGGTTTCATATCTTCTCCTATTCATGATTTCTGATAGAGAACCAACAAAGGTAAGAACATAGATACAAGAGTTGAAACCTAGGCACTTGGGTTCTTCCAGCAATAAGTCACTCCTACTATGCCCTATATTTGGAGTTATGTTGCTGCAACAAGCTGGAGACGCTATTCGATTGTTGTTCTTTAGACTCCTATATTAATCAAAGGCCTACTTGATCGATTCGAATAAAAAATAATTAAATAAAACTACTATGTTACCTAGTAAAGCGACAAGTAGAGTACTATCCCACAAAGAATCTAAGGCTAAGTTTGGTTTTTTTAAAAGCTAGAAAAATTATCAAAGAAGAATTTAAAAGAGATTAAAAGATTGCACTAAAATCTTTATGAAAAAAAACTATGGGTTGAGAAATCTACTTCTCGAGTTCAAATCCACCTTAAATCGATTGATTTGAATTTGCAAGTAATTAATCCATTAAAGCTACAAGCCTAATGAGATTCAGAAAGTTTGTGTGAATTAACCTAGGTATAACCTATCTTGCCAAACCTCAATTTAGTTAGTTATAGATTATCATTAGAAGAATCCCCTCACAATGTCATACCAATGCTTGAAAGAATTAACAAAATCACAAAAACTATAATCATTACTAAATATAACAATAAAGCCCAATCTATCTAGTCTTAACATCAAGCATTCCATTATACACAAATTTCAAAGATTTATCAATTAAATACCATCAAATTTAGGAAACCTTAGTTGGTGGAGGGAAAGAATGAATATTCATTATTGAGATTTTATTATAGGCATTTATTGAGGGTTTGACTTGTTGAGCAAATATAGGAAACCTTAGTTAGTGGAGGGAGAAAACAAATATTTATTATTGAGATTTTATTACAGACATTTATGAAGGGTTTGACTTGTGAAGCAAATCTAAGAAACCCTAGTTATTGTACAGAAAGAATGAATATTTATCATTGGTATTTTATTTCAAGTATTTATTAAGGGCTTAAATTGTGGGGCAAGTTTAGGAAACCTTAATTGGAAAAAAAAATAGCCAAAATCACCATTTTCTATATTGTGGGATCAATTTCGAGTAATGTTTGGACTCAAAATAATATCTTTTATTACTCTATAACAGTCCTCATATCTAATATTTTTTCCAAAAATTACTGGAGGATACTTTTGTGAAGCAAAACTTGTGGAAGCCTTAATTGACACAGCCTTATGAGGGCAGCCTTAGGATGGATGGCCAAGATTTGTTTCGTTTTGTGAAATCGTAATTTCTACTTGCTACAATATATTTAAAATTTAATTGAATATTAATCTGAATTCAATTTTCGCATGGGAAGAAATTCAAGATGTAAGAAAAGAAACCCTAGATTTCAGAAAATCTAAGGTTTGCACCTCACTCTTTGTTCTAGATGTCTAGCAAACTTTTTGGCTTCAAAAACCTTTCTTTTGCTGTTTGAAATCTCTTAGAATAATTATAGTTTGATTCCCACATGAAAATTATCTTAATCAATTTTACATTGATATAATAGAAGATTTTGGAGCTATTGTGTTTAACTCTTTTTGCAGAATTTAGTAGGATTCTAGAAGATTTGTGTGATTAGATCGGGCAAAGTAAATTAATTATTAAGTATGGAAGTATTTTCCCATATAAATTTCTAGAAATCTGAGAGTTATTAATGTTATACTGATTATCTAAATTAATTGATAGATTTGTGAAGGGAAAGGTTGGATCGTTATTATTGAGCCTCAAATACAATATAATACCCCTGACCATAGAGTTGAAGTCAACTTTTACTGGCCTTAACGTCAGTATTTCTCTTAGTTGTTTTGCGTGCTTAACCAGTTTAAAATTCTGGAAAATTTTCACGGGAAAAAAATATTTTCACACACGAACGTAAAATTTCCGGGTTTTGGGTGAAATTACCGAAATGCCCTTGGCCATTAAGCCATAGATAACGATAGTAATAGTTGCATACAATTTTCGAACCCTAGAAAGAGAAAATTATTGGTTTTGTAGAAGTCATGAATAAAACCGATTTATGGAATAGTGTTTTTGACCCGGTTATGGATTATCGGGCGAGAAATATGTAACGAGTGATTGATGCGACATGTGGGGGCCACACATGAAATATGTGGTTGAGAAGAGTTGACTTTGGGATATTTACAAAAGTCAAATGACCAAAATACCCCTAGTTTTTTCAAAGGGTTGCATTTTGGTGTAGGGGCAAAATTGGAAAAATGGAATAAATTGACAATCTTGCCAATATGTGGCCGTGAATCTCCTTAGAGATTCACTATGCAATCTTTGTGAGAGAGAAAAAAAAAAAAGAGAAAGAATGGAGAGAAAAGTGGGATTTTCATGGGGAATCCATGAAGGAAGTGTGATTTTGCAACAAAGAGTTCAAATTCTTCCCAAAGCAAAGTTGTAAAGGTAGGAAATTCACCCTTGAATCTCCATTTTCAAGTATTGATTCCATGTTTTGACATGCTTTCTCTTGCCAAGAAATTATATGTTGATTTTTAGCCATAACCATGGTTATTTGTGGTTTCCACGATAATTTTTGTGTTGAATGATATGAGAGTTGTTCATGGAAGTATTATGTGATTAATCATCTCAATTAGTGGCATTTTGGACCCAAAAAATGGTTTGATTGGGCTGTGATGGCTAAGTTGTATTTATGTTGGATTTCTAAAATTAGTGGTTTTGTACACCATCTGAAAAGGGCAGTAGGGTTTTTAGGGTTTTTCACCTGAAAGAATTTCGAATTGGAGAATTTGTTCTTTGAGAAGTTTTAGTTCTCACAAAGACCTACAACTTTGGTTTTGGAATCAGTTCAATCCGCGGTGTGTGGAAGAAGTTTTGGAACTTTAAAGGTTCTGTAGAGAATCTGGCTGAACAGTGTTTCCAGCACAGATTTGTGTTTTTCGTTTGGATTTTTACCCATTTAATTGATTGATTTTGTGAAGGTGTTAAAATAAAAATTGTTCTTCTTTAAGTGTTTCAAAAGTTATCTTTTGGGAGAAAAACGTTTTGAGCTTTCTATCAAAAGTTGTTGCATTTCAAACGAAAGATGTCCAAACTGAAATTGCTGTATGGTTTAAAGCTGTAGACAGCCACTGTTTGCTATTTTTCATATCACTAGAGTGTGAATCACTCTTTGGGGTCAAAACGGAAGTTGTAGCCCCATTTCTCATCTAGGTATCTTATTTTGGCTGCAACTCAAAAAAAAAGTGTGTACTGGAGTATAGCTCGATTTTTCTGAAAATGGTCCAAACTGAGTTTTTGAGGGACCAGTTTTCTGTGTCTACTGTTTTTGGGCTGCTTGGCCTATTTGGGGGTTGAATCATATAAGGTGTTCAACATGAAAGTTGTAGATAACTGGATAATGTAACTTTGTTCTTTTGGGGGCAATCCCAAATGAGCACTTTATAAGAAGTTGTAATGTTTTAACTTGAGGTGGCTGGTTTACAAAAGTGTAAGGATTTTAAATGTTTTGGGAGATGATTAAGAACAATGATTCCCATGAATGACTGATTTCATTGTCTATCTTGCTGAACCCTTATGGGTGTTTATTGGAGAGTCTTTGATGGCTACTTTGTATGTGGTCAAGTGAATGACCATTTTTTTGAAGCATTATACAAGACTTCCGGTTATTGTTAAGTCTTGATTTGTATAGCTGGGTGTTCATTTGTTTCCGAATACCTACTAGTTTGCGTTGAGCTGAGGTGAATGAAATCGTTGGATTTGCGAAGCCCTAACCTAGAGAAGGCTATAAGGTAGAGAATAAGTTGGATTGAAACTTAAAGCAGAACGGACGGTTGTTTTGAGTGGACAATTCAACATGAGGTTACGAGAGTCGTCTGAGTATCTCGTTGTCTCGCAATGATGTTATGTAAGGGTGTTGGAGGTGTAGCAGTTGAATTGCCGATAGAAGCCGTTGATCGTTGACGTTGAATGAAGGGATTGATCAAGTTTTGGAAGCGCAACAGTTGGTTAAGTGGATCGTCTCGTCGACAAATAGTAGAACAGCGTGGATTGGATTAATCGGTTGCTGTTAGTTGATGATGGGCTACCGTAGTTCAACATAGTGGATTATAGCATGTTGAATTGAGATTGTGGAGTGAACAATCTTGCTATTGACCTTAAGACTATTTCTTGTTTTATGTCTTAAGTTGATTTGAGTTGGACTACCATTTATTGGGTAGTACCCTTTGAAGTTTGAGTTAGATTGTGTACTCGGTTTTGGGGTACCTTTTAATTGTTGGTTGTGATCGAACTGAGTTGAACAACCCCATAAATGGGGAATTTAATTGATGGAAAATGTTTTGCCCATGCCGGCAAATTGTTGGACTCCGTGCTTGGGTTAAATAATGCACTCTGTTGGACCCTGTGCTTGGGTTAAATAATGCACAAAATGTTTTTGCCTATGCTAGCAGCCAATTTATCCATTTGACAAAACTGTTAAGGATTGCGTGCTCTAGTCCTAAAGTTAGAGCACAACTAGCTAAGTTTAGCTAAAATGTTCATGATCTCATTACAGGTCGCTCAGTAAGATCACAATTTATTCGAATGATTGAGTGTTTCTTTTAAGTTGCAGAAGAGAGTTGTAGATTGGTTTGATCGAACGCTAGGCAGGTGAAAGGCATGGTTGAAGGTTTAAGAACCGTTTATGTGAAGTTGATGAACCTTTTGGTTAAAGGATGATGAATTGTCTGATTGAAGCTTAATTGGGGTTAGTTGGTTAGAGTTTGGATGCTGTGTTCGTGCAGTTTGGCGTACAGTTTTGAAACTGTTGCTTCTTGTTGTTTATCTATATTTATTGACACATGATGAAAGAATCTGAGAAATTTTGTAAAGCTGTTATATCATTTGTTCATAATATAACCTGGTAGGGGTATTTTGATATGAATTTCCTACTGAGTGTTTTATCACTCACTCTTTGTTGATATTGCCTACCAGGTGAGCGCGTCTGAGCAAAAAGAGATGAGACGAGTGTACAAAATGGAATCAATGAGATTTTCATCACATAATTGTTCCGGTTTAGAGCTAATTAAATGATTGTAATTAAACCTATTGGACAATGTTGTAATAAGATGAACCTTGTTTCTCTTATAGTCCTGAAATGATAAGAGATAATGTTGGAGATTATTGATTGGTTTGAAGGTCGCAAATTTGGTTTGAAGATCGCAGGTTATTACTTTAGCATAATCAACCCATGCTGTTAGTTATGCTTAGTGATATCGCGGTGATTGGTCTTAGATGATGTCCTGTTGACCTACCGAGGGTGCGGGAAATCGAGGTGTCACATACAATATTTGTAGTTTTGGAATGCTAAGGAATTGATATTGAGATTTTATTATAGCCATTTATTGAGGGTTTGACTTGTTGAGCAAATCTAGGAAACCTTAGTTGGTGGAGGGAAGGAATGCATATTTATTATTGAGATTTTATTACAGACATTTATGAAGGGTTTGACTTGTGAAACAAATCTAAGAAACCCTAGTTATTTTTGAGAAATGATGAATATTTATTATTGATATTTTATTTCACGTATTTATTAAGGGCCTAAATTGTGGGGCAAGTTTAGGAAACCCTAACTAGAAAAAACATCCAAAATCACCATTTCCTATATTGTGGGATAAATTTCGGGTAATGTTTGGACTCAAAATATTATCTTTTATTACTCTATAACAGTCCTCATATCTAATATTTTTTCCAAGAATTACTGGAGGATATTTTTGTGAAGCAAAACTTGTGGAAGCCTTAATGGACACAGTCTTGTGCACGCAGCCTTAGGATGGATGGCCAAGATTTGTTTCGTTTTGTGAAACCCTAATTTCTACTTGCTACAATATATTTCAAAGTTAATTGAATATATATATTGTATATTAATCTGAATTCAATTTTTGCAAGGGAGGAAATTCAAGATGTAGTAAATGAAACCCTAGATTTCGGAAAATCTAAGGTTTGCACCTTACTCTTTGTTCTGGACGGATAGCACAATTTTTTGCTCAAAAACCTTTCTTTTACTTTTTAAAATCTCTTAAAATAATTGTAGTTTGATTCCCACATATTCAGGAAATTGTTTGAATCAATTTTACATTGATATAATAGAAGATTTTGGAGCTATTGTGTGCAACTTTTTCTGCAGAATTTGGAACGATTCCAGAAGATTTGTGTGATTTTATTGTGCAAAATAAATTAATTGATAACTATGTAAGTATTTTGCCATATAAATTGTTGGAAATATGAGAGTTATTAATATTATATTGATTGCCTAAATTTATTGATTGATTTGTGAAGAGAAAGATTGAATCTTTATTATTGAGCCTCAAATGCAATATCCGTGGTTTTGGAATGCTAAGGGATTTGTATTGAGATTTTATTGCAGGCAATTATTGAGGGTTTGACTTGTGGAGCAGATATAGGAAACCTTAGTGGAGAAAAAGAATGAATGTTTATTATTGAGATTCTATTGCAGACGTTTATTGAGGGTTTGACTAGTGTAGCAAATCTAGGAAACCCTAGTTAGTGCAGAGAAAGAATGAATATTTATTATTGAGATTTTATTTCATGAATTTATTAGGGACCTGAATTGTGGAGCAAGTTTAGGAAACCTTAATTGGCAAAAATTGACAAAATCACCATTTTCTATATTGCGGGACAAATTTGGAGTAATTTCTTGGACTCAAAATAATATTTTTTATTACTCTAGAATATTCCTCATGTCTAATATTTATTTTAGGAATTACTGGAGGATATTTTTGTGAAGCAAAACTTGTAGAAGCCCTAATCGACACTCCCTTATGCGCATAGCCTTAGAATGGATGGTCAAGATTTGCTTCGTTTTGTGAAACCCTAATTTCTACTTGCTACAATATATTTCAGATTTAATTGAATATATATTGTATATTAATCTGATTTCAATTTTTGCAGGGGAAGAAATTCCAGATGTAGTAAAAGAAACCCTAGATTTCGAAAAATCTGAGGCTTCCACCTCACTCTTTGTTCTGGATGGCTAGCACAATTTTTGGCTTCAAAAACCTTTCTTTTGCTCTTTAAAATCTCTTGGAATAATTATAGTTTGATTCTCACATATTGAGGAAATTATTTGAATCAATTTTACATGATATAATAGAAGATTTTATAGCTATTCTGTGCAACTTTTTTTGCAAAATTTGGAAGGATTCTTGAAGATTCTAGAATATTTGTGTGATTTTATTGGGCAAAATAAAATGATTGATAAGTATGAAAGTATTTTGCCATATTAATTGCTAGAAATCTGAGAGTTATTAATGTTATACTGATTGCCTAAATTAATTGATGGATTTGTGAAGAGAAAGATTGGATCTTTTATTGCTGGCATTTATTGAGGGTTTGACTTGTTAAGCAAATACAGGAAACCTTAGTTCGTGGAGACAAAAAATGAATATTTATTATTGATATTTTATTTCACGTATTTATTAAGGGCCTAAATCTGGTAAAAATAGCCAAAATCACCATTGTTTATATTGTGAGACGAATTTGGAGTATTTTTTGGACTCAAAGTAATATCTTTTATTGCTCTAGAATATTCCTCATATCTAACATTTATTTCAAAAATTATCGGAGGATATTTTTGTGAAGCAAAACTTGTGGAACCCTCGTCGACACACCCTTGTGTGCGCAGCCTTAGGATGGATGGCCAAGAGTTGTTTCGTTTTGTGAGACCCTAATTTCTAGTTGGTACATGTTGGCTTCGCTTTTTGTGGCTGTTCGCATTTAAAAAAAAACAGAGAAAAGAGAAATTTAGCCAATGGGGCACAATTATAATTCTCAAACCCATCAGTCAGGAAAATTCCCCAGCATATGTCAAGTGGGCTCGTAACATTTCTCGAACCCCAACTATCTAACATTTCCCAAGCCCTAGCACGATAGCATTCCCGAGCCTTGTCTCGTTAGCATTTCTCGAGCCCCAACTCGTTAACATTTCCTAAACCTCCGCTCATTAACATTCCTCGAGCCCATGGCTCTTCTTAAAGAAGTTAATCCACTTTGGGCCCA
This sequence comes from Santalum album, assembly GCA_034195605.1. Lineage (NCBI taxonomy): Eukaryota > Viridiplantae > Streptophyta > Magnoliopsida > Santalales > Santalaceae > Santalum > Santalum album. Next base: position 8,401,297 of record CM067262.1, read on the forward strand.
TGGCCCCACTCTTTCACGGGGTGATTTTGGGAGCATGGCCTATTTGATTTTTGTTTTCTTAATGGAGGCAAGGGCATTTTGCTTTCGGAACCAATGCCTCCACCATGTTGCCCTAAGGGGGCACTTGGCATCCATCTAAGGCACTTCCCACGATTAGGAATATTTTTGGGCCCAAGGCCCAAAGATGCACTGCATCCTCCTCCGCGTTCCTCTCCCCACTATATAAACAAACCCTAGGGTTTTAGGGAGGAGGGCGCTTTTGAGGTTCTAATAAAAAAAGAGAAAAGCATCAGAGCACTCCATTTTCATATCCATCTTCATCACCAGCACTGACAATGGCAAGGTGAGAATCTCTAGTGAACCTGCACGACTCTCTGAGATATAAGAACAACATGGGTCTGATTCTACCATGGAGATATACAGGAAACCCAAAATAGGTCTAGCCTTTAACAACCCTAATTCCTCCAATGGCTACTGCTTGTCGTCTTCTTCCACAATTCCTATTTCCACCCAAAATGGGTCTATGGCCTTGTTCTTCACTCATCCATCATCTGTTTACCCTTTGCTCTTCATATTCAGACCAATGGTCCATTTTCATATCTGCCTTTTATAGATTCAATCCTTAAAACCCAATTTCTATCACCTACGCATATCCTTTAAGAATCTTAATCAAAGGTATTCCATACCCATGGTATTGAATGTAGAGAATCATCATCTTTATAGATGATCTGAACAATGATCCTCCAACACAAATATAATGAGTTTGTGACTCCTCATTTTTCCCACAAACGAATCTAGCACGCCCAGTGGGACATTGTTCACATTCCATCTTTGACACTTGTTAATCCTTTGGGATAGTTGTTTCTTCCATGACTATAGACCCTCTCGAGTCAACTCTCAAGCCACCGAAGTTTCTTCGCTCGAGTCACCCTCTTGAGTCATCGAAGTTTCTTCGCTCGAGTCAGCCCCTCGAGTTACCAAGGTTTTCCTCCACTCAAGTCACCTGCTCGAGTCACGGGAGTTTCCCTTTGCTCGAGTCACCCTTTTGAGTCACTGAAGTTCCCTTCACTTAAGTTACCCTCTCGAGTCACCAAAGTTTCTTCGCTTGAGTCACCTTCTCGAGTCACCGAAGTCCTAATTCACTCGAGTCACCCTCTTGAGTCATCAAAGTTTCTTTGCTCGAGTCAACCTCTAGAGTCACCCAAGTTCCCTTCACTTGAGTCACCCTCTAAAGTCACCGAAGTTTCTCTTCACTCGAGTCACCCTTTCGAGTCACCGAAGTTCCTTCGCTCAAGTCACCTCGAGTCATCGAAGTCCTAATTCACTCGAGTCACCCTCTCGAGTCACCAAAGCTTCCCTTTCCTCAGGTCACCCAAATTTGCCTTTGCTCGAGTCACCATATTGAGTCGTCTTGAATTTCAACGAACCCAGGTACTCTTTCTTAAGTCACGTCAAACATCCGTTGACACGAGTCACCCTCTTGAGTCACCACATCCCTCCTTAGATTCAAGACCTTCTACCAAGCTGGGCCAATTGTTTGGGATAAACCTTTGTCAAATTAAACCTCATGGTCAACCTAAGCTAAGATTTATTTAAATTCACACTCATAGTTTGACCTCAAATAGCCAAATATCTTAATGCTTAATCTAATTACTTTGTATAAATGGTGGATTATTAGTAATACGGTCAACTTATTGAAAAGCTTTCTTGATAGGACATGAACCGTTTCAAGGACCACTAAGCGTCGCTCTAGCCCACCTAGGATGGTTAGGGTTGTGGCTTGTGACCTTGTGGGTCAACTGCTGAAGGACATGGCACAAAGAGGAAAGCCAACTCGCCCCAACGCACAGGCCATACTGGTTGCAAAATTGCAAAAAAGGGTTCCCGTTCAAGCTAGAGGAACGATTGGTGGGACAGGTTCCCTAATTCCACCAGGTAACAAGTTAGAGGTCTTGGCAAGCCTAAAGGAGAAAAAGAACATGAGGGTGGCTGTGCCCTAAGAAAGCCCCTATGAGTAAGCCGAGGAAAGAAGAGCATACCAGGGCACTTAACCTGCTCAACAACAACAATAATCAAGGGGGGTCCACTCAAGGGCAAACTCTCCCTTGAAAGGTAGAAAGAGCTGTACAATGGGCTTTAGTTACCCCAATATAGCTTCACCTTTGGATCTTTTGGGAAGCTTCTCCTTGAACATCAACTTGTTGCTTGGTCACTCTCTATAGTAGCCACAGCTAAAGCTGGAGGCAACCCTATGGTGGCCACGGCTAAAGGTGGGGACAACCCTAAGTTGATGACTATTAGGGAGAGCCACTCAATTTCAAGGGTTGGGGGCAGGACTCAGCTGATCAATTTGTCCAAACAAGTTGAGAAAGTGGGAAACAACGCCAACTGCCACTTGAAGGTAGGGTGTAATGACCAGCGCTAGGGGAGATAAACCATCAGGTCTACCATCGAAAGAACAAAACCTAAGCAAGATTGCCTGTTTAAGTCCCGCAAGGACATTCAAGCATTCCCCAAATCGATAAAGAGGGATGATCTTGGGAAAGGGGCCCGAAGTGCATTATCCAAGCTTGAAGCCCTTGATGGGTTACCCCTAAGGAAGATAACTAAGGTGGTGTGGGCAATGATGCCCATCGTTACTTGCAACATGGCTTCATTAGCAGCAACACTAATGGAGGATGATGGTAAGGCATCAGCTAAAGATGACGCACCCCTTTCAAGTGTAAATAAGAGGCGCTTATGGCACGAAAGGAAGCAAGGAGAGTTGATTAAGGCTTTAAGGAGCCCTCCAACTACCTCGAGCATATGACAATCAGTATTCAAACGTTTCACGCTCATTAGGTACCAATGCACTTCAGCACTCATGAGGTTGGGACCAAGAGAGCTCGAATAGCAAATTCCAGTGATTGGTGGGAAAAGTAGAAAGAAAGTATGCGCTATTGTGGCCAAGTGTGAGGCTAGGAGCAATCCTAGCCTTCCTAAGAAAGGCAGGAAAGAGAGACCAACGAGCTTCTATAATGGGACTACATGGTAGTGCGATGTGATCTATTTGAACCTGTTAACCGTTCACTAAATGCAAAAAGAGGAAGAGGAGCTCCAACCGCTATCTGTAGGGATGGTATGCCCTAGGGCTCTCGAACACAAGGTTCTAGGGCCTCGATGGAATTAACGAGGCCAGCGGACCAAGAAGAAGCCAAGGTAACACCTTGTCATTCCATCCATGATGGTTGAAGCAGTTCTCAAAGGTTTGTGAGAAGGAGACGATGGTTGTCGATATCCCATAGGGCCTGAAATGTCGCAGGAACCTAATATAAACAAGCGCATTCAAAGACTCAAGGTAGGTGCACGACAAATGAGCCAAAAAATGGATAAGCTTGGAAATAATATGCAGCGGGTCATGCAATTAGTGGAGGCATAAATACAGATGCAACGATGAAATCCGCCCTAAATTGAGCCCCCACCTTCCAACCAACCAATAGGGGAAGTCACCTTGCTAAGCATATCAAGCATATCATTAGCGCCTAGTATGGTAACTCAAGGGCCGCGCGTGCCTTCTGGGAAGACCTAAGAAATAAGGAATACAAACAAAGAAAAAGGGAGGGCGTCGTCACCTTTGTAACAGCCAGTCCTCCAATATCCTCCCCCACAGCACGGGCAGGCGCTGCCATTAGTGACACCAATTCAAACTCTGCCAGAAGTGCCAACGCTAACATCAAAGCAGTAAGATACGTCACCCCCATGGCAGTTCCTCATCAGCCCAAAAATACTAGGGGGTACGCAGTGTTTCAGTCCGCAGAGTTAGCTTAGATAAAATAGCAGATGGACGCACTCACAAATGCATACACTCCAGTCGAGCCCAAACAAAAACCATATCTATTTTGGGTTTACCAGACCTCGCTCCTGCCTAAGTATAGTTATCCAGACTTCACCATGTTTGACAGAGCAAGTGACCCAGAACAAAACTTGACTCATTTCACATCAAGGTGTGGACCGGCCATCGTCACTCCCGAGCAAGAAGAGGCCCTAAAGTTGAGCACGTTTATTCAAACATTGAAAGTCCCTGCGTTTGTCTGGTACAACAACCTAAAACAAAGGTTCATTTAAAGTTGGGATGATCTTCGCAGTCAATTCTTATATCAATTCAACAACACAAACCGCAAGGTCAACGGGTAAAACTTGATGACGACCAAGCAACGAGAAAATGAGTCCGCAACCGAGTTTATTACAAGAAGGAAAGGGCTGTCATATTCTTGCCAATATCATTTGCCACTAGGGGAGTCATTAAAATGTGCATTCAGAATCTTCGGCTAAATATTACAATCGTACTCATTCCTCATTATTTACCTAGAGTATTTAGGGATTTGAGTGAAAAGGCAAATAACTTGGATGAATTATTTAGGAAAATGGGTTTCAAGGCTTAACGAGTGGCAAATGCCAACAAGAAACCCAAGGTTGAGGCAACCGCGGTCAACTTTAAGCCTGCACCACCCACCAATGGTGTAATATCCCTGAAATCTGAGTTCATAGTAACTTTCACTAGCCTAAATGTTAGTATTTTCGTTAAATAGTTTGCGTGCTTACTCTACGAAATATTCTAAGAAATTTTCATGGAAAAAAATTTTTCTCCCGCAGACGAAAAATGTTTTGGTTTTATATGCAATTACCGAAACGCCCTTGGCCATTAAGCATAAATAATGATAGTAATTGTGGTATATGATTTCCAAACCCGAATAGGAGAAATTTATCGGTTTCGTAAAAGTTGGAAATAAAACCGAGTTTTGGAATAATGTTTTAGATCCGGTTACGGATTATCATGCGAGAAATATCTAACGAGTGATTGATGAGACACGTGGGGCCCACACATAAAACATGTGGTAGAGAAGAGCTGACTTTAGGATATTTGTAAAAGTGAAATTACCAAAATACCCTTGGTGTTTTTAAAGGGTTGCATTTTGATGTCGAGGCAAAAATGGAAATTTGGGAAAAGCATCTTCCATTTGTAGCCATGCATTTGCAAATTCTTTCACTATTCATACATTGTAGAAGAGAAAGGAGAGAGAAAAGAGAGAAAAAGTGGGGTTTTTCTTGGTGGGCCTTTGAAGGAACTTGGATTTTCTTCCAAAGAGTTCAATTTCCTCCTTAAGTAAAGTTGTTAAGGTAGGATTCTTATCCACAGATCTCAATTTTTAAGTCTTGATTCCATGTTTTTACTTGCTTTTTTCTTGGCATGAAATTTTATGTTGATTTGAGCCATGATCATGACTATTGTTGTTTTCATGATAAATTTTGTGTTGCATGACATGATGATTGTTCATGGAAGTAGATTATGATTAATCATCTCAATTAGGTATGTGTTTGACCTCAAAAAATTGGTTTAATGAGGTGTTGGTTAAACTTTCCTCCAAGTAAATTTTTGAGAATAATGACTTGTGTGCAAGTATAGGACAATAAGGTTCTAATTAGAATCTACGGGTTTGGTTTTGGAATCATCTAAATCTGAGATGAGTGGAAAAAGTTTTGGAATTTTTAAGTTGCTGCAGAGAAAATGGGTGGACTATGTTTTCAACCCAGATTTCTCCTACTCATGAGGCTTTTTACCCATCTAAATGGCTGATTTTGCAAAAGTAACCAAAATAAGAATTGTGCTTCTTTAAGTTCTTTAAACTTTCTCTTTTTGAGTTAAAATGTTTTAAGCCTTGTAGCAGATGTTGTATCATTTCTAATTCTAGGTGTCTAAATTGGTGTTCTGGGTATTTCAAAACTCTAGTCAGTCACTTTTTGCCCTATTCTACATATCTAGAGTGTGAATCACTCTTTGAGGTTAAAAAGGAAGTTGTAGCTCTATTTCATATCTAGGTATTTTGTTTCGGTTGAAACCTAAGAAAGTGTGTGTATCAGAAGTTGTCTCTATATATTTGAAACTGGTCAAAACTGGGTTTTAGTGACCAGATCTGTGCACTTATTGTGTTGGCCCGATTGGCCTTTCTAGAGATCAAATCTTGTGAAGTGTTTAACATAAAAGTGTTAGATAATAAAGTTAGCTAAATTTTATCTTTGAAGAGTAATACCATTTGAATACTGTGGAAAGAGTTGTAGTATTTCTTCTCGAGGTCACTATTTTTGCTAAAGTGTTGGCTAGTTAAATGTTTTGTGAGATGATTAAGAATTAATTGATTCCGTTGAATGATTGATAGTTTCGTGTGCTGTTGAACCTTGTTAGTGTTTGGTTGAGAGCTTTTAATGGCTGCAATGTGAGTTGTCACTCCGATAGTCCTTGTTGGAATCGTATGCGAGGTTTGTGTTGTTTTCAAGTCTTTCTTGTGTTGCTAGGTGTTCATTTCTGTCTTTTTTAAATGCATAAAGTTATGTGTTGATTTACGTTGAATTGAGACGAATGAAACTGTTGGACTTTGTACTTAGGTTAAGTAAGATACACCTTTTGCCTATACTGGCAATCAATGGATCCATTAGACAAAATTGTTGGGGATTACGTGCCCTAGTCCTGAAGTTAGAGCATGGCTAGCTATGTTTAGCTAAAACGTTCATAACCTTGCGGTCTCTCAGTGTTTGTGGTTCAGTTAAATTGTTGGAGTTGTTAGATGGTTGTATTGCTCAACATTTATTGGAGTGACGCGTGCACCCTTTTACTCACGAGTCATTTGTATTGATTTATCTATTTGAAGCTGTTATATCATTTACACATGATATAACTTGGTAGACGTTCTTCGTTATAAGTTTTTTACTAAGTGATTGTCAATCATGTTTGCTATTTTTACCTACCAGGTGATACTAAATTAGCTGAGCAAGTCGTAGCCAGTAAGAAGAAGGGCAAGGGTATTGCTTTTGGTTAAGTTTGGTCTAAGTTGTTGTATTTGTTGAAACCATAAGAATGTTATATAATAAGATTAGATAAAGTATGTTTTTGTGAAACATGTTCTGTAATAGAAGTTTATCAAACTTTCTAGTTATTAGTGGATTGTACCCTTTTGTATGGACATTAAAGCCATAGGTTTATCATAGCATGATCTATTAAATATAGCATTATGTTATTGTTTCCTTTGCTGGTTTAGTTGAACTTGACGTACTCGCGGTCTTGCCAAAAGGTGCGAGAGGCGGGAGTGTCACAAATGGGCCAAAACCAACTAAACTAAAAGGCAACGAACCACCAACTTCTCAATAAAGGTCCATTGATAACGGAGGCAATCAACGTCCCCAAAGAAATTTCTTAGAAGAAAAGAAGAAGATGGTGTACTCATTCAAGGATGACCAAGTGCTCCCATTCTTCTTGGATTTGCTCGAACAACAAGTTCTGGAATTGCTTCCAAGTAGGCGGCCTAAAGAGGCCGATAGGGTAGGCCATCCGAAATATTGCCCCTATCACTGAATCGTGAGCCACTCGCTTAGGGAATGTTTCATTTTTGAGGATTGGCTCTAAAAGCAAATTTCTACAACCAGTATACAAGGAGTCGGCCTTTGAGGCGCAAAATGAAAGGCAGTGGGAAGTTGTCAACCACATAGGCAGGCAAAAGTGGCAAAAATGGATGGCTCGAAAAACCCTTAATCGAGCTCATTTCATCATGGATAAGCAAACTAAAAACAAGATAGCTAAAGAAGCAGCAGGGGTCACCAGTGTCACAGTACCCACCCCCGCCACTCAAAAAAGGAAAAAGAAAGATAAAGTAGCATCGCAACCATCACGATGACCTATCACGATATGGGACTTCATCTTAAAAGGCGACAAGTCCAAAGAACCCGCTGAAAAATCCAAGTGAAAAATTCTGGAATCCACCCATGGCATCAGTTAATGCCATTAAGTTAACTGACAGGCATGGGCTAAACATTCTTTGAGAGGCCTTACAGTCATATCAAAAGCTCGAAGAGACCAAGCGGTCAGGCCCTTTGCCTACCTTGCAACCAAACGCAGCTTGACCTTTGGTAGGAGGCTTAATTGACTTACCTATTCAACAAGGCAAGGGAAAAGGACCCTTTCACAACAAAGTGGGAGGGGAGGCCGGAAAAATGGTCCCTAGGCATTGACAACTCGGGTCATTGACCAAACCACGATTGGTTGAAGTAAAAGAGTCATTCCAAAAAGAAAGAGGTTGGCCCTGTCCAAAGAGGCTTGAGAGTCTGTCATAGCCGCACTATCCCCACCAAATGATTATGCCCCACACGTGGAGACACAGGACTGTAGTTACACCATAATGCTCTCTGATACTGACCAAGTTGTGCTCAACACAGATCATAACCAGCCCTTATACATCTCTGACCTCATTGCTAATTCTAATATTAATTGAGTGCTGGTAGAGAATGGATCAGGTGTCTGCATCATTCCAAAGAAGACTCTACTCCACTTGGGGTACACCACCGCCCAGTTGAAACCCTTACGTACGGTGATCCAGGGGTACAATAAGAACGAACAGAGTCCATTAGGGAGTATCAAACTACCAACTAAGTTTAAGGACCTTAAAGCAATAATAGAGTTCATGTTTATCTCACAAGATACATCATTTAATGTGCTGTTAGGAAGGCCTTGGTTTCATCACCATGCTGCTATCCTTTAATCGTTTTACCAATGCATCAAATACATTGTGAATGATGGAGAATGAACTATTCAAGGGGATCGAACTCCATTTGCTTCATGGGAACCTAAGTACGTTGATGCCAGTTTCTATATGCAAAACGTATTGCTACCCACAAACGTGAGCTGGTGCCTTGCTCCGACTAACTTCGTCGTGTCAAAACCAAGCCCATGGGCTGACCTCCTTGATAATTTCATTTTTCCAATAAATATTGTGAAGTGCTCGCCCTTTAAAAACACCCTCCTATTTCATAGTCCCTACCAAAGAAAGGATGGGCCCATCGTCTTCCAATCCTATGGGAGTCTCTGCTAAAAGGTGGAGTTAGTTAGAAGGTGGAAGACAGACTTTCAAACTAGCTTCACTATCGATCCCAAATTGACAAAGGTGTTTTCCACCACTAGTTTAGAAGACCCCAACGTTATAATGGAGAAATTTTTTGACCTCCTACAAAAGTACGTCAAACAAAAAACCAAAGGTTTGGGATATGATGCCATAACAATCAACATAATGCAAATCCTAGCCCTTCAAGGGACACCAAACTTAGAAGTAGAGGAAGCGAGGTTAGACAAGGAAGCTCTGCTAGACATAGAGCAAGCCCCAAAAGTGATGGAAGATGGCGTCTCCACCACGGTCAATGCTTTGAAAGAGGTCGACTTGGGAACAAATCCAGCCCTAGGCCCACCTTCATCAGGGCTAATATGTCAGAAAATGAGCAAATATATTATATTGAGTTTTTAAGAAAGAATAGAGACATCTTCACTTGGAGTTACTCGGAAATGCCTGGCCTTAATACTTCGGTGGTAGTTCATAAGTTGGGCATATCACCTAATCACGAAGGGTACAAGTAACCCCCTTGACGATCTCACCCTAATCTCGCTGATAGAATAAAAGCAGAGGTCGATAAATTAATCAAGGCGGATTTTATACAAGAAGTTCAATAATTTGTTGTTCATTATCAGGGAATTAAGGTTGACCCTGCTAAGGTTCAAGCTATCATGAGAATGCCATTGCCTTCAAACCAAAAGGAGCTAAAAGGTTTTCCAGGTCAATTAAAGTTTATACGATGGTTTATATCGAACCTTGTCGGGAGCTGTCAACCCTTCTCTAAGCTATTAAAGGAAAGAGCTCGCTTTGAATGGATCCCTGAGTCTTAAAAGGCGTTCGATAGTCTAAAGGAATACCTGTCTAATCCACTGACACTCACAAGCCCAGTGTAAGGGCAACCATTGATCCTCTACATAATAGTTCTAAAGGGGTCACTTGGGTCACTCTTGGCACAAAAGAATGAAGAAGACAATGAGGTGGCACTTTACTACCTCAGTTATACTATGCTTCTTGTTGAAGAGAAATACATGCCCATCGAAAAGTTATGCTTTGCCTTAGTGTCACTTCATCCAAAAGTTGCGACACTACATGCTGCAACACGAGATGACCTTGATATCAAGGGTTGACCCTCTTAAATATATCTTGAATCATCCGATGTTAACAAGGCATCTAACTACACGGACTGTCTTACTCCAACAATTCCCGATCACATATGTGCTGCAAAAAGCAGTAAAGGAACAAGCCCTTATAGATTTCCTAGCAGCATACCCCGTGCCTGAGGGAAGCCTTGAAGAGTTCAGTTTGCCAGATGAATATGTAATGCTCACTTGAAGATTAAGGCTCCCAAGTCATATTTTTCCGACAGCGTGTCAAGAAGCCTTAACGGGAAAAGACAAGATGACCTGAAGTTAAACCAATTAGGTGCTGGGAATCATGTTCAGTCATGCCAAGTAACCTCATCATCTCCTTTTCCTTCTAGTTAGCTGAGGGATACAATAATAATGAAGTGGAATACCAAGCCCTAATCATCGGTCTTGAGTTAGCCCTTCAACTCCCTATTACAGACTAGGTTAATTAAGGTAGACTCTAAATTGATTATAAAATAGATTCAGGGTGAGTACAGTAATTCGCAATCGCTCACTTCACACCCTATCTTGACAAGGGTCAAAGAGTTACTCGAATTTATCAAGAAACCACAACTTGTACATGTTCGAAAGACCTACTTAATTCGCCAGTCGACACCCTCGCCTATCCTAGCAGCATCTGAAGTTTCCAGACGAGGATAATATCTTAGTTAAAGTCACTAAAAGAAGATTGCTTTTGCCCCTCCCAAATATGGAAAAAGCAGGAAACTAAGATATTATCAATCGGGAGATTGCCATGCACTAGGTATTCAAGTAGGGGCAATATCTAGCCAATAGGCGACCCGCCCTCAACTTCACTACTCAAAATTGGCCCAATGGTGAAGATGTATTTTATAAGGGCGGTATCGATGGAATTCTTCTAAGATGCATTAGTAGCCAATAGGCCACCAAGGTAATGTAAAAAGTGCGCTCGGTGGTTTGCAGCGCTCAACAGTAGTTGAAGCGAATAAGGTATCATTGGCCCACAGCTGCCCAAGATTACGCGAACAATGCTAGGAGATGTGACTAAGGCCAAAGGTTCATAAATTACATCAAGCAACAGCCTGAATTTCTGCACACTACTTGGTATTCGTGGTCATTCGCTGCTTAGGGATTAGATGTCATGGGACCCTTCCTTGCTGCAACTGCTAAGCAATATTGGTTCATCCTTGCTAGCACAGACTTCTTCTCTAAATGGGTAGAGGCAGTGCCTTTTAAAGTGGTGACTGCTCAATCAATTTTTGCCTTCGTGAGAATGCACATTCTGCATTGATATGGCACCCGGCACACTATCCTCTCTGACAATGGAACCAATTTCTGATCAAATGAGGTCAGCAACTTTTATGCCAAAAACAATATTGTCTATAATCGTTCTTCAAGGTATTATGCTGCAGCAAATGGCCAAGTGGAAGCTTTTAACAAGACGTTGTCCAATATCTTTAACAAAATGGTGGACAGAAATAAAAAGACCTGGCCGAATCGGTTACTTACCCTATGGGCCTACCGGACCGACCTTCTGGACACCAGCTCAACCTACGCCATATTCGTTGATATTTTGGAATGGAAGTCACTCTCCCCATTAAAATTCAACTACCCTCTCTACGAGTGGCAGGTTCATGACAAAATAACTGATGACAAGCACGCTAAGGTGTGCCTCGCCAAATTGGAATCTATGGATGAAAAGCACCTAACTAGGGCTCCAACGCCTCAAAACGTATCAAAAGCATATGATGGCCGCATTTAACAAAAAGGTATAGCCTTGGATAGTTCGACAAGGGAGAATTGATACTAGCCCTTTCCTCGCCAATTATTCAATTAAAGAGGCCAACTAAGCTGGAACCTAAATGGGAGGGGCCCTACATTATTCACAAGGTCTACTTATATAGGTCTTACCTTCTCATCACTTCATGGTGACGAGCTCGTAGCTGGTAACCAATGCTCACTTCCTAAAGAAATACCATACCTGAAGCACTACAGTGCTCCTGGTACGAACCTAAACTACCACACGCTCTGAAAAGATCCTAAACTATAATGCTCTGAGAAGAGCTTAAACTATAACACTCCTAGGCATGAGTCAAAACTGTGCAATGCACCCAGGCATGAGCTTCAACTGCACAATACCTCCTAAGCACGAGCTAAAACTGCCTATTAGTCCAAAATGAGCCTAAACTACCTTTTTAGAACTACGTAGGCTTGATTCCCTATGAGATACATAGGTAGCTTATGCGTTTGGCCACACACCTCACCAAAACATAAGACATCCCAGCTGCACACCCTGTACATTTATCCCACCACTCCTAGGCATGAGTCTAAACTGTGCAATGCTCCCAAGCGTGAGCTTAAACTACACAATGCACCCAAGGTATGAGCTTCAACTGCACAATACTCCTAAGCATGAGCTAAAATTGCCGATTAGTCTAAAATGAGCCTAAACTGCCTTTTTAGAACTACATAGGCTTGATTCCCTATGGGATACATAGGTAGCTTATGTGTTAGGCCACACACCTCACCACACCATAAGACATCCCAGCGGTACACCCTGTACATTTATCCCACCACTCCTAGGCATGAGTCTAAACTTGTGCAATGCTCCCAAGCGTGAGCTTAAACTACACAATGCTCCTAAGCACGAGCTAAACTACCTATTGTTATGAAAATGAGTTTAAACTATATTTTCAGAACTATGTGGGCTTGAATTCCCTCATTGTGGAATATGTAGGACAGTTCTTCACCAAACCTAACCACCATCATGTGAAATAACAAAAGCATTGAAAGTGTCACAAAAAATTGGTATCTCATCTTATTCAAAAATATAACTCAAAGTAATTACAAGATTGAGGCCAGCACCCACAAGTTGGAGCCTAAGCCTTAAAGAATTAAGAATTGGATTGGACATCTTCAAACAGAGTGTTGATCCCTAAGAAGAAAAAGAAAATTGGGCTAAATCATTAGCTGCTTCTTAAAGGTGCCTTCAACACAAGACTGGGTTTGCTTACTGGTGGCCACCCCCTTCCTCTACTGCTTACACGCTCTGTACGAAGCCCGTCCATGCTGGCATTCTGACTCCACAATCAGTTGAGACACCCCCTTATCTTCAGTTGATAGCTTGGCCTTACAATTGATACTGGCCTGCATCTCATCATCAACTTGCTCAATCTTCCTCAGCAAGGCTTCCTTCTGATGCTGAAGGTGCTTCAAACCCATGATGTCTAGCTCCTTGGCACTTGAAATGATGGCACGCCTTAACAACAAGCCATTAAGTGCGAGTTGATAAAGTTGTAACAGTTGGTCCTGATCACTAACTCAGGATCAAGCTCCTTCAACATCTTGAATTGCCAACTGATGGGCGACGTGCTAGTAAGCCCAACGAACCACACGATCATAAATTTCCTAGTAGTTGTGCCCCCCGAGCCTGAGAGATATAAAGTTGGTCTCAATCTCTTTAATGTCCTCAATAATGTTTTCATGAAGGCTTTTCATGAGGTCAATGAAAAGAGGAAGAGTTTGGCAGCATCTGATTGTGTATGCTTCTTCTAGTGCAACACTTGTCCAGTTCCGCTTAGGATATGCCACATACTTCGGGAAGTCATACTGCTCGACCAGAAACTTCGTCATGTCCTCCAATGTGGAGTTCTCATAATAAATTGTGGCAACTAGGATGCTCCCAGAGGTAGAGGCGATTGTAGTCATCTCCTCCTCAACTCCCTGCCCCTCGGGCCTGCATTGATCTCGATCTCCCATTGGGTAGCGGGGGGGGGTGACCCTAGAGGAGGGACTTGTTCGATAAAAGGGGTAATCTCAACTGATCCAATGACCTTAGAAGGGATATTTGTGCATCAAAGCAAGTAGTCAGTATAGATACCTTTAAAAGGAAAATGCAAAAGACGATTTAAAAGATAACAGGATTCACCATCTTTCTCTTGAACGGAGGGAGTTGTAGCTAGAGAAGGGCATCATAGTCACACGTAAAATCATCACCCTAACGCCGATCAAAGGGGCTTAGAAACAGCAATGGGAGCCACCTCCACAGGGCACTATTGGTGCTTAACCCTAATCAGTGTGCAACGTGCTAAAGTAAGCCAACTTCAAGGATAAAGGAATCGACGGCCCTCACTGCCAAATAAGAAGTCGGTGTTAGTATGCCGCTAAATGGAAAATCATAAGTGCTAATTATACAATAGTCAGAATTGGAACTTACCTACAAATTCTTTGGCAATCTTCTTAGTGAGGGTCACAGCAATGGCAATAAACTTAGCTTTTCGTATGGGACTCATAGGAGGAACATCAGAAGGAGTCTCTGACAAAGAAGAAGTCTATATATCGACCGCCACTCTCACAACATAGTCCTATACACTTTCTTGTTCATCCATGATCACAGTAAAAGGATCTACATACTAAAAGGGGATTGATTTCTGGGGAGCCAACCTTCACCTTACCTTTCCTTGAGACAGGCCACATAAGATAGGTAGGGATTGCAGGTTACGCCTGACTCAGGCCTATCTCATAGCGAGACCCCTACACGGAAAACAAAAAGAATAAATTAATGACACGAGGTGAAGAAAGTTATCATGAAATAAACATCGGGAAAGTTAAAGAAATTCCTGGCTCGTGCCAGAAGCACTCACATAGGACGATGTCAACACAGGGTCCCATTTGGCTAAGGCATATACAATTTCTTGTCCAAACGGACTAAGCTCCTCCCTCTCCGATATGGCCATAGCCTTTAATCTAAGTATCCCAAATTAGAGTATTTCGTGCACCAGATCGCCTCACACAGATGCTTCTTCGATGGAGTGCACCAACTGCCACAACTATTGAAAGTAAAGCACTAGGTCAACGCCAACCTGCCCTAGCTCAACCTTCACCATATCGGTAAGTTAGAAAAATCCGACTTCGGGAAGGCCAACCCTTGTTTTCAACTTAGTCATAAGGGGGAGGTCCTCCCAACCAACATATCGCTCCTCCCAACTCTTCCAAGTAGCTAGGAAAGCCATATTATGAGGCACTACAAGAAGAACCTTCGGTTAGGCGAGTGAGTTGTTACAATGGCATTTGCTCCCCTTCTTCTTGGTGGCCGCCTTCTCCTCCATCGCCATCTTTCTCTTCTTAGACTGATAAGCTTTCTTGGAGACCTTTCCCTCCTCGGTGAGCTCAGCATTTCGCTTTCGCTCTCTTACGATTGGATGATAACACCTACCAAGGATGATAACCGTAGGCTGACATAAGGGTGTGGATGCACTTTTCTGTAGCAAAGAGACAGCCTTTTTGAGGAAGAGGGCCCACGGCATGTTTTACCTACAGTCGAGAAGAAGCCACCACCAGTCCCACCACTTACCGAACGGAGAGGCCCCACTAGGTATGTCTGGGTTTGGCTATCACCTCACCGCTTCTCCCTCACGTGAAATGGAACAAGGGTGTCTAGAACGTTACCACCATAACAGGCCACCCAAAAGTTGGCATATCCGCTCGAAACCTCGATCGCACATTTCTCTTTATTCGAGGGTGGCACTGCTTTTGCCATCGTCATCTCGTGGGTAAAGAGGAGCCATAGTTGCCTCATCACTAAGGGGTTGCTCTCCTTCTGACAATCGACATTTAGAATGGGAGCCTTCTTCTGTAAACAACTGAATTGAAGTGTGAACTTACATGGCAAATAAGGCTCGCAAATAATAAACCCATCAACCTGGTAGGGTAACACCTTATCTCGCATGGCGATTAGATAAGATCTGGTCTCATGGTCACTCGAGCCCTTGTCAAAAAATAAAGCCAAGGGGTACCCTTTATATGGGCGAAACCTCACCTTTTCCATGTCAGAAATGTCATCCACAACTGATTGGCAATCCACTCGGACACTCCCAACAGCACCCATGTATAGCAAGGTTGGCTGAAAGATAAAATTTGGCATTTGAGGAACACTCAGTCATGCATATGCATTGTGGAAATACCCCTATAGGAACTACCATAGACCGCATACATGCTCGGCACAACTAGGTTTTATCAAGAGTCTTAACAACTAATATAGCCTCGCCAATATAAGCACACCCAAGTTTATCACCTGGCCGCGAGCCCTGTCATTCGGCCTCACCGCGGTCTCAAGGCGAACCCCGTGGAGGGACTCCCTCATAGGGAGCAAGAAAGTGCTTAACCATATGCTCAAGAATCTCATTAAGTAAACCGTGGCATCAATGTCTTTTTTGGCCTTCTACCCCATCTTGGTTACGGCAAAGGTCTCGACCCGCCCCTAATAGCGGCTGCGCTCCTCGTTAGCACTAGGTTCAGGGCACTTGGCGGGTCTCTTGACCCAAGTTTCATGCCACTTGGCTCCAAGAAGCACCGAGCCCAGTCATCGTAAGTCACGTCCCTAGATCTCAACATTTCGGCTGCCGCAGTTAGGCTAAAAATGCCTACAATCCGATTCGTTGCATGCCGAATCTTTAACCTAGCATAAGGAATGAACTCATCATAGATTCCCCTTAGGATCGGAATGCCACTCACTCGGTGTAGGTCCCATAAGTTGATTCCCATCTCATCATAGGAAAGGTGGAAGGTGTTTGTCTCAAGACACCACTGGTTGCACATCTCACCAAAAATTAATATGAGCTTGTAAAAGCAATACCGGAAGATCGACACTGCTTCAAAGATCCTAACCGCCCTGAGCTGGGGTTCAAATCAGTCGCACATGTCTTTCACCCAAAATGGCCATGCTTAGTTAGAATTTGCGTGAGTCCCTCCAAAACTTAAGATGATCTCGCTTGCTCTGGTCATGGGTAGTAGTAAACAGGAGAGTCCGTGATTGCACCTGAAGAACAGAACCGTCAAGATGCTTGGGGTGGTAATAAGGTGTACTGCTTTCCGCTTGAAAGAGCAATAACCATCTTTCTTTATCTGGACAATAAGTGCATTATCATTCACAAACATCCATTGGCGGGGCACCTCAAAGTTAGGAATAGTTATGTCACATGGAAGTCCATGCCCATAAACAGGAAGACACTTGAACAACTTGTAGGCACACTGCTGAGCTGTCAGTTGTTCGAAGAGCAAAGGATGAACAGATGTGCTATTGGGAAGTGCCCCCACAGCACGAATTTTTTGCAGTTCATCCCATGCAGCAGCTTCAGCTACAACACTTCAGCACTAGGGGGCCTTTTAAGGGATCATAGAATCTTGGCCTCAATGCCCAAGTTGTCTGGCTCAGCATGAGCCCCAACGTCCTCAATCAGGATTGACCCCTTGGGAAAAGCATAAGACATCGGAATGGTGGAAGCAGCTTCACTAGTTCCTTGTTGAGTTACGCCCAATAGAACAAAGAGTGATGTTATAATATCCTTGAAATCTGAGTTCATAGTAAATTTTACTAGCCTTAATGTTAGTATTTTCCTTAAATATTTTGTGTGCCTAGTCTACTTAATATTCTAAGAAATTTTCACGGAAAAATTTTTTCCGCTTGTGGACCGAAAGTTTTCGAGTTTCTTGTGCATTTACCAAAACACCCTTGGCCATTAAGCGATAAATAATAGTAGTAATAGTGGTGTATGACTTGTAAACCTTAGTAAAATAAATTTATCGGTTTCATAGAATTTGGCAATAAAACCGAGTTTTGGAATAATGTTTTTGACCCGGTTAGTGATTATCGGGCGAGAAATATCTAACGAATGATTGATGCGACGTGTGGGGGCCCACACGTAAAATATGTGGTGGAGAAGAGTTGACTTTAGGATTTCTTTTTAAAGTGAAATAACCAAAATACCCTTGGTGTTTTCAAAACGTTGCATTTTGATATAGGGGCAAAATTGGAAAAAATGGTAAATTTGCCAATTTGTAGCTATGAATCTATTTAGAGATTCATTGTACAATCTTGGTGAGAGAGAAAAGAAAAGAGAGAAAGAAAGGAGAGAAAAGTAGGTTATCTTGGTGGATCCTTGAAGGAACTTGGATTTTCTTCCAAAGAGCTCAATTTCCTCCTTAAGCAAAGTTGTTAAGGTAGGATTCTTATCCATAAATCTCAATTTTTAAGTCTTGATTCTATGTTTTGATATGTTTTTTCTTTGCATGAAATTATATGTTGATTTGAGCCATAATCATGATTATTGTTGTTTTCATGATAAATTTTGTGTTGCATGACATGATGATTGTTCATGGAAGTAGATTATGATTAATTATCTCAACTAGGTATGTGTTTGACTTCAAAAATTGGTTTAATGAGGCGTTGGTTAAACCTTCCTCCAAGTGAATATTTGTGAATAATGACCTGTGTGCAAGTATAGGGCAGTAAGATTTTGGATATTTTTCACCTAGAAATGTTTTGAATTTGAGGATGTTTTCTCCTGAAGAGTTGTAGTTCTAATTAGAATCTATAGGTTTGTTTTTGGAATCATCTAAATTTGAGATGAGTGGAAAAAGTTCTGGAATTTTTAAGTTGCTGCGGAGAATATGGGTGGACCGTATTTCCAGCCCAGACTTCTTCTGCTCGTGAGGCTTTTTACCCATTTAAATGGCTAATTTTGCAAGAGTGCCCAAGATAGGCATTGTGTTTCTTTAAGCTCTTTAAACTTTCTCTGTTGGAGTCAAAACGTTTTAAGCCTTGTTCTAGAAGTTGTATCATTTCTAATCCTAGGTGTCTAAACTGATATTCTGGATATTTCAAAACTGCAGTCAGTCAACTTTTGCCCTATTTTACATATCTAGAGTGTGAATCACTCTTTGAAGTTAAAAATGAAGTTGTAGCTCTATTTCATATCTAGGTATTTTGTTTTGGCTGAAACCTAAGAATGTGTGTATATCAAAAGTTATCTCTGTATTTTTGAAACTGGCCAAAATTGGGTTTTAGTGACCTGATCGGTGAACCTACTGTTTTGGCCCGATTGGCCCTTCTAGAGATCAAATCTTGTGAAGTGTTCAACATGAAAGTTTTATATAATAACATTATCTAACTTTTATCTTTAAAGAGTAATACCATTTGGATACTGTGGAAGGAGTTGTAGTATTTCTACTCGAGGTTATTGTTTTTGCCAAAATGTTAGCTAGTTAAATGTTTTGTGAGATGAGTAAGAATTAATTGATTCCCATGAATGATTGATTGTTTTGTGTGCTATTGAATCTTGTTAGTGTTTGGTTGAGAGCTTTTGATGGCTACCATGTGAGTTGTCGCTCCGATAGTCCTTGTTGGAATCGTACGCGAGGCTTGTGTTGTTTTCAAGTCTTGTTCGTGTTGCAGGGTGTTCAATTCTATTTTTTTTTCACACCTAAAGTTATATGTTGATTTGCATTGAACTGAAATGAACGGAACTGTTGGACCTCGTACTTGGGTTAAATAATGTACACCTTTTGCCCATGTTAGCAGTCGATGGATTCATTAGACAAAACTATTGGGGATTGCGTACTCAAGTCCTAAAGTTAGAGCATAACAAGCTATGTTTAGCTAAAACATTCATGACCTTACAGTCTCCCAGTATTTGTGGTTGAGTTGAATTGTTGGAGTTGTTGGATGGTTGTGTTCCTCAACATTTGTTGGCATGACGAGTGCACCCTTTCACTCACGAGTCATTTGTGTTGATTTATCTATTTGAAGCTGTTATATCAGATGAACAGGTTGAAACGAGTAAGAGCAAAGGCAAGGGTATTGCTTTTCGTTAAGTTTGATCTAAGTTGTTGCTTTTGCTAAAATCATAAGGATGTTATGTAATAAGATTAGACAAAGTATATTTTTGTGAAACATGTTTTGTAATAGAAGTTTATCAAACCATTCAGTTATAAGTGGATTGTACCCTTTCGTATGGATGTTGAAACTACAGGTTTACCATAGCATGATCTATTAAACATAGTATCGTGTTATTGTTCCTTTCGCTAGTTTAGTTAAATTAGACGCACCGACGGTCTTGCCAGAAGGTGCAAGAGGCGAGGGTGTCACAGATATGAAGTTAGAGGTCATCTAATAATAACAACATGTGTGTGTCTAAAAAAAATAAAAAACTCTCTCAAACACTGTTCATTTTGGTGACTCGAGCACCGTTCACTCTGGTGACTCGAGCACCATTCATTTTGGTGACTCGAACAACATTCATTTTGGCGACTCTAACACCATTCATTTTAGTGACTCTAATACTATTCATTTTAGTGACTCGAGCACTGTTCCTTTTGGGTGACTCAAGCACCGTTCGCTCTGGTGACGTAAAACGAGTACGGTTGATGTCCTTCATCAGCAACTTGAACCATAAGGTTGGTCAAATTTGCTCCCCTGAAAACAACTTAGGAGCACCCAAGATCTATGAGGTGATGTTCTAGATTCATTAGCACAAACCCAAAAGCATAAAAATCTTAACTTTATGGTTTGCAACCCATTCGAACCCATTTCACACACACACACCCACACCCACATGGCTCTTCATTGGTGATGCTCACCTTCAAGGGATGAGACGATAGAGGAAGCAAAGAAGAAAAGTGGAACACCAAGAGGTCGAAATGGGGTGCTGAAGGAAACGAAGGTTTCATTCTCTCTATAAACCGACTGGGAAGAAGGCGAAGTGCCTTCTTCACCAAGGCCTTTGGCCTTTTGAGGACTAAGCCGGTGCCACTGGACAACTGGTAACACCAGGGAGACCTCGCATGTCCTCTTCCTTGACCCAAAGGGTCACTTTGCATTTAATGCAAACCGGCCCTGCTGCTGACCCTTTGGGACCCTCCCATTGGGCTGTTTTAAAGGGAATCTTTCCCCAAAATGCGCCAAGCATGTTCCTATGAGAAAATTCCCTATCATAAAGAAAATTCCCTATCACAAGTCGAGTGAGCCCACAACATTTCCTAAACCCCGGCTCACTAACTTTTCTCGAGCCTCAACTCGTTAGCATTCTCGAGCCCGGACTCATTAGCATTTCTTGAGCCCCATCTCATTAGCAATTCCTAAGCTCAGCTCATTAGCATTTCCTGAGCCCCATCTCGTTAGCATTTCTTGAGCCCTGGCTCATTAGCATTCCTCGAGCCCCAGCTCATTAACATTCCTCGAGCCCATGAATCCCCCCTTTAAGAGGTTAATCCACTTTAGACCCATGGCCCCACTCCTTCACGAGATGATTCTGGACCCATGGCCCATTCGATTGCCCTTTTTCCTAATGGAGGAAAAGGCATTTCCTTTTGGAGCCAATAGCTCGACCATGTTGCCCTAAGGGGGCACATAACGCCCATCTAGGGTACTTTCCATGATTAGGAATATTTCTTGGCATCAAGGCCTAAGGATACGTCATATCCTCCTCCACATTCCTCTCCCCACTATATAAACAAAACCCTAGGGTTTTGGGATAGCAAAGAGGGAAAAGCATTAAAGCACTCCATTTTCATCTTCATCTTTATCACTAGCACTACCAATGACAAGGTGAGAATCTCCAGTGAACCTCCACGGCTCTATAAGCTGTAATAACTACATGAGTCTGATTTTCCTATGGAGATATGTAGAAAACCCAAAATGGGTCCGGCCCTTAACAACTCTAATCCCTCTAATGGCCTTCACAACTCCAATGGAGCCTCCAATGGCTACTACTAATCGACTTGTTCTATAGCTCCAGTTTCTACCCAAAATGGGTCTATGGCCCTGTTTTTCACTCATCCATCATCTGTTCACCCTTGGTTCTCTATATTTGGACCAATGGTCCATTTTTAGATCTGCCTTCTGCAAATTTAATCCTTGAAACCCAGTTTCTCTCACCTATGCATATCCTTTAAGGATCTTAATCGAAGGTATTTCATACCTATGGTATTGGATGAAAAGAATCATCATCTTTTCAGGTGATATGAACAATGATCCCCCAAAACAAATATGGCGAGTTTGTGACTCCTCATTTTTCGCACAAATAGTACAATATATTTCAAATTTCATTGAATATATATTGTATATTAATCTGATTTCAATTTTGCAAGGAAAGAAATTCCAAAAATAATCACATAAACCCTAGATTTCGAAAAATCTAGGGCTTGCACCTTTCTCTTTGTTCTGGACGGCCAGCACTATTTTTGGCTTCAAAAACCTTTCCTTTGCTCTCTAAAATCTCTTCGAATAATTATAGTTTGATTCCCCTATATTCAGGAAATTATTTGAATCAATTTTACATTGTTATAATAGAAGAATTTTGAGCTATTGTGAGTGGATTTTTCTGCAAAATTTGGAAGGATTCTAGAAGATTCTAGAAGATTTGTGTGATTTAATCGGGCAAAATAAATTAATTGATAACTATGTAAGTATTTTACCATATAAATTGTTGGAAATCTAAGAGTTATTAATATTATATTGATTGCCTAAATTAATTGATTGATTTGTGAGGAGAAAGATTGGATCTTTATTATTGAGCCTCAAATGCAATATCCGTAGTTTTGGAATGCTAAGGGATTTGTATTTAGATTTTATTGCAAGCAATTATTGAGGGTTTGACTTGTGGAGCAAATATAAGAATCCTTAGTTAGTGGAAGAAAAGAATGAATGTTTATTATTAAGATTTTATTGCATACGTTTATTAAGGGTTTGACTTGTGTAGCAAATCTAAGAAACCATCTAAGAAACCCTAGTTAGTGTAGAGAAAGAATGAATATTTATTATTGAGATTTTATTTCACGAATTTATTAAGGGCATGAATTGTGAAGCAAGTTTAGGAAACCTTAATTGGCAAAAATAGACAAAATCACTATTTTTTATATTTTGGGACGAATTTGGAGTAATTTTTTGGACTCAGAATAATAGTTTTTATTACTCTAGAATATTCCTTATATCTAACATTTATTTTAGGAATTACTGGAGGATATTTTTGTGAAGCAAAACTTGTTTAAGCCCTAATCGACACACCCTTGTGTGTGCAACCTTAGGATGGATGGCGAAGATTTGTTTCTTTTTGTGAAATCCTAATTTCTACTTGCTACAATATATTTTAGATTTGATTGAATATATATTGTATATTAATTTGATTTCAATTTTTGCAGGGAAAGAGATTCCAGAAATAATCAAAGAAACCTTAGATTTCAAAAAATCTAGGGTTTGCAACTCACTGTTTGTTTTGGTCGACCATCACTATTTTTGGCTTCAAAACCCTTTCCTTTGCTCTCTAGAATAATTATAGTTTGATTCCCATATATTCAGGAAATTATTTGAATCAATTTTACATTTATATAATTAAAGATTTTGGAGCTATTGTATGTAGATTTTTCTTCAGAATTTGCAAGGATTCTACAAGATTTTAGAAGATTCTAATGACAAATTTGAATCTAGAAGCTAGGGTTTTGGAACCCTATATAAGGGACCTCAAGGCTACGCAATTGGGAAATCCAAGGGTACAAAAGAAAAATCTAAATACTCTCATTGCAAAAACTCTTCTCTTTCCTCCCCTAAAGCTCAAATCTTAAAGGGCTTGTGTTGTTAGAATTTTCAACAAAGGAGTCAAGGAAGTTTATTTGTCATGAGATCGAATTAGCATTCATTCTTATTTCTTTCTTTCTCTTTGATTGTATTGTTGTTGGATTATATTCTTGATCCTTTATTGTAAAATTCCTTCTTAAATCCGAGATTGAATTCACACACCTTAGAAGGGTATAGTTTCCTATTGGCCCTAAACAATATTTGATAGGTTACTATTGACTTGTCAAATCAATATTGGGTTGTTCTTGACCGACAAGATTAGTGGAACCCAAGTTGCACCCTAGGAGAAGTGGAGTAGAACAAGTTGTGCGAATCACTATAAAAATCCTGTATCGTTTACTTGCTCTCTTTATTATGTTCATTGTGTGATTTACTTAGCTTCGCCAAACTTTCCATATTTGTTTTTAAGACTTCTCATTTGAAACTCCTTTTATTCAACATATATATATATATATTTGAGACTTCTATTTTATTTTCACCGCATTTAATTACCATTTCTTTTAAAATTGCAATTAATTTCGAAAGAGAGGAAACCCAGTTCAACTCCCCCCCCCCCTCCTATATATATATATATATATATATATGTTTGATACTTCTATTTTATTTTCACCGCATTTAATTACCATTTCTTTTAAAATTGCAATTAATTTCGAAAGAGGGGAAACCCAATTCAACTCCCCCCCCCTTTTTGGTTCACTTATAACAAATTGAAGGAAAATATATTAAATTTCCAATCTACCCCGTCTTAAGGCGTTTCTGTTTAAATCTAGTTGTTTCCTTAGTTTAGGGGACCAAAAAAGTAATTTCCCATTTCAATATTAAGAGTGTCAATTTGGGTCCGGAATTAAGAATTGTCTCATGAAAAACCATCCTAGAACCTTCCCGCTAATAGACGGGGCCGCTTCGGGATTCAAATTTAGACCCAATTATTAAATGGGGCAGTTTACTTTTTGGGCGGGATTGGACCGAAAGACTGGTAAGGAACCAGACAATTTAAGCCCATATTTTACCCTAAATGAAATCTTGAAGCTTTCTAATTCTTAAGAAATTTTTAGCCCAACTGATTAACTATTAGGCTGTGATGTGCTAATTTACTGCATATTATTAAAATTTGTGTATTGTTATTATTTTTATGTGTTAGTTTATGGTCTTTTTTATGTTTTATTTATTAGTTGGCCTGAACCATTAAGGAATTGGAACAAGACTGTCCCATTATTAAATGTGATTGGTTCCAAGTTTTGGAACGGTTTAGTAAATGGAACAGTTCTGGAAGTAGTCATTATAGAATCGGAACCGGTTGGGACCGTCCCTGAACCATGCCACTTGACACCATTTGATTTATGGATGTTCAAGTACAATTTTTCATGTACAATTGGAAGCAGTTATGCTAAAAACAAAATAAAAATAGTTCTATACGGTGAAACTACTTTTTTGTTCCCTAAGTTTAAGATTTCAGCAATTTCAGTCCCTAATGTTTGAAAGTGCCCTATTTGGTCCATTGACTATTTGAACCATAAGATTTGAACATCAAAGCCGCATGCCCTACATGAGTGTTAAAATGGGTTAGATTTGGAATTTAACACATTTCTCGCCTATTGAACTTAAAAAGTACCACATGTCTAGGGAAAAGTACCGTCAAGTGCTTTTTCCATTGTTAGAACTAGGCCTATCAATGAATCAAATTTTCATACGAATACAATCTGGTTACTTTGATATGGATCGATAATTTTATATCCATATCTGAATCCAACTCCAAATCCGACTAAATCTAAATAAAGGATATGGATTTGGATATCATACGATCTGATCCAATAATTATCCAATCTAACAACTATATACAAATTTATTTATTTATTTAGATTCATGTTATATATAAGCACACGCATCTTTAAGGTAATTTTACCATAAATTTAAAAAATTTATATGTGAGATCCTAATAGGTAGTCTTTATTCTAATATTTATTTCATTTATGTAGGAATCATATCATTTGTATCATGTTTCGTACGCGAGGATTATTTGCGGTGACTATAGTTTGTCCAAGTTTACGCTAACAACTCTTTAGTTCGGATTACGTTTTGGTTTATTTCCAAGTATTTAAATTTTCATTCCACTTGATTGAGACAATTTACGTTAGAATTATTATATAAACTAAGAAGTTGATGGTTTTATTTTATTTTATAAATTCTCCTCCCTGTTTATTTTATATTTCAATTTGTTTATTTTATATTTCAATTTATATGAATTAGATGTCCAATAATCCATGGATAAGGATATGGATTGAAGATACAAGTATCCGAGGGATTGTCCGATCTGAATGGATTTTAAAAACACTAGTAGAAGACGGTACAGATTTAGGGTTATCCATTCCGTTGACAGGCCTACCTGGAACATGTTGAAAATATACTATATAATGTGCGAAAATGTGTTGCCCAAGCTCAATTAACCGAATATGTGTTAAATTTCAACTTTACCATTATCTAAAGCCATTTTATGTTCAAATTTGACGACCCCACCAATCCAGTGCCAAATTAGCCACCTTTTAGAAACTTGAGGAGCCAAATTAGACATTTTCAAACACGAGAGACTAAGTTGGCACTAAACTCCGAACCTAGGACTGCCTCATAGGGTGTTTCAACTCTTAACTACACCCAAAACAATGTTGTTTCGATAAAAAAAAATGAAATTCTATTCACTCCTTTTTCCTTTTTTTTTTTTTGAAATTATGTGTTTTCTTTTTATTTTTTATTTCGTTTATTCCTTTTTGGGTGTTATTTTTCCAAAAAATTTTTTTAAAAAAAATCCTATGGGAGCTTTTGGTTTTCATGTCAGAAATTGGAATGGATGGAGAAGCTTTGCTGAAAAGACGCCTCAACAGCGGAAGTTCTAGCAATCTCATAGGAGGTTCCGGTACGGCTTTCCGACTTCCATGAGGAGTTAATGATAATTTATCCCAGCAAATTTGATATTTAAAAATAGTTTTGCCAACTATTAATTAAATTATAATTTCTGTCAACTCGTTGGCAAGCCAATTTGAAGCATTCCATGAACGATAATTGTAATTTACAACACAAAAAATCATAATATATACAACAAATCAGCGCCGCCCTTCTGTTTTTAGATAATTACTCACTTTATAGTTATTACTTTCGAGGGTTCGGATAAGGTGAAAAACTTCATTTTTATTCCATCATGATTCACAAGGTCATTCATCACCGATTCACCTAGTTCGAACAACCGACAGAAACAGCTTGAGAGTCACGAAACTATTGAATTGAACCATTCTAACCATTCATTACAAAAGAAAAAAAGTAGCGGGAGAAATTAAAGATAGAGGAAATGTACGACTAAAATTATCTAATATCATAAATTCATTACTTTTTCATGTTTCGGTGTTCCATATCTAGGGGCTTACATAATTCAAGAATTTCCGAATTTTCTGAAAAATTTCCCTACGATCAAGAAATTAGAAAAATTCTATCAGAAATCAAAATTCTTTTAGAATAATCCAGTGTTCAAAAATCAAGTCCAAATTTTTTAAAAAAATTTAAAAATTCCTAAATTTACCTAATTATAGAGTTTTTTTAAAAAAATTTCATTTAATTTCCTCTCTATCCTCATTTTCTCTTCCTTCGAAAAATTCAGTTGGAAAATGAATTTCTCAAATTTTTGATCGAAAAATTTCAGTCGAAAAATTTCAGAAAATATTTTAATTCGATCAGGAATCAAATAAAAAATCAAAATTCAAAAAACAGCCTAAAAATGAAAATTCAGTTGAGAAATTATCTAATTTTCTAAATGAATACCCCTGCCGATATCCAGACTTCGTGGTACGATTATTGTGCTAAGATTCAAGGACACATCCCACTGTTTTGAAAGATTCAAGTGCCTTTAAGCCATAGAAAAATACTACACACTGTTATCACATGGAAAACGCCAGAAAAAGCCCTAGGGAACCAGCAATTCTCAAAAAGCTTTTATTAGAAATCGTTGACCAAAGAATGCTTTGCGACGCGGGTTAAAAAAAAAAAAAAAAAAAAAAAAAAAAAAAACCCACAAGAATGAAAGTGACAGTAGGTAAACTGTACCTGGATGGAGAAATTCTGAGTAAAATCAGTCTAAACATGAAATGACAGCGTCCACAAGCTCCTGAGTGGTGTTGTCTCCCCCAAGACCTTTCGTCCGGCACTTGCCTTCAGAAATCACACGCTCCACAGCGGTTTCGAATCGATCAGCGAACGAGGGGAACTGGAGATGCCTCAACATCATGGCCGATGAGAGAAGCATGGCCACTGGATTTGCCTTCTTTTGTTCCAATATCTTCTCATTCCCCACATTCCCAGCTGAAGCACCTTGCTCAAAAATGGCATGACCAGCCCCTACATTCCCTGTAATTACCAGAGATTCATTCAGAACTCAAAGAGTATATATCATAATAAAAACAAGTTCCAAGTATGAGGGCCAGTTGGTTCGACGGAGTTTGCTTTTAATTTTGGGAAAATTGGAGCTGCTTTTCAGCTTTCACAAGCACATTTGGATTTTTTGAAAAGCTATTTTGATGTTTTTGAAAATTCGCCAAATGCCTACATTTGTTAAAAGTTGCTTGTCCAACAAATAAGCGGAAAAATAAGTTACCCCAAATGGGCACTAAGTAAGGCACTCAAAATGATGGGCCAACCTCGACCATATCCATGTGACAACGAGCCCGAAAGAAGGTTGACATGATAAGGGCCAGTATGGATAATGGAAATATTATTCCATTCCAGGTTGATTCCTCAGGAATAACTATTGCCTTGTTCGGTTCACTTCACAACTCTGAATAGATATGCCTATGCAGGATACTTCCACTCATGACTATGGAATTGCATTCCTTATCTATTGTATTCCTCTGGAACTCCATTTCCACTCTATTGCATTTCGCAAATCAAACATGCTGCAAATTGTATATATGATTGATCAAGTCCTTGCAAAATATTACTGGTCAGAAAATTCAAAAGTTTATGACTAAGAAAACGAAGAAATTGATTGGCTGGCGTAGTATAAGTGCCTCCTGGCATAAAACCAGCGCCGCCAACAATGCCAGCAGCTGTATTTGCCACTAAATTCCCATAAAGGTTTGGAGTCACCTACAAGTCATCCGCTTATAGAAGGAGAGTGAAACATATTAAGACATTAAAATTCTCATTGACAACTTTAAAGTATATGTGAAAATGTCAGCTAAAGCATGAAAGACTGAAACTACAAGAAACTGCAAACTGGTGAACTTGAGCTTCTCTCAGTGTTCTAGTGATAACTACAATAACTTTACAAGCATCACCTAGAAGATAATAATCTCAATCATATACACGGTACAATTTAAAATTTCTCCCATATAGTTCAACTGAATACATCCACATTCACCTTCAAATTCTCGCATAAGGGTCAAACTTGACCAAAATTTCCAGGGTACAATATCATTCTGAGAAAAAGGAATGAGAGGATGTGTTCTTCACGGGATACATGTTATAATTGGGTATGTTCAAACAAAATGTTCTAAAAACAAGCATATGCCTTGCACAATACTCCAAATACAACTCCCTTTTGGTATTTTCCCCATAATCTGTTTTAAGCTCTAAATTACTCAAGAGACTTTTTTTTCTTTTCTTTTTTTTCAATGAATGAGCAAATAACATTACTAGGGTACAGGGAGTGGAGATGATAGTAGACAAAAAAGATCCACGTTACTCCTACATTCCCATCAATACTAGCAACAATCCACTCTTGCAAGTTAGAAACCCATTTTCCCTTTAATGGTCTAGGAGAGCATTCCAAGCCTTAAAAAAACTCAACTATTTCATGCTTTCCAGATAGTCCATAAAATGCTGCTCGGAATCGTCTGAAGAATTTTCTTGTTATTACCATTCCAAGCAAAGCTATTCCATGCTATCAGCTCCTGGGAAATGTCAGCGGTGAACCAACAATTGGTTCACAGATTCTACCTCAGCCTTGTTGAAGCAGCATCTGTTGACCATAATGTTCCCTTTATTTTGAAGGCTGTCCACCTTCCCAAATGCTCTTGATTGGAAGCTCTTCATTCTGCTAGAATTCTTCTTGTTGCAAATCTCACCGTCACCAGCTTTTTCCAAATCAAGTTTGCACATTAACCCACATCTTTTCTGCTCCAGCAGGCCCATAACCTCATTAGCCATAAGCACCCCATTCAAGATTTGCCTTTTCCCTAAGAATGCATTTTGGGGGGTCCAATGATCCTTTCCATAATTTTCTTCAGTCGATTCACCAGAACCTTAAGAGATAATCTTGTAAACGGTGCCTATAAGGCAGATAGGTCTAAAGTCTTCTATATTTGAAGACCCAATCTTCCTCAGAATCGACACAACAAAAGTTGCATTAAGAGAAGAAACAAATTCCCCTATTCATAAAGTTCATCAAACAATCCCATCAAATCCTTTTTGACAATCTTCCAATTATCTTGAAAGAAGGCCATTGTGAAAACACTGGGACCAGCATCCCTTTTCCAACCAAACTGCTGCGTCAAAATCAATAGATTGCAACGAAAGACCGTTAATCCTGAGCCTTCACACCCTTTTTCCTTTGTAGAGATACTTGTAAAAGCCACAGACAGCATCCCTCATCTCTCATCCTTCATCATATTTGATGTTGTCCACCTACTGTAGTTCCCCCAGTAGTTGCTCCTTTTATGCACGTCAGCAACCCTAAGAAAGAAACATGTGTTTTTATCACCCGCCTTTAACGAAATGGATCTCAAATGCTGTCTTCCTCCCAATGGATCACATTAGCCAAATACGACTTACAAGCTGCCCTTTCATCCTTTTCAATCACATTTATTTTTGTAATAACTTCTTTCTAGTCCAGATCATTGATCTTTGTTCAGGAGGTATTGTTCTCTAGTTTTGATATCTCCAAACGAAGTCTTATGCCACTCTTCCAAAATGTTTTTCAGCCTCTTCAATTTGCTAGAAACCACAAAGCTAGCATGGCCATTGACTCTATCTTCGTTCCACCATTGTTTCATTATCACCAAAACCTTCCACTTTAAGCCTCGTTCCACCATTGTTTCATTATCACCAAAACCTTCCACTTTAAGCCGCATATTTTGGAAACAGAATGGGGTTGGATCCCATCTAACTCCTCTGACGTCTAGCATGATAGGATGATGGCATGAGGGGGCTCATGGAATCAGGTTTTGAGAAACATTGGGGAAAGAAGCCTCCCAGTTACAGGAAATCAGAAAACAATCAATTCTTGACATAGCAGGGATAACTAGACCAGCCTGCAAAGTTGTTAAAGGCGCACAACACACTAACATGCAAAAGGGTCCTGGAGCCATGGCACAATGTGCACGGCACGGCGCATGCCTTTCAAAAAAAGGGCGCATGCTTTATATAATTAAAATGTATATATTTTAATACAAATCAGAGAACATCATTTTTTTTATTAGGTAGTAACATTATAGAACATAAATTAAAATATAACCTAACATCAAGAAGGAAAAAAAACAAATATTAGAAATAATCAGAAAAGGAAAAGAATAAGCGAAGAAAGGTAGAAAAAAAAAAGAATAAAAAGAACAACAAAAAAGTAGAATAGAGTAAGAAGAAACAAAAACAAACTGCAGTGTTACAGCGTGGCTGTTTTTGAGCCATATACGGAAGCTTCTCTTTGAAGCTTTCTAGAAAATATCTACTCTATTTTCATCCATCCCCTTCTCTAACAGTGCTCCTTTCTCAATTCTTAACTTTTGAATCTGAGCCTCTGAGCACTGTCTTACCACTGCCCCAACCTCCACCTCTAACCACCAATTCTAGAAGAGTAAGAGCCGGATAAATATTTAATATCCATCAAGATTTAGTAGCCTTTCTTCTTTTTCTTCTTTTCCTTGTTAGGCCAGAGGCAATGAATTTGGGAGTTGGGGGTATCCCTTCTTCTCTCCTTTTTTTCTTACCCATTTTCCCCCTTTTTCCCTGGATATTTGTGAAAGTTGGCAAAGGTGCAGAAGGCGCTTGCCTTGTGCATCCCTAGGCCTTCGAGAAGCCGCCTCGTCATGGCCAAGGCATGGTGCTAACCTCGTGCCTAGCCATGCCACGCATCATGGCGCTCGCCTTTTGCGCCTTTGACAACACTAACCAGGTGAAAACACCTCCTTGAAGAGGGAGATCATTGAACCTATTGGCTGCAACCAAATCTCTAAATTTCTTTATACAGGCATTTACCCTGTGTTGCATTTTTACTTTTCATAAGGAAAAACAACCGAGTTAAAGTCATCCCCAATAACCCACAGTTTTTTCCAAGTATTGTTAACATGGGCAAAATCCTCCCAAAGCTCCACTCTGTCCTGTCCTTGGCCAAAATATCTTCTGCGTTATATGATTATCAATCAAATAAAAAGTTATTCTATATATTCATCCTTATGTCTCCCACTACTGATGGGGTGACAGCGAGTTTTGATACCAGTTGATGAATTTTTAAACGAGATATGTCCCACAGCAAATAAACAAAAATAGGTGGTTTAAAATCCTCCCAAAGCTCCACTCTGTCCTGTCCTTCCTCAGGCTCATGGTCTATAAAAACCTGCTTGGAATAGTCTGAAGGATGTCATTACAGTTCCTAAGTTGTTCCATGCTATCAGCTACTGGGAAATGTCAGCCACTGGAACCCACTTCATCCTCATTGTAGCAAAGCGAAATTCCAGCAGTTTCTGTACCAAGAGCAGTGAATCAACAATAGGTTCACAGATTCAACCTCAGCCTTACTGTTGACCATAGTGTTCTCTTTTCTTTGAAGGTTGTCCATCATAAGGATTTTCTGGTGCGCCACTTCCCAAACAAAAACTGAGACCTTTGTAGGGGTCCCACCTTTCCAAATGCTCTTCCACAGTTGGCAGCTCTTCATTCCGTTAGAATTCTCATTGTTGCAAATCTGACTATACAAATCTTTAACGTAGGTCCCAAATAACTTTGTCTTCCATTCCTCAATTCTTGTTCTTGTTATATAATTATTAAAGAACTCCATAAGAGTCTTCTTATCTCCCAATCTTGAGCTCATCTGATAAAGTTCACATTCCAGACACTGGCTCCAGGCTCTCCATTCATATTATCTTCAAAAGTGGCATTCTTACTCTCGGCCAACTCAAAAAAGTTAGTGAACTGGATCATACAGGGATTAATGCAGTAAGGAAATGTATTCTGTGTGAATTTGGCTCAAGCCCAATCTTGCACAGCAGCCCCTATTAATTAAGTTTGCAAGTGGTTACATGTTTTTGAAATCTTTTGTGGAGTCGAATAAGTTCTAGATCCTTTGGTTACGAGTCTTATATGTCTTTTAAGTTTTCTAGGTTGAAGTCAATAAGCATTAAATGCTTTACTTGGTCTTTTGTTGTTTTTATCCTTGGGAATTCCTCATCTTGTGCTAGCCATTTTGTCCTGCATTAGGGATTATCACCACACCATTTGAGCATTAGCAACACCAAGGCGTCCAGGCGCAAATAAAAGGGCAAGGCGAGCGCTCGCCTTGATTTTCGAAGCAAGACGCGTGCCTTGCCTGTCACCTTGGACGCCTAGGGACGCCTTTGCCAGTGTTCCTTTTTTTTTTTTTTTTAATTTTAAAGAATAACAACACAAGCAAAAATTGCGTCATTTTGCTTATGTTTTCTTAAAGACAAAACAACGACGTTTTGCTCTAAGCTTGTGAACATACATAATCCAAAATTTAAAAATACATAGTCTTTCTTAAAACCATCAAACAAGAAGAAAGAGATTACATTCCTTGAAAGTTGAACATCTGCAAGAAATAACATAAAAACTTGCAAAATACTATCATTTTGTGAAAACAACCTGAACATTTTGGATCTTTTGTTTTCCAATGCGTATCATTTCGAATGAAAACTTAACTTATGTTACTTTATAACGCCAAAAAAATATTAATTCTACCTAAGATGTTGATCTTAAACATATACATATACATACATAAATACAATCCTATATACAATACATACATACATATATATACATGTATGTATTTATGTATGTATGTATGTATGTATATCTATGTATATCTATGTATGCATATGTATGTATATCTATGTATATATGTATGTATACGCATGTATATATACATATGCATATATGTTATTATACCTCTTATAAGCGCCTTGCAGATGCCTAAGCGTCCGCCTTGTCGCTTAGGCGTCCAAGCTTTCAGCCAACACCTTATTTCACCTCGACACATTGACACCTTGACAACCATATACTTGAGTTTCCAAAAGTATGTAGATTTACAAGTTCCAGGACTCCAGGTGATGTATCTCAAGAATGTTTCCCCACCCTTACTAATCTCATTCCACCACCCAACTCCACCTGGAAGTCTGTTAGTTTTGGAGCTCCATCCCAACTAATCAGCATCATATTTAATTGCAATCAAATCCCTCCAAAGGTTGTTCTTTCAGTCATGAATCTCCAAAGACACTTCCCCAAGAATGCAGAGTTGAATTCATAAAGGGATTCAATTCCCAGCCCAACTTTTAATAAAGGTTGTTTTACCACCTCCATTTGACAAGATGGTATTTGAAGTCATCACCGGTGTTTCACCCAAGGAACCACTTTTGAATGGTTTTTCAATCTATTAGCCACAGATTTTGGGATACAAATGAAGGACACGTAATCAACGGGAAGATTTGAGCAAGTACCCTTTATTATTAATGTTAACCTTCCGCCCTTTCACAGGTAAGATCCTTTCCAACAAGGAAGCGTTTTTTTCAAATCTAACAATCACTGACTCCTAGATTGTGGTCTCTTCATGGTTAGCACTCAAGGGCAGCCCCTAAATAGTTTCTGGGGAGATTTTCCATTTTGCACCACATGAGAGAATAGGTTGACTTTAACCCCAAAGACAGCTTCAAAACAGAGGATCTGCCTCTGCATCACAAAAACCATCGTTTCATTTGCAAATAAAAGTTGAGAGATCATTGTTTACTCAGTAGCATGACCCACTCCTAAGCCTCTCCATAATTGATTGCCTGTAGCCCTCTCCATCATTTTACAAGCCTTTTCCTAATTGATTGCCTATAGCCCTCTCCATCATTTTACAAAGAGCTTCCATCAGCATGATAAAGAGAATGGGTCTCCTTGTCGTAGGCCTTTTGAGGCCGAGAAATAGTCAGTGGGGCAGCCATTGATGGAAATAGATGGAATGCATTTGTGAATCCAATTTCTCCAATTGCTACCAAAAACCTATCTTATGCATGATTGGAAGAAGGAAGTCAAAGTTTTAAGGTGGAAGTTCAGATTCTTTTCAAGAGGGACCCCGATATTGAAGCACTGGCAGTCAAAGGCTTTTTCCATATCAAGTTTGCACATCAACCCACATCTTTTCTGCTCCAGCTGATGGTCAATAACCTCATTAGCCATAAGCACCCCATTCAAGATTTGTCTTCTTCCTAAGAATGCATTTTGGAGGGCCCAATGATCCTTTCCATAATTTTCTTCAATCGGTTCACTAGAACCTTAGAGATGATCTTGTAAAAGTTGCCTATAAGGCTGATAGGTATAAAGTCTTCTATATTTGAAGGCCCAATCTTCTTCAAAATCGACATGACAAAAGCTGCATTAAGAGAAAAAACATATTCCAATATTTCATCAAATTCATCAAACAATTTCATCAAATCCTTCTTGACGATCTCCCAATTATCTTAAAAGAAGGCCTTCGTGAAACTATCAGGACCATCGCTTGTGTCCCCGTAACAATCATCTAGGGCTTGTCTAATTGCTGTCTCTTCAAATGATGTTTCCAACAAAACGGCTGTGTCAACATCAATAGATTGCAATGAGACACCATTAATCCTGGGCATCCACTCCCTTTTTCCTTGGTATAGATACTTGTAAAAGCCACAGATAGCATCTCTCAGTTCTCTTCCTTTGTCACAATTGAGGTTTTCTGCCTCTGGAGTTCCCCTGTAGTTGTTCCTTCTATGAGCGTCAGCCATCCTAGGGAAGAAACATGTGTTTTTATCACCCTCTTTCAACCAAATGGATCTCAATTTCTGTCTTCCTCCCAAAGGATCACATCAGCCAAATAATCCTTTTCAGTCGCATTTATGTTTGTAATAACTTCTTTCTAGTCCAGATCTTTGATCTTTGTTCAGGAGGCATTGTTCTCTAGTTTTGATATATCCAAACGAAGTCTTATTCTTATTCCACTCTTTCAAGATGTTTTTCAGCCTCTTCCATTTGCTAGCGCCCACAAAGCTAGCAAAGCCATCAATTCGATCGTCATTCCACCATTGTTTGACTTTATCACCAAAACCTTCTGCTTTAAGCCCCATATATTTTCGACAACCCATCTAACTCCCCCCATGTCTAGCATGATATGATGATGGCCAGAGAGGGATCATGGCATCGAGTTTGAGAAACATTGGGGAAAGAAACCTCCCCATTGCAAGGAATCAGGAAATGATCAATCCTTGACATAGCAGGAGTATCTCTGAAACTGAACGATGTGAAAGCACCTTGTTGAAGAGGGAGATCAATGCATCTATTGGCTGCAACCAAATCCCTAAATTCCTTCATATAGGCATTGATCCCGTGTTGCATTTTCCTTTCATAAGCATAAAAGACCGTGTCAAAGTCACCCCAAAAAACCCACCCACCGCATATAGGCTAAATCCTCCTAAAGCTCCACTCTGTCCTGTCCTCCCTAAGGCCCATAGACCCCATTCAAAACCCACATAATATCAGTTGACCTCATGTGAAACAGGCAAGATAGGGTGTTCCTCTTCCAAACATCTATACTCTTTAACTCCTTATTCCACATGATAATAATGTCCCTAGCAGATCCTCGAGATAGAAGAGAAGTCCACCCTACCTCAATATTAACCCAAAGGCTTTTCTTGAGTCATATCTGCAGTCACACTCTTCGGAGTTGAGTTCTTCTCCATTAAGGGAGTATGACAAGGGACCATCAATGCACAAACGATTCGAACGAGCTTATGTTAGATGTAATATTAGACATTAAAATGTCATTTACTGTTCTACAGCTTTAGGATTATTTGTTAAAAAAGAAACCAAGACTTTAAGGATCAGTGTATAATTTTTATCTCTTAGAGAATGTTTATATTGTTATGTCTGTAAAGGGACCAGTTTAGTTTTTGAATGTCAATGCAGTTTCCCCTTTCTCTCTTACTTCCCCCTTTCTACATTTCCTCTCTTCTTCTCCTACTTCTTCCTCGTCCTCCCTACTGTCCTACATCAGTCGCACTCCAATTTTGTTTT
Organism: Santalum album; assembly: GCA_034195605.1. NCBI lineage: Eukaryota > Viridiplantae > Streptophyta > Magnoliopsida > Santalales > Santalaceae > Santalum > Santalum album. The sequence goes on from CM067262.1 coordinate 8,437,998, forward strand.
GTTTATTTTTTCTATTTTTGCAATTAAAAATTTATGAAAAACCAAAGCACAAGAACACACCAGGGGCAAACACCCCAACCAGCAAGGAAACAACGCAACAATGGGGGACCCGAGCTACACACCACAGAGTGTCATGCAAGGTGCAAGTCGCACTCCCCTTTTGCTGATCTCCATAAACTTAACAAATCTACCAAAATTGTTCCTGGAGCCCTAGGACTAAGGTTTTGTCTCCACATCTCAGTTTCTTGAACCAAACTGGTAGGCCTTTGTCCCAAAAATCTTCGTGGCAGTCAGTGAACCAAAAAACATCTCTTCTTTTGTTGAGGAAGGTCAAGCACCAAACCCCACTCCCAAATTCAGTCATGCACAGGATGTCGTTAGCGGTTCCTTCCATTTCAAACTCGACATCTTTTACAATTATTTCAACAGAAATCCTTTCGAAAAAGACCTCATAACAAAATTAAAAACAAAGGTCAAGTAAAGTGAAAATGGACAAAAGCATAGGTGGTATATTTCTATTGTCGCTTTCCTTTCTTCTCTTTTACCTTTCTTTTCTCCTTCTTTAATCTTCTTCAAGTACATTTCTATCGTGGTTCCCAACTACCAAACAAATATATTAGACCTCTACAAATGTTTTCAAAAAAAAAAAGAACAGAGACCTGATAGTTGTGAAGATAATGGTCCAACAAACGGACCAATTGCTGTGAAATAAACCAAATTTGCCAAAAACTAGGAAAAAGTATGGAAGCAATAGTAACACGAGTATATCAGCAATCAACTATGGGACCACAAAGGAAGCTAAATACAACTTGGAGGTAAAATGGCACACCATGACATCAAATTGCTCAGGCTTTGAAACGAGTTGCATGCAACAGTTGTCCACAATAATCTCATTGTACTTGATACTTGGATATTTTTTAGCAATCTCTCGGCAAGATTCCAAGAAAAGCCCATCTGCAAGTTTCATTATGTTGGCTTTGTGAACATCATGTAACTTTCTTTCTGTTGTTGAGGTAAGCATACTCAAATGCATATTTTGCAATGCGTTCTGAACAGAACTTTGTTATCACCTAGCATAGTGACTTGATGAGAAACAAATATATTTCTAGACTTCATAATACTTACAATTTTTGTTTGTCACAAGCAGTGAACTTTATAATAGAAGAAGCCAACAAAATATATTTCTGAAGACAACTTGTGTTGCAGTGCCTGCAAGTGCATACAGTAATTAAAAGAACTGTTTCAATTTTTAATCACAAGTGACATCCATGATTTACAATAACAGAATACAAAAAAAAACTCATGGTGTCCCCGCCAAAAAAAAGAAAAGCAAAAATATAGCATAATATCAGTAGCAAAAAAACAATGTCCTGTATTTCTTTGGGATCAAAAGAATCAAAAGCAAAACAATATTCTAGGTTGATTCAACTATAATTAACAATTAGATTCTTGAATTTTTCCCTCCTTTTCCCTAGAGGATACTTTCTTCAGAATCTGCCACCAATTTGTTCTACTCTTTTATTTATTAGCTAGATGCAAATAGAGATACAAAATGAATTCATAAAGGACACAAAGGAGTCTTTTCTTGTGTGGTGGTTTATTCCCCCCATTTCCCTCCCTAATTCTACTGATTTATATTCACAACTTAAATTTCCAGTAATGAAATCCTTATCCCTAGCAAGTGGCAATAATTACAGCATTTTCATATTAACTTAAATATGAGAAATCACATATTCCAAAACACAAACACCAAATGTCATTTTTAATCTGAGACATTCTGCATGACCATCAATATTCATAACAGAATTAATTACAAACCCAAGAAGCCCTAAACTGTAAATTTAACAATGATGTAGAAACTAAATAGCACCTTCCATGTTAGCATAAACTCGAAAACATGCCATAAGCACAAATAACAAAAGCCGAATGAACAAAAAACTCGAAAACAAATAGGAGAGGAAAACAGAAATGATTGACAAAACTTTATACCTTGAGGCTTTCGATGACGCCAGGAACGACCTCATGCTCAAGCCCAGCGTACTCTCCCTCTGTACTCTCCCGGATCACGACGATATCCACATTCTCATGTCTCGTGGGTAAACCAGACAGATTAAAGCAGATCACTAAAGAAGCAAAGAGATCGAGCTCCTTCCTTAACTGAACGTTCAACGAATTGACCCCGCCGCCGACGGGAGTCCTCAAACCACCCTTCAAGCACACCTTGTTCTTCCGGATCGACTCGATCATCTCCACCGGAACCTTCTTCATATCTCCATGCACCTCGAACCGCTCGAAGTACACCGGCGCGTGCATCGCCTCCATGACCTGCTCGACGGCAGCGGTGACCAGAGGGCCGATGCCGTCGCCTGGGATTAGGGTTACGCCGCGCGGGGCACCGTCACCAGGGCGGCGCATGTAGATCGGGACCCGATGAAGGGATGAAGGTTGGAGGAGGGCTGGGTGCATTGCGCGACTAGGTGCTTGAGGATCGGGAGGGTTCTCTTCGCCATGGATTTTGGATTTTTTGGATTTTGATTTGTGGTGTGACCTTGGCTGTGATTGAGGTGGGGAGGGAGGGAAGGTTTTCAGAGCGAAGGGTTTGGGTCTTTCATAGACAAGGATGAAGCTGTGTCCGCAGGGAGGCCGTGCCAAAATGGCCAGGACCGGAGAACTTTTTCCCCGAAATTGGTCACTTTTTGCCCCTTTTCCCTTGGTTGCGCCTAGGCATGGCAACCTGGCGCCGGACGAGTTTGGCCAGGCACGTTTGTCCAATCGGGTCGGCTCGGAACGGGGCCCAAACTTTGTCCCCCTCGGCCCAACATAGCCCACGGCTAGTAGCCCGTGGGCCAGTCCAACTGAGCTGGGCCAAGTAGAGCATCAATTCGGTCCATATTTTCAAATAAAATAAAATAAAATATGAAAAAAATAATAATATGGAGCGCTCACATTTTTTCCTCCTTCACTTTCATTTCAAAATCTAGCTATATGTCCTTTAGATCAGAAGCCCGCTTAGAAGTGGATTCAAACCATGACGCAAGGATTTTCGGTCCTTTGCTCTAACCAGTTGAGCTACCAGAACCACTTTAGCCTTGCCCGAGATTAAACATGGTTTTTAAACTTGACAAGAATGAATAAGTTAAAAAACTCAATGAATAATTTAATTGAATAGTTGTGTAATGGTTATGTGAAAACTGATCAAAACATTTCTTTTTACAGTGCAAAATTGAATATAAAAGTGAAAAAAAAAATACAACATACATATATTTATGTTAAAATCAAACTGTCCTAACAAAGATCAAAACATCATATTCACAGTAAATCAATCAACCCAGTGGAAGAATACAAAAAAATTATGATTAGAATAGAAAATGAGTTAATTCAAAGCAATCGGAATTAGAAATTACAAAAAAAATTCATAAATAAAAGTCAAAGAAAGCAGCCAAACAATTCTTAAACCTTTTTTCCTGTTGGTCTATACAATTGCTTGAGTCCCTCCCTTCCCATTCCACCACTAGTTCTCCATTACTCTTCGCAAAAGATATCACATATTAATGGAATCCATTTTTCTCTCTGTGTCATATTCTAAGACACAAAGCCATATGATCAAATACCCTTACTCATCTCCATCTCTCTACATGGATTAAATTTAAGAGGGAAGCATGTATTCTTTAGGTACGGAGAAGATCATGACACCCTTTATGGAAAATTTGTGAAGAGTTAGATGAGGTAGGCAGTGAATGCATTTTCAACTAAGTTTTATGGGAGGATTGTTGCCATTAAAAAGAAATATCAATGGTCGATTGTAATTAAAAGGCAATACCAATCATTTTCATTAAAAGGGAATATTAATGGGCATAGTTATTATGACTAATTGCTGGATATTAATATGAGAAGGTGTTATCTATGGATTTATATAAATAGATGGCTACAATGTGGGAATTAATTTGGGAGGACATTATTCAAAAGGAAAGGATTTATAGGTCAATCATAACTGAAGCAATTTCCTAAATCGTCATGCATTCCTAACTAGTATCTTAGTGAAGCGTTTAGCATTTATATTTCAAGGGATGTGACTTAATTTTTTTGGAAGGATGGTAAAAGGTTTCGCTTGAATGGAGTAGGATTTACACATAATTGAGTGGAGAAGGTTACACGCACGTCCTAACTTGTTGCCATGTGCCACTTCTTGATTTTGTTTTCATATATTATATAGTAAATTGTACATAAGTATAATATAAATTCACTCACTTAGCAGAAAAAGAAAAATTGCAAAAGTTATTTTCATTAAACCTATTTTTAAGCCATTTGAACCAATCTATTTGTAAAGTTACAAAAGTATTAAAAGTTCATTATACCTTTGAAATATAACTATTAGAGGGAGCAAATTATATAGGCCTTTTTGTTTTCTTTTTTTTTTTTGAATAAAATGGCTATTTGGGCATTAGAGGGTACAAGTACTTCTTAGAGCCTTTGGTTTAGGTGGGTTCATGTCAAGCTTTCACCCTGGCTTCAAGTTTGGTTCATGTAGGGTTTTGCGTCAAATCGATTCAATCCATTTTCTAGGGGGAATAAGATTTTGTCCATGCCAAGCTTAGGCTTAAGACTTTTGGAGCCCAAATATGTCCCCATGTGAGCTAGGTTAGATTCGGGCCCAATCAAACCATTGATTTGGCTGTGTTGATTTAGTGAACTTTCCAAGCAAAATATGCTTATAGGTTCGCCCATTTTTCTAATTGTTTCCAATATATGGTGCTCTTGTTGTTGTGCGTTTGCCAAATGCACAACAACTCGCTTTGGCTTGACTTGAGTTTGGGCTTGGTGAACACACAACTACAATTAACCTAATTCCGAGATACCTAGCAATCTTGTTAAATTTACCTAATTCTAGATTTACCCAACTCCAAATTAAAACCCTATATAATCCACCATTTTCCCTTCCCTTTTTAATCCGTCATTTTTGAATAAAAATAAATAAATAAGATTAATAAATTACCCTAGTAATGTTAAAAATGGGTGGTGTTCTCACAATAAATCTTAGGCTAGGTTGTGTTTGTTTTTATTTTGAAATTGAAAAACTAACTACAAATATAAAAGAGATGGAAAATATTATAGATATTCTATGATTTTTTTTAAGGATACTTTATGAAATATTATAATATATTGTTAGAGATATGAAAATATTATAGACTATTCCACAATTATGTGAAATATTTTATAATCTCCGACGAGCTTATTTTTGTTCTTTAACAAATCTCAAATTTATGTATTAAAGGGTACAATTCTACCTTTCAATATTGTAATATAATGGAATATTATAAATAGTGTAATAACCTTAATGGAATATTATTAATCTTAATGGAGCTTCATAGCTTAAAAGCTTGTGTTTCCAATTATGATAGTTATGGACGATTAACTTGTGGCAAACCAACCATTCTTCTATGTCTTATATTAGTTTAAGGAAATAAAGAGAAGAAAGGAAACAAAACCAAGAGTTGTAGACTATGGATTTTGGTTCCTTCAATCATAAGCTACCTCTGTTGTGCCCTATATTTGGAGTTTTGTTGCTGTAACAAGCCAAAAATATTTTTTGATTGTTGTCTTTGGATTCCCACAGTAATCAAAGGCATACCTTAGTATTATTCTTGGTGGAGCAACTCCGTTATGCCCTATTACATTAAAGTAGTTTGATGAAAAGACTCAATCAAATTGACCATGTAATGGCTATGGGTGTTTAAGTTAGCCTTGCCTCTACACTTAATTCGAGAGTGAGTGTTGAAGATATTCTATGAAATAATATAATATCATGTTAGTGATGAAAATATTATAAAACATTTTATAATTATTTGCAACATTCTATAATATTCAATAAAATCATTTGTGTACTCTAATGAATTCGAAATTTATATATTGAAGGCTAGGGATGGGCCGACAGGTCAACTAGTTTGGGGAAAAAACAAGGTAGGTCATTTTAACCACCTTAATTGGTTTGGGGTAGGTCATTTTTCGATTTAATTATTTTCTTTAAAAAATTCATTTCCTAAATAACATACAATAGTATTGTCACTGACGTACATAATAACATCTCCAACATATAAAATAAATTCCCTGTGTACAAAATTAAAAGAAACATAAGTAATCGGTTTCTTTGTCTCACGAATTTGTTGAGTTGGGTGCGGCAATGGATTAATTAGAGATTGAGGACATGTATGTGTTTATATGTTTAAATATTTTTATAATGAGGTGGTCAAGTAGGGTTTGGTCACTTCTCATAAATATGAACTCGCTAGACAGATCTGATTCATTGGTTCATGAGGAGGAAAAAAAATCAACTGCTACTTAATTCACTTTCAGTTTGATTTTCTATTTTTAGTCGATATTTTAGTTTATTTGGTTTTCCACACGCCCCTGTTAAAAGCTAGAATTTTACTTTCAATATTGTAGCCTAATGAACTATTATAAATAGTGCAGCCACCTATTCCTAAAGTAACAAGGCTAAAATATATTTGCCTATTTCTATCTCTCCCCCTCTTGTTTAACTATAGTTTTGAATAGACATGTAATTAATTCATTATAGTTACAACCCTAATGAGATTTAAAAGATTATGTGACTAAGTATAACTTACTTTGTTTTTAGTCAGTACTAAATTATTATTAGAATGCCCCCACACAATTGCACACCAATGTTTGGAAAAAAAAATAGAATAATAGAAACTATAGCCCTAACTAAATAAAACAATAAGCATTGATAATCCTACCTCAACATCAAGCATTCAATTACACACATATTCCAAAAACTTAATAATTAAGTACTCATAAATGGGAATTTAAGTATCATCTATAACCTAAAAGTAAATAGAAACTCTTCTACTTATGGTGTGGGAGAACATTGTGAATTAGATCAAAGAAAGCTCGAGATGATGGCGTGTTAGGCTACGGCATTTCTGGTGCAACGCTAGTTAGGACGGTGCCAAGTTTTGGTGGATTAAGAGAGGATATTAGTGGTCTTTTGAGAGAGGAATATAGTTGTTTTTTAGAGGAAAAGAGAGCTAAGTATTGGAGGGAGAGAAAAGAAAACAAAAATCTTAATATTTGTTTTATATCTTACCATTTTCTTCTTTCATTCTTTTTTATTTGCTAAGTAAATTTCATCCAATTCCTTTTTCTATTAAATTGTTCCAAGATCCCGATCCCCCCCAATTGTCAAAAATCTCTACATCGCAATCTTTCATAGATTAGTGGTCCTTTGATTCGGTAATGTAACACCCTTAGGCAACCCTCCCACAGATCCATGGGATGCAACATGGCCAACACCAGTTGTAACCAAATCTTCACATTGATCACACAACTAATTAAATTCTCCCCTTTAGGGTTGGATTTAATTAGGGAATGAGACGTACTATGCATCCCATACTTGAGAATTTGCTCCATAAAGCTCTTTCAATCAAACTTAGCTTAAACAAGGAAAATAATAATATTATAATCATCAGATGTAACTGGTTCAAATAAATATACTCAATAACGCTCAAATCAAGATTATAGCATAGAATAATTTGCCTCCAAAACTATTAAACTAGGTTTCCAGCAATAATCATGTCCTAGATTAGAATTTAGAGAATAATTAACAATTAATAAAATTAATCAACTCAACATAACTTAAAAAGAATGGTAAATCTTTTACCTTGAATTTCTTGGTGTGACTATCTTTAACTTCTATGTAAATTAATGGCTTCATGAAGCAACGTCAAAATACATAATCCCTAACCCTTTTTATTCAATTGACATAATGTCTTCATTTGGGAAAGGCACACCTCTCGCTTCTTCTCTGTCTCCTTTTTTGCTCTCTTATTTGTAGAGAAGCTTCTGCGTGTCCTTGAGTTTCTTAGGCATAGTGTGTGTGCATAGTGAATTCAGTTCAATTCTTTGTTAAGTGCTCAAAGAATTGTTCAAACTTTTAGCCTTTATATTTTGAGGCAACATGTTGAAGATACTGTTACTTCGGATTACTCGTAGTAGGCGCGAATCATCTAAAAAGAGCGACTTGGTTCTTGTCTAGGCTATTCGATTAAAGTTATCAATTTTTTGTTTAACCTTTTAATTATAAATTCTACACAAGGTATGAAGTTCATCGACCTTGATAAATCGAAATATTGTTCGTGGCAACTGTTCATAATTCCATTAAAGATTCGAAGGGAAAACTTAACAATTTTAGACTACTCCATTTAATCTTCGATCTTCAAATAATCGATGGAGTTTATCACCATTACCATCGCGGTTCCTGTACCAAGTGATCAAAATAAATCGTTTCAATTCGTTGGTGTCCAATTTAAGAAGTGGAGGCAAAAGATACAATTCTACCTCAACGTAATGAAAGTAGCAATTGCCTTTCATTATTGAACAATCTAAAGGCACATGTTGAGCGGGATCAAAGCGACTACATGTGTCACAACTACATCCTCAACAAACTTAGCAACAAACTCTACGACTACTACAGCCAAGGGTTCGATATTGCTAAAGAACTTTAGGAAGGACTTTAACAAAAATATAACACCGCAAAAGCCGGATCCAAGAAATATATTATCTCCAGGTATTTTAAATTTAAGATAGTCGATAACAAACCTATAGTAACCCAAACCCATGACCTTCAAATGAACATGAGATTATTTTCAAATGAATGAAATTCAATGACTAATTTCAAGTGGCTATCATAATTGACAAGCTATCACCATTACAGAAGAAATTTAAGGATTCATTGCGCTATAAGACCAAAGAATTTCCCCTTCAGAGTTTAGTTATTTGATTCAAGATTAAGGAAGAGGCAATGGTCCTCAACAAAAAGAATGACTACGAGGATGTGAAAATAAACTTGACTTCCAATGCAAGAAACCAAAGGAAGTCAAATAAGCACTTTAAGCCCAAACATCAACCCAAAAAGGAACTGGAAATGGGTAAAGGCACTTTATCACTTTTATTGATGATTTTTCCAAATGCACTTATATATATCTGTTAACCCATCGAAGTGATGCTTTTGAAATTTTCAAAACTTTTCTCAACAAGGTTCAAAATCAATTTGGTAGGATTATTAAAAGGTTAAGGAGTGATAAAGTAATGGGGTATGGTTCATCTTGTTTTCACTCTTATCTCGAGTCTCATGAGATAATCCATGAAATGACTCCTCCATATTCAATTGCTTCCAACAAGGTAGCGAAAAGGAAGAACAAAACCTTAGTGGGACTAGCAAATGAAATGTTGGTTAGCATTGTCATTAAATCTAACCTTTTGAGAAAAGTATTGCTTATCGTCTATTATGTACTAAACATGATACCTCACAAAGTAACCCAAACTACTTCATATGAGTTATGTAAAAGTAGAAAAAAAAACTTGGGTTATCTGAGAGTATGGGGCTGTCTAGTCCATATAAGGTTGTTAAACCCTATGATTCATAAGTTAGGTGTAACGACTATTGAGTGTGCTTTGGTGGGATATTCTCTTGTATCTAAAGCATATAGATTTCTAGAATTGACTCACAATATTTTAATAGATTCTTTAGATGCAAAGCTTTTGAAAATAAATTTCTTTTTAAAGTAAGGAATACTGGGGGTGCTTTTATGAGTAGATTTGGCGTTTATGTGCCAACGACTGTGAGCCAATATGATGGGCAACCTAGGATAAGCAAAAGAGCAAGAGTTGAAAAGGATTTTAGGCTTAATTATTATATTTATGCCATCTTAAGTGTTTTTACTATAGTAAATAAGGCCTTATCCTCTTCTAACTCTAACTTTTGGAGAGAAGCCATCAATGAAGAGGTGGATTCTTTAATTTCTAATAAGACATGCAAATTGGTTGATTTACCTTCTAGTTGTAAGGCCATTAGGTGTAAGTGGGTTTTGAGAAAAAAAAAAACCTTAAACTTGATGGGTTTATGGATAAATACAAATCGAGAATGGGTATTCCATGAACCAAGCCTATTATATTGAAAAAGTACTTTGTAAGTATGGTTAACAAGATTGTACACTAGTTTTACTTCATTTGGGCCCAGCTTTTAGTTACTTTAAATTAAAGATAATTATGATAATATTGATCAAAAGAGATATGCAAGTGTCATGGGGAGTTTGCGGTATGCTACAGATTGTACAAGACTAAACATTGCATTTGTCTTTAGAGCACTGAGCAAGTTTACGAGTAAACCAAATCGTAAAGTTATTACAGACTACACATTATGGTTTACATTATTAGAGTTATCTCGTTATACTTGAAGGGTATACCCTATCAAGTGATTCATTATCCACGATAGGGTATGTTTTCACTCTTAGAGATGAAGCTATTTTTTGGAAATCTAAGAAACAACAAGTTATTGAGCAATTCACTGTGAAAGCCAAGCTTATAGCTTTAGCTTCTACCAATGAAGAAACAAGTTGCTTGAAAGATATTGTATCTAAGATGACTGTGTGGAAATCTCGAATGCCAATTGTGCTAATACACTGTGATAACATTGTAGCTATTAGAAGAGTGCACGGCAATTTTATAATGAGAAAATCCAGATCTGTCAATAAACACAGTATTCTGAGATCTTACATGAGTAATGGTATCATGAATTATGATCATGTAAGAACAAATGATAATGCTGCAGATTCGTTTATAAAGGCTCTAACTAGAGAAATAATGTAGAATGTATTGAAGGGGATGACTGTTGCTTAAGAAAAAATAAAAAACTACCTATGAAGATACCCAACCTATTAAGTGGAGATCCCAAGAACTAGGTTCAATGGAGAAAACAAATCATAGAATAGTTTGAGACTATGCACAATAGAGTTAATAACTCAAAGTATCCCCTCTATAGTATAATACATAGGATCCTATAACGTATGGCAAGGATGAGATTCATCACTTAATGGATACTATAGCTCTTATGAGTGGGATGTTAAAGTTATGAGAGCATCTTTGATAAACTTGCCTATGTGTGTGTTAAAAGCGTAGCCGCTTCAATGAGAATTTAGCAAACTTTTTAAAACACTCGTGAAACTAGAATAAAACGCAAGGCTGTAATTTGCTTGGATAAGAACTCAATTTTAAACCCTTTGAATGTTGTATCAAGATGTCTTGGTTTGAGGCTTTGCTACCCTAACATGAGTATAGTGATTACTTATACACTAAACAATGGTTCAAGCCATTGGCACCTTTGTTATGCATAATGTTCCGTTATGCCCAAATTATTATTTGAACATGTTGTTTAAAGAGATTATTTTATTAAATAATAAGTAGGAAAAAAACATTAGTGGGCCATTGTTGGAGTTATATATATATTTTTTAACAGATTGGAGTTTTCACTAGGCAAGAACACACACTTATTTTGAAGTTCTCTACTTTCCTTTTCATTTTCCCCTTTCTAAAATGGGTTTAGTTCAAATGGTCATATATTATCAAAATATTATGCCTTTTAAATTTTGCAGCCTACTTTCATATGACATTAACTCTAATTCATGTTTCATTTTTCATATGGCATGGGGATAAACTTTGAGTCTATTTTGAAGGTTTGACAATGGTCGATGACGTTTAGACCTATGTTGAAAAAAATTTGTTCAGTTAAAATGCTATCAAAAAAATAAATCCAAATCGTGACTTCTACTGTTGGGTTTTGGATAATTATAACTATTGAAGCAATTTGTTTAATGCTGATATTTTTTGTAATAGACGTTATGCTTATTAACTTTTTACTATTCTTAGAACACATTTGAAGCCCTATTCTTGAAGGAACCTAACTAACTATGGGAGAAGCTTAACTAACGTCATCTTGGGCATTATAATGGGTCAAATACTCTTCTATTAGATGATACGTTGTATAAAACCTTGCTCAATCCTGTAAGTATATTTAGATGAAGTTTTTTTTTTTCTCTATCAATAAGTTCTTCTGTGAATTCAATCAAATTATCATGTCACTATTTTTCACTTAATTTAATATTGAGTTTTAATACTTACAACTTTATCATTATTTTTTAGAAATTTTTATTTCTTTACCATATAAAGCAATCTTTTCTCCTCCATATCAATATGATGATAGTGATAATGACTGGCTCGGTAAGAAGATGCACTTATTTTGAATTTCTCCATTTTCTTTATCACTTTTCTCCATTCCCATGTGGGTTTAAATCTAATGATCATGTACTATCAAAATATTTTGCCTTTAAAATTTTGTTATGACATTAAGTATAATTTATGTTTTGTTTTCCATGGGGCATGGAGGTTGCCTCCGAGTCTATTTGGAAGGTTTTACAATGATTATTGACCTTCTGGCCTATGTTGAGAAAAATTTGTTCGGTCAAAATACTATCATAGAAACAAACCCAGATTGGGACTTCTACCGCCAGGTTTAGGGGGGTTATCGCTATTAAAGCAATGTGTTTGATGTTAATAGTTTTTGTAATGGATCTTATGCTTATTATTGTTCTAGGAAAACATTTGAAGCTCCTATTCTTGAATGAATTTAGCAAAATATGAAAGAAGCTCAACCAAGATCATCCTAAGTAGTACGACGCATCACATACTCTTCAGTTAGGGGATATGCCATATATGACGTCACGTAATCCTGTAATTATATTAAAATAGAGCTTTTCTACCAGTGAATTCTTTTATGAGTTTAATCAATTTTCATGTTACTATTTTTCACCTAATTTAACATTGAGCTTTATTACTTATAGTCTTATTATCATTTTTTGGAAACTTTTATTTCTCAAGCATATTTCGCAATCTTTTATGAGTTTAATCAACTTTTAAGCTACCTCAAGTTAGAATACTACAACTTCTTCTACAGTATTCAAATGGGATTACTCCAGACATAAAAAAGTTATATAATCTCGTTATCTAAAACTTTGGTGTTGAACCCTTTAAGTGATTCAACCTCAAGATAGGCCAGGTGGGCAAAAAACAATGGACATAGAAAACTGATCCCTCAAAACTCAGTTTGGACCATTTTCAGAAAAACTGAGCTATCTTTTGATTCACACCCATTTTTAAGTTACAACCAAAAGAAGATACCTAGCTAACAAATGAGACTACAACTTCCATTTAAACTACAAAGAGTGATTCATACTCTAGTATTATTAAAAAGAGCAAATAGTGGTTGTTTGCAATTTTGAATAATAAAAAACTTCCAGTTAAAACAACTTGCATTAAAAATGAAACAACTCCTAATGCAAGGCTTAAAACGTTTTTCTACCAAAAGAGAAATTCTTAAGCACTCAAAGAATAACAATTCATTTTTTTGAACACTTTGCACATGAAACCCAAAGATTTTACATCCATGTGCAAAAATATTTTCTTTCCATGAAAATTTCTAAGAATTTTAAACTGGTTAAGCACGCAGAATATCTGAGAGAAATACTGACGTTAAGGCCAGTAAAAGTCGACTTCAACTTTATGGTCAGGGATGTTATAGGGGTAGCCTTTGAGTTTAATTTGAATGTTTAACAACGGTTTATGATGTTCAGGCATATTTTGAGAGAAAAATATCCAATCAAACTACTGACATAGAAAAGAAATCCAGATTGAGATTTCCACACTTGAATTTTGGTTTATAATTGCTAGTGAAGCAATGCGTTTGATGCTTATAAATTCTGTATTAGATCATATGCTTATCAACTTTTTACGATTTTTGGAACACATTTAAAGCCCTAATTCTCGAAAGAACTTAGCAAATTATGGGAGAAACTCAATCAAGATCATCTCGGGAATTGTGATGCATTAGGCACGCCTCAGTTTGATGATATTATATAAGACCTTAAGTAATTCTATAAGTATATTTATATGAAGTTTTTTTTATCAGTGAGCTCTTTTGTGAGTTTAACCAATTATCATGTTACGATTTCTCACCTTATTTTTTGGATCTCAACCTTTCCTCCTCCATAGCAATGTGATAATTTCAAAACATTTATGCTGTTTGAATTTTACGGTCTACTTTTTTATAACATTAACTTTTATTCTTGTTTTATTTACAAAAGGGGATTGGGATAGCCTCCTAGTTTATTTCAAAGGTTTGACAACGATCAATGACGTTTATGCCAATGTTGAGCAAAATTCATTCGGTTAGTGGTCACTATACCTAGTGGCTGTACTGATTTAGTTGAGGAAATACAATACCCCACTAAGCCCTTTACATCTTAATTTGCTTACTTCTCATCTATATGATCCCACCCACTAATCCATCTAATGAAAATAAGTAAACCTTCATTTTTAATATTGAAGTGAAGTTTCAAGGTCTAATCACTATACCTAGTGAAAACACTATAAAACTGTATTAGTGTGTTTTATTTGATCTAAAATAAAGACTTAGTGTGCTGCATTGAGTATGATCCAAACAATAAGACCTACCACTAATGGCTTAGCATGTGATGCAAATCCTTGGTGCTAGTCAACATTAGTGATTCAAGCCATTTAATAGCAAGGTTGGATGTGTGTATGTGTTAATATATGTTTTTACATAATTTGTTAAATTTACTTATTATGACAGACTTTTCTAATTTTAAATGCTATTAATTATTGTTTGTAATTCGTACATGACAAATAGTGGAGCTCGTGCTAGTGGGCTGCATCAATACACAAGAGCCGGCCCCCCAAATAGAAGCCCAAGTGGATTTAAGCAACAAAGAGGGCAATAATGAGAAGGTTGATCATTCTATCCCTTATTCGTGAACTGTTTTTCCAAAAAAATGTGGATGGGGCCAACCAAGCTTAGAAAACCTGAGCCGAACTCATGGGACAATCCTAAATTGATATGGAGTGGGAATAAGTGAGTTACAAACTTGTGTGCATATGTATAAGTTAAAGGATTTTAACTGCTTCCACCTTTTTGTGCAATTTTACAAATAACATAATTGGACAAATCACAACTGTCATTTAGGCTCATTTTTCTGATCTTTGGTAAGCATTTTAAGTCCTAATTGAAAAGCTACGACTTAAAGCAATTGGGGCTGCTAGGGTCTCCTCCTTCGAATCTAAATGCACCTTTTTTTTTTATTATACCTTAATCATCATTTAATACAATTATATTGATTATGATTGTACTGTAACTTATAAGAAGTATACAGGTGTTTATTAGTAAGTGTCATACATTGGAGGATGTGGAGGGTGGAGTAAAAGGAGACAACTTTTCTGCACCGACACTTCAGTTCGATTGTTCAACATCAATGAGGTTATCGGTTGATTAAAGAAGGGTCGCATTGAGGGTAATGACAAATAACTTTCTTTCAAGTAGTTATACATCTTTTACGCCAAGTCTTAGTGGTCCACGTGAAGGTGCTACCTCAAGTGTTGCATTGACATATAAAGAACTTCAAGTGCAGCTTAAGGAAAAGCATCAAGAGATGGGAGCTGCATTGGCTCAGCAAAAGCAAGAGATAGAGTGAATAGAATCGACGAGAGATGGAAAAAATACTTAAGTTACTTGCTTCACTTTCGCCTCCATAGCCATCATAGATTTGTGATTGCTTTGCTTTCCCCCATCTCAAAAATATTGCTACTATTTGTAATAAACTGAATTTTAAACTTGCTTGGTTAGAATGTGTATGATAATTGTTTCTCTTATGGATTTTATGTATCGGTTTTTTGCTTAAGGATATTGTGTGGGGTGAAGTTTTAGTCATTGGTGATGTATATTTTTGTGTGAATTCAGGTTTAAATTGGTTTCTTTAAGGGTGGAACTCCAAACCAAAAAACTGAAAAATTGACCAAAATCGATGAAGACTGAACTGCATCGATTGTTCTTTAAGGAGATTCGAGACCGCCAAGGCTCGATTCTCCCAAAATCAGTGGCTCTATCCTTCTTTGACCTACACTTCGCCTTCCAAAAGATTCAGTTCTTGCTAGAGGATAGCTCTCCTGAGGACACTTGGCTATGGATCCTGATGAAGTCTCAATTCATCGACACTCAATTCCGGCTGCTAATGGTTCATTGGCACTTAATTTCGACTACTGATACAAATGGTTACAATGGCACTCGAGAAGTTTGAGATCGATGGAGATGATAAGCAGGCCTTGAATCATGTTTGTTCAATTTTGAGTTAATTCGAGGGTGGGATTTTGCCAGGAAGGGACGTGATGAAAATGGTTCTGGATCACCTCAACATTTGGAGCTGGAGGGAGTGTAACAAGGAGATTAGATTCTTAAGGAAGATATCAATTTGCAGAGCTCTGATGGCGATAAGACAGAGGTTCCATTGCTAAGTAGTTTAGCAACGTTCATGAACTACTACAAAGTTCATGAGCTGACTAGTCTAGATCCCCCAGAAAGGGAACTTCTTCCCTTCTTATTGTAATTTGGGATTTTAGGTCTCATCTTGAAAAGTCGGCTGACTTTGAGAGTTTCAAATTCATGGAATCAACAGCCCGAGCCTGATCTGAGTTGGATCTTGAACAAGGCATAGGATGCTTCGAGTATGAACACATACTCTTTGGGGGTGGCAATGATACACTAACACCGACACCGGTACGGCGACACGATACGTTAGTGACATGGGACACGTAATTTTTGAAAAATGAACAATTTCGACACGTTGACCGATATGTTATATATATATATAAAATTATAAAATTCAAGTTAAATGTGCAAACCATATAAGTTTACGAAAGTTAAATAAGCAAACTATGATAAAGGTTCATTCATAAAATAAAATAAAAGTTGATCAAGCATATTACAACATAAGTTCATGAAATGAAAGTTTATTAAGTAGAAGAAATATCATGCCACATCGGTATCATTCAAAAGTATCGCTTCCATTATAGGTTCATTAATTGAAAGATTTGCAATTTCAAGTAACCCATTTTCTTTTTCAAAAGAATCAAATGAGTCGCCAGCCACATCCCACATCATTGTCTCACCTTACTTATATTCTTCGGTATTTCTAGAAATAAGTCGAAGATTACTATGAATGAAGACCAAATCTTCAGCACGTTTCGGTGTCAATTTGTTTCTCCTTAAAAAGTGCACAAAACTATAAGTGCTCCAGTTTCTTTCGGTACATGATGAAGAAGAAGGTTGCACCATTAACCGCGAAGCTATCGCTCAAAGTTGTGGCACATAAGTACCATGAAGATACTTCCAAGCCTTGAGATCTATTTTTCCCCTTTCATTAACTGAATCAAATTTTCCGAAACCTCCACTTTTATCTATAAAAGCCACATACTCCATGTTGACCTTTATGCATTCCTCCGAGTTGGGAAAATATTTCCTCAAGCATGCTAAACTTCCATTGTTGATTTCATCATCATGGTGTTGAGGCACTCTAGAATGATATTCATCAAGCCACTCATCACTATAATACCTAATTTTGAAAGGAAACAAAAAAGGAATTGACTCATTCACTAATAAAATTGTTGGACAAAATTAAAAAATAATTATATCAACTAGTTACCTTGGATTCAATGCATGAGCCAAACAATGAAGTGGAGTATTGTTCTTTGTCCAATGAGCCATAAGAATGTCATACACAATTCGATAAAAAATTGACGACTCCTCAAGCCTTTTCCCCTCATGAGTGTATATAGCTTTTTTCACATTTTCAATCATTGCATCCCAGATATCATAAATCAAGTGAAGACAAGGTTTATCGGTATCACAAAATCTAAGTATCTCATAAATTGGGCCCATGAAAGAAAGAATATAGTCAATTTTTTCCCACCAATAAACACTTAACACCATGTCCCTCACATTCCTAGCTTTTGTCTCATCATCTTCCTTGTACATGTTCCATCTATCACTAATACCTATAGTTTAAAGCCCTTCTTTTATAAGCTTAAACCTCTTAAGCATAACAACAACCGAAGCAAAACGAGTGTCGGCAATAGAAAGTAACTTCAAGTTAACAAAATCATTAAACATTGCCAACCTCACGGAATAATTCATTATAAAGTTCTTCACAAATAAAACGTCCTCGGAAACATCCACAATCCACCCACAAGCACTATAAGTGTTTTCATTAGCTTCTGTACTTTTCGGTGCACATATATTCTTGAGAGCAAAGTTGAGAGTATGCACAACGCAAGAAGTCCAAACAATAGATGGAAATTCTTGTTCAATTATTGTACCCGCCACTTTACAATTTGATGCATTATCAGTAATTATTTGAACAACATTGTGCACCCCAACCTCATTTATAACGTTTCTTAACAAACTTGCAATGAAGTGTTTATCCTTTATCTCCCCCGAGCAATCAACCGATTTTAAAAACATCGCATCACCATCACATACCACCATGAAATTAATAATTGGCCGCCTTTGTGAGTCACTCCAACCATCACTTAGAATACTTACACCTTTGTCTAACCAATTTCTTTGGCATGATTCCATTTTTCTATCAATGTTCGCTTTTTCTTTTTCCAATAATTTTGTCCTCAACTTATTATAACTTGGCGAAACATAACCTACAAGATTATGATTACAAGCATAAGAAATCATTTCATGAAAATACGGACACTTTGCTATTGCAGAAGGCAAGTCGAGAGCATAAAAAAGCCTAGCAATTGTAAAATCCATATGCTCCCTTGCACTTAAGTTGAAAGCATTTCCAATTGAATTTTAATAATCCCTTTCTTCCCTTTTGTACCGCTAAGCATGCTTGGACAACTAGCAGGTGGCAAAGGTACAAGTTGTTCAATTTTAGCTTTTTTCCTTTGAATGGCTTCTTCTTCCAAACGTTCCATTTCCAATGTATCTCTTTTTCTAGTTTTTTTTACAAGCTTCGATTCCTTTACCTGGAATGCCTAATAGATAAGCTCTTATCCTAGTGTAAGAGCTCTTTGATTCATTCCGACAAAAATTAAATCTCAATCGTATGTTACCTCCCTCCTTTTCCATGACTTCTAATGGAGTAACATAATTCCGTAAGGGGTTCATACCTTGTTGTGTTCGTATGGAATCAGATGATACATTACTGGAAGCCCCACTGCTGCTTCCATTTATTGTATAAGCCATCTAAAAAGAACACAAAAAATCAACAAACAAAACGCAAATTAAGGGCAGCAACTATCAGTACCAAAATTACTTAACAATGATGACTAATGCTAGCCCAGAATAGCCACACAAATAGGAGTGTTGGCGATAGAGAGAGAGAGAGAGAGAGAGACAGAGAGAGGGAGAGAGCGAGAGCGAGAGGGAAAGAAAAGAGAGAGACTAACTTGTGCTGGTCGCCGGAGTTGGCGCCGATGATCGCCGGAGTGTTGGTCGGGAATGGATCTAGAGAAAGAGAGAGAGAGCAAGAGCGAGAGAGAGACTAACTTGTGCTGGTCGCCGGAGTTGGCGCCGGTGATCACCGGAGTGTTGGTCGGGAATGGATCTAGGTTTAGGTTAGGGAGCCGAGGGGGAGGGGAAGAACATAGCTTGGGAAAGTGAAGCGCGGGGGAGGGGGGGGGGGGAAGAAAGAAAAAAAAGATGGAAAGAAAAAAGTGTTATACCGTTTTTGGGGGGGGGGACACATGTCCCAATCGTTGACTATGTCGGGAGCGCTGATCACGTGTCCCAAACGTGTCAGATGCATGTCAATGTCGGGAGAGGGTCGGACTCTGATATATAGCCCATTTTAGAGTATCGATGCTTCACAGGGGGGGTGGTGTTGTTACAAGATGGGTTTCTTCATCTTGTCTTTATCATCGCCATCTTACTGTTCAGCTGCTTCCTCTTCTTCTTCTTCCTCATCTTTAGAAATATCATATTGGATCATTCTTGGGATGAGGGGGAGGGGACCTAGTGAGTGTGAGTGGGTGCTTGGGAACCATGGAAGAGATTGGGGAAGAAGAAACTAGGGATTTGGTGAGGAAGGAGGAGAGGCAACAACTACTGACATGTGGTTGTTTTAGATAATGAAAAGGGTTAATTGTAATTTTGATGAATTTGGTTAGTAATTTTTCCATTTTACCTTCTAAATTTAAAGGTCACGTGACCCTTTACTATACATTCATTTGGACAAGACTGGTTGTGATTCAACATGAAAGTTAAAAAATTAGAGTTAGATTTCCAAGAAAAAAATTCAAGATTTAATGTAAAAAAAGGGTAAAACTCCATCACTTTGAAGTGTCATTTATTCGGGTTCAAGGGTAGGACTAGTATTCGCCTTTCCTCTCCCCAATCTAGGACTGACCCAGAGGGATGGGAGGGATTGCGCCGGTCTCTTTTCTGCGTAACAAGTACTGGGTGCTGAGACATGGCAAAAGCATTCCCAATGAGAAAGGTCTCATTATTTCCTCTATGGTCCGTCTTCTTTCCTTGTTCTCTCTCTCTCTCTCTCCTTCCACTCTTTTGTCTTGTATTTGTTATCATTTTTCTCTTATCATCTATTTCCATTCCCCAATTATGTTCTCATATATGACTTTTTGTGTGTGTGATTCCCATCTCTTCGAAAATGGTGGATAAATTTTAATTGTTTTTGACAAAAATGTTCGATTCTACGCTCGGTGTGTATGTAACTTGATATATTTGTACATCTCTGCATCACGTTTTGTCCTAAAAGGAAGTTCTTCATTACCGACTTCATGATCATGACAGCTACTGAGAGTAGGTTAAATCGTGTTTGTGTGATTCAGATGGTGATGATTATTTGGAACGGTTTGTCATTGTCTCTTTCAAAATCTAGTCTCCGTTGCCCAATTTTATGTTGCTGAGTTGAATCTGTTGATATGTTTCAGAAGCGCGAAAGATTAGGGATTTAATCGCCCTTTTTACTTACGATATGCAGTTGTTCACTCTGACATTTATTTTTGTTTATTATTATATTTTTCTATAATTTGATATTCAACTGTGTACACTGTGGATAGAAGTGGTCACTGATGCAATAAGTATGTTCCATTCATTTGGGGGCACAACTGCTGGTGAATTACAGAAGGGCGTGTCTGGTGTTCAAGACTCCATGTTTTGTGGCTGGATAAATTCCTGAAAATTGATTTTCTTAAACAAAAATTCTGTACACACAAATGTACACAACATGTCTTCGGGGATTTCAATCTTTTGACACACTTTTGCCACTGCTGCAATTTTGTAAACTTCTTGTGTGTGTTGTACTTCCTTTTCTATGGATCCAGTAATGTTCATGTAGTTTATAAATTTTGTGCATTGTTTTTGAGAATGCTGGTACTATTATTTTGTATTAATTAATATTAGCGTCCTAACAGGAAAATGGCACAAAAGCAGAATATCAGTTAGCATGTGAAGGTGTTAATCAAGCACAGTTGGCTGGAGAGCTATTCCAGAAGGTAGTTCCAATTTTGAATAGCCTTGTTGATTTCTTCAGTTAATAGGATATATAAGTAGGCCCCTCTTTTCCATATGAAGTAACTGCAATTTACCCTTTCCAACAAGTTTTGGAACCAGCAGTCCTCGGAGGTAATTTTACTTGTAGTTGTCAAATCGTGAATCAGAAGTCCCATTTTTGACTTGTGAATCATAAATCATGAGGTTCAAACAGAATACTAAAACGTGCACCACATGAGGTTTCACGGAATCTTTTTATTTTATGAATCGGACTGAATCATATGAATCACATTTTGAATCATAGATCGCTGATATACATAAGCATTTCGACTCACCTTTCTCAGTTGAATGTACCGTATCATACTAGTTGAGTCAAATCATGAATAATATGATTTTGACTTCAGCTTGTCTTAAAATCTTGATATTGCTGGAATAAGGAAAGTGGGATAGTCGGGTATTATGGTTAGAGTGAATCTCGTTAAGCGGCTTCCCCATCTAAGAGACTCTGATAGTAAGGGACAGCCATAAGCCCATAAGTGCAGTCCCAGAAACCTGTGCTGAAACTGCATCCTGGCCAATTGTGATATGTCTCAAGGGGTAGCCCAAAGAACCATTGATTCCATTGGCACATTGTGGGCTTGTTGATGACACTCCTGGTGCCACTGGTGCATCCAGGGGTGCCATTGACATGCCCACCACATGCCAACAGGTGCCATTCACTTGCCCTCAAGTGCTGCCTACATGCCCATGACATGCCACTGGCCTGTCCAACATGCTGTCGATGTGCCAATGGCCTGCCTTTGACATGCCGTTGACATGCCACTAGCCTGCCCAGGGTTGCCATTGATGTGACATTGGCGCGCCCATGGGTGCCATCGATGGGTCCAACGGGTGCCACTGGTGTGCCCAGGGGTGCCATTGGACATCTTTAAAACCCGAGCTTCACCAAAGAAGCAAGTCAGAGCTCATCACTGCCCCTGTGAGGTGTCCAAGACAGAACGAGAGAAAAGCCTCCCATTCAATTCTGCTTGAAGAATGGTTTTACTTCAAAAGAAGAGGGGGCCTTAGGGGAGAGCTCAATTGGAGGTATGACAGGTAAGGAGGATGTCAGAATGAAAGGGGAAGAGGAGGAGCTTTTCAGAATGGAACTATGGTGCAAAAGAGGTTCAGAAGTGCCTGGAGGGGCTGAAGGAGGTGGAGTTGTGACCAGAATAGAGGGATTTGGCAGATGAAGAGGGGCTCTGTCATGATAAATGAACTAGGAGACTAGAGAGAGACACTCCATTCTAGAGAGAGAAGCCAGAGTAGTTTTATATATTCTGTTTCCATATTGCTGGTAGAACCTACTTGACCTTTTCAACAATCAGATTCAGTGATTCTCGTTCATATTAATTGATATTTTTTTATTCTGTACTCAAAAATATTGTCATATAGCTGGTTGCATCTCTGGAAATATTTATGATTGTTTATTGATTTCACGCTGGGAACTGCTGACAGCTTCTTTCTATGAAGTTTTGGCCTATCTAGCAAAGTAAGAAAAATGCTATATATATGTCTATGTGCGTGTATTGTTATTTATCTAAAGATGTTAGAGGGGACATCCTCTACTGGTTTTCTAGGGTACTAGGTGTCTCAACTCCTATTTTCTTCTATAAAATCAATTATTAAAATAGTGATTGCATATTTAACTCTGTCTTGTGATTTGTGCAGGAACTGTAATGAAAGTAACACACCTATTGAATGTGTCCGTATTTGCTACTCTCCATTTTCACGGACAAGTCATACTGCTAAAATTGTTGCATCTGTTCTAAATCTTCCACTTGGAGGCCCTCAATGCAAGGTTACTTATTGCAACTTTAAAACTCTTAATTGGATTGGGGATGACTATAGTGCTTATTTATAGAATGAAGTATGGGAATAAGGGTTTGTGGCATATTTGGGTCATGGGATAAAATAGAGTGGGAGTGGAATAGATATTTCATAGAAATAGAATATTTAAAGAATAATCATTCTCACGGACTATCAGTAGAATAGGGAAGGAATGGCTATTCCCTAGGGTCAATGAGAGATATAGATATATTCTTGATTGAGTTGGGCACTCTAAAGTGAATCAAAAGAGGGTATATCTATTTAATAGAAATTGGGGTGAAATGGAATAGCTATTACCATAATCCTCACATGGCATTAAGGTTGTGGCTATGGTCAGTTTAAGGGCAAAGGGATAGAAAATATTTGGACTATTCTGGTAATGGGTATGATTTGGGATGAAAAATGGAATGATAAATATAGGAGGTGGTCAGTTATGATTGGTACAGTGGACAGTACTTGAGAACCGTAGAAAGTGCAGTAGTCTGGATTGGAGGTTGAGTTTACATGGCTGCTTGATGAGATTTGGGTCCTTGCTTTTTGTGGTGGAGGGAAATGAACCATCCATTTCACCTTTTGATGTATGCTACATATCTCAAATGCAACCCCATGCCCATAAAGTGAAGACTTTTCTAGCTTAAAAAAAAGGTGAAATGTATGCTGAGATTGCATTTACGTGACACATCAAAAGTGAAATGGATGGGTTTATTTCCCGCAACAAGTGGAGATGATCAAGATCTTACAAAATGTGCGCTGTGGTGGGCTATCAAGAAGAACCTTATAGGATTCTATGAATCAATGGAGTAACATAATTGGTCACAAATTAGAACCTGAAACTACATAAGAGAGAACATGAAGGAGAAAATGTAGTTTGCTAGAAAAACCTCAATATGCTTGAAACCATGATTCTAAACTCTAAAAAATTGAACTCAAATAATTTGGAGCTGCTGAATGAATATAAGGGATTTAAAGCTCATATTTTACTGAATTAATTTTAGTTAGAGAACAAATTTTGGTAAGCATTAAGCAATTTTTTTTCCTTATATTTTAGTTGTTTTGACCATTTGAAGTGATAGTCACTAATTATTGTTACGCACACATAACCTGATAAAATGGGTTGTCAAACATCCCTGAAGTGCTTTTCTTGTCATTTGGTTTTATTAATTATGATACTTAATATATTTATCTGGGCAGGGGATGGAAAATCTCCGGGAACGCTATTTTGGTCCTTCATTTGAACTAAGATCACACGATAAAGTAAGTAATGAGTTACCACAATGTAGTGAGAATACCAAATGGATTAATGATAGCATAATTTGCAGATGAAGAGATTTTGGTTTTAGTCTACATTTATGTTACATTTGGTTCACAAAATAGAATGGAATGCCTATTCCATGGAAATATAATATGTAAGAAATAATATTTCCTTGAGCATAATTGAATGGCTACTCTGATACTTTATAAGAAAAATAGATAAAAACTAGCTATTACACCTTTGACAATTGGTAATAACTACTTTTTTGTTTCCTGTGTGGATCATGAGAGTAGCCATTTCACTTATGCTCTCTAAAAATATTACATGTTATATTTTCATGAAACGACTATCCCATTTCATCCCGTGAACCGACCTGACATTAACATATTTTGACTAGGGGCTTGTCTTTTTTACAATGTCACCGTTCCTAATTGTGTATAGAGGCATCCAAAATGACACCGTTTCAATCATAAATGGTTCCATTTTTAAAATCATTTAATATAGCAGCTGTCATTTTGGAGTGCCATGGGAGCAGCACCAACAGTGGAAAATAAGACTGGCATGTTCAAAATTGGTTGTTTTCCAGCAAATTTATGTTCTTATTTTATATTTTTTTCCCCCAAAGCAGATTTTTTATCCCCAAAGCAGATTTTTTATTTGGATTTTTATTGTTTTCCGAGCATGAACAGTATGCTGAGATATGGGCACTTGATGAGAAGGATCCATTTATGTCGCCAGAAGGTGGAGAAAGTGTTGCCAATGTTGCTTCTAGGCTTGCAACTGCAGTGGCCACCATGGAGTCAGAGTTTCAGGGGTAAGAATTCACACACGTATTCGTGGCACATTATGTGTTTGTATTTTTCTTTTATGAGAGTTGTGCATTGCAGCTTAAATGAACGGACTAAATATTTTTCGTTTCGTGTGCCATGTTTTAAGTTACTATTTAAACTCTTGTTGATGGACAGTTTAAACCGTAAACCTATTGATAAGCATTATAGGTAATAACTGAGACGATTCAGTGATGCAAAAAATTAAGCATTCTGGCAACTTGGATCCCTTGACAGGTGTAAATCGATCAGTTTTTTGTGCTTTTCACGAAAAACTGAAAACCGATTGACCATTTTAAAAGCGAAGAAAAAATCGCGAACCAACTGACCGATTCGATTGACCAAAAGTTGGGAAATCGAAAAAAAACCGAACCGGTCGGTCGGTTTATGTGGTTTTTTAAATAAATATACATTTTATATGTATAAGTAATATATATAATATAATTATATTATTATAATATAATGATAATATTATTATAATATGCTAACGATATTATTATTATGTGTGGTCGATCGGTCTATGCAGTTTTATTTCATGGACAACCGCAAACCGATCGATAGCATCGATTTTCTATGAAAAAAAAAATCGAGATCGAACTGATCGGGAAAATACCAACCAAGTTGGTTCAGGTTAGGTTGGTTTCAGTCAGTTTTTTCGATTTTTTGGGTTCGGTTGCCCCCTCCTTGATCCCATGTTTTATAGTATTTTCTTTTTATTTTTTTACTAACCCAAAGTCTTAAAGATAATTAGAATAGCTGCTAATAATTTAAACCTTACTCTCCATTGGGGAAAAGTATTTCCAGAAAATGTTTTTCTGCATGTTTTCCGGTGTTTCTGGTGCAGTCACATATAATATGTTCAATGAAAGATGGTTTCCATATTGAATAGAAAGTAGCCTCATTTTTCTGGAAAGTGACGAGCATTTAAAGAGCGTAAGCCATTGTCCACCTCTGACTCATTCCCTGTATGTATCTTTTTCGGCAGGGGCTATTCTCCTTGAAACAAACGAAGCCTTAGTTATATGATTTGTGTATTTCCCAGCTTGTTCTATGTTCTAGCAATAATTAACAGAAGTGGTAATGTTTCAGATGCACAATTCTGATCATCAGTCATGGGGACCCCCTACAGATCTTGCAGGCGATGCTAAACGCAGTTAAGCTCCAAACTTATTCGGATCGTGACGACTTGTCATCAAGAATTGAAGCAGTAAAAGTTCCTGCTATCTTGTCTCAGCATCGAAAGTATGCGATGCTTACTGCAGAACTCCGTGCGGTGATATGAACAGGGTCTGTCATTTGTGTTGAGAAATCCTACAGCTGCTGGAATTATTGAAAGCAAGTCACTGCAGATGATTTTACATTGCTTCCATTGCGCCTCAGAAATAAGAGCAGTTTTGTCCCGTCATGTTACTCATCCCAGTTGTCTTACTATAGTTAAGGAGTTGTTCAAACTGGGTTCCATTTGCTCCATGGATAGCTTGGGAAAAGCTAAACAAATTTGTGTTTGAATCAAGTCTGCTTGAAACGTTGCAGCAAGGAAAATGGAGGCTTTTTTTTCATTTTTTCCTCCAGTTTCTATGCCAGTGTGAAAATCTTAGTCATCAGTACAAATGGATGGATGGGATTAAAAGTATCGTAAATGCGATCTGGATCCTCTGGGACTTATGACAGGATACTATTCATCTCAGACATTCACTCGAACTGAATCCACAAACTCCATTGATTTCTTGAATGGATCCACAACCCCACCAATTTCTTCGATCGTCGTTACAGTAGATAAAAAGAAGTGAAGAGTAAGACCTAAGGGAAATTAAAATGGTGACTGGTTGGGAGCAGTGGATAAGTGGGGAGGCCATGAGGGAATCGTCCCTCTGGCAAAAATGAGAGGAGAAAATGAGGTATTGATGCCCGAAAGTGGAGGGTGCGATGAGGGGGAGGAGGGAGAGAGCTATAACTAGTTATCATTCACTGCGATAAATAGTTATATACGGTTCTCCCCTCTCATTGGATACATTTCAAAAGGTTCTCCCTACTATTACACTTTGATTGAAGGGAAAGATTTGGAGAACACGATGCAAAATCTCTTCACTGCAAGTTTATGAAGAAGAGAAAGGGTGGGGATTGAAAAGGAATTGACAGGATGAAACTTCCCAACTTTCGTTCATCCAAAAGTAGGATTCTTTGGAGAAGAAGAAAAATTACTCAAGTGAAACTTTTAAAATACCTTAGTTTGCTATACAAATAATGATAGAGAAAATAAATTGCATGTTTAGGCTTTTATAACTAATTATATTCCTCTTTCTTTTCTTTTCAACTTGTAATCAAGAAATAATGATTTCCTTTAATTTTTCCTCATAAACCCCTAAACAAGGAGGGAAAACTCATCTCTCTCTTTTTTTTTTTTTTCCCTTTTCTCTGCTTATTAGTATTATCACTATTTTTCTTTTTCTCCTGAACTCCCAAATCATATGGTTAAATCAATATTTTTTTTTGGTTGGGAATATTTCATATCCCTAATAGTATATGTTTTAATATATACTACATCGATATGGATTTGCTTGAATGAGCCTTATAAGTCAGAGCCTATTAACTTAGAAATCCTAAATATATGCTATATATACTAGCCGAATCCTGTATGAAAAATGTTATGTTAATCCAGAATCACAACATATGCCAAGATTAATCCTATGATTCAATAAACACCTAAAACCAATTAGAACTGATAAAGTACTAACGTTTGGAATCCATTTTAAGAGAAGGATTAAGAATCACAATGGAAGTCTGAAGGTTTTACTTGCTTGATCTTTTACTCTAAATTCTCAAACACTAACTCGATGAGACACCAACTAAGTTTTTCTCTAGAAAGAAAAACCCTAACTTTATGTGTATGCCAGGTTAAACCTCTTTAGGGAATTAGAGCGGGGACCTAACTTACGTATCTGTATGGGCTGGGCTAATGGGCTACTCATCAAAACCCTAGTAGCCAACCCTAAGCCCACATTAGCCAGTCCACATCTAATTAACTTATGCGTTTTAGTCTCATTTTATTAAACCAAATAATAATAGTTGGGTTTTAATTGAAATAAAGCCCAATGAGATTGGGCCCATAAAAATATGTCCAACATTCTCCCACTTGGGGCAATCTCATTAGGTAAGCTTTTGAGGAAAACATATCAAGGCTATTAATCCTTTACTGTCAAGCTTTATGTGCAATTCTTGACAATTTGGTTTAGAAACTACTAGATTAATCAATCCTGTCCAATAGGGTCTTAAAATTTTGAATCATGGTGGCACCATATTTTTCTAGCTAATATAAGACCTGCCATGATCACAAAAGTCTTTAACCCAACTAACATGGATTTGAAGTGGTAATGTGGTAACAGAATAATACCTCATATAAATGATTCTTTATGTATTATTCCTTGTCAGTCTCCTCATATTTGTTTATCCAAAAATTTAATGATTTTCATGAATCCCTTATAATCCAAAACATGAATCCGTACTTGACTTATTCTTTATACTCCGCGTATACTTTGTGTGTTACTAGGCAAATATTCTTGAGGTGTTGCTAAACTGTATGCTTCGACTTAAGAATAACACAATTCTCAAGATTTGCAAATATATCAGCACAAAAGCATCAATATCCAAAAATGCTGCAATATAGATAAACACCATACTGAAAAGTCAAATATATAAATGTCTGCCAATACCCAACGGTAAAGAATACAAATAATAAAATTGCCAAATGTTGTCAAAAAACAACTCCCACTAAACATACACATCCTATGATGCTCCTAAGCCCATGCCATTAGCATGCCTCTAAAAAGCAATAGGGTGAAGGCCTTTAGTAAGCAAGTCTGCTTTAATATCATCTGTGCTAATATGATCTACTTTAACGTTACCGTTTCTAACTTTCTCCTTTATGGTCAAAAACTTAACCTCCATGTGTTTAGCCCCAAGGATACCTTTATTATTGTTAATAAACAGCACAATCGAATTGTTATCACAAAACAATTGGATAGGCCTAAATACAAAATTGAATACTACCAACTCCTGAATGAGGTTCTTAAGCCAAATTGCTTATGTGCACTGCATAGTGGAAGAAGCCATCAACTTCTGTTTCGAACTCTGCCAAGATACTGCACCTCCTACTATTATGAAAACATAACTAGATGTGGATTTCCTATCATCCAAACAACCGTAAAATCAGGATCTGGAAAACCCACAAGCTGTAGGTCATCAATCTGTCTATATGTGAGCATATAATCTCTTGTTCCCTTCAGTACTTTAAAGCCTTCTTAATAGCAACCCAATGATCATGTCTTGGATTAGACTGATATTTGCCAAGAAGTCCTGCTACAAAAGCAATATTTAGTCTGGTACAAACTTGAGTATATATAATACTCCCAAGTGCACTAGCATAAGGTAGTTTTTTCATGAGATCTCTCTTAGTATCCGTAGTAGGGCATTGTGTAAGACTCAATTTATTGCCTTTAGTAACTAGAATGGTGCTAGGCTTTCCATCCAACATATTAAATATTTTCAAAATACGATCCATATATGCCCTTTATGAGAGTCTCAATAAATAGCGTGACCGATCCTTGCGGATCTAAATGCCTAGAACAAAAGATGCCTCTCCTAGGTACTTCATGTCAAACACCCTTGATAGGAACTACTTCGTATCACTCAACAGTCCCTTATTGGTGCTTGACAACATGGTGTCGTCCATATATAAAATGAGGAAGTTAAATTCGCTCCTGCTGACCGTCTAATATATACATAGATCAACTTGATTCTCCACAAAGCCATTAAAAACCACTGTTTCATGAAATTTGAGATACCATTGTCTGAATGCTTGTTTGAGACCATAGATAGACTTAGAAAGTCTACAAACAAGATGTTCAGAATCATCAATGGGAAACCACTCAGGTTGCACCATATAGACCTCCTCATCAAGATTGTTGTTCAGGAAGGTTGTTTTGATATCCGTCTAGTGTAGCTCTAGACTCATATGAGCTACCAAGGCTATGATCACCCTAAAGGTATCCTTAGAAAAGACAGGCGAAAATGTGTCATCATAATCTATCCCTTCCTTTTGGGTGAATCCTTTTGTCACCAATTTGGCTTTAAACCTCTCAATCTTCACGTTAGAATCTTTTTTGGTCTTGCAAACCCATTTGGAACCAATAAGCCTATAACCTTTAGGTAATTCGACAAGCTCTCAAACCTTAATATGTTTCATAAATTGTATTTCTTCTCCCATTGCATCTTTCTATAGGGCTACTTGAGGACTAGAAATACTCTCCTTATAAGTAGAAGGATCTTTGATTTCACCGATGTCATAGTAAAGCTCTCCCAGATAAACCTCATAGCAAGATGGTATTGTAGGTCTTCTCTCCTTGTTGGACCGATGAAGTGGAACTTCAGGTTCAACATCCTATGCCTGTAATACCTATATATCTTAAACAAGAGCTTTAACAACTATAGGCTTCGGAACTAGATCAGGCGCAGCTGTCGATGTAGTCAAAGACATGATTGCATGAACAATAGACTGGATAGGCTAACAAAATATTACTATCGAGCCATTTTTGCTACGATCCTGTATGGTCTGTGAGCCACTGTGATACTCCTAAATTTCTATTTAATTTTAATATGGAGTTATGGTAATTTTAGGACTGAAAATGGATGGATGGGTGTGATGTTTGTGTTGAGTGAAGGATTGTAATGATAAAATAGCGAATTTGGGAACCTAATAATAATTGAAGGATGGGAAATTTGGTGGAAAATGGAATTGGATGGATGACACGTGATTTTCTATATATCCATGCAGTTAATGTGGATGAAAATTACTTTATACGTGTAGCATGTATTAATATAATATAATGCAACTTAATCGAATATAATATAAGATATATGATATAATATATATCCTATATTGTAGCACATTCACGTGGTGGCGAGGGGAAGAATGCTTAGCCTTTAAGCTTATTGACTCAGCAAGTTACTAAGTATATAAATATATATTTTAGATAAACATTCATATGTAAAACATGAAGTACACAGAAGCAACCAAGGTGGAAGGGAAAAAAAAAAAAGAGAAGCCGAGAGCGTGAGGAAGGGAAAGAGGGGGAAAAAAACATGGGAAGTGGACGTGGAAAGGAAAAGGCCAATCTCGACTTCGCAATCAATTTAGGTAAGGGTAATCTATTCTTTGTAAGGGTAATTTATTTTTTTGTAAGGGTAATCTATTCTTTGTAAGGGAAAATCTGTTCTTTTACATGAGATTTGATCTTTTGCGAGATATTTCAGTCCTTTTGTTGAAATGTCTAAATTTTCCTTGATTATAACTAAACTTATTAATATTTGGTTCTTATTTGTTGTTTCGAGTATTATTTGGCAAGTCTATTTTGATTTGTTCATCCGAATTGCAGTTGTACTTGTTATTTGAGTCTGATTCGTTGATCTGGCTGCAATTGGGTATAACAATTTGAACCCACCAATCCAATTATTGTCATTATAATTATTGAAATCCTAAACATTGTTTTAAACGTGGTTGAACGTATTTGTTCAGTTCCACTTGTTATGTTGATTGTTAAATGTTGCGTTTGAACCTATTGACTAAGATGAACAACTGCGAAAGCGGGAATGGGAGACCCTGTGCTTGGGTTAATGCACGCATAAACTGTTATTTGCGCTTGATGGGCCCCGATACGTCGAGTAGACCCCGTGCTTGGGTTAATGCACAAAAGTTAAACCCTATGTCTGGGTTTGAATAGGCACAACATTCATGACCTTATGGGTCTCTCAGTGGTTGATGGTTCATTCACACTAAAGTGTTCATTCACACTCACCCTTGCTGGTTAAACCTTTTTCAGGTGGGTTCCATGAGAACGTGCTATACGAGAGTGGTGGTGGTGGTAAGGGTTAGAGGGCCACTAGTAGTTAAACTTTTATGCGTTTGGTCGATTTAAACTTCCCTTAGGATTGTGATTAATTCTGTAATACAGTATTAAGTGTGATGTTTATGGTTCCATTTTTGTGTTAATAATAGGGAACCACTTAGTGGACAATGGATGAGCGCACCCTTTATATATCTTTTCAGTGTGTGAAAGGTGGGGGTGTCACTGTCATGATCAGTGTCAACTACATCAAATTCTAAAAACTTGGTTGTTAGTGAATCCACTATTTTAGTACCTCTGTAGGTGTTATAAAATTTATACCCCTTTGAGTGATCTTAGTAACCTACAAAGAAACAACGAATAGACCTAGAATCTAACTTGTTTAAGGTTAAATTATACAATCTCACCTTTACAAGGCAACCCCAAACTCTAAAATGATTAAGGCTACGTTTATGTCCAGTCTACAACGCAAAAGGAGTCATTGGAATTGTCTTACTAGGGACTCTGTTAAGAATATACAAAGTCATCTCTAGTGTCTGAAATAAAATTTGGTAAATTAGTCCTGCTTCTCATACTTCTTATCATGTCCACAAGGATGAGATTTCGCCTTTTGGCCATACCATTCTGTTCAGGACTCCCTCGCATAGAAAACTGGCCAATTATGCTAGAATCCTCTAAATACTTAGCAAATCGGCCTTTAAGCTGTCCAGCATTGCTATACTTCCCATAGTGCTCACCACCTCGATCAGATCTAACAATCTTTATTAACAAACTTTTCCTTGATCAAGTGCAGGTAACCATATCTGGAATAGTCATCTATGGAAGTTATAAAATAATAACTTTTACGTAGGGTAGCTGAATAGGGCCCACTTATATCTTTGTGAATAACTTCCAAAAGGTTAGAACTATGAATTGCATTTTTCTTTCAATGCTTGGTCATCTTTCCTGTATAGCAATCTATACAATTCTCCAAGTCACTTTTAAGTGTGTTAAGGATGTCGGACCTTATTAGGCTATCCACTCTTTTCTTTGAGATATGGCAAAGGTGCTTATGCCATAAAGTGGAAGATTGTTCCTTAGGTCTTTTGGGAATAACTCTTTCAACATTATTAGAATCATAACAGTTTGTAGGATGCAAACATAATCTATATAAACTTTCAGATAAAGTGCAATATCCCATTACATTTGAATTAAAGAACAAAGAAACCATCGAGTTCTTGAATTCAAATGAAAAACCACACTTGTCCAACAGAGAAATATAAGTTAAATTCCGCCTAAAGGATGGTACATAAAAGTGCTCCACAAAGTTAATTTGAATCCAGAATCTAGAAACAAAATAACGTCTCCCACAAACTCAACATTAGATAATGCATTGTTCCCAATGATGAGCCTTGATTCATCTTGATTTGGTTTCCTCCTATTTATGAATTCCTGTATGGTACAAGCAATATGGGTAGTTGCATCGCTGTTGAGCCACCAAGAACTAGATGGGGGGACTATAATAAAATTAGAGTCACAAACTAAGGCCAGAGAATCAATGCTTGAATGCTCGCTTTTCACTAACCAAGCTTTACATTATTCATAGTCTTTCTTTATGTGATCCTGCTTCCTACAAAAGAAGCAGTGGCCACTCTCCCTTTTGAAGGAAGCTTTTTTTGGACTCAATTTACTTGTTTGACCGATCTCCTTAATGGTAACCTAAGGAGAATTAGAAGTATGAAATTTATTCCTTTTACCTTTATAGGTTTTGATATCCATAGTAAACAGGGCAACGTGAGATCTTTCTTTCTTCAGCTTCTCTTCTTTAGTGAAAACCCGAGAAATGAGATCATTTAGACCCCATGCTTGATCTTGTGAGTTGTAGTGAGTCTTTATGAAGCTGAAATCTGGTGGAAGAGTGTGCAATGCCTGATGAACAATCCATGCATCAAGAAGCATGATCTTTAATGACATAATCTCTAACCCCACTTTTATCGTAATAAGTCATTTCATACAAACCAGATAAATGAGTGCTGATATTTGCATTGGCAAAAGCACGATATATTTGTCCAATAGGGGTCATCATCTCAGCAACGATGCAATTAGTCGGTATCCCACTCAAAAGATGGTCCTTGATTGACCTCTACATGCACAATAATCAAAGTTGATTGCTCTTAGTTCAAACTGCATGCAACTCTTTCTCACTCTCAGTGTTGGTAGCTGTAAAATCTACTGGTTTTAGAGTGCCCATTGTTTGATGCACATCAGCCATCTCTATGGCAAACTCAATGTCATCCTTCCACTTCTTGAAGTTTGAATCATTCAAAATCTCTAGTGTGACAGTATTTAGATTTACAAAAAAAGTGACTAGAAAAATCAATAAAAAAAATGAAAATATCAGCATTAT
Organism: Santalum album; assembly: GCA_034195605.1. NCBI lineage: Eukaryota > Viridiplantae > Streptophyta > Magnoliopsida > Santalales > Santalaceae > Santalum > Santalum album. The sequence continues at coordinate 8,472,457 of CM067262.1, forward strand.
GTGAATAACTGTATATTAATCAGGAATCGTATGATTATACCACATAGAGAATTCACACGCTTTATTGTGCAACCACCTTTGGGCTGAGAGCACAACACACGAAAACCCCTTGCAAATCAACTGTCATGAAATCTTTCCAAATTTAAAAAAATCACCACCTTTGGGTGTATGAAAAATTTCTAAATAAGGATTAATCCCAAAATCTTAACTCACGACTATCTCCTTTGGGATAATGACTATTTGTTAAAATTAGAGACATCCCCAAAACTATGTAAGATTGATTTTCATTCATGTCTTTAATTAATAAATCCCACTTTGGTGGTAAAATAATAATTAAGAAATATTTTACATCACAGGATGTAACATTATTTATTCACATTTATTCTTTATATATGTCCTTTTAACTTTATAGACTAGAGGCATTAGCCCTAAGAATATATAATATGCCAAAATGTCATGGTTAACTTTAGTGACCCTAAAGGTCATAATTCTAAAGATTTTCATTTTTTTTTTGTTGAAAAAATTGATAAAATCCCAACAAAGATTATCAAATCGAAAAATAAAATAAAAATAAATCACTTAAAAAAAATGATTTCCGTACACGTTGTTTGGAAAATCACAATTTCCATAATTACAGTGCAACATAGAATTACAAAACTGTCATTCAACTCTATGCAACACAGAATTATAGAATTGCCATTGCTCTATTATGCAACACAGAATTACAGTATTGCCATCAATCTTCATGCTGCACTCTATAAATTACAGAACTGCTATCTGTTCTTTCCATAGCTCCATAACGAAATTATAAAATGGCAATTGAACAAAATATGCAGGGATTGTATTACGGTCAAGCAACATACCGTTTTATGAACTGAAACTTGAGCCTAGAATCCGAACCAACTCTTACAGTGAAAAAATAATACAGATAACCATATGTTATCACAATTTATTCAATTGCTTCAAAAGTTCATATATTAGTCATCCTTGGCAAAACGTGATTAAATCAAAAATTGGACGGCCTTTAAAATTTAGGGTTTATTAATCGATAGGCATGACTCTGATACCACATGTAGGAAAAATGCTATGTTAATCTAGAATCACAACATATGCCAAGATCAATTCTATGATTTAATAAACTCCTAAAACCAATTAGAAATGATAAAGTACTAACTTTTGGAATCCATCTTAAAAGAAGGATCAAGAATTGCAGTGGAAGTCTAGAGGTTTTACTTGCTTGATCTTATACTATGAATTCCCAGATACTGACTCGATGAGAAACCAACTAGGTTTTTTTCTAAAGAGAAAAACCCTAACTTTATGTCTACGAAGGTTAAACCTCTTCATGGAATTAGAACAGAGACCTATGTTATATATTTGTATGGGCTGGACTAATGGGCTGCTCATCAAAACCCTAGGAGCCAACCTTAAGCCCACATTAGCCGATCCACATCTAATTAACCTAAGCCTTTTAGTCTCACTTTATTAAACCAAATAATAATTGTCAGGTTTTAACTGAAATAAAGCCCAATGAGATTGAGCCCATAAAAATATGTCCAATCGAGCCAACGGTATAAGTATTACAAATTTGATACCTAAAATATAATGCTATAAGCAACTGTTTAAACTCTAACGTAAAATTTATTTTAAGAGGGCCGCATTTTTCCCCTTCTACGTTTTTTCTTTTGTTCATATTCTATCAAATTTCTTTACAACTTTTGCATTTTCTACTTTTTCTTCTGTTATCTTTTACTATTTTTTATAAACTCTTCTTTCATTTTTCTTTTTTTTTTCTTTCTTTTTTTTTTTTTTGTTAAGAATGAAAAGGTAAAGTGAGTAACAAGTGCTTCATTTGTCAATAATTTCTGACTTATTGTGTCAATGCGACAAGAAGACTTTAGAGTTGTCACCAAATTTACTAGGACTAGTTTGAAGGAGCTCGTGAGAAGCTTTTTCTAGCTTTTCAAAAAATAAAGATAACTATTTCTCAAAGGTATATTTGAGCTTTTCTGAAATTTTTTTTAAGCTTTGCAAAAATATGTCAAACGGATACTTCTAATAAAAAATGACCTTTTCAACAAAAGAAACCGGGCTAGTGTCTGATTGAATCAGACATTGGACTTATCCTAATTTAAAAGTTAATAATAAATGCAAACAAATGCCTCGGTTGCACCCTCCATGGGATCATTTTATCCACCCATTGCTATGACTCGCCCCGATTGTACCGGAGATTACCCGACTTATTGGGGCTAAGATGGGGATACTCTCAAAATTCCCGGAGGGTATTTGGGGATGGGGATGGATGAGGGGGTCCCTGCCTCTTAGTACTCACGTAAAAATAATATATTTCCTTCATGTTTTTTATTCTCACATTATTCTTTTTTGTACTTTTTTATCATGCTTTTATCCTTTTTATGCCTTTGTGCCCTTAAATCAGTTGATAAAATTAATAAAGTATTTATATTTTCCGATTCTTTCCACTTTTGTTTTTTTTTAAAATCACATTAATAATTCTTCAAAGTAATTGGGGATCCCCACCTTGGATTTGGCAGGATAAATTTTCCCATCCCCTATTAAATTGGGATGGAAATAAGAATGAATTTGTTCTTGGGGATTGGGGTGGGTAAGGGGGTCCATGTCCCAAACCTACCCCATGGCAATCTCTAAGCCTCAGTGCATTTCACTTCGACCAATACTATATGTGTGGTTACGTGGTAGAATATGTGTGGTATATTTGACCAAAATACCACTGAAAAAGGATCACATATATTTTGCCACATCGCCCTTTCGGTGTGAAGAATGTAGTATTGCTCTTTCACTTCTCATCAACCAGAGGAAAATGAGCCTCCTTCAATTAAAGCATTTACAGCTCATATTGTTCACAAAATTTGCCTTGTCACAGTCTACCATTTGGTATGATTTTGGAACTTCCTAAAAAAAGGAGAAGAGGGGAGGCTTAAGATTCTTAAATCGAGAAGTGAAAAATGTGAGATTTTGAGTTTGTTAGAATGTGCACATGAAAAAAGGAAAAAAAAAATTCAAACTATCTTATAATTGAACAAATTGACACAAATTTCATTTAACTACATAGTTCATATTCTTAAAGTAATAATAATTATAATACTAGTATTAAATAAACATATTATCCACAATAAAGATTTGATAATACTATTTTAATTAATTTATTATTATATTTTATAAATTTTATTTTTAGTTAGTAAATGTTTGAATTAAATTCTCTATTGTTTAAAATAAAAAAGGCAAAACTTTTATTTTAGAGTTAACTTCAAAATAAATTTGGTATATTTAATGTTATGAATATTATTTCTTTTTGAATCTAAAAATTTATCCACAAAATTCAACTAAGTGTACCAAGAGGAGAAGAATGTGTGCCAATTTGATTTGCAGAATGTTCGGGATGTGAATCAAATGCAATCAGTTATAAATATCCTTATATAGTGTTAAACTTGGATTGAAATACCCTTAAATGCTCCTCAAATTAATATGAATAGAGTAAAAGGAAAATTAGGTTAAAATTGGTTGAACATAAAAACTGTAAAGATAACAAAATAATCCATACCGGAAGCCCTTATCGATATGAATTTACTTAAATTAATTTCAGTTCATTTGTCAGCTTCTGTAATTTTATAATAAGATGTTTCACCATCGGCAAAAAAATTGGAAAATATTAAATTCATGAATTAAATTTCATTTGAAAATTTTTAAATTCATGAATTCAACTACATGTTACATGATTATAAAGCTGAGAAGCGGAGGGGTTTAGCTATGAGCAAACGTTATTATTATTTTTAAACAAATAGGTACCTATCTTTATTAGTTTAGTTTTCAAAATTTACTATTATGATCCTAACTATCATATTATTTATTTTATATATATTAGTAAAATGTGATTAATATTATTATGTTGGTTTTTCTTTTAATTTCTTTAGCCATTTTGTGTTTTGATCTTATTGTCTAAAAAATTAACAATAACATAAAAGAGGCATAATTAGAAAACTTTTATAAGAATTTCATATTCCAAGAACTCATAATATGTGGACGAAACACAAGAATGCAATATTCCTGAAATTCGATTGATTATATGAAATATAGGAATATTATATTTTAGGCATCACATCCTCTGACATCACTCCAGCTAATACGATATAATTGAAAATGTGAGATTCCGTGAATCAAATGGGTGGGTATAACGACATCACATTTCGAGAATTCGTGGTATCTAAACCAAACACATGAGTGTAACATTCCTGAAACGTTACATTTCGAGCATTACACTCTTTGAAGTTACATTTCAGCAAGTATGATGAGGGTGAAAATGTGAGATTCCATAAACTAAATGGATAGGTATTAGAACATCACGTTGTGAGATTTTGTAAACCAAACAACTGTGCCGACCAGATTTGAGACTCTGCGAAGACAGCTGTGAATACTATCTTAGTTAATAAGGGTCGTGGAGCACCATCCCACTAATTGTGTACACAAGCATTAGGGGAGCCAAAGATAAGGGTGGAACTGTACACGCCTAATTCTGAATATGCAAAAAAATGTCGTTATTAGTATTTGCAGAACAACTGATCAGGCCCACTCAACGTGAGTTTGATTTGGAGGGCTAAGAGTTTAAGTTATCCAAAAAAATAATCTATATCTATACTTTTATACTTTTATATTTATATCTATACTATTATAAAGGCAAACAATCTTTTGGTTCCATCGATCAAAATTAATTTAAAATTAATATTTTAAATTTTAAATTTTAAAATTCAAAATTTAAATATTTTACAGTTATAGAAATTATTTCTTAACCACTCACTCTTAACTTTTTTTCATATTCCTTCCACTTTTATCTTTTTTTAAGTACATACTCATTTTTTTCTTTATAATTTTATATTTAGTTTTTTATATTTTAACAAAAAAGTTATTGAACACGTACATTATACGTACGACTAATAATAATAAAATTTGAGTCAAATATATAACTTTTGTTAAAAGACGGTCCCCTCTTCTTCTTCTTCAATTTTCCATTTTTCCTCTTTTTTGGCCCCTTTTTAAGTTGGTAAAGTGGAAGAAGAAAGGGGAAGAACAAAGTGGTTCGGAGATTCCACCTGGGAGAGTCTCAGCCCACCATTGTCTCACCCAATTCAACCAACCTACTCCACACGTTACAATTTGTTTTTGGTTTCTTGAGATCCTCCACATATGACCTTTTATAGATAAACAACCATCTCATCATCACAGACACTAAAATCCAAATTCACCAACACTTTCCATCAGACTTTCAGCGTTTATCATGGCTACCTGTCAACCACTAATAAATCACTCCCCACTCCCTGTCAGTCCCACTCCCGTGCAGTTTCCCACTTTACTTCTCCGTTAGATCTTTGGTCCTCATTTATTTTCGATGGTTCCCTTTCCCTCATTCCACTGGAAATAGAGTTTTCGTGCAGGAGCGATTTAGTGGAAACCCAACTCACCAAGTTGTTCCCTTTCTCCGCGGGAAGCATTCTCATGATTAAACAATGGAAAGTGCCCGCTTTTGATTAATAATAAGTTTTTCTATTTTTTTCCTTCCCCTTTCGTTAAATGTTTCAGAAATTTCCCACTTTTCTTGAGCTAGACATCCAGGGACAAACTTATGCTTTGTGTCTACCCATTTCCTGTTAGGGTTTGGAACTCTGCCAGGCCACTCTTTTGTGTATTTAACTAATTGCTGCTACTTTTATCCATATTGGGATTTCTTGTTGCTCTAGGAATTCTCTTACCACGTGAGTTCATATGCTTTATGCTCTCTCAGTTCCTTTAGGGTTTTGGGTTGATCTTTCTGTGTGTTATTCTGCTTTAGGATGCTTCATAAGTACTACTGTTGAGTTGAAGTTTTGACAGCTCTGATGGGGTTTTCCGGTCAAATCCCAGAAAATTTTGGTGTATTTGTAAAATTTGTATATTTGGTAGAGATGTCATGTTTGTTCTCTCCATTTCCACGTGTGCCCTGATTAAATTTGGAAGCCCGGGAGTCTATTTCCAGAAATCGCCATGAATATCATTTGGGTTTTTCTCATTTCCATTCTCTGTGTTGGAGCATTGTCCCAAAGTAGTCCTAGACCAAAGGTTGTGAACGTTGGATCGATTTTCTCCTTTAGCACTATTAATGGGAGAGTTGCAAAGATTGCTATGAAGGCTGCTGAACAAGATGTTAATTCCGATCCAAGCATCCTTGGGGGAAGTAAATTGGCGATATCCATGCACGATTCCAACTTCAGTGGATTCCTTGCTGTCGTTGGGGGTATTTTGATGTCCGATTTTGATTATTTTTCTTGTATTTATATTTTTATCCATGGTCCTGCTGTTCTTTTGTATTATTTTGCATGAAAAGTTCATTATCTTCATCTATAAATGTATTGGAAATTCTTTTCCTTTTCTCTTTATTATTTCAATTTCTTGAATGATCGCAGCATTGCAATACATGGAGGCTGATACTGTGGCCATTATTGGTCCGCAAACTTCCGTAATGGCCCATGTTCTCTCACACCTTGTGAATGAACTTCACGTCCCTTTGTTATCATTCACAGCTCTGGACCACACTCTCTCACCTCTCCAATACCCTTACTTCATCCAAACATCACCCAACGATCTTTTTCAGATGGCAGCCATCGCAGAGATGGTTAGTTATTTCAATTGGAGAGAGGTTGTTGTGGTTTACACAGATGAGGATCAGTTTCGAAACGGTGTATCTGCATTGGGTGATAAACTCTCAGAGAGACGCTGTAAGATTTCTTATAAGGCAGCACTTCCATCTGACCTAACAATAACTCCAGGTGATGTCAGCAATCAATTACTTAAGGTTGCAATGATGGAATCCCGAATAGTTATTGTACACACTTATTCGAAATCAGGGCTCTTAGTTTTCGATGTGGCCCAGTCTCTCAATATGATGCAGCCAGGGTATGTTTGGATAGCTGCTACATGGCTCTCGACTGTGTTAGATTCCATGTCACCCCTTTCCCCAAAGACTGCCAGTTCTATCCAAGGAGTTCTCACGCTCCGTCAGCACACTCCAAATACGAAGAAAAAGATGGAATTCATGTCGCGGTGGAATCGTCTTAGTAATGGCTCGATCGGTTTGAACTCTTATGGCCTATACGCCTATGATACCATTTGGATGATTGCTCATGCAATCAAAGCCTTTTGGGATAAGGGTGGAATAATTTCATTCTCAAATGATTCCACTTTGAATGGTCTAACTGGAGGGACTCTCAATCTTGGGGCACTGAGTATTTTTGATGGTGGGAAACAGCTGCTTTCAAGTATATTGCAGACCAATATGACAGGTGTAACAGGCCCACTTCGATTTATGCCTGATCGAGCCATAATGCACCCTGCCTTTGATGTCATTAATGTTATTGGAACGGGATACCAGCAAATTGGATTCTGGTCTAACTATTCCGGCCTTTCTGTGGTTCCCCCTGAGACACTTTATGCGAAACCACCGAACCGTTCGATTTCAAACCAACATTTACATAGTGTGGTATGGCCTGGAGGGACAGTAGAGAAACCCCGGGGGTGGGTCTTTTCGAATAGTGGAAGACTGCTGAGAGTTGGAGTTCCCAACCGAGTTAGTTATAAGGATTTTGTTTCAAGAAACAGGGACACGGGCAACATTCAGGGATATTGTGTAGATGTATTCGTGGCTGCTTTAAGCTTGCTTCCATACGGGGTTCCATATAAGTTTGTGCTATTTGGGGATGGTATTAAGAACCCTAGCTACACCGACCTTGTAAATAAGATTACAGCAAATGTGAGTGCTTTTCTATGATATGTTCCTTGGGCTTGGTGACTATAACGTGCCACATAGGAATTTTCCTAGTGTAGGACCCCAAAAAAAGATTGAATTATTTAACAAAGCGACATTGTTTTGGGTTGCTACACTAGAAAAATTCCTAGTGGGACACTAAAAACACTTGTTTCATGACCTCGCTTTTATAGGTCTTTGATGCTGCTATTGGTGACATTGCGATTGTCACGAACCGTACAAAGTTAGTAGATTTTACGCAGCCCTATATAGAGTCCGGCCTAGTTGTAGTTGCTCCAGTAAGGAAGTTGCACTCGAGTGCATGGGCTTTCTTGAGGCCATTTACTCCATTGATGTGGGCTGTTACTGCAGTATCTTTTCTTGTTGTTGGAGCAGTTGTATGGATTTTGGAACACAGAATAAATGACGAATTTCGGGGGCCACCACGGAAACAAGTTGTCACAATACTGTGGTGAGCACTCGAGCCTCACTCTCTTTCCTCTTTCACAAGACAGATTAAAACTTTTTAGTTAGCTATTTTTTTCCAAGCTTTTACATAAATTTAGGTCGGATCAGTTTCTATAATGTTAGGATACACTTGCTGAAGTTTGTTAGCTCTGGTTTTCCTCCTCGCTTCCACAATCTATCCATTCGACATGCTAGGCAAAACTGAAGGAAGGAAAGAAGACTATCAAACTAAGCAAACATGTACTCAGTTGAACTAAAGTAGGATAAATTTACGTTGAGAAAAACCATGTTCTTCATCTTACAAATCATCCATATAGAATTGAAGTCTTTAATTGCATTCCTTTTCATAATTCCATTTCTTGTTCCTGGTAATTAGTTTTATTAGCAACGGTATTTTGGTATTTCTTGCTTGCTTGGAACCCTAGCTTTAGGACTCTTTGTAAGCATATATAGGAACCCATGTTATAGTTTCAAATGATAGTACAGTAAGTACTATCTTCCCCCTTCTTTAACATGGTATCAGCTCTGCCACTTGCTTGAATCATGTGTCTAACCTTGCTGTTGTTTTCTTATCTTGCAGGTTTAGCTTCTCAACATTATTTTTTTCCCACAGTAAGTTGGACTTCTGTGAATCTTCTATGGATACATTTTATTCATAACCAGTTTTTACTTTTTATTATATCTTTTCAAGTAGTTTGATAGGAAACCCAATCTGGGATTCCGTCATATTTTCAGGAGAAAACACAGTGAGTACACTAGGTCGCATGGTGCTGATTATCTGGCTTTTTGTGGTTCTCATTATCAACTCAAGCTACACCGCAAGTCTGACATCGATCCTCACTGTTCAACAACTTTCATCCCCTATCAAAGGAATCGAAACCCTAATAACCAGCAATGAGCGTATCGGATTCCAGGTTGGGTCTTATGCAGAAAACTACATGAGTGAGGAACTCAACATCCCTAAATCTAGACTTGTTGCTCTCGGCTCGCCGGAGGAATATGCAACCGCTCTCGAGAATGGATCTGTTTCTGCTGTGGTTGATGAGCGACCCTACATGGAACTCTTCCTCTCAAACCATTGCAAGTTCTCAATCGTCGGCCAACAGTTCACTAAGAGCGGTTGGGGATTCGTAAGTGCATTCACACAATTATTTTAGCCAGGAGTTGCTGAGATTATTGGGATTAGGTTATGTGACTGAACATTTAGTGCTGCCAGGTGGGGATTAAGCACATAGCCCTACAGAAATAGTGTAATCTTATGATTTTCCTTTTTCGGCCATGGGGGTTGTGGGTTGTGGTGGGTTTTTTTTTTTTTTTTTTTTATCATTTTGAGCATTTTGGAGATTTATTCGACCCTAAGAATTTTGGGTTTTCTGCACATTTTCAACATGTATGGCCTATTAGACATCTTCAAATATAAAAAACAAGCGTACATTTCAGGAAATTTTGCATTCAAATAGTAGAGATGCAGTGGAATGTTGTTTGAGTATACACACACACACACATATACATGGGGATTAAGCACATAACCCTACAGAAATAGTGTAATCTTAAGATTTTCCTTTTTCGGCCATGGCGGTTGTGGGTTGTGGTGGGGTTTTTTTTGAGCATTTTGGAGATTTATTTGACCCTAAGAATTATGGGTTTTCTGCGCATTTTCAACACGTATGGCTTATTAGACATCTTCAATAATCAAAAACAAGGGTACATTTCAGGAAAGTTTGCATTCTAAGAGTAGAGATGCAGTGGAATGTCGTTTGAGCATATATCTATATATATAATTTCGTGTTCTGTGTCTTCTGAATAGGCATTCCCAAGGGACTCTGCCTTAGCTGTCGATATGTCAACCGCCATTCTCACATTATCCGAGACTGGCGAGCTTCAAAAGATCCATGACAAGTGGCTGACAAAGACGGCCTGTAACACACAGACTACTGAACTTGGAACAGATCAGCTCCAACTGAAGAGCTTCTGGGGGCTCTTCCTTATATGTGGGATCTCATGCATTCTTGCTATCCTCATCTACTTCTGTTCAATAATTCGCCAATTCAGTCGCCAATTCCCAGAAGAATCTGATCCTTCTGGATTTGGGAGCACACGGTCCGCACGTCTTCAGACATTCCTATCATTTGTTGATGAGCGGGCATCAGAGGGGACAGGAAGCAAATCGAAGAGGAAACGAATGGATGTGTCATCGAGTAGTATTGGGAGGGATGATGGTTCAACTAATGGATGCAAGAGAATGCAAATGGAGGATTCCCCTCAGAGGCAATACTAATGAAAGACACTTCAACTGAGCAACTGTTTGGGACCTTAGTTCCCAATCCATGAGTTGAGTTCTATTCTAGTTTTTATTTTTATTTTTTGTTTTCTATTCTCCGGTTATAATTGTGCAGATCTATACAGCACGGGACATTTTTAATGAGGAACCAATGGCTTATAAATGGGTAAGCTAGATGGATCATAATTCTCTCCATTTTATACTTTCATTTTAGACTTAGAAATTCTTACTTTATCGTCACAAAACAAATGAATGGATTACATTGCATTTAGGTTATGTAAATGGACAGCCCATTTCTCATTACAAATAAAGAGAATTTGGATCCAAATGATATACCAATATATTACTAATAAGAGTAAATGGACGACGTACATAACCTAATTTTGGTGTTATCATTGATTAGAACTGCACTCTTAGATCTTTTAGATAAATTTAATTGTGTGAAACCCACTTTTAGTTCGGGGGGGAATTTAGTCTTCTCACTTAGTTTAACATAGCATGCATTTATATTAATGATTATATTTGACAAATTGAAAACGGTACATGTGTGTTTGTTTAAGAAAATAAATTAAAAAAAGAAGAAGAGCCTAATTTAAATTATTTATTTTAATTGGCTATTTATGTTATTTAGTTAAACTCCTTTATGATAATTATAGATGGAACCTACAGTGAGTGATAAAAAGACTGTTTTCTTAAAATACTGGTAGATAGGGGTTGTTGCACAACAGGTGATAAAGATTTTTTTTTTTTTTTTTTTAAAATCTTGATAGGTATGAGCAGGGCCAAAGGATAGCTTTAGGGAAAGAAGTGATTTGCATTGATAACTTTCTTATGTTTTATTTTATTTTTAGGAATTGGTCCCACCAATTTAACTTTAGGGATCTATTTTGTCTTCCTTTTTCGTTTCCTTCGTAGTAGATTGTTTAAATAGTTTGATTATTATAATGTAGGATATATTTTATGTTCTGGAAATAAGAAATTATAATAATATTTTTTTTCGTAAATATAATAATAATAAAAATAATAATAATATCTTAAGCATGGAAAAAAAACATGGCTATGTTTGCTTTTATTTCTTGAATGCTGTTTCTTTTTTTATGTCATGTCTCTAGCTTGCATATAGAGGGAAAAATAATATTTTATAATAAAATTATGATGGTAGTGCACCAAGTAAATGAAAATTTTAATAAACTACTCAAATAATAGCTTTTGGAATAATGTTTGAGGAGCTTAGTAGTTTACATACTTTCTCACTGCTGCACGTGTTGATTATGGATGTGTAATTCTAATTAATGTAATTTCCCATGGATTGCCATAGCATAGTTAATTTCTTTCCTTTATATAACAATAAATTCATATAATTATGGTTATGTAAAAGTGTGCCGGGTAAGTATAAACTTTCCAAAATTTATAGAGGATAAGTGATAAGTAATGCCTATAGGGTTTACATGAAAAATTAAAAACTAAGGTATGCGATAATTGTAAATAAGACATTAAATGAATAAGCGCATTTGCATATACACACACCTTTTTGGATAGGCATAATATATCATAGATAGGTTGTAATTTTGGGTTATCGATCATTACTTTTAGGTGAAGAGCAACTCCGTGATAGTGATCCTAGGATGGTTTGAGTTACCGATTTATCATCGTTTCATCTAGGTGGGGGAATGATGGCTATGAACATGTTTATTTTAAACCTTCAGTTCCATATTAAATGTTTCTATGAATATTTCCTCATACGTTTACATTGAAATAGATTATTTGAAATATGTTTTCATGACATGAAATTCTTTTTTGACTAAGTGTTAATTTCTAAAAGAGGCATTTTGATTTATGGAATATTTGGTACCTCGATTTCATTATGGAGTTTCTGAAAAGTCTTTTTAAATTGTTTTATTATTATGAATATTATTTTAGAATTGTAATGGATTTTAAGAATCGACTTTTCTCTTATGTATGAAAAACCTTTGGCTTATCTTATTGAACCATGAGGACAGTCTAGTGTTTCGCTAGTGGTACGCTCATTTTGATGGTCTATAGTATGCTTGTGTTTAGGTCTTTAGAACCGCATGCTTGTTGCATTATGCCTTTGGGATGCGATGGGGTGTCTTTAACGTTTGGGGTTATTCCACGTGCAAATTTGACTATGATTATGTATGTATTTCATTTGATATGGTACCTCATGTTGTTTCCATATGATAGATGCAGATTTCTAGTAAGTATTTTATGAAATTGCTTTGCTAAAATATTAATGTTTACTCAAGGTAGATGCAACTAAAGTAGGGAAATTTTGTTGTTTTGCAAGATGTTTTATTGTTTTCTTTTTAAGTAAAGTGGTTTCCTTTTGTCTCCGGCTAAATTCTTCTCACTATGAAATGTCTCGCCCCAATCACAATTAACAATTTTTAGATTTAGAGAATTCACAGTAGAGGATTTCTTCATTCAAAGGTTGAGAGCTTTGGTGCGGTTCTTTATTTTCTTTCTTTAGGACTTATGGTTGGTTTGTTTAGAATTTTATTCATTCTATTTGGAACTCATCTAAAATAAAGTTTGGCTACATGGAAGCCTGAGATGTTTATTTGCACTACCAGATTATGATATGAATTCTTTATTCATAATAGATCAAAGTGCATATTTGACCTTTGAACTTGTCATGATGGAACATTTTAGCTTTTAACCTTTAATTGGGTACAATTTGGCTCTTTAATTTTTTATTCCTGTGCAATGTGACTTTCTACCGTCCGTTAAAGCCGTTAAAGCTGGATGATGTGGCAATTAAAGTCAACATATTTTTAACGGAGGATTGAAGGAGGAAGGCTCATGTCAAACCAACAAGACGACCTCGATCTTTAATTGCTGGGAAAAAAAAAGGGAAAAAACGAAGATCCGGAAGAGCTCTCTGTGGGAAGAAGAAAGTGGTACACAGTGGAGAGATAAAGAGAAGGAAATGACTTTTACTGGTTTTATGCCTTCCCTTCTAATTCCATGTCTTTTGTTTGGCTGATTAATGGGTATTACACAATGCTGCTTTTAGTTATGGAAAAAGGGGTCAATAAAGGGAATAAGATCTGGAATTTGTATTGATTTCCTGAAAATTTTGACTCTTTTGTTGCTTAGTTCATCTGCTTTGATTTCCTTTCATTGCACGCTCAGTTGTTTCTTCATCTTCATCTTCTTTCCTTCAAATCTGTTGTTTTCAATGCTGTTGCTACCCATGAATTGCATTGTAATTCTGATGGGTCTTGTTAATTGATGAGGTCCTCCAACCCACCAACCTCTTACCCAGCCACACCTTCCACTGCATCATCTAGGTTAGGTCCAACTCCATTTGCCGCCCACCATAACAGGGAAAATCCATATCTGGGTTTTGGGAACCAAATCTGGGTTCGGGTTTTCGGGTTTCTTAAACAAGATCTGAGTTTTGGGAATTTGAAACCCAGATCTGGGTTTCAAACCCATTTTTATTCATCAGATCTCACCTTTCTTTCTTTCTTTCTTCCAACTCTCCAAGTCGAGCACAAAAAGAAGAAGAATCCTCCACTTTTCTTCAATTAAAGAGACGTTCATTCCAATCGCAATGCCACTGACGCCGTCACTTTAAGAGGAGGAGGAGGAGCTAAGTTTGTCAAGCAGGGGAGACAAATAAGGATGGATTAAGAGAGAGAAACAGGAGAGAAAGAAAGTAGAAGGATTATAAAATAAAAAAACGCTGATTTAATTGCCACAACATTCAGCTTTAACGGCTTTGACGGACTTGTGATAGTAGGGTGTCACATTGCACTAGAATAAAAAGTTGGAGGGCATACCGTACCAAATTAGAGGTTAGGGGCTAATATGCACTTTGGCATTGATAATATTTTATGGTTTATGAATTGTCTTTTCTTTTTCGGAGGTATATTTTATTACAATAGGTTATAAGCTAGACAATATTAGGAATCATGTTTTTCTCATTCTATTAGGCTTAGGCCCTTCCCGGATGGAATGTTATATTTGTGATATCGGAGCATTTGGTTATAGGTTTTGGAATCCCTCACGTCACATTTGAGTCATGACATTCTACGTTGAAAATATTTCTTTTTATAGAGTTTAATTATGCCACGCCGTCAGCCTAATAGGTCACCTCCATTACGACATTAAGCCAATAGTGAAGTGCCCCATAGTACTTGCTCTGAATGGGTCCTTCTCATTCCTAATACTGCAACTAATAGAGCCCCTCGTGCCTCGAGGCACCACTAGCTCCTGCAATTGAGACTTCATTGAATTTTACATAAATCGCACCTCCTCAACCATCAATGACATCTGGTCTTAGCAAGTTGTAGATATGTTTGCACAAACCATTGCTCTATCTCAAGCACATCCCTCCAATGATGAATTGCCATTTGAGAGACTGTACGCCGCCTTCAGTGAGCCGTTTACTAGTGCTACAGATCTTGCAGATGCTGAGGCATGGTTCCAACGAATTGAGAGAATATTTACAGTTGTGAAGTGTATGGACAAGCAGCGACTTTCATATGCAGTTTTTCTACTTGAGAGGAGTGCTCACAATTAGTGAGAATTGATGCTATGCTGTCACACTTCTCCCGCGGCAGTCACATGGAGTGGCTTCCAGCGAGAGTTCTTTGATTATTATTACCCTCAAACTTATAGAGATGATAGACAGAGGGAATTCTTGAAGCTGATTCAAGGTTCTTAGGCATTGACTGAGCATGAGAAGCGATTCACTGAACAATCCAGGTTTGCCTCCACTTTAGTTGCAAATGAGTTTGATAAATGCTGGAGATTTGAAGATAGCCTCGAAGACGAGATCAAGATAATGATAGTGGGATTAGGGTGGCTTGAGTATAAGAAGTTGGTACAGGCAGCTCTCAGAGTTGAGCATGGAATTTCCAACCAATATAGACAACCAGTGACCCTGGAACCTAGAGGGGTCGAGAACGGCTTGTTGTCCAAGAAAGTTTTGGTTCAATTCAGCAACCCAACAGGCATATAGACCCACAGGGAATGAAAACATGACCTACCACAAACAGTGGTCCACCTAATGGAAACTAGTATAATAGGTATCATAAGTGCAGTCAGTGCAATTTTTTCAACCTTAAGGATGCAGGAGAGCCGCTAGTACTTGCTATCAGTGTGGAAAGGCTGGGCACATTAATTGAACCACAATATTGAAAAGAAGTAATTTTTAATTGGGTAATTAAAGTTAATATTTTTTATTAAATTGATATTATTTATTCTTTTTAGTAATTACAGAGTAAATATGGCAAAGCGATGTATTTTTGGCAATTTCATTGAATAACAGGATTACTTGGAAAAAAAAAAGGAAAGGAAGAAGAGGAAAGTAATGACATGGAAAAAATGGAAAGAAGGAAAAAAGGAAAGAAGAAAAATGAAAGATTTAAACAGAGGGTATTATTTTTTATTTTTCTTTCCTTTGATCTCCTACTAACCCATACCCTTGCCTTATTTATAAAAGACGGGTCTCTCCTTCAGTCAAAACACACAAACGACACCCTTGCCCGACACCCTTGCCCACCACCAAACTTGCTCTCATTCTCCCTTTTCTCTTGAACCAACACATACCATTGTATAATGTTGCCTTTGCACCAATATTATACGTCACTGCACTCGTTCCATCTTCGCGAGGTCCATTAAATTCAAACATGGCATTCCCCAATACCATGAGTTGCTGAGTTCCCTATCCACTTTTGGGTTATATATGATACTTTAATTCCGATTGATGGTACTTAATTGATAAATTTTTGAAATTTATGTGTAATTGAATGTTTGATGTTGAGATTGGATTGATTTAGCCTCATTGTTATATTTAGTAAGGATTATAGTCTTTGTGATTCTATTAATTATTTTTAAGCATTGTTGCAATATTATGTGGGGATTCTTCCGATAATAATTCATGACTGACTGAATTAAGGTTTGGCAAGATAGGCTATAGCTAGGTTAATTCACACAGTTATTCTGAATCTCATTAGGCTTGTAGTTCTAATGGATTAATTACATGTATATTCAAATCAATTGGTTTAAAGTGGATTCAAATGCTGAAAGTGGATTTCCAGTGCAATCTTTTAATCTTTTTTAAATTATTCTTTGATAATTTTTTTAACTTTAAAAACAAATTCCACTCAACCCTAAATTCCTTGTGGGACGATACTCTACTTGTCACTTTACTACATAACATAGTAGTTTTATTTAATTATTTTTTATTTGAAAATGGCTGATCAAATTTTGGCGTCGTGGGAATGATTAGCACAGTTAATTTTTCTTAGTTAGTTTAATTTATCTTATAATTTACATATTAGCTTGCTAAAAAAATTTTAAAAAATTAATGTTGGGAATAAAACAGTTTAGTGTGCTTTGATTATTATTGTTTTTTTTTGTTTTCTTTTTTGTTATTACTAGTAACATAGTGATTCAAGAAAATCAAGCCTTGCGTTAGTTGGAAGACCATTTTTATGCGTTCAACATACAATTCAACTTCTAGTAATTAGGTCCCAACCACACAGGTGACCCAATATGAGATCAAGTCCATTGTCATCCAAATTCTTCCGTCCTTTTATGGGCTTAGTAATGAGGAACCGTATAAGCAGTTAGACAAGTTTACTGAAATTTGTTCCATGGTTAGGATTTTCAAAACTTTACAGATGATGCCTTCAAGTTGACACTATTCCCTTTTTCGCTCAAAGATAAAGTTAAGCATTGGCTTCACTCTCTAGATTTAATAGTGATATCAATTTGTGCACAAATGCAGCAAGTGCTCCTAAAAATAATACTTTTCTATCAGTAAAACTAATAAGGTTAGGAGAGCCATCATGAGTTTCTCCCAATTAAATGGTGAACAATTTCATGAGTTTTGGTAGAGGCTTAAGGATCTCATTAAGAGATGTCCTTATCATGAAGTGCTTAAATGGCAGCTAGTCTAATGATTTTATGATAGATTAATAGAAAAACACCAGTAGATGGTTGATGCTTCGTGTGGTGGAACATTTATGTAGAAGAATGAAAACGAGGCATGGACACTTTTTGATGCCCTCAATAAGAATTCTATACATGCACATTCAAATCAATAAGTTTACAGTGGATTCGAGCCCCAAAGGTGGATTTCCTAGCCTATAGTTTTCTACATCAAATTTTTAGTGCAATCTTTTATTTTCTTTTAAATTCATTTTTGATAATTTTTCTAGTTTTGAAGACAAACTCAATTCAGCCTTAGATTCTTTGTAGGACGATACCCTACTTGTCACTTTACTAGGTAACGTAGTAGTTTTATTTAATTATTTTTTATTCAAAAATGACCAATCACGTATGAAAAGGGATTGCCCGGATTTGCTTCACAAAAGTGGATCTTTATAGAATTAAAACTGCATCAACAAGACAAGGGAATGACTGGTTTCAAAACGGGCAGCTTCCTAGGAGACAAACAATAAAGCACCAAACAATATGGGGATAGCTAGCAACAGTAAGTCTAGGTAGCCAGTTAGAAACCACAACTATTTCACGTTCTAAGGCTAAATCACATCCTGTCAAGTCAAAAATTGTTGTTTATAGAAATAAAGTGGAACTTAGAGAAATTGTAGTTTCCGTAGTGATTTTCAATGAAAATCCCTTAGGTTCCCAAAAATTTAAGTGGGTTGCTTGAAAAAAAGAGTTAAAAGGAAACTATAAATGGTTTGCTAGATCAAGAGGCTTACCGGTCTCGTCACCCTTGTTTCCTTTCCCACCTATACTTGGGTATTAACCTCCCCTTATTCTTTCCTCCTTCTTTCTTTCTCTTTTTACTCTCTCCCCCCCCCCCCCCCCCCCTCTTCTCTCTTTCTACAGTTAGCTTTGTTTTCTATTTGTTGTTTGTTTTTTTTTTCCTTGCCCATTTGTAGGCAAGTGCTTCAACCCCACATTGCTTGATTATGCCAAGTGGAGGGTGATGGAGCTTGCCACACCATCCACTCCATCATGGCCCTCATTTAATGCCAAACAAAATATCTTTTAAGGTTTTTATTTCCCAAAGCCAATGTGGAAACTCCTATTCGTACTAGTTTAACTAGTTATATTACCTAAGGGAATGAATTATAGGCATTTGTTACTGTTTTTTAACTTTAGGTTTTATTTCGCTAGGGTTCAGTTCTTATTTCTAATTTAATTCCTAAATTGATCCAAAGTATAATTTATTCTAGGAGTGTTACATTCCACCCTCCTTAAATAAATTTTGTTCTTGAAATTCTCATGTACCTTAGTTGAGAAAAGATGAGGGTATTTCTTCTTTATTTCAAATTTCGATTTCCAAGTAGCTTCCTCCACCATATGGTTATGCCATAGCACCCTATGCCACAACACCTTGACCTGCGGTATGACTTTTGAGCATAAACTTTGTCCTTTCATGTCTAGAATGCTAATTGGTTCCTCTGGTAAGTCAAATCTTCATCTAGCTGTATTAGGTCCATATCAATTACATGGCTAGGGTCGGGGATATATTTTTATAGCACTGAAATGTGGAATACATTATAAATGCGAGACAAGTGTGGGGATACAGCAAGTTTGTAAGGCACAGGTCCCACGCGATTTATAATATCAAACGGTCGATATAGTGAGGGTTGAGTTGTTCCTTTTTCCCAAATCTTGTCACCCCTTTCCACGTCCTAGAATCTTGCCTTCATTAACCTCAATCCAACACACTGTTGTCCTACATTTTTTCCTGTATAGGGTTTCGAATGGAGCCATTCCAATGCTAGCTTGATAACTATTTTTGTAAGAAAATTCCACTAAGGCTAAGTGCTTGGGTCCCAATCCGAAACAATAGATGTCGGTACACTATACATTCTAATAATTCCATAGATGTATAGATTAGCCAAATGTTCTAAGGTGTAAGTCTCTCATATAGGTAAAAATGAGCTGACTTAGTCAATCGATCAACCACTACCCAGATTCAATTGAACCCTAAAGTAGCCTTTGGTAGCTTGGTTACAAAATCCATTGTAATGTGATCCCATTTCCACTGAAGAATTTCAAGTGGCTGCAGAGGTCCCTTTATAACTTGGCATTCAACTTTAACTTGTTGAAAAGTCAAGTATTTTGCCACATGCTCGGCAATTTCCTCTTTTATGTCTAAAACATTTTCCAAAGGTCTTGGTACATTTTTGCACTACCTGGGTGGACTGAAAATGTGGAATTGTGTGCTTCTGTGAAAGTTTCCCTTTCTATTTCCGGGTCATTAGGTACACACAACCTTGCATTTATTCGCAAAACACCTTCCCTGTCAATTTTTGCTTCTTGAGACTTCTCTTCACAAACATTTTCCACCAGTCCATTTAATTTAGGGTTGGCAAATTGATTAGCTTTAATCCTCTCAATTAAGGTGGATTTAATGTTTTGTTGCACCACCCCAATTATGGAGTTTTGCCTTCCTAATTCCACCTCCTTTCTTTACAGGTTTGGAAGTATTCGCTCTTGTCTAGTCATAAGCATTGCTACTTGTGCATGATACTTTTTGCTTAAGGCATCAGCCACTACATTGGCCTTCCCCAGATGGTAGTGGATAGTACAGTCATAATCCTTTAGTAATTTCGACCAGCGTCGTTGCCGCATGTTGAGCTATTTCTATGTAAACAGATACTTCAGACTCTTGTAATCAGTATAAATTTCACATTTTCCTCCATATAAATAGTGCCACCAAATCTTCAATGCGAAGACCACAGCTACCAGCTCCAAGTCAAGAGTTGGGTAGTTCTTTTCATATTCTTTAAGTTGTCTAGAAGCATGTGCTATGACTTTTCCATTTTACATGAGCAAACACCGCAAGGCTTTTGTTGACGCGTCACTATATAGTATGAATCCTTCAAATCTGTTTGGTAACGCTAATATTGGGGCCATCACGAGTCTTCTCTTGAGCTCTCCAAAACACTTTTCAAGTTCTTCAATCCACACGAACTTCTTATCCTTGTGTGTCAGTTGGGTTAATGGTATAGCATTTTCGAAAATCATTCCACAAACCTTTTGTAATATCTGACAAGTCCTAGGAAGCTTCATACGTTTACTGCCTTTGGGCTCTCCCAATTCTATATGACTTTAATCTTTGTAGGATCAACTGATATTCCATCCTTGGTGATGACATGTCCAAGGAACGTCACCTTTCCCAACTAAAACTTGCATTTCTTTAGCTGGGCGTATAATTTATTTTCTTGCAATGTTTGAAGAATCATCGTCAAATGTTTTTCTTGTTCTTCTTGATTCTCCGAGTATACCAAAATATTATCAATGAAAACTAGAATGAATTTGTCCAAGTATTCTTTGAAAAACCAATTCATCATGTCCACAAAGGCTGCCGATGCGTTAGTTAATCCTAATGGGATTATCAGGAATTCGTAACGTCCATATTGTGTCCTGAAGATAGTTTTTGGAATCTCTTCCTTCTTAATCCTTAGTTGGTGTTACCCAATAAGAGATCAATCTTTAAAAAATATTGAGCACCTTGGGGTTGATCAAACAAGCCATCAATCCTTGGAAGAGGATGTTTATTTTTTATGGTGACATGATTCAATTCCCGATAATCGATGTAGAGCCTTGAGATTCCATATTTCTTTTTCATGAATAAAAGAAGGGCTCTCTAGGGTGAAGCACCTGTTCATGCCTAAGAGTTTTTGCAGTTCCAGCGGAGCCATTCGATATGGTGTCTTTGATATGGGATTTGTTCTGAGTATAAACTCAATAGCAAATTCAACTTCTCGCTCCGGTGGTAGGCCAGGGAGTTCCTCCAGGAAGATATTGGGAAATTCATTAGTAATGGATAATTCCTTGAGACTTGGGCCGTTATGGTTGAGATCATCAGCATGGGCTATATAAATTTGGCATCCCTTTTTCACGAGTCGTACTTTGAGCAAATATATGGTGCTTCTGGATTTACTACGTTTAATACTTTTAATTTGAAACGTGGGCTGATCCGGAATGTGGAAACAAACTATTTTATTAAAGCAATCAATTTGAACATGATGAGTTGATAGCCAATCTATGCGTAATATCACTTCAAAGTCTTACATTGGAAGAGCTATCAAGTTGGAGAGCAATTCCCTAGTTCTAATTTGTACCATGCAAGATGGGTATATAATGGTTGTCTTGATTTCTCTACCCGAAGTTGTCTCAACTGTTAAATCTACATTTAGCCTTTATGGTTTAAGGTTTAACCTTTGGGCACAAGAGTTGTGATAAAAGAGTGTGTGGCTCCCGTATCAATTAGGACTTGTACCTCATTATGATTTAGAAGAAACATACCCGTTATTACGTCAAGAGGCTTACCGGTCTCTTCGCTTTTTCCTTGTTTCTTTTCCCACTTATGCTTTTTGATTAGCTTCCCCTTATTCTTTCCTCCTCCTTCTTTCTTTCCCCTTTTCCCCTCAGTCTGTCTTTCTCTCCCTCTACGGTTAGCTTTGTTTAATTGGTTATTTTACATAAGAGAATGAATTATAGGTATTTGTTTTCCTATCGCTTCTTAACTTTATGTTTTCTTTTGCTAGGGTTTGGTTCTTATTTCTACTTTAACTCCAAAATTAATTTGAAGTATAATTTATTTTAGGGGCGCTACATTTACTCTATTGTACACATAAAGTTAAGGCTTTTCTCTCAAGAAGAAAACGTAGTTGGTGCCTCGTTGAGCCAGTGTCTGGGAATTCCGAGTAGACGATCAACCAAGATAAACATTTAGCTTTCCACTACGATTTTTGATCATTCTCTTAAAATGGATTCCAAAAGTTAGTAATTTATAAGTTCTAATCGGTTTTAAGTTCTAATTAGAGCCTTGCCTATTGATTAATAAACCCTAATTTTAAAATGTTGTCGATTTTTCGGTTTAAACACATTTTCGGTTTAATGAAAATTCTATAATTATCATGTTGCATAAAGTTGAATGGCAGGTTTGTAACTCTGTGTTGCATAGAATTGAATGGCAGTTCTATAATTTTTGTATTGCATAAAGTTAAGTGGCACTTCTATAATTATGTGTTCTATAAAGTTAGAGTAGCAATTTTGTAATTTTGTGTTTCATAAAGTTGAATGGTAGTACTATAATTCTGTGTTGCTTAAAGTTGAATGATAGTTTTACAATTTTTGTGGTGCACAAAGTTGAGTGGCAATTCTATAATTTTGTGTTGCACAATAGAGCAATGGCAGTTTTGTAATTATGGAAATCGTGGTTTCCTAAATCACATATATGGAAATCAACTTTCTAAAGTGATTTAAAATGACTTTCAATTTGTTTTTTGGTTGATAATATTTTGGGATTTTATCAATTTTTCCAAAATTAAAATTTTGACCTTTTAGGTTACTAAAGTTAAACATGACATTTTGGCATATTGTGTTCTTAGGACTAGTGATTGTAGTTCATAAAGTTAAAGGACATATATAAAGGATAAATGTGAATAAATAAAGTTATACCCTATGATGTAAGATGTTTCTTAATTATTTTTTTACCTCCAAAGTGGGATTTATTAATTAAGGACATGAGTGAAAATCAATCTTACATAGTTTTAGGGATGTCTCTGATTTTGATAGATAGCCATTATCTCAAAGGAGATGGTTATGGGTTAAGATTTTGAGGGTTTTGTATATTCAAATTTTGGTATTAATACTTATTTAGAAAATATCATACACCCAAAGGTGGTGATTTTTCGAAATTTGGAAAAATTTCATGGTAGCTGATTTGCAAGGGGTTTTTGCAACTACGTGTTGTGCTTTCAGCCCAAAGGTGGTTGCAAAATGATGTATGTGAATTCTCTATATGGTATAATCATAAGGTTCCTGATTATCATGTAATTATTCACATAATGCTAATATTTTCAAATTTTTTATTGATCTTTTTAGTCACTCTCTCTCTAAATATAAATATTGTTACACTAGAGATTCTGAATGGCTCAAACTTCAAGAAGTTGAAGGATGACATTGAGCACCGAAAGCTAGAATTAGTTGCACATGATTCAGACTAAGAGTAATCGACTGTTTATTGTGCATGAGGAGATCAATCAAGGACTATCTTTTGAGTGGGATACTGATTGATTGCACTATTGCTGAGATGATGACTGCTTTTGGATAGAGATAACATACTTTTGCCAATATAGAGATCAGCACCCACTTTTCTAGTTTGTATGAAATGACTTATAAAGGGAAAAGTAGTGTTAGAGATTACGTCATGAAGATGTTGGACTATCAAACAAAGCTAAAAGAATGAAAGGTTGTGCTTCCTAATGCATGTATTGTTCATCAGGTGCTGCACACTCTTCCACCGGATTTTAGCATCATAAAGACTCATTTTAACTCACAAGATCAAACATAGGGTCAAAATGGTCTCATTTCCCAGGTTGTTGTTGAGGACAAGAAGCTGAAGAAGGAAAGATCTCACATTGCCTTGTTTGCTGCGTGAGTCGAAAACCCATAAAGGTAAAAAGCATAAATTTCATACTTCTAATTCTGCTCAAGTTACCACTAAGGGCATTGGTCAGGCTATTAAGTTGGGTCCAAAGAAAGCTTCTTTCAAAAAGGAAAGTGGACACTACTTCTTTTGTAAGAAGCAGTGTCACTTAAAGAAAAACTATGGAAAATATAAAGCCTGGTTAATGAAACGCAAGCATTCAGGTATTGATTCTTTGGCCTTAGTTTGTGAATCTAACAAAACATGTTGCATGTACCATACAAGCATTCATAAACAGGAGGAAACCAAATCAGGATGAATTAAAGATCATCATTGGGAACAATGCATTATCTAGTGTTGAGTTTGTGGGAGATGCTATTTTCTTTCTAGAGTTTTGATTCAAATTAACTTTGTGGAACACATTTTATGTACCATCATTTAGGGGAATTTGATTTTTGTTTCTCTGTTCGACAAGTGTGGTTTTTCATTTGAATTCAAACACTCTATAGTTTTCTTGTTCTTTAATTCAAATGTAGTGGGGTATTGCACTTTATCTAATAGTTTCTATAGATTGTGTTTACATCCTACAAATTGTTATGAGTCTAATAATGTTGAAAAAGTTGTTCCCAAAAGACCTCTACCTAAAGAATAATCTCACACTTTATGGCATAAGTGCCTTGACCATATATTCAAGGAAAGAATGGATAGGCTGATAAGGTCTGACATCCTTCTTGCTCTTAAAAGTGACTTGGAGAATTGTGTAGATTGTTGTAGAGGAAATATGTCCAAGCGTAGAAAGAAAAATGCAGTTCATAGTTCTAACCTTTTGGAAGTTATTCATACAGATAT
This sequence comes from Santalum album, assembly GCA_034195605.1. Taxonomy (NCBI): domain Eukaryota; kingdom Viridiplantae; phylum Streptophyta; class Magnoliopsida; order Santalales; family Santalaceae; genus Santalum; species Santalum album. The sequence goes on from CM067262.1 coordinate 8,497,264, forward strand.
AAATGAGCCTTATTCAACTACCTTATTTAAAATTTATTATTTTATAACTTTCATAGATGACTATTTCAGATATGGTTATCTATACTTTATTAAGAAAAAGTCTAAATCTCTTGATAAATATAAGATTTTTGAAATAGAGGTCGAGAAACAATTGAGAAAGTTAATAAAGATTGCTAAATCTGACCGAGGTGGTCAGTATTACAGCAAGCATGGCAATGATGGATTGCTCAAGTGTCCATTTGTTAAGTACTTAGAGGATTCTAGCATGGTTGGCCAGGATACTATGCCAGAGAGTCCTGAATAGAATGGTGAGGTCAAAAGACAAAATCGCACCTTTATGGATATGGTAAGAAGTATGAGGGGCAAGACTCATTTATTGAATTTTCTTTGGGGAGAGATAATAAAGACAGCTTCGTATATTCTCAACAGAGTTCCCAGTAAGCTAGTTCCAATGACTCATTTTGAGTTATGGACTGGATGTAAGCCTAGCCTTAGTCATTTTAGAGTTTGGGGGTGCCTTGCAGAGGCGAGATTGTATAATCTAACCATAAACAAGTTAGATTTTAGGACTACTCGTTTCTTTGTAGGTTATCCAAATCACTTGAGGGGGCACAGGTTTTATAATAGCAACTCACAGACCATACAGGATTATAACAAAGATCACTCGATAGTAATATTTTCTCACCCCATCTAGACTACTATTCGTGTAGTCATTCCTTTTACTATGTAGATAGTTACCCTTGATCCAGGTCTAGAGCCCATAGTTTATATAGCCCCTGTTTAGGATATAGAGGTATCACAAGTACAAGATGTGAAACCTAAAGTTCCACTTTGTCGGTCCAACAAGGAGAGAAGACTTGCACTACCATTTTGCTATGAGGTCTATCTGGGAGAGCTTGACTATGACATTGGTGAAATTAAAGATCTTTCTCTTTATAAGGAGGTTATTTTTAGTCCTCAGGTAGCTCTGTGGAAAGATGCAATGAGAGAAGAAATACAATCTATGAAACTTAATAAGGTTTGGGAGCTCGTTGAGTTACATAAAAGTTGTAGGACCATTGGTTCTAAATGGGTTTACAGGACCAAAAGAGATTCCGACAGGGAGATCGAGAGGTTTAAAGCCAGACTAGTGGCAAAAGGATTGGCCCAAAGAGAAACGATAGATTATAATGGCATGTTTTCGCCTGTCTATTATAAGGATACCTTTCGGGTGGTTATGGCCTTAATAGCTCATATAGATCTAAAGCCACACTAGATGGATGACAAAACTGCCTTCCTAAATCGTGATTTTGATGAGGAGTTCTATATGGTGCAACCTGAAGGGTTTCTAGTTGATGACTTTGATCATCATGTTTGTAGACTTTCTATCTATGGTCTCAAACAAGCATCCAAATAATGGTATCTCAAATTTCATGAAACAGTGGTTTCTAATGGCTTTGTGGTTTCTAATACTGGAAGGTCAACAGGGGCAAGTTTGTCTTCCAAATTTTAAATGTTGATGATACCTTGCTAGCAAACACCAATAAGGGACTAAGTTCCTATCAGGGATGTTTGACATGAAGGACTTGCGAGAGGCATCCTTTGTTCTAGGCATTCAAATCCATCGGGATTAGTCACATTATTTATTGGGACTCTCACAAAAGGCATATATAGATCATAATTTGGAAAGATTCAATACGCTAGATAACAATCTCGGCAACATTCCAATTGCTAAGGGCGATAAGCTGAGTCTTACATAATGCCCCACTATGAATATAAGGATAGATCTCATAAAGAAAGTACTTTAAGCTAGTGCAATTAGGAGTATTATGTATGCTTAAGTTTGTACTAAACCAAATATTGCTTTTGTATTTGGACTTCTTTGTAGATATTAGTCCAACCCAAGACATGATCACTCAGTTACTGCCAAAAAGGCTTTAAGGTACTTGAAGGGAACAACAAATTATATACCAACATATACACGAGTTAATGACCTACAACTTGTGGGTTATAAAGATTTTGATTTTGCGGATTGTTTATATAATAGGAAAATCCACATTTGGTTAAGTTTTCATAATGGTAGGAGTTGCAGTATGTAATAGCTCAAAATTCGGTTGGATTTGGAACTGTTATCCAAAATTATATAGACAAATCCAAAAAGTTCGATACAAAGTAAAACCGCGGAAGCATTCTAACTCTCCATTTATTCAAGTAAAGAATAGGTAAATGGGCCAAAATGAGCACCAAAATGAATTTAAAAACTAATGCAAAGGTCTGGCCCAAACAAGTGGCAACAAAAGTCTATAATCTCAACTAATCCAAATAGGTTCAAAGTAAAAGTCCTCATCAGTGGAATCCCACCGCTCTCTTAATGACCATTACCTAAAAGAGACAAAGAAAACGGATGAGCCAAATGCCCAGTAGGAGTAAGAAAAAATAGCAAAGCATTATGGTATACAAGGGTCAACCAAAGGATATCAAATAACCAAAAAAAACTCATATATCATATCATAAGAGTTGCTAGTTAGGCATGTCCAAAAATCATCTTTCAATTTACATAAGAATTAGTATGTATTAAAGTGACTAATTGTGCCACCTAATAGATCAAATAATTGCCTAGAAGGACATCACAATTTTCCCAAAGGACATTACATATCACCCCAAAGGACATGGCATAAGTAAACTGCGCAGAAGCGATGGGAGGAATCTCGACTAGTGGTGTTTCGCCAATAACACTCAATATCACAAATATATGTCTATGGTGCACACACAAAGTGCTAGAAGTAATTGTGGTTACCAAATAAATAGAGGGATCATCGTATCATTCCAAGAATAACATCCACAAACAATGGATGTTTCAAAAATTTGTAATAATCAATTCCATAATGAAAACGGCTTAAATAGGCTACCACTAGCTAACTCTTTCTTGGGTAGAGGTGTAGGGGCAACCCCGCACCTTTTTCCCATGATAAATTAAGGTTCACAAGTCAAAAACATCTATATGAAACTGCTGGAATTTTCAAGTTGGAAAACGGATAGAAACCTCTACCTCAGGATGAGTCGAAAATCACAAATTCCTCCTAAGTTAATGCTGCAAAGCTCTAAAAGTGTCTAAAATAATTAAACACATAATTTAACTCCTAACAGCCCTAAAACAGTGCTGGAAATTCAAATTTACTAAAATTAAATTTGAAATTCAAAAATTGCGCTAAATTGATAACCATCTCACCGTAACTTCCAACTAAGGAATTAAAATTGTCAAATTTGGAGCCCTCCAGAACCAAGTGAGCCACTTCCGTTTGCAAGTACGAGTTTAAGTGCCTAATGACATGGTTGGAATGTTAGGAACAACATAAAAAAATGAAAGGAAACCTTGAAAAAATTGAAACAACCCAAAATAGGTCAAAACATGAACTAGGCAATGCAACGAGGTTCGTGAGATAATTTTCCCCACAGCCACTCACCAACAGTGCCCAAAAAGGGTCCCCAACTCTTCCTAACCCAACCAAAAAACTCCCGAACCATCCAGAACAAAAACCGATCCCGAAACCCTAAATCCCCAGTCTCATCGAACTTATCAAAACTCACACACTCGCACACACACAGCACACACTAATCTACGAACTCACACTTATCAACACACACCACACTAACTCACAAATGCCCAAACACCATAAACATGGAGAAAGAAAAGAGAAGAGAATTAAAAAGAAACCATACCCATGAGAAGGGGAGAGTCAAACTAAGGGAGAGGGAGAGAGCGTAGAGTTTGGTTGATGTGGAAATCCCCAGTCTAAAGGAACTCCTATTTGAAATTAAATTAGTTTTTAGGTGATAAAAGATAGTTATCGACAAGGTAGGGTTTTTTTTTTTAAATTTAAATAAAAAGAAGATAATCAAAAGTAAAATTATGTTTTCTTTCCTTTTTAATAAATAATAAAAATAAAAATAAAAGAAACAGGATATTACAAAGTATCTTGTAGAGTTCGAAACAAAAGTTGATGGCGTCATCCACTATGTAAGTAGAGTTGGTAGCATGTTATAGGGCGTGCACACAAGTAGTTTGGCTTAGGAATCTCATTCGGGAGTTGATGGTATTTGATTTTGTGTCTAAGCCCATCCAATTATTTTGTGATAACAATTTGGTTGTGTTGTTTATCAACAACAATAAAGGTATCACAGAGGCTAAACACACGGAGGTCAAGTTTTTTACCATAAAAGAGAATGTTAAAGATGGTGACGTTAAAGTACATCATATTAGCATAGATGATAATATTGCAGACCTACTTACTAAAGGCCTTTGCCCCATTGTTTTTCAGAGACATGCTAGTGGCATGGGCTTAGGAGCATCATAGGATGTGTATGCTTAGTGAGAGTTGTTTTCGGACAATATTTGGCAATTTTGTCGTTTGCATTCTTTATCGTCTAGTATTGGCTAACATTTATATATTTTCCTTTTCAATATGTTGTCTATTTATAGTACGACATTTCTAGATATTGATGCTTTGGTGTTGATATATTTGCAAATTTTATATATGAATGTGGAAATCTTGAGAATGGTGTTATTCTTAAGTAGAGGTATACATTTTAGCAACGCCTCAAGAGTGTATGTCTAGTAACACATAAAGTATACTCGAAGTATAAAGAATAAGGCATATATGGATTCATGTTTTAAATCATAAGGGATTCATGAGAATCATTAAGTTTTTCTGTGGTTGCTGTAGGGGAAAATGAAGGTGAAAAAATAAGGAAACTGACAAGGATAATACATAAAGAATCATTTATGTGAGGTATTGTTTAGTTGCCACATACAACTTCAAATCCATGTTAGTGGGGTTAAAGGCTTTCATGACCATGGCGGATCGTATATCAACTAGAAAGGTAAGGTGCCACCTTGATTCAGAATTTTGAGACCATATTAGAGAGGATTGGTTAATTTAGTAGTCTTTAAACCAAATTGTCAAGAATTGTGCATAAAGCTTGATAATAAGGATTAACAGCCTTGATTCATTTCCTCAAAAGCATACCCAACAAGATTGGCCCAATTGGGAGAATTTTTGTGGGCTTAACCTCATTGGGTTTTATTTCAGTTCAGACCCAGCTATTATTATTTGGTTTAGTAAAGTGAGACTAAAAGGCCTAGGTTAATTAGATGTAGACCAGTTAATGTGAGCTTAGGGTTGGGTACAAAGGTTTTGATGAATGGCCCATTAGCCTAGCCTGCATAGTTATATAAGCTACGTCCCTACTCTAATTCCCCCTAGAGGTTTATCCTGCTGTATACATAAAGTTAGGATTTTTCTCTCAAAAGAAAACCCTAGTTGGTGTATCATCAAGTTAGTGTCTGTGAATTCAAAATAGAAGATCAAGCAAGATAAACATTCAAATTTCCACTGCAATTCTTGTTTCTTCTCCTAAAATGGATCCCAAAGGTTAGTACTTTATCAGTCCTAATAGGTTTTAGGTATTTATTGAATCAAAGGATTGATATTGACATATCTTGTGATTTTAGATTAGCATAACATATTTTCTACATTTCATTTATGTCTCGCTACCACCCATGTTTTTAAAAGCCAATCAATTGAGTTACTCGACGATTTGTCAATTTATGAGGAGCCAGTTATTATCCTTGACCATCGTAATCAAGTGTTGGGTAGAAAAATCATACTTTTAATGAAGGTTTCATAGAGAAATCATGAGAGAAACAAAGAGATATGGGAATATGAGGATGAGTTGAGAGCTTAATGTCCTCATTTATTCGTAAAACCAGGGGCGTAAAATTTGAAGATGAAATTCTTTTTGAGGGGAGAATAGTTGTAAAGCCAACTTTTAGTTTAAGGGGGGAATTTTGTCTTTTCACTTAGTTTCATAGCATGCATTTGTATTAATGATTATATTTGACATACAGAAAAGGGTATATCTGTGCATGTGTGTGCATTAAGAAAATAAATAAATAAGAAAAGGATATTCAAGTTATTTATCTTAATTAGTTATTTATGTTATTTGGCTAAAATCCTTTGTGATAATTATAGATGGGATCAATAGTAAGTGATAAAGATCGCTTTCTTAAAATATCGGTAGACATAGATGTGGTAAAGATTTTTTAAAATAAAGCATTGATAGGTATAGGTGGGGCTAGGGGTAACTTCGGGGAAGGAATTAGTTTGCTTTGATAACTTTCCAACCATTAGGTATCTCAATGTTTTATTTTATTTTATTTTTATATTATTCTAGGGAACAAAACTTGTGATTTATAAAGATTCATTTCCTCAAAATCTTAGGCTACTCCTTCCTCTGCCGCACTCACTTTCTGCACCACACATTTCAACAAGAATTTCTTTCTTTTGGTTCCACCAATTTAACTTAAGGATCTATTCTATTCATATTTGGATAAGGTAAGTTCTCCTTTTTAGTGTTCTTGCCAATAGATTGTTTCAATAGTTTGACTATTGTGTTGCAGCACGTGTTTCATGTTCTGGAAACAATAAATAATAATAGTAATATTAATAACATTTTAATAACGCAAGCATGAAGAAAAAAAAACTTGGTTATGTTTGCTTTTATTACTTGAATTTTATTACTTGAATGTTGTTTCTTTTGTTTTATGAAATCACTAGCTTGTATGTAGATCGACAAGATAATATTTTATAATAAAATTATGATGGTAGTACATCAAGTAAGTGAAAATTTTAATAAACTACTCAAATAATAGCTTTTGAATTAATGTTTAAGTAGCTTAGTACGTTACATACTTTCTCCATGCTGCATATGTTGATTATATGCTTCTACATAAATGAATTTAAGTGGGGAACTAGAATGTGTGTAAGAAAAGCAATACTAATTAATGCAATTTAGTATGGATCACCATAGTATTGTTAAAATTTTCCTTTTTATATCAATAAATTCATATAACTATAGGTATTTAAAGGTGTTTTGAGTGAGTATCACCTTTTCGAAAATTTATAGAGGATACACAATAAGTAAGAGTTTTTTCTCACTGTAACGTAAAAAAAAAAAAAGATTTTATGAACATACCCTACCCTTTCAGGGTTTTCTATGTCTACCCTTGTTTTCAGAAAACGCGGTTGCCGACCGCGTTTTCTCTGTCTCCATTCCGACAGCGGCTAATTCGGACAGCAACCGCGTTTTCCTTTTTTATTTTTTTTAATTCCTAAATTGACCAGTCGGGGATACGTGGCGCGACCACAATGAAAACATGGACGGCGACCGCTTTTTTAATTGACACGTGTTGCGCCCAAATTAAAAACGCGGACGGCGTCCGCGTTTTTAATTTATTTATTTTTTTGCTACAGGATGGGGACACGTGTCGTGTCCCCATTAAAAATGCGGACCGCATCCGCATTTTCAGTTTTAACCGGCTGACCGACAACTAACACGGCGACAGGTGGCCGATTGCACAGTGGGAAACGCGGACGCTGTCCGCGATTCCAGTTTCTAAATCCCCCCCCCCCCCCCGGCAGCCTCATTCTCCAGTTCCGCCCACGATAAACAAACCGGCTCCAGTTCCATCCGTCGTCTGCCGCTTGCTAGAATTCTCTAGTTACTCGCGGTTGAGAGGTGTGATTTTAGATCCCATCAACACAGCCAGCCACCGCCTGCTGCCGTGCACCGCCGCTGGAATTCTCTAGTGACTCGCAGTTCCAAGGTGCTGGATCCACGCGTCCAGTGATTCACAGTGGTCTCCTCACTTGCAGTTCTGAGGTGCGATTTCGAAGTTTCCTCCGTATTGTATTTTTTTATAAGTCCTTTAAAGCATGTGTTATGTTTAATTACATGTTTTGTGTGCAATTATTATTCGGTTACGCTGAACCACCATACGAAACTATTGCGATAAAATTGGGCACGAAAATATCGTCATAATATGCTATTTCTTATTTTTGGGCTAACACATTGAGTTATATTATTTTATTGAGCAATTGTCCCTGTTTGTTCTTATTTCTGTCTGGGTTGGATGAAATATGTAAAATTAGGGTTAATAATTACATTTTTAGTTGACCTGGTCGTAATTATTAGTTCCTTAGAACACTTAATAATAGGTGAATTATATGTGCTGTCCTCAATCATGGTTCACTGTACAACTTTATTCGACTGTTATTCAATAATAACTGTGAAATGTTGTGCATATGATTTACTAAACTGTGTTATGATACAGATGGCACATCATATTGCTCTCGGCCCACTGGACCCCTCGATTCTTACATTATAGCCTGTGCATCGATCGGAGGCTGTTTGGGATGGAAGTATAGATCAACAGTTAGAAGTAAGGTGAGGGGATCTGATATTCAGGTGAGCTGTGGTCCCTAGTTTTCGCATCCTGGATATGTTGCGACAGTATGGCTTTTATGGTGTGTATAAGTTCGGTGGCATCAAACTCGACCATGCATTGATCACTGCATTGGTCGAGCGATGGCGCGAGGAGACACATACCTTCTGTAGACACCCATTTTCGTCCGGGCAATTTTGGAGCCGGATATATTAGAAAACATTACTTTATTTGTTATTATAGGTCTTAAAAAGAAAGGAAAAATAAAATAAAAATAAATAAAACTAATATAGAAAATATAACTTGCATACACCTAATTTTTGACTACTATTCCATTTTCTCTAAACCTATTAAACTCAAGCTACCACTTCCCTCCTACCATTCCATTTTTTGTTTTTTCATAAACCTAATTCAAGCTACCACTCACCTCCCACCATTCCAATTTTCCTACCACATTAAAATGGTAGCTACTACTCATCTCCCACCACTCTACCTTTCCTACCACATTAAAATCCTATCTACCACTCATCTCCCACCACTCAAAACATCTATAAAAGGGAGTATGAAATGAGAACAAAAAAGTGGAGGAGGAGGAGGTGGAGAGAAATGAGAGCTTTTTTTCATTTCATCTAGAGAATGAGATTATGTTCCATAAATTTGATATCAAAGAGAGTATAAGTTTACATCTCAAATCCTTCGTTCACTACTTCCATCCGTAGATTCCAACGTTCACCATAGTTCACAAAAGTCTCCCGATTAAAGAAGGCAAGAGAAATCGTCATCAAATCTCTAGTCATCTTGTCGTCGGTCATCTCGGGTTGTCGTCGAAATTGAGGTATGTTCATATCCTTAAGTTTAATCCGAGTATAAAAACTATAAAAGAATACAATATACATATAAATAATTTTACTAATGATGTAATGGGTATTCGCATTCCAAATTCTAATTTTAATACTACCATGTTCAAATTTCTTCATTTTTACCAAAAAAGGAGCATTAGAAATTAACAGTTTACCATGTCATAATCCAACTCAAATTCCCCCCTTCTTTTTGGTAAAGGAAACCCCATTAATATTTAGCGCAAGAAAATGAAATACTCGTTCTTTTTAATAAGTACATATTATTTCATACTCTCTCTTTATCATGGTTTAAAGGAAAATTTTAATTAAAATAATCCTTTGATTTTAATTGAGTACACAATAGTTTATGATTTATTTATTTCTTTATGCTTTATTAGTTAGTGTAAAAAATGTAAATTAAAAAAGTATATCAATTAATCCGACGACGGATTTCGCAAGTACCACACGGGTGGTTTTTGTGATCCTTCCCGAGGTATTGGATCGTTTGCTACTTGACCAAAAGGGTTGGGATGGTAGCAAGCGTAACCCAATAAATAAATATTGGTAAATAATCATTTTTTTTTTTAAAAAAAAGAGTATCATGGGACCATCTTTATTAAGGCAATGTCATAATTCAAGGTCAGTTGGTACCATTTTGAGAAAATGGGCGTTGTGGGGTGCTGATCACCTTCCCCACACGTAATTGTACTCCCGAACCCATTTCATGGTTAAAAGACCATTATATTTATAAAATTTGTTTTTTTTTCCCTTATTTTTTTTACCTAAAAAAGTAGGATGGCGACTCCGTTATAATTTTAATTTCGCCCGTCGGATGCGAGAGTGTTCTGACAGCATGGCGACTTCGCTGGGGACCACTAGAGAGTCTGGCCAATTATTGACATTGGATTATGACATTGCCTTAACATGATGATTCCATATTACTCCATTCTGTAATTTAGATTATTCACATATCTATAACCTTTAGAAATACCCGTTAGCACACAAGAACACAACCCTATACCCGGGTTATACCTTTAAGTTAGATAGGAGGGAGAACTAGTGATCCTCTTGCTGGGCGTAAGCCTGCATGAGGGCTAGCAAAAACCCCTCCGCTCGGATTGAATTCTTCCCGTTTGTAGCCTGTAATGGGTAAGGGAAGGAGGCCTTACTATCCTATATAGGGGATAGTACGGACAATCTGGGAACCATTAGCCGTATAGGATTTTCCTTGCCTTAAATAACATAAAACCTACCCATTTCAATAATCAAGAATCATGAATTGTGCTTTGTCTTTATATATATTATTTGATGATAATCTCTTCCTGGTTTCGTTTTATTTTTTTCTTTACATGCATCATTTCACCACACACCGCTTGTCATAAAAGATAGTATCAAATATTTCTTCCAAGATATTGAGGTATGGAAAGTGGAATCCTCATTGAAGAAGGGCCAAGGGAAGTTATGAGTATCATTGAGACAACACAAAAAGAACATGACAATTGCGTCCCACTCGACATCGCAATGACTTGGCCGGAAAAAATATATGTGGATCTAAGATAGAATGACCTTGATGGACTGCGAAGTATTTGGAATGGTTGGCCATCTCAAAGAAAACATGACTTTACCAAAAAATATGGCCAGATAGCATTACTCTTGAATGTTATTGTTGAAGAAGCACTATTGGGAGCTATGTTTCCATTTTGGGATCCTTCCTACCGATGCTTTACATTCAATGAAGTGGACATGACACCGACCCTCGAAGAATACAGGACCCTACTTCAAATGCCAGGGGCAATAGGAGGCAAATTATATAAGCACAATTCTAAAAAGTCATGTAAGAAATCCTTGTCGAAACTCATGGACATTCCGGTAGACCTACTCGGCCCTCATCTAAAGCAAAAAGGGAATTACATGGCACTGACTTGGGATTTCCTTCAACAATCTATTGAGAGATCATCTAATGAGAGGACTATTTTGGCTCTTACCGCATTAGCAATATATGGTCTAGTAGTCTTCCCAAGGGTGCTAGCCCATATAGATGGGCCTGTTGTGAATTTCTTCGAGCAATTGGAGTATGGAAATGTGAATCCAATCTCGGGTATTTTAGCAGAGACTTTTCGAACACTAAATTATTGTCGCACCCAAGGCAATGGACGTTTCCGAGGATGTTTGCCATTACTATATGTTTGGATGAAAAGCCGTTTGAAGTGTGCCCTACCATGGTTTAGGACCTTGGCTAAAAAAGAAAAGGAGCCAATTACAGATTTTCTTCTCAGCATATGCAAAACACCTGGCACAAAAAGAACATGGATGGGAAAACTAAATACTCTAAAATCTGAAGACTTAGTGTGGTTGGCACCTTGGATGGACCGCGAACCGTTGATATACAATTACGGCGAATACCCTTGGGTACCTCTTCTTGGGCTATACGGGGCTATCAGCTACGCTCCTGCGTTTGTTCGACGACAAGTAGGGTCAATTCAATTTGTTCCCATAACACATGCCTTAGATGATATGAAATTCGAGTACGATGAGGACAAGGCAAAAGAAAAGATCCAAGAAATATTAAACACTTGGAAGAAGTGCCATGTGATTGGAAGAGGAAATCCTAACATAAGCACAACCACAAACTACTTGAAGTGGTTTGAAGAACGAAAGAGATGTTGCCCAAGGGTTTTAGATTACAAACTCGTCGAGGAACCTCAAGACATCATCAACGAATTAAGCTCCCAAAGAGATGTTCTTTTTGAAGATAATAGTAAATTGAAACGATGGAAAAGGATGTTGGAGGAAGAGAATGATGAAGTGAAGAAACAGGTACGTAAGCTTACCAGACTTTTAGATGGAGCGAGCTCTCATCAAAAAATGCTACATACTACAAAAGAAATTTTGGCTGAAGAGTTAGCTAGAGCTTCCAAAGAACTGGCCCAACTAGAAAAAATAAAAGGGTCCCTAAAGCGAAATTTGGATTGTCAGAGTCAGCAGTTAAAGGAGTCACAACATCTCGCTAAAACCCAAAAAGGTCAAATCCAACACTTACAACAAGCTGTAGAATATGCAACCTATGAGTGCCAAAGGTTGCGACAAAAATGCGAGGAATGGAAATCCCATCAAGAATGTTAAGAAGAGATAAATCATTGGAAGAAGGTTAGCATAACTTCCCGAGACCAAGCGGAACTGCTAATTGAAAACATCCGGAATGTCGCGAATCAAGCAAGGGACATGGCTAGAGAAGCAAAAGACATTGAAGCAATGGCTATCCCAATTGGACCAAGGGAGGAGAGATTGGTAAATTTTGTGAACAAATGTAGAAGCCAATTTGATCATGTTGGGAGATTCCACTAGACCTCCTATGTAACGACTATCACTTGCCTTTAAAATAAATGAAGAAATCTTGGTACTCTTTTATGACAAGCAAATTCACAAGCACCCACTACACTAATATATATTTTTTTTCCTTAAAAAAAAATGATGGGCATGGTTGTAAGGACAACCATCTCACTCTAAAAAGGGAAGAATCACTTAAAGTCCCCTCAAAGGGTTAAGGAGACTCCTAAGGGTCTTCAGATGGTCATTCACGAAAAACATACATCATTCTCATTCATAATCATTTGAGACCATAAATAACATCAACCTGTCCGTATGGGTAATATTAGGAGCACCTGGTGTAAAGAAGCAGTATAGGTCGACCAAAGAGACGTGCGTTCCCTAGTTGGAAGGAATACGCAATATCAAGATATTCTTTGATGGAAAACCAAGAGGAGGTGCAGTCTTTGCGAGATGACATAAACGAGCTTCGAATGGAGTTGGCTATAATAACAGAGGCCATTGCGATGATAACAAAAGGAAAAGAACATGTCAATCATGTCGAAGGAAGCCAAAACCAATCAGTCATACCGCCAACTAGGCCAGAAGTCCCAATCACAAATGAAGACCATTTTCGGGCACAGTACCCAAATAGATGCGAGGCACCCCCAATCTCATACACGCCGAATCAAGAATATGATAAAGTGAACCAAGGCCAAGAAATTCCCTCACCCATTCAAGAATCTAGAAAGATGTTTGCAATTGAAGAAAGGCTGCGGGCAATTGAAGGCTTAAGTTTTTTTGGTCCTATTACTCCTTCTGAATTATGTTTGGTCCCAGATGTGATAATTCCTAAGAAGTTCAAGATCCCAGATTTCGAAAAGTATAATGGAACCTCGTGTCCAAGAAACCATCTGACCATGTATTGTAGGAAAATGGCTGAGGTAGCTAGCAATGAGAAACTCTTGATACACTACTTTCAAGATAGTCTAACAGGGGCACCATTAAGATGGTACATGCAGTTGGAAAGAAATTACATCTGTACTTGGAAAGATCTTGCCGACGCCTTTCTTAAACAGTACAAGTACAATCTGGAAGTGGCCCCAGATCGTATGGACTTGCAAAGCATAGAAAAAAAGAATGCTGAGACTTTTAAAGAATATGCCCAAAGGTGGCCAGAACTGGCTGCTCAAATTCACTCGCCTTTGACGGACAAAGAATTGGTGTCCACTTTTATTCATACGTTGAAGGCACCATACTTTGAGTACCTCATTGGGAATCCCTCAAACAATTTCTCAGATTTAGTGCTAATCGGAGAACGAGTCGAGTATAGCATCAAAAGAAGATTGTTACAGAATCATGTAATGGAAGGGGGTAGTTCAAGAAAAGGGCCAACAACATTCAAAAAGAAAGAAGGAGAAGTCCACATGGAGGCCAATCAGACCCTTCAACCAAGGGGATTCCCAAGTGGGCCTCGCTCGAGCTACTACCACCCTTCGGGAGCAAATGGACCACAATCCTATCAATCTCAACCATTTCAACATCAGGCTTACCAGCAACAGACACACCATGCTTCTGCCCCATTTAGAGCAAATCCCCCACAAAATGTTGGTACAAGAGGAGCCAACAATAGGTCCGTAGAACCCTGGGTGCCTTTGCCTATCTCGACAACCGAACTCTTCAGACAATTGGTTGGCACCCACCAGTTGGCACCTATCCCAGCCAATTCACTCCAACCACCCTTTCCAAAATGGTATGATTCAGAGGCCAAATGTGAATACCATTCAGGAGTCGCAGGTCATGACACAGAGAATTGTTTCTCTCTCAAAAGGAAAATACAAGATCTTATCAAGCATGGATGGTTAAAATTCGAAGAGGATAGGGATGCCCCGAATGTACATACTAACCCTCTACCAAGTCATGGGGAAAGACCTCAAGGAAATGTTAACATGGTTGGCCTAAACCAATCGATGATGCATTCAGTAGAGGATTTGAAAACCCCAATGAAGGTTATATGGGAAGGACTAGTTATCGAAGGCTACATCAGGATCACAAGCATTTCGAAAACGGGTTGTCTTTATCACCCGGGTAACACGAGTCATGATATCCAAGGGTGTGAAGAATTCAAGAAAGAATTACAAAGGTTAATGACCTTGGGCATTTTAAGGGTCGAGAAACAGGGAATATCCCAAAATGAGGCCGATGTTCAAATGGTGGACAATGATTTGGTACAACCAAAAGTCACTGTAATAAAGTACTCTAGAGCGGATGCCATCCCTCAAAACATACCAACAGACACTGCACCTTGTACAATTATTAGAGTCCCTCATCCTTTCCCTTATAATGATACCCATGCTGTTCCTTGGGGATACAACCACCATGTTGTTGCCCAAACAGGAAAAGTCCTCCCTCATGCGGCTCGGACACGTCTACCCTTGAACCCTTAACTCTCTGCCATGCCTCGCAGTCAAGCACCACTTTCTATTTCTCCTGGTTTATTTCCACCAGGCTCAACTGCAGTAAGTCCCACATCCGTTGACCCTTTATTGCCTACTGTACCGCTATCACCCACTCTCTCAGGCCAATCATCGTTAAATGTAAACCAAGCCGAAGCAGGAGGTGGCATGACCAGAAGTGGAAGACTTTACACTCCCGAAGAGTTGGAAAGGCAACGCAAAGAATCTGTGACACGACAAAAGGAAGAGACACGACTAGAAAAAGGTTGTGAAACACATAAGGCAGTCACAACTGAAGAGTCTAATGAATTCTTCAGACTGGTTAAGCAGAGTGAATATAGCATAGTTGACCAGTTAAAAAAGACTCCGGCAAGAATCTCTTTATGGTCATTGATTTTAAATTCAGAAGCGCACAGAAACGAATTGCAAAAAGTGCTCAACGAGTTGTTTGTGTCACATGATATAGCTCTGGAGAAGTTTAGCAATTTAGTCTGCCAAATTCAAGCTCCTAACCATCTCACTTTTACTGATGATGAAATGGACCCCGCCGGCACTGGTCATATCAAAGCACTGTATATTTCCCTCAAACGTAAAAACTTTCTGGTGGATAAGGTACTAGTGGATACGGGTTCTTTCCTAAACATCTTACCACATTCCACCCTAAAGTTGTTGCCAGTCGATTCATCTCATATCAAGCAGTCCAATATGGTTGTAAAGGCTTTTGATGGGTCACGAAGAGCTGTTATTGGAGATATTGAGCTAAGTCTCGAAATCGATGAATTCACTTTCTTAGTACCATTCCAAGTAATGGACATCACCCCTAGCTATAGCATACTCCTAGGGCGCCCATGGATACATACAGCCGGAGCGGTCTCATCATCTCTTCATCAACGAATCAAATTCGCGATTGATGGGAAAATTATCACGATTAAAGGGGAGGAGTCATTTTTGGTCTCTTCGGCAGACACGACCCCTTTTATTGAAGCAGCTGAAGAAGCTCCAGAAAGCTCATCGTAGGTTTTTGAAGCAGCGAATGTCACATTTGTAGCAGAAGGGACTTTTATCCCACGGCCAATGGTGTCCATGGCTTCAAAAATGATGGCCAAAGTCATGTTGAAAAGCCGTTATGAAATCGGCAATGGTTTAGGCCCTACCGGTGAAGGGATTAAGACCCCAGTGACTTTACTGAGGGCTAAAGAGAAGTTTGGTTTGGGATTTAAACCCTCGAGATCTGATCGTGAAAAAGCCAATCAAGATCGAAGAGACAGGAGGTTTGCTCGTCTCGAAGGACGTCTTCCGAGAGAGGAAAACCTTTTCATCCCACACATCAGGGTCACTTTTCCAAAAGCTACTTACATCTCCAGCCCTGGTTCTGGCATCCTGAACTCACTTTCTGAGTTATCTATCAATGCTATAATCGAAGGCACTGGAGAAGGTCCAATGGTTAATGCTAGTGATGAACCTCTAAACAATTGTTGCATAATAGAAGTTCCTATGGTGCATCTTTTAAATGAGTAATGATTTGTTACCTAGCTACCCCTCTTTGAGGATCTAAGTCCATCACCTCAAGGAGTGAATGTGATGGACCCCCACTATCTTTTAATATTAATAAATGGTCGTGCATTTCATCTTTTATTGCGTACATTCGCGCATGCCAATTCTATATTTCTTTACATTCAGGTCTAAACATCATAACCCAGGGGATGTTAGTAATTCCAATCGCATGGACTCTTTGAAGTACAACTTTGAGGAACCTGTGTTCACAATGGAAGATTCGGACTCAGATAGCGATTACGGGCCCCCCAATGAATCGAGTGAGGCAATGGAACTTCCTGAATCAGATAGCCAGGGAGTTACAGAAATCGTTAATTTGGGAACCGAATAGGACAACAAAGAAGGTAAAAATCAATGCTGAATTAGGAGTTGATGAAAAAAGAAAAATGATCGCATTCCTTCTTGAGTTCGAAGATGTGTTTGCATGGTCCTATAAGGATATGCCTGGGCTCGACACAAATATTGTAGTTCATCAAATACCCCTCAAACCCGAATGTAAGCCGATAAAGCAAAAATTGAGGAGAATGAAACCCGACGTTTTGCTTAAAATAAGAGACGAATTAAAGAAGCAATTCGATGTTGGATTCCTAGATGTCGTTCAATACCCTGAGTGGGTAGCTAATGTGGTTCCAGTGCCCAAAAAAGATGGGAAAGTTAGAATGTGCGTGGATTATCGAGATTTGAATAAAGTTAGCCCAAAAGATAATTTTCCTTTGCCACATATTGATATACTAGTCGATAACGCGGCTGGTTATAATGTGTTCTCAGTCATGGATGGATTCTCGGGGTATAATCAAATCAGAATGAGTAGGGAAGATCAAGAGAAAACAACTTTTATCACCCAATGGGGAACTTTTTGCTATAAAGTAATGCCTTTTGGGTTGAAAAATGCTGGAGCAACCTATCAACGTGCCATGGTTACATTATTCCACGACATGATGCATAAGGATATTGAGGTCTACGTGGATGACATGATTGCTAAAACAAAATCTGGTGAAGACCATTTAAATACGTTACGTAAACTATTTGAAAGATTGCGTAAATATAAGTTGCGTCTCAACCCGGCAAAATGCACATTTGGGGTAAAGTTAGGGAAATTGTTAGGGTTCATGGTCAGTGAAAGAGGGATTGAAGTTGATCCTGACAAAATCAGAGCAATACAGGAGATGCCCATACCCCGAACTGGGAAAGAAGCTGAGAGGTTTTCTCGGAAGGCTCAATTACATCCCTCGGTTCATCTCTAATTTAACTCACACTTGCGAGCCAATATTTCGATTGCTACGTAAGAATCACTCGAGTAAATGGGATGAGACTTGCCAAGAAGCTTTTGATAAAATCAAGCAATATCTTCAAAATCCCCCAGTACTCATGCCGCCAGTACCTGGTAGACCACTTTTGTTATACTTGACAGTGCACCAAACATTAATGGGGTGTGTGTTGGGGCAACATGATGAGCTTGGGAAAAAGGAAAATGCCACATACTACCTTAGCAAGAAA